>CM055642.1:16631378-19110818 GCA_029378325.1 Elaeagnus macrophylla
TTTCACACTTATAATAAGGATCAAAATACCTAAAAATATAAAAGATATTAAAGTAAGATCTATTTCATAATTTAAGCTTTTTTAACTCTATTTTAGACCAATACCTAATGCATAGTCCCTTTTTAAAATTAATAATAAAAATAAAAAATTATCTCTTTTATAATTTAAAAAAAATGTCAAATAAATATTATGAAACAAATTTTTTTTATATATAAAATAATAGATCTAAATATATATATATATATAAATTTTCAAACAAAATATATTATATAAATAGAAAGTATAAAAAATAAAAATATTATTCACCTTAAAATAAATATAAACAAACTCATCTTTTTATATAAAATAAATAAATATAAATTAATTCATCTTTTTATATAAAGTTAATATATATATAGGGATAAGGTTATGAGACACAATTTTTTAAGTAAATTTTTGCACCATAAATGTTTAAGGGTTGAGATTTATAATAATAGATTTTTGGGTTATATGCTGTCATGACCCTCTATTTATTAAAAATCTGATATGACCCCTCCACTTGATTTTTTTACATATTATGACAAAAATGCCCTTAATAACCCCTCAGTTGGACGACTGTCCAACTCACCTCAACAGAGTTAGACATGTGTCCAACTGAAAACCAGAGGAGTATATTTTAGAGGACACATATGTCCACTCGCCGGAGCTCAGTTGGACGACTGTCCAACTGATGAAATTTTGACCGGCCGACGACCCCACTCGCCGGAGCCGAGTTGGACACATGTCCAACTAGACTGCCCAGAATAACCCCTCAGTTGGACGTATGTCCAACTCACCTCAACAGAGTTGGACATGTGTCCAACTGAAAACCAGAGGAGTCTAGACTGCCCAGAATAACTCATCTTAACAGAGTTGGACATATGTCCAACTACGTCCAACTTAAAATCAGAGAGCTTATTTCAACAGAGTTGGACGCACGTCCAACTAAAAACAGCTTATTTCAACGTACGTCCAACTAAAAATCAGCAAGCTTATTTCAACAGAGTTTTACTCTGTTCTACTTGTTTTACTCCATCTTTATTTTTGATTTTCAGTAGAATTTTCAGTAGCAACCAAAGTCATCTCCTTCCTCCTCCTTGGAATCAAAGTCATTTTCCTCATCTTTATCATTTGTGGCTTCTACAGTAATGGAGGGCACTACTAAAATTGTTTTGATTAATGATTAGAACGAGTGTGACCTTCATCAAGAACCAATTAATCCATTGATACTACTCCACAATTGAAGATGTCAGATGGAAATGATCCTCTCCATAACTGAAATAAAGAAGTATTAGTTATTTACAAGTGAGATATACCATTGTCTCATGATAATCTCAAATAAAGGCTTCAAAATTCCAACAATTTGGTAATCTATTATTGCCAACAACATTTCAGTTGCCACAGAAATAAATAGCAAGATTTCTATTAAATTTTCCAAAACCAATTTCTGAGCGAAATGATGGTGGTAGACAGATTGTTATGGTTGATGCGAAGAGAGCGAGAAGACATTAATATTCTTCTATCATGTTCTTCCACTCTTCCGCCTTCTCTTTTAGCCATGTCCGAATGAACTTGAGAAGGAAAACCAGGAGAGTCTCTCTCAGCCACGCTCATCGCCCAAGAAAGGGAGAGGTGCCATGTCTAAGAAACAGTCGAAGAAATCCAGTTTCGAAAAAGATTGAAAAGGGGCTGTCCAATTCCAGCAATTGCAAATCGAGAAGGAGAAGACGATAGAAGGGAAAAGGGTAGATGTGGAATTTTAAAAAAATATAGCAACCAGGGGTTATCATAGAATATAATTAATGAAATGGGTCTATCACAACCTATTTTCCTAGATTTTTTCTATTTTTTTTTTCCTACTCTTTTTAAATTTCAAGTGTAAGGAGATTATGGTGTAAAAAATTAGATAATAAATAGAGATTACTTATTTTTTCTCTCTCTCTGTCTATCTATATACATTTGGATTGCATGCATTTATTTCTAGTCTTCGGTAGAATCAAGAATCAAAAAGCTATTTTGGAGAGAAATTTAATCAACGGTGCAAATACAATTAGATGAATTTTTTTTTTTTTTGGCACTACAATGTTTTTTGTTGCGGCTGAAATACCATTCAAAAAGCTTGTAATGTGCGAGCATATATGCAAGACTTCCTGCCAAAGCCTTAGTAGCCAAACGGTATTGTAACCACCATAATAAGGTGGAGCTCTCGAGTTCGAGGCTTGAATGTAGCAAAAAAAAAAATATATGCAAGACTTCCCCAACCCAATGCCAATACTTTTCAATTTTGCTAAACTAGGTATAAACTATAAAATAATAAACTAAGGTACCTAAAAAGTTTATGTTAAAAATATTAATAATTTGGAGTACCAAAATAAATACAAGGCACTTATTATAGCTAGTTGAGTTATGACTCAACTGCATAATTGAGTTTGAATATTTAGAAAGTTTGAGTTTAAGTTTAATATAAATAGATGAGTAATTTAATTATTAAAAAAATTAATTAATATTGAATTGAGTGAGTGACCTAGATAATAAAAAAAATTAATTAATATCGAGTAAGTTATTTTCACCTTTTATCTTTTTTATTCTTTCCATGGAAAAAGGTACGCAGGGAGGGATATACAAGCAACTCTGTGCACTTTTTATCTAATAGAACCCTTATCTCCAAAGTTTCGCTTATGCTCAAACAATAAGCCCAAAATATCCTGCACAACATGAAACAAAAAATATAAAAAATTATTAAAAATAATATATTTAATATTTATAATAATAAAAATAATAACTTAATAATATTGAACGGTATCTAATTGAATAACGTTAAACATTAAACGAATTTAAATTATTTCGTAATTTAATTTGAAATGTTTAAAAAAAATATATAACAATTATTTATTTAATGATAAAAATATACGATTTAAACGTAAAAATATTATTTTTGTTTTTTTCTCAAATAAAATTAGACATTGTCAAAACTTTGATTCTTCAATACCTCCGACAAACTTTCCGACAGCTATGGCCATACTCGGCAAAATCTCTGGCAATCTTGCTAGACTTGGTAAAACTTTTCCATAACCTTGACAGATTTTGGCCAACTTTTTCTGTGACTGCCGAATTTTGAAGACCTTGGTAAGACATTCCCGCAACATTGTTGCCGACATTGACACACGTGGTAAGATATTGACACAATGTGATAATAGAGTTCTGTTTTCCTTTCTATATTTTATTAAAATCATGGGAGATTACAATTATATTTTTAAACATGAGATATTTAACATGGCATACATATAAAAGGCTAAACAGTCTTATTAATTTTACATATTCTACGTTTTAATTTTCTAATTTTTTTTCTAAATATTTGGCACCCAAATTTTAAGAAATTTACACTTTAATTTCCTAATTTTTTTCCTTAAAACTTGATCTTCTAACTTTTTAATTTTAACAATTTCAATCCGTTTTAATATAATATTTGTTATTAAAATGAATCAAATATTAATTACATTCTCTTTAAATAGATTAAAATTTAATGATTATTTAACCTTTAATTTTTTTTTCTTTCCAAACAAAACCTTAATAATACCAAAATTTTTCAATTATATATTTTTAAGCAAATGTAAGGGACTAAAGCGCATAATTTATAAAAATTAAGTACCAAACATTAAAAAAATATATATATTAAACTAACGTATAAAATCTATAAAAGTTATGACTAAATATTAAGAAAAAAATTTACAATATGTAAAAGCGTTCAACGTGTATAAAATAAAAAAGAATGTTACTAGGAGCCGAGTTAGGGCAATATTAGAAACAAATGATAAGGAATATACATGCTTCTAATAATCACATGTGCTCAAGTAAAATTTAATGAGCAAGTAATCAAGTCTTGGTGAGCAAGAAAATAGCAAAACACATGTGCTCAAGTAAAAGTTAATGAGCAAGTAATCAAGTCTTAGTAAGCAAGGAAATAGTAAAACACATATGCTCAAGTAAAATTTGAGTAAGTAATTAAGTCTTGGTGAGCAAGAAAATAGTAAAACTTAGTGAGCAAGTATTTTGTCTTATAAATAGCTAAGAAAAGCTACATTGTAAAGTAACTCAAGTCTTCTACAATTTAATAAATTTTTAAAGTTTAGTTTTTCTTCTTCCTTTTTTTGTTATGCTTTAGATTTATTCACAAAATCTTTCATGGTATCAGAGTATTGAAGCTTTGGTAACTTCATAATATGGCTGATCCTCAAAAAAATCCAAATCCAATAATAACTCAATTCAAGCAAAATTCACAAGAGGTCTTCTCCTTCCATAATTTGTTAGTCACAATCAAATTAGATAATAGTAATTTCATTATATGGAAGCATCAAATACTCAAAATTCTTCGAAGCCTAGAACTAGATTTTCATGTTCTTCAAGAAAACCCGAATTAATTGTAGTCAAAGAACACCTAATCCAGATTTTAAGAGATGGAAGAGACAGGATGAGATTCTTGGATGCTGGTTAATGAGCTGTATAACCAATGAAATTTTAAAACAAGTTGCTGGCTTTGACACTTCACGAGAAGCATGGTGTATGTTGGAGAAAAATTATGCATCGAGATCAAGAGCTAGAATGATACAATTGAAGGAAGAACTGCAACATTTGAAGAAAGATAATCTTACTATAAATGACTATGTGCTTCAAGTTAAAGTACTATGTGATAAATTGTAATCTGCTAGTTGCACTGTTATAGAAGATGAAAAATTAATGTATGTTTTGGGTGGTTTGGATGAAAATTTTGATAGTATTTTTTCAACAATAACTGAGAAGATGATAACTGAACGTATTACTATTAATGATGCCAAAGCCTTAATGCTCAGTCATGAAAGCAGACTTGAGCGAAGAAAAACTACACTTATTTCACCTTTGCCCAATGTTCACTTGGTTGTGAAAGATTCTGAACATGATACTCAAGCAGATCCAAAGGGGTTTGATAACTTGTCACAACGCCAAAATGTCAATGATCAACAGAACATTAGACATCCACAAAATCACTATGATCCAAATCAGTTTGTAAGAAGAGGAAGATTCACCAACAGACCACAATGTCAAGTTGTCAACTGTGTGGTCGTATGGGTCATTTAGCGTCCACCTGCTGGCATCGTTTTGACAGAAACTTTACTCCAACTCAAGGAACTCCAAGTTCACAACCATCACAAAATACACAATATCTACGAGGACCTCATCATTCCCAAATGCAAGCTATGTATGCAAATTCTCATCCATCTCCTACATCACCAAACTTCATTCCATCACCAATTGTTGGACCTATTTCACCTTTTGCCACTTATCAACCATCTTCTTATCCTCAAGTTGCTCAACCAATTTTTCATCCACATTATAACTTACCTTATCCTCCACCTCCTCAACAACATAATGCAAGTTGGTTTCCTGATTCAAGTGCTAGCAACCATGTAACCTCAGATCCCAATAACTTGGCCATGTCACAACCTTACTCAGGTAATCAAAAACTCATCATAGGTAATGGTTCTCAATTGTCTATTTCTAGAGTTGGATCTAATGTTTTTGAGTCACCTTGTGCTTATAATCGTACTCTTCACATGAATAATATGCTTTTAGTTCCTAACATTGCTAAAAATCTATTGAGTGTATCACAGTTTGCTAGAGACAATGTTGTTTTCTTTGAGTTTCATTCTAACTTTTGTTATGTTAAGGATCAACATACGGAGAAGGTCCTCCTTTAGGGAACCCTTAATAATGGTTTCTATCAGTTTGATCTCACATTTCTTCATGGTTCTTCCACACAAGACAAGGCATCTTCTTCTTCATCCACTATCACTAATTTTCTATAGAACAAACCTACTGCTTTTGCTGCTCAAACCACAGATCTATTCCTATGGCATTTTAGACTTGGACATGCGTCCTTAGGCACTACTAAGAAAGTGTTGTCTAAGTGTAAAATACTTGTCTCTAGTGAACAATCTGTCTATCCTATAGTCTGCTCAGCTTGTCAACTTGGTAAGAGTCATAACTTACCTTATTTTTCTTTTTATCATAAAGTGAATGCACCACTTGAAATAGTTTATTTTGATGTATGGGTTTCACCTGTTACTTCCATCAATGGACACAATATTACATACATTTTACTAATGCATTTTCTCGTTATACTTGGATATATTTTTTAAAATCCAAATCTGCTGCCTATAATGCATTCTTACAATTTAAAGCACAAGCTGAATTGCAAACTTAAAACACTTCATAGTGATTGGGGTGGTGAGTTTCAAGCACTCACAACTCTTCTTAATCAATCTGGTATCATTCATCACACATCTTGTCCTCATTCACACCAACAGAATGGTGTTACTGAGAGGAAACATAGGCATATCTCAGAATTGGGTCTATCAATGTTGTTTCATGCTTCAATGCCACTCTGTTATTGGGATGAGGCATTATTTTCAAGTGTTTTCATTATTAATCGATTGCCTAGTAGTGTGCTAGATGACATATCACCTTTAGAAAAATTATTTCAGCTTGTACCTGATTATTCTTTTCTCAAAATTTTTGGATGTTAATGTTATCATTGTCTTCGTCCTTACAACACTCATAAACTTGAACTACGATCACAATCATGTACTTTCCTTGGTTATAGTTCTCGTCATAAAGGATATAAGTGCTTATCACACACTGGTAGACTATACATTAGTCGCAATGTAATGTTTAATGAAAATGTATTTTCTTTTGCATCACAGTCTTCTAAATTCATTCCTCCTATTTCTAAAAATTTCAATACTGTTTTACCTGTCCTTTCCAAACCTTCTCATAGTTCTATATCTGATATTCCTCACACTCTGCACAGCCCTTGTTTGTCTCCTATTGTTTTATCTTCATCTTCTTCCTCTATTTTACATTCTCCTTCTAGCTCTCCACTATCTCAGTCTTCACAGTCTAATTCTCAGTCTGAACACACTGAATCAAATTTTACCTCCTCTTCCATTCCTATTGTTCAAACTGAGCCCACTGTTGCTGTTACATCTCAAAATGACCATCCTATGCTTACCAAATCTAAAATGGGAATTTTTAAACCAAAAATATATCTAGCAAGCACTTTTAGTTTAATGGAAACTGAACCTGCTTCTGTCAAGCAAGCTTTAAATTGTCCTACTTGGAAAGAGTCTATAGAAGTTGAGTACAATACTCTTCTTAAAAATCAGACATGGGAATTGGTACCTCCTCCAAATGATAGGAAGATCATTGGTAGTAAATGGATTTTTAGAATCAAAAGGCTGCCTACAAGGAAGGTTGATAAAAGAAAATCTAGGTTGGTTGCTAAGGGATATGATCAACAACCTGGTTTTGATTTTTCAGAAACATTCAGTCCCGTTGTGAAGCAAGTGACTATCAGGACTATTATCACTGTGGCTTTAAGTAAAGGTTGGAAACTACATCAATTGGACATTAATAATGCATTTTTAAATGAAAAATTG
The DNA here is from genome assembly GCA_029378325.1 of Elaeagnus macrophylla. Lineage (NCBI taxonomy): Eukaryota > Viridiplantae > Streptophyta > Magnoliopsida > Rosales > Elaeagnaceae > Elaeagnus > Elaeagnus macrophylla. Next base: position 16,638,869 of record CM055642.1, read on the forward strand.
CATGAAGAAGTATATATGACACAACCTCCAAGTTTTCAATATCCAAATTATCCTAACTATGTTTGTAGATTACAAAAAGTTATTTATGGTCTCAAACAAGCTCCTAGAGCTTGGTTTGATACTCTAAGTTCTACTTTGATCACTATGGGATTCAGTAAGTCCAAGGCTGACTCTTTCTTGTTTTTTAAAATTGAAAGTGTCTCAACTATTTACCTCTTAGTTTATGTTGATGATATCATTATTACAGGGAGTAATAATCACGAAATTCATTCCATTATTGCTATGCTTAATAATCAATTTGCTTTAAAATATATGAGCTTACTTCATTATCTTTTGGACATTGAGGTCACTACCTTACCAAATGGTGGTGTTTTTTACTAACTCAACAAAAGTACATTCGAGAGCTTCTTGCTAAAACAAAAATGAATCTTGCCAAGCCTATTGCTACTCCTATAGTTGTTAATTTTCCTTTATTTGCTACAGAAGGTATACCTTTTGTCGACCCTTCTTTATATCGTAGTGTGGTGGGTGCCCTTCAATACATCACAATTATTGGGCCTAACTTGGCTTTTGCTGTCAACAAAGCGTGTCAATTTATGGCAGCTCCTAAAAAACATCATTGATATGTTGTTAAGCGTATATAAGGAACAATTCATCATGGTTTAGTTTTTAAAACATCTATTACTCTCATTTTACAAGACTTTTTTGATGCTGATTGGGGTGCTTGTCCAAATGATAGAAGATCTACAACTACTGGCATGGTCATTTTCCTATGCGCTAATCCAATTTATTGGCAATCCAAGAAACAATCTTCTGTCTCTCGTTCAAGTACAGAAGCTGAGTACAGATCTCTTGCCAATACAACCTCTGAAATGCTTTGGATCAAAGCTCTTTTGCATGAAATTGGTGTTTCTATTCCACCATCACCTGTGATATGGTGTGACAATTTAAGCATTGTTCAACTTGCTACCAATCCTGTTCACCACTCCAAAATTAAACATGTTGAATTTGATTTATATTTTGTTAGCAAAAGAATTATTGGTGCATCATCTTCCATCCTTGAAGCAACCTGCCGATCTTTTAACTAAAGCACTACCTGTTTTGTCTTTTTTCCACTTCGTAGCAAACTTAGTGTCATGTGCATACCACTAAGTTTGAGGGGAGAGAGTGATAAGGAATATACATGCTCCTAATAATCACATGTGCTCAAGTAAAATTTAATGAGCAAGTAAAACTTGAGCAAATAATCAAGTCTTAGCGAGCAAGAAAATAACAAAACACATGTGCTCAAGTAAAACTTAATGAGCAAGTAAAACTTGAACAATTAATCAAGTCTTAGTAAGCAAAATAATAGTAAAACACATGTGCTCAAGTAAAACTTGAGCAAGTAATCAAGTCTTAGTGAGCAAGGAAATAGTAAAACTTAATGAGCAAATATTTTGTCTTATAAATAGCTAAGAAAAACTACATTATAAATTAACCCAAATCTTCTACAATTTAATGAATTTTTAAAGTTCAATTTTTCTTCTTCCTTTTTGTTATACTTTAAATTTATTCACAAAATCGTTCACATATCACTCATGAGTCATTTCCTTATTTGCTGAATTTTAATTTCAACTAGCATTTATAAGAGCTCCATGAGAAGCTTCAACTTATAAACATGTGTTCAAGAAAAAAAAATTATTCTCTCTCCATTAAACTTACTAATAGCCTGAAATTAACACATAATACGTACGACGTTTGTTCACGCACCAGCCATATAAATTACAATCTTTCCTACTACTCGATAGACAATTGCTTCTACTACACCACCTTACCACACCAGCCATATGCATTTTGCCTATAAATCATCGTCGAAAATGGTAGACATTAACATCCCAGTAACAAACTCACATCTTTTTTCTCTCTCTTCCTTCTCCTTAATTGACATGGGAGGTGTCTGAACTTTTCTGTAACAAATGGGGGGAAATGAATTAGTATGACCCAGGAGAAACAGGAGTTTGTGCTAAAACATTATCAGTAACAGAGCAGTCAATGAAAAATACCATGTTTTCATAAACAGAAATGAAAAAAAAATGGTCACATATTAGACTCCTGTTATACAGCACATAGTTCTATAAACTATGATGACAGATATTAGAGGGATTTGGCAAACCATGGTTCACACTTTGTGCCGAGAGAGCTCGAAGGTCCTAATATGGATTTTCACTAATAATCTGATAGGATTCATATAGGTTTTCTGAAATTTTATCAACATCGAGTCTTCTACCATAAATGGTGAAGTCCAAACACAATCAAAATTGAAAAGGATTGAATTTCTGAATACTTCATTTTACTATACAAAAAAAAAAAGTGATCCATTGTACCTACTGCCCAAGAAAGGCAAATGTAGCTGCTCATAAGTTTCGCAAAGTTTGTGCTTTCTGTTTATGATTATGTTACCTGAATAGGATAAGAACCAGATTGGCTGCGACGACCAATTCTGGCTAAGGATGTCTCTGCTGCTTTAATTTAATAAAATCTTCCCCCCCCCCCCTCTGAATACTTCATTTTACTATACCAAAAAAAAAAAAGTGATCCATTGTACCTACTGCCCAAGAAAGGCAAATGTAGCTGCTCATAGTTTGGCAAAGTTTGTGCTTTGTGTTTATGATTATGTTATTTCTCACAAAAAAGAAAAAGAGTGATCCATTGTTGCCTGATGTAAGGTTTACCAAGATACCTTTCTGATATTATGTCATCAGACCTCTTCTTCGTTAAGCTTGTTTCAGTTGAAAAGGAAGTCTGATCATTGATAAAATCATCAGTCATAGGCAGAATAAATGATGACAACAGTGGATCGGGTGCCGTGTTAGATGGGGAGACTAGATAAGATGATCCCCCCAGGATAGACTGCAAGTTTTCTACACCCAACTCTTTCTTCAAGAAAGATAGAGTTGAATGAGATCCACCTTTCCTTGATTTCCTCTTGCGCTGCGCGTACATACTAGTTAAGGAACTCAGAAATAATTGGCTAATCAATTCATCCTGATGACAACTAGAGAATGATAAGCATAATGAGAATTTTAAAATTTGCAGAACAAAAACAATATGATTTAAGGTCAACCACATGTGATGTCCCTCTCAAAATACTTGCATGTTTAAAGATCTCCTACTAAGATTCTTTGAAGAAGTTGAAAAAAAAAAAACAGAGAGTTCAAATGACTAGAGTAAAGAAGCTGAAATTGGTGAAGAGGAGGGCAAATTGTTTCAAGAACTGTTTCAAGGGGGAAAAAATCATATGGTGCACTACCTGATACGTTTCAACAGTACAATTTTACACATTTCCTAGATGTCATTTGAAAATTTATAATAGAGTAAATGGGAGAGCACATTTACTTGCAATAAAGAGCAAAGGATGGTTGATAATTAAAATCAGTTAATCATAAGTAGCATATAAGAACTTGATACTGAAGGATATCTTGAAAATATTTCCATGTTGCAAGGTTATGTGTGCAACCATATCAACCCCCACTCTCATTGCACAAACTGGACATACCTGCAGATGAAGAGCTCACTTTGCGTAAGATTGAGCTTTAAGAGCAGTCACATATGAATATTACATATATCATAGCAAAGTAGACATTTAACTAGAAGTCAAAAGCATGCAAAGTTCATAACTGAAAGAAAAGAGCTGGGACACTTTTCTTTTTATCTACCATAACAACATTTCTCACTATTCCCAACATTACTCGTATGTAATGCAAATCTGATTAAGTGCAAACAGTACAATGTAATGTGTAATGTGCATACAGTGAGTACAACTCTAAGGATTTTTGGTCCATTTAGTCATGTAACTTTACTTAATTAACATATTAGTCCTGTAACTATTAAGGTAGGTTTATTTAGTCCTATAATTTCAATTTTGGGTCAAATTAGTCCAAATTTTTAAAAATGACATTTTTTTTAAGGATAAAATTGAATTTCACATTTTTTTATTTAAAACAAAAAAATAATAACAAAAATTTCACTCTATTTCCTAATTAACAAGTGTTTTAATTGTTATTATCTACTGAGTAATGTTATTTTCTACTCTTTTTATTCAAATCTATTCACCTACTCAGTTCTCTCCCTTTTTGCTATGGATTTGTAGGATTAAAGTTACTTTGTGTATATTCTGACATTTCTATTTACTTATTAAAATTCGGATAATTCTAGCGAATGTTTCATATTTTGAAAAATCTTAACAAACTTCTTATTCTAAAAAAAAAAATTTGTTATTATTTTTTTGTTTTAAATAAAAATGTGAAATCTAATTTTACCCTTAATAAAAACATAATTTTTAAAAAATTGGACTAACTTAACCCAAAATTAAAATTATAAGACTAAATGGACTTACTTTGATAGTTATAGGACTAATGTGTCAATCGAGTAAAGTTACAGAATTGAATGTATCCAAAATTCCAACTCTAATGTCTCAAAAGAAGCATGCTTTTGGAAGAGGGAAAGCTAAATAGTTAATCAAATTTGAATATACTAAGGATTGTTGAGTAATAATCTAAATTATTTAACACATCCACCATACAAAAAAGAAACATATTTTTTTATTCAAATTTTTAGCACTAGAATATCAACTACGATTAGCACGCTAGCACGAAAAAGGAGTCTTACCCCATTCTTTGTTTCCATTGGATGCTCTTCATCAATGTGGCAGCACAACCCAACAATATCAAAATACTCTGAGCAGTAAGGGCATGAAAACTCTTCCTTTATTTCATCATCCATATCGATTTCTTCAAACCCCAAAAACATATCTACATCCACAAAATTCATCTCATTTAGAGCAAAAGAGTAACAGGGAACGCTAAGATTTTTCTTCCCCAAACAGTATTTTGGTGTTGACAAAATAACAAAACTTTACACTAAAAAGGTACGGCTTAAGCTAAGTTCGAAGCCTTTCATTATAAAGAAAAACAAAACTAAGGGTTAATAATTTTGAAACTTCATTTCTAATCAAGAAAGTGACGTAAAGCTAAATAATCAAATAACAGTAACAAAATCTTCTTTAACCAAAAGCTACCAACACTGACCACATTTCAAAATAGGATATAGCCCAAACAAACCCAAAAACATAAAAGAAATCGCATTAGCTACCGAAAAAGAAATCGCAGAGTTAGCAAACAAACCATCAAGATTGAGGTGGGAATGGAGAGGTAAAGCTTCATTCAGCTGACCAGATCGCGATTGAAGAGTAGATTGGTATTTCTTTATCGATGGACGACGACCTCTCCATGAATTTCCTTCCATAACTCCTTTACCGAAAATGTGAAATAGCAATTGAGGGTTTCAAATCTTCTCAAAAAACTTCCTTTTCTCTGACCTGAGATTAAAAACCCTAAAACTAATTGGAAATCGAATCTAGCGCTTGGGTCCCAGCTTTGAAAAGAAACTCAGTATGACGGTGAAGAATAAGAAGATGATGATACACTCTGCTACTATTGAGAAATTTAAATCCAAAAAAAATGTCCAGAAATTACTCTCCGTATATAAATATATAGTATTATTTATAGATATTTTTTATTACTAATATTTTGTTTTAGGTTATAATTTTTGGGAAAATTTAATGGGACTCCATAAATGAACGGTGAATATGAGAATTGAGAAGTGTCCAAAAGTAAAGCAGTGTAGTGACGAGTGATGACCTGGATTTTATCGATTTTTTTTTTAAATATATCGATTAATTAAATTAAAAATTAATTTATAAAAAAATGGTTAATGAATATTAAATAATTTATTTAAATTAGTTTAATAAATTTCGTTTGCCATTTAAACCTATTTATTATAAAATAAAATAAAATATTAATATTAAATTAATAATTTAATTTAAAAAATATGTACATTAACTTTTAAATTATAATTGTGCATCATTAAATATAGTATAATTCTTTAAAATAAGTAAAATATTTAAAATTTAAGAACAAAAAATAATTTAAATTTATTAACTAAAAAAATATAAATTATTTATCTTATAAATTGATATAAAAAATTAACTTAATTATCATAAATATATATCTGTATAAAATTAAAACAATTATATGTATTAGTAATATATAAATTAATTCGATTAAATATTAGTTTATAAATTCTAAAATCTTAGTCGACTTAAAATAAGTCAAATTTTTATATTTTTAAAATGAAAATTAATTTATTTAAATTTATAAAACATAATATATAAATTAATTTGATTAAATATTAGTTTATAAAATTTAAAATCTTAATCGGCTTAAAATAAGTCAAATTTTTATATTTTTAAAATCAAAATTAATTTATTTAAACTTATAAAATATAAAAAATAGTTAAAATATACATGATTTTAGTCAAATAAGTAAATTTATTGATTATTATATTCTTTCCTAATAATAACTATTACACGTAATGAAATTTATTACATATACAAACTCATGCTATGTAGCACGCTATTGTAAAAAAATTTACTTAAAGTTTTTTTTTTTTTTTGCTAATGAAATTTACTTAAAGTTTACAAACTTATTATATTAATATTAATATAATATATATAATTTTTTTATTTTTCAAAAAAAAAAAAATTATATATATATATATATTCTTAAAATTTGATAATTTAATATATATGAATCAAATTACTTATTTAAATTAATTAAAATAATAAAAATTATCCACACATAAATTATACGACAATGTAATTAAGAATAAAATTAAAAATTCATATTCCAATAGAAAAAAATCAATAATTCAATCCTAAACTTCTATCAGAAATCTATTTAGTTTCAACCTTTTAACTACTAAGGTTATGTACTTGCATTCAACCATAATCCTAAAATCTTGAAAGAAAATTGCGATCGGATAATGAATTTTATAGAAAAAAGTGTGAAAAATATAACAATGATAGATAAATTATGTGTTGGTGTTATAAAATATGTCTATTATTTTTAATTTTAGTGAGCTTTGAGAATATAAAAAAAGTGAGAGATGGCTAAGAATTTTTTTTGACATTTACATCCATAAAAATGACAATATATTATAAAATAAAAAAAACAAAGAATGGTGAAAGGTTTGCTGCAAATTGAAAAAAATTGCTAGAATAAATCATCACACCCCTCAATAAAACATCATATTCATATCATATATATTTTAGGGACTATGACCATAAAAATACCTTAAATTATGTCATTTTATTTTTTAAATTACAAGTGATGTCATTTGATCCCTTAGTTTTATAAAAATAAAAAAAATAGTCAATTAAGAAAAAAAATATATAATTTTAATAATTTTTTAAATTAATATTTTAATATAAAAAATATTAAAATAATATAATTTGTTCTTATTTAGTATCTTAAAAAATAATATTTTAATTAAAAATTTGTTAAAATCATATATTTTGTCCTTAATTAATCATTTTTTCTAAAATTAAGGAATTAAATTACATTATTTATAATACAAGGGGTCAAATGACATTTGAGGGATCTCCATGATATTTTTCTCTATTTTTTAATATTAAAATAATTAACTAAAGTGTAAAATTAAATTAATATGTCTTTCTTTTTAAAAGTTTATAAATTTAAATATTCTAAGTAAAAGTTTAAAAATTTATTATCCAAAAATTACAAATTTAATAACCATGTTATCACCTCCACACTAACAAAAATATTTTAAGAATTTACCAAAAATAACACCCCTAAAACTTATAATAACAAAACTAGCACCTCTAATAATATTGAACGTTCAATTTGAACATTCAATATTAAACGGGTCTAAATTATTGTCGTTCAATTTTAATTGAATGAGTATTAAAAAATGACATATTAATTATTTTTTTTTAATTGTAAAAATTTAAATTTAAATACAAAGAGTACTAGTTTTGTTATTATAAATTTTAAGGGATGTTAATTTTATTATTTTTCTAAATATTTTTAACAATTTCTTCTTACATAAAACTTATCCCATTTCTTTTCTTTGACATAGAAATATCATATTAGGATACGTATTAAATTATTACTAAGATGCATATAAGATAAACTTTTATATGCCTCTCTAATCTCATTTTCATATCATTTTAGCTTTCTAATTATGATAGTGCATGGTATATTATGAATGTGATAATTAATAAATTATAAAGAATAAATCAATTTTATACCACTAAATATTGAAAGTTATCATAAATGTATTATCAAATTTTTATTTGTTATCAATTTATCATTAAATTTTACATTTTGTGACAAATATATCATCGATATTAATCACTTAATGGAGTTAACTACAAACTACGTGTAGCTCTAAATTATCTATAATACTTCCATCATACCCTTAAAACAGTCACCACCTATCACAAACTTTTTTTAAGCCGCCACCCATTTCTCCCTCACTAAAAAGCTCAATCATTATTGCCAGTCAATTATCCATTAGAAACCTAAGTTTATTGTCACCAACCCAACAGCCATTTGCTAGTCCAACCTTTGAATTACCTACTCCATATTCACGAAAACCATCACTAACGTCTCTTGAAGTAGCGCATCCCAACTTGTGAGTCATCTCATTCGCCGCCAACAAACCACCCTCCAACAACTCTGAAATCATAAAACCCAGCCATCTAAGGACTTCAAAATTGCAAAACCAAATCCTTGTCGATATTATCTTTGTGAAACCAGCCATTATTGCCACCCTTTGCATGTTTTTTGGCACGACACCACCTCCACTTGTTTTTCGACCCTTATCATTACTCCCAATCGCATCTCTAGCCTCTATTGCCACCCTTATCTTGATTTATAGCCTTTATAGTTGAAAAAATTCAATAATAACTCAAAATCCGATCAAATTCATAATTGTTTGCCTTGTGCCACTGGCTCTATCCTTGGTGTCTTCGATGAGGAGAGTGATTAGGGTATGAATAAGAGTTTGATTTTAGGTAATTAAGGTTATAGGTTTGGCTACGCTTAAAATTTAGGGATTCTAGAGTCACATGTATGGCTTGCCATTAACCTCCAATAAATTATTGATGTTAATGGTATATATGCCATAAATATAAAGTATAATTATATGAAAATAACAAATAATACATTTGATAATATATTTGTAACAATCCTAAAAATTATTAATATAAAAATCTATTTATTTAATTATAAATTTGATTTAATAATAACCTTAGAAAATAATAATAATAATCGTTTTTTAGTTAAACAACCCAAATATAGATACTATCTTCTTCTTTGATAAGTTTTTAATTCTATATTTAAAAGAGAGATATTAAAAAATAGTTATTTTAAAATATTAATTTTAAGTAAAATTAAATATGTAAATTTTGGACTAATTTAAGCTTGAAAGTTTAGGTTAGATTAATTGTTGTTAAGCAAACTGGCCTGGTTAAATTTTTTAAATTAAATTCAAGTTTAAAGTTTGGCCATAAAATATTTGAATGCGTTTAAACCTCTTTTTTTCTTTTAATTTTAAATTAATTTAAATTTGTACTCAAGTTTGATGCAAGAATTTATAAAATAATAAAATATAATATTTAAATGTATATATATTTTATAAATTTTAAATTTAACTCGCACTTTAAGTCAAATTTGAGCTGAACTTATAATATAAATATTTAACTCTAAATTTAGCTTAAAATTATTGGGATAAGATTTGGCCTTACTCATTCAAGCCTAATCAAACTTCAAATTTAGTTGAATTAAACTAAATTATTTGGGCTTAATATGAACTAAATTATCATCCTTTAATAAAACTAAAATATAAAGTATATTATAAATATAAAATAAACGATGTTTATAAATTTATTATAAACAAATAACAACATACACTATCATGCTTGTAAAGAAAAATGAAATATTTAGGAGGATGTATTTAATTAAAAAAATTATATATTTTAAAAAAATTATAAATTCAAAAGATTTAATCAACTTTTAAGAATTATTATTGTAGATTTTAAAAGAATATTTTTAATTGTAAGTAAAATTCTTATACATCCATAAAAATATTAGGGGTGGAGAGAATAATGAGTAAAAATTATTTATTTATAATTTTAATTAAAAAATTATTAAAAATTTATAAAAATCAATCAATTTGTAAAATATTTTAAAATCAATAATTTTTGAATACTACTAAATTTTTAAAGTATAAATCGTTATTGAATACACCTAATTTTTTTATAAATTTTAAAGAATTTTATAAAATTATAATTGAAAATCTCTAAATTTTTAAGGAGTATTTAAAAATTATAATTAAATACCTCTAGATTTAAAAACTTTAAAATTATTAATTAAATATACAGTATTAGTTTTATATGATAAATCAATAATTTTGTTTATTCACAATTATTATATTAATTTACATTTTTTTTATTTATAATTGTTTAATAATTATTTTTATATAAGATAACACATGCAGAATACATACATGTATAACTTTAAGGATTAAACTAGTAAAATAAATTTTTCTTAAAAAAAGGGTAAAAAAAACTCAAAAAAAGTTGCGAAAGATGGAAAATATTGGGGAAAACTGAAAAAAGAAAAAAAATCATATCAGATACAAAACCGGAAAAGCCCCTGTGTATATTGGATTCCACATACCCTAATGGCCTAATTCACCCTCCCCTTTTCCACACCAACCCTGGCCGTCAAGTATCCTCCAACTCTATTGCCGCCGGCCCAATCTCTTGAAGTGTTATGCGTGGTTGGCTTTTAGTTTGTAATAGGTAATCTCTGCCTTATCTTGATTTATTGGTTTCAATTTTACCATAGAATTTCCGACGTTGTATATATGATACTGTGATATTAGCTAGTTTAGTGATCTGATATGATGATTTATGACCTTTTCAATACATTTCAAGGGCCTCATTTTTAATTGCAGCCTAGTGCTTCACAAGCTCTTGAGCCGCCCCTGGCTATCGGAAAATTATGTTGACGCTGTTGTTCTGTCAAATATGTTGGAATATTTTATTGTTAGGCTCTAACAGATCTAAGCCTTGTTCGTTGTTGTAAATTTCAGCGATGGCCAAATATTGAGATTTACTATTTTCTTGATCTGTGAAATCTAATTTTGTTTTGTAGTACAATTAAATTGGGTTATTTTGTCAAAAAATGGGTGACCAACTTATGTTTTTGGTTGTAAATTTGAAAGGTTGTTGACTGTTGATCTTTCTTATCTGTAAAGTGTAATTTCTCATGTTTTTCTTTTTTAATTTTTGAGGAAATAAACTCTTATTAATCTGTGAATGTTGGAAAAATTTTGTGTTAGTTGTTATGATATATTAGTTGTGCTCAGTGCCAATTTAGATGTCTTCCTTAAGAAATTGTTTAGATAGCGCTTTGTGTTGTTTGTTTTACCATTGTTCTATCTTTTGCCTCGTTATCAAGTCCTTTATATATTTTAACTTCATTAATGCACAGACTTATATCATGGTTCAGGTGATTGGTATACTGTGCACTTTCACTTGAGTGGGCTGAACCTTTCAGTCGGATATGGCCAACTTTCAAAAACCTGAAAATGCTTTGAAGCGAGCTGAAGGTAACTACCATTATGTTCCTTGTTTGCCATAACCATGAGTTCTGGTCCGATGACTTCTTACTAATTGAACACTCAGTTTATTTTTTCTTTACTCTGTTCATATAAATAAAAATATTATTGGCGATGTAGTCTTTACGAGCTAGAAAGATGTGTACATGTAGCTTTTGTTTTGGCATTTTAACGTATATATTGTATATATTTGGCTACAGAATTAATCAATGTTGGGCAGAAGCAAGAAGCACTGCAGGCACTCCATAGTCTTATCACTTCGAAGAGACATCGAGCATGGCAAAAGCCACTAGAAAGGATTATGTTTAAATATGTAGAACTTTGTGTTGACCTGAGGAGGGGCAGGTTTGCAAAGGATGGTCTAATCCAATACAGGATAATATGTCAACAAGTAAATGTTACCTCTTTGGAAGAGGTGATCAAGCACTTCATGCATCTGTCTACTGAGAAAGCTGAGCAGGCCCGTAGTCAGGCACAAGCCCTGGAAGAAGCCCTTGATGTGGACGACCTTGAAGCTGATAAAAGGCCTGAGGATCTGATGCTTAGTTATGTTAGTGGGGAGAAAGGAAAGGATAGGTCCGATCGTGAGCTGGTGACCCCTTGGTTTAAGTTTTTGTGGGAGACCTACAGAACTGTGCTTGAAATTTTGAGGAATAATTCCAAATTGGAGGCACTTTATGCGGTATGGTTATTTAATTTGTTTTTTTGCAAATATTGGTAAATGGTATACTATTTTGGTCAGAAGAATGTTAAAATTCACAAAGATTTATCTATTATATAGTTAACATAAGCAGGTTCCCTAAACCTTGGATTATTTGTCTGAGAGTAGGTTTTTTTTTTTTTTGAGAAAAAATGTGCAATTTTTTTCTTCTTAATAATCCCAATTGTATTTTTATTTCACCAACATCAATAGTTACATGAAGCATTGTTTCTGCAAATGTCATCACCATACTTTCCACCCCTTAAGATTATAAAATAAATGTGATGCAAAATACTATTTTGTAATCACTACATTAGATGGTCTCAGTCTGAATGTTTTATAATCATAATTGGTTATGGCAATCTATATTTTATGAGATAAAAGTGAATTGAATTTTTATTTTTGTAAACAAAAAGTAGATTCTTATTGGACCTTTTTTTGTAGATGACAGCACACAGAGCATTCCAATTCTGCAAGCAATACAAACGAACAACAGAGTTCCGGCGATTGTGTGAAATCATTAGAAACCATTTGGCCAATCTTAACAAATATAGAGATCAAAGAGACCGACCTGACCTATCTGCACCTGAGAGCTTGCAGCTTTATCTTGATACAAGAGTTGAGCAGCTAAAGATTGCCACTGAACTTGAACTATGGCAGGTATATGTATTTACTTTGTTGACATATTTAAGTGTATACTATTGGGAATTATTGCTTTGCGTCTGGTGGAGGTTATCTGTTTCTTAATGGTCATTTTTCTACAGGAAGCTTTCCGTTCCATTGAAGATATTCATGGATTAATGTGCTTGGTCAAGAAAACGCCTAAACCATCATTGATGGTGGTTTACTATGCCAAGCTATCAGAAATATTCTGGATTTCTTCCAGCCATCTGTATCATGCCTATGCGTGGCTTAAGCTTTTCACTCTTCAAAAAAGCTTTAACAAGAACTTAAGCCAAAAGGATCTGCAGTTGATAGCTTCATCGGTGGTGTTGTCGGCACTTTCAGTGGCTCCATATGACCACAAACGTGGTGTGTCTCATTTTGAACTTGAAAATGAGAAAGAGCGCAATTTGAGGATGGCTAATCTCATAGGATTCAACCTAGAGCCTAAACTCGAGAGAGAAGTGGTATTACAATTTATTTGTTTCCTTATCTGCCCGGATTTCTTTTCTTTTTCACTTAATAAACTATACAGTTAAGTAAGTTCATTGTTTTAACAATGCGTTTTTTTTACAGCTCTCACGGTCCTCGCTTCTTTCTGAATTGGTAAGTTGCAAGTTATTGGTTGTATATATTCTGCGAAAGCTTTGCTTTTGATGACTAGTGGAAAATGTTAGTTTTTCAGGAGTGGAGTCCTTCAGTAGCTGACTTATCAAGTTTGTTGGTTTTGTAGTGGATGTGATATTGATTGGTTCAAACTGTAATATTTCAGCTGTTCAATGACATTTTTTTTTAAAGATTCTGTTTTAGTTTGATTCCATATTTTCCAATCAGGATGATATGGATCCAAAGATTTTATAAGAATAAGTTTTCTCATGAGAACTATTTTTTTAATCAAGTTTTCTAAATTTGCATCTTTTAGGGAAGATGGCACGTTTGGTTTGCAGAATGAAAAAGTAATGAAAATGGTAATTGGAATGAAATTGAATGGAAAAAGAAACAATATTATTATTGTAGTGTTTGGTTTGACTATTGAAATCAAGGAAGGAATCAGTATTACAGTATTTAAAAAATATTATTTAATTGTCATATTCTCCTTCAGAAGACTGAATATAAAATTAAAAAAATATTTTTTTAAATAATTATTACTTAAAAATATTACATCTAAAAAATTGAAATAATTCATTTTTTTTTAAAAATAGGAAGGGAATGGAATAAGTTTTCTTAAATGGGGGTAATGGAATGAGTATTCTATGTGTTTTAGTAATTTTTTCCATTTCATTCTATGTCTTTGACACAACCAAATATAGGAATATATGGAAACAATTCCATTCCCAGTTTTATTCATTCCAACTAAACGAGCCATAAAAGAATTCTTGGCTGCATGTATCCCACACTAATCCTGGTTTTATTTATAGGTCTCCAAAGGTGTTTTGAGCTGTGCCACCCAGGAAGTGAAAGATCTTTACCATCTTTTGGAGAATGAATTTCAACCTCTGGACCTTGCATCAAGGATACATCCACTCCTGGCAAAAATCTCAAAATTAGGGAGCAAGTTGTCTTCTGCTTCTTCTGTCCCAGAAGTGCAACTGTCTCAGTACATTCCCCCCCTAGAAAAACTTGCTACTTTGAGGGTGCTTCAACAGGTCTGTAAATTTGTCTTATGGTTGTTTTCATTTCCACTGTATCGCACTCCATCAGAATTGATTATCTTTTATTAATTTATTTCTGCAGGTATCCCAAGTGTATCAGACAATGACCATTGATAGTTTATCACAAATGATCCCATTCTATGACCTTACTGTCGTGGAGAAGATTTCAGTTGATGCCGTTAAGCATAATTTTGTATCTATGAAACTTGACCATAATAAGGGTGTTGTTCTTTTTGGTAACTTGGTAAGTTATTGCTTGCAGTTATGATTGTTTCTGTTTTGGCCTTTTATGTAGATGCTCTAAGTGCAGTAACTCTGCTTGTCCACCAATATTTTTGCACCTTGTGCATTATTGTCTTCTTAGGAATCATGGCTTTTTCTTATTTTTGATGAATGTTGCTTTTGTGAATATAGTGGGTCAATATTAGTTGTTAATTGGGTTGACTACTCTACTTCAGGGTATTGAGTCTGATGGGCTGCGGGATCACTTGACAGTCCTTGCTGAAGCTTTAAATAAAGCAAGAAGTATGATATATCCTCCTTCAAAGACGGTATCAAAATTAAGTGAAGTGCTTCCTTCTTTAGCAGATGTTGTCGATAAAGAGCATAAAAGGCTTCTTGCTAGGAAATCCATCATTGAGAAAAGGAAAGAGGAGCAAGAGCGTCATCTTTTGGAAATGGTATGCCTCTCAAATCTAGTTTGGAAATCGATGCTGTTTTGTCATTAAATTAATATGAAATTAATGGAACTTGCCATTGTGAAGGAACGTGAAGAGGAGTCAAGGAGGCTGAAGCTGCAGAAGATAACTGAAGAGGCAGAGCAGAAGAGGCTTGCAAGTGAATATGAACATCGGAAGAATCAAAGAATCCTCAAGGAGATAGAAGAGCGGGAGCTTGAAGAAGCACAGGCTATGCTTCAGGAAGCACGGGGCAGGAAGAAGGGAAAGAAGCCAATTTTAGAAGGGGTGAGTTATTATTTTTACACAAAAAAAAAAAAACTATGCTTTTGCAAGGAAATTAATCTGACATCTACTATTTTTCGTAGGAAAAAGTGACAAAGCAGTCGTTAATGGAGCTAGCATTGAGTGAACAACTTAGGGAGAGACAGGAAATGGAAAAGAAATTACAAAAGCTTGCTAAGACAATGGATTATCTTGAAAGAGCAAAGAGAGAAGAGTCTGCTCCCCTTATCGATGCTGCTTATCAACGACGTTTGGTGGAAGAAAAGTTGCTTCATGAACATGAACAACAGGTATATTTGTGTCCCCTTGTTTAGATCAATGACTTCGTATTCATAAATTTAAAACTATTTGACCTTTCTAATTATTTTTTCTTATTAAATGCCGTTGCTGGCCCATCAACTCTGTTAATTTTTATCCTTTCATTTGTGTTGCTTGCTTTGATCTTTTAAACTATTCTGCCATTCTACACCTGGATCATTTGTGTGATTAGTAAGTGTTCTCTTTATTAATTGTAATTCTTTCACTGAGCTGCAGATGGAAATTGAACTGAGCCAGCAGCGTCATGAAGGGGATTTGAAGGAGAAGAATAGGCTAGCACGTATGCTGGATAATAAGGTTAGCTAGTGGTTGGCATCTGTTTTGTGTAAAACATTATCCTAGCATTTTTTTGTCGTCTACATTTTTTCTTTAAATTTTTTGCCCTAAAGAGGATATTCCAAGAAAGGGTGACGAGCCATCGCCAAGCAGAACTTGACAGAAGAAGAGCAGAGAGGGAGGAACAGATGAGGCAAATGGTTGAGGATCGTAAAAGAGAGAGAGAGATTACAAGAAAGAAGATATTCTACGTGAGGTCCGAAGAAGAGAGACAGAGGAAGCTTCATGAAGAGGAGGAAGCTTGCAAGCGAGAAGGTTTTAACTTTTTGTAGCTATATTTATATGATCGTTAATAATTTATTTCTTGCTCACTAGTGAATTTATGTATTTTGGTTTCTTATTTTGTTTGATTTTTTATTAATTATTTTTCTTCTTTCTTAATGTTGTCTCATGAACAATGACACGACTAGTGACTTGTTATATTTATCTGTAATTTATATTTGTTTGCATTTTGGAACTTTACAGAGGCTGAGAGGAGAAAGAAGGAGGAAGCTGAACGTAGGGCAAAATTGGATGAGATTGCTGAAAAGCAGAGGCAAAGGGAGCGGGATATTGAAGAGAAGGAAAGGCAGAGGAGAGAAGCATTGCTGCGAAGGTCTACTGATGGTCTTTCGAGGCCAGCTGATGGTCCTGTTAGTCGTCTTAATGAGCCTGTGGTAGCTGCCCCTGCCCCTGCTGCTGCTGCTGCTGCCGCCACTGCTGCAACCCCTGCGGCTGCACCGTCATCTGGAAAATATGTGCCTAGGCATCTGCGACGTCCTGAAGCTGCTGCTGTGCAGGCCCCTCCTGCGGAGCCTGATCGCCAGGGCAACAGGTCAGATGATCGACCACTCCCAGCCGGTGACAGGTGGCGCAATGATGACCGTAGAACCTCAATTGGTGGTGCTAGCTCGAGATCATCAACTTGGTCCTCTTCTAGGAACCGGTGATTAGGATCCGAATGGTTGATCTTATGGCAGTTTTGCTTCTAGGAAGAGGCCAATTTTGGATTTGATCAGAAGCGTGGATACTAGTGGACCTATGAAATAATCTCTTGCTTTAAACACCTGAAAACTGGTAGAGCTTCTATTTATTGTTTTTGGTTTATTGTATTTTTTTCCTTCCTTTCTTAAAGCTCAGATGGATACTAGTACCTTGATTACTTGACTACTTGGCACCTAGGTAATATTTTATTCCTCTCTTTGGATTAGGTTTTTACCCCCCTTCGTTTGATGTTTGAAGGTCTAACTGGTTCCATTATTTATAATACAACCAATCTATAGTATGTATAAAATTAGTAGCAAAAAAGGAAAACAAAAATTCTACGATCCCAACCTATTTAAGATTTTACAATTTTGTTCCTAAGTTTTCAGTTCATGCAATTAATCTCCAATTTTTATAAATTTGATAAATTTAGTCCTAAAATTTTAATTTTTGTTAAATTAATTTAATGGTATTATACATAATTATCATATTATTCAAAGATTGAGGCACACAATAATTTTTTTTATAAATTAAGAACTAAATTATGTATTTTGAAATAAGGAGGGGGAATTAAATAAATTAAAAGTTATATTATAGTTTAAGTATAATGTGGTTAAATTAATTTAATGAAAATTGTGTTTTGGAATTAAATTTATTAAAATTTTAAATGTTAGATTAAATTGCAAGATTTTAAATAAATTAAGGGTTAAATGGGTAGATAAGCTTATCAAAATTTAAGGTGTATAAAAGTTTGACTTTATCTTCGACTACACTTAATTTTTAACATAATTACAATGCCTGTTTGTTGTGCCAAGTGCCAACTAGCTATAGTTTAACCGTATGATTTTTTTTTTTAAAAGGGCTCTAAAAACTATATGAATTTTGTTTGGTCGTATAAAAAATGGTTGGATATTAGGTGTATGAGTAATGAAGTTATTTAAAAAAATAAATAAAAATTGTTATAAATTAAAAAAAATAAGAGAATAAATAGAAGAGATAATTCTTATTAATCATTGTGTTTTTAATATATTATTAAATGTTCTATTTATAGAGTTTACAAAATATAATATGACTTTTGATTATAAGATATGATAGAAATAAAATCTCTAATTATATCTTATTAAGTACAAATTTACAATATAATAGAGATAAATCTTCATTTAAAATAAATCTAATCATAAGATAGATATATCATATTTAATATTTGGCATTCAAATTATAACACTCCTCATGTACGTTAAAGAGTATATTATTTTCATGCAATACGCTTACTTAAGTTGACTCATTAAAACATTTATAAGAAAATTCAATGACATAAAACCATAGAAAGATAAAAGAGTACAATGCGTATACATATGTGCTTCCCTAATAATGACAATTGTTCAACATAATATTTTTTTTAATTGGCACAGTTTAATATCATTATAGCAATCTCTCAAATATTAAAATAAATGTAATATCTCATGACAAATGCGTCTACTTGGTCATCACTTTACTTTATATGTAGTTCAATTTCTCTATATTTTATAGTTATAAGCCAAATGTATTTACTTTGATAACATATTATATTTAAATACTAATTTGTAAGCTATATGTTATTTTGTCATTTATTGCAAAATTAATTAAAAATATTGCACTTATAAAATATATCGTAAGAATTATAATAATTCATATATTTAATTTATAATAAAATTTATCATTTTGTTCTTATGTCAGATTCAACATTCGTATACTTTGATAACATTCATTAATATTAATAAACACACTGAGCATTAATTATCTTATTAAATGATATTAACTGATTATAAAAAGAAGAATAATATGAGAAA
The DNA here is from genome assembly GCA_029378325.1 of Elaeagnus macrophylla. Lineage (NCBI taxonomy): Eukaryota > Viridiplantae > Streptophyta > Magnoliopsida > Rosales > Elaeagnaceae > Elaeagnus > Elaeagnus macrophylla. The sequence continues at coordinate 16,657,824 of CM055642.1, forward strand.
ATTTTTATATCGTGCAACCAAATAATAATTGAATATATAATCTACATATATTTTATCAATAAAAAGTAATTTAATACAAGCTTATATCTCTTCAACAGAATTATTTGTTTGCCATATTTTCTAGGGCACATAAAATAAATCAACATACTTTGTATCTATAATAAAGTCATATAATATGTGAAAATATTAATTTTTAATACTAATATGAATGTAATAGATATATAGTAAAATTCATGTAGTGATTCATATTGCTTTAATAGTACATGACTATAATTATTATAACAACAAATGATATTTAAATTTAGTATTTTTACAAGCAACAAGTACAATTGATTTTTTTATATCAATAATTATATACAAACTAATATTACGTGAGTATTAGTCATATTTTAAATTAATTATATATGTATAGGAGTAAAATTTTGTATACCACAATCTCATCAATTTTTGAAATAAATTCATGTATTTTCAATACATTTTATATTTTTAGAAACTTGAACAACTAGTCCTTATAAATATGTAACAAATATCTCAGATATTTATAATATATCTATTTCACTTTGCATATAAATTAATGAATATGTGCCTGAAATAATATTTTTTATTTCACCCATACTTTTCTTTGTCGACATTTAATAACTTTTAACATTATTAAAGATGCTTATCGTTTCTTGTTTTTTAAAGAGAGACATGAAAGTAATATACTATACAATATTAGTATTTTCTTTCTCCTATAGTTAAAATAATATTATTTTATTCATCAGATACTTGAGACTCTATAGGAGTAAAAAAAAAATTTGATATCATTTCTTGGAGTGTTAACTCCCTTTATTTCATCAATAAATATATTATTTTTGCATCAATATAATTAGCAAATTTTAGACAAATTATGAATGTTTCCTGCCATTTTATTTCATATAAGGACTTGAATAATTTCTCAAGTATTTTTCAGCTAAATTTTTTATTATTTAAATGCATCAACAATACATAGTACATATATAGTATTCTATCATCGAGTAATTTTCTAAACTTCATGCTCCATAAAATATATGCATTTTAAATAATTTTACGCTATTATATTTTTTATCTCCTTCTAATGTGGTAAATTATTTTATAAGTCTACTTACCCTTCAAATGGTCTAATATATTCAATATAAATAAAACTCAAAACACATATCTTTAAATTTATTAGTAAGTCCATATCAATATGTTGAATTGGTATAATAAAAATAATGTAACTTTATTTTACTACTAATATAAGTTGTAATAAAGAAGTTTTAATAATAAATCTGTGGTTTAAATTGAACTAAGTATATATCATATTTTTATAATAAAGTTAACAATATTATTTTCATAATATATGATTTTTTAGAGACGTGAGATTTTATTATCAATTTTTGTCAAATATAGTGATTTTATTTTGCCTTAAAAACATATAACACATATAGTTACTGAATAAATAAAGGTTTGAACTATGGTTCACAATCATTTGACTTTCTATTATATAATGAACTAATTTTGATTATTTTATTCATGATAATTATTTCAAATTTTTATCCATCAAAATTTATTTTATATTTATATATAAATAAATAAAAAGCTTTCTAAATATTAACTTTTAGTTATATATTTGTGACATTATACTTTAGACGAATATATGCATCATCCATAAAATTGTAATCATAAGATTAGTCTAATGAATTTTTTATTTCAATTTTAAGTTCTTATCTTAGATTTTAAATGTTATATTTTATCACTATCATAAAATATATTCAAAATATTAAAATTTTCTTCTATTTTAAGAAATTTAAGCACAATTATATATAATATAATTCATCAAACTTTAATTTTTCGAAGCTTTTTATTGAGTTATAGCAACTCTAAAATAAATTTTATTTACCTATATGGGCTTTCAATTTTAATAATATGATAAAAATTGTAATTATCACATTATCGATATGAACACAATAGCTCAAGTCATGCACATGGTCATCATATAATATTTACTTTTAGTAATGATATGATCAAAATATTTTTATTTTTTTAATAATTTGTGTCAACACATAATATTTAAATATGTGTGTGTTTCTCTATTGTTATTTTATGAGCAAATAGCATATAAAATATTCATAATTATTGTCAATTTTGTTCTAGTATTGTTGTATAAGCACACAAGAGATCTTTGTATATATTTAGTTTTGCTATCAATGAAAGGTTAATGATATTGAGTACTTAAATTTTTTTTGAATGATTATGATTGAGCTTTAGAAAAAATAGTATTTATATTTGAGCCATAGGTGTTAATTATTATACATCAAATTAATTATTGGCAATCTTTCAAGGTATACTTTTCTCTTTTGATTATACTTATTTTAATGTCAACATTAAATAACATTTATTTCAAAGATGATATAATCAAAATGTTCTTATATCCATATGACTATGTATGACATTTATTGTTTGTATAGTTGCTATTATCTTGCTACTTCAATATTATATTTTACTCATAAAATAACGTATATAATATTTCATGATGTTAATTTTTACTCTCAATATTGCTACTTAATATCATACATGAGGTACTAAATATACTTTATTATATATATATTTTTTAGCATTGTAACTTGTGAACTCTCAATAAATGAGATGGATGCAACTCCAAAATAATTCTCTTAAATAATCAAATCCCTTTTATATATGTAGATTTTGGGAATTCTTTATACGTAGCAACACAATTAGTATATATCAAAAGTACTTTCAAGAAAGAATGGTGAGACAAGACTTCCTTAAAAACTATCGCATGATACTAATATAAAGTTTACAAGTTATTATAAAACTTAATTATATTGGAGATTAATCTTTTAAGGAGTGAATGTCTCATATTGCTTATACACTATATAAACTTTACATGGTATTAGAGCTTTAGTTCGATCAATGGACCAAATATTTTGGGCCTCATCTCCCAAAAAAATGAATGCACCTTGCGGAAAAAAAAAAAAAAGACAAGTGATCTAAATAGAATATAATATAATAAAATAGGTTAAAAATACAAAGTTATAAGTTTTGCAAAAGACAAAGACACACACTTTGAGAAAATGTTAGATGTATTGTCCTACATTGCTTAAGCATGATATTAATATAAAGTTTATAAGTAATAATGAAACTTAGCTATATTATAGGTTAACCTTTTAATGAGTGAATGTCTTATGTTACTTATACACTATATAAAATTAACATGTTATCAGAGCTTTATTCGATCAATGGGCTAAATAATGAAAGATAAAGGCCAATATTGATAAATATTGATAGGATATTTTTATCTATCAATTTAGTATAAAATATTCAAAATTTATAATTTTTTAGTAATAATAATAAATATTTATATTAATAAACTTAATTATATATTTATTATTATATTCATAAATATATTTATTATTATATTCTTAAATATATTTACAATATATTTATGTATAATATTATCATTAATTGCAATATATTTAATAAAAAAATAACAAACAAAAATTAGATTTGTTAATATTTTATAATAAATTAGTTCAAATTCTATTGATGACCCCAACAATAAGCTTAACTAAAAAAATATATTATTAAATAATATTTATCTTCATATCAATATTGAATTTTAATCTTAAATATGGTTAGATAATTCAAACAATATAAAAAATAATATTTTTATAATAATAACAATTAAATAAAAATAAATATAAGTTATAATAAATTATTCATAGAAAAATATACGTAAATAATAAAAAATAATAAAGTTTAGTTTGATACATTTTTAAGGTTTGATGGCTTACCAGGATTATTTGAGATATGAGATTACTTTTCAAAATTTGTTAGCTTTTTAACATAATATGATATCTGAAATCATTTAAGACAATACTATATTATGAATATATATAAATATTGATATATAAATCAAATAACTCAACAAATTTAAAAGGTAAATAAAATACAAATGTTACTAATTTGTGATACCTAATTAAATAGATAAAGAACTAATAATAAAAAATATTGGATAGATTTTTGAATGAAAATAATATTTGAGTTTAACAATAAAGAATAAGAAAATTCAAGAATTTGTGAATTTTGTAATATGATATTATACCACAAAAAGTTTGTAGTATATTATGACCAATGTCATTTCACATGTATAAAATAACAAGTCAATAAAAGAAGAAAAGTAAAGATAAAATAAATAGAAGAAATAATTCTTATTGATTCTTGTGTTTCTAATTCACTATAAGATATGATAGAGATTAAATTTTTAATTAAAAATAAATTTATGATATAATATAAATAAATCTTTATTTATAGAATTCTTTTATATATATATTTATATTATAATAAAAATAACTTTTTTTAACGGTATTAAAATAGCTCTTTAGTGTAGTAATTTTACGTGACTGACGTAACAATCATACACCATGCAAGCGTTCAATAAAGTTCAAATCTCATTTTCATGAAAAATTTCAAGGGAGTTCTTCATGTAATTTTTTGTTGAACAAAAAATATTCTTAGTAGGAGATAAGGTAATGCCCGTTATGTTCCATTCATTCGGATCATCGCCTAGAGATAGTACCAACAGTGACTAGCACCTCAAGTTGTTATCATAGGGATCTTTATGCATAATTACGACTTTTTTTACCCTTTTAACTCAAATTCTGGTGCATGTAACCTAGCAACGTTATTCAATGGGCTATCTAATTGCTGGTCTTCATGTAAATTTTTGAGTTGAGATTTTCTGTTGTAAATATTCTGTCATTAATATTATTTCAATAAAAAATTATCACATGTAACTTTTTTTTTTTTTAATCAAACAATTGTGTTTCTTATTCATCAACCTGCTATTAAACATTTCCTTTAATCTCAAATATATATTAGTTAAAAAAAATTATATGAAAAAAAATCAAATTTAGATGTTCATACCCATCAACTTCGTTTTTTCATATATATATTTACTTTTTTAATTAATAAAAATTTGAGGTTAAAGATAGTTTGTAACAGACTGATAGACAAGAAACATACTTGTTTGACATAAAGAAAAAAGTAATATATGCAACAATTTTTTATTGAAATAACAAAAAAGACAAACAATTTAGAGCATGATATTGACTCTTTTTTTTTTTTTTTACTTGACGACATTAAATATTTAAATAATTATTTATTTATTCACAACAAAACAGTGTCCATTTTCCTACCTCAAATGACCCCAATAATTTTTTTTAGAAATATTTATTATTCATTTACTATTTTATTCAAAATCATTCAACTTTAATTTTTTTGAGAAAACAACAAAAATAACATCCTTCAAAACTTATAATAACAAAACTAGCACTTTTTGTATTCAAACTTATATTTTCACAATTAAAAAAATGATTAATATGTCATTTTTCTTTGAACACCTATTTAATTAAAATTGAAAGATGATAATTTAGACCTGTTCAATATTTCACGTTCAAATTGAACGTTCAATATTTTATGTTCAAATTGAACGTTCAATATTATTAGAGTTTTAGTTTTGTTATTATAAGTTTTAGGGTTGTTATTTTTGGTAATTTTTCATTTTTTATAAATCATAGATCCAACTAACATGATTCCTAGCTAAGATTTTGATTATTTACTTGTTATTGTTTTTACTTGTTAAATTTAAGACATGCATTTTTAATCTTATAATTAAATATTATTTTTTATTAATAGCTTCAAATTCATCCCAAATATTGAATATAAAAGTAAATAATTAAGATTTAAAAAAAAGTAAATGATTGAAATCCCTCATAGCTATTGAAAAAAGAGCATTTAAGTCTTCTAGATATAAATATTTTATTTTAATAATTTAGTCCATTTAAAAAATAAAAAACCATAAGGACAAATTATCTTTTTTATAAATTTCTTTCTTTTTTATTTTAAATTTTTCTTTAATTTTTAAATTTTTTTTAAACTAAAAATATTAATGTCAAAATTATTTGTAAAAATGCAGATGAAATGATTAAAAAAAACTAAAAAAACTTGTAAATCCAAGTGCACTAACTTGTCTTTATAGTACAAACTTTTTAAAACAAGTTAAAATGTTTAAAAATTATTAGATGACCAAAGTGCTTACATTAGAATTACTGTGGTCACCCACATTTCATTTGGGTCATTGACTACTGTTTTCTTGGGTTAGGCCCAACATTTTAAGCGACCCACTAAACCATTTTTTTAAAACCCTTTTGTCATTTTTTTTTCCTTCTATATTTATATTTTGCTTGTAGTAAAACCCTTCCTCTCTTAGCAAAAGCAAAAAAAGAAAAAGTAAAACCCTTCCTTTGTTTTCTCCTCTCTAAGGTTTGCAATTCGAAATCTGGCTTTTAGCGAAAGATGAGTACACGGACTTTGCGATTAGCCAACTATTTGAGACTTTCTGTTCCTCTCTCACCCAGCTATTCCAATGGTATGAACATTTATAACTTCATATTAGTATCTTTACATTTATCGATGGATTGAAGCTCATATTAAATACCTGTTTATTCATTTGTTTGGGTCCAGCTTTAATGATTAAGAGGTTTATAATATTTGAAATAAGACGAATTTTCTTGTTATTTTGTTGTGTAAATTGGGACTTAATCAAAATCTCCATTCTTGATATATAGTTTATTGATTCTTAAATGTAATATACTTAGCGGGTATTAATTTTCTTTTTGGAAACTAATTGGTAATCTGTATTGGTTATAATTTTGTTTGTTTGTAATGTATCAGTGAGTGTTCTAAAATGCTCGAAACTTTGGCATTCAACTGATTCAGTTGGAGGAAAAGATGAAGATGGGAAGATTGATGAGGAGGTGGTAGAATTTAATGATATTTCTGGTGAGAAGGAAGATATAACACCTCATGGAGTTGATCCAAGTAAAGGTTGGGGTTTTAGAGGTGTGCATAAGGTATGTATCACGAGCAGGACTAAAATATTGACAAAATTATTATACTTCAATTTTATGGAAATATGGAAGAACTAACGAAGTTGAAACTTTCTAAAGTTTATAGAAGTATTTTAATAGCAATATATTTTATATATTGGTAACTTTTCATAAGTGAAAATATCGAGAGAATTATCAATATTTTGATCCATGATGCGAGTCTCCTATGAAATGTCAATATATCTAATTGAATGATAAAGAGATGTTTCTTTGTATTTGCACGGATAAAGTGCTCAACAATTCGCTTAGTTTTGATTTGAGGGACACTTTAGCCTTGAGGGTTAAACAGGACCTTTTAGTCTCTTAGCCTTTAAACTGAAATACTTTAGTCCTTTAGTTTTCATGCTCAGAAATGCTAAAGTCCATCAATTGGTAAAAAAAAAATCAATAAATATGATGTTATTAGCCCCCAATTAATGATCTCAAGTGATTTTTATGAGCACAATAATGTCAATTTTCTCAATCTTTTTGTTACTAATTTACTATTATTTTGGACTTAACTGTCACTTGGTATGAAAGCTAAAGACTAGTCTTCTTGTTTATAGCTGAGGGATTAGAGCATCCCTCAAACCAAAATTGTAGGACCTAAGTATCCCTTCACCAATTCTGCATTGCCAATTGTTTGTTATTTGGTCAATGGACTCACTATAAAAATACAGTGCTTGTATACTTGTAATGACATGCCACAATAATTAGATATTTAGCTGAATAATTTTCTTCCTTGTTAGATCGTTGGTGTATCTGATCATTGCAAAAATGACAGAACCTTGAGATAGTAAAAATCTTGGCAGTTGGGACCTTATTTTTTATTCAACTTGTTTCTTTGAGCAATAATTTCACGTGCTAATAAATTTCATGTGTTTTTGTCTGATACTTTGGTTTGTCTTTGATGAACTTGTACAGGCAATCATATGTGGAAGAGTTGGGCAATTGCCTGTGCAGAAAATCTTGAGGAATGGTCGATTTGTAACCATATTTACTGTTGGAACTGGAGGCATGTTTGACCAAAGAAAGACGGGAGCGGAGAACATGACAAGGCCTGCTCAATGGCATCGAATTGCTGTACATAATGATATACTTGGAGCTTATGCAGTTCAGAAACTTATTAAGAAGTAAATATCCATCTTTCAATACCATAAAATTTAAGGAAATCACCCAAAATATGGTCCATTTTGGTGAAACTTACACATGCATTTGAGTTAAGCGAATTCATAATTTAGAGTGTAGAATTTTCACATAACCGAGTAGAAATTAAAAAATAACACACAAGTTATATAGATGTACAGAATTTTTTCATAACTGTGTTTTCCACGCGGACTTGTAACAGACTAACAGTTACAAGTGTGTAGGATTTTCAAAATGGAATGTACTAGTTATATGGAAGTGAATAAAATCTTGAATAGTAACTTGAATTGTAGTCGAAACATATTGTGAAATAAGGCAAACTCAAACTGTATTGTGTATAACTCAACCCTATTTGTAATTTTCCCTAAAATTTATGTGTATTCTTTTTCTAACATGCAAAATTGTATGCAGCTCTCCAGTTTATGTTGAGGGTGATATTGAAACTAGGGTTTACAATGACAGCATCAATGGAGAAGTTAAACACGTTCCGGAGATATGTGTTCGCCAACATGGTATCTTAACCAGTATTTTCTTCTTTCTTAATGTTATTTATATTTTGAAAGATCATTCTAAGTAGCAATGGGTGTCTTTTGTGCACATTTTGTACGTGTTTGCTACAGCACGTCGATTGTATAGTATGTCTCCCTTAAATAAAGTCGAGCATAAAGAGGTTATTGAATATAAGTCTACAATAGTATGTAGCTTAGGGTTGATTATTCAAAGTGCACTGCTTTTAGCTTTTCCTGCACTCAGATACAGAAGCAGATTTTTTCAGCCATGTTCTTAATCACACAGCTGAAGTGCTGTACATTGAGTATGAAATGCATCTTCAGACATGAATGATCAAGGAAACTCACAAAGTAGGGGGCAAAACAGTTGATGCATCTCTCAGACTTGGGAAGATCATGCTTTTTGGGAGTCTAGATGGTTGCCACGTGTTTAGTACGTTCATTTGTGATCCGTTGATTATTCTTCGGGCTGTTGTTGCCTAACTTTACCTACGCTGAGGTTTGTGGACAGGGGTCTTGTTGGACCAACGTGGGACGGCGGCTTGATAGCACATCGGAGGCTTGGCTTCGTGATGTTCCTTTGTTAATGAAGAACTCCTCCCAGTCTAGACTGGGGGATGACGTCCCATAAATGAGAACATCAATCGTATTAGGTTGTAGGATAGGTCCTATTTCCCGGGGTGATATCAACGGATGATGAACTGATTCTTACTCTGTTAGATGTGTAAAGCTCCAAATGTTGGAGAAAAGGGTAGAAGTTTGTTATATTAAGATATATTATCTGATGGTATAGAATTTACAAGGAATGGCTTTGAAAGTTCTTACCATGGACTGTTCAATTCTTCCCTGCAGGTAAGATCCGCCTTATAAAGTCTGGAGAAAGCATCAGCAACAAATCCTTGGAAGAGCTGCGTAAGTTTTTTTTTTTTTAATTTTAATTTTATAATAATATGGTGATTGTTCTGATAACAAGAAACATCATAATGTTTTTAACAAATTATCGTAACCATTGGACAGATCTCATTTAATGGCAAACACGCTGCCATATTTTTATTCGATTTTATAGAAAGGATTAACAAAAGAATAAATAAAAAAAAATTGATTTGAAAAGAATGAATCATTATCATTGGCATCCTTTTCTCATATTATTTGCCTATTGTCATGCTCATCTGTTACATGCAGGAGAAGGATTGGTTTAGCTGAGAGTCATCTAGCGCGATGTGGCAATTTTTCCCTCTGACAAGAAGTTTCATTATGTTAGAAACATAATTTAGATCAAAACTAATGCTTAAATATTTTTGAGACGATGCTTTAGCTAGTTCTCTTGTAACTTGTACGGTTAAGCTTTTGTGTGAGGATGCTTTACATTAGGAGTCTGGTAAATCCTTTGATGTCCCTTCCTTTCCACATTTATGTTTTTATTTTTATTTTTATCTGGCCTTGTGATTGAAGTAGGGATGGCAAAAAGATACACTCGATCATAGCTCCATGAATATTTGTTCCTTGTGATAAGTTCAAGATTGGATCAAAACGATTAGTTTTAGATCAGATCATGATTTAATTACAAGATTGGTAGATCGAATGGGAGCGAGCTAAATCTTTTCAAAATTTTAATTTTAGGACTAAAAAATTCACCCCTTTCCAAAACTCTTCGCAATTTTTACAACTATTTATCGGTAAAGATTACAATAATCATTTTTAAAAAAATTGTCTTAAATTTTTCATAGGTCTTACTCTCTTGCACTTTTTTTTTTCTTTCATAAATCTCTTGCATCTTTATAGGTCTAAATTTATCTTTTACATTTTTCATAAATACAACTCTTATATTTTTCATGAATTTAATTTTGTAACTTTGTCTCTCGTACAATTTTTCATAAATTTAATTTTCTCCTACATTTTTCATCTCTTTCATATTTTTCATAAATATAATTTTCTCTTACATTTTTCATAAACCTAATTATTATTCCTTTGTTAAATCAAATTCAAATTTCATCATATTTGTAACAATTTGTTTCGTATTATATTTCTCCTATAATCAAATGATATTATTCTTTTATAATTTTTTATTAATTAACTCAAATTTCATTTGTTATATTTATTGGTAAATAAAAAAGAAATATTATTATCTTTATTAAATGAATGGTAAATTATGCTCAATTTAAAATTTTAGATAGGATCAAATTAATAATATCTAATTTTTTAATTATAAAAGTATTCTTCTTTATTCATATGATTATAATGTTAATAAAAAATTTGAACAATAATTAGTATACTCGTTAAAAAAAATTGAGAAAAGTGTCTTTCAAATCTGAGTTAACAAAATAGAAGGCATTTGAGCCTTTGAGGTAAAGAATTATAAATAATTTACAACATAATAGATAAACTAGTGTTTTTTTATTGTGAACTTCCCATACACTCATAACACTTTTTTCAGATGAACTAAAGTTTTCTTTTTACAAATATAGGATTTTCTCTTGTATGAAATATAATAGATAGGTGCTATTATCTGTACATAATGGACTAATTAAATTAACTAATTTAATGACAGAATAGCCCATAAATCTCCTGAATTTTGAATTTAAGATCATCAAACAAATAAAAACCTTTTCTATTACCTAAGATATAATCTCAATTAGTTCAAGAAAAGTTACGTCGTTGATAGAAGGTAAGTCATTAGTTGTTAACACAACCTGCAGAGGTAAAAAATGGAATTGCATCAAAATTTGATGAACTCTAATAACATATTATCAAAAGAAAGGCTTCAATGTGGACCAATATTTTGAATACTTAAATAAGTCTACACTGATACGAACAATTTGCTAAGGGTAATATTATCTAAATCCAATATACCCAAAATAGTAACGAGCAAAAATTAACCAAAATTAATAATCATCCCAATTCTCTCGTATGTAACTTAAAATGGCAAAATGAAGCTATTGTATAACATCATTGAAACAGATATAATAATATAGAATTATTACTAAATATCATCGTTACAGCATCCAACTAAAACAAGAGTCATAACCACTTCATTCGTATTGTATCAATTAGATGCCATAGTATAAAAAAAATATCAATAGCTGAATATTTACTAACAACTTTTTGGAATTGTAGTTTCACTGCAAGAGTAGGGTTAGCTGTTCTAGAGAATATTCAAAGCCTTGTATCGTTCTTATTCATGGCGCAAGAGTATAAGCTTGGCAACGGTGGTCTCGACGATACGTTGACCATAGCACCTCCATATTACAGATGAAGAGACGAGAGAGATGTCAACCATATTCACCGGCATCGAAGGAAACAAAACCAGTCGACAAGATGCGGCCTACACACTTGACAATTTTTAGCGTCACCTCAAAGGACAAAAGCGTAATTTTTCTTCCTCTAAATGACGGCGTACAAAAAGAAAGGGAAAAACTGTTGTTCTGTAAAAAAAACTACTATATCGAGTAGATAACCTTATAAAAATGGGTGACCTCTTGAGAAGTCATCGTGTTGCATCCTTTTAAAAGATAAGAAATTACCTAAATAGTAAAATACATTATAGTTTTTGGGAATCTCTTATAGTTCAGGTGGTACGACTCTCAATTCTCCGACCAGTAATCCAAGATCGAATCTTACCCGTGTGTGTGAGTGTGTTTTCTCTTATTAATAAAAAATAATAGAACTTTAGTGTTCTTTAAAAAAAAAAAACCTCATAAAAATGATATGTGATAGGTTCGGTAACATGTTTATTACTCAACCTTTGTTAACCCAACATGGGCCCAGTTTATTAAAAGACCTAACCGCTATAATATTACGTTAATCAGAATGATCCGCATAATCCATTTAATTCACTGCTTGTTCTTCATGACATTTTCTTGTGATTACTTGTATTGTTATTAGTAAACATATAATATAAGAGAATATTGCAGATGACCATCTTTAAGAGTGCTTTCATTTTTTATTTCCTTCATTACATTTGAACATATATATATATATATATATATATATATATATATATATATATATATATTTACAAGTACAACTTGATTTGTTAGTGCTCTAATGATCGTTTGTAATAAGAGTTACGACAATTTTTATGCTTTTAAACACATGTATGTATATATACATACATGTGTTTAAAAGCATAAAAACTGTCGTAACTCCTATTATAAACAGTCATTGGAACACTAACAAATCAAGTTGTACTTAAAAAAAAAAAAATTAAACAGTGTATATTACTCTTGAAACATATATTCAAATAAATTTAGTTTTTGAATATGTATTTAGTTTTAAACATGCGTTAGTTAGTTAGGGATCAAAAATGAAAATTAGTGTACGAGTAAAAACAAAAAAAAATCTCTGTAAATTGAGTTGGCATCTTACAATGCTCTATGTTTTCATAAATATTATGTAAACTTTAATTATCAAAAATCTTATAATTAAAAACAAATTTGTATCTTCAAATACAATTATTAAGATCTTATATTTAACGACAACCAAGTAACAAGGTACGAAGTCAAAAGATTGGAATACATTTGGCTAAATCAACATAGATCCCTTGTCTCTCATGGGTTATAGGTGTTTTGCTATTTGTAAGACGATGCCACTAACTTGGAGAGAAATGAAAGAATAGAGAATGTTTATTACCAATACCCTAAGACTCAAAAATTACTTTTTTGCTCATTACATGTTGATTTATTTTCTACCCTAATCTAAAGCATACATCTACCCTAATCAAAAGCATACAGTGATGAATATAATAATACATGTATCACAATATTAGCGTAAATTGTCTCACAATTATTTTATCTCACATTCTAAACGTTATATTCAATTTTAATTAATTTGATGCATATAACACTACTCTAGATCTATCAAGGACTTGACTGACAGGCAGTTTGTGATTAGTTAAGTTGCCAGCTCTGCATTGAACAAGACAATTGACAAGGGATGTAAAAAAGGGTGAAATAAACTTCTCTTCCTAAGTCTTAAATTAAACATAGGAAGACTTTCAGCTTTCAGCCAAGCAAATAATTGTGCAATCTTTAATGTACACACAAATCAAGCTGTTAGCAATCAAACTATGATAAATATATCTACCAGATGGCACTTCTGTTCTCCTGTTGGTCAGTCCCAACAACTGAGCACTAGTCAGAATCCACACATACTTTTAATGTAATTCCTATTTATATTAGTATCTCAACCTCATGTCTACAAACAGACATGTACTATGTAATCACCATCTTTATAGGAAACTTAAGCATGCTCACACTGCCAGAAAAATAATATATAGCATTAATTAATGCAAGGTTACTGTGGGTGTGTACTCGGCCTTTTCCCTTCCATGGCATCGTTCTTTCTCCGACAATTTGCGCAGAGGAAAGGACCTTCCCAAGGATTTGATGCTGGAGAGAACAAAGGTCCAGAATTCACCGATAAACCATCGGCAGGTGGTTGATCCACTTGGCAGACCGCACATCTGAAAATTCCAGATTTTCCATCCAAGGGAGAATCCTTACCCAATCTGCATTTCAATTTAAAGAGAGAATCTAATTAGGACGCAAGATTGCAAACACTATAATTCTGGTTCCAGCTTACAGAATTCAGATTGAAATTAACCATGCTTCGGTGAAAGATATTCAATTTTTCTTTTTGTTTTTGTTTATAGTTCAATCGATAAGCATCTTTGGGTTTTGGATGTAGGGAGGGGGGTGACATTGGTGGGATTCAATCTTGCTCCCTATATTTTGAGGGGTGTGGACTCAACTAACTTAGCTACTAGTTAATTCCCCAATCTAATCTCACAAAGCTAAACAATGATATTTGAATGATAAAAGAGTGAAGTAACAATAGAATACGTCGTGAGTAAGATTTCAGCTACACTTTATAGTAATAATAGGTGGTTGGCCAGCAGCCACCGGGTAAATTAGATTAAACTCGTGTATTTACAAATATATATAGAAGTACTAGCCACAAATTTTAATCATTAAAGGTGACATACAAACCTCTCAGCAAGCACTGCAGAGCCCTCTTCAAACAACTCCTCCACAGCTCCAACAGCGGATAGCTTAGCTTTGTTTACAGGTTTGTGAGATTTTTTTCCAAATAATGATGCAAGCATATTATGTTTCTTCCTTGGTGTTGGAGATAAGACAGGAATGTCTGATGGGGCAATATCAACAACCAGGCATGTTGTGTCATCTTTAAGACCCCTTGACCTTAGAGCCTCCTGGAATGAGAAGAAAAAAAATTGAGAATGAAGGGGAAAGATAAGAAAGAAGGAACCATATGCATCCTCTGTAGCCATTGGATAAAGTATAGATCTTGGACGTCACCTTAACAACCAACTTTGCAGCAAGCTCTGCAGGCAATCCCCTACAAGACTTGGCAGCCATGTCTGAAGACAATGCATCCCAAATGCCATCAGAAGCAATTATAAGCCTTCCGCCAGCATTTGAGAGCTGCAAAACCACAAAACAAGTTTTTGAGAATCAAAAAGTTGCATCAAAATTAATTGAAAATGCTAAAGGGAGAAAATGAGTCTACCTTCACTTGCTTAACGTGTGGAATTGGGACAATATACTCTCCTACATCTGTATCACCAATAGATCTAGAAAGGCATAATCCACCAGGCCAGCAGCGGAGAGGGCCAACCTATTAATCAAGCACACACTAAATGTTTAGGCCCAAAAAGAGAAGCATTTCTCTAATACCATTATGTTACAAAATGAAAGTATAAACAAATGAGATTGAGGTGCACGGTGTACCCCATTGCCACCAAAAATATTGAGTCTTCCCACTTCACCCCCACTTGCAGTCACACGTTCTCTCTCTTCTACGTTCTCTTCAAGCCTGTGATCAACAGTCAGGTCAGAGACCAAACTCTCCCGAGTGTCCAATATGCATCTAGAATCCCCAACACATGCTACTGTTACAGTCCACCCGTCAATCACAACAAACGTTGCAGTTGTCCCAGAAGTTTCCCCTGTTATAGTCTTATAGATGTTAATAAGATAAGAATAAAAGAACCATAACAATATTGAAATAAATTAAGACTCGGTACATGCCTTTCTGTTGAAATTCAATGTCAGTTTTAACAAAACCTGCAACTAATGCTCGAGGAAGAGCTTGAAGCCACCCTTCCCTGCTTATTCCTTGAGGCATTGCACTCAGGATGTTACATAATAAATTATCCTTTGCAAAGATTGCAGCTGACATACCATTATGCCCATCAAAGACCTGCTGTTTAGAAAGTCCCTATTGTTATTGGTATCACAATCACATAAACAATTTTGGGGGAAGGGAGAATGACTTTATTAATTGCTCATATATCTTACTAACACATGATAAAATATAAAGTTTCACTCAAGCAAAACGATTTAAGACTGAAATTTTTTCTCCTTTTCTTTTGTTTGTTGTTCTTAACTATCAAAGGATATACGAAGGTTGTCTTTAAAGTGGATAGATTAAGAGCAATATAGAGCAAAACAGTACCGCAAATACAGAAAATGAAGTTGACGGATTTCCAGGGATCCTCTGGCAATCAGGTTTTACGAGAAAGTAATCCTCTCCTTTCTTTGCCAAAGCAGCCTGCCCATACTTAAGAAAAGGTTTCTCAACCTTGTCATTCCTCAGCTCACGACCAATCAAAGTTGCAAGTGGAATAAGAGGCTGCTTCATACTTGATACTTCAGTCTGGCTCAATTTATTCTACCATTAGACATTTCAGAGATCCTGATGGAAAAACTCTAATCAACCATCTAAAATTCGTAACATAACCACTTATGGGTATATCGGTATAAACCGTAGTGCACATGAGCAAATCTAACCAAACCATCAAACACTTACCTTTCAAATTTAGTAAGTCAGAAAATACAGAAAATAATATAATTTCCATTAAAGAAAATTATATCTGGACCTTAAAAATTAATAAGAAAGATCAAAATTTCAAACTAAGATTTGACATAGCCAAGTCCAAAAAAGTCAATCTTAACAAATCAGATAAATCCCCCATATAATCTAAAATACAAGCTAAGAATAAAACAAAGACATCTATGTTTCTATGCACCAATCTAACAAGCTGTAATACACTAATCAGTAACTGGAACCCAAAAATTGACAAGATATTACTACAACTACAAGCAAGTCTAAATTTAGACGCATCCTATCATTTTCTACAAAAAATCACTTTTCAAACCAATCAAACAAAAATTCCAAACCAAAATGTCCTAACAAAAAAAACAATCAAACAAAAAGCAAACCACCTTGAAAATCTAGAAAACTAAAGCAAATCTCTACCAAAACAGACCCAGAGCTGTATGAGACAAATCCAAATTATCCAATTTATAGGAAAAATAAGACAACTAGAATAGATAAATCTTGCTAAAACCTGATTAGCAAAAAATTATAGCTAAAATCTGAATAAAAAAAAAAATCACAAAACAACAAAAACGTTGATAACAATGCAAGTATTAGAGTACATTGCCGAAAATCTCAGAAATGATGAGACTCAGAGCTGAAGAAAGCTAGTCATGAACAGATCGAGTAGAGAGGACTGTATACATGGCAAATCTACAAATCTTCAACTCAATAAGAAAGCAGATGCATCCTCATTGCAAATTGAGTTTCGTTAATTACTTAAAAACCCTACGAGAGAGAAAATGATTTGATAGAGAGAGAGAGAGAGAGGCGCAGCTTTTTCAATGGCTTGACTGGGAAGAGAAATCTATGGATAGAGAGATTTGGAGCCAAGGTACTTTGATAGAGGGAAGAGTGTGGCAATTTATTGGTTGAAGAGTACTGAGCTTAATTTCAATAAATAAATAAATAAATTAGTTAACTTAATTGTATATACAATAAATTTGATCTACACTATTTGCTAACTTTGATTGTGATAAAAAAAAAAAAAATTAATTGACCTTTTTTTTTCTTTGGATTAGAACTATTAACACGCTCCTAATTCATCAAAATATTATAGAATTTTTACCAATAATAGTAGAACTAAGGACGTTATTAAGCTGAACATTAACATGAATTCACGTCCAGTCCCACAAAAATAAAACTTTAATGTTATATTTGTTACATCAAATTATATATTTTGAATGTATAATTTATATACAATTATACGTTTAGTTGTGAAATCAAACTATATAGTACAATACAAAGATTGTATAATTATGTAAAAAATTTGTAAGGCGAGAGAGGACAGGTCTAAATCACTGGACAATTAATTTAGTCTGTCTAAATTTTCAATTATAAAATAATATGTCTTAATTTTTTTTATCTTAAATTAAAAATGATATTTTTTTATTTTAAAAAAATATAAAAATAAATTAAATATTAATTTAAATAAATTTTATAATAAAAAATTATTTTAATAAAATATATATAATTAATTTAATCATACAATATTATACAATTTTTTATCAAATAATGTACAGATTAATTATAATATAATTTAATTTAATACGATTATATTTAATTTATTTAATATAATGTACTAAAAATAACCTAATTTTCTTTATCCTAAGCTTTTTTTTTTTCTGGTCAATATCCTAAGCTAATTGTTTATGGGTTTTTTTAATTGAAATTGACGTTTATGTCTGTAACCGAAAAAGAAAGAAAAAGTTCTATGCATAAAAGCTATTTATTTATTTATTTTGGACAGAAAAGCTATTTAGATTAGATGATTAATGTGTTTGATTCCTTAAATTTAAAAAATAATAATAATATTTTTAATTTTAAAAAATCAATTAAAAACTTTGTATTAATTTAATTATTATTTTATTAAAATCTTATTTATAAATAAGTAATTAAAATATAACTAAAATATGAGAATTTAATAAAATTGATAGTAAAATTTAAGATAAAATTATTTAAAAAATAATAATATTATAACTTAAAATTATTTAAATATATATTTAAATTTTAAAAAAATTAATAAAATATTATAATAAAATAGTGCGATCAACATATTAAATTAAAAATTTTGTAAAAATTTTATATTGATTATAACTTTGTTATTATTAAAAATTATATTTTAATTGTATTTAATCATTTGATATAAAAATAATAAAATTTTTATAAAAAATTATTAAAATAATATATTTTATATTTTCTATTAAATAATTTATTTTATAATCTAAAAAATTAAACTATACTGTCAAATCTAAGATACTTTTTGCAATACAATTTTGGTCCTTGCTTTCTTGTAGACATGTAAAAGATTATTTCTTTGATTTGAAGAAAGAAATTACATCATATTTAGTTTGCAATGAGAATAATAATAAATATAATATAAATTGAATTCAATAGATATCATAATATTTATTATTATAACTATTTGAGCAATAAAATAAAAATAAAAATAATTTTACAAATTTCTTTTTTTTTACTTCTAAATAAAAAATGATAAAAATAATAAATGATAATACAAATATGAATAAAATTGAGCATTCAAGCAATTTTTTTTTTAACAAAACATTCAAGCATGTTCTTGAGCGGTTCGAATAATGATTTTCCATGCTACTCATATAATTTTTTTTTTTTTTTTTCATTCTAAATTAACAGTTAAAATAAATAGAAAAATACTATAAAAAAAAATCTTAAATATGAAAACAAACTAAAAGAATAAAACGATGGGTTGGAAGCGGAAGATATTACAATGCCCAAATGGCAGAGAGGAAATAACAGAAAGTGAATTGAGTGAATGAAAGTTGTTAATTCTCATTACTGTGTAACATAACTTATATACATCAGTTATTTTAATGATTAAGCTAATGCGAGAGTTGCTAAGCTACACTAAATTACATCATAAGCTATTGTACAAACTATACTAACAGCCCCCTTAAACTCTGGTTTGGGAAGAACCAAGAGTTTATGTTTCAACTCTAAAAAGTCTGGTGTAGAAAGAGCTTTAGTAAAGACATTAGCTGTTTGGCCTGCAGTATGAACATATCGTACGTCAAGTAAATTCTTATTAACTTGGTTTCTAACAAAATGGAAATTCACTTCAATATGTTTGGTGCTTGCGTGCGTGCGTGCATGATTGGGTTTTTGGCAAGGTGTTGCGTGCTTACGTTATTGGATTTTTGAGGAATAGACACATAAAGTTCTTGGAAAACTGACTTTAACCAAAGAAACCCAGTTGCGACTAATGCTAGTGCCTTGTATTCACTCTTAGTACTAGAACGAAAGACCACCTTCTGCTTGCTAAATCAATAACTTAATAAATTGTATCCAATGTACACGCAGTACCCACTGATATTCTTTCTATCATCAGGGAAACTTGCCCAATCAGCATCTGTGAATGCTATTAAATCGAAATGAGAGGACTTCTACAAAACCATTTCACCCTTAAGATACCTAAGAACTCTCTTGACAGCTAACAATGCACATCACTTGGAGCTGCCAAATGACACAATTTGTTCATCGCATAAGAACATAAAAATTGCTTCTGAACAATTTGGGATCTGCTAGAGGTGTACCTTCATATTTGGACAAAGAAGAGAGACTATAAATATGTCAAGACAATGACTTGGAAGAACCCAATCCAGCCTTGGTAAACAGATCATTAATATACTTGGCATGTGAGAGGAGCAATTGATCTGAAGTTCTGTGAACTTCAATTCCAAAGAAGAAGGATAGATCACCAAAGTTAGCATCAAGTAATTAATAATCTGTTGAATAAAAGCATTATCATTGTCTTTGATGATAATATAATCAACATCAGGGGTGTTCAAGAATTTTCGAAACCCAACCCAACCCAAAATGTTCGATCTTGAGTTTATATTGGTTTGGACTGATTCTTAATTTTAAAAAACTGATTAACAAATACAAGGATGATCACAACATCAGCCCCCTAATGTATATAGAATATCAAAGCATCACTCTTGGAACTGAGAAAACCCTTTTGAAGCAAACAGGAACTGAGGTTGTGGAACCATGCTCATGGGACCTGTTTAAGCCCATAAAAAGCCTTCTTTAGCTTGCGATCTAAAAGAATTACTGTATCAGATTGTGCCTCAAATCCTTGAGGTTGTTCCAAGTAGATACCCTACTCCAATCACCATTAAGGAAGGCATTGTTTACATCCAATTGCCTTATAACCAAATTTTGACTCAAAGCAAGAGTAAGCACTACCCATATTGTTGTGTACTTCACAACAGGGCTAAATGTTTCAAAAAGGGTTACCCCAGCCTTTTGATGAAAACCTTTAGCCACCAATAGTGATTTGTACTTGTCCAAACCATCACAAGCTAAAAGCTTAATAAGGCAAACCCATTTGTTGCCAATGACTTTATAATAAGGCTTAAGTTCAACGAATTCCCAGGTGCCATTTTTGACGAGGGCATCATATTCTGTAGAAGCCTGCCACTCAAGAACAAGCTTAGCTTCTGTAAAAGAACCAGGCTCAAATAAGATGGCAACATAGAGAAATTTGGAGACTTTAATACCAGCCTTCCCACGTGTGACCATATGATGAATATTACTGACTAGTGATAAGGGAACAACTGGATCAGTGAGTTGAGTGTCAGCAACTGGCATTGAAGTTGAAATAGGAGCAACTAGAGAAATTAAGTGCTGAGAAGTGTCTTCAATAATACCAGTAGGAGAAGACCAAGGAGAGTCAGGAGAATCTGAAGACAATGGAACAAGAGAAACAAGCTCAAGCGTTAGTGGTTGTAGAGAAGTCAAAGGTGGAGGCCAAAGGTGAATGACAAGATCCTGTGAAAAGTTCACGAAATTGAACATGCCTGCTGGTGAAATTTTTTCCAGTGGATAACACATATAGCCTCTATATTGTGAAGCATATCCCAATAATACACAAGCAGTGGAGCGTATTTCAAGCTTATGCTTAACATAAGCTCTCAAGCAAGGAAAAACGAGGCATCCAAAACTGCGTAGAAATGCATAATATGGACTCTTGGTATACATTACATCATAAGGTGAAATGTCAGTGAGAACTAGAGTATGGAGACTGTTTTGCAGATAAACTTCAATTCAACATGCATATGACCAATATTTAACAAGAACACCCCCTTGTAATGCCAAAGACAAAGCACATTCAATAACTCGTCTAAGTCGACTTTCTACAATACCATTATGTTCACTAGTACGAGGACATGTGACACAATGAACAATGCCCACAGATTTCCATTCAATAAAAAAGAAACATAAATTCACCCATCCATCATTTAATAGCTTTTATGAAAGTGTTAAACTCTCTCAACCATTGCTTTAAATAATTCCACAGCAACTTGGTTTGATTCTTAGAAGATAGAAAATAAATCAACATAGAGCGAGAAAAATCTTTCACAATAAATATTTTGCACCAGTAACAGCATGAACATGACTTGTCCACAGATCAGCATATAACAAATAAAACAACTTCTTAGAACGAAGATGAGTAGTCTGAAAAGGAAGTTTGTATGCCTTAGCTAAAGGACACACAGTACAATTCTACTCTACACTAGCCCTAGAACACTTGAGACTATGAGTGGAAACAACTTTATTAACTACACCAAATGATGGATGCCTCAATCTGGCATGCCAATCAAGTACAATAAAAAAACTCATAAAATAATGCAGTAGCAGGGAAAGAAGTCACCTGAGACTTTATACAATCTATGCTCACACTTGCCTCGGTAGATGACCTTCAAAGCCAATGGATCCTTTATACAAAAAAAGTCAGGGTGAAACTCTATAATGACATTATTGTCAATGCAAAGCTTATGAACTGACATAAGATTGGTTGAAACCTTTAGTGTATGTAAAAGATTCTTAAGAAACACATGATGATTAAGATCAATTTGTGACTGACCGTGATGTGAGATATCAAGTTTGGAGCCATTACCTCTAGTATCTTCTTCTGGCGGATCTTCTAGGGGGGCTACAGAGACCGCAATCCAGGCTAACTTAAAAAAAAAAAAAAATTACATTTATATATATATATTTTTAGCATTAAATAAATATTTTATTTATAATAATATAATGTGTCTAATTTTTATGTACATAATTTGGTATATATTAACAATATTTAATAAATATATGGATAAAAATTATCTAAATTGTACATAAAGTAGTCACATATATAATTTTTTTTCATGTATTTAGTAATTATTAATATCATAAATAAAATTGTAATTATATATTATGTAAAAATTCTTTTTAAATGTGATAATTTAATTTTTTTTTTAAATATTTAACTTTAGACTCATTATTATAAAAATACAATTAAAAAAATAAGTATATGATAAGCTTTATATTAAAACTATTAAGTTTATATTTATTATATTTTATTTCAACATAAAATTTAACTTTATCTAATATTTTATTATTTGATATTTTAAAATGTATTTGAAATTTTTATATAAAAATTTATTATTTTTATTATTATTAGTCAATCTTATATTGTTTATAAATATATATTTTTAAATTATATTTTACTTTTTATATTTCCATATGTTTATTTTAATTTTAGTTTTAACAATTATAAAATTTTGTTGTATTTGATTATACTTTCTGTTTGCTTATATTTTTTAGTTAATAAATTTATTTTATTCATAAACGATACTAATACTTATTAACTTGTTATATTTTTATTTAATTTTTGTTATAAGTTACTTATAATGTGTTAACTCTATATTTTTTTTAGTGCTAACGATATGTCTCTATTATAATATAATATAAAAAATTCAGTATTTGATTAAATATGATATACTATAATTATATTAGTTTTTACTTTATACAAATAAATAAAAATTCAACCCCCTAAAATTTTTTCAGCTCCTGTCCATCACTAGTGAAAGGAACTGAATGATGCACATTATCTTCAGCACCTGTCATGTGGTAGGTGGCTCTACTGTCTAAAAGCCAGGAATTCTCATCACCAGCAACCATGACCTTACCATACTCTCCAGAAGAAGATCCAAAGGAATCACTGAGAATATTGCGAAGCGGAAAGCACTGTACAGGCAGTACAGCTATGTGACCAACTTTGAAACAAAAATGACACTGAGGTCGATCACCTCTACCACGACCACCTCTCCAGTTGTTCTTATTTCCTCTTCCTTTATCATTAGACATGTAAGATTTAGACATAACTCCCTTATCTTACAAAAACTGTGAGGCAGAACCACTACTTGGAGCAGTAGAACTAAGAGAAGTGCTTCTCGTATTCATCTTTACAAATTTAGCTTGAAGAACTTGTCGTTCATCAATTTTGGCTCATAAGCATACCCTGTAACTCATAGAGATTAAACTGAGTCTGACGCATGTTAAGAGAAGTGACAAAGCCACGAAAATCAGAACCATGACCTCACAAAATATAGATAATCAAATCTTTGTCAGGAATGGCTTCTCCTATCGCAGACAAATGATTGGCAATGTCCTTCACTGCAACAAAGTACTCATGCATAGTTTAGGAATCCTTCCTGACAAGACTCGATTGATCGCAAAGTACCATAATTCTTGCACAAGAAGATGAGTTATTTCTCGATCGTTACTGTGTAACAAAACTTATATACATTAGTTAAATTAACGATTAAGCTACACCAACTTACATTATAAGCTACTATATTAACATATATAATATTTGTTCCTCAATTGTGGATAGGACATGAACTTGCCGATGCCTTAAAGACAATGTTATGTACTAACATTTTTTAATATCTCTTATTAATATTAATTATTAATTCAATATTTTTTTTTTTATAAAAATGAAAAATTAATAGGAATATATTTGGAGCTCATGTCAATATATATAAATATTTCATTCTAACAATCATGAATAGGGAATAATTCTATAGCATTAGTAGGTAACAAAACTATTTAGATGTTTAAGCTTTTAGTTATTCATTAAATTTTATTAAAATATAAGATATGAAATATAGGGAATAATTCAGTGTATTGTTTATATATATATATATATATATATCACACAAAACGTCAAGTTAAATCCCCTAATGTAGCCACGTGGAGCGGGACGACTTTGCACCCTAAATTGAACGGGGGAGGTATTTTCATTATTCATGGAAATCGAAATGAATATGAATTAAATTAAAGAGAAAAAAATGTAATTTTATTTATTTATATTTATTAAATAATTATAAAAAAATTTGAATAAAATTATTAATTGACTTAAATATCACTTTAAAAATAATAATAATAAATATAATATAAAATAAAATAAAATATTAAAATAAAAGATATTTTTGTAATTTACATCTTGTGATGTTGGGAAAGATAATCATTACAAAGAGGATAGGAAAAAAATTAATGAAAATGCCTTTCAAATTTATAAGATTAAATGACTTCCAAATTTATGGATCCTTATTTTCTTTTTACCATATTTTTAAAATGTAAATAATAGAACGAGAATAACTCTCTTATTAGTAAATATATCTTTAGAGTATTCTTCCAGGTCAATATCTTTAATTATTCTTAATACCAAACATTGTTGTGTTTTTTAAAATTGTTATCCTAATTGTATAAAAAAAAAAAAAGTTATTTTTTAAAGTTCCTAAACACAAAGCTATATGTAATTTACCAAAACGCCCTTTATGTTCGTTCATGTGAACTATGCTGCTCAAAAATCAGTCTTAAGCATAACATAATTCGTCATCATGTGTTTGATGCTTTGTTCCTATGTACACTCATGCAAGCATATAAAAAACATAGAAGGAGAGCAGAGCAAACTGAACTCAACTGATATTTCAATTTCACCACTTCGGTATATTTTCATCAATTACCTTGAGCAAAAAAACCGAGTAATAAACAGATTACATGTTAACAATGTCACTTTAGCATTTTTCTATAACTTTCTTCAAATTTCAATTTTTAATACGAAAACAGTTGAGAAAATAGAACCCATATACACAAATTGAAATTGGCAAGGTGGAAAATGTGGCTTCTACCACCTGCGAAACTCAGGCAAATAGAACTTTTGCCATTCCAAAGTAGGAAAAAGCCTCCTTTAGCTCCTCTCCTCCACTCTCTATATAACTAACTAACCAATATAAATAAACAATATAAAAGAATCATAAATAAACTTTGTTCACACTCCATATATTAGTTTTTCACTTTGCATTTCCATTTCTCCGCTTCCCTCCAGCATTGCTTAACGTCTGCTTTACCGGCCTGTACGACTGAAGGCTAGACACATTGGTTGCTTTTCGTGATAGTGGTGAAGGAATCAGTGACGGGATCATACTCCTTAAGTTGCACCACCAAAAACAATCAGACCATTATGTTAGATTATATCGTTTATAGCAGCTTCGGCCCTAAGCATGCATTTTTTGAGTTTGAGCCGAAAATCTCCCAAAATTACAGGTACAGTTCTGTTCATAACTCATGTAAATCTTGTACACAAACAATGTACAACCTTACATATGTTATGTACAATGCATAACTCACATACAACCTGTACGTAGCAAAAACCCACGACTTTGAGCCAATTTTTGCTCGGAACATTATTCCACTAAAAGAGGAAGGCAATGCCTCAAGCACACCATAAATTTCCTCAAGGAAATATGGAAGATGAACTAGCAAAAATCTACAAGCTTCATTGTACGAAGGCAGCTAAAAACAGGACAAAGAATACTAAGATCAATAGGACTTTACCTAGTTTCTGCACTCCTTGGTCTGGCTTGAATTTTCTTTGCTTTTGCTCCCAAGCCATCGGGAATGCTGGTAGTTCTAGAAAGATTACTTTGCCAAAGCAAGTCTGTTTCTGAACAATCACTAGTTGCAGCTTCATGATCAGAATCATCAGTGGCTACCATATCATATTGGGCCCTCTGGACATCATTATCTTGGATCTCCTTTTTGTTCCCCATAAGTTTGTTGACGTGTACCTCTGGATAAATCTTTGAAGGATCGGGCAGGTAGCTCTTACCAAATATATCAGGCAACTCTTTGTTGTCTAAATCCCAACTTTCTAAGAGATTTTCCTCCCTATTTCTTTGGTCATGCTTATTCATCATGATCTTGTCAACCCAATCACTTGAATTTAATTCCTTATCAAGTTCCTTTCCATTTAGCTTAAGACCACCAATAGGTTTCCAGGAACTTGATAACACTTCTTGCGGATCTAGACTTCGTCTTTTGGGTTTCAATGTAGACTTCTTCCCAACCTGCAAGTAAGAAAGCTGATTGAATATGGATGCCAAATTACATTAGAGCCATTGTTATTGAAATGTCTTAGTGTCAGTCTTTTTATCACAGTTCAAATCAACCTAATATGCTGAACATTTCAATGTTGTGTATTTCCAAACCATTAATCCTAAACTACCGATTGCTAAGTAGGATTTTCTTGTTTTTATTTCTTGTCCTATTGCTCACTGACTGATTCTCCAAAGATGATTTTATCTGGTAAATGTGGAAATAAAAATCCTAAAATTTTATGCAACTGACTCATCAAAACTTGGTCTATAGTGTTCTACTGTTCTAGATTGATTTTGAACAAAAACCAAAAGCAAATAACCATGTGTGCCTAAAAAAAGAAAAGAAAACGATCATTTGGTCAAGAGTGATTTAGCCAAATCTACAAAGCATAAATAAAAATAAAACTACTTTAATTATGTGCAAAATGAACCTCTAGTTCTCAGAATAACTTGATTGTCTAGATTAGGATATTGCTTATAATTCAAAGTAATCGGTTCACACCTCAATCTTGCAAATATCATCCATTGATTGCCTCCGGTCACTGGATAGATCCTCAACACTAGTTGAACTAGAGTATAAAGGAGAAGACCCAGCAGACTTGATCCTTGATCTTTCTAGGCCGAAGGATATAGCATGTTCAAAATGCTCTCTTTCTCCCTCCTTTGCTAAAGCTGCCTTAAGATTAGCAATCTACAAAAAGATAACAGATGAAAACAACAAATTCAACATAACTTATCAGAACATACAAAATCATAAGCAGATTATAAAAGAAGGCTTCTTAAAGTTTTTGTTTTAAATGGGTGGAATAAAAAGGAAAACCAACCTCAAGACACCATCAGAAATAATTAAGAACACAAAACTTAACAAAACAAAAGTAAAACCTGTTCTTTAAGCTCTTTCACATCTCCACTATCTTTGTTAACTCGAGCTGCACCAAGTTCAATGGTTGAAACACGTTCAGCAAATTTGAGTGTACTAATTGTTTCTGCCAGAGCATCAAGCTCTGGGCTAATATGAATAAACATGAGTGTCTTTGCCTGCCCACCTGAACAATAAAGGACAAAAAAGATAAATTTTAGAGGAGATAAGAGTGAAGGGGGTGTAAAAGAATCAAAACAATGAAGAGTTTTACCAAGTGAATCTTGAAGCAGCTGTGTGAGTTTACTATTCCTATAAGGAACATGTGTGTTCTTTTGAGCAAGAGAAGCAATAACATCTCCTAGAGCTGAAAGAGATTTATTGATGTGGGTAGCCTCCTTTAATCTATCTCCTGTTACCTCAGATTTGTCAACTCTTTCACTTCCTGCCAGGTCAACCAGATGCATGCACCCTCGAAGAGTATTTCCTGATGTTAGGTCCCTTCCATGAACATGAACCGTCAAGCAGCTGCAAGTAAATACCATGAAGGATTTGATTTACTACATATCATGAATTACAACTATAACATATCTCCAATTAGATCACA
Organism: Elaeagnus macrophylla; assembly: GCA_029378325.1. Classification (NCBI taxonomy): domain Eukaryota; kingdom Viridiplantae; phylum Streptophyta; class Magnoliopsida; order Rosales; family Elaeagnaceae; genus Elaeagnus; species Elaeagnus macrophylla. The sequence continues at coordinate 16,686,041 of CM055642.1, forward strand.
AACTCAGATGTATCTTGATTCAGTTTTGTAACAAAGATAAACAAATGCAGTCACATTTATCTTGAATACTCTTATGATGGCATAAATTTACGTGAACTTTTGACACAAAAATAAAAAAACACTGTCCAAATTTAAGAGCTGATTTGCATCATTACCTATGAGATCGACTACTCCGATCATTCATAGCTGTAGCACTCACTGCACGATTCCTTTGCCCAATATTCATCAAACGTATGACATCAGGTGTTGACGAAACAGGTACAAGGTTTGCTTCTGGTACATTAATTCCATTTTGTGAATTGTTACGGACTTCTAATGTATTTAGGGGTTAAGAAGAACCAGGAATATGAGCTACATCTAGTGATACATTAAGATTTACAAAAGGAACAAACAAGTTATCATGTGAAGGATATCTTTTGTTACCACCATCCGTTGAAAGGAGATCTCTAACTTGATCATTATAAATTTCAAGCATTTGAACAGAAATTTCATAGCAAATGGTGCCTTTTCTTTGCTCTGAGATACGAAATAGATCACTTAAAGCCCTGTAATTTACACCTAGGGTTTCCTCGGTAAGATCATTAGGCCCACTCTAGATTGATTAAAAAGAAGAGGTCACCCAATTGAAAAGTTCAAAAGATTAGTAGACAAAATGACAAAAAGAGAGTATAAAAGAAGCTCCAACATGCTCAATCTCTATCTTACCATGGTGTAAGTTTTTCCAGATCCTGTTTGACCATAGGCAAATATACATACATTGTAACCATCAAGAACAGACCGAACCAATGGCTTCATGTCTGAAAAGACCTCCTCTGTGGAAAAGAAAAACAGAAGTGAGTTGGTGCTGACAATTAAATCATGAAAAATAATTTACTTAAGTAGTAAATTACCTTGAGTTGCAGAAGGACTAAATACCCTGTTAAAAGTAAACTCCTTTCGTCCCTCCTTCCCATATTTTGAAGGGGTGATAATTGCAATATTTCCCTCTTCTATATGGCCTACACTACTCGGACGATTTGTTTGCCCACCCAAGAAGGGCCTAACTCGACAGTATACTCTAATATTTCCTAATCAAACATAATTAATAGTTATTGATCTTTCTAACAAACAAACTTGATTTATGTTGAAAGAATAGTTTCCAAGATTTTACCTTTTAGGTCTTGCACTTGATTATATAACTTGCGATTTTCTTCAAGAACTCTCTTGTAACCGGAAGCAGCATGAGCAAGACCATGCATGTGCTTGCCTACAAAAGATGAGATGATTAATTATTTCTAACTAAAATGTTGAAAATAGATTTGTAGTTTTACCTAGATTGTTGAAATCCTCACGGTACTTTCTTTGCAAAAATTGTATTCCCGCTTTTGTAAAATGAAGAGTTTGCTTCAGTTCCTAAGAACATCGAGTACAACTAAAATGTTACGTCTTGAAAGAAGATTAGAAAAATTGGTAGCACTTAATATGACACCCATGCAAGTTACCTGAACGTTCTTCCATTGTTGTTCCAACAATATAACAAAATTGCCTCTTGAGCTCTCTTCATGGTTATACATCTGCGGGTTAAGTTCTTCCCTTTTATGCGGAGTGACATCTTCACTTTCCATCTTAACCATTCATATGAAGATTACAAAGTCACAAAATAAACAACAATCATGAACAAAATCAATTTGCATGCAACAACAAATTACTAAATGATACTAACACACCCATTTCTTGCACTCTATACGTTATGTGTATCTATTTTTACCTTTGTATGATCAAGATCTTTTGTGTTAAGAGATTCCTCAGAGCTAGATACTGCTTTGTCTTTTAGAGTCAATTTCATCTATCACATCAAGAAAATATATCATTAACATAATATTTAGATACTGTTTAGGCCCAACTAAAAAGTGATTCTTTAGCATATGAACAAAAAAATAACCAATATATAAGGCAAGACATGATGTGACCAAAAAATCACACCTTAATCTTCTGTACAAATTATACTTAAAAGGTGGTGGCAAGTAATACCCTTCTATGCAATTGAAATTAACACTCTCATTTCTTGCACTATGAACATTGTGTGTATCTATTCCTACCTTTGTATGATCAATATCTTCTGTGGAAGGAGATTTCTCAGAGCCAGATAATGCCTTGCTTTTTAGAATCATTTTCATCTATCAGGTCAATAAAATAAATCATCAACACAGAACTTACTGTTTAAGCCCGACTAAAAGTTATTCTTTAGCATATCAACAAAGAGAATAACAAATAAATGAAAGGCCATACATAATGTGAATAGAAAGTCACGCCTTAGTCTTTTATGTAAATTATACTTAAAGTTATCAAGAAAAACTCTTCTGGCAACAAATTTACAAATGAATTGGTAAACCCACATTTAAGAAAGATGGTTTCTTACCGCTTCACCTTCACTTGGTAAACATCGCTGGAACTCCTCCGTTATTTTATTAAGCATAGATTCAACCACCTGTTGTAAACAACACAAAGTTTATGGCTCTTCAAGTAAAGGTGGTACAAAACATGGGGCATGAAAATTTTCCCAGCAACAAATAAAAGAGATAAATGAACACTGACCACTGGAAGACCTAAATATAATTCCCAATACCAACTTCAATGTTTTCCAATAAATCGTAAAGTGGTAATCCACGTCCAGAGTCAGTTAAATTTATGCGGACTCTAAACATGTTAGTTAGTAAAAAACTTGATGTCTTGTTTTGCAAACTAGTAAGCATTTCCCTTTAGTTAAAAAAAACCAACTTTGAAGCAGAACACTTACACGGGGAATTTCGTCTTGCCTCTTATCTAAAAGAGCTTCACGGAGTAGAAAATTCAATGAACGAGAGGAACCCTGCTGAACATAATGCAAATAGTCAATGTTTTATCATATGACTAGAACAAATGAGAATATGGAAATGGAATAGAGAACTAACTGTTTCATTGAGATCATTGGTCTCGTTCAAAGACAAGGTCCTTGACACAGAGTTCTGCAATGGTTCTGAATTTTTGCGCATAAAGGGTCTCCCAGTTGTTGTTGGTTTCATAGTTCCGCCAAATTTCCAAGTGCCACTCCCACCTTCTTGTTTCCAATAATGATATGATTTAAGTGCCAAAACACAGTTCACAAGTCTTGAAGATTTCCCTCCCTAGCAGTTGTTCGTTTCATGGTGAGAATAGTTATCAATGCATTCATAAATCCATTTGCTCCCAGTAGATGTTAAGTGCATTCATAATGTTACAAAACAAGTAAAAATATATTTAATGTACCAAAAAATACAATAACAACCTCTTCCAGATCGGAGTATTCAAACTTTGGAATCCCCAATCCATCCACAGCCACAAGGAAGTTTCTCATGTTCTCAAAGTACTGAAATGCTGAAAGAGCTGCACCATCTGGAGCGAGTTCAGAGTCACTAGGGCCTTCAACAACCTGAACAGAACGTTAGGAAAATAAAAATTAGAAGTTGAAAACAAGTTGATGGATATAAGTAACATATAACTGAAGAACTGAAACAAATTATACGCAGATAGGTACCTTTGGTACAGCTCCCGGCTGAACCATGTTTAAAACATTGCAAAGGATAATTCCACTTCGCAATGCAAGCCTGAAGTCTTCTTCAGAAGGCTCAGCTGGTAATATATCTTTACCTCCCACAACTCCAACCATCCTTTGGAGCCACGCAGCTGCTTCAAACCTTCTCCAGGCTGCAAAATATTATCCCAAAAGCTTTAGGAGAAGAACCCATATTTGATATTTCTTCATCTGCTTATAAAATCTTTTAGATTATTAAGTTATAAACTTTCCAACATCAATGAAGCCTTCAATTCCTTTTGGTCAAATATTCTACGTGATATTGATGTAGTAGTCTCAAGAATCAAGATTGCTAAATTTATTTACAAAATTACAGGAGCAAGCTACCAAGTTATAGATTTAGAGAAACTCCATTAACATAATTCCATTTAATCAATTTCTATCGCAAGCAATTTTTCAAACATATGGGAGGCACAATGAACCAAAAACTAAATAAATCCGATTTCCTTAATTAAATAAAACTTTGATCACATGGCCAGCATTTTAAAATTCAGAAATTCAAAGTTCCTTCCATAACGACACTTCAATTTGAAATAAAATTGAAAAAGAAACAGACATACAAAAAATAATAATAATAATGAAATGTGAAAATTGAAATTAAACTTAGCCCAATCGAGATATATATTAAATAAGAAAAAGTAATGATCATACAAGCCTCATCGCCTTTTCTGGAAGCAAAGTCAACTGTGTTCGAACGTTGCCCCTGTTGTTGAATAAAATCCTCAATTACAGAAGACACAGAGAAGGGCAATGCCTGATTTGCCGCCATTACCACTACAACCCAAGATAACCCAGAAAGAAAGAAAAAAAAATACGACTATTAAAATCCGATTGCAAAAACTCAAATGCTACCCATTTATCTCAAGAATCGAAATTCCTCCAAATCCAATCAGGAACAGGAATGTTCTGGTTTTTAATTCAATTATGAAAAAATAAAATAAAAAATGGTTTTCTTCTCAGAGAAACAGAAACAGAAACAGTTTAAACAACAAATGACCAGGGTTTTGAAAATTGGTCACAAAAGAAAATTATTGAAAGTGAAGAGAGAGGGAGGAAATTGGATTGAAAAAAATTTCTTGTGCTTTATCTCTGCTTTTCCTCTGTTTTTCTCTCACTAATTTGGAAGGGAAAAGGCTAGACCGAAGCTGGTTCCGAACCTCCCGGGGAATTTGCTTTAACGGTATTTGTATATATATAGACTAATTTAAAATTTAGAAGAAAATTAAAAATAAAAAAAAATTAGGAATTTATTATTTTTAAAGAATACGAAATTTTGGTGTTGGCTTTAATCATTTGCATTTTCTAATATATTATTATCCATTGGTTTCTCTTTTCATTTTGGCCTGTGTTCTTTTCCAATTTCCATATTTTAAGTTAGGATTTTGTGGTATATTTTCTATTCCAGTTTTTTTTTTCCTTATTTTTTGGATAGTAAAAAAATGTTTGGTATAGATTATTTGTTGTTTTTTAATCATAAGATTGTTTAGGTGTAGATTATTTGCTTCTATTATTGTGTTATGTACAGGTACATCATTGGATAACCCTTAAAATTAACTATTAACTTTATGTTTTTTTTTTTTTGTCAGTATTAAATTTATGTTATTAAAGATTTTTTGTTATTATCATAAATAAATAACATGATTAAAAATAATTTATTTTTTTATAATATTAAAATGAATGTGAATTTAAGTTTTTTTTTTAAAAAAGTATTACCTTAAACAAACATTACATAAACACATAATATTGCTCGATTGACACAACCTGTCAGATGCAATGATTTGTTTATGTTAATGCTTGAATTTTTTTTTTTTTTTTGCTACATTGATGTTATTGCTTGAATTATGATCACAAGGATAATGTATTTTGTATTGTAGGAATTCAAACTTAGTATTGATGCATTATTATAAAAGTTAATATATATATATATAGAATAATTTAATAGAAATGCATGAATTATTCAAGCTATTTTTATAATTAATTATTAAAATTATCATTAACAATAATAATAATTTAAATTATAATAATATTCTACAAATAATATTACTTATTTATTATCTAAAAAAAAAAAAAAACTGATTCATCGTTAAGCCTGCAATATTTTCATCAATATCTCTCACATTAAAAAGCATTTAATGTATATCCAACCATATTTGGCAAAAGTTTTAAGTGACTTAATTTTTTTGAATAATTATACTACATGCTTATAATTAGAGCGTAAATATTAAATTTTTTACATATGAATAAACTTCGTAATCATTAAGTCAAAGCTTTGTTGGCAAACTTAATTGCATGAAAAGACCTCATTTGAGAGAACCATGAAGCGCATAATCAAACTTTATAACATACCATCAAAATATATCATTTATCATTTATAAAATAATCAATATTTGTGATAATAAAAACGTGTTTTCAAAATTTCAGGTTTTCTTTTTCTTTTTGAAAAATTAGTTATCATGTTTACAATAACTATGATGCTTGGTTGCATTCCGAAATTAAAATCATATATAATGATGAATGTATTATATATTTTTAATTCGTGATCTGTATATATATTCACAATGATCAATCTCGTAAAAATGCTACATTTTTTTTTTAAGGATAAAAAGTTTCCTTCTTTTATTAATAAAGAAAAAATATACTTATATATTTAGATGTGATTCAAATTTGAGTTCTTAATAAAAAAAATTGAGAATCTTATCACTTGAACTGACGGACGGTCGGCGACGGCGGCACGCGCGTGTGGTGAATCCACAATGTCCTAAGTCCTCTTCCTTCTACAAAATTGGGTGCTCCTTAGAGCCTAATCCCACTAGCTAATGCTTTTCTATATATACACTTCTAGGGAAAGATAAATTGACAATGACTTTATATTTTTTTAGTTTTTGCACGTTTTTTTTTTCTTCTTTTTTATTCAAATTCATAATAATAATTCCAACAGTAACAGAATAAAAAAATGTTCAGATTCAAAATACCTTTTCCGGTGTTTCCTTACACTTTTTATCTGGTGAGAGATTAAGTTAATTTTACCATAAAAAATTCTCTAAATATTAGACATAAATTCTCCTAATATTACTTATATAGATTGAAAAGTTATAAAGTGTGTTAGTCTTTGTATACTAATATATCTTTTATATATTCTTACACTCCCGGACTTCCCTCAGGCCTCTCTAGTGTGGATTATATACATTTTATGTGTCCAACATTTTAAATTCAATAATTAAGAGTTGCAACTTTGAGAATGACGTTGATGATTTAATTTCCCATTCGGATGAGATCTTAAAAATTGGGGCAAACGATGTCTTTGTAACTTATATAAAGTGAAGTACATAAATTTTATAATTTTTTAGTTAATAGTTTGATTATTTTTATAAAATTAATATTAAAATTTTATTTTAACTTTTTTAACTTGATTATTAAATGATAGAATCTGACATAATATTTTAATCCTTAATGAAAAATAAAATTTTAATATTAATTTTATGAAAGTAACATAATTTATGTGACCTATTAATTAAAAATTATTGAACGTAAGCACTTTATTTAAGTAAGTTATTCTGGTATCTTTCACCCTAAAATGTTGTTCATTTATCTTCACAAAAATTTAGGCTAGCATATATTTTATACATTTTAATATATTATGTAGAATTTATTCAAAATTGTTACCTGCAACTTGAGAACGAAGTTGATGCTTTAATTTCCTCGTCTACCTTTTGTCAAGGATTCACTTTCTAAGTAGCGAACCTTTTTCACATACTCATGTTGTTTTTTTTTCTTCTTTATTCAAAACATACTCATGTTGTTGTCTAGTATGTTTAAGCATTTTTATTTGAGTACAGGTGGCAATTTGTGCAATTATGTATATTTGTATTTTTTTTATATATATATTCATAAATTTTTTAATATTATAAAAATTATATTATTTTAAGTTTATTTATTTATTTATTGTTAAAATTTCGACACTATCTTTCTTTTAGAACTCAAGAAATTTAAAGATTTGAGTTATTTGCAGAAACTATAAAAGAATAAAAATTAGGGCAAAAAATAAAGACAGAAACAACAACACCAGATTTAAAGTGGTTCGGCCCCTAGACTACTTGGCCTAATCCACTATGCAAAAGGGTAAACGCATTTCCACTATGAAAAACAGTTTTACAATGAGTAATACAACAAGAACATATCAACAGAGGTAAAACCTAACACAACGAGATGAACAGACTCGATCAAATGCTCTTGAACTCACTAAAACAACATTAAAACATAGTATCACAGAAATACACTTAAGGAAGAAAACCAGAACAAGAAGATGGAGATGAAGAGAAATAAAAGGAGCGCCGCGAGAGAAGAGAGAAGAGAGAACACAAAATGACCAGAGCACGAAAAAACCCTATCAGGTTGAATATATACGTCCAGGTAAATGACACATCTGCCCCTTCGGATCATCAGCCAACATAAGGTCGATGGGCCTGAAAAAACTTTACAGAACAGCCCAAACAATATCAGCAGCCCAATAGGAAACAATACATATAAATCAGATATGTATTTATACACATTACACTAACATATATATCATCATATGCTCTAAATATATTTGTATATTCATTTTCTCTACATGCTTCATATATACATAGTGGCATATAAAATTAACAATCTCCACCTTGACACTATGCATATTGTGGAAATGCATGCAGTTTACCCTTTTATTCTAATGCCTAAAGATGGCACACTCTAACCAAGTCCAGACAATGTTTAAACTTGGTTTGAGGTACTGATTTGGTAAGCATGTCAGAGGGGTTATCCTCAGTGGAGATTTTATCTAATTTAATAAGACCTTGATTCACTATGTCTCTAATGAAATGCATCTTAATATCTACATGCTTTGATCTAGAATGAAACATGAGATGTTTAGATAGATGAATTGCAGACTGATTATCACAATATACAATGTCAATAATGTCATTTTTCACCATGTCAAGTTGTCTAGTGAAACCTCTTAACCATAGGGCTTCCTTGACAGCTTCAGTACAAGCAATGAATTCAGCTTCTGTTGTTGACAAAGCAACTACAGATTGAAGATTAGATTTCCATGAGACTGTATTTCCATATACAGTGAAGATATATCCAGATAATGACCTTCTTTTGTCTTTATCTCCTGCAAAATCAGAGTCAGTATATCCAGAAACAATGGGAATATTTAATGGGGTCTTTTTAAATATTAAACCAACATTAGTAGTGCCTTTAAGATATCTTAGGATCCACTTTACAGCCTGCCAGTGGGGTTTTCCCGGATTAGACATGTATCTGCTAACCATACTAACAGCATATGCAATATCAGGCCTAGTACAAACCATTGCATACATAAGAGAACCCACAGCATTAGAATAAGGTACTCTAGTCATATATTGTTTCTCTTCTTTAGTAGTAGGGCAATCATTAATGGACAGTTTAAAATGAGATGCAAATGGCACACAGACAGGTTTTGAATCTAACATTGAAAATCTTTTTAATACTTTTTCACAGTATGATTGTTGGGATAAATGTATTAAACCTTTTTGTCTAACAATTTCCATACCTAAAATTCTTTTAGCAGGTCCCAAGTTTTTCATTTCAAAATTCTTGTTTAACTCTAATTTCAGTAAATCAATTTCAGATTTATTTGAACAAGCAATAAGAATATCATTAACATATAATAAGAGATAAACAGGGTTTGAAATGCCTTTTATTTTGAAATAAACACAGTTATCAAAGTCACATCTTTCAAAACCAATTTTAAACATAAAATTATCAAACTTTTTATACCATTGCCTGGGAGCCTGTTTTAGTCCATATAAAGATTTTTTAAGTAAACAGACAAGATTTTCAGTTCCCTTTTTAACAAAACCTTCAGGTTGAGCCATAAAAATTTTCTCATCTAAATCACCATGCAAGAATACTGTTTTAACATCCATTTGATCAAGTAACATGTCAAATTGAACAACTAGAGATAACAGTATTCTTATGGAAGTAAATTTTACTACAGGGGAGAAAATTTCATTAAAATCTATCCCTTTTCTTTGTGCAAAACCTTGAGCTACTAACCTAGCTTTAAATCTAGCTGGTTCTACATCTTTGATTCCTTCTTTCCTTTTAAAAAGCCACTTGCAGCCAAGTATTTTAACATTCTTAGGCCTATTTACCAAAGTCCAAGTCCTATTTTTGTTCAAAGAATTTATTTCATCATGCATAGCATTCAACTAATTTTTAGAATTAGAGGAATTCATGGCATCATCAAAGGACTTAGGTTCAGAATCATCATATTCAGAAGCAACAGAAAAGGCATAAGCAATTTCATCACAGTTTTCAGATTGAGTAGCAAATAAGGAATCAATATACCTTGAGGGGGGTCTAGTGTTTCTTCTGGACCTATCTCTAGTCAGCATGTAGTCATTTAGTTCAGAGGAACTGCCATGAGGAGTATAGTTCTCCTCGGTAGATCCATCATCATTACAGGGGTCCTGTTCTTCAGTTTGAATATCTTGTGATTGAGGGGCTGCTGGTACCTCCACCTCACTCTCAGGATTTCCATCATTGGAAGGTGCGGCACTTACCTCCACCTCAATCAAAGGATCATTAACTGTTGGTGTAATTAATTCTGAATTTAAATCTGAATAAAATTTAGATTCAATAAAAATAACATTTCTACTTGTTATACACTTATTTAAAGAAGGACACCACAGTTTATACCCTTTAACTCCTAAAGGATAACCAATGAAAATGCATTTAAGGGACCTTGCCTGTAACTTTCCTTGACTAATGTGACTATATGCAATGCAACCAAAAGTTCTAAGATTGCTATAGTCAACAGGTTTTTCACACCAAAGTTCCTCAGGAGTCTTTAAGCCTATGGCAGAGGAAGGACATCTGTTAATAAGGTAAGTAGCAGTGTTTACAGCTTCTGCCCAAAACAGTTTGGGCAGGCCAGACAGAGATAGCAAGCATCTAACCCTTTCTAGGATAGTTCTATTCATTCTTTCAGCAAGTCCATTTTGCTGAGGGGTTCCCACTACTGTCCTATGTCTCCCAATCCCTTGGTCTTTACAGTATGTATCAAAGAGTTCATTACAGAATTCTAAGCCATTGTCAGTCCTAAGTATTTTGACCTTGTAACCCTTTTGGTTTTCCACAAAGGCTTTCCACTGTTTAAAGGTAACAAAAGTTTCATCCTTTGATTTTAAACAGAAAGTCCAAACCCTTCTAGTATGATCATCAACCAAAGAAAGGAAATACTTATTTCCACCTAGGGATTGAGTGGGGGCAGGCCCCCACAGGTCAGAATGAACATAATCTAATGCATGCAGGGTAGTATGCTGACCTTTAGAAAACTTAACTCTGGTTTGTTTTCCAAACACACAGTGTTCACAGAACTCTAAGCTTCCTAAGGGATCACTACCCAGAACACCTTGTTTAGCAAGTTCTAATAGACCTTTTTCACTAACATGTCCTAATCTCCTATGCCATAAAGTAGCAGCTCCTAACGATTGGACTACACTAGCCTTACCCTCAGGACTTAAGGTTGAACCTTGCAACAAATATAAACCATTCACCCTATTAGCTTTAAACACACACAGTGAACCTTTTAAAACTTTCATCAGGCCATTTTCAACCTTAATAGAATAACCAGAGGAGTCTAAGGTTCCAAGAGAGATCAAATTTCTTTTCAGTTCAGGAACAAATCTCACATTTTCTAGTACTCTGATTGTACCATCTTCCAAGGACAATTTAATTGATCCTATCCCTTTTACTAGACATTCATAGTCATCACCTAGAAGGACTTTACCACAGTCAGATTCTTTTAGACTACAGAACCAATGCCTAAAGGGAGTTAAGTGAAAAGTGCAACCTGAATCTAATACCCAATCATTTTCAGACCTATAGGAGCTTACAGTTAAAACTTCAGAGCTCTCATAGCCCTCAGAAACAATATTTGACTCATTATCTGCACCTGACTCACTCTTTTCAAATTTCTTACCCTTTCTAAGAGGACACTCATTCCTATAGTGACCTTCTTTCTTACAGAAATAGCATTTTATATGTTTCTTTGATCTAGACTTTGATCTATGCTTAGATCTTCCTCTAAAACCCTTTTCTTTCTTTTCAGTTCTACCTCTAACAAATAAACTATCACTCACTGCATTTTTATCTTTTATTTCTAAGTCTTTTGACCTCAGATTAGAAACAACAAGATCAAGAGTCAAATTATCTCTACCATACATTATGCCACTTTTAACTTCTTTATACTTATCAGGTAAAGAATTTAATAAAATAATTGCTTGAGTTTCATCCTCAATTTTATGATTAATGTCATCCAAATCAGAAGTTAACCTTTTAAAGTCATCAAGATTCTGTTCTAAGTCTTTTGCAGAATCCATTTTAAAAGTATAAAACTTATGTTTTAAATGAACTTTACCAGATAAAGATTTAGTAAGATAAATTGAATCAAGTTTAGAGAACACCTTTTCAGCAGTGATTTCTTTAGAGATTTCTCTAAGAATTTTATCAGACAGATTAAGCAGAATTGCAGAATATGCCTTTTTCTCAATCTTTTTCTTTTCTGCCTCAGAAGCTTTTTCGGGCAGATCATCAACATCAATGGCACCATGTACTTCTTGTTGAACCAATAAGGCTTTCATTTTACGTTTCCATAAAACATAGTCACCTGATCCATCAAACAGAGTAACTTTATATTGAGTATTCATAATGAAATAAGGTTATAAGAAAAAGATTAGAGAAACTCCCTGATTTGAGTCGTAGATGTCGAAAAGTCAAGTTTCTTTCTGGAACTCAGAAACCCTAGGAAACCCTAGTTTCAGAATCACCAAAGGAACTTGAGTTAGAAGCAAGATTTTAGTGAACCCAGAAATTCTAGAAGCTCTAGATAACTGAGTCACACTAAAATCCGAAAAACCCACAAGAAAATTTATGGATCTAGAGAGTTCGGTACGCTTCGATGACTGTTCGAAGGCCAAACAACTCTAACCCAAGGCTCTGATACCACTTTGTTAAAATTTCGACACTATCTTTCTTTTAGAACTCAAGAAATTTAAAGATTTGAGTTATTTGCAGAAACTATAAAAGAATAAAAATTAGGGCAAAAAATAAAGACAGAAACAACAACACCAGATTTAAAGTGGTTCGGCCCTAGACTACTTGGCCTAATCCACTATGCAAAAGGGTAAACGCATTTCCACTATGAAAAACAGTTTTACAATGAGTAATACAACAAGAACATATCAACAGAGGTAAAACCTAACACAACGAGATGAACAGACTCGATCAAATGCTCTTGAACTCACTAAAACAACATTAAAACATAGTATCACAGAAATACACTTAAGGAAGAAAACCAGAACAAGAAGATGGAGATGAAGAGAAATAAAAGGAGCGCCGCGAGAGAAGAGAGAAGAGAGAACACAAAATGACCAGAGCACGAAAAAACCCTATCAGGTTGAATATATACGTCCAGGTAAATGACACATCTGCCCCTTCGGATCATCAGCCAACATAAGGTCGATGGGCCTGAAAAAACTTTACAGAACAGCCCAAACAATATCAGCAACCCAATAGGAAACAATACATATAAATCAGATATGTATTTATACACATTACACTAACATATATATCATCATATGCTCTAAATATATTTGTATATTCATTTTCTCTACATGCTTCATATATACATAGTGGCATATAAAATTAACATTTATAATGATAAAAAATTAATATATATAGTAAAAAAAAGTTAATAATTAATTCGTATTATTTCTAGTGGAGTTGTTGTTTCCATAGAATTTTTCTTTTTAATAACAAAAACAGCTCTTTAAAAAAAGACGAGATAATATATGTATTTCTTTATTCATCCAAATTAACTTTTATACTGAGAATATCAATAATAACTATTACATAAAGTTATTGTTAAAGATATTTTTGTACATAATTAAGACTTTTTTACGCTTTAAATCTATGATCTTTTATATATATATATAACTCAATTATATTAGCTACTATACTAATAGATGAAATAAAAAATTGACACACATCAGTATAATAAGTTAAGTGGCTCCTGTCAAGAATTTTGAAAAATATTCAATCTCTGTAAAAGAATGTATGTGATATGATCATTACCTAATGCTAGCTTGTAGGAGATTACACTTGTTTTATTAAATCATCGAATCCAAATTTTTAACATTTTTATATAATTATAATTAAAAATACAATTAAAGCTATATTTTATTTTAATTTTTAAAAAACTATCAAAACAAACGATTTAATTATATATATAAATTATACATCTCATTTAATATTAATAAACATAATTTCATTTATACTATTTTTTAATATAAATTTTATTAATTTTAAACATAAAATATATATTATTCATTAGTGTGAAGTACTCAATTCTCACAAATTTTTAAAAATTTTAGTGGAGAATTCTCGACTCATCTCACCCCAACAAACATTCGAGTAAAAATGAGGATTCCAAACCCGGCTCCATCCCACCCCTCCCCTTTAACAACATTTGTAACACATAACAATACGTTACATATATATATATATTATTAAACGTTTGAAAATTTTGAGGTATATTTAACAGTCCCAACTAAAATTAAATAATAATAATAAGTACAATTTCATATTTTCTAAATTATAATTATTAGCCTAAATATCATCTTCTATCATGACGTTTTAAATTGGTTCAGAATGGTTCTTTCTACTTTGAATTATTCTTAAATACAACAATTTGTGCTAGAAAATACAAAAAAATAAATAAAAATAATACATGATTAAAAAATATATTATTTTATTAGGGTAATAATCATCTATTTTTTCGGGATTTTTATCCAAATATCATCTCGATCTATATCAAGTTTTATTTTGTTTCAATAACTTCATAAAGCAGATTCAATTCAAACATTTATTATCGTAATTGATAATAATAAGTGTTAGAGTTTTTTTTAATCAATTCTAATAAAAAGGGCAAAATTGAATTTGTTATAAAGCGAGATAATTGAATTAAAAAAGAAACCTTATGGGTCAATAATATTTGTACAAAACATAAAGAGATAGATAATAATTATCATTAATATATATATATATATATATGAATATATGATACTCTTTACTTTTGCATGTGTGTAAATGATTGTTTCTTTTTTTTCGAAGTACAGGATATATAGCAAGATTATATAATTATATTTTGAAAAACATAAAATAATTATCCTACATTAAGAATATCATTAGGAACATTGTATCCTAAAAGAGATGTAACTTGACCATAAAATACTAACAATATCTTTATAAAATGTTTTGCTTTCAATAAATCAATATTGATCCAGTCTAAAAAGAAAAAAAAAGAAAAAAAAGAAATGGGTTTTCTTTTTTAGAAAAGAAGAACCTCAAAATAAATTCATGACAATTTTCAATTAACTTATAGCCATGCTTAGTCTGATAAAGCTCTTCAACAAATAATAACATCATATTAAATAGATTATTCCTGAGAGTACTTGTCAATATTTAAAAAAAAAAAAAAAAGAAAAATCAATTTCATCATGGACAGAGCAAGTAAGAAAACATGATGCGTCTACTGCATATAAATCTCAATTGGGTTTCATCAACAAAGATATTAATTTCTATAAGAATTTGATTTTCAATAAGGATGCGTGTTTTTGCACTTTAGTTCTAATGTGTGTTTGCCCACTAATGTATTTGGACGTGGTTCACTTGTAGAGACGATCTAGATCTAGTCTACTTTTCTTCTGCTCATTTTTCCTTGCCGCTTGGCGAAGCTTGACCTTAAATATTGTATGGTTTGATTCTTATTATTTATATTATCAAGTTTTTTTAAAAAAAAAAAAAATTATTTCACTAAAATTCATTATTTATCTCATATTTGTGGAGTCCACATAAAAATGCTTCTAAATCAAACTCTCTCTCTCTCTCTCTCTCTATATATATATATATATATATATAACTCATTTATAATTACAATATTTCTTTCTTTTTTTGCGCCCAAAGTTTGCTAATTATACCAATTATTAAAAAGTCTTTATACATTACAATTTCTCTCTATTGTAAAGAAATGGTTTCAATTATTTTATTTTTGATGATATATCAATAATTATTTTTTTTATTCCCACTGTATACGCCATTTTATCTCTTTTTTATTTATCACTTTTGTACGTGCGCAGGTCTTTTCTTTTCTTTTTTTTGATAAAACATAAATTTCATTAAAAATAAATTTAAAATACAATACATCCGATCTAAAAATACAACATAACACAATCTTAAAATTTTAGTCAGAATTAAAATGCTACAAGAAACTCAAATCTATGAGCAAATATACATTAGCTCTATATTACGATTCATTTTAATACACGACTCGATGATATAAGAAAGTGAACAATTTTCAAAAACAAAAAATTTAAAAGAAAAGTATTTGAACATCATATCAACAAAATTATAACAAAATATATTTGCATATTTTAAGAACAAAAATAAAATACACATTAAAAAAAACACATAAACAAACCAGAAAAAATCAAAATATCCAAAAAAGCCCTCCCTCCACTGGTGACCGGTAAGATCTAAAAGGACGCCAGAGTTGTCGTTTGAGAGAACGCCTACCGTAGGAAGCAGACCAGAGATAGAACCAAAGCTGAGCGAGGAAGAAGGGGAAAGTACCAGTTACAGAATACTCCGAGCAACAGAACTTTACTATCATGGAGAACCGCGAACAGCCACAAAACATTGAGACCTATTGGAGACAAAAAAAAGAGAGCAAGAAACAGCCGTCTAACCAGAGAAATAAAGAGAAACGAAGAAGATTGGCTACTAGCCCAGCAACCAAATGACCTGCCAGCAACCACCTACACGGAGCACAAAACGAAACCCTAAGATTGAGGTGGGAGAGAAAATGAAGAGATAGAGAAAGAAAAATTATTCAAACAACTTATTTGTATGTGTGCATGTCAATCATTATGGTATAACATCAAAAGTAAAATATAAATATTTGACTCAATTATAAAAAGTTGACGAATTGCCATATATCAATGTTTCTATATTTTAGAATAATAAATTCTTCTTTTTTTATGCATATTATAATTTATATGACATAGTTTAATCGACTTTTTATTTGTAAAGGATCTCACAATCATTTTCATCTCATATTTTCAACTTTACATTTAATAAATAATTAATACGTCATTTAATGTATAACACAACTTAGTATATATAAAACTAGGAGTGTCCAAAAATCGAACAAAACTAATTTAAACCGAAAAATCAAACCAAATCGAACTGAATCAGACGATTTTGTAAGTCATACGGTCCGATTTGATTTTTATTTCTTCAGACCGTTTATAAACGATTCGATCTGATTATACAAATTTTTAAACAATATTGAAGCATTATTTATAATATATTAAAAGTTATTTTAAAAAATATATTATATAAACTTTTTAAAGAAAAATTAAAATATATATTTTAAAAAAACAATATTATTTCATTGTTTTCCAGCTGTTTCAGACTAAAAAACAATTAAACAAATACAATACAACTTAAAATTTCTGTAAGCAAACTATAAGCCCAGAAACTGTGATTTGATTTCCCAATTTCTATGAATAAGGAATAGGTAACAATGAGTCCCAATTTCTGTGATTTGATTTCCAATATTGTTTTTTTTTTTTTGATAATGAATTAAACCTCACCAGGATAGGGATAGATAGGGCTATTGCCACACAACACCACACACCTGGATCATCGGAAATTGTTGGTATGCCACAAACACGGTAAAGAGCCAGCGGCACCAGCGGACTGCAGTCCGACTCAGCAGAGCGCGGAGGTTCGAAGAGGCAGTTTAGCCACATGCCCGGAGGCCGAACCATAACGCCCTTACCAAACTTCGAACCCGCGCCCTGCCTTGTGAGGACAGAGGACTGGTGCTTAGCACAGACGCCCAACCAACTTAGCACAGGCCCATCACAGGATTTCCAATATTGTTCAAACTTCAAAATATAGAAACTATTGTTTGCAAATTATCAAACAGGTTTCCAAGCTATTGAACAAATTTATTTATCTATGATTTATCTCCTCTATATAATAAATAAATATAAAAATACTTAATCAAAAGATAGCAATGTCCCGCTATGTATATATAATATATCATATACAATTAATGCAATAGTGAAAGGTGTTAGAATTGTAAAAAGAACACGTATGTTTTTAATTACTGTTGATAATGAGTTCTATTCTCACACGCTATCTATGACACTAATAAAATCTAATTTTACACAAAATTTTACATAAATTCAACTGTTAGTATGTCAGGTGTACTTAAAAATTGTAACTTATTTTATATTTTAAGTAACTTTGCTATAATTAGGTTAAAACTCTAATTTTTTTTTTGATTTAATTGCACAAATAATTTCAAATCATTAAAAATTATTAATTAAATTGAATCAAATTAAATAGAATCATTCGATTTTAATATTTTATTAGTCAAATGGTTCGATTTAATTATTTTTTTGAGCTAAAAATCAGACCACAGATACTCCTATATAAAACTCATCATTTTAGAAATATTTTGTTACAAAATGTTAAGTGAAATCTTTAATTACTATGATAATAGTCACTTTTAGTTTGAAAATGAATTTTTTTTTTTTTGTAAAATTCATATTCTTTTCTACCATTAAATTGATTTAAACTAATCTTGATTTTATAAAACTTTGTATGCTTATAGTTAGTTATATTTGAATATTATCATCGTTGAATGAAGCATTTATTGAGAAACTATTATTATGCTAATAAATTGAGTTATGGTAATAGCATCACTTAATTTTTTTAAAATTAATTAACTCTTCACTAAACATGTTGTTGCATTGTGAGATTTAAGTTACATAAAACTTTCTTATATATAGAAGTATTTTACAAATTAAATATTCAATGCATGGTAAACTATATTACAACAAGTTTGAACAAAAAAAAAAACTGCATTACAACAAGGACTTTATAGTAAATTCAGTATATGTTTCCCTCCAAGTCAGTCGAACTATTGGATGTTTTAAACGGTTCAGATCCGAGCCTACTAGGTTCGGTTGTTTAATTTTAAAAGTTCGTTAGCCTCCCCTAGAGATAAGGGCCTTTTAAGTAGGGACAGAAGAACCGTACTTTAGAGACGGTACGGGCTGTGTGGCTGCCGGCCCAAGTCCAGTTCTCAGATACAAGTGGGTTCTACTAAGCCGGCTAAAGACCTGTCAAACATGTTTAAAAAAGAGAACTACAGCAAAACAAGCATATCATGATATCATTCAAATTATCTTCTAATATTTATATAATTTATTTATACAATTAATTTATTTTGACACTTATAAAAATTATATATTTTTAATACGATAAAAAATACATGTGGCATTAAACATATATCTTTTATATCATAAAAAAATAAAAGAATATATACATCTTGTAGAAAAAATTTAAAATAAATTTTATTAATTAAATATTAAAAGATATAATCTAGATAAAAAAAATTATCAATCTAAACATCAATAATCAAAATTTCTAAATTAAAATTAAGTACATGTTGAACTTTCATTTTTTTGTTCTATTATTTGGCTATCTAATCAACTATTTGATTGAACATATATATTAATAGTTCTTAAAAAATAATCTTGATATTTGAGACAATAGATTTAGATGATAATAAAACACAACTTAACAGCATAAATAATACTAGATAGATATTTAGATAAAGAAATTGTTATAGAATAAGATCTAGGTGAAGAATTTCATTTTGTTTAGAAAAAAATGTTTTGATATGCACTTAAGCTATGAAATTATCTTAGAAAATTAAGTTAAAATCATGATATTAATAAATAAAATTTAAAATCAATTTTATTGATAATTAATTTAAATTTATTTATGCTTAAAAATATTTTTTCATTCAAAAAGTTAAGTCTAATATGAACTATTTGTATTTTTTTAAAAATGATATATGCTCAAACCACTTTAGTTTAAGGAAGAACCTACAATATTAATTAAAATGTGAGATGCTCTTTTTTTACCATATTCGTCTGCTTTGTGATTTTTAACATTAACTAAGGATGAACTCTTAAACAAGTAACATATGCATGTAATTATTTTCAAAATAAAAAAATACCTAACAGAAGTCACTGTATTTATTTACTGGTTGAAGCAAAAAATATTTAGTTTAAAATCATGAATTGCAACTGTTCAAGTTAGATATGTCACAATTTTAACTTAAGAAAAAAAAAAACACAAATATAGAGTTTAATAGAGCCAATTAAGATATAATTAAAATGGCATCATAAGAACATAATTACCATAATTTTTACTAGTCATTTAGCCTATAACTACAATATTATTTACTTGATTTATTCATAACATAAATCTCATAATTTGTTCTCAACACCTTCCAACTTAAATTTATTGATAAAATAAAAATAGTTTATTGAAATCAATAATCATTACATAATTAGTTATAAAGAATACTCTTATTAACACAAACATTTTAAAAATAATAATAATTACATTCTCAGTTTTCACGCACGCACCCACACATATACAATGACCGTTTCTAACTCATTGCATTCACAAAAAAATATACATCATTAATATAATAATTGATTAAAAACCAGTTTTTGTAACTGTACAACAACATTTTTCGAAAAAATAGCAGAAATTTTCAAAAATATGAAGGAAAAAAAAAAAAAGTAAAAATGCGAACAAAAAAAAAGTAAATGTGTCATCTATCTTCATAACAGTCTTTATATATATCGAGAGAGTCCACAAGTGATAAGTGTTGTGGAATTTGAAGGGTAAGCATTATAAAGAAGTGATATATACATGCTCTTTGTTTTGACCACCTTAATGTGTTACGGTTAGGTTTTCATTTGACCATTTCACCCTCTGATTTGAAGGATAAACAAGAATCAGAGAGACGTGCAAAATAAATCCCACAAATATAGGAATTAACTCCTTCACTCTTCCCCACTTCTCACTTCTCACTTCTCACTTCTCACATATTCCACTTCCTCTATTCACTAAACCTCTTAATTCCATATTATTCAAGTCTATACCAACAATGAAAGAACAAAACCCAAATGCTTTCAAGGCTATGGTACCTAGAAACCATAGACTTCCACAAGACCCTTCTCTATCGTATGTTATTCTTAACATTAATATCCCAAATTTCAAAATCAGGATCAAAAAGCAGAACTTACCATCAAAAACATCTCTTTCAAATAGCAACAATAGTCATGATCGTGATCAAAGCAAGACCAAGAAATGGCCTGGACATCTCTTTCCAAAGAAAGTTTTTTCTATTTTCACCAAAATTCGCAACAAGTCATCCAAAATGAGTAGTAACAATAAGGGTGATCAAAGTGTTGATGTTTCGAATCACTCAGAAAATGACACGAAAGATTCGTGGTCGATTCGGGAGAAGATATCAAATGCACTAGAGTTGCAGGATAAAAATACACTAAAAATGGGAATAAGGCTGAGAAAAGGTGTGAAATTTATCAAAGGCAGAATCAAGAAAGCTAATGGAGCCATTAACGTTTGTGGGTGTTCTGCTTATAAATCTAACAGCTGTGAAAAGGTTGCTACCAGTTCTAGCTTGATCATGATTACGAGCGAAGAAAGTTCAAGCAGAGTTCCCTCAAGAAACACAAAGACAAAAATGGAAAAACCAAGCAAAGAAGCAACTGAGCAAACTGAAGAAGATACAGAACAAAATTACAATGATGTCCAAGGATTAGATGGCGAAAAAGAGTTATGCAAGAAGAGGATTCTGATGGGATTCAAATGCAGGCCTTTGAATTCATCTGGGATCTTACACTATGATCGCGGTGGCCTTTTATTACCTGAGGAGCTTCAATGATTTACTGTAATAATAGTATATTCTCTTCCCTGTTGAATGTTGTTCATTTGGGACAATATCTTCATTCTTGTTGACCTTAATTTCATTATCTTCATTTTGTTCTTCAATTCTCGTCACATCGTTTTGATTTGTGAATGGGAGATTTGAATCCCATAATGGTTATAAGACAATTTGCTATTATAACTCAACAAATTGATTAGTTATAGATCTATGGACATAATCTGAATGGGTTTTTCAATTCCCCTAGCAGTGACATATAAAATCATCTTCAAAAGACAAAAGCCATGATCAGTGTAAAAAACATTCGATTCTCAAGCATATATAGCATTATGGCTTTAGCAAGTAACACTCAAATATAATACATGAAATAAAGGCTTGCAAGTAAAACTAGAAAGAAGCAACATCTTAGCATGTCACACATTTGCTAAGAACACATTCTACTTCAACGGCTTCAAACCCAGTGATGCTCGTAGCCTGTTGGCTTCTGCAATCTCCGGGTCTGGATGATCTGTACCATCATCCTTCTTCTGCTTCTTTTCTTTCTTCTTTTTTGGTTCATCTTCAGGTCCATCCCGTCTCCTAGGACTGATGCTGCTGCGACCATGTCTCTTGCGGTAATCACCATCATCACGATCCTTTCGATCCCTACTCCTACTCCGGCTCCTGGAAGGGCTCCTTCGACGGCCACGGTCCCTATCTCGTCTCTCACGCTCCCTACCTTCCCTATCTCTGTCACGTCCATACTCCCTTTCGTCTCTAAGGCGATAGCGATCTCGGTCCCTGTCTCTGTCCCTATCTCTTTCTCGCCCTCGCCCTCGTTCTCTGTCATAGTCTCGATCATAATCACGATCTCTGCAATATAAACCAGTAAAATGTTAGTAACCTGATCACCTCTATAACCTATCCTTTCAAAGAGAAACCACATGGCACAGAAGATTACAAACAGAAGCAGAGACTCGTATGAGATGCAAATAAGATAATGCAATGGCTTTTCCAAGAAATTGTTGCCACCAAAATTTCAACAAGAAATAGATGACTCTGTAAGAGTTCAGACTCCTGGGAGGTTCCAAATTATCCTACTAGCTCCAGTAACAAAAAACCATAATTTGAGCGTCCGTATTGACCTGCTCACAGCCTAAATTGCTGATGAGAATAAACAAACCATATTTGTAAAGAAAAAACACAAGAGATGGAATTATCTTCATCACATAGAGAGCACTGTTTCTCAGAATGAACACAATAAGTAGAGGGAGTGGAACAAGAAGTGTCTTTGCAGAAAACACCCCCTTTGAAAGAAAATGCGTCCTCGCAGAAAACACCCCCTTTAAAAGAAAAACAAACCCTATACAGTAGAAAAGTGACCAAAAACACACGCAATAAACTGTATGATCCATCATACTTCTCGCTGTACACTGTCAGTGCAGAGAAACCTGGCAGGATCAAAGGACATTACTATAGGAAGCAATATTATACCATCAATGGCTTTAAATGCCATGGTGGAGAACAAGGACGAATGAATAAAAAGTATGTATTAGTGTTACTATACATAAGTTGACAAAGCTTCCATCATATGTATCTTTAACTCTTCAAGGACAAACAGATGCAGTTTTCCGATAGAAGTGGTAAAGTCTGACAACTAAGAAATAGATGAAAAACCATAAAGCTCAGATATTATCTAAGTGCACTTCAATATGCATAGAGAAATATGCACTTTCATGCAGACATAATTTACTCAAACTAACCATCTGAGTGGAAAATACTTAAAGTATAAACTAGGTCTCCTTGTGTAAGCAACATTTCTACAGCAAAAATAAAATAAATAATAACAGGGAATTTGCACAGGCACAACAAAACAAATTTAAAAGTAAACTACTTTAACAGGAAACTAAACTGAATAATTGAATGTCATAATTTTAGGACATTAGGTAAACACAGTTAGAAGCTAAGCACGACCAAAAATAACTCATAAACAAGATTTTAAAAATAGTCCATCTCGCAACAACACATTTACGATAACAGAAAGAAAGAACCTCAGAAGCACAAGGGATTGTACCTATATCTGTGACTATCACGTCTTCTGTCCCTGTCTCTTTCTCTTGCAGGGCTTCGGCCTCGGTAATAATCCTATCCAATCAAAAATATGTTAGACTAAAATACGAAAAAAACCTGTATTTACCATAAACAAACCCATAATAACAGCAAAATTGAGAGTGAGGAGGAGAGTAACAGATTATCCTCGGCAAATAAAACAAAAACCTTTTCGTTGTCATCATCTTCGAGTCCATCAGGTTTATCATCCTCTTCTTTGTCTTCCTCCTCTTCAAAATCCTCCTCCAAAGCACTCTTTCTAGGTTCCAACGTACCAAGTGTCTCAAGAGTCCATCTATTTCATATAATATCATACAGATAAGCAACTCTTCAGAACATGATGCAAAAGAAAACTCTACGTAGAGTCATATTATAAAGGTTAACAACAAATTCAAACAATTAAGGAAACAAACCTTTTCTTTATACGCGGCATAGCAATGTCACAGGAATAATCTTTTGTCAAAAGTTCATCAATAACCTCATCCACATGTATCAAGTTAAACCCTGAAACAATTAGATGCATTAACCATGTGCATGTAGTATTTTCAAGAAAACTATAACAAACGTACAGTAAGGGAGAAAAATGGGGTCACAATGAACAAGCAATATAAATGAGTCGTACTAGATATCACAATTTTGTGATAATAACAAATTATGTGTTGAGATATGATTGACTCTTACATACAGGTGCACAAATTATGTGTTGAGATATGATTGACTCTTACATACAGGTGCACACGTGAATTTTCTATTTATTAATATTAAAATTTTGAGGGGCCAATCACAACCAACACATCATTTTAGATTGTGATAGAAAGCATTTCTCAATATAAAAATGCTAGATAAAGAACATAAATCTTACGTCCATCAGTCAGTTTCTGCCTCACTTTTCGATAGTCATTGTAAAGAGGCTCCAGATACTGATATACATCTGTATCAGTCCCTGTGAGGCGCAAATAAAATGCACCTAGAACACGGACATATCTGAAACCATAAGCCAATAAATATGAGTCATTACTACATTACATGAATAACAATATTTATCCTGCAAAATAAGATACTACTAGAAAATTCTGATTGAACTAGATAAATCATAAAACCATGAAAAACAATTAAAAATAATAATTACATAATAGATGAAAATAGAACAACAGTCTATTTTTGTGCTATGAGTAGAAACGATAAACATTATCAATCAAATATAAAAATCCCAAGGTTATTTCACAAAGTTGGAATAATACTTAGGTAAAAAGCTAAAAGCTTGCCGCATTGAATCGAATGAAGAGCAGTGATAAAATCATAAATAGAACCACACAAATATAGTGCAAACTATAAGTGAAGACAACAAAGAGTAATTTTGAGCTTTCAGTTTAATAAATATCTTAATAATCAAATTTCTATCACTTTATTCAACTTGCAAAGAAACTAAAACCAACTATTTGCTACTAATTATCATTCAAAAAAGATGCAATAAACATGAACAAAATAATAACAAAAAAAGATTAGATAAATTACTTGTAATCGTCGTTCTTGATGAACTCAATGACGATTTCCTTCTCGGGTTGAATCTGGAGCATCTTCATTACGAGACACATGAAAGGTGTGGGCCTTCGATTACCACCATAGGTACCGCCAATGTGATCGAGCTCCATGGCCTTGTCGACGAGGGTTTCGGCTGTCAAACCGAAGCATTGCTCCTTCCAGTAAATGTGCTGATAGATCTTCGACCTGACAATCTTCTCCACCAGGTTCTGTGGGTTCGTCCCTCTTATGCTCTTCGCCGTTGGATCCGTACGGTTCGCCATCGAAAATCCAAGCGCAGCTTGTCAAGAAACACAGAAATGGGATGAGAACCCTAAGTCTGTTCAGGTCGAAGGTCGAAGCGAGAAATAAAGAAATTTTGTAGAATGTTGACCGTTGACGTTATTTTAAATCGGCGCGTGTTTAATCCATGATTTCAAATCACCGGTCACAATTTTTTATAAACGTTATATTTTTATTATAAATTTTAAGTTAGTTTCAATTTATTATCTTATATATTTTTTATTAATTTGATACTTGTTTATAAATTAGATATTTTTAATTAATATTAATATTAAATTGATAAAGTCACTTTAAGCGTTTAAATTAAAGGGCTAATAATATTTATCAAATTAGAGTGATTCATCTAATGTGATAATTTTGTAAATTTTTTATTAAATTTAACTTAAATATCAACTAAAATATTTAATTAATATATAATTAAATATATAAAGTATCAAATTTATAGAAAAAAACTTACTATAATAAATTAAAAGTAAACAAATTTTTTTAATATAAATAATTTTTTTTTAATCAAAATACACATCACAATTTTAATGTGACACTTTATGCAAGGTAAATACAGTAGATAAAATTGTACACTTCTTATTTATTTATTTTTAAATATTTATTGTATATTCATAATGTATGTAATAGCAATATCAAAAGTGGTAAAAAAAAATTTGACTTATTCTACTTATAAGACTTCCTTATTCTTCTTTTTTCTTCTTCAAATTGCCCTATTTGTGAAAAATAGTAATTTATTTTTTAACAATTTATTCCTTTTATTTTAAATAAGAAAGATTACAAAAGTACATGACGAATTGTTTGTTTATTTATTTATTTTATATATATTTTTAATTATTATTAAATTATTAATTTTATAGATTGAAAAACAATAACTACAAAAATATTTAAAAAATAGAATAAAAATTAAAAAAAAAAATAAACTTTAATCATTTATATTTGTGATGTCATTTTATCATAATAAAATAACTAAATTGTTTTAATTGACATGACTAAGAAACTTTTGATACATTTGTTTTAAAAAAATAAAGTTTGGTTATACACATGTGAAAAGGGAAAGTTAAATGTGTGAAAGTTTTACGAAGGTATGTATTAATTTTGTGAAAGTGAATAATAAAATAAATAGTAACAAAAATATATTGTAAATTACTGCTAAAAATATGAAGGAAAAAAACATAGGTGTATTACATATTTGATAATGTTAAAAATATATGTTTTTTAAGTTATATAAAAAGAAAAAAAAAAAAAAACATATGGTTTAGTGCATGGAGGCATTAAAGTGAAACTTGTTATTCATTGCAATTAAACCTTCACCAATTCACACAATTTCATGGAGAAAACAAATTGCTTAAACAGTTGGTCATTTATTTCATCTTAATTTTTTTTTTATACATACATTCATCGTTTTCTAAGAACAACAAGTAAAGTGAAGGATTTGATTACTTCTTTAGCCATTTCCTCATCTACCATTCTTCCATAAACATCAAACAAGCTATCCAAAATGGCTTCACCAAAATGCTGACTAATCATAGATTCTTGGATAGCCCTAACAGCCTTTGCAACTTTTGTTCCATAACTCTCAATTCCCTTGTCATCCCTCTCAATTTCACACATCTCCAAACTGTCCAATTCAAATGAGCCCTCTCTTCTCACCTCCTCTTCTATTTCACATTTGGATGGTGCATAAAAATGTACATCATAAGAATCCACTTTCTCCTTCTTAACTTCACCCTGAAATACATTTATGGAGAGTAAAAAAAAAAATTACATAATAAACCTTGCTGTTAAGAATCCAAGTATGCTTTACAGTAAAATCAAGTAATTTAATTGCAAACTTCATGGATTCAATCAAGCCCAACTAAACTGAGATCGTTTATCATCTCTTTTCAAGGCTCAAAGTCCATGATTTTTTTTAAAATGTGGTTAAACTACATTATTGGTTCTTATATATATATATATGAACTAGATTTACACTAATATTTTTAAACTTTTAAAACACGTAATTTAATATTTAAATTTTATACATAAGTACCAAATTTTTGAATCCCAAATCTGTATGTTTGTAGCCAAGCTAGGATCTTTCTATAAAGTTTTAAAAGTTTAATAATTAAATTGTATGATTTAAAAATTTATAAACACAACAATCTGTAAAGTTTTAAAAGTTTGATAATTAAATCATACGTTTTAAAAACTTATGAACCTATATATTGAAAATGTTCAAAATTTAGAAAATAATGAAGTAATTAATACAAATTTTTTAGTGAAAACAAAATCCCTCCTGAACTACACGTGAAATTTTTTCTCACAAGTGTTTTTATAGTACTCATAAATCACATTTTACGCTTCATAAATTATCGCATATTATTTATTACTTTCTTTCTAAAAGCATTTTCTTTTAAAATTATTTTTACAAATTCACATCCCATATGATTCTCACCAATATATATAGTACATGATATTTTGCAAAAGGAAACACATGTCATAGATATGGAAGAATTAAAAATAAAAAGGTTTTTGAAGCTGGTCCTATTTAATAATAAACTTTGTTGTCTTAGTATGGGGGGGGGGGGGGGGGGGGGGGAAGTACGTTGTTAGCATTTGTCTGCTAGTAGGGACGTTCTTGTTAATGATATGATACCTTAGAAACCAATATGGCAAAGGACATTGATAAAAGTCTCCAAAAGAATGAGTTGCCTCCATCTACATAATCTGAACCTTCTCTTCCCAACAAGATCAACACCATTCTTCCTCCTACAACAACTTCTTTGGACCTCGATCGAAGAAACAATGAAAAATCCTCCTGAAATTGCTTATAATATGCTTGGGACACAACTAATGGACTAGCTTCAGAAATGTAAATAGCTCCTCTGTTCATTGACTTGCCCTTCTCATCAAAAATAGCTAGAGGAACCTGAATGCACCACACTATGATTTGATCGTAACAAAAAATTGCTCTTCATAATGTTAAAGGCTTTATTGTTATTTTAACCTTTAGTATTTACAAACATGCCTCAACTTTTAAGTTATTACAATGTTACCATTAACATTATATTATATATGTGTTATAAGCGTGTAAATTTGCATAACGGTGTCGTGTCACATGCATGTCATGTGACTCTTTTTTGAGTAAAAATTTCTCAAAGACATATTTTTTTATTTTCTGAATGAGTTGTATAGGGTATCTTGACATAACTAAAAAAAGGCTCCAAATTACATGTATTATTTTTTATGTATTAATATATGTGTTATCAAGAAGTGATCAACAAATATACAAAAATTTCTATTTTTGAAATGGGTTTACTTCTCGCAACAACTTTTACCTGTATATATATAGATCTATATTGTATATTAATAATACATAAATTATATGTTTGAAAACATTACAGAAAATTTGAACTCCTAAAATAAGTATGACATGACGGGCACGTAATGCTCTAGCTTTATATTTTCTACCAGCACCGTTAATAGATTTGGAATGTCTGTAACATATAATATAACATTAGTGACAAAATTAATTGTAACACTTTAAAGGTTGATGAGACGTTTGTAACAACCATTAAATGTATAGGGAGAAAAATATCGATATTTAATGCAAAATTAACAACATATATGATTTGTGTCCGAGAAAATAAAAGTATAACGTTAATAAAAAATAATATTATAAAATAATTTATAAAAATAGTAGTATTATATGTATTAAATCGTGACACAAATCAAGTCATGTGTTTATTATTAATTAAATGTAAAGTTGAAGATGTAAAATTAAATTATTGTGAAATCCCTTACTAATATGGACAATTAAATTGTATCATATAAATTGATGTATGTATCAAATTGTAATAAAAAATATTTTTGTTATAAGAAATATCGGTGGGTTAAACTTCTAAGGTTAGAAAACTCAAGAATTCTTATAAACTTCGATAATTTGAGTAAACAAAAGATAATGATCATACCCTTGAGAGCCAATGTAAGCTTTGTGATGAAAATACGAAGTGCAAAGAGTCGTCGGGAAAAAGTCTGCCATAAAATGAACCAGGATAGCCTCCGATGAAAATAGAAGGAAATAAATCATTTATTTCATTATGAAGTTGCTTAATGAAATCTGGCAAGGACTTGAAGATTGAATTGAAGTCATTGGTTGGAAGATCATTAAGGTAAATAGTGATCTCTGGTGGTTGATGTAATACTCTTCTGCTACTCAATTGGACAGCTTGGATGATATCTTTGATGACTGATAGAGTATTTGGTCCAGAAGAACAACCCAAATCAGCTATGCCCATGCTCTTTGGAGCTATTGAAAGACAAAGTTCTTGTATTGTTTTAGTGGTGATGTTTTTCACTCTATCGTAGGTTTTTTTCTGTTCAAGAAAAAATGGAAATTTAACAAGAAATCAAGCAAGACTAAGGGATAGAGCATGGAGATAAAAAAATATATATAATGAGATGATCTAAAGGTATGATTATTATATTTGTTTAAATATTTTTTACTACGTAAAAGGAATTTTCTTCTTAATTATAAGCATCATAAAAGCACTTTCTTCTAAAATTACTTTTCACACAAACCACTTTTGACAGAAATATATTAAGTAAATGGACACTTTCTCATTATTAAAAATTTGAATTTATGCGAAAAATTAGAGAATGGCGGACCTGAAGTGAAGAATTTTTGGCATAGCTAGTGTGGCCAATACCACCAGTCATGTGGAAATTCTTCTGAATATCCATGCTAATCTTGAGACTTTACCTCCTTTCTTTGCACTTAAATAGCTAGCACTTTGGTAAGCTTTGTTCTGTCTTAAAGGCAAACCTAAATAATGAAGTTCTTTAGTTTGGAACTTTGGATTAATTATGCTGTTGGTATATATGAGAGAAAATGAATGATTTAAGTTTTGATTTTGATGTTGAGTGTGACATTATTGGATTATTCTATCTAATTCTAAAGATGGACCCCTCAGCTGCACAATCTATGAAAAATTATATTGACACATGCGAAACATTATAATTAAAGAAATGAATGATTTATTTTCAGATAATTTTCACACGACATACTATAAACAAAAACTTGGAACTTGCATTTTACAACTGACTTCATCTCAAAATGTGAATACATCACCCCAGTAATTTGCAGTAAAAGGTAATACCTAATATCTTATTAAATGTAAGTTAGAACCTACTTTTTCATAATTAATGAGTGTATATTTTAAAATAAATTATATCTATTGAACTAAAAATAAGTATGAAAATTTGTCTTTTATAAAATACATCACTTTGTATTCTTAACATACTTTATATTCTATTTTATTGGTTCGTTAGTCTTCATTTTTTTCTTTTCTTTTCAGGATTTGTATTTTTTTTAATGGAAGAAAGCATAGGTTGTGTCAGTTTTGTAGAGTTTTAAGTACCATAAACTACCTAATCCCAAATGTTGATACTTTTTTCTTTCCTCAAACGTTAAGGTGCTGATTTTATTAAAATATAACACTAAAAAATTGAGCCAATACCATTACAACAAGTATATGCTCCAATGATATCCAAGATAATAATAGAAATAGCCAATAATACAGTGCTAGTAAGGAGCCATCTATATTAACTAAAAGCTACGTGAAACTGCAAGCGAACATAATTATTTTAAACTCTTATCAAAATAGAACATTCAACATATGAACAAGTTCTATATTACCACTAACGCCCTTGTGTTTGGAACCAACTGCAAATCTATGACTGCAATTTAATTGAAGAAAATAATGTTGCCATAGTTTTTTAGGCAGTTTGTGTTCTTTAGATTGAATTGATGTCATTTAATTTATTTGTTTTCAAAAAAAATGGGACAACTAAAAATACAATATTTTAATAATTTTTTTTTAAATGCAATTAAAACATGAATCCTTAATAAAAATAAAATTGAAATTCAACATATAATTTTTCAAAGTTCTTATTTTTGAATAATAAAATTTTATCATTTTTAATTCGATCGATAAACTCTCTTTAAATAATACAATAAATGAAAATAAGATTGTTGAGATTCGATATCAGTCCCCCTAATTTGAAAACGGGTACACTTAAATGAAATGAAATTCTAGCCCAATCACATGTTCATTTTCACTCTGCATGCGCAAAGCACATCAAGACAAAGACAAGCCTTGCACTAACATGAAATAGTAATGCATGCGCAAGAGTTAGGCTGTTTGCCACTAAAGAGTTCAATTACAAGTTTACAACCACTAGATAGTTTCTACTTTTTCTCTTTCGATTATTTCCTAAAATGTTTGAGCGATAAGACGTGGATAAAACCATTGCACTAAAACAATGGTTTGTTGGGAAATAATAGAGAACTTCTTTTATTAAGGTATTGACACGTAGTGGAATATATTATCTTTACCATTTATTAAGGAAACTATTATTAATAAAGAGCATATATCATATTGTATTTAAAAATTTCTCAAAATAATAATAAGCTAAAATGGTACGCAAGCTTCTTTTTATCAATCTCCATTACAATTTGCAAAGCATAAGACCGCTGAGAGAGGACTAGAATGATGAAGAGGGAGATATTACTGGTGACAATGGAGCAATAATTTTGATTAATTTTGTTGGTTGTTCTTTTCCCTTTTTGGGCTTTTGCTTTTATGACACTGCCCCCAAAATTCATTCAATTTGGACAAGTAACTCAGTCATATGTAGTCTTCTCTAGCTCTCTCTCTCTTTTCCTCCTTTTTTTACTTCTGAAAAATCCTAGCCATCTTCTTCTTTTTCCTTCCGATAA
The DNA here is from genome assembly GCA_029378325.1 of Elaeagnus macrophylla. NCBI lineage: Eukaryota > Viridiplantae > Streptophyta > Magnoliopsida > Rosales > Elaeagnaceae > Elaeagnus > Elaeagnus macrophylla. The sequence goes on from CM055642.1 coordinate 16,718,240, forward strand.
GAAGCTTTCTCTTTGATAGAAATATTTATTTTTTCATTTTGAATAAATATTACAGTAATTACTATGTGATTCATTTCAATTCATATAGATTTAGATTTGTTTTTTTTTTTTTGAAAAATTACAAAAAATAACACCCATAAAATTTATAATAATAAAACTAGAACCCTAATAATATTGAACGTTCAATTTGAAAGTATAATATTAAACGAGTCTAAATTATCGTCGTTCAATTTCAATTGAAAATATGTTCAAAGAAAAATGATATATCAATCATTTTTTTAATTGTAAAATTATAAATTTGAACACGTATTATTTTTATTATTACAAGTTTTAAGAAGTGTTATTTTTATTTTTTATTTATTTTTTTAATATAAATTTAGATTTAGTGTAAGAATTTTTTCAGGTAAATTTAATTTAAGGTAATATCAAGTATGTTTTGTTAATTTTTTTTTCCCATATCTAAACCTAGATATGATGTTCTTGTTTGAAGTTTTGTTGCTGTTTAAAAATTCAAGAATTCAAGATCAAATATCAAATTTTGTTGAATATTTATTATAGCGTTAATTAGAATAACCAAATCTAGATGTAGGCTAACTGAAAAACAATGCTCGAAAAAAAATTACTCTTTGAACTACAAATATATTATTACTTGTTACTGGTTTTGTGATAGTTTAATGTATTTTTTTTATTTTAGATTTTATAAATGTATTTTTATTTTAAATCAATAAACTTAATTAAAAAATAATAAAAAAATAAAACTCAACAAGTCTTGTCATTATTGCAAATAAAGTACTTTAGTCTTTTTTTTATATAAACAAAATTCATTCAAGTGTATTTATCTTTTCATTGAAAAAGTTTATTACAAATCCAAAATTAACTTTTCTTTTAAATCTAATGGTTTGGTTTATGTACTACTTATATGCTCACTAGTTTCAAGAGCATTACTTCTATTGTTGGCTTGAAATAATAAAATAATAAACTTTATTGCTAGATAGTTAGACGAACCATAAAATAATTAACAGATAAGTCACTTGCGTAAACTTTTTCATCAATTATTCCGTTAAAGAATTGTGTGAGAAACACATGTTTCATAAGGTAAAGGAAATTTGTGTAATTTTAAGCTAGTAATACTTTAAATTAAAAAAAAAAAAATTAGGCCATACATTTTCCTCTTTCTTTTTTTTTTTTTTTTTTGAGATAAAATGAAATTTTATTAATAAAGATCAAATATACAATTTATATTAAAATTTATCAATCTAAATGCATTAATAAAAAAATTGATAAATTAAAACTAATAACATTCGTTGGCACATGGAGAAAAACCTAAGCTTTAATCATTCACTTCGTTATAAGGTTCTCGAACCGAATGTTTAATTGTTTTAATTGATATATTAAATGTTCTTCAGAAGTAATTGAATCTTGATACCATCTTGTAATCTTTAAGATCTTGAACACAATACATCTAAACAGGGGCAGAGCTACTCAAGGGCTGGGAAGCTTAAGCCCCGTCTGATTTTTCGATTTTTTTTAATATGAAATTACCGTTTTACCTCCAAAAGGTAACCTAATATACCCACCCCACCCTTGCGTTTTTCACTCACACTCTCACCGCCCAAATCTCTCATCGCTTCGCATTTCCCTTGCCCTGCGCCAGTGTCCAGTTGCTCCTTCCGGGTGACCTGTTACGCCAACGACGACACTTGACTATGGTCTGTGGAGTGTTGCTTGCCTCTGCCTCCAGGAAAAAGCCCAACGCGAGCGAGACTCGACAAGCTAGCTGACAGTGCCACCATACTTGAGATCATCGCCAATGATCAGGGAAACAGAACGACACTGTCTTATGTTGCTTTCATTGATACGGAGAGGTTGATTGGAGATGCTGTAAAGAACCAGGTCGCCATGAACCTCGTCAACACAGTTTTCAGTATGATACTATGATTGTTGCTATGCGCTCTGTTTCTTTACTGGCAAATCATGGAACTACTTTTTGTTGTTATTATTAGTCTGTTTAGTGATATCTTTTCAAATTTGAGCCACGATGATGTTTTTGTATGTGTTTCTGACAATTTTTCTGTTATTCATTTTTGATCTTTGGATAATTTAATTTAATGATTTAAGGGTGAAGTTGCTATGTAATTATTTATAAACTACAATTTATATGTGAATATTTTGGAGTAGCTTGTTGACTAATGTTCTTTTGAATTTTGATGGTATTAAATTTTGATTGATCCATTTAATTGGTATTATTGGTAATCTTGGTTGTTAATTACCCTTTCTCCCCTATTTGCATATTTTATTGGCTTAGGTCACTTACTTGTGACCACACCAGACTGACTGCCTCTGCCTCTAGCCGTCCACTGCTCCACTTCATCCACCGAGTCTGACCACCACACAGCAGCAGCAGCAGCAAGCAACAGGTAAGTTATTTTATTTATTATTTTTTGGGCTAAAATTAATCATATATGTATTAATATTATGAAAAATTAGCCCCTCATATAAAAATTCTTGCCTTCGCCCTTGCATCTAAATGAAAATATAAACTTCCAATAAAATGAATATAAACATGACAAAAATATTCTAGATTAATATCAAGATGAGAAAAAATTATCCTAGAATAAGATCTAAGTAAAGAAACACAAATGTGTGTTTTTATTCAAAGCAATGAAAATAAAAAGATGAAGAAAATTACTTTACGGAATAGAGCTTTTGCAAGAGAATATCCACTCCTATAAAAAAAATAAACTTTTGGAAGAGGGATATGAGAAAACAACGGCTATAATTTTTCAACATTTACCTTTGGTATTATTATATTTTCTTTCCTATGAAATTTAAAAGTATAAATATTAATATAGAATGATTTTTTTAAAATATATATAAAAAAAATACTATTCCTATAATAATGACCATGTGACTAGTACATGTCTCAAACTTTTAGATTTAATAGAAAAGTTAACTTTTGAACTTTTATATATGTGTATATATAAATAAAAAAAAAAAAAAGAAAAAGACTAGAGTGAAATCAAAAAATAAGAAAATGAGCCAACTGCTATGTTTAGAATAAAAAATAGGACTATATATTTTTCTTTGAAGTTAATTTGTGTTATCAAAATAAATCTTCTTTCCCTTTGGATTCAACCCGTGAGATTGAGAGGGTGATGAATAAGACCTGTTTAACAAGGGCATGTTTCTGCATTGCTAAATTTAGGATACCGTAAAAATAGTATTATTAATTTGCTTATCGGTAAGAACTGGCATCTTATTGAAAAAAATTAATAATAAATAAATAAGTTTAAATTATTAAATTTGTAGTGAATTTTTTTAATTAAATAAGTTTAGATCAGCCCTTGTGTTTATGAATAGTGAAAATGATAATTCAAAAATAAAAATAATAATAAGATCAATAGTGTTTATATAGTACAATTCAAAATAAAAATTCAAGTACATTTGTTTCTTCATATGTATTTTCTTCGTGAGTTAAATTTAGTTTAACAATTATTATGTTATTAAATTAAGGAATATTTTATACATCATTACGGTGTATTTTATATTATAATATTAATTAAGTGATAAGAAAGTTTATTTTAAATTATTATTAATTAAAGTTTAACTCAAATGTAAACAAACACGAAAGATTCTTAAAATAATATTGGAAAACAAAAATAGAGCATGAAGGGTTAGATTAGGAAAAAATTATTAAAGATTCCTTAATTTTTATCAAATAAATTAAGATATTAATATTATAATTATTAAATTATACATTAAAATTTTCATAATTTTTTAAAATAAGTACTTTAATATTATAATTTATGAGTTAAATAATACAAATTTTATTATTATGAAAAATAAGTAATCTTAATCTTATAATTTTTTTTAAATAACCACTTATAGTTTAATAAAATATTAAAATTATGAATTTATACTGCTTAATTTTTATAAACAGAATTATAAGTATTTTATTTAAAAATTATGTAATTAAAATTATCATTTATATATAATATTATAACTATTATAATTTTTTAAAAAACGTTATAAGATTTTTAATACCCAATCTTATATAACTTTTGCGGTCGAAAAGGTGGAACAAAGCTATGCAATAGCTGAAAAGCTATGATAAATTCATAAAGTACTTTTAGCAGTTTTGAATTTTTCTGTCCTTTTTTCCGCCCTTTGTCATGGAGGTAGGAGGTGGGAGACAACTGGAGACTAAATATCCTTTATGATAATTTATCCAAAATAAATGCTAGAAAAATAAATGTTATAAAATAAATTATTTATATTATTTAATTTCTTAAATTATAAAAAATAATTGCATCAAATAACTCAAGCTTTTCGCCTGAGCTTTACAACTAACCCCGCCTCGTGCGGCACGTTTTCGTTTTTTTTTCTTTCTTTGTTTCTTTTAATTTGATATATATTAATTTTTTGTTTCTATATATATATATATATATATATATATATATATAATTTCTATTTAATAAAAAATAAAAATGATCCAAAACACTTGCCATGAAAAAAAAAATCATATGTTTTATAATATAGAAAATGTGACATTATATGTATCACTTCAAAAAATAAACATATGTGTCAAATATTAAAAACATGTATCACCTATTCAAAAAGAACATATATATCATCTAAAAAAAAAAAAAAACCATGTATCTGAAATGAGAAAAGAGTGAAGAGTTATTTTTTAAACCAGTTAAAAATCATCAAAAATTAAATAAAAATTATAATTAATATCATTTAATTTTTAAATTAAATAAAAATAATATATATATATATATATATATATATATATATATATATATATATATATATATATATATATATTTAAATTAAATTAAATAATATATATATATATATATATTATTTTAATAATTTTTTATTAAAATATTTTTTTTTTAAGAGATCAATAAAAACAAATTATATTATTTAATAATTTTATATTAATATATTTTTTCAAAAATTAACATTTTAATTAAAAAAATTTTAAATAATATATTTTATCTTTAATAATGATAATACTTATAATTTAAGATATTAAACATACAATTATATTAACACAACTTAACACAACTCAACTCAAGTTGTTATAATTACAATAACTTTTTATTATGTCAACTTTACCAATAACATTAAAATATAATTAATTATAAAAAATAAAATAAATATTTTATACATTTTTATTATAACAATAATAAAAATAATTGTAACATGTTATTACTCATTAATATTCATTTTCTAAGGAGTTGTTTAATATTGGACTAAAATTCGATTGTAATATCCATTTTTATATAGAACAAATGTATTAAAAATTGAATATATCTTTAAAATAGACTCAAATTCTCTGACCAGATTCAATATTTTTCTCAACCACATTCAATCCCCACTATCTATCTTATCTGCAGAATTCACGTAGAAAAAATTCTCCCCCCTTCGGGACAGTGCCCTAAGTGCTAAAATCAAAATTTCGTGGAACAAACTGACTTCCCGAATTTCAAAAAAAAAATAAAAAATTAACATCCTTAATTCAAATGAATGTAACTACTATTTTACCTTCCTTGACAATGCATGGATCAAATACAAGTACTTATCAACAACGAAACCAGTCATAGTATTTTTCACATAATGGACACGAAATCAGATACAACCACCAAGTTAGACTACAAGTCTATAACAAATTAAAGTACAATAATAATCATAACAATAATATATCTTCTCTAACCATGCAACCTCTAGAGTCCCAACTTACCTTTTGATAAGGGACAAATGGGCTACTGCAGACCTACATTTTCTATACTACTAAATACATGACTGCTTTCTCATCTTTGCATCTGTTCAGGTGTTTGGTTGTTGCTTGTGGTAGATGACGATCCTGTTCCTATTCTACCATTCACTAATCCATTATCCACCGGAGGGGTAACCCCCCACTTGCCCTCTGATTCATTGGGTTCAATCACTTTAACTGAACCGTCTGTCAAACCAACGGCAAATTGGTTCGGTTCTTGTGGATGAGCCGCAGCAACAAATGGGTAAACCGCTTGGTTTCTACAAGATATCAAATCTCACCATTACTTAACAAAAACAATAATTTAGCATATGTTGATATTACAATTTAGTCATATAGATCTTTTTTTCTAGACCGAACCATATTATTGGGGAAAAGGGAAGGAGAATGATAGATTTCAATCATAACTATACTCAGTCAACAGAGCTAAGAGGTGATTGTATAGTCATATAGATCAGTAGCCACAATATTATGTAAAATTTGATGTTATACGAGTTAACAAGCTTCAAGGTTGGTTTTATGAAATACTAGTCAACAGCCACAAACATATTTGAGATCCAACTTACCCGTTGAAGAATGGTTGAGAAATGTAAGTTGATGGTGCGATACGACACCTAAGCCTCAGGCTATCAGGATCAAAAACTCCAATGTTACCATCACAAAAGGTAGCATAGATTAGTTGACTGTTGCAGGAGTATGCGGCATAAGATATTGGAGCAGAAATTACGTCTTGTGGAAGCCACTGTAAATAGGAGGAAAATATATTACAAAAAAGTACTATGAGCAACAATCCATGTAAAATGTATTGGTGAATCTTCTACCTGTTTGACACGTTCCATCTTGAAGGCATCATATATTACTAGTTGCGTCTCATGGACAACCAACAAACGGATCTGGTCAGAATGGAATTGCACTCGAGTGTCACCAGCAGGTGCCTTTCCAGCAGGTAGCTGGATGGGAATTACTTTCCTCTTCTCCCACGTATCAATGCTCCATACACAAAGCTGCAGAGCATATTTGACATTATAAGAAATTTAGAACTGGAAAATCTTTATATTACACTTGCTAGTAGCCTAATAATGGCACAATCGAAATAGATCAGAAAGTCTAATGCTGAGACATGCACTAATATACAATGCAAGTACCCAGAAGAAACACTCAAACATATTATAAATTTACCCCAATTTTGGGATCTAAACTTTAGACGCTCAACATAGATGTATGAAAAACCAAACTTCCCCACCATTGCCTATTTTCTTAAGCTCTTTTCAATACTTGGCGAATAAATGGAATAAGAGATGAAGAATTTCTACAATTACATGTGCCATATAACCATAAGCAATTTGATTAAAGTCAACCTGTCACTAAAAGATCATAGAAGATATGCAAATATGCTAGGTAAACGACAGACTAGAATGTTAAAATGAAACTAGAGAACTCTGTTTTAAGTTACATATTAGGCAGTTTTACTTCGATAAATGTCTATGTTATTCTCATCTAAACACTTAAAATTATAACTAATAATTAATAGGATAATGAATAAATAAAATTCTTCATGAACTCTTCCGTACGCAAACAATTCACATAACTTTTGTCAAATTAAAACAAAGGAGAAAAGACCATTTTGGTCACCTAACTTTATAACTCGACCAATTTAGTTCCTAACTATTAGTCCACTCACTTTATTAGCTCTCCCGATTTAGCCTATGACTTTTAATTGAACGTATTTTGTCCCCAACTTTATTTACTTGCCCAATTTGGTCCCCCTAACTTTTAATTGTACCAATTTAGTCTAATTTTTCCTAATAGACCAATCAAGTATTATTTATTAAATTGACGTTAAGTTGATGGTAAAAAGTTCATGTCAGAGTTAAATTGGGCGAGTTAATAAAGTTAGGGAACCAAACTGGGCATTTTCCCATAAATAATAGAGACTTACTTGAGCATCAGCACCAGATGACACAAGGATATGAAGATTAGTTGAGAAAGCTAAACCAGTAATTCTCTTTTGGTGACCTTTCAACCTTGATTTGACCTGAAAACTTAGAAAAATCAAATGGTGTTCTACTTTCGGCATTGTCAAGTAAATAATATTGTTCAAAGGTAGAAAACAAAGATTCTTTTAAATATGGACTAAAAATAATTCCTAATAGTCACCTCATCGACCCTGACATTGTAAATATGGATGGTAGAATCCTCCATTCCTATGGCAATGATGTTATTATCTAGAGGATGGAATGCTAGGAAGGTGGAAGCAGGAGGAGGTGGCATAAACGTTGTCATAACCTACAATCCAAAACATTTTATAGTCGATCATCAAAAGGATAATTCCAAGTATAATAACTCTTGAAATGTTTACAACATAAGAAGGTATAAACAAACCTTAAATGTCATCATGTTAAACAATGAAACCTTTCCTCCACAAGCCGACATTACATAAGAATCATTCTTTGAGAGTGCTATGCATGGGACTGCCTCTTCAAGGTTCACGCCTGAGACATCATTAGTCATAAGAAGACCACTATTTGGTTGCCAATGTTGTGGAGCAACACTGGTCGTGGCCTTTTATAACTCACTGGTTTCAGAGCACTGTATCGTAAAGACCAAAGAAAAAGGAAAAAAGAAAAGTCGCTGCCAATTGTCCAGCTATTACCTTTCCAGTAGGATTTTGTTCATTGCGGAACCACTTCCACAACTTTTGAATCCCATTTGAACCAAGAGCCAAAACACCGATACCAGAATTTGTGTATAGAAGTCGCACAACCTAAAACAGAAGTAAATTTAAAGCACTTGAAAGAAAATAAATTTTAAAATAATATGATCACAAGAAGACACACCTTACTAGAAGTATCTGTGCTATCAGGCATGGTAACCAACCGACATTGGGCAGGATCCATAATTTCAGTCAACTGCCAGGGCTTGGTTTTATCAGCTACCTCATCTGCAGTTATTTGTTTTTTGTCCACAACTCTACCCATAGGATCAACTCCATTCTTAAATAGCAAGCAAAAAAATAAATAAATAAGGGCGATAAAGCAAAAGATGTGTATTTTAGCAAAAATAAAATAACCAGTAGAAAGGAAAACATCAGAAGTAGAATATTTCCCTCATTTGCTCAAAGTTGCATTAACTCACATATCACTTGGTTCTTTTCATGGCAAGGAGCAACTTCCAAAATTCTGCCCTCATAACAAGTAAAGTTTCCTTACTATAAGAGAAATATAAAGAGGTAAACCTATTTTTCTCGACAAGTTTGTATCGATAACGATTACCAAGCTAAGGATTCAACACATTTACTTGTGCCAGTTTATATACTAGTCTCATTCCAATAACTGAAATGGCATTGCTCATGCAACTATAGTGTTCAGTCATAAAAGAGAACATCAAAGACTTAGGCTAGTTCGAGATGACATACAAGAATTGGGAGTGGCCTGGCAGGGGAGCTCCTTTCAACTTTACAACTGACCGGAAGAGCTGATGAGCCAGTCACCTAATAAACAAGAGAAAAGTCATAATACATAGTAAGTTTATACCTTTGAAAATCATAAGAGATAATAATACCAACCTTCATAGCAGCAGATTCCATGGATCTCAATCCTTCAAAAGATGTAGACTCAATTGCCTTTAAAGTTTTTAGACCAACAGCATTTGCCAGCACTTTGAACCCATTATCAGCTGTGGTAACAACAAGAAGACTTCCTTCCTTGTTGAATCTCAAGCGTGGAAAAATCTGAAGCGTTTAATATAATGAAGTCAAAAATTATTACCCATCACTCAATTCTGCTTCAGAAAAAACAAAATGCAGAGAAAGACACACACCGGAAGTCCACCCTCAGCATCTGTGCTAATTAGAAGATTAACATTATCCATATCCCAGAACTTTATTTGGCTATCTTCACCTGCAGCCAAAAAGTGATTCTGCGTAGTGTCAAACTGCACAACACCTGCAGACTTCTTCCTGAATCCAGAGTATGTCCTCTTTATTGCTCCTTCACTTTCATTCCATTCAACTAGAAAAGAGTCTCCATCTTTACTTGTTCCACAAGAGAACAATCTGGAAGAAATATTAACAGCATTGATAATAGTAAGAATATTATAGATTTAAAGGGGAAAAAGGAGGTATCTTTGACTTGGTATTTGACAAGAAAATCTTCATCAACTGAATCATTGCTAAAACAATGTTAATAATGGTAAGAATATTATCTTTGACAAAAAAAAAATTCATCAACTACATTGAAATATATTAAGAATGGGATTAAAAAGTGAAAGAAAATAGGGCAACGCCCAGTTTTCACAGGGTTGAGTCTCAAAGTGCACTTCCTCACCTACTTCCATCGGCACTGTAAAGCATTGTCGTACACCATTGCCCAGGAGCATCATAGTCAACTCTAGAGCCCATATTGTCATATAACCAGGCTTTTATTTTCCCATCAATAGCAGTAGAGAATATGAACTGCAAGTAAGAGTAAACCAGTCAATATCACAATATCTAGACGCCAAAATAAATAAATCCTTGTGTGCTAAAATTTTGATAGACATCAGAGCAGCACTGACATCATGATGCTCAAAGTCAAAAAAAACTCTAGCAAAATGAAAATGTTGAACTATTGTGTACCATGAAGAATCTCTTTCCTGGAAATCTTCACAGACTAATTCAATTCAGATAGCAAGAAAAGTATCAAAATCATGATGCTTATAATCTTGACTCTAGCACAATGGATAATATAATGGTCTTGTTAAATGTCATTATTTATAAAAATGCTGAGGCATGACGGTCAAGTACATGCGGTTCTGCAGTAAAGGCTTGTGGGGCGGCAAGCAAGGGTGGTAGTCATGCCAAGTTAAGTCGTATTTGTGTATAGTTTAGCAAAAAAAAAAAACCATGTTCATGTCAAATTCACATGTTTTCTAACTATGAATAATATAAATAACTTTGTCAAGTTGCTTATTTATAATAATAGCAGGAAAACAAGATGTTTACCAGCACAAAATAATTAGCAAAAAATTATAACAATAACATTTTTCGTGTCATGTAGCGTTTGTGTTATGGTATATGGGTCATGATACAAATTGCCACCTCAACCTGCAAGGCTTGGACAGCTAAAGTAGTAGAGTTGCAGGATAGCCATGATTCGTGAAATGCAAGAATGCATAAAAAGAAAGTGAATTCTGATTGGTAAGGAAATCACTGCAGTCATTTGAAAGCAAACTATTTTGATTTTGGGAAAATGTCAAAGGTTTGTTACAAACCTAAATATATTTAAAAGAGAAACAAAGGGCTAAAAATCTACTCACAGTTAATAATGATAATTTATTTTCCCTTCTAATCCTCTTCAAGAAAATTCATATATAACACTAACACACACACACACACACACACACACAAAAAAAAAAAGAGAAGCAGCAGCAAAACAATAGAAGCAGATGGATGGCCACCTTCTAAGAACCTTGTCATGACTCATGAGCAACTAAGTTTAACTATTAACTTGATGAATAGTTAGAGGGCTCCTAAACAAATAATTCAACCATGATTGTACTGAGACTGATCTTCATATGACAAAATTTGAGCACATGCATCTTCATTCCCCAAAGGATAGCATGCTAAAATTAACAGCCAGAAAAGGTTTTCTTTTTCTAACTTCATGATATTTCTTCAAATCTAGCATACCTGAATGTTTTCTTTGTGATGAGGACAGATAGAATATACAGGTGCCTCGTGACCCTCAAAGTTAAATAGTTTTCTTCCAGTTATATCCCACACCTGTTTCACCTTATTCATTAGATTAATGTCGAAGAATCAAATGTATGGTCAAATCTTGTAATTGGAAATTAATCCTACCTTTATTACTTTATCATCACCACAGGTCACAACACATAAATGCTTGCTGGGATGAGCAAAAGCCAAGTCATTCACGCCACCAACGTGGGCTTCAATCTACAAAGGTATTTGGTAGAAGTCAAAAGGCATTAAAAATATTAAGCATTCTTGGATAAGCATATAAATTAACATGCTAGCATCTTACCTCTAAATGCTGTCGTAGATCATTTGGACCAGCATAAGAATACAAGTGAATCAAATGCTTTGTGAATGCAACTCCTGCAACCAGTAAAACAAGATATATACAGGAACATGAAAAAATCACGCATTATTTATTTTTAAAAATTAACATACCCACAAAGTTCCCGTCTGGACTCCAGGTAACACGACTCACAGATACCAGTGCATCTTTGACAATAGAGGCCTGCATAGTCTCTAAATCATAAGACTCCGTAACATAATTAGTGACCTCGCATTGCCTTAAAATAATCAATAGGACACAAAGAAATGAGTATCATGAAAAATTCTAAAACAAAAGGAGTATAATTAAAGATGACATTAAACCTGAAAAGGTAAAGAACAAGCTGACACCTCCCATATTTTGAATGGTTTTGACACCAACTTTTCTCTCAATCCAAGTTCCCAGAGAGCAATTTCTCCACTACTACAACCAACTGGTAAACGAGCACTAAAGTTAGAAAGAGATGGGAAAAAAGATTTAGTGCACTTGTGTCCATGTGCTAAGAGATGTAAAAATAATTAGGGCAACGAGAAAACCAGATCATAGAGCATCGAACCTAGGAGCAATGTCTGATGAGAAGGGTGAAAATCCATGCTAGTAACATTGGATCCTTGATGCGAAGTATAGGCCACTGTTCTTGGGAGATCATCTAGTGAACAAGAAGCTTGCTGCCTTTGTGTTGGATATGTTACCTAAGATTAAAGCAGCAAGTAGAATAACAGCATTAGTCACTAATACAACATAAAAAAAAACTCCTCAAGAGTCTAATAGCAGCAAGTCAAGGACTGATAGGTGATAACGCATCATCCTTAACTGATATAGAAAGAATGAGGTCAAGATACCTCCTCAATAGATTGTGCAGGACGCAGTCGTTTCATTAGTTGTTCATGGTCAGGGTTCTGGTAATCAACCATACTGGCAGGGGCTGGAGGAGTTCTCGGCCGTTTCAAGATTGAAACTGCAAAAATGTTAAAACATATATAGGCAAAAGAATACTAACTAATATAAGTTAGGCATTAACATGATATTAGCTAGCCGCTTGCTCATACTTCATAAGAGGTAGGCCAAAGTAATTTATACTAATATGATAAATTTTAACACGCCTCCATACAGGCGCACTGAGCATCATTAGGAAACCAGAATATGTTGAAGTTTTAACAAAATGGGAGGAATAGAGACTGCAGGTATAAAGTAATCAAGATCTCCTGTCTGACACTGCTATGGCTCATGTTAGTCCACTTATTCTGAAGCCTTAAGCTTGTAGAGGTGATCAAGACTAGTCATTCATATCAACTTATTATATTATAACCAATAAAAAAGAGACATTAAGTGTTTAAACTTGTACCCTTTAACGATTTTCTAAACACATTAGGAAAAATATTTCCTAAAAGAGAGCAAGCACTTTTAGGCTGAGGTACGCAAAAACAAAACAAACAAAGGGGAACAAAATAGATGTATAGCTTAGTCACTAGTTTCGAATCATGACTCCTAAGAAAATAACAAGAAACCAGGCTAAAAGTCAATTTTTAACCTTGATTCTGAGGAACAGGGATGGATGATGCAGTGACAACCGCAGCTTGTACAGATGAAGAAGCAGAGGCATTGGCCATCCAACCTGCTAAAGCATTGGCATTAGCAGCAGCTGCAGCTGGTGGAAAGGGCTATATGACAATGAAGAAAATCAGTCAGTTACCATCTTTATACAAACCCTCAATAAACCTAATAAGTAGAAAATTCAAACTTTTGAGATGAATAAGATCATACTCCATGAGCTCCAAGTGAGCTATAAGGAGCAGGTTTTGCAACTGCAGCAACTGGAAGAGATACTTGGGTAGGTTGAAGAGGACCATTGGAAGGCGTACATGTATGGTCAGTGAATAAAGTCTTAATGTCTGGGTTTGACCTTGGGTTCTTACATAACTGGTGCTGCCAATTCAAACTGCATGGGCATAGTAGTAACATTAGATGTCATAGAAACAGTACCTTATCACAGAGAAACCCAATCATAACTGCAACATTAGGAACTACAACATTTAGAACAACCATTTCTTTTTGGGGAAATTAGAAACAGAAATTATATCCAATTAAGATCTACTATATATGATAAAAATTACCATAGTCCTCGTGATCATTAAGCTCCAGACAAAGTAAACTAGAAAAAATCAAAACCTTACTTTGCCTATTTAATACTAAACCAACCTTACCTTTGATTGATTAGAGTGCGCAATCTTGATGACTTCAGAGTGGGGAAGACAAGCTTATCCCGAAAAAGAGGATTTGCTTCTATAAGCTTTTTCAGTTCTATTAACATAATACTGCGAGCTGTTTTTGTGTCACCATATTTGGACAGCTGCTCATTTTCCCTGTTATTAATTGGACAATAAGGAAACAAGGATATACATCTTACTAATATTTGACATCATATTTTTGACAAGAAAACAGTGGTAAAGAAAAGAGTGTCAATTCATTTTCCCATTATATGTTGTTAAACGTCCACCTCCATTGATTGTTTCGCAAAGTTAAGATACTGTATATTCTATATAATATTCAGTGAAAAAATTAGAATATTTTTCCTTACTACAATCTTCTAATCAGCTAAACAAGTCAAAATATATATATATATATATATATATATATATATGATGCAGCATTTAGCCACTTGGTAAAGAAATTACCTGAAATTATTAAGGGTTAGAAGCTGAGTGATTTCTTTATAAAGTTCCTCGTTAAAAGTCGAAAACACCTTCAGGTCATTAACTAATATCTCAACAGCCTTTGCCTTGTCTTGCCTTTAAAAAAGATAAAAACTACATTAAACTCTTCCAGGATAAGCACAAAAAAGTAAGAGCGAAGTAACTATTATAAATTAGGGTAATTAATACCGATCAAGTGCTTCAAGATATTTCTGCTTCCTTATTTCAAAGAAAATCTTCATGGAGTATCTGTTATCATCAACTTTGGTATATCCCGACAAATATCTTTCAACCTCTTCCCATTCTCCGGCCTGAACTTTCTCCTCAAAATACTTCATGTTGAAGAAAAATCCCGATTCCTTCTCAAGTCTATAAAATAAAATTTATACCATCAGCAAATATTTCAGGATACTAGTAGAGTTCATACAAGTCAACGTACATATAAAAGACGAAATAAATCACAGAAACTATTCACTCTTGAAAAGAAAAACAATTTTTTTTAACCTTTTTTCCTAGACAATATCAATTTGAGGACATATTAAAAGCTCAGTTTCCATAGTTTTTATTTTTTTATTTTTTTTTATTTTGATAGAAGTTCAGCAGTTTCCGTAGTTGCTCCAATTATTTTAACAAACAAAACGAAAGTGATAACAGAAAGCAAATGAGCTTTAAACTTGGGTACTCTTCCATTTCCTTCATCCTACCGAGCTTAACAAACGCCTCATCAGTTAAGGAAAGCCTAATAATAGAGTATGTTAGCTAGATTCTGCTTCTGCTTCTGTTTCTGCTTTTGAGACCGGTATAAATACTTCTAACAAAACAAAAAAAAGTTTCTTAACCAAACAGGAACAAAAAAAATGACATAAGTGCTATCAGTACTAAAAAAAAAACATTTTGTACTTCTTACAGAAACATAAATAAACTGCTTGAGACTGAAATCGCTTTCTCTTGAAAGCACTTTACGTTAAAACCACTTTTAATACAAATATATGAAACCAGACCCTGAATTGCCTCAACTTTCGTAAACAGACACTCGTACAACTTCCTAAAGAAATGAAAGAATAGATTTAGATAGAACTATGAATAAAAATCCAACATAGGACAAAATATATATATATATAGTTTCACATAAAGAATAAAAACAGAGCAGCCCTCATATAACATAATCTCCTGATTATCACTATTTAAGAGCTGATTAAACCTGCAATATCACAAGAATTCAAGGGAAATTGACAGATCAGCCACATAGTTCAGTAACAGAAAATCTTCTTCAGTATCCAAAACACAAAAAACAACAAAACTTCAGTTTCCCAATTTCTCAACATCCACTTGAGAAAAGAAGAGAAAACAACAAACACACCACAAAAACGTACATGCATAGAAACATAAAAAAAGGATTACCTGTGCACCGACTCTTTGAATTTCTCCTCCTCCAGGAATTGGAGTATGAGAAACACCAATTCTCTGCTTAGAGATGACATTTTTGGCTCTCAGATCTCAAAACCCCCAACCCAGAAATCCAACAAAATAAACACAGAGCTTTAAATTTCAAGCATCAAACACGAACACCAACACAAATCAAGCAAAATTTACTCCATTTCTCACACTCAAGCTCCTAATCTGAACTCAAACCCCTTGAATTTCGTGATTCTTTAGGACTGATATAGCTCACAGCTCGATAATTTTAGGGTTTGAATGACTACTTTGAAAGAAGAGAGAGAAAGAAAGGTAGAAGTTCAGAAAGAGAGACTTGGTCTCTCGCTATCTTCTATGCGTCGTAAAGGGAGGTTCTCTCTTTCATTATCTACAGGCCTATCAGTGATAAGTGTATCTACTTATTACAATAAGCGATAAGCTAGTGATCTGCTCGATGACTTATCATTGAGTGCGATGATAGGACAAGTGGGGATTATTTTTATACTACACAGTAGTATTAAAATAGTGGAAAGGAAAAAAAAAATAGATAAATTTATAATACATTAACATAAGAAAGAAAAAGTTGTCAATCAAAAAAGAAGAAAAAAGGTTGGAAAAACTTTATAAAAAAATGGGTCGGAAAAATTTGAATGTATCTCACGTGAAATGTATCGATTCTTGTCTGTAAAGAAAAAAAATTTCGGAAAAGTTAAGGCAGTTTTTTCGGATTCGAAACCACTAATTCAAATCTAGTGGATATCCGCAACATACGTCCAGTCGTCCCCTCAGTTCCTTTTTGTACACTACTGTCTCTTTCGTTATGTTTTCGGTAAATTGAGATCTCCTGCTCGTATTCTAACTTCTCGTTTTTTTTCGCGATAAGCTTTGTGGAGATAAGATTGTGGATGGGGTTCGCTTCACGCGCTGCCTGTTTTTGTGTCAGGAGAATGATTTCGTACTTTCGATTAATTTTATATAATTGGATTTTTTTTTTGTCCGCATTGCACGATAGTGATTTCTCGGGAGTTCCGCAATTTCTTAGGTGTACTATTCTAAATGAGTTTTGTGCAAAGTAAAATAGTATATTATGTTTCATATACTAAATTATGGATGCTTAACCTAAATCTTAGAGGTGAGTATATGTTGAAAATTATGGAGAATTTAGATAAAAATAATGAAAAAAAGTGCATAAAGATTATTCTTCTAAAAATTTGTTTCATGTTATTTTTTTACATTTTTAAGAAAGTGTACATACACAAATAAATTTACAATTAAGATTGGGCCCCAAAAGACATCTATTTTTGTATAAGAATAGAGGATTTAGGCAATTGTAGGTCTACCTACACATGCCCCACCACCAGCCTTGCCAAGTAAGTGTGTGCAACACTTTATTTTTTTTAAAAAAATTATTTATTAAAATTATTTTTTTAACAATCAAAAATTTTGTTCTTATTTAAATCGAATCACTATTATTCTACATTGTGACTGTTATTTTTGACCCTTTCATTCCTATCCTCCCAAATCGAGTCTTACAGAATTAGTTATCGTACTCATCCACAATCCCACTGCTGATCGTTGCACACTTTTACCCTTCCATTTTATGTGAAAATCAACTACAAATTTAAGTTATAAATAGAGTAATAAAGCTTTCAGTTTTTTACAACTCAAAACATAATATCATTTTATCAATATAAACTCTCTCGAGCTTTCTCTCTCATTTCATTTCTCAAGAAACAGTTTTCCATATAGAAACCCAAAAATACTTTTCCAATACATAAATTATTCAAAAATTTATTTTTTTAATTCTAAGCAACTTAAATTTGAAGGTGTAATATTCAGGTCTTCAATCAATGCAGTGAAGGTCCTAAATAGATTCAAATTCTGGGCTATTTTATCTTAGGAACAACGGGGTTATTACTGCTTACATATTTTGGGTAGAGCCGCAAAATATCTTAAAGAAAGCAATCTAGTTCGTGACTCAACCCAAAAAATATATTTCAGTATATCGGTAACTTCATTCCTATTTATTTTTACCTATCTACATCGATAAAGGCGCTTTATCTACCATGTTTATTGAAATCTTAACTGCTGATCTGAACAAATATTTTCGTTTTGAGGAACTTCACTTTAAAAGATGGAGACAAAAAATATTATTTTTTTAACCATGAAAAAGTCGCTTTTGTACTCACCGCTGAAAAATTAACATTGTCTAATCCTCCTACGGAGCTACAAGTAAGGATTTAAACACATGGATGAAAAATGATTTTCTATGTAAAAACTTTATTCTTAATAATTTATCTTATGAATTGTATGACTACAATAATTTTGATAAGTTAGCTAAGAAAATTTAGAATGCATTTCAAAAGAAGTATGATACTGAGGAAACTGGAACAAAGAAGCATGATGTTAGCAGATACCTAAAGCACCAAATGATTGACGATAAATTTATGGAATCTCAGTCATATAAACTACAAAAGATAGCACATAAAAAAACTTATGAATGTATGACTTTAGATGAACGATTTCAAGTTATTATTATAGATAAATTATCCTATGCATTAAAAGACTTTAAGAATGTACTTAAACAAAAAAAAAAATAAGAAATTTTTCCTAAAAAATCTTATAATCGATCTACGCATAGAGGAAAAAGGTTAAAAATAAGATAAAAAAAATGAAGTACTCGTTGTTTCTAACAACAGTGCCAATAAAAAAATTCTCCTCTGTAATTTTGAAACCTAAAGGAAGAAACATGAAAATTTAGAATCGTAATAATAACCAGAACTATAACAACCAAAATAGAAATAGAAATCATCAACGAAGTGGACCTCAACCCCCTCAAGAAATAACACATTCATGTGTTATAATTATAACAAGCCTAGCCATTTGGCTAGGAATTGTAGAAACAGGTCTCGTCCTGCCCCACAGGCAAACCTTATCGAAGATCAACTTATTGTTATGATATCTAAAATCAACTTTGTTGGTGGATCCAAGGGGTGGTGGGTAGACACTGGTGCTTCTCGCCATATTTACAATGTTCGTGACATGTTTAAGTCCTATTTTGAATCTAAGGATAAGAAAGTACTGTTAGGTGACTCCCACTACACTAAAGTTACTGGTATTAGTGGAATTGAAGTTCACCTCTGAAAATACTGTCATCTTAAAGGATGTCCTGCATACTTCAAAGATAAGAAAGAGCTTAGCTTCGAGCTATCTTCTCAACATGGCTGAGTTTACTCAAACTATATGGGTTTATTTTTATACAATAACTAAGAATAATGTATTTGTTGGAAAAATGTACGCCACTGATGGCATATTTAAATTAAATGTTAAAATTAATAAAGGTTCTCCTTCTATTTACATGTATTCTTTTAATATTTAACATGTTAAAACTTTGTCATGTTAATAAACACATAATAAAAAATATGAGTAACTCTAGCTTTTTAACTCAAACCTCAACACCACGTAAGTGGAAGCTCCTATTAAAGGGCTTTTATTATGTGATTTTTTTACTTCCTCTTCTCCTCCTCCACCTTTTTTATTCCTCTTCATTTTCTTGTAGATTTTGTGCTTTGTTTACTTCGCTTCTTCCATTGGAAAAGTAAACATAGACCTTTCTTCATTTTGTATTTTTAAAAGAAGCAAATATCCTCTTTCATTGTTAACCTCTAGTTAGTGCACCATTTGGGCATTAAAACTTGTTTGAGTTTTTTAAGTCGACATCTCGCATTATAGATCCAAACATGATGTCTCGGTTTACAAACTTCAACATGTATTCATTTGTAGTTCGTATATATGATATAAGTTTATTGTTATCATTTAACTTTAGTTAAACTTTTATCTAAATTGAGAAGATAAAACAACTTATATTATTATTCTCTAATATTCACTTTTTTATATAAATATTTAGTATAATTATTAATTAATAAAATTCTAAATTACTTTTTCTTCTCGGATTCTCAATATTTTATTCATTTTATTGAGTTTTTCTCTACTTAAAAATTGATGTACAATTTTGGTTCAAATGCTAATATGCTACTTTTTTTTAATTAAATTATTGAATAAACATTACATGTGATTTATTTTTTAACATTAATTTAGAGCCACAATAATTAAAATTTAATTTAAAATTAAGTAGATATAACCTGCAATTAAATATATAAAATTGACATAAATAGAATAATATAATATTCTTTAATCGATATTTATAGGCTAGTTTCAATTTTTGATAAAACAAACAAATATACATCAATTAATTAGCATTTTAGGCAAAAATCATGCCTAATTGAAATGCGCCCACCCCTATGATGTTCTTGTATGCAAGATCAGAAAGATGATGATAATATATAGAAGAAGCTTGGAGTTATTGCTTCAATGTAAACATTATTTTTTAGGGAGCTTTTTTGGATTTCATTGTATTTTAGATATTTTAAGGTTGCGGAGGCTATTATAGTTTTTTGCTCTTTAAGAATTTAATAATCTCTTTTTGGGATGTACAAAATATCCATACATTCGATCGATCTGTAAAATTGGTCTACATATAAAGAATTGTGGATGGTTTCATCCAATGATCGGATTGAATTTAATAAAAAAAATTAAAATCCACAAGGTGTGGATTGGATAATAGATTAGCATTTTCAAATTCACATGAATATGATCCAATCCGCTTATATTAAAATATAATTTTTTTTGCATTTGTCTAAAGATTTTATGAGTTTTTTTTTAATAATTTTAAAATAATCTTATCACACATCATAAAAACTTACACTTTACTGCACACATGAGTTAAATGAGTCTATTATTTTTAATTAATTTTTCTTTTCAATCTCAAATAAAATTATTCAATTAATTATTTCATCCTTTTTCATTTCCATTTTTTTTTTTTGGCTAAGTTAATTGCTCTTTCCTAAAAATTAATTGACAATTCGATTAGACAAATGTAGCATACTTTAGTTTAAAATATTGGGCTGTTTGGATTTATAGTTTACATAAATTTTTTTAATAAAAAAAATTATGTGACCTTGAAAAATATTATTTAACGAATTGTGTAGATTTATTCCTATTAGTTCGTTTATAGATTGGTTAGGACCACTTTAATATTCAAATAAGTTGCGAATTATGAAATTTATAATTTGTATGGATCGAATTTCGGATTGACTCAAATAGTATGAATTTGATTCACGGTACATCTCCACTTCACTCTGTTTTTTGTTTTATTTTGTTTTTTTATTTATTATAATTACTTCTAATTTAGCATATGAAGAATAAAATAGGAAAATTGCAAAGTTACCACTTAAATCATATAATTTTGAAAAAAATATGATATGTTTGTTGTAATTTAAATGTTAAAATTTAAATATAATATATCTATTTTATAGTTTTGATTTATTTTAAATAAAAATTTATATATATTATATAATAAATTTATATTTAATTAGAAATATAATATTGTAAGTCTCTTTGCATCTTTGTTGGCGTTTCTATATACAAAATACGAAGTCTGTTTATTTTATTTAGTGTTTTTGTCTATCTCTTTGTACAGTACTTTGCTTGTAATCAGTATCATACACACTCATATAGTACTTAATACTAATGTTTGTATGATACATACACCATGGAGTAGTTAGGAGCATATTTATTGCTTGTTAAAATATATTTTTACGTACATGTGTTTTCCTGAGTTTGTGAGTATTTATGACATTTTATTTAGTGAAATTTTTCCTTAAAAAACTTATTTGGATTGTCTCGATAGGATCTCGTAGAGATCTCGTTGTGCTGGTTAGAGAATGATCCGAGGGTGCATAAGGTAGAACTGTGACTCATTAGACCTCGTTGATATCTCACGGAGGGTTCGTTGAGATGGTTAGTGAGTGGTCAGTGAGGGTCTTAAAAATTAAAAAATCAGCTATAAACAACCTTTCATCTCCCTTAATTAATGCACCTTTTTAAACTTATTTAATCTATTTTCCTCATACTTTTGAGCTGCTTTATCTATTGCAAAAAATTTATTTTGCGTAAATATTTTTTCATATATAACTAATACTTTGAGTGTTATTTTGTATTAGTGATTTAGAGATGATTTATCACTTGAAGATTTGTGTTATTTAATTTACAAAAGAGATTCTGTATTCTCAATACATGATTTTTATATTGATATGAAGTTTAAATTTGTTAAAAATATTTTTATCAAACTGAGTTTTGTAATAACAATACATCAAGTATTTTTTCTGTATTGTTATTGTAAGGTGAAGTTTTCGTATCAACATATATCGAGTGTATTTTTGTAAAGTTAATCGAGGTATTTTATTCTAAAATCATATTTTGAGTAAACTGAACTTATTGTTGATACGCATACTGATTGCAGGTATTAGCATCCAAATCTAATTAAGATTGAAGTATTTGGGGAGACAGCTAGTGCTAGCAGCCTAGACAGTTAGAACATGTAGTCTTTGAATGATAGAGGTATTAAGAGTCTTACCTTATTGAATTTGTATTAACTGTTTATTATCTTTAGTAAATTTGGCTACTGAGTGGTTGCCTTACGCAACTCATGGATGTTACTACTTAGGATTAGAGCCACTTGGGTTTACCACGTTATGTAAGTGTGTTTTTTATTCTGTTGTATGAGTTAGTACAATATAAATATACACAATATATATGACAACATATAGAGTAGACACAAAAATTGAAAAATATTTATTGTTTTTTACGTTACTGTCTGTTATTTATTATATCTATTTTACTAATTTGTTGTACCTTCTATTTGTTTCTTATTTTTCGCTACTTATATAAGAGGAGCGATTTCTTAGGTGTCCCTATTACCTAAACTTAGTAGTGTAACTAGGTTGGGACTTCTCTAAAATATCTATCATATTTTACATTCAAAATTTATATTATGTATTGTAAACCTTATAAATATGACTTTTAGCAATGTATTGTAACCATAAAATTAATGGAAATTATTTTTTCTATTTGTTTTCTTTGTACTTTTCTTCTCTTATTATTTTAATTTTTATAACACATATTAGCATGATTATTTATTCAAGACTTGTGATTTTATACATATAAAATGACTTTGATCATAGTATACCACAAATTTTTGTAGCATTTTGCCATATCACAAAATTCACAAGTTCTTGAATCTTTTTATTCTTTATGATTAAACTCAAATTTTATTTGTATTCAAAATTTATCAATTTTTTTTTTACTTTTTGATCATTTTAATTAGATATCGTAATCAATAATATGTATAACTTTTTTTTTTAATTTGTTAAATTGATTGATATATATATATTGTAATTAATTTTTAAAAATTATTAAAATTATTTAGTTTGTATATCAATATCTATATATGTCTGTATTATAGTATTGTCTTTAGTAGTTTCAAATATCATATCATTTTAAAAAGCAAATAAATTTGTTAAATTATTTGATTTATATAACAATATCTATATATGTCCATATTGTAGTATTATCTTCAATAATTTTATATATCAAATCATTTTGAGAAGCCAACACATTTTAAAAAGTAATCTCATATATTACATCATACTAATAAGTTAATAAATTTTAAAAATATCTTAAATTAAACTTTCTTATTTTATTATAGACTATAAATTTTATTATTTACATATATTTTTTTAATGAATAATTTATTATAACTTATATATATTTTTATTTAATTATTATTATTATAAAAACATTGTTTATTATACTATTTGAATTATCTAACCATATTTAAGATTAAAATTTAATATTGATATGAAGATAAATATTATCTAATAATAATTTTTTTTATTAAGCTCAATGTTGTGGTCATTAATAGAATTTAAACTAATTCATTATAGGATATTAATAAATTTTATTTTTGTTTATATGCTATCCTCCACCTAAATATATTACAATCATTTAATAAATATATTGAAAATATTTTTTTTGAATATAATAATAAATATATATTTAAGTTTATCAATATAAATATTTATTATTATTATTTAAAAAAAAATTATAAATTTTAAATATTTTGTACTAAATGAATAAATAAAAATGTCTTTGCCTTTATTTCAAATTAATAATTTATTTATACTTATCATTATAATTAATGAATGATATATATACCACACATATATAATAATTATATTAATTTTAAAAAGGTTAAAAATGACTTTTGGAATGTAAAACATATATTATCTTACTTAAATAATATTAACTTAGCATTAATTATGAATTACATAAAAGTTAATGTAATTATCTCATAGATACAAACTCATGTTTTTATATTTATTGATGAAATTTTTTTCAGTATTGATATACATAAATTTTTTATGTATATCTACTTATTTATGTTTATTAATTAAATACATATAAACTTTAAGTTAATTTTTATGCTAAATTAATATTATTATTGATTGTGTGATTTTAAATAGCAAATAATGGACTAAAATTTCATATTTTGGTAACTTAAATAAAAGTTTAAAGTGTGTTGATGCATGAATAGTAAGATTTAAAGAAGTTCTGTCTAGGAGGCTAGTTTTTAAACGCATTTGTACCACTTATCTTTCTAGTAAAAGTTGCTCTATCTAAGAGGATGATTTTTAAGGAGTTTTTATCCCACCATTTTTTCCGCTTCCATGGTGAATATTAATTTTGTTGTTATATTATTACTATGCTTATGATAAAGTATTACTAAAATTTACATATGTATATGTATACATATACATATACATATACATATACATATACATATACATATACATATATGTATATATATTTATATATGTATATGTATACAATACTATATATATATATGATAAAATAAATTTATATATATATATATATATATATATATATATATACATACATATATGTAATATTAAAAGTGATTGAACTATTCTCTTAAAATTGTAAAATGTAATATTTTAAATTGCATATATGTCATTTATATAGGGCTCATTGGTTACAATATTAATAAAAATATATATTTAAAAGTATAAAATGTAATATTTTAAAAATGCATCTATGTCATTGATTAAGAAGAACATACAAGCTACGATACGATGTTAACATAATATATGATAAAATAAATTCAATGCCTCGTGTATACTATTACATAACAACATTTAGAGCAAAATTGACATCATAAAAATATTTATGTGCTATTTTATGAGTAAAATATGCAATTAAATTAGAAATATAATAACATCTTTATAAATAGTATATATCCTATATATGACTATGAATATAAGGACTTTTTGATTATATGAATGTTATTTAATATTGACATTAAAATGAATATAATCAAAGGAGAAAAATATATCTTGAAGGATTGCAAGTGATTAATTTGACATATAATAATCATTATCAAATCTTGATCATTCAAGATTTTTAAGTGATCAATATCATTAACATTTTATTTGAAAAATTTTGAAGAAAAAATATTATTCAATTATATATTTTATTGAGAGCCAAAAGAAATATATACATAGATGGTTATCTAAAAAAGTAAAATTTGCTCATAAAATCGCAATAGAGAAACACATATATATTTAAATATTATGTGTTTGTATAAATTATTAATAAAATAAGATATTTTAATCATTTCATTATTAGAAGTGAATGTTATATGATAATCATATGCATGATTTAAGCTATTGTATTAATGTTGACAATGTGGTAGTTATGATCTTGTTGTATTATAAAAATTGAAACCCATATAGATAAATAAAACTTATTTTAGAGTTATTTTGTGATGACGTATTTAAACTCAAATTTTATAATGGACCATGAGCTTCCAAGAAGCAAAACAAGATAATGTTAATTAAGGTATAATATTTTATCAATATTATTTAGTATATATTCCCTTTTTGATCTTAACGGATAATGATGGATGGAGAAATATAAAGTAGACTTGTAACTATTGCCTATTAATTAAAATAGTGAACACTTATGTGTTTCAAAAATAATACAATAATACTCATTATTATTGAATGATATATAAGTTAGCACAATTTTATGTATAATATAATAAAATGCTTTAAACAACTAAAGTATTATGAATTATATTATATATAATTGTACTCAAATTTTTCAAAATTTAGGAAGAATTTAACATTTTGAATGTATTTAGCGATAGTAATATATAAGACTGTAATCAAAATATAATATATAAGGTCATAATAGAAGCTTAACTTGAAAATTTTTCGAAATATCAATCTTATGATTAAAATTGCACTGATGGTACATATATTGGTTTAAAGTATAATACAAAAATACATGATTTGAAGTCAACATTTGAAAATTTGTTTTTTATTTATATTGCAAATATAAAATAAATTTTGATAGATAAAAGTTTAAATAATTATCCTGACCAAAATAAGTTATGAAGAATCAAAATTGATTTAGTTTTCAATAGAAAGTTAAATGATTGTGGACCAAAGTTCAAACCTTTATTTATTTAATAACTATATGTGTTACATATTTTTAAAGCAAAATAAACTCGCAATATTTGACAAAAATTATAGTGAATATCACGCCTTTGAAAAATCATATATTATAAAAATAATATTGTTAGCCTTATTATGAAATATGATATATTTTTGGTTCAATTTAACTCACAAGTTTGTTATTAAAATTTCTTAATTGCAACTTATATTAGCTGCAAAATAAAATTACTTTAATCTTATTGAACCGATTCAATACATTGAGATGATCCACTAATAAATTTAAAAACATATATTTTGAGTTTTATTTATATTGAATATATTAGACCCTTTGAAAGATAAGCAAGCTTATTAAATAATTCTGATAAATAAAAATAATTTTTGCCATTAGGATAAAAGAAAAAAAAATGGTGTAAAATTACTAAAAATGCATCCATCTTATGGAACATAAGGTTTAGAAAATTAGTTTATAATAGAGTACTATATATTATCGATTCATTTAAATAATAAAAAATTTAGCTTCAAAATGCTCGAGTAATTATTGAAGTCTCTATAGGATAATGAAATAAAATAGCAGCAAACATTCATAATTTATATTGATTTACTTTTTATTGATAAAATATATGCACATTATATATCTAGTTATTATTCAATTGTATAATATGAAAATTATTTTATATTGTTATTTTTTTTATAGTTAGTAGATATCATTTAATAAGATAATTGATATTCAGTGTATTTATTAACATTAATAAATGTTATAAGAGCATATACAAATGTTTAATCTTATAGAATAATAAAATGATGAGTTTTATTATAAATTAGATATATGAATTATTATAATTACTGCAGTATATTTTATAAATGCAAGATTTTTAATTAATTTTGTAATGACTAACAAAATAAGCTATTTTGTAAAATAATATGTACTTTGTAAATTAATATTTAAATGTAAAATATTATCGAAGTAAATATATTTGGCTTACAACAATAAAATTATACAACATATGAAGTCAAATGACGACCAAGTAGGCTCATTTGTCATAAGTTATTACATTTCTTTCAACATTTGAGAGAATGTCATGGTGATGTTAAAAGGTATCAATTAAAAGACCATCTCACATTGAACAATTATCATCATCAAAAGGAGCCCATCTATATATGTGTTGTACTCTTTTTCCTTTCTACAGTTTTGTTTCATTAGGTTTTCTTGTAAATGTTTTAATGAGACAACTTACGCATATTATATGAGAGTAATGTACTTTTTTTTTGTTAGTTTGTTGTCCTATTGAATTTTTCTAGCAAAGTTTTTAACAATGCATATTTAATGAACACTATTTTGAATCTATTATTTGTTAGTTTTTAAGTTTTTATTTCATGGTTTAATTCAGTATTACTTTGATTTGAAGTATATTTTTATATTTTATAGGTTCAAGCAATGTGAGATGAAAAGTGGAGTTAAGCGTTTAAAAAGAGCTGCAAAATAAATTAGAGCAAAAGTACATATGACTTACGTAGGAATCAGCAACTATGTAAGGACCCTTACATGGAATAACAACATTGCGCGCCGCGATAGGAGAAAATGTGTGCCACGACATGGAGTTCTCGGGTTGCATTCTGGAAAATCAAAAAAATATTGCACTTTGGGACGGGGAAAATTGCTCGCCGCGGCTAGGGGGTCACTGTTTTGGTGGGTAGTCCAGAAAAACATAGCGCAGTGGTTGAAGAAAATGCACG
The DNA here is from genome assembly GCA_029378325.1 of Elaeagnus macrophylla. Classification (NCBI taxonomy): domain Eukaryota; kingdom Viridiplantae; phylum Streptophyta; class Magnoliopsida; order Rosales; family Elaeagnaceae; genus Elaeagnus; species Elaeagnus macrophylla. The sequence continues at coordinate 16,746,369 of CM055642.1, forward strand.
CCACAGCCCGTGCATCAATTTTACACTTACACGCCTTCTAGCCCACACACTCACACACACTCCAAAACTAAGCTATAAATACATCACAAAAACATTCCTCTCCAACACGATGTGAACAGTGCCATTTTCCCACAACCATTTTTTCCACTTTCTAGAGAGAGGAACCACCATTGATGCTCCATTGAAGCTTATTCAAGACTCAAATTGGAAGAAGTGACCATCCCACTCCAAGGAGGACTCTACAAGAGTGGAAATAGGGATATCCCATTTATTTGTAATCTCTTTTTTCTCTTATATTTTAAGAATATTTTTTGTTATAAAAAATATTGATTTAGATTCTATTATGAGTAACTAAACAAATTGTGTGAGATTTAGTAATGCTCTTATGAGTAGATGAATATTTTTATGATTTAATTTGAATTAAAGTGGTTGTGTCTTGTTCATTGTTAATTAATATCTTTATTCATGATTAATCTTGATCATGTTAATTTATGAACATTAGAAAATAAATTAGAATTAGGTATTAAATTTATCATTTTTGCTTAATTTAGAAATCTTTAACCAGAACCTAATCGAAGTACATTGATTTGTCTTAGATTAGATGGCTAATTTGATTTCCTATGTGTTTATGCTAATTGATTGATTAACGTTCCAAATCAAAGAGGTTAATTAATGAATTAAGAGAAATTTTTCATTGATTTGAGAATTTCTAGGGTTTGTTAGGAAAAGTCGATAAATCTAACTTTTCATGCTTAATTATAAAACTCTTGTAAATTTCTCTATCTATGATTGGATAGCTAGCTATTTTTTCACACTTTTTCATCATATCACTTTGGCCTATCTTTTCGCTAGTTTATTTTAATTCTCGTGAAACTTTTACAATTTTAACTTTCGTTCAATCAACAAACTTCGTTAGTGTGTTTAGGATGTATTTTTTCAATTAATTTTTAGGAAACAATTAAAATGTTTTAAAAACTACTGCAATTCTTTGATTGATCGACCTCAGAGTTGCTTATCACTTGCTACGAGTGATTCGTACACTTGCAAGTATTTAATTTTCACATCAAATTTTTGGCGCCTTTGCCAAAAAATTGGCATTTTTAAAATTTATTTATTTGTTTTCTTTGTAGTTTACTTTTTTAATTTGTTAGTTTTTGTCATTTTCTTCATTTTTGTGTTTTTGTTACTTGTTGAAGTCATATAGTGTCTGGTACTTTGATTTTGTGTTGTTTTTTATTGTGCATGCAAGGTAGGAGATCTCTTGGAAATCCACTAGTATCGTTCATAGACCACGTCAACAAGAGGCGAGCACATTTGAGATAATTTAACACTAACATTCTGAAGGAAGAACAACCACCGATAATGGGAAATCCTTTACCTCCACCTAGAGAGATGACGATGAAGGAGTATGCAAGGCCAATTATTGGCACTAAAACTTCTTGCATCCAATTGAAAAAAGTAGCTAGAAATTATGAAGATCTGTTAACTTTTATTTGTAATTTTTATGTTACTGTGTAGACTTTTCTGTTACAAGGGTTTAATGAAGATCAATTAAGTGTTTCCCATACACACTCAAGGATAAGGTAAAGTCATGGCTTATGACTCATCCACCCGGTTCTCTTTCAACCTAGGATGCAGTGTTCAACAAATTCATGGAAAAGTTTTATTCCCATGAAAAGACTGCCGACCTAAGAACAAAAATTGTAATATTTTCTCAAATAGATGGAGAACCATTTCAAGAGACGTGGGATCGCTTCAAGTTGTTTTTGATTCAGTGTCCACACCATCATTTTCATTGCAACTCTAGAACCAATTTTTCTATAACGGGTTGACATAACAGTGACAATTTACTGTGGATAATGCCGCCGGAGGAGCCATGGGAGAAAAGAGCGCAATAGAGACATACGACTTGTATGAGATATTGGGTGCTAATTCCCAAAAAAGAGTTCTAGAGGTAGGAGAGTTGGAGTTAATGAGGTAGCTACGGGTAATAAGATGGCGATGCAAATTGCAGAGTTAAGTAAACAAATTGCACTCCTTACCTCCAAGAATACACCGACTCAAGAGGTATGCGATATTTGTAGTACATATGGACATGGTGCTAATATTTGTCCATTTGTTTGTGATTCTAATATAGGTACAAGCTACGAGTATGCTAATGCAATGGAAGGATACCAACCAAGACTAAGGAACGATCCTTATTCAAATACATACAATCTGGGTTTGAGAAATCATCCAAACTTCTCTTGGAAGGGAAACAACAATCCCATCTATGCTCAAAATCATTTCTCATACAATCTTCCCAATAACAATAACAACTTGTAACTTACTCTTCCAAATAAGCCATGCTTAGAGGATAACTTGAATGCTTTCATTCAAGTTAGTCGGGACAACCAAATGAAAAATACTCAAAGGTTGGACTCATTGGAAGCTTCCATAAAACAGGTTGAAGGCCAAGTTGGCCAATTAGTAGAGCATCTCCAACGACAAAAGAAAGGAAAATTACCTAGTCAATCCGAACAAGCGAAGGCAGTTACGGTCCTTCAAAGTAGTAAGGTAGTCGATAAAAATTCACTAAAAATTTCTAATGATTTACCACTTAGTGTAGGTGATATAAAAGTAGAGCATTTGATAGCTAAGGAAGATGATGAATCCAATGCCAAGAATGATGAATCATCTAAAGATGCAATTGAAGAGTCATCCATCGCCCCTCAATTGCACAATACATCGGAGCCTTATCGATCATCCGTACCTTTTTCACACTGTCTCAAGGACGATAAACATGATAAGTAATTTTTTGATCTTTTTACTATGCTTTCGAAAGTTCAAATAAATCTTCATTTACTGGATGCTATTAGAAATGTGCCTTCCTTTGCAAAAATTTTCAAAGATTTAAATACTAGGAAGAGAAAATATAGATTGAGTGAGAGAATTATTGTTTCTGAAATCTCAAGCTCAATCCTTCAACAAAGTTTACCACCAAAATTTAAGGATCTCGAAAGCTTTAACATTAACATTACTTTAGAAAATAAGAAAGTGTTAAGAGCTAGGAGTGGAAAAATCATCAATTAACACAGCCAACCCGCCAACCTGACCCAAACCATCATGGGTTGGCTGTAGGGGTGAACAAATATGGGTTGGTTTGAGTTTAGACTAAAATTGGAACCAACCCAATATTATCGATTTTTTAAAAATAAGAACCGAACCGAACCAAAAAATTTGAAAAACCAATCTAACCTGAACCAAATTTTTTGGTTTGGTTTGGGTTGGTTAAAGGAATTTTCTTCCTCTTTTTACGGTAATGAATTTTGTTTATTAAATTTTTTTAAAACTCTTGTATTATATATAATTTCTAACATTTTTAATGTTAATTTTATTATAATACTTAAATTTAAAAATATAGATATCGATCACTTATCTAATACCATTATTTATATCAAATACAAAGTGCAAGAAAAATTTAAAATTAAGACAAATAAGCAATAAAGAATAATAATCACATACCTGAAAAAATTTACTAACTTTCAGATCCAATAATATTGTTCACCAATGTTATTCATGCAATGAAAACTCTACTGACAAAAATATGAAATATGATGTAATTATAAATTTATAATAGATAAATAATTAAATAATATCAAATTAGTGTATCACGTGAATAAAAGATAAAATAAATGAGAGTACCTGATAGAGAAGTGCTTGCACGAATTCCATTTAAATATTCAAACTGTAATGACAAAAATAGATAAAACTTGTTTATCTCTCACTAACAAAGTAGATGACAAATTTTTCTAAAATATTATCGAAAATAAAAAAAGTTGCTCTCATAAACATAACTAATTAGCAACAAATAACAAATCAAAACATATAAATTCAAATCTTTAGTACATATAGACTATAGTATATTACAAAATAGACAATAGAAATAAAATACTTAAATTATCTAAGAAAAAACATAAAAATAAAATAAAACTTCAAACATGTTCCAAGCTTCCATATTCTAATATATTAATAAAACATAAATATTATATTGAAATCATTGATGTCGCCAACTCACCATTGAATTTATTGAGGTATATTATTTTTCAAATATGTCTACAAAAATAAAAAAATTAAGTGTCAACTATGAATTAAATAAATTAAATTATAATGATTATATAAATATTTAAAAATATAAATATATATATGGATTGGTTCGGATTTTTTTTAAGATTTTAATAAATGAAAACCAAACAAACCCAATATTAATTAGTTTTTTGTTATGAAGAACCAAACCAAACCAATAAAATTTAAAAACCAATTTTTCTGGATTGGGTTGGGTTGGATTGGGTGGGTTGGTTTGATTCTGTATTTTTTTGTTCACCCTAGTTGGCTGGGTTCATCTTTATCTTTATGTAATTCGGGTTGTAACCCGACATAGCCAAAAGACACCGGTCAGACACGGGTTATGGTTTTGATCAATGGATTGTAACCCAACTTGGCCAAATTTAACTAAAAAACAATTTACTTGGGATTCAAACCCAACTCTCTTAGAGAGTCCGGAAAGCGCTCACCCACTAGGCTAGTTTCAATTTATGTTTTATAAGGCTTTATGTATATATTTAATGGTTATAACGAAAAGGTAAAATAAAAAGTCCTAAATAACCATCTAACCTAGGTATATATATCATTTCCATTTTCCATTTCTTTCCAGCGCTGCGAATTGTGAGCACTGAGCAGCTATCTTCCCTAATTTCAAACCCATATTTTTTCAACTCATCTTAAGCCCTATTTCATCTTCTTCTAAATCCTCTGAATCTTCATTGTTTATCCATATTTTTAGGATATGTTTATGAATAAACTCTCTCTCTTTTTTTTTTCCCACTCTCTCTCTACCTTTCTCTCTCGCTACTTTGTTGAATAAATTAGTTTCTCTATTTTGCTCTTAAGATCGAAATGGGGGGTTTTTTGTTGTATATCATTCTCTGTTTTTCTCTGGATTTTTTATTTCTTCAAATATGTGCTTGTTTATTCCTTTATGTTGAAATTTTGAGTTACATTAACTCCAAACTTTGTCACACTAGTAATTTCTTTTTCTTTTTCTTTTTTTATGCGTGTTTGTTATATTGTTGATATATGTTTTCATGTATTTTCACACTGTATGTTATATTTTTTTTATCTCTATATTCATGTATTTTCTTATTTTTACAAGTTCATTGAGTGAGGCTTCTGAAGATTGAAGACTAAATATTTTTACTCTTAATATTTTTATTGAGTTCACACTGGTAATTACTTTTTTTATGCGTGTTTGTTATATTGTTGATATATATTTCCTAACATGAACATGCTGCCATTCTACTGATATTTTTTTAATGTGTTATAATTTTTTTAATGTTTTGTTTTAATATTTTTAGTTAATCCTTAGGTTGATTTGCTTGTGGTTCATTAGTTATGGATGTTGATTCTGATCATTTGCCCACCATTGATGAAAATGTTATTTTAGAACCTGACGCATCTAAAGTTGCATGTAAAACACCCATGCCAAACCAAAAAAGAAAAGTGGGAATCAAAATAGGGAACAATCTAAAATTTGGGATCATTTTTCAAAAATTATTCCACCCATAGATATCAATGATCCTAGGGCTACTTGTAATTATTATGAAAAAGACTATGCATGTGATACAAGAAGAGTTGGAACTACTAGTATGTAGAATCACTTATTCAATGGATGCAAAAACTGCCCACTTAAAGTAGAGGATAAAAGATTTTGACAATAGATTTTATCTTTCACTAATTGTAAATTGGGTGTAGATGGTGAGAATAAATGTAACTTGGTTGCTGTTTCATTTAGCAAAGAGGCATATAGCGATGCTTTGACAAAAATGGTTATTTTGGATGAGTTGTCATTTAGATTTGTTGAAGGTGAAGGGTTCAAACACTTTTGCTCAGTTGCTTGTCCTAAGTTTATTCCCCCATCTAGGAGAACAATGGCTAGGGATATATTGCAATTATTTGTGGCTGAAAAGAAAAAGTTCAAATATTTTTTTGTAAAAAATAAGACAAGGATTTCTATCACCACAGACTTATAGCCTTCTTTCCAAAATATAAGTTATATGTGTGTCACTGCTCACTTTATTGATGATAATTGGACATTTCAAAAAAGAATATTAAGTTTTTGTCAAGTTCCAACCCATGAGGGTGAAGCTCTTGGAAAACTTGTTGAGGCTTGTTTAAATGATTGGAGAATAACTCATCATTTTTCTATAACTGTTGATAATGCTGGATCAAGAGATGTGGCAATACGTTATCTAAAGAAAAAATTACTTGGTTGGAATACTTGCTTTTTGAAAGGTGATTATTTGCATGTTAGGTGTTCTGCATATATTCTAAACTTGATTGTGAAAGATGGATTAAAAGAACTTAATAGTTCAATTTCTCCTATTTGACATGATGTTAGATATGTTAGGTCATCTCTTGCAAGGTCTCAAAAGTTTAAGTCATGCATAGAAAAGGAAAAAATTGAATAAAAAAGGTTGCTTGTATTGGATGTGAGTACTAGATGGAATTCAACTTTCCTAATGTTACAATCTGCTATTAAATTTGAAAAGGCATTTGAAATATTGGCTGATGATGATGATAAATATGTGTATCATAAGACTAGTGTGGATAGGCTTTCACTTTCTAGTGATTGGAAAAAGGTTAAGGTTTTTGTCAAGTTTTTAAAAAGTTTTTATGACGTGACCTTAAAGTTTAGTTCATCTTTACAAGTCATTTTTAATCTTTGTTTTACTGAATTATTTTGATTTCAAAGAAATTTGATTCAATGGGGGACTTTGAAAAATGAACTGTTAAAAAAATGGCTACAGGAATGAAAGCTAAGTATGATAAGTATTGGGAAAAAATTGCAAATATAAATAAATTATTGTTTATTGTTGTAATTCTTGATCCTCATTTTAAGATGAAATACTTGATTTTTTGTTTTGAAAGAGTTTATGTAAGTAATCTTATTCCCTCAAAAATAAAAGGGGTGAAAAAATTATTGGGAAATTTTTATGATTATTACTCAAAACTTGAAAATGTGGTAGAACAATCAAGTGATGAAGTGAAAAACTGTAATGAGGTTTCAAAAACTATTGTGGATTTGGATGATTATGGTGATTGTGATTTGGATAACTATTACATTAGTTATCAAGAACAAACTGAATCACTGAGGGGATGTGAGTTATGTGAGGATGCAAAAAATCAAAATTTTGATGTTCTCAGTTGGTGGAAGCTTAATGAGACCAAATATCCTATTCTTTCTATGATTGTTAAGGACGCAAGTTTCTATTGTAGCATCTTAAAATGTCTTTAGTACAAGTGGATGTATTTTTGATCCATTCCGAAGTTCATTAAGTCCAAAGATAGTGGAAGCTCTAGTATGCACTCAAAATTGGCTAAGCTCTCATTTTATTTGTGTTCAATGGGTAGAAGATATAAAAGACTTGTTATTATGTAAAGATGTTGAATTAGGTCGTATTTATTTTATTTTTTTAATTTTATTATTTTAGCTTTTGATAATATGTTCATTTACTAATTCTTATTTTTTCTCTCATTTTTAGATGTTCCTATTTCATGTATCACCATAGATGAGTAGCCAGGAAAGTTATATATTAGTTAAATTTTGAGTACTCAGATTATATTGCATCATCCTTTCATCTTCTTTAGGATGATATTCTTTTTTATATTAACTTTTGGTTTGAAACTAACATTTTGTTTCATGTTTATAATGTAGGTTCATACAAACTTGGTGGCTATTTGGTTTGCTTGAATTTGGGATTGGTTTTGATTTGCTTAGTTTGGTAGCTAATGACTATTATCTTTTGTATTTGAGCTCTAATATTTCCTTTATTTTGATTATTATGGATTGTAATATAATATTTTTATATTGTTAATTACTATGATTTCTTAGGACGATATTCTTTTTTAGGATGATATTCTTTTTATATGGACTTTTGTTTCGAAACTAACATTTTGTTTCATGTTTATAGGTTCATATAAACTTGGTGGCCTTTTGGTTTGCTTGAGTTTGAGATTGGTTGTTTTGATTTGCTTTGTTTGGTAGCTAGTGACTATTATCTTTTGTATTTGCGCTCTAATATTTCCTTTATTTGGTTTATTATGGATTGTAGTATAATATTTTTGTATTGTTAATTACTGTAATTTGGTAGAAGTTTACTGAAGTTGGAAGATGATAGATGATTAGATGTTGATGAACTATTGTTAACAGGTTTGACAAATACCATAATTTGGGTTTTAATTTACGAGCTTATTTTTTGTTATCTGATTCAAAAATTCGAACAATTCATGAAGTGTGCCGAATTATTGGTCATATTTACTTTATTTAGAATTAATGTAATAAAAAAAAACCAAAAAAATTAGAAAGTCCATTGAAAGCCCAACTCGACCAACCCGTTTAGAATGGGTTGGGTTGGGTTGAAAATTTTTTGGCAGGTTTTAGTTGTGGATTTTATGAACTGATGTACAAATTATAGTACTCGCAAGTGTAGGAATCACTCGTAGAAAGTGATAAGCAAACCTCTGAGGTCTGTCTCTCAAGGAATTGCAATAGTTCTAAACAACCTTTTTCTTAATCTAATTAGAGTCCTAACTCAACTAAAATACTAATTAAATAGAGTTCTAGTAACACTAGAACTCTAAATAACTAGAATCCTAAACTAGTAAAACTGTAAACGGAGTGTGATTTGTAGCAAGATCAATGGTAACGAACAATTAAGGAAAATAATTACGCAAATTCAGAATTAACTCAACTAGATTTTAAGTATCAATGGAGGATGTATGGACGTCTAGTTTGGTTAGCCATGCTTGCATCGAAAAGTTATGGTGAATTAACATGATCGTACCAATAAACAAATTTTACCGACTTTCCTTTTAATTACAAAAATTTCTACGATCGGGTAATTCTCTTTGTTGATTAACTAAATAATATCCTACGATCGGGTATATCAATTAGCAACCAAATTATGCGCAAAGAAAATATGTCAATCGAACTAATGTTATGACTAAGTCACTAAATTGAAGCTTTGATTAAGTTTTTCAAAATATAGTTAAGGTGACATTCCTAAAACTAAATTATCAGATTTTTCAACCTAATTATAAATCTCAAATTGGCTCATAAAAATTCACAATTAAATATCTAAATATGCTTTTAATCAAAAGGTAAATTTATTTATCTCAAAACAATAAGAATAATCACCACAATAATTCTAGCAAACATGGCAATATAAACTAAACATCCATAATAAAATCAGCCGCTCATGTTCACATTAAAATTCATAGACAAATATAATGTGAACATACACTCAAAGAAGTAAGAAGAAAAGTAGAATTCTATAACAAGAAGAAAACCCTAGATCTAAATACTGCTATTGAATTGGATGACATTCTTCTCTAAAAGCTTAATCTTCTATTGTCAATGATTTTCTTGGATTCTTAGAATTGATTCCATTGCTTCGTTGAGTGTGAAAAAGCTCCCAAAATTTGATTGAATCTCTTGTTTGTTCGCAAAATTGAAGTGTATAAAGTTGTGTTTACAATGGACTCTAAAGGGGGTATTTATAGATGTAAAGGGTTACACAATTCCTGATTGCAATAGGCATAAGCGGGCTGCGGCATACAATATTTCCCGCCGCGGCGCGCGTTGCCTTTCCTTTCTTCATATGTACCTCCTTACATATGTGCTGGCTCGTCATGTACGGCTTACATATTTTGACTCGTTTTGCCTGTAAATTGTGGTCCAAGCGCCGCAAGTGTTCTGTCTTTGTGTGTTTGCACTATTCAACTCATTTGATGCTAAAACACCTGAAATACACTAAAACATAGCCGTGATTTTGAATTGATAGATTTATGAAAATAATCAAATAAATAATATATAACAAATCTATTTTTAAACAATTAAGCGCAGTAAATCACGAAATATTAGTATTTTTCGAGCACTTATCATGAACCCAAACCCGACAATTTGAGCATAACTCAACCCAACCCGACCCCTGTCCAACCCTAGTAAGAGCCATACTAGACTTAGATGCAAGAATAAATTTAATGTCATATTCAACTTATTTTCAATTAGGTTTAGGAGAATTGAAATCTATAATCATGTCTCTTTAATTAGCTGATAGATTTGTGAAATATTCAAAGAAAATGATTGAAAATTTGCTTGTACATGTTGATAAATTGATTATACTTGTTGATTTTGTTGTGTTGGATATGCAGGAAAATCTATCTATGAACAAAGAACACAACATTCTTCTTGGTAGACTATTTATGGCCACTACCAAGACAATTATAGATGTCTATAGTGGAAGCTTAACTGTGATAATTTTGGGAGAAACTGTTAATTTTAGAATGTTTGATTCCTCCCATTTACCTTCTATATCTGCTATCGATGAATGTTCTTATATTGACCATATTGATACTCTTGTTTATGATACCTTTTTGCAGGATGAGATTGAAGACAAACTTGAGTATGCTTTAACAGTTGATAGGGTAGAGGAGGATTTGGATGATGAAACTAAGAGATAAATTGAGTTGTTGGATAATGCCAAACCTTTAGAAGAATCTAGTGTGCCCTTAGAGTTACCTAAGACCCCATCTAGGGAGGACAATACTCCACCTAAGCTTGAATTGAAAGAATTACTCAAATATCTTAAGTATGTATTTTTGGGAGAGGGGGATATCTACCCGGTCATTATCTCATCTACTTTGACCCAAACCTAAGAAAGAGAGCTGGTGAAAATACTTAAGAAGTATATGAAAGCCATAAGATGGAGCATTGGTAATATTAGAGGTATTAGTCCTACTATGTGTATATATAAGATCATTTTAGAGGATAATATCAAATCTGTGAGAGAAGCACAAATGAGACTTAACCCTATTATGCAAAAGGTGGTGAAAACTAAAATTTTGAGCGAGTTTTATATCAATTGTTACGAGTGATTCATACACTTGCGAGTATTTAATTTGCACATCAACATTCTCATTGCATTTGACATCCAGGGAGAGTGTTATAATTTGGATGTCAAACATTAAATATGATATATCTAACTTATTGTTATATTTATTTCAAATAAAAATTTATCTCTATTATGTAATAAATTTATATTTAATTAGAAATTTAATATCTATCATATCTTATATTCAAAATTCATATTATATTTTATAAATCTTATAAATAGAATCTTTAATAATATATTATAAACATAATAATTAATAAAAAAAATTTATTTGTTTTTATTTTTAATTTTTTTTAGTTTTATGACAATAATTTTTATTTCAAATAAGGCGAAGCACTGTACTTGTAAATTGATTGAGGTGCTCTTGGAAAGAATATGCTCTTAAAAGTTAGAGCCTTCTCTGTCAAAAAAAAAAAAAAGTTAGAGCCTTCTTTTATTTATTTAACCTTAGTTTATGCAATGTCAACTATAAAATCATTGCGCGAATTCTAGTCAAAAGATTGAGATCTTATCTTTCAGCACATATATCACCTTACCAAGCTGCTTTTATTCCTGGCAGATGGATCGCAGAAAACACCATCCTGGCACATGAACTAGCACTCAAAATCCATAGGAAAACGAGAGGAAAAGAAGGGTTAATGGGTTTCAAACTGGACATGAAAAAAGCCTATGATCTGGTTGAATGGAACTTCTTACTACACATCATGAATCTAATGGGTTTCTCCCAAAAAGTTTGTAATTTCATTCATCAATGCATTTCCACAGTGTCTTTTTCCATCTTGATAAATGGCGCTCCTCATGATCATATACAATCACAGCGTGGACTCCGCCAGAGTGACCCCCTTTCTCCTTATCTTTTCATCATGGTAATGGAATGTTTGTCTCGGTTGTTGCTTAAAGCGGAAAGTCAACACTTATTGTACGGCATAAAACTAAACCCAACCGCCCCTACAATCTCACATTTACTCTATGCAGATGATATTCTTATATTCTTGAAAGGATCTGCAACGGCAGCACATCAAACAAAAAGGATTTTGGATACTTATTGCTCATGGTCTGGCCAACAGATAAACTATCAGAAATCTGCTATATTTTTCTCAAAAAATACAGGTACTAATAAACAACTTCTGATCTGTCAAACTTTATCTGTGTCACACATGGTCAACAATATCAAATATCTGGGTCACTCACTTCCTCTCGGAAGGAAAAAAAACTACAGAATTCAATAGTATTTTGGAGAGGATACAATACAAACTGGACAGTTGGAAATCAAAGTTACTGTCTCAAGCAGGAAAAATGACCCTCATCACATCTGTGGTGTAGAATTTACCAATCTACTCCATGAGTACTTTCAGAATCCCTGCAAATGTTTGCCACAATGCGGACTCTATAATTAAAAGATTCTGGTGAGCCAACAATTCTCACGCCACCCATTACTATTCACCTCTGCATTGGGACAATTTGTGTCTACCTAAAACGGTAGGAGGTCTTGGGTTTCGAAAAATGGAGGATTTCAACAAGGTTTTGCTTTCCAAAGTCGCTTGGCAACTGATTACCCAACTTGAGAAATTATGGGTCACAGTTCTTAAAGCAAGATACCTACAAAGTCAACATTTTCTGGATACTCCACAACGCCCAAGTGATTCATATATCTGGAAGGGAATTCTATGGGCACGAGCACTAATAAAAGCAGGTAGTTATTGAAAATTGGGAAATGGCCAACACTTCAATTTTAAACAGGATGCATGGATACCGGGACTACCATTCCAAAAGCTTCCCAATCAGGACATTCACAATCTACAACATTTACACCATATAACTGATCTTTGTCATTGGCAACATTGTTGGATATGGGATCACAACAAAATACGTAACCTGCTTGGGCCAAACTTGGTTCCTTTCATAATAAATATCAACCCCCTTCCCATAATCCTGATGAACTCAAATGGTATGGCTCTAGACAAGGTATTTACTCAGTCAAAGATTCTTATTGGACCCAAATTTCGTCCCGACTCTCCCCTCTCTCACATTCACAGTTGTGGGGGAAAATTTGGAAAGCAAAACTTCATGCACGTCACAAACTCTTTCTGTGGAAAATTGTCAACAACTGTCTTAGTACAAAAAAGAATATTGCCCTGTTTAAACATCTAGATGATCCCCTTTGCCCACTTTGTCATAATGCACCAGAGGACTCTCATCATCTTTTCATTAAATGTGATATCCTTCGATCTTAGTGGTTAACATGGAACTGGAGTATCAGATGGGACTTTCTGGAAAAACTTGATATTTTCTCTTACATAAACTTCGTGATAAACCCTCCCAAAACATGGCTACCAACTCACATCAGTGCTTAGGAGTTCACTTTAGTTTCTACAATAATGATGGAGCAAATATGGTGGTTGCGAAATGAAGTTTTATTCAAACACCAGGTTTTCAATCCGCAACAACTTATACACAGACTTCATAACCTCATTGACGAATTCAAATCCACACTAGTTACCCCTTGGACTAGGGAAACTGCAGTTGGAGAATCCACAGTCATTCCTACTACATGGCAACCTCCACCTCCTAATGCAATCAAAGTCAATTTTGATGCCGCTTGGCAAAATGGGACTACTGGATTGGGATTCATTGCTACAAATAGCTATGGCCGCACAACTCATGCCTGGGTAGACTTTCGAACTACTACTTGCAGTGAAGAAGCTGAAACATTAGCCTTTTCTGCAGCTTTCTTTTACCTGAAACAATTTTCAAATCAACCAGTCTATCTCGAATGAGATAATCAAATAGTTATTCAAGCTCTACTCGAAGAAAATTGGACCAACATTCATCCTTCTACCAAGCAGATTTTATTAGACATGAACCAGCAACTATCATGTTTTAACATGATCTCAATCTGATGGATTCCTCGCGACCTTAACTCTAGAGCACACAATCTGATACAATGGACTTCTAATACTAACAGAGTAGGCGACATCATATTATCTCTCCTACCCTCTGACTTAGCAGGACGCTCTTAAAGATATAAGAGTCCCCTTCTATAAATGATTGTCCTACGACAACACGTCTATTCACTGTAGCAAAAAAAAAAAAAAAAACCTTCGTTCGGGTAAGGAATAAAAACCGTCTTTTTTTCCTTTTCTTTTTTATCAAGCGTAAAGGTCCTAAATTGAGTGCGCTGGCATGCAGTACGATGTCTCATTTTTTCCTTTTCTTTTTTATTAAGCGTAAAGGTCCTAAATTGAGTGCGCTGGCATGCAGTACGATGTCTCAATTAAAAATTTATGTCTTATTAGCAGAAAAAAATATATATATTGTCCACCGATCAACATTTTTTAATATGATAATATAATTATAATTATTTTTAGTAGAACAAATGTATAAAATATTCTTTTAAATTAATAATTAATTATATTTTAATACACACATTATTGAATACTAAATAATTAACTTACCTGTCAGAATGTAATTAAATGATAAAAGGAAGTTTATCTACTTCATTTTATCATAATTTTATCACTTAAATTAATAATTTATCATAACTTATAATAATAAGACTCTTTTTTTTTTTTTTTTTTTTTCATCTTAAGCAAAGAAATTAAAGCAATAGCCCGTTCTATTATTTATAGTTATGAGTAACTACTGTCATATGCATCAATTTTTACATTAATATTATTTATATTATAATATGTATTAATATTATTAAGAAAAATATTAAAATAATTTTAACACACATTATAAAATAAAAGTTATAAGAATAAAAATGCGTGATATTACTTCTTTTTTTTTTTTTTTTTTTAATTGTTGTTTTGGCAACTTTTTGTAAACAAGAAAAGAGTTTGGATTTCGTGTTCGAGAAGTACAAACATGGATTTTTTTTCCAATAGAGAGAGGGAAAAAACAGAAAAAAACATAGCTTGGGAAACATAAAGTGGGAAATGTCGACATTAAATGTGGGGCTACCATTGTCGATAATAGTCGCTGATGTAAAATTTAGCAAACTTAATTAAAAAAATTAAGTATGATTATGTATATAAAATTATTGTATAATTTAAATAATTTATTTGTTATTAATTAGAAGTAAATTTATAGAGGTAGATCGTAAAATAATTAAATTATTTTAAAATTATTTACTAATAAATATTAATTAATTATGTCATATAATTAATATAGGTATATAAAAAAACAATTGAAAGACAATTATTGATTCTTGTTTACAAAGTTGATGATGATAGTACAGATAAGGGGATGTCAATTTGTGCGAGTTAAGTTAGTTCAAGCTAACTCAAACTAGTCCAGCTTAAATTAGTTTAACCTAGCTTAATTTAGATTTAATTCGAGCTAGTAAAGGTGATTCTGAACCCAAATCGAACACAAACTAGCACGAATTGTTAATTATATATATTTTTTAATTAATATGACTTTTTTTATTAAAAAAATATGTTTAATAATTAAAAATCAAACAATATTACATAAAACAATAATATATATATATATATATATATATATATATATATATATAAGAAAAAATTAATTATTAAAGCAAAAAGTCAATTATTAAATTAATTAGGTAATGAGTAAATGCATTAAACTCCACTCATGCAAAAGTTAGAAGTCGTTATGTTCTCATGAAAATTCACATTTAGAATAAAGAATTCTCAAGTCCAAATAAAATTTTTTCTAGCTATTAAACAAAATAAATAGAGATAAGTAAATTAAATAAATATACATATTAAAAAATGAATAGTTAAAACAAATTAAAATGTTACACGAAAATATAACTTTTTTTATATACACAAGGATAAAATTTTGACTATTACATAATATATAAGTCTTAAGACAATGAACAAGTAGAAAAGAGAATAGCATAACACAAGTATCGATTTAAAAATAAAAATTTTATAATAATAATTTAAATTAAATATAAATATTATTTTTTTGTTTAAAGAGTTAGGTAGATTTAAACGCTAAATGCATTAACATCAAATAATATAGCATAATATTGTGACAAAATGAATAAATTATAACTATTTATTCATTATCAGCTTATTTTTCAAAAGAAAATGGAAGAAAAATAAATAATATATCATAAAAGAGAAGTACTGAAATAAATGAAAGATTATTTTAATTTTAATATAATTTTTTTTATTTTTTATTTAAAATTTTATTTTATTTTATTTTATTTTGGACTAATAGGCTGACCCTAACCCAGCCCTAATCCAGCTTAAATTTTTTCGTGTCATTTGAGTTAGGCCAAAACAAGCTCAAATTTAATTCGATTCATGTTTGATTAGTGTTTTTCAATTCAGGTTTAAATCGATCAATCAAACTATAGCACAAATTATCATCCCTTGTACAGATACATTAACATTAAAAAAAATAAAAGTAACAATAGTGGAAATTGTTGATGCTTTAATGAATTTAGGTAATAATATTATCAAAATATGAGTATATAAAATATTTATTTTTTTATTATTAATAAGTATCTCTTAACATTATTTTTATTGAATAAATTATTATTGTGATAATATTATTAATCGAAGAAATTATTGTTGGTACAGAAAAACTAACATAAGAACGTTAATATTAATAAAGAATTGTTATTTTTAGAACAAAAATTACTAATGCTAAAGTAAGTTTAAATTTTATTTTGAATAGAAGTATTATTTTGATGTCAACAAAACTTACTTTGAAGATAAAAATACTTTATTAATAGTGAAATTATTAATTTATTTTTATTAAATGATTGTTATGACCAAAATTATATATCGGAAAAGAGGTAAGAATGATAATAATAATAATAATAATAATAATAATATTTGACTAATGAAAGTGTAATGAATTTTTATTCATTTATATTTTTATAATTAATTATAATTTAGAGTAGAAATAAGAATGTAAATTGTACATTTTATTTCACTTGCACTAATCTGTACGTGTAGATATGCTAATTAGTGATTATTCACAAATTTCTACGTCACACGTTACATCAAGCGAGTGGGCGTTTACGAAGCAGGAAAGTAGCGTATGGTGCACACGTTCTGCGTCATAATGCAGTGTTGGAAGGAGATTACGAAGTCTTTGGCTTCACTCGCGCTTGTGTAGTGACCATATCACGCGCGTGTTTTGGTTTATTTTTACCAAATCTGATTTGTTATTCATATTTCCACCGAAACTCTTTGGTGCTTTTGTAATTTTGTCAACCATTTTATTTGACGGCCAGAGAAAAAAATTAAAAAATCAATATAAGGTTTTTTTTTTTTTTTTTTGGGTTGAATAAAATCATTATAAGGTTGATATCTTCTTCTTTTTTTGTCCTAAAATAATTGAAATTAAAAAGAAATATTGAAATTCTATGTTAAGAGATATCATACAAATACGAAGGCTTATAATTTATGCTCCTTGACATATTATTTATTAAGAGTCATATGTTAAAAATTTTAAAAAATAAATATTTTTTAAATTTTTTATAAATAATTCTATAACATAACATGCTTAATATTCTTCATTTTTATCATAATATAATGACATTTATGAAAAATAAAAAATTTGACATTGATGAACGCTAAAACTTTTAACCATATGTACAAGTATGACTAATATGAAAAAAAATGTCAACTGCTACGTACAAATAAAAAAAATATTGTATGAATATAAATATAATATAAACCTTTTGATTTACACATGTATAAAAATATAGACATTAAAAAAAAAAATAACTAAATCATATTTCTTCCCCTAAAAAAAATCACATGATATCGAATACAATTGATTTAGATAAAGTTGATTACATATGAATTCATCGAATGAATGTCACTTCATTTAATATTCATTCCAATGAAATCCACTCCATTTACGATCAACTAGCAGTCAACTCCAATTAAAATCTACTCAAATACTGTCAATAATTAATGAACTTTGATAATAACTAATCAATTTTACTTAGCACATAATCAGTATTTTAATATTCGATAAATATGAAGTTCATATATCATTTTGTGAGATTTTATATCTAAAATTAGTTATTTTAGAAAAAGATGTTTATGAAAATTTTGTGTTATATTCATGATTTTTCTTTTATTAATCTGTACCTATTATCCTAAATATAGAAAGTAAGAATTTTATTTACTAAATATATCTAATTATTATCAATTGTTGGTAGTCTAGTGGTAGGACTTATGTGGTTAAGGATTGAGCCTCTGTCCTCACAAGACAGGACGTGCGTTCGAAGCTTGTAGGGTGCACTATTGTTTTCTTGGGTGCGGTAAGTTTCCGCTCTTCGATGTTCGCGCACTGTCAGTCGTGCTTCAATCCCCCCGGTCCATTTAACCAGCCTGTGGTTGGTAATTGTTACCAAAAAAGGTCTATGATCTTAATGTGTGGTGATGTGTGATATTAATTATATCCTCTCTAAATAAGGTATTTTGATATAAAAAAAAAGTATATCTAATTGTTATAAGTTTTGCTAAAAATTATATATAATTCGATGACATCTTCTATTTTACTTTATCATTTTTTAAAATTAAAATTTTGATATTTTATAAATAAATAAATATATTAATTGTTCATGTTACAATATGTATAATATATATAGAGTTTTTAAAAAATGAGACAAAAATTTTGTTACATTTTATTTTAAGAAGTTTTTATATATTTATCTTTATATTAAAAAAATGTCTAGATTGAAGATTTTTTGGTCATCGATAGGGTTCAAAACTAGTCTTTTATAGATGAAACTAGTCTTTTATAGATGAAAGCCTCTGTTATATTACTGTTTGGTAGTTCGTTTTAATCATTTTGGTCCCTTAATCACTTAAAGGAAGAGATTCACATAGGCTTATGATTTTCTCCCTTTCATTATACACCTTTCTTTCCTTCACTATTCTAACATACGTTAATAAATATATTTTTTATGAATAATTATTTGAATAATTTTATTATATATTAACTTTATATTTATAATTGAATAATAATTTTAATTACATTAAGGGTAACAAATCTTACTAATTTAATGAGCGAGTCGGTTCAATCAATTCATTTATAAGTGAATCGTATTTGTGTTGATTTAATCATTTTTGTATCGTTATTATGTCATATGTCATATTAATTTAGAAAAAAATAGTCAATTAATATAAATTATTTTTTAGCAAAAAAAAATGTTTATAAAAACTCTTATTAGGTTAAATTAAGTCTTATATTTTGTATTTATATAGGATTAATTTATTAGATAATAATAAAAATATTAATAAATATGTTCATACATGTTTTTATATTATATTTAACTTATTTAATGAATGAAACTATGTGAGTCTTGTTAATGTTGCCAAATTATTCATGTTTTAATAGTGTTTGAATTTTATTGCTCATAAAATAATTTTAATGAATATTCTTCAATAAAATAACAAACTAATTAATTATTGTTTTAAGAGTATTCATGCAAATCACTTTACAAAATTTGTTGGCATCAGTTTTTTTATCTTGTTATAATAAAAGTAACCTAAAAATTTATATTTAAATATTTACTTTTTTTTTATAAAATAATTTTTTTAAAATAAGAATTAATAATATTATATGCAAAGGTCAAAAACTAGTTCTTAGAAAGAGTCGGTATGTGGCTTACCTTTATTTCAGTTCATTTTGGTATTAATATTTAAATTTAATTAATTTGATAAAATAAAATTTTTGATCATCAATTTAATCAAAGCAAAAAATTTACAGTACTTTTTGCATGGACGCTTTTTTTTCATAAAAAAATATTTTTATAATAACTTTATGCATATATGAATTCACATAATATAATTGAATTAATATCTCATCAGTAATTTTACAATTAATTTATTATTTTATATCTCTTATTTTACATACCATCAATAACTAAAAATATTATTTGATAAATATAAAGCTACTTTTTTTTATATATAATATGTATTGTTGTCAATAGGCTGGCTAGACATGGGGAGCGGAGTTGAGAATTCTCCATCCTTTCGGGTATTTTTTAAAAGTTTGAAAATAATTTTTTTAATGTAAAATAAAATAATTTGTTATTAATGTTAATAAATATTATATTTTAGATGCAAATAATATATATTATTATATTATTTATTTTATTTTGTTATTACATAGTTAAAATAAAATTTATTTTTTCGTTGCAAATAATTGAATTTTTAAGAAAATATATATAAAAAAATTGTATAAAATTTTAAGAAATTAGGTTTTGAAAGATCAATGGGGGCGGAAAGTATGATTTTTAACCCTACCCTATAAAGATATTTTTTTTCGTTAAATTATTTTTATTGGTAAAAAAAATCGAATATTATCTAATAATACGTGAAATCATGCACTTGATACTAGCACACAAAATTTGTTTTAAAATAAATTCTTATCCCACTGTAGTAATTCTGTAATGATTTTTATATCGTTGTGCAAACAACACATATATTTTAATCATTTTATTTTTATAAAAAAAATTTAAATTACTCTTTATAAAAATTAGATATTTTAGTTACTTTTTTAAAAATAAAATATTATTAATAAAAAATTATGAGATAAAAATAAAGTGAATTTAATAGAAAAAAATTAAATATTTTAGTTACTTTTTTAAAAATAAAATATTATTAATAAAAAATTATGAGATAAAAATAAAGTGAATTTAATAGAAAAAAATTATCATTTTATTTTAACAGTTTAACGATGAATTTTGACATGCATAACAATTTTTTTTTTTTGAAATTTTTATATTTTATGTATTTTTTTGGGCCTTTTTTTGTATCATGTTTTCTGTAAACAAACACGATACTTATAAAAATACGATAAAAACAGTGTTCAAAAATATTTAAAATTTTCATAAAATATAAAATGTATAAAAACATTTGAAAAAAAGATAAAAAAAAAAAAAAAACTATAATGTTCAAATTAAATTTGAAATTGTTAAAATAAAATAATAATTTGCCTCAATTAAATTTACTTTATTATTATATCAATTTTTTATTATAAAATAATGTTTTATTGTTAAAAAAGTGATTAAAATGTCTTATTTTTATTAAGAAATTGATCTAAACAAAATATAAAGTGTCTTAATAGTACAAATAAAATGACTCCAAAATACTTAACACATTTAACAACTTGGTCACCGGTCACAATATATCTCTTAATTTATTTATAACCATAAAGTTTTAAAAAAAGAAATTAAAAATAGGCAGCGTGGAATAATTTGCATACTTATATATTTTTTCGGTTAGATAATTTGCTTACATTTGTATGACTTTACATGCACTTAAAAATAATGAAAGTGTATGACTTTTACATGCACTATATATAGCCATTGAGAAATTTGTTAGGACCAGTTGAGGTTGGTATAAAAGCGTAACAACCGAAGAAGGCTTCAACAACTTTTCAAACCATTTGACTCGCATTAAATAATTAAAATAATATATATAATATATATATATATATATATATATATATATATATATATATAATATAATCAACTAATCAAGTAGAGCCATAAAACCGATACTTCATAATATTTATAGAGTGAGGGTAGAATTAGTTTAATTATTAATAAAAATGAGTAGTTTAATTTAATTATTTTTTAGCCATAATTTTTAAGAAGAGTGAAATAAATTTACATAGTAATTTTTCGTTTAAAGAGAATTGTAAGAGACGCATGAAATTTTTCTTCACGTATGTTTGATGAGTTTTGCTCATTACCAAACTAAACTATAATATTCTCAAAATCTCACCATTTTCGAATCAAAGTTTGTTATTGAACTGTGGGAAAAGCAATACGTTGGATGAGAAAATTATCTAACATGTATTACTTCATTTAATTAATCCACTTTGATTTTGAAAATTTAAATATACATGATCAACACATAATTAAATATCTTTATTATTTAATTAAAAATATATATTAATAATTAAAATCTACATTTATAAAATATCATTAATATATTAATTAATTGATATTTAAATTATAATATTAATTTCATTATTAATTAAAGAATATAATTTATTTACAAAAATGCCCTTAGTCAAAGCCTATAAATAGATTTGTAAGCATGTGAGTCCAAATAAGAAGAGATAGCACTATGACAGGTAGCCTATACATGTAACGGCTCTTAAGTGATAAGAGTTCAAGAAAGTGAGTCTTGATTGGATACCAACAAGTGCAAGAACACTTACCTCAGGATCCCTATTTATAGAGCTAGTTTTCCTCATTTGTAAAACCACTCTCTTTTTACGTAAAAGCATTATTGTCCTATGTGTATGTAAAGCTTTATACAAACAATGAAATTGACTGATTACTGGTTTTATGTAGTGGGTAGAAACTTGTGCTGGTGTGTATGGAAGGAAACTAATAATTGTACTTGTAATTAGATTTGAACAGATAGTGGATTGGGAACTAATTTGGTTCCTTGTGGATGTAAGGGTCACACACTGTGACCAAGAACCACGTTAAACTCTTGTATCTTATTCTTCTTCATCTTTTTCTCTGATCCTTTTATTTTTCTAGTTTCATAAGTTCTCGTAAATATGCTTTAAAGTAGTGATATTGCTTGTGGTGTAGAACTGAGTTCCAAGGTTAATTCCTTACAAACTGGTATCAAAGCCATCTCTACGATTCAAGGCAGAAGAATACTTGGTTTCTTGGATTCAAGATTCTGAAAATTGTGTGATTTACATCAGTTCTTTACAAGGGTTCCTGAAGCACTTAATTCAATGGCTACGATGAAATATGAAATAGAAAAATATGATGGTATGGGTGATTTCTCTCTCTAGAAAAGGAAAATGAAAAACATCGTTATCCAACAAGAAATGGATGCAGCATTGGAAGAAGACTTTCCAGCAAAAATGAAGGCAGAAGTGAAGAAGACAAAGATGAAGAAGGCTAGTAGTTGTATTGAACTTTACCTGGCTGATAACATTATGTGGAAAATTCAAGATATAGGTACTGCAAAGGAAATTTGGGGTAGGTTGAGCTCCCTTTATGATCATAAGACTTTGTCAAACAAAATCTTTTTAAAGAAAATATTATTTGGTTTCAAAATGGATCAAGCTAAGTCATTGGATTATAATATTGATCAGTTTAAGATGATCAATGCACAATTGGCTAATCTTGACAAGAAAGTTGAATGAGGAAGATCAGGCCATCATCTTACTTAATGCATTGCCAGAGGCATATAGTGAACTCAAGACTGCCATAAAATATGGCAGGGAAGACCTAAAACTAGATTTTGTCATCTCTTCATTGAAATCTTGGGAATTGGAACACAAGAAATGGAAGAGATCAAAGGATACAAGTGAAGGACTATTTGTTAGGGGAAGATCTGAGCATAGAAATAACAATTACTCCAAGGGTAGAAAGCAATCAAGATCCAAATCCAAAAACACAAAACCACTCAAATGTTTTATATGTCATAAAGAGGGACATTTTAAAAGAGATTGTCCTATGAAAAAGGGAAGAAATTCAAACATTGGAGATGGAACAGCAGATGCACGTATAGCATCAGAAGAATATTACAGTTTAGATGTTCTTGCAGTGACTACTTCAAAGTCATAAGATGAGTGGGTTATGGATTCTGGATGCTCTTTCCACATGTGTCCAATTAAGGAGTGGTTTGAAAGCTTGACTGAAATGGAGGTTGGTAAAGTACTTTTGGGGAATAATCATGAATGTAGGGTTAAAGGAATTGGTGAAATCAAGTTAAAGCTCTCTGATGGCACAATCAAGACTCTAACTGAGGTTAGGTACGTCGCAGAACTGAGGAGGAACTTGATCTCCTTAGGGATACTTAACTCATCAAGTTACTCCATCAAGTTGGATCATGGGACCTTAAAGGCTGTGAAAGGCTCTATGGTGGTACTTAAAGGTGTTAGAGAAAATGGGTTGTACATCTTACAGGGAAGAACACTGAGCAAAAAGGGTGAAGCCATGACAATAACAACTAGGAGCAAAGCTGATTTGTGGCACAAGAGGTTGGGGCACATAAGTGAAAAAGGACTTGTTGAGTTAGGCAGGCAAGGTGTCTTGGACATAAACAAATCAACATCATTAGGAATCTGTGAACACTGTTTATATGGAAAGAAAACCAAGGTAAAATTTGGGATTGGAAAACATACAACTAAGGAAGTGTTGGAATACATACATGCTGATCTCTAGGGCCCAACACCAGTAATGTCACTTGGAGGAAGCAAGTATTACTTGTGCATTGTGGATGATTTCTCTAGAAAGGTATGGACTTTTATTTTAAAAAATAAGAATGAAACTTATGATAAGTTCAAATCTTGGAAAACACTTGTAGAAAACCAAACTGAGAAGAAACTAAAAACAATAAGGACAAACAATGGTTTAGAATTTTGTAATGCTGAGTTTGATGCCTTGTGTGAGGAATATGGTATAAAAAGGCATAAAACAGTTCCTGGGAACCCACAACAGAATGGATTAGTAGAGAGGATGAACAGAACAATCATGAAAAAGGTGAGGTGCATGCTATCTAACTCAAAACTACCCAAGAATTTCTGGGCAGAAGCTGTCCAAACTGCCACCTACTTAATAAACAGATCACCATCATCTGCTATTAAGTTAAAAACCCCTGAGAAAGCATGGTGTGGGCAGCATACAGACTACACAATTTTGAGAACTTTTGGGTGCCTTGCCTATGCATATGTGAGCGAAGGTAAATTACAAGCCAGAGCCAAAAGATGTGTTTTTCTGGGCTATCCAGAGGGCATAAAAGGATATAGACTTTGGGATCCAACATCAAAAAGGTGCTTCACTAACAGAAGTGTAACCTTTGATGAAAATGCTACTTTGAGTAGCATTCAAAAATCCACACAAAATTCTGAAGATTTGAGAAACACTAAGGCGCAACTAAGGTGGAATTATTCTCAGAATATAGCAAAGACACTCAGGCAGGTGAGAATGAAAGTGGGGAATTGTTTTCAGATTCAAGTGATAAAATAGTAAATGTTGATAGTAGTTTTGAAGGTACCTCACATGATTAGGATATACATCAATATTCATTGGTCAGAGATAGAGCAAAAAGGGTACCCAAACCTGTGCTTAGATATGGTCATGCAAACCTAATATCATTTGCTTTGAATGTAAGTGAGGAAATATTAAGTGTTAAACCAAGAACTTACCAGGAAGCAATGGAAAGAAAAGATAGCTTAAAATGGAAAGAAGCAACGACAGATAAGATAAATTCACTCATGGAAAACAACACTTGGGTATTGGTGGTAAAGCCAAATAATGCAAGGGTGGTTGGAAGTATATGAGTGTTTAAACAAAAAGAAGGAATTGAGGGTGTAGAAGCTGCAAGGTTTAAAGCTAGGGTAGTTGCCCAAGGATACCTGCAAAGGGAAGGCATAGATTCTAATGAGGTGTTCTCACAGTTGCCAAATACACCTCAATAAGAGTGTTACTTGCCATTGTGACACAGTTTGATCTACATCTGGAACAAATGGATGTAAAAACAGCTTTCCTTCATGGAGAACTGGAGGAGATTATATATATGAGACAGCCAGAAGGATTTAAGGTGAAAGAAAAGGAAAATCACGTGTGTCTACTCAAAAAATCACTCTATGAACTGAAACAGTCTCCACGCCAATGGTACAAGAGGTTTGACACATACATGCTCAAACCACACTTTGTAAGGTGTGAGTTTGATGCTTGTGTCTATTTGAGAAAAGGAAAAAATGGAAAGATGATGTACTTGTTACTATATGTAGATGATATGCTATTGGCAAGCAAAAGCATGATTGACATTCAACATTTCAAGGAACTACTTAAATTTGAATTTGACATGAAAGACTTAGGTAATGCAAAGAAGATTTTAGGAATGGAGATAAGGATGGACAGAGATAAAGGAAAAATGTTTATCTCTTAGACTAACTACATTGAAAAAATCTTGAAGAAATTTGGAATGGATGAATGTAAGGCAGTTTCAACCCTACTTACTGCACACTTCAAACTCTCAATGCAACAATGTCCAATAACTGAAATAGAGAAGCTTGAAATGAGTAAAGTACCATACTCAAATGTTGTAGGAAGCCTCATATATGCTATGATTGGGACCAGACCAGACATAACTCATTCTGTAAGTGTTATCAGCAGATTTATGGCTTTTCCAAGCAAGCCACACTGAGATGGAGTTAAATGGATATTTAGATATCTGAGAGGTTCATCAAAACTGGGCTTGGTTTATGAAAGAAGCCAAGATAACTCAAGTTGTGTTATGGTACTGCGATTCTGATTTTGCTGGAGATGTAAATAGGAGAAGATCACATACAGGTTATGCTTTCACCTTGTATAATAATTTGGTACGTTGGAAAAGTAATTTACAAGCTGTGGTTTCCCTCTCCATAACTGAGTCAAAATATATAGCTTGTACTGAAGCTATGAAGGAGGGGCTATGGATCAAAGGACTGGTAAACAAGTTAGAAGTGTTTCATGGAGTTGTGACAGTAATGTGTGACAATCAGAGTGCAATTTATCTAATAAGAAATCCTGTGTTTCATGAAAAAACAAAACACATTGATGTAAGATACCACTTCATTAGAGACAAAATTAATGAAGACCTAATAAAGGTGGAAAATGTGCCTACTGAAGACAGCCCCTCAGACATGTTAACTAAAACTGTTTTACCAGGCAAGTTCAGACACTGTCTTGCTTGCTTAGGGTATCTCAGACCTAAGCATGAAGTAATGGTAGAGCCAACAGTTCAAAAACAATCCACTATACCTTCCTATGTGGACTCAAGGTGGAAATTGTAAGCATGTGAGTCCAAATAAGAAGAGTTGTCACTATGACAGGTAGTCTATACATGTAACAGCTCTTAAGTGATAAGAGTTCAAGAAAGTGAGTCTTGATTGGATACAAACAAGTGTAGGAACACCTACCTCAGGATCCCTATTTATTAGGGGTGGCAATATGTGTTATAGCTCGATTGACCGAATCGAACCCGAATCGAAAAACACGAATCGAACACGAATCGAATTAAATTTGGGCTTGTTTTGGCCCAGCTCGAATAACACGAACAAATTTGGGCTGGGTTAGGGCTCGGTTAGGGCCAGCCCATTAGCCCGAACTAAAATTAAATTAAATTAAATTTTAAATAAAAAAATAAAAAATACTTTATTAAAATTAAAATAATCTTTCATTTCTTTTAGTACTTCTCTTTTATGATATATTAGTTATTTTTTTTCCTTTTTTTTTTTGAAAAATAAGCTGATAATGAATAAATAGTTATAATTTATTCATTTTGTCACAATATTATGCTACATTCTTTGATGTTAATGCATTTAGCATTTAAATCTACCTAACTCTTTAAACAAAAAAAAATAATTTTTATATTTAATTTAAATTAGTATTATAAAGTTTCTATTTTTAAATTGATACTTGTGTTATGCTATTCTCTTTTCTACTTGTTCCTTGTCTTGAGACTTAGATATTATGTAATAGTCAAAATTTTGTTCTTGCGTATATAAAAAAAGTTATGTTATCGTGTAACATTTTAATTTACTTTAACTGTTCAATTTTTAATAAGTATATTCATTTAATCTACTCATCTCTATTTATTTTGTTTAATAACTAGAATAAATTTTATTTGAATTTGATAACTCTTTATTCTAAATGTGAGTTTTTATGAGAGCATGACGACTTCTAACTTTTACATGAGTATGGTTTAATGCATTTACTCATTGCCAAATTAATTTAGTAATTGACTTTTTGCTTTAATAATTATTTTTTTTATTATATTTATATATATATTTTTATTATTTTATGTAATTTTATTTGAGCTTTAATTATTAAACATATTTTGTTTAATAAAAAAAGTCATATTAACTAAAAAATATATATAATTAACAATTCGGGCTAGTTTGGGCCAGTTTGAGCCAGCTCGTTTGTGTTTGGTTTGGGTTCGAGCTCACATTTGCCAGCTCGAATTAAATTTGAATTGAGCTAGGGTTGAGCCAATTTAGGCTGGGCTAATTTGGGCCAGCTCGAACTAGCCCAGCTCGCACGAATTGACACCCCTACTATTTATAGAGCTAGTTTTCCTCATTTGTAAAACCACTCTCTTTTTACGTAAAAACAATATTGTCCTATGTGTATGTAAAGCTTTATACAAACAGTGAAAGTGACTGATCACTGGTTTTATGCAGTGGGTAGAAACTTGTGCTGGTGTGTATGGAAGGAAACTAATAATTGTACTTGTAATCAGATTTGAACAGATAGTGGATTGGGAATTGATTTGGTTCCTTGTGGATGTAAGGGTCACACACTGTGACCAAGAACCACATTAAACTCTTGTGTCTTATTCTTCTTCATCTTCTTCTCTGATCCTTTTATTTTTCTAGTTTCATAAGTTCTCGTAAATATGCTTTAAAGTAGTGATATTGCTTATGGTGTAGAACTGAGTTCTAAGGTTAATTCTTTACAAGATTCATTCAACCTCGAAACTTTCCATCTCTCAAATTCTCTCTTAACTAAGTTAATTCATATGAAAATTGACTTAAGTATTAGAGTGGATACGACGCCTTGTAATATTATTTTTAATAACATGTTTATTAGTAACTTACAAGATCGACATGTTGAACACATAAATTATCTTTAAAATCTGGTGTTGTTTGTAAAATTGGTGTGCAAATGATTTGAGTTTACAAAATTCAAAAACATTCACAGTGTTCTTTGTCGTGTTCATTGCTAATGAAAGCTTTATTACAAAATTGTTCATAGCAAATAATATGTTTATTGGCGACAAAATTTGTGACTGTAGCAAACAGATATTATTAGCGAAGAAAGATTTTCTATATGAAAAACATCTAACTTTAATTAAAAACTGATACTCGGATCTTTCTTGCAACAACAATTTCATTGTTATGTGAAATATCAACATCAAATAAACATTTTGTTGCTAATAAGTCGAAATGGGCATAATGTGACTAATTTACGACAAGTACTTTCATCACAAATAACACATTTGTTATAAAATTCAAGTAAATAGAGATCAATATTTTTATTGAAAAAAACTTTGATTTTTATGGTGACTTCTAAAACAATTCCTCACGTTCTCTTCCCAACAAACAAAGAGCAAGTGTTTGCGATGCAATCTGATGATCAATTGATGTGAATCTCCATTTGCGACTGCAATCTTGATGATCAATTTCTAGATTCTCTCCATTTGTTGTTTTGTTCTTCTTTCTTTGCAACATTTGAAAAGCAATCACGATTGTGACTCAATTTCTAGATTGATTGATGTGAAGGTCCATACTTGAGCTCCTGTTCAAGGATTGTTTTGCTTCTCGTCTTTTCTCTTAAAGTCATTGAGCATTTTGGTAATTGTTCTCTATTCTTGAGTTGTGATTTGAGTGATGATAGGTTGTTCTCTGCTTTGTGCTTGTTGTGTATTTAAGCTAAGAAATGGAAGAGGTACGTTCTGGTATGGACAATCTCGTGCCTATGGTTTCATTGTTTGATGTTTCTTTTCCTTTGAGTTATGCCTTTCATCACCGTTAAAATTTAAGCAATCCACTATAAGTTGACCATTGGTTTTTTTTCGCTCACATACTAATCATTGGTACTAAATATATTAGTATAATAGTAGCAATCCCCTCACAGAATTAAAATTCTTCTGGACTTTCTCTCTGATCATTGTGTTCCACTTATGCTTTTCGGGGATTAAAGTTTCTCTGGACTCCATATTCGAGGATTACAATTTCTCTACTTAATCTCTTTATCTCTTTGACTGAGTGGTTTGATAGTTGAACTTCATTAAAATGTTCAATCTAGAAATGAACCAAAGTTTTATCTCTTTTGAGATTACTCGGTGTGGATTGGTGCCTAGCCAATTGATGAAACTCTACATGATATTGACGATCTATGTGGATAAGTAGCTTTGAATAATAGCTATGATTACTTACCGTACAGTTTTGGAGGATTTGATAGTTGCGGCAGTTGTGCAAGTGCGATTGTTTTTTTAGTCCTATTAATGATAAGATGGTGATTTGGGATCTAAACAAGATTGGATGGCCATGTATCTTCACATTCTTCTTATTGTAATGGATAGGTGTGAATGCTGAGACTATTTAAACTGTTACTAATTTGATCTCATATGTTCCGGTGTGATGTTGGATTTAGAGGATGGATTCAATGTCTAAACTATTGATAATAAGGTAATTTTGCTCAGAAACTTGAGTCCTTATAATGCTTATGTTGGCATTATGGGATCCTGTCAAGCTTAATTTTTCTGTTTTATTGATATATTTTGTTTGATGGTTCGTGTGTATAGTGTTTGTTGTTTTTTTGGTGATGGAGTATTGTGTTGTTTGCCTTTTAGAGCACTTAGTTTTTATTTATTCACACCTTATTGGATTGACGCAAGTGGAATAAAAGATGATGTCTCTTCAAAGCTGTTATAAGTTTAATAGTGTTATGTAATTGAATATGATCTGTTTTGGTTCCTTGGATTACTTATGTGCGATTGCAATAGAACAAACAATTTGATGTTGTTTTGTTGAGGTCTGTTTGTTAGTTATGTATATTTGCTTGTTCTTGTTAATAAGCTTGTATTGTTTTAGCTCTTTTACTTCCTAGTATTTTTATTACCGGTATTAATAAAAACATCAATTTTTGTCTAAGAAAAGAAAAAGAAAGGGGTCAGTTCTAACATCTTCGATTAGGTATACATAATTTTAGAGATTACGTATAATAAATTTTTGAATTATTTTTTTCGTATGACATTTTTTCAATATTTAAATCTAGTATTTAATTACACAATAGACAATTGTCAAACTATAAAATTAGGCCATTAGGGTGTAAAAGTGAACATCTAAGCAAAACACACATTTCCTAAGTAGATAAATAAATCAATAAAAATATTTCCTCACAATTATATTTGAGATATTTGAGTATATAACAATTGACTATTTTTTATCAAATTGAAAACAAGATAAATATTAATTTATATTTACATATATGATATAAAAAATTTTTTACTGTTTGAAAAATGATAAATACATGATTCTTACACAATTTTCACTATTTAATTTATGCTACATGTTCTTTAAAGGTTTATCATGACAATTTTTTAGGCAATATTTACTTGTGATATATATATTGCCCAAACTGTGAGAGTAATTTGTAAGAGTTATGGATTATATAAATTTATAATTATATTTATATTCATATCAATTATAGTATAATATGGCGAAAATTTTCTTAAAAAATAAATAATTTTTTTTATTTTTAAAATTATTTAACTATATCTTATATTATAATTAATATGAATATAAATTTAAGTATTTTGAGTTGGAAAAATAATAAGATGAAAATTTTAAATGAAATTTCATTAAAGAAAGAGGTAGTGTAAAAATTAAACAATGGCTTTTTGTGTATATATATATATTAGTTATTAATTAAATATAAAGTGGGTAATATAAAATTATAAAATAATTATTTATTAATAAAAATTAATTAAATTATATTATATAAATTAATATATATAAAATATATATATTTATTTGTAGTTGCTAGAATTCAAAAATTGGTGTTGAATCACATGTGAAATTGAATGAACTTTGAAATGTGGCTGCTTGCTTCTCGATAAAAAACAGGCTTGGGCGGTCGATAGCTGTCATGTGATGAGACATTAAATACCCAAAAATTTGCAACTTACATTTGTAAGTCTCGTGACATAATTTTTTTAAAAAATAAATAAACAGCTGTCATGATTTTTAAGCTATTCTATCATGTTATAGATATAAACTTGTGTTCGTTTATTATTATTATTTTTATATTATATATAAAATATTAACATCTCATTAATTTATACTAATTTTTTTACACTCATATTTTTTATATTATGCTACATATTAAAATTATTTTAAAAATTAAATAAAAAATTACTTTTTTAAAACAATATTAATAAATATGAATTTAAATATTATTAGCATCTTTGTGTAAGGAAAGATACTTTTCAGTGGTTGAAATCTCAAAAGTTCAAAATGCCAGCAAAGGCGTACGTTCAAAGTCAAGCTAAGCCTACCTTTACCATAGTCTCTGCTTAGTTGGGTAAATTTGAAGACAACTCCAAATTATTGTATGATATATATATATATATATACAAATATTCAAGACAAATTTTTTTTCCTTCGACTTTTCAATATTAAAAAAAAAATTGCATACATTCCTAGTAGCTAACTGAACTAGGAACAAGAAGATCTAATGTGATTAGAAATGCACAGAGTTCAATCTGATATAAATTAAATTAAAATATAATTGCAAGTAAGAGCTCTGGGCTCTAAAAATCGACGAGCAAGTAAGAAATCAAAAGTAGGGTCCGACACTGTCTCCAGTAAAAGTTGTGTTTCGTAACAATGGTTGTTGGCATGACTCGCCGACACAATACGATTGTATAAAAATTTTCCCATTAACGAGTTACACTTCAACCCTGACAGGCCGGGTTACCATTAAGTCACTGCCGCTTTTTCATTTTTTAACTTCTTAAGTTTTTTTTTCTACTTAAAGATACTGATGTGGGACTTAAACAAAACGACCATCTTTATTTTTGTTCTTGGCAAGTTTGTTCTGATTATAGCAACAATCCTTCATTCAAAAATGAAAATTACGCACATTTTTGTATGTAAACATACCCTTTCTTTCAGTAAACAAGATGATATTCAGAAGCCATATATCCAAATTATAATATCTTCACCACCCGCCACCAAAAATACTCTTTCTTTCCGTGTCGTGTTTGGATTTTCTCTTAATGTATCGGGTCAATATTGGATTGACTCGAACGACACAATTTGTCACCCATAATTTCCATAAACCATTTTGTTATTTTTGTTCAAAGCACATACACTTGGTTCAAATCAATGAAAAGTTTTTCTTCTTTGGATGAGTTTTTATATTTCCGTTGACAAGCTGAGGTTTACATTTCAAAGTTTTGCAAACAACTGCTTTTCGAAGCGATCATCTAATATTTGAAAGCAAAATTGTTCCTGATCGGAATAAATTCCATGGATTGAGTCTTTGTTAGATGTAAAAGAATTTCGTACATGAAAAGGGAACAGTTGATTCATAAAATTAGCAGCCAAACAAACACTTACTAAAATAAAATTAGCAGTGGAATGGAAATGGGTGGATCAGTTATTAAGTTATTTTATAAGTCGATTATATTTTACGATTTTAAAAAAATTAAAATTTTATTATGATTTTTAAAACATCAACATTCAAACTAATTTATAATGTCAGTTTGATAGAAATTAATTTGAAAATTTTAAACTTATAATTTTATTTAAAAGTTATTAGCATTACATATTTTATTTACTTAATCTCTTATCACTAAAAATCATTTAATAATTCTAGTACGCACGTAAATATAAAATTGTGATTATTTTTAAAATTATTCATTAAAAACTTCATACAAAAGAATTATAGAAAAAATTAAAAAAATTAAAATGTATTTGATTGCGTGTTAAAAATATAATTGCAAATGTATAAATACAAACTAACATAGATAATGAATTATGTTTAGGATTTGATATTGGTATATTGTGTAATATAATTAATATATATTTTAAATTTATTTTTTATAACAACATCATGTAATATAATTTAAAAAAAAATTAAATATATATATTAAGGTGTATGTCGGTTCAGTTGTGTCGGTTTTATAACCGAACCGACTTTATTAATTTTGTAATTTTTTAGATTTATTTCATCAACCAATCTTAAAAAAAGTATATATATATACAGGCTTAATTTGATCTTGAACTATTATTTGTGTTTAAGAAAAGAAAAAAAAATACCACCCTAGCTAACTACAATTACATTTTTACTGAATAGTATAGGTACATGCACTACTTGAATTCTCATTGTGCTTCTGCAGTTTTATGCTTGCTTTTTGTCAACATTCATAAAATGTACCGAGTCTTCAAAGTACTTCTAACAAATTTTTTCATGTTTGATCATAAGACATTATGTAGCTAAATTGCTAATGTAGGATCTCAAAAGTAAGAAATAAACATATCCTTCGTATTTTTGCTTTCTGCTTATATATCCATCAAATCTTTACCTATTTTAATCCATAAACATGGAAGGTCATGAAAAACAGTTGCAAGTTTTTCTGTATATATCTGATACCTTGATGACAACCTCTAAAGATGCCTAACGAAAGACTTTTTCAAATAATCATTAGCTTATGGTTTCCAAAAGAATTGATGGCATAATTTTACCACATAGGCGACCAATGTAATTTGCTTGCCTTTAAACTAATTTACAGTTGATAATCTTGGTATTAAGAACGGACATAATAACCAATAAATTCCTAAAAAAACAATATATGTGCACCAATTGTTAACGTTAAAAATATAACTTCATGTATAAGAGAATTATGTCATGTAATTAAACAGTAAATTAATTGATCCAATCTGAGTTAGATCGAACAATTTTTTTTAATTGATTAAGGGTTTAAAGTTTGCAAACAGATAATTAATCAAACCGGCCTATATATATTTCTAATATATTTTTATTTGTTAATTTTATACATTTACAATATATTGTATTTTTTTTTCCTCGAATTCTCAATTCTTTATTAATTTTATTAAATTCTCTAATTGAAAATTTGTACACAATCATAATTTAAATGATAATATACAATTTTTTTTAATTAAATTGTTAACAAATATTAGATTTTATTTGTTCATTTAAATAACATATAAATTCTAAACTGTAAATCAAACGTATTAATCCAATATAAATAGGTTGGACCGACGTTTCAATTCTTGTTTTAGTTAACAAATATCCGTCGAGCCGGTTAAATATTTTAAGAAAAAATAGAGCCTAACCGAACAGTGCCACCGCTACTTGGCAATATAAACATTTCATTACCAACTGGAGTACATCAAAACCTACAGGCTAGAAAATGATTAAAAAGAAAAAGATAACCGTCTCTTACCTTCCCTATTTCGGTGTGCTAATGGGAAGTACATGCTGAGTTAGAGGCAAAGGGTGTAAGAAGAGACATATAGCTGACATGTCATCCATTGCGATGTCCTTTCTCTTGCGTTTCCACATATGAACAGCACACTCCACTAGTCTCTTAGCTGCCTTTCCTCTATCTGGTGTTGAAGCAACAATCTGCACAGCTTCGTGGTTCGAAACAACATCCCACACCTAAAGCAGCCAAAGCTAAACAACTTAATAACTTGACCTACATTATCTTTCATCAGCCAATTGTTATGAAATTAAGAGTAATAAAACATTTGGACAATGATAACCAGTAAATAGTCTAAGAGTTTGTTTGTTTCGCGTTTCTAACAACAAAAAAGTGTTACAAGACAAAACATGAAAAAATTTGTCAGAAGCACTTTCAGAGCTTAGAAAGCACATATAACCACTTTTATCTGAAACGATATTTAACAGAAGTGCAAGAAAACATAACCTAAAACCCTTTCACTAATGGCTATTTTTGGTTAAAGGAGAATGATGCATACCCCATCTGTAGCCAGAACAACAAATTGGTCTCTGCTTGTTATGTTTCTCTGTGTGACTTCAGGCACAGAAATGAGTCCAAAATCTTTCACACAGTAATCACCAAAGGCTCTGGACATTGCAAGTCCAGGTGATTCTTCGTCCGGAAGCCATACTCTGTGAACTCCAGGTTCATCATGTAAGCAAAATACCCGGCCATTGCATTGAGTTATACGCTCAGCCTCGTCTACACATACAAGGTGGCAAATAAGCAAGAAAATATTACCAATATTGTTATTACTTGTGGGATTGAGATTGAAGAGGAAGACAGACGAGGTAAATTGGGTTTGAAATCAACAGTAAGCTGAACAGGCACCAAGGTCCCATTATCTGAAGTGGTAGCTAGCACAGCACGAGAATCTCCAACATTTGCAATAATAATGTGTTCACCCTGCCCAAATCAAGATTTTGATGCACATGCTCATGTAAGTATTGGAGGGGATTTCAATCAAAAACTCAAGTTAGTTTCGCAAACTCAAGACGACAAAAAGCAAGATTCTACTTCCTCATGGAATGAACTTAGGGACTACTAAGATGTTGGAAAAGCGCTTCTAATAGCAAAAAGCCTTTCTAATAGAAAAAAGCGCTTTTGTTAGAAAAACGTTTCTAATAGGAAAAAAGCACTTCAAACTAAACGACAAAAAAATTGTTGAAACACTTTCGGCTTAGAAAAGCATATTTTGTGATTGCTGAAAGCTTAAACAGTATCTATTTCAAACTACTTTTTACATAAACACAAGCAAACAAACACTAGACATTTAAATATTTAACCACTTAATCGTCAACTAAGTAATTGTACATCCAATAGCCATGATCAATGCTTTTGTCAGCCAAAACAAGGTAAACCGATGTAAATCATAATACAGAAGGAACTTCAATTACCTGTCTAACAATACTCAAAGCAGTTGTTCCACTATTGAAAGAATCAATTTTTCGATGCTGCTCGAGCTCGAGATCAATAGCAGCACATGTTTTTATGTAGGAGTGCTTCCATATATCAAACCTATGAAGCTTTTTGTCAGTATCCAAATCCAAATCTGATTCTAAGGAAGTTTGAGCTAGTGTCTCTTGCCAATTCCACAACAAAGATGAAGGCATTGATTCTCTAACAACTTTTGCCACAAAATGTCCCCATGGTCCATGTCCATCAAAAACACCACAAAACAGCATATCTTCTTGGCATCCAAATTCCTAAAACCAAAACAAAACATTCCCAATTATCACTTATTGAACAAAGAAAAACTCATTCTTCATATTATTAAACAAAATGGAGCTTAAGTTAACACAAGCATTCTCTAATTACCTCCCAAACAATGCAACAATCTTGGTTTATTCCCTTATGACCTCTCTTTGTAAAAACTGAGGCAAAATTGTTAGAACCACTAGCATTTACAGTACCAGAATTTCGTAAGATTAAGTCATTCTTCTTTGCCTCCTTTGCCATAGCATCAGCAGTCTCTCTACCACCATGATTCTCAGAGTTTCTTCCCTTCTTCAGTGACAGCGATCTTGCCAAGCCATTGAACATTGAAGATAAGTGCCCCATAAGCTATTCAATTAAATTCCTACAAAGTATTGTTGTAGATATTAAACCTGAACATTGTATAAGCATTTATTAAGTCTTGTGTCGTATAGGTACTAGGAAGAACAAGTGGATAAAAAAGATAATTCTTAATTCATATAAAGTAAGAAGCTTCTCATTAAAATTTTCCCACTTGGAGTGAAACATTCTTTCCTGACAATCAAACATGAGATTTAGGCATCTTGAAATGGAGTAATACTACGAGTGAGTAAAAGACAATAGCTGACTCAGAAAGCTAAAGTATTTGAGAATTAAGTATCAGTAACAAACAAAATGACGGTGAGTTTGTGAGACTTGGCAGAGAAAAGAAAAAAAAATGAAATAAAATCTGTTAGTTAGTCCTAAGAAGTTATTCAAATGATTAGTTGTTGGCTTACAAAGGGAAGGTAGAAACAAGGAAACAAGTTGCATTATTTAAAGTTTCAATTTTTATTTACTATTTTTTTTTCATTTTGCAATATCAAAGAAAAAGAAGGAAAAGCTTCCACTAAACCAAAGCTAGTTCTAGTATATGCTCTGCAACCAAAAAAAAAAAAAGAACTTCCACGTCGTTTGTTGGCCGAGAAAACCAGGGAAATCAAGATGTTGAATGGCCATTCAGATGGGAGGATTTTATTGTTCTCTTCGAGAATTTTATAAGTTTGAAATAGTTTTGATGGCAATCTTTTAAACCCAAACAAATTTAACAACTTTTATGGAAAACCCAGATGAAAATCCCAAGAAAGGATGAACAAAAATAACTCAAGATTGCATCTTTTTATCTTTTACCATTTGGAATTAGATTGAAAAAATGCAGAGCTACCTTGTACATTCCATCTTTGATGTTCTCTCAAATATAATAGAAAACCCACAAAAATCCACGAAGAATGAACAAAAAAGGAAACAAATCCGTATGGATTCGAGCTTGACAAATACCAAACAACCCAAAACCAACAAACAAAAATAAAAAACCAATTTAATTTCGTGTTTAAACGATGGAAAACAGAGTCCAAAACAAGTAGAATGAAAAACCCAGAATAGATTCTATGTAAAAACCTTGATTTTTAGCAACGAAATTGCGCATGAAAATCAGGAACTAGAAAGCTAGAAACTCGTATAGTCAAAGTAACATGGGTTTCACTGGTCGGAATTCAGCAGTATTCTGATGAAGAATGGTGAAAATTTGAGACAAAGATAAAGTGAGGACGAACCGCTGTCCATAACAGCATAATTGAGTATATGGGAGTTGGTGTTTTATTGGGTTGTGATTTTTATCTTATGGAGGAGAAGAAAACAAAAACACTTCTGGTGCATACAAAGGATAGAGCGTACGTAATCTTTACTGTTAGGATTGTGTTGTTATCGCTCCCTAACTAAAAGGCTCCTTCTTTCTCTCCAAAATTAGTGTGTATTGTAGTAGAATGTCTGATGTTTAATTGGGTAAACTATATCATTTCTTTCTAAATTTTATTTCTTTCTAAATTTTAATTAAATTTATAATTAAATCTTTAATTTTTTAATTCTAAAATAAATTTTTAAAATTTTACTCATAGATTCTTAAAATTTTAAATTATATAATTTAGTTCCTATTGTCAAAAAATTTTAATTCAAAAACATTTATTTTATTATCAAGATAAGACCTATGTATAATTTTTAAAAATTTATGAACTAAATTATAAAATTTAAAAATTTATGAACATATGTGTGAAAAATTAAAAATTTGAGGACTAAATAGAAAATTTTAAAATTTTTAAGATCTAAATATAAATTTAATTAAATTTTAAAGACCAAATAATAAAGCTTACAATAATGAAACAAGTCTTTAAATTAGAGTGTCTCCAAGATCCTTGGACACAAAATAGAAGATAAAAGATAAAAGACTTTTTTATATTTGAGATAATAAATTGTTTCACCAAACAATTTGATATAATATTTGTATACATAGAGTAATTCAATTTTAAAAGAAAATAGTTATTTTTATACAATTTAAAATCATATATTTATAATTAATATTTAAATTTAATTATTCTATTAATTAAGTAAATTTTATGTTATTAAGTCATAATTTATTGGCACATCGATCATAGTTTATCATAATATTAAAGACAAATTCTTATAGGAATTAGGAGAGGCATGTGCCCAATTTCAATTTTTTAGGAATAAAATTTTAGATGTAATATATTTATAAAATTATAGATAAATTACATGTATAAAATAAAATTGTGTTTTACTTAGATTTTAAATTTTAAATTTTAAAATTTTAATATTTATAATAAGTCACTACAAACTCAATAATTTGAACATATTTTCATTAAAATAAAATATATATAACATTTTTTAATTAAAAAAATTAATAATTGATAAATAATTAATATTATTTTTTAATATATATATGTTGTCTTGATGTAAATCATAATTTACATCAAAAATCCGCTGCAGCATAACATGTATTATTTTAAACATGAACATGTTTTTTAGAAAAATAATAGTAACTTAACCAATTGAACTAAAAAAAAAAAAAAAGTATAATCGAATCTTATCCTTTCTCATTGATTATGTTTTCGTATTAATATTGTTTGAACTAAAAAATATGTAGTATTTTGACTTAATATTATGCTTTAAATAAATAAAGACAAATATTGAACAAGCTTAAGGGGATTAATAATTGTTCAAATGTCTGTGTTACTTCAAATATTGTATATTTTTTAATAAAAACAATTTATTGAATAATTAATCAACACAATTTGTGTTCTAAATTTTAATTAATGATGAGAATAGATCCATTTTTATAATATAATCAACTTATAATAAGATATTAGAAATTTTGTTGAAAATTATTTAATTAGGTTGAGGTTGATTTTTATTATATTTTCATTCCGATTTTTATTTGACTTAATTACTTATTTGATTCACTTTTAATTAACTAAAACATATATGTTTTTTATTTTATAAAAAAATATATCCACATCAAACTTTTTAATATGCATAAAATATATATTTTTTTACAAGGAATAAAAATGTGCATCAAAAAAAGGAAGTTAAAAATAATTATGAAAAAGAGTTATATTTTATAATAAAACTTATCTATATATATTTTTAATGTCAAAAGTTATAATTTACACTTTATTTTGAGCTTCATTGTATTTTTATATCATATATGTAACTACTTTATTCAGTATTCCACGAGACTCGTTCAATGTAGTTGCAGAAATGCATTGAATTGTGAATATTATGACAATCCACCTTTTTTTTGGAAGTTCAGAAATTTAATTTTGATAATAATTTAACTGATAAAGGGATATTCAGTAATGGTATCTACATATTCAGTAAATTATGATTTTGGTTAGCTGAACAAGATTGAATGCTGAAATTTTAAGAATCTGGAAATTATAATGCAATTATTTAAAATAATGATTAATGCCCTGCGTAACAGTAAATTGCTGAAAACTTTAGTGCGTCCTATCTTTTTAAATGCGATTTGAATTTATTCAGTCCTCTAGTAATTTAAAAGAATTAATATTAATATGTATTTATTACTTATGAATTGTATTTAAAAAAAAAATTCAAGATAATAAATTTCGTGATATTTATCAAATTTATTTTTTATTTTTAACACATATTTCCAATTTTTAAAGTTAGTTATACTTATTTTATTTTGCGCACATACAAGTGAGTAGTAAAACTTTAGGGATGTAGAATAATTTTATCAATTTATTTAAAATAATAAAATTGATAAATAATAGAAAAAATATCTTTAATTAAATTATTTATTTCATTTAATTCCTTAGATTTAATCTTTAGCTTTGAGAAAAAATGTTAATTAAGGACAAATAATATTATTTAACAATTATAAAGTCATAATTAATATGATTTACAAAATATTTTTTTAATATTTTTTAATTATACTGTTTTATTTTAATATTTTATTAATTTTTATAAAAAATTAAAATATATATTTAAATAAATTTAAAATTGAATACTATTGCTATTTTTTTTTTTTTAAAATTCATATTAAATTTTACTTTTATTTTTGTTAAGGGCTAATATTCTAATCACATTTTAATCACTTTAAAGAAATAATAATATTTTAATAAAAAAATTATTAAAATAATAAAATTTATTTTTTAATTGACTCTTTATACTTAAATTAAAATAATTAAATAATATTATTTTTAATCTAAAAAAATTAAACTGACACAAATAATATAATTAAATTTATCTAGCACCTCATCCAAAATAATAAACAAAACAAAACATAAATTTTCAGGAAATAGCTGGAGGTGATCATAATTCATATATATATATATATATGTAAAGTAATTGAATATAAAATGATAAAATAATTATGTAATATTTTATTAATAAAAAATATAATTAAATTATATTATATAAATTAATTTATACATAAAATTATTATAAAAAATATTTTTTAGTTTATACTCCATTTTAAAATTCATGTGTCTTTTGATAAGATATCTTTAATATCTAAAATCGGCTGCCCGTACACGTGGGAGATTTTTTTTTTTTTTTTTTATGGTTATATAAAAGTTATGGATATAGTAAAAAAAAAAAAAAAATAGTATTGAATAAAAAAATTAAATTTATTTTTATTCTAAAATATACTTATTTTTTTTTTAAATATTGCTTGTATTAAAAAAATATTCCATTTATGGACCTAGATCTCTGGTAACAAATTGCGTAAAAAAGTAAGTAGTTTTTTTATTGTATCATATTTTAATATTAATTATATTATATTAATGTATTAATTGATATATAAA
Source organism: Elaeagnus macrophylla (assembly GCA_029378325.1). NCBI lineage: Eukaryota > Viridiplantae > Streptophyta > Magnoliopsida > Rosales > Elaeagnaceae > Elaeagnus > Elaeagnus macrophylla. The sequence goes on from CM055642.1 coordinate 16,788,240, forward strand.
AAAGTTATTTCAAAATTTTTGTTGTTTATATAAAATGATAAAAATAATTTGAAAGAATTTGAAAAATTATTGATTAATTATAAATAAATTTTTTATTCATATTATATTATAATTATATAATATTATTGATTAATTATAATTAAACATTTTAAAAAATAAAACTTCTACTGACACCTCCCCAAATGTATTTTATTTATATATAAAAAAAGAGCTTAAAATTCTTTTTTTATTATTAATAAAAAAAAATACACTCACGTAAAATTCAAAATTAAATATTAAATTTTTGGTTAAAGAATTAAAAATATAACCACCTAAATATTTCCAACCTCCCAAACGTACTTGGTTTAACTGTAACTCAAAAAAAACAACTGCATATATAACTCTCTAAGTAAAATTTTATATATCTCATACAAAATTATACTTCTTTTAACTAGAAAATATATTACATATTTTAAAAATATTTATAATTTTTACTTAATTTAATAACAAGATTAATATTTTAAAATTAATATAAAATTGGTATATTAATAAATTTTGTGCTTCAAAAAAACAAATAAAATTATTTGGCCAACTAAATCTTTTATGACGTGTCAGTCTCAAATATTATGTGAAGAGTGAGTATTATGGAGACTGTTGTCATTGCTACATTAAGATCAGTTTTGTTACTTTTTGCTAGTTTTAAAAAAAAATTGCTAATTTTTTTCGTTTGTGCTTGTTTCATCAGATTTCTCGAACCAGCTAAATTTCTTATTTTAGCTGATTAAAAACTGGTAAAATGAACAGATTTTATAGTAGTGTTTATTACAAATCTTTGAATATGAATTAAATACTAAAAAAGACAAATTTTAATAATATATTTAATTATTATTTGTCACTTAAATTGTGATAGAGTCAATACTTAATTATTTATTAATAAATATAATTTTCTTTATTTTAAGAAAAATACTTTTTATTTAAAGTTTTAAAAAATCTTAAGCTATACGATAAATATAATTGGCTCAGTACCTTTTTTATATCAATATTTTAATAAAAATATTTTAAATTGATCATATTATTAAAATATTCTAATTTAATATTTATATTATCAAATTTTAAAAAACTTATTTTTTGTAAAAATGACTAAATTAAAATTATTTTGAAAACATAAGTATTATAATAATATCATTTAAAAATATGATTAATTTGAGATGCTTTTGAAGTTTGATACAAAATGAGTATTATAAAAGTATCGATCCTAATATATTTGGCTCATTCCGATAAGAGTCTTATTTTTTAATGGTGTCTTACACCATAAAACGAAGTACTAATAAAAACAAACCGTTTTATATTCTCATTCATGCACTCTTTCAATTAGTTAAGTGACATATGATATTTTTTAAAAATAATAAAGTTTATTCTAACTCTTACACTAATGCATGTCAAATAAGGAACTGAAAGAGTGTATAAATGAGTAAAATTAACATTCCTACTACTTTTATTTTAAACACAATGCAAACATAAAATAGCAATATTTTATCATGTATTGAGAAGATCACGATTTGAATATTTGATTTAAAAATACGTTGATAATAATAATAATAATAAAAAGAGTCAAGCTCATAGTGACATAAAATATTTCCTAAAGCTATTCCCCAACATGTTTGCTACCTGAATCTTTCAATTTCACAAGTGCAATGATAATAATTCAAACTGTAAATAAAAAGATAATAAATAAATTTATAATGATTAAATTATTCATTAAAACTATATTTTTAGAATACTACATAGAATATCAAAATAAAGATAAGTTGAATAATATTTTTGAAAATTACATAAAATAATACCTCTAATACATATAATAATAAAATTAACACTTAAATAATATTAAACATGGTTCAATTGATAAGAATTCATCATTAAATGGGATTTAATTAGCTTGAACAATGTTCTATATAAAATTTTTGAGATAATTTTTTATTTTTATTTATAGTAAAAATATATGAGTAAGACATAAAGATGTGTAATTTTTAGGAAAAATAACAAAAATAGTACCCCTCAAAATTTATAATAATAAAAATAGCACCATTTATGTCAAATTATATATTTTTACAATTAAAAAAATAATTATTATATTATTTTTTTTGAACGCATGTCCAATTAGACGCCGTTTAACATTGAACGTTAAATGTTATTAATGTGATATTTTTGTTATTATAAATTTTAAAAGATATTATAAATATTATTTTCCCAAAATTGCTCATGTCACTATTTAAAAAATTATTTTATTTTTAAATGAAAATTTGAATCTAATTAGAAATTTAGATCATTTGAGTTTTGACTTAAAATCAAAATCAAAATCAAAATTTCTAAATGGCTAAAAATAACAAATTCCAACAATAAGTCCGTTTAATCTATATAAAAATAAAAATAAAAAGTCACGTGTGATCTTAAAAGATACACACTTGATAATTGATACACACATATGATGAGTTTGGAGTTTGAACCAACGTTCAATTGATACACACTTGATTTATGGGGTCATCAATCTTTAACAAATTTTGCCTCTGGTGAGATAAATGAACAATACGTTTATCCTTTTATATATTTTAACACTATGCGCCTTGTAGGCTTATGTGCTTTAGGGATTTAAATGCATGATCTGACATTTTGATACCATGTTCCCATATGTTGGTCATTATTTTATGAAAATTTTAAGTCATTGAGAAACGAGCCAACAATAATCTATACATTTTTACACTTAAAGTATACAAAGCTTGACTAAGACAATTGAATAAATAATTAATTATGATATTAATCCCACAATTATAAGACATACAACACAATCAGAGCCGAGTCAAGGAAAAAAATTAATAAAAATAATAGTATATTTAATTCAATATTAAATTTTTTATATTATATTATAATAAATACATAAAATTAGAGCTCAAAAAATATAATAAATTAATAATTATTAACATTATTTATGAATAAAATAAATGTATTAACTAAAAAAATTTAAGTAAATAAAAAACTTAATTAAACACACAAAATTTATAGTTGTTAAAACTAAAATAAATATATGAAAATGTAAAAAGTAAAATATGATTTAGAATTTTAAACTTGAAATTATATTTAAAAATATATGTTCATAAATAATATAAGACTGATAAATAATAATAAAAATAATAATTTTTATATAAAATAATTTTAAATAATTTCTAAAAGATTATTAAAATAAAATTTTAAATAATATAATATTAAATAAAGTTAAAATTTAAGTTAAAATAAAATATGATAAACATAAACTTAAAAGTTTTAATACGAAGTTTATCATATATTTATTTTTTTAATTTTATTTTTATAATGTTAAATTTAAAGTTAAATATTTAAACGTTTTTTAAATTATCACATTTAAGGAGAATTTTTACATAAGAATTTTAAATAATTTTACATAATAATTATTTAAAAATTTAAGAAGAATAATTATTTAAAAATTTTAAATAATTTTACATAATAATTATTTAAAAAATTTAAATAATTTTACATAAGAAATGACTACAATTTTATTTTTATTACTAATAGTTATCACATAGATGAAAAATATATATATATTAGCCATTTTATTTATAATTTATATCATTTTTATTCACGTATTTGTTAAATATTATTAATATATTACAAAATGTATAAATAAAAATTACACAATATATTATTATAAATAAAATATTTATTTAATATTAAAAATATATATATAATTAATTTTTTTTAAAAAAATTAATCAGAGCTACGACCCTGTCTGCACTATCCTTCGGCCCCAGAACATAATATATATATATATAAAGAAACAAGTTAATTTTTAGTAACGGAAAGTTAGGTAGTCTTTTCAATTATAATATAATTCCTGAGTTGAATTTCTAACACGAAACGAAATCGATAAGATTCAAAACATGCACCAAAGTCAAGAAGTTCTAAACCCAATTTTTTTAACGCATAAAGAAAAGTCCACAAGGAGGTAAAACGTGTACTAATAACAAGACCACTCCTTTTCCTTTTCCAGATATTTCTGTACACTTTTTCTAGCTAGGGATTGTATTCATGACCCTTCATGCAAAATTACAGCTATCGAAAATCAAATTATTAAATTGACACTGTTTCTTACCTGTCCGCTCTGGCGTTGGTAGCTAAAAGACAAGCATTTTAACAACTAACAAGTTAAAGTCAATCTTATTTTAATTGAAAATACTTTTATTATAATATAATACATATATCCATATACATATTATTTAAACATTACATTTTTATAATTTAACATTATATCTCACTTAATTATAATATATTAGTTTTACTCTATTTTAAAAAAAATTTGTAATATTTTAAGTAACTCAAATTAACCATATTTTTAAATAATTTTATTTTAATATTTATATTTTTAAAATAATTTTAATTTTATCATTTTTATAAAAAATAAGTGTACTAAAATTTAACAACATTAATATTAAACTAGAATTTTTTGATATCATATATATTAAATTAAATTTTTTTATAATATAAATATTAAATTAAAAAAATTTAATAATACAATCGATTTAGAATATTTTTGTTTAAACATAAGTATATAAAAAAATATTAAGCTCATTTTAATATATTAAGGTATAAGCTTCTTATCTATGAATGTAATTAGTTGGCATAATTGGGATGTACTATGAAAAGCTGAGAAAAAGAATAAAAAGATCCTGATTATTACCACATATTAATATATGTTTTTGTTAGATTACGACATATTAATATATTGAATTGTAACCGTCACAATTATTATATATATATGTACTATTTAGGAAAGAAAATAATAAAAGAGTAAAAAATAATATTTTATATTTTATATAAAATGTATTCACTATCCAATAAATCTTAGAGCAAAAGAAAAGATCTTATATACTTGTCAGTTGTCACGTCTAAAATGTAAAAGGAACCTTTGCTTTCCTCCAAAAACTACCCTACTTAATACAATGGCATTCAGAGAATGGTCGTGATCATGATATAAAATTTAAATAGTATTGTTTATATTAAATTATGATATTTATTAAATAATATATTAATTATTAATTTAAAATAAAATAAAATAAAAAATAATTATAAAATATTTTATTAATAAAAAATTAATTAAATTATAATATGTATATAATAAAAAGATTTATTCTAAAAGTTACGAACCAACCATTTCATCTATAAAAATTAATTAAAAAATATTGTTTATTTTAAATCAATTTAATTCCAATTTATAAATTAATAATTATTATTAATAAATAATTTTACAATTTTATATTTTAATTTTACATTTAATTAATAATCAAAATATTTTATTCAAAATTCATGCCTTATTAACTAGTTTTAAATTTAAATAATAATATTATCATAATTATTTGTATTATAATAATAATAAAAATATAAGAATTTATTTTAATTAAAAATTAGTGATATTTTTATTTATAAATTTATTATTAATAAAAATAATTATATTAATAATAATTTTGGTTATTGCAATAAGAGCACCCTTTAATTTTTGTATATTTTTTATTATTTTATTATTTATAAATAATTTAAATGAGTTATTTTTATTTTATTTATTTTTTTAAGAATAATTTAAACAAATTGTTTTTTTTTTTTTTTGTCATATCTTAGAAAAGAATTATCTAAAAAATTCAGTTTATAAAATTTGTCTAAATAATAATTCTCTTTCAGATATATAAACCAGATAATTTAGTTAATAATATATTTAAATTACATGAATAAAATTATAGATTTAAAAGATAAAAAAATATATAGTAATTATTAAAATTCACACACACACACACACACACATATATATATATATATATATATATAAACCACTCTGGCTTTTCATAAATTTTCTAATGCCGACATTTCCAGTGGACCAAACTATCAAAGGTATAAAAATATCTTCAACATTATTTGCAATATTCCATTGTCGAAATGAATTATTCCTAATAATATTAACAAATATTATTGTTAAAAAAAAAGTCAATTATTAATATAAATATTATTAATAAAATATCAAATATTATAAATAAAATATTATCTATGATTAATTTTATTTATTTTTAAAAATAATTTATTATTATATATTTTTATTTCGTTCTGTTAATCATATATTTATTAATTTAAATAATTATTTTAAATATTTTAACAACTTATTCTAATTTTTTTATTTGTTGGTCATGATAAATATGAAATATATTTATATTTATTAAATAAAATAATAAGTAATTGATTGTTTTAATATATTTTTTTGTTTAATTTCAAATTTTATAATTTTATTAGTCTATAATTCTTTTGTGAAATTTTTTAAATATTTTTGTTGATAAAGATAATATCTTTAATATATTCAAAAAAAATATTTTAATATTTTGCCGAATATCAATATTCCCTCACATAAACTGATCGTTGAATAAAGTAAGGATTTAAATCCTTTATTTTATTTTTATTTTTTTTAATTAAATTTAAGTTATATATTTTTTAATTTAAAAATTAAATATTATTTTTTATTAATATCTTTAAATTTATCACATGTATTAAATACAAAATAAATAATTAAGATTTAAAAATAATAAGTAGAGAATGTTAATTCATAAAATAGTCGGCAATTCTTATCTCAATTAAGTAATTTTTCTCATTTACAAATCAGCTTTATTTTAATAGTTTAAAAAAAAATTAGCAGATTTATATTCTAAAAAAATTGATCTTTAAGTTTGCCAATAGTGTCGGTTTTATAGTTTTGAATTTTTATCAAAATAGATAAACCAACATATAATAAAAATTATAATTTAAGAAGAATGAAAAATAATAAAATATAATAAAAATTATAACAAATGTATAAATATAATAAATTAAAATTCTGAGCTTTAAATTTTTATCGAAAAATTAGGTAAATTGGTTTCATTTTTATCTATTTTATCATATTAAATAACTTACTCGACCGATAGATTTGCAAACTTTTTGAACCTACACTTTGACCAACTAACTCGCAAGTAAAAATACATTTGGGCTAGGTTTGAATTTGGTATTGAATTCAATCGATTATGCAGTTTTAAGAAGAAAATAAAATACCCAACTTACGAACCAAGGCTTTCAATTAAGTTCAAATTAAGATTAAACGGATTAAATTCGTATTGAGTCTAATTAAGTTAGGTTATAAACCGATAGACCATAACTCTACCCGACCCGACACATCTCTTGGAAAGCAATAGTTAAGGAAACTCTTGTAATATGTTCTGGTGCAGAGACATACCTAGCTTAGGGTTGTACCGGGCTTAAGCCCGGGCAGCCTTTTTTTTTTTTTTTTAATTAATATTAATAATATAAATATAATTTAATATATTATATTATAATTATATCTTTTTTTTTTAAATAAAAATATTAAATATTTAAAATATTTATGTTTTAATTTACACTCGTATAAATAGTTATGTATTATATACTCCTAAAAATTATAATTTTTAAACTTTTTAATTGATAAATATTATTTAATTATTAATTTAAGTATATATTTAAGTATAAATTTATATATATTTAGCACTCTTTTTTTTATAACAATTCACTATTATTTTATTAAATATGTTTTTTTTTCTTCTTTAAATTATTAATTAGAGCTCTTTATTTCAAAATATATATTATATCATTGTTATATTATAACATAAAATTTATTTTAAATTTATATACTATCAATTACTATTAATAGGTGAAAAATAATTAGGCATATAACTTATTTATTGATTCTTTAATTCTTTAGTTATTTTAATTTTTTGTTTAATTGTTGTTAGGTCTATTTAAATTTGTAATTTTTAATTTATATACTTTAATTTACATTAAATATTTTTTTTTGTAGGTTATAATAGATAAACCTCACAAAAATTCTAAATTATTTAAAACTCTTCATTTATTCTTTAAGAAAATAGATGACCAACAATCAACCAAGATACTTTTATTGAGGCTACTAATCAAAAAAGTAAGCTACTAATCAAAAAAGTAAGCGATCTCAAAAACTACTTCTTGAAGTTTGCAGAAAAAATTGAATCTAAATTGATAATCGATGAATTTTATGCTCTAAAACGTCGTCGGGCACAATTTAAATAATTTTTTTTATTTTTGAAATTTATATTATTTTTTCAATATTAGCTATAAATCTTAATATTATAAATAAAAAAATTAAAATTTTATTTTAATATAAATTAGCCCTCCTAAAAAAATAATTCTGGTTACGTCCCTGTTCTGGTGGAAGAAAAGAAACTGTTGGAATATCATTATTGGTGAAAATATTGACATTGATAAAATATTAATTTAATTTTATGAGATATTGAGCATACTTTTGATACCGTTAGATATTTGATGAAACCAATCGTTTGGTAGCCCAGTGGTCGGGCTCTAGCGGCTAAGATCCAGGGTCTCTGTCCTCACACGGCAGGGCGTGGGTTCGAGGCTCGCAGAACGCTAGTTTCTGTCAGGCTCTTTAGTCTGGCTTAATCTGGTTGTAACCTACGGATTCCGCGCTCTGCTTGTCGGGCTCCAGTCCCCTCTGGATCCGCTGGCTGACCTGCGATTGGTATTTGATCCAAAACATTCCGATGATCCTGGTGTGTGGCGGTGTGTGGCAATAGCCCTATCCCCCCTATCCCGGTGAGGTTTTTTTTCATCAAAAAAAAAAAAAAAAAAAAAAAAAAGATATTTGATGAAAATTATAGAAACAGTAAAATTTTTTATGAATCTTTTAGGAATATTAAAATAAATAATGATAGAATAATTATATTGGGTTTTTTTCCCTTTATTTAATCATTTTAATATATATGTAATGCTAACATATTAGGATTATTTTTCAATATCGAGATATCTATATAAATTATATTAAAAATAATATAAAAAAAAATTAATCATACATGTAAAAAATTATTTTAAAAATAAGAATTATGTCATAAATAAAAAATAACTTGAGAGAGAGATATAATTAAAATATTCATATAATTAATTATCTATAAATAAATAACATTCAATGAGTTATAACTTATAAATAAGTAATTAATATTTAAGTAAACATGAAAATTTATGGAGATTTAAAATTGATTATCTTTATAAAATATTAACTTAATTTATAGTAAAAAAATAATAATAATAATAAAAAGTTATATAAGTGTATTTTTATTTTAACAAAACTAAAAAAAAAAATTAAAACAATATTTTCTATATTTTAAAATTTTAAAAAAATATAATTTTTTTAACACTTTTTTATATTTTCACAAAAATATTTACAAAATTGAAATAATTTTGATTTTGATAAAAATACCAGTAAACACCAAAATGTTTTAACCAAAGTACAAGTGTACAACACATTGATTTACAGATTCACACACATGCAAAGGTACACATGTGACACACTTTAGCAAGTCATAAGTATAATAAGACACCACCATTTGTCCATTTCCATCCGCATAATTATGAAGTCGGTGCAAAGTAAAGGCAGGAGTCACTTGCGGTCCACTGTGGCTTAGAAATTGAGCCATTTAACACTTGCCACGCAGCAGAATACAATCAGTTGTGGGACGGCACACCGTGATTGGATAGCTAGTGGATGTTCAAATATATTTATACCAAAATTATAAGTGACCTAAAAAATTAAATAAAAATTCATAATTTTTCATTTTTACAAAATTTAAAAATAAATACATTTAATAACTCATCTGTAACTTTTATTTTTAAAAATAGAAACTAAGTTTTGAAATTTAGCTAAAGTTTAAAATTCAAAAAGTCCATTTTAGAATTAAATAATTTTTTTTCTTGCTTCTAAAAATTAATATCTTAACTATACTCAATCATATTCTTAAAATAATTAAAAAATCAAATTTAAGTAAAAATTTTATCAAAATACATTTAAAATTAAATTTTAAAATTAAAAATTTGAAAATAATTATCAAACAAGTAATATCCTATTCTCATTTTCTACTTTTAAAAATTAAAATTAGAAGTTAATTATCAAATAACTTTTTTTTTTTTTCAAAAACATTTGAAATTTAAAATTTAAATTCAAAACTATTGTCAAACATAATCAAAGTAAGCTGGATTCTATTTACTAATATTATTGTGATGAAATTATTTCAAATTCATGTTAAATTTAAAATATTTAGATTTTTCTTTAATTTTATCCTTATTTTATATATATATATATATTTCCATTTTTTGGCCCAAAAGCTCATGAAAAACTCTAGGAAATTTCATCGGGCCAATTTAAACGTTGCTCACTTGCGAGCGAGTGAGTGTCAATGTCAAACACTTCTTTTTACTCTTTGAAGGTATCCTATGTTTATATTTCTATTCAATGAATTAACGCGTCACCTACATTGGAATATCAAAGATGTAGAAAGTTTAAGAATTGTGCCGTATTCAACACAGATAAATAAAAGACTTGTGCCGTATTGAAATATAAATATTTTGTGGTTCTCTTTCTGTTGGATCGAAGTAAAATGTCTATAATCAAACTTTTAATACTTCTATTTTAAGACGAAAAGGTGTCTCCAAATTAGGGGTGTCAATCGTGTCGTGTTGGTCGTGTTCGTGTCGTGTTCGTATCGTGTTTGTTCGTGTTATTCGTGTTGTGTTTTCGTGTTGGTTAGCACATTAAAAAATTTACTTGAATTTTTTTTGTGTTACTTATTTATAATAGTAAGGAATAATAAAACCTTTAAGAAAATAAAAAAATTATTGATCAATTCTTACTAAAAAAAATTCGTGTCGTGTCGTGTTCAGATCGTGCTATCGTGCCGTGTCAGAAATTGCCACCCCTACTCCAAATACAGTCTTGCAAAATATCAATAACAGTAAAAAATTATGGGAAAAAAAAAATTGGACATTTATCTTTTTACCATCACTTTTTCAAAACAAAAAATAACTAATAAAGACTAAATTGCTATAAAAAAAAATATGAATTGAATTGGAGAGAACAGAATGTAAAACTTTATTTTTTTTATGTCATTTTAAAAGTAACAATAACTAATATAAAGTAAAAAAAGTTAAAAATTAGGGATAATTTTGTAGTTGCATATTGTAAATTTAAAAATGAGAATAAATATCAAAGATGAGTATGAAAACAATGAATCCCTTAATCCCTTTACATGTTTTTAATGAGTAAATCACTTTTCATTCATTACTATCACCTTTACATTCACGTAAAATGTAATATCATTTGCTTATTTTGACTACATTACATTTGTAGTTTGTAGTTGCATATTGTAAATTTGAGAATCAATATCAAAGATAAGTATGAAAACAATCAATGAAAATGAATCCCTTAATCCCTTTACAGCATGTTTTTAATGAGTATATCACTTTTCATTCATTCCCTCACCTTTACATTCGCGAAAAATTTTCTTATTTTGACTTCATTGCATTTGTAGTCTAATGTAGTCATAATCATAAGAGGGAAAATAATTTCATATTGAAAGATTTGTGAGAGAAAATTAGATCCTTAAGTTGAAAAAATTGACTAATGTGTCTCTCAACATGCTAAAAAATGTCACGTATAATTTATTAGAATCTTGCTACATAAAATATAGGGACCCAAATAATGACATTTGGTCGCTTAATTTTAGAAAAGAAAAAAAAAGTCAATTAAAAATAAATATATTTAATAATTTTTTAATTAATTTTTTTTAAATTAATATTTTAATATTAAAATAATATAATTTGTTCTTAATTGACTTTTAAAAAAAAAATACTTTAATTAAAAAATTATTAAAATTATATTTTTTTCCTTAATTAACCCATTTTTCTAAAACTAATGGATCAAACAATATTATCTATAATTTAAGAGACCAAATAACACAAATGATTAAATTTGAGAAGCCACACTTTTCTCTAAAATATAATATCATTTAGGATGAAATGTACTTGGCTAATCTATCCTCTTATATCATTATGTCTTTTATAATATTGCATATCTAGTCATATTTTCCCAATGTTAAATTAACAAAAAAAAATTATGTTCACTAAATTACATATTCAAAAAAAAAAAGGGGGTGAAAGAAAAACAGTGGATTGTTGCTTAAAAAAAAAACAGTGGATTCACCCGGTAAGCCGAAGGCAACTTGGTCCGCCCGTTTGGCCCAAACAAACTGAGTCCAGCCTATTTTAGACTAAAACAATGCATCATTCAGAAAAAGCTCACATAACCTTAATGATTTTACACAATGGGTATGTACTCCACGATTTACCGGATGTAACCAGAATTAGCCTTGAGATAATCTTCTAAACACTCAATTTCTACTTAAAAGTCATTAAATTCATTACCACAATGCTTATGGTACTACATTGAACGACTCCAATATTTAAGAAACATGTTCTTTCTTTACAGGTACTTCAAATATTAATAAAGAAGTTTGTTTTGATACCTCAATATGACAAATACTCCATGGTAGTGTTACTATGCCGTTGGGTTGCTTGAGTAACTGGCTTGAAATTGTTTTAAGAGCTGCAGAGACTGATGATAGAGATTGAGATCAATGCCATCAACATTCCGACCCACCCGTGCCTTCAAAATTGCCTTAAATGGAACAAAACAAGTCCTGCTCTTTTAGAAATAAAAATGTAACAGAGCTGTCAACTGGATGGTATCATATAAATTATGAATCGCTCACCTCATTATCAGTTTCAATAAGCAGTTCACCAATAAACTGATAGATGGAGCCAACACGAAAACTGAGTTCCCTAAGGTGCTGGGTATCAATTTTTAGCTTAGTATTTCCATCTGCTATTATAGCGACGGCTTTCTCCACAGAATACTCCTCTAGTCTGATGGAGATTAAGATTTATTAATATCCTCCAATGACATTAAATTATTTTCAAAAAAGATGCAGTTAACATTTTGTATGGTGGAAAAGGTACAAAAAGAACTGTAATGCAATCATTTAATCACTCATTAGTACAATGGCACATAATTGTTTTAGAATACAGTTGTTTAAAACTTAAATAAATTGAACTGCTTCCATTTTATGAAGTTTATTGAGGATTCAAGGAATATATTATAGTTAGGCATCAATGCATTATGACACCTGTAGTGTCGAGCACATGGAGATGGAAGAAACCAATAATATTCTAGCATCTAATAAGATATTTCAACTGCAAACTAAACTAACCACATTGGGTGGTAATGTTTAGCATCGTAACCTATTCGAAATGCAGATACTACATCTCTAATGGCAGCACTTGATGCAAATTTGATAAAAGTTTACTTTGGTGAAACATTTTCAGCCAATTCAACAAAGCATTAGAATACTGCAATAATCTTCTCAAAGCACAAAAATTACTACTTCTAGTTTAAACTTTCATTATCTCCTAAAAAAGCTATTACCATCACCACTCATATGCTATCTATTCAACTCTAACACTGCTTCCAGCTTCATTTCCACCCTATCCATGCTCGCCAGCCCCTGTGTGCAAACCAATCTTCTGAACCATTGATGAAAAGAATACTCATACGAAAGGGTGGTGCTATTACCTTAGCAAAAAATACCAATGCCAGCAAATTTTCTATTTTTAAAAAGTTTTCTAAATTTTAAATTTTCTTTGGCATAATTAGTGTTTTTTTTCTCTGATAATAGCAATCACCAATATGAATATACTTCTATTCACTTTACGACACATGCTCTATTTCAGCAAAGAGTATAATTATGTAATGACAGAGCAAATAGAGTTCCTTAGATGAATTCTCTATAGAAGATTCAATGAGCTTTTTGTTTCCCCCTTGCTTCGTTTGAAGAGAGCGTATTGGTTGAAATGTCAATTATGCATATTACACACAGCCGGTAAATAAAGGAAGTAAATTGAACAAGAAAAGCCTATGAACATAAAACTGAAGCAAAGTGTTGGAAGAGCAGCTGTCTTACTTTCCTGTAACTCTAAGTGAAGTTCCATGCTTGAAATATGAAGATGATGGATGTAGGTCCTCCAATAAAACACATGCCCCAGATTTTATTTCAGAAGAAGCCATCAAGGCACACTCCCTTAATCAAAAGGGCACTCAAATACTTCCTGCATTTGAGGAACACATCTATGAATTCTTGAAATAAAATGTTAATATCATGGAGAAAGATCAAGTGATATATAATCCTAGTCATAAAATCTGTGGATGGTAACACCACAGTGAGTCTCAATTCAATTTCAATGGCTTTGTTTTGTGTTCTTTAAACATATTACTATATCTCCATGACACATATGATCTGAACAAATAGTTAAAATATTAATTCCCAAATTATTCTTCTCGAAAAACCATGATCTTAGAGATAATCAAAGTTAGTTTTTTTCCACTTCTTTTTACTCTCCTTTCTCGACTATAAAAAAAAAAAAAAGGAAGAGATAATACCGAAACAAACAAACCAAAAAAGAAAGAAATAAAAAATTCCCAAAGTTACATATGCCATTACTTTAGACCAGACAAAAACAGCACAGGAAAGTAGTTATATCTCAAGATATTAGACATGCTATAGCATAAAAAGCAATTACAAATGTACAAAATGCAGGGCAAGTGAAGTATCATACAAGTCCAATAGAATTGGCCAGTTGAACACGTTTACTTGCTTAGTAGTAATACACCATAAATTCGTCAAATGGGACAACATAAGGACATGAAAAAACCTAATGGGCATAAACATAAACCAAGTATAAGTTTCAAAAATATGACACCAAAAATCCATGAACAATACAAGTTGTTGTCACCGTACATGTGTAACTCAATGTCATGTTCTCCAATTAGAGAGTTATTGAGTAGTGAGGTTTGAGTTTCGATGATGTGGATGTGAGAGTAATGTATGGGCTATATAATAGGATAACGAACACCTAGGGACTATGTTGAGACTAAGTTAAATAATTAATATTCACATTCTAATCATTAATTAATTTTTAGAAGAATATGGGTAACTATTTCTTTAAATCTCTATAATTAAGCTTGTTTGGCCTGAAGAAATTCAATGATTTGTGACCCCCTAAAAAACACTTTGAACCAACAAGTAGTATCAGAGCATAGTCATATATTCAACAGGTGGACTAGCACCATATCAACCAATAGTGCATGACAAAAACTAAGGTAACCAAATCATATGATGGGCTAGCACCCTATCAACCAATAGTGTGTGACGGAAGTTAAGTGAGCTAGCACCGTATCAACTAAAAAGTGAGCTGATATTGTATCAACTAGCAGAAAGTCAAGATGGCTAGATAGTCGAAATGTAGGTGCATGACAAGGTTTGAATTCCTAGGCTATTGTTAAGGGGGAGATCGTGGGCCATATAATAGGACAATGAGAACTTCTAAGGACTATAAAAGAATGAAGTTAAATGATTTAATGTTCACCTTTTAATCACCATTTGGTTTTTACAAGGATATAGACGGCCATTTCTTCGTAACTTTATAATTAAGTGTGTTTAACTTGGAGAAATTTAAAGATGGTTGACCACTGGAAAGCACCTAAATCCAACAGAATGTAGTTATTTCAAAAATAAAAAAATAAAAATAACCGTTGTCCCATTTTCTAAAGGAGTTAGTTCTACCACTATATGACTGGAGTTCCCACATGATCAAACTTATTGGACTCCAATGAATTTTACTCTAAAATGAAAATGAGCAAAACAACAATATAATATAATTTCAAGAATAACGCTGCAGAGTCCGAACCCCAAAATCTCAAGTAAACTAATCTTAGAAAGAAAAAAAAAGTTTTTGAAAGAAAGTCCTCTGCAAACCCATCTTTATAGTTTCTGAGAAAATGTCGTTTAAAATACTTCTACTTTAAAGTCTAAACCAACCATCCAATTCGATACGATTATGGATTACACTAACGAAAACACTATAACAAACCCATAAGATCAACCTCCCAAAATTCAAAGATTTGCAACGAAAATGGGAGATTTATGTGAAAAAACTGACATATGTGCTCAACGTACCTCAGAACTTTTTCTAGGAGCAGAAGCGGGAGCTGGGAGGGTTTTGTGTTTTGTACCAGAGCAAGCGAGGGAATAGAGGAAAGCATGTGAGTTGGACTCCGGTACTGCCGCGACCACGTCTTTGTTAAATGCGTTTGGCTTTGTTAAAAATAAATAAAAATTCAAAAGCATTAAGCTAAATATTCTTTTTTTTTTTTTTTTTGTCGATGCAATAGCAATAGCATATACTACGAACTACCACCTTATATTCAAGACTTTAAAATATGATTGTTAACTTTTTTTATAAAAAATTCTATTTTTTTTTTACAGAATTAAATTTTTCTTTCTTCTTTCTTCTATATATATATAGAAGAAAGAAGAAAGAAAAATTTAATTCTGTAAAAAAAAAATAGAATTTTTTATAAAAAAAGTTAACAATCATATTTTAAAGTCTTGAATATAAGGTGGTAGTTCGTAGTATATGCTATTGCTATTGCATCGACAAAAAAAAAAAAAAAGAATATTTAGCTTAATGCTTTTGAATTTTTATTTATTTTTAACAAAGCCAAACGCATTTAACAAAGACGTGGTCGCGGCAGTACCGGAGTCCAACTCACATGCTTTCCTCTATTCCCTCGCTTGCTCTGGTACAAAACACAAAACCCTCCCAGCTCCCGCTTCTGCTCCTAGAAAAAGTTCTGAGGTACGTTGAGCACATATGTCAGTTTTTTCACATAAATCTCCCATTTTCGTTGCAAATCTTTGAATTTTGGGAGGTTGATCTTATGGGTTTGTTATAGTGTTTTCGTTAGTGTAATCCATAATCGTATCGAATTGGATGGTTGGTTTAGACTTTAAAGTAGAAGTATTTTAAACGACATTTTCTCAGAAACTATAAAGATGGGTTTGCAGAGGACTTTCTTTCAAAAACTTTTTTTTTCTTTCTAAGATTAGTTTACTTGAGATTTTGGGGTTCGGACTCTGCAGCGTTATTCTTGAAATTATATTATATTGTTGTTTTGCTCATTTTCATTTTAGAGTAAAATTCATTGGAGTCCAATAAGTTTGATCATGTGGGAACTCCAGTCATATAGTGGTAGAACTAACTCCTTTAGAAAATGGGACACCGTAAAGACAACGGTTATTTTTATTTTTTTATTTTTGAAATAACTACATTCTGTTGGATTTAGGTGCTTTCCAGTGGTCAACCATCTTTAAATTTCTCCAAGTTAAACACACTTAATTATAAAGTTACGAAGAAATGGCCGTCTATATCCTTGTAAAAACCAAATGGTGATTAAAAGGTGAACATTAAATCATTTAACTTCATTCTTTTATAGTCCTTAGAAGTTCTCATTGTCCTATTATATGGCCCACGATCTCCCCCTTAACAATAGCCTAGGAATTCAAACCTTGTCATGCACCTACATTTCGACTATCTAGCCATCTTGACTTTCTGCTAGTTGACACAATATCAGCTCACTTTTTAGTTGATACGGTGCTAGCTCACTTAACTTCCGTCACACACTATTGGTTGATAGGGTGCTAGCCCATCATATGATTTGGTTACCTTAGTCTTTGTCATGCACTATTGGTTGATATGGTGCTAGTCCACCTGTTGAATATATGACTATGCTCTGATACTACTTGTTGGTTCAAAGTGTTTTTTAGGGGGTCACAAATCATTGAATTTCTTCAGGCCAAACAAGCTTAATTATAGAGATTTAAAGAAATAGTTACCCATATTCTTCTAAAAATTAATTAATGATTAGAATGTGAATATTAATTATTTAACTTAGTCTCAACATAGTCCCTAGGTGTTCGTTATCCTATTATATAGCCCATAC
Organism: Elaeagnus macrophylla; assembly: GCA_029378325.1. Classification (NCBI taxonomy): domain Eukaryota; kingdom Viridiplantae; phylum Streptophyta; class Magnoliopsida; order Rosales; family Elaeagnaceae; genus Elaeagnus; species Elaeagnus macrophylla. The sequence continues at coordinate 16,806,040 of CM055642.1, forward strand.
ATTACTCTCACATCCACATCATCGAAACTCAAACCTCACTACTCAATAACTCTCTAATTGGAGAACATGACATTGAGTTACACATGTACGGTGACAACAACTTGTATTGTTCATGGATTTTTGGTGTCATATTTTTGAAACTTATACTTGGTTTATGTTTATGCACATTAGGTTTTTTCATGTCCTTATGTTGTCCCATTTGACGAATTTATGGTGTATTACTACTAAGCAAGTAAACGTGTTCAACTGGCCAATTCTATTGGACTTGTATGATACTTCACTTGCCCTGCATTTTGTACATTTGTAATTGCTTTTTATGCTATAGCATGTCTAATATCTTGAGATATAAGTGTGTTACCTGGACGCGGCAAATTCATCCACCACACCCGTGTCGACGCGACACGACACCGACACCGGTGTGAAATACGTGTCCGATACGGCGGCTGTAATTCCAGACACTCCAACTATGATTTTGGCAGTAGCTTCACTTATGATTTTGGCAGCGAAAAATAGAAAAATAGGAGAACAGTAAGCGTTTAAAGAAAAGGAGAACAGTAAGAACTAAGAACAACAAGCTTAAGAGAATGAGAAATAGAGATGCAGAAGCCAGAAAGTTCGAAAAATAGGCGATAAGTATTACCACCATAATCCATGCCTCCATGGCCGCCAAGCAAGAGAACGAAACAGAGAGCCAGAGACAAATTTATAATTAAAAAAAAAGATGAAGCAGAGTCGCAGAGAGTGGCTTCTTCTTGTCGCTTCTTCTTCTTTTCTTCTTTTCTTTTCTTTTTTTGTTTTCCTTATTTCTCTTCCCGCATTTAATGGGTTTTTACTTTTTTTTTTTACTTCCGTTTTGCTCTTCAACGTTTTACTTTTTTTTATTTATTTTTTTAAAGAGGGTCGGCCAAGCGAGCCAACCCTATAAAGTTCCAGAAATAATGTCGGCCATATGTCTTGATATCCATTCAACTTTTACTTAATTATTAATATAACTTAAAATCAAACTTAATTATAAATATAACTTTATCTTATAATTTAATTAAATATTTATTTATCAAAAAAAAATTTATGTATATTTCTTTTATTTTTAATTATAATTAATATATATTTATTTACATTTTTATAATTATTATTTTGATATATACTACCAGCATATAATTCTTTTTTGTATTTGAAAAAAATATATACATATGAATTATGATTCATAATTATATATTATTATATAGATTCATAATTATATATTATTATATATGATACATAATTATATATTATTTTTATATTTGAAGAAATATATATATATATATATATATATATATATTATGATTCATAATTATATATTAACATAAATAATTCGTATTTATATATTACCATACTTATATAAGTCATATATTAAAAAAATAATAATACAATAAATATTTAATGATTAAATAAAAAATTTATATATTTATAAAAAAATTTAATATATAATAAATATGTATCCAAATATTTTTTATATTAGGTCTATTTCATTATAAATAAGTTAATAAATAATTTTAATAAATCATAATAACTATAAGGTAATTTAAGTTAATAGTATAATATTTCATTATATGTTTGAATGTCTTGCAATTTCATATATATAAATTTTTTAAAATTATGATAATATGTCGTGTCTAAGTACCCGTATCTAAAAAATAGACACTTTATATCCGTGTCCAAGTGTCCTAAAATTTTATCAACCGACATATCCGACACCTAGACACATACCCGTATCCGACACTTTTTCCCGAGTCCAGGTAACATAGATATATATATATATATATGAAAGTTAAATTTTTTTATAAAAAATTTTATTTTTTTTTTTAAAATTAAAATTTTCCTTCTTTCTTACTCTTCTACATATATATAGGGGGAAAGTTGTAGTTTCATTCATATAAATATAAAGTGTTCACAGCCAAATAGCACGCTTAGATACCTTGGTTTACATTTGATGAGTTCCCCAAGTATTAGAGGCTCAATGGACTGATCCCCTTGACAGTAATGCAAGCTTAGCTAATGAGTGAGCCAACCTGTTGGCTGGTCTCGGACAGAAAGTCCACCCCATGTTTCCAAGGTCTTTGTTCATTTGCAGAATTTCATCCACCAATAGCCCTTCCATAGCCATACATTACAACTTGTACCTTCCCTCAGATAATTTATGGATACTTGTGAGTCAATTTCCACCACAAAGCTGCTATATCCGCGTGCCTTAGCTAAAATTAATCTTTCTTAATTTTTTTAACTAGAATTACGGTGTACATTTTTTTTTTTTAAATTGATCTATCTATTCAAGCTTATGATTAAACTGAATCTATACTATTGGTTGATCAAAGTATGTTAAAAAATTATATAAACTAACTGTTTGGTTGTAAGTTTTAAAAATAACAAAATTAACACTAATGAAACGAATCTACACTTTTAATATTAATTTTTTAAACTATTTTTTATTATTTATTGATATATATATTATAATTTTTATTATTATAAATCATAAATTTATTAATATTTTTAAAGCGTACGTAAAAGTAAAAATGCAGGTAAAGTATGACTATATTGTTTTATCTAAATAATATATATAATTTTAACATTTATATCAAATCCAAAAAAGAAATTATGAATTAGAAATTTAGAATGTACAGACACATAGATAGTTTAAAAGGCAATAGCTCGGGGAATGGGATAGCCATAACTAATATATAAATAACACTATAATATTTTTAATATTTAGTAAGTCAAAATTATAATTATTTATGTAGAATAAAATATTAAAGAGAGAAAATACCATAAATTCGCAATATTATAAACTTAATATTAATTATTTATAAAATTTCATAATCACACAATTTAGCTAAAAAATTTCTTAAATTTAACATACTAAACCAAAACTAATTTAAAGAATATTTTTAATGATATTACCAAATTTCCTTCATAAAATTTCTAAAAAAGGTGAAAGAAAACATAGGTAAGTAATACTATTCAATAAGTAAATTTATATTACTTAAAATATTAAGCATATACGACACATATAAATACTTAAAAACAAACAAGTAATTATGAGATACCTATGTTTATGAAATAGTGCTTATAATGCACGTATCTTAAAAAGAACATACATAATCTTATTATAATTAAATAATTTAAACTATTCATTTAAAAATTTATTATAGCGAAACTTTACATAAGTCATCCATTGACGACTGACATGTATGAAAAATATGTATAAGTGAGACTTAACTTATGACTTAGTAAAATTGAAATTTCATACACAAAAGTGAGACTTAACTTATGTATAAGTGAGACTCAACTTATGACTTAGTATATTTTTATGTCCTTAAGTATCATAACTTACACGAGAGACACATTCAACACACTAACCTCATGCTTATTATAGTGCACTTAACTTATCATATTTTTTTCAAAACATAAAAAAATTCATAATGATGGTTCAAGTATCACATAAAAATATATCATATAAAATTTATTACTTTAAATCTTACATAAAACTCAACATTCTTCGAAAGCTTAGCATAAATAAATATTTTTAAAACTTGTATTTACAATACAATGATTCAATGATACATATGTCATGTTATTAATGACTATGTAATTATTAGCACAATTAATCCATTTAAATAAACACAATATCACATATTACATAATCATGACATTTGAACATTCATATAAAAGCATAAAAACATAAGACATACTTAATATTGCAAGTAAAATAGATTTACTTGTAATAATCAACACAACTAAAATCATAATTAATTCATTTGGTTTTAACTTAAATTATAATAGTATAAATATTAGACTCTTATAATATTTATATTACCCCTTTTTTATAACTTAATCAAAATAATCAAAAAAAAATATTGTTTTAATGCTTAGGTTCAACTCTTATTTTAGACTTAATATTTTTTCAAAAATACTTCATATTTTTAATTACAAAATTATTCATTATTTTCATGGTTAGTAGAAACTATATAAAAATTCATTATATATTTTTCATTACAAGATTATTCATTGTTTTCACGGTTAGGCAAAATATTTTAAGATTTAATTATTTATATGGTCAAAATTTATTATATGTTATTTTACTTCAAATTTTAATTTTATTTAATATTATATCATATTTTGTTATAATATTTTTTAATTTATTTGAAATTTTATTTATATAAAGATCTTAATATATGTTTGCCCTTAGTTTTTCATTTAATTTTATTTTTATTAATCTATCTTATATTTTTTAAGAACATATATTTGTAAATATAGTATTAAGTTTAAAATTTTAAATCATATATTATTCATTACATTTTTATATGTTTATTTTAGTTTTAGTATTAAAACTTATAAATTTTGATGTATTTGATTGACCTTTCTATTTGGTTAGATTTTTTAGTTAGTAAATTTATTTGTACATGCATGATATTAATACTTATTAATTTATTATATTTTTATCTTTTTATTAAGTAATTTTTATTATAAGTTAATTATAATATATTAATTTATGTATTTTTTTTAGAGCTAACTCATTTTTATTGTCATATGACATGAAAAAATTAGTTTTAAATTGAGAAAAATTCATCATAACTCATGCTAATTTTTTATTATGATTTATTTTTTATTATTTAATATTTAAATAAAAAAATTATTTTATATAAAAAAAATTATACTTTAGCCCTCAAAAAAATTTATGGCTGCTCTCGTAGTCATAAGTAATTCCAATTGTTAAAACAAAATATACCTACTTACGTGCAAATATGTGAGGTTAAATTTTAGTCGCTATTGCTATAAAAAAAATATTTGCTATTAATTTATTCTTTCTTATTAAAATAGCAGTTATCCAAATAAGGAGAAATATTATTGGCTAATGGTAATCCATTGCGGGATTGTGATAAGAGAAAAGCACAAAAATCATCTATACTTGTATATTAAAATAATATAACTTGTAAATAAATAAAAATGTTGCTCTGCGTTTTTGATTGATTAGTGTCGGTGCAAGTATTAGGGTGCAAGGGTGGTTTGTTAGTATTATTAGAGAGGTATTTCAGTCCTCACCAATCACATTCCTCCTTTTTTTTTTTTTTTTACAATCAAATTACAAGTAGTTTTAGCAATTCTTCTAAGAAAATTCGGTGCATTTATGTTTTATTTAATTCCACTAGAATAGCACATTAAAAAAAAAAGAAGCTATAATTTGTTATCTTAAGATTATTCTGACATATTTTAATAGTAATAATAAAAGATAAACAATTTGATGTGTTTTTAACATTTTTTTTTCCCTTCTGACTTATAAATTTACTAACATTTTACTTTAAGTCTATATATATATATATATATATATATAATGTAATGAATTCAAATAATGTGATACATTATATTGACAAATATAAAATAAACTCACATAATTATATCTAAAGAAAAATTATAATATTAGTTATGATTGTAATAAAATTAAAATTTATACGGCCAATTATATGATATTATGTTATTTATTTAGGAAAAAAATGATTAAAACGTATTAAAATAAATATAAAGAGTTGATTATAATGATCTAAATACATCCACAAATTATCACCTACTTTGTAGTGCATGCATAGAGATGGCAACGGGTTTATTCGGATCATACTTGATTCAAACTGTTTTAATCCGTGGTTTAAATTAAGCTAAACTATTTCAAATAAAATAGGTTCGTTCGAGTAATATTCTCATGTAAAAAAAAAAAATTGACCTTTTTTTTTTTTTTTAATTGAAAAAAATAATTGTATATGTTTTTATATAATTAAAATTTGTAGTAAATAAGTAGGTACTTGAATTGACCTATTTTTTAACCATAAATTAACTAAATCAAACTATTTTAAATAAAATGAATAATTTTTCGATCTATTTCCAACCCGTTTTGTTCTGATCTTATCTTACCCAAACCATCATGTTAAATTGCCATCATGCATTGGAATAGATGGTGAGACAAGTGAATTTATTCTTTTGAGAAATACCAATGGTGCATAAATTTTGAATATATTTTGCATCTCACATTTATTGTTTGTTAAAATTATATTAGAATTAAAAAAAAAACTATTAGTTTTTTAGATTATATTGACAGGTATTAAACATAAATGATGCAAAATTAATACAAATTTATGTATTTATAGAATTTTTCATTATTATTTTTTGACATATAATAGTGTTTGTCATATATGGGTGATGCGGCAGAGTAACATTTTTGTAATGAATCTTTTTTAAATAATTATATTATTCGCACATGATCTAAAATTCTAAACTTAAACATTTTACTCAAGTGTACGTTAATGCACAAACTCTTTGTCATTTCTCAAATGAAGTTTACATATATCTTCTTTCTATCATCACATTTATTAACTTATATAAAGTATTTCATTAGAAAAATGAATATATAAAGTGTGAATTTTTAAGCCTAATTGTCATAATAATTGATTTGACAAAGGCTTAATTGATGATAACAATTTACTAAGGGCCTGAGGGTGGTTATACTAAACGCTCCCACAAGCGACTACCAGAACCCATTTATTGTACTCACAAAAAAACAAAACCTTAACATCACACTCTATTCATTGTATCTTTATAAACTTGCTTCCTCACTCATATTGTATTTGCTTCATATTTCAGCTTTCTGATGAAATAACAGGGTTTCATAAAATTGCTTATTTTATTTCGTGTCACAAAAAACAAACCATTTTATGAACTTCTCAGTCAAAATCACACAAAACCCATTTTCTGATTTAACCACTTTCATTCCTCTTTGTCCTTTTTACAAACTCCCCAAAGGCGATTTTTGAGCTGGTGCGATTTGTATTTGTGTCAGAACATTTTCAGGGAATTTTTGTTAAAGGTTGAATAATGACGGAAAGAGAGGCAGAGAGTGATTACAACAACACAAGAAACTTTGCAGCAAATAATGTTATGATGGAGATGGAATCAAGCAAACCATCAGGAAATACGTTAGCACCAGGTGGGTTGAATCCTCTGAGTGAGACACTTTGGAAGGAGAAAACAAATGTTGATTTTGTAGGAGATGTGTCTGCTAGCCTTACTTGGAAGGATCTGATTGTTATGCTAACGCTAAGTAATGGAGAGACCCAAAACGTTTTGGAAGGACTTACTGGTTATGCTGAGCCTGGAACTTTTACAGCTTTAATGGGTCCTTCTGGTTCAGGCAAATCTACCCTTCTTGATGCTTTGTCTAGTCGTTTGGCTGCAAATGCTTTCCTTTCAGGCACTATTCTCATCAATGGCCGCAAAAGAAAGCTTTCTTTTGGCACTGCTGTGAGTACAGCCCTATATTAAGTTCAGCCTTCTTGTTTCTTTTGGGTTTTGTCATGGCTCAAAATCAACCGTACTACGTTTGTACTTGTTTATATATTATTAATATCTAATAAATGAATAGATAAAAAAAAAATTATATTTTAAATAATTTTATTTTTCACTTTACCAAATTATATATATATATATATATATATATATATATATTGCATATTAATAACATACAAATAAAAATTGTATCCTCATAGACTTTTTGAAGAGATTTTGTTATTTTTGTTGGTGTTATCGAAGTTTAAAAATGTCAAAAAGTACGAAAATTTATTAAAAAAAAAACTATTTAAAGCCGTCTGATAAAGTTTTGGATTTTAGTGATAATCTGATGGATTATAATTGTGCTCGTTGATTTTTGTTCTATTTTGTTGCTTAAATCTAGTTTGATCTTATGGGGTTTGTCGATTTTAAGTCCAAATTTCTTGTAATATTTGTTGTGAATCAAAATTACTTAAAGTCATCAAGTTGAATTGGTAATTTAATTCGTCATCAAGACGTAAAAATACTATAAATGTGCACAAAAGCTGTGTTTACCATTCTCTGTAATTAGCTCACAGCATATATCCTCTATATAGTGAATAATATTGAGAAGAAAAAAAAAAAGGCTTGAACTTCCTCCTTCACTCTCTCCGAGTACAAAAAATTTACTTAAAAAGAGGGGGAAAATTACATTTATTTACCACTTATAATTGTAAATATAATAGTATACAAATAAGTGCTCTTTTTTTCGTTTCATTTTTTTTTTTTTTGTATGTATTTTAGTTTTGAATAGTGATATTTATATAAACTGTTTAACACATGACTTATTTCTATATCCTATATATAAAAAAGAGAATTGTCTCTCCTTTATTTATTTAAAAATATTTTGTTTGATATTTTTTTCTTCGTAACTTTCTCTCTCTTTTTTCCTTTTTTTTTTTTTTTTGTTATAATTTTTTAAGTATTTTTTTATTTTTAGATATAAATAATAAATATATAAAATATGGAGTTTGTTGACATTTTTTTTTTCTTTTTCTTTTATTTTTCATGACTTTCTCTCTCTCTTTTTTTTTCTTTCTTTTTTTCATAATTTTTTGGGTATTTTTTATTTTTAGATATAAATAATAAATATATAAAAGAGGGAGTTTGCTCCTTCATATAAATTAAGTAACCTATAATAAAAAAGTAACTAAATTATATTAATTTAAAAAATGATTATTATATCTAATTTATAGAAAAAAAAAAAAAATCAAGTATCATGTTATCTTCAAGAAAAATACTCTTTATAACTAAGTATATATATATATATATATATATATATATATATATATATATATATATATGAGTAATAGTTAAATATTTTTTTATTGTTCAATTTGAAATGATATATAACAGTTCAATTAGTTATTTTTATAATAATATTATCTATTTTAGAAACAGTTTGTTGAATAGTAGAATTTGTTTGATATCAAAAGTTGAACAATTTAAATAGATGACTTTTTTTTAATATTTTTAATTTATCATGCATAATTTTTTAAATTTAAAAAATTTATATATGACATAAATCTTACTTAAAAATAAAAATAAAAATTATGATTCAAGTTTTAATAATGCTTATGTAAATATAAATTTAAAAAAAAAAATACAAAGAAACTCGTGCCTTGCACGTGTCTCAAAACTAGTATTAGATATAAATGTATAACGTAAAACTATAAAATGATTATATGATTATTTGTTAATAAATATCGATTAAATTATGATATATAAATTTAAATAAAATAGAAAGTAAATTTTTAATATAAAGTATATAAAGTAAATTTTTAATTTTTCTTATTTTGTTTATGTTTCCTCTGTTTTAATGTTTGATAGGCATATGTGACCCAAGATGACAACTTGATTGGTACTTTAACTGTAAGAGAAACAATTTCTTACTCTGCTCGACTACGACTACCTGATAGAATGACATGGTCAGAAAAGAGAGCTCTTGTAGAGAGTACAATTGTGGAGATGGGTCTTCAAGATTGTGCTGATACTGTAATTGGGAATTGGCATTTGCGTGGAATTAGTGGGGGAGAGAAAAGAAGGGTTAGCATTGCCCTTGAACTATTGATGAGACCTAGATTGCTCTTCCTTGATGAGCCAACCAGTGGACTTGATAGGTCAATCTCTAAGATCTTTTTGGCTTTTGGTCCTTTGCTTTTTAAGTTAACCCTTTTTTACTTTTTCTTCTCCTTTTTTGGGGGGTTAAAAGACCAAATGGGATGTTGATATCGTAGTTTAGTGTCATTGTTGTGTTCTTATCGTAGTTTAGGGGTTAAAAATGAATTGTAGATTGCATTATAATTTGTAATTTTGTCTGTTGTGAGTTATCCCTAGCACTTTGTCTTCAAGTTCTGTCATAGAGCAAGAAATAACTGGGCTTTTATTTTATTAAATTTCAGTGCCTCTGCTTTCTTCGTTACTCAAACGTTACGTGGCCTATCAAGGGATGGAAGAACTGTCATAGCTTCAATTCACCAGCCTAGCAGTGAAGTCTTTGAACTGTTTGATCAATTGTACTTGCTTTCTAGTGGAAAAACTGTTTATTTTGGTCAGGTTTCGGAAGCATATGAGGCAAGAAACCGAAAATCGTCACATTTTTCTTTGTGAAGTTTAGCAAAAATCATGTTAATGTCTCACTTAAATTGATTTTTTTGAAGGCAGTTTTTTGCACAAGCTGGCTTCCCTTGCCCTGCTTTGAGAAACCCATCAGATCATTTTCTAAGATGTATAAATTCCGACGTTGATAAAGTGAAGGCTACATTGAAAGGTTCCATGAAATTGAGTGTAATAACTAATGCTTTCTTTTCAATTATGTGATTTTACAAACTCTATTTGCCACTTTATACTATATTAGGTTGTTGCATCTAAAATTCTTCCTTTGGTTTTATCAGTTTGAGGCTAGTGACGATCCTCTGGACCAAGTGACAACTGCTGAGGCTATACGAATTCTAATAAATTCGTACCGTACTTCTCAATATTGTTACGCAGCTAGAGGAAAAGTTGAGGAGATATCTAAAGTTGTAAGTGTCGTTCTTTGATAGTCTGATGTGTGTACTGTTTGGTATTGTTATCGTCACTCAACTTCTAGTATGTTGCAGAAAGGAACTGTACTGGAGGCAGGAGGAAGTCAGGCTAGTTTCTTCATGCAGGCCTTTATGCTTACCAAGCGTTCATTTGTCAACATGTCTAGAGACTTTGGATATTATTGGCTCAGGCTTGTAATCTATATTGTAGTCACAGTCTGCATTGGAACTATCTATTTGAATGTTGGGACGAGCTACAATTCGATTCTGGTATACAATTTAGTTTATATCGGGAAGCAGTTTTGATGGCATTTGATTTTTGTCTTCCTTAAAATGTAAACCTTGTCTGGGAAATCAAATTGAAGTTTAAAGTTGAAATCATAGAAGCAGAGTTCACTATAGAAGTTTTGATCCACTTTAACATCTCACAGTTTTAATACCTAAGAATTTCGAGGAGTCTTGTAGTAGCAATATTTGTTTCTGATTCATTTTCTCTGAAACAGGCAAGGGGTTCATGTGCATCATTTGTGTTTGGATTTGTGACTTTCATGTCAATTGGTGGATTTCCTTCTTTTGTAGAGGATATGAAGGTATGTCATCACTTCACGAAACCAGAGCCCGAAGTATGGTGTTTTTCAAAATGAAGCGATAATCTGACGTGCATTTACATGCACTTTTCACAGGTTTTCCAAAGAGAGAGACTGAATGGCCACTATGGTGTTACAGCATTTACCATTAGCAACACACTATCTGCAATGCCATTTCTGATATTGATTACCTTTCTTGCCGGAACAATTTGTTATTTTATGGTCGGCCTCCACCCAGGTTTCACGCATTACCTATTCTTTGTCTTGTGCCTCTATGCAAGTGTAACTGTTGTTGAGAGCTTGATGATGGCTATAGCCAGTATTGTCCCCAACTTTCTCATGGGTATTATAATAGGAGCTGGAATTCAGGTCTGTTTCTTTCTTTATATCTGGAATGCATATCCATTAGACTAATATAGAGTTGAAGCATCTGGCTTTTCTTACATGCTATTCTTAATGTATCAGGGAATTTTCATGCTGGTTTCTGGGTACTTCAGGCTCGCAAGAGACATCCCAAAACCCATCTGGCGTTATCCGGTGTCATATATGAGCTTCCATTTCTGGGCATTGCAGGTAAAATACGTTTTGAACCCCCTAAAATGCACGTAAATAATGTATATAATTAAATTAACCCAAAATACATAATATCTTCTACATAAAGTGTAAATGTCTAGTTTACGTAAAATATACGTAAATAAATATATATTGTGTGCATATAACATATGAACACGTTATCTAACATTGCTATTTTATTTTTGAAACAATTTGATTATATAATCTAGAAATGCTATTTGAGGCCCGGACCGGTAAAATACTATAACCATAGTTATTGGTTGATTTTTTGGATTCACTAAGAGGTTCTCATTTCTCATTCAAAACTACTACAAACATGTTATGTTCAGGGACAATACCAAAATGACCTGCAGGGACTGTTATTTGATAACCAGGAACCAAACCTTATCAAGATACCTGGGGAATATATACTAGAATACATATTTCAGATTGATGTGAACCGATCCAAGTGGATAGATCTGAGTGTTATCTTCAGCATGATTGTCATATATAGGATTATTTTCTTCGTTGTGATCAAGATCAACGAGGATGTTACACCACGGATCAGAGGTTACTTGGCAAGGAGAAGAATGCACAGAAGAATGGAAACCAAAACACATTAGTTGCTCCTCATGGTCCAATACATTACCCTTCTTTAAGGAACTATGCGTCCAAATCTTCATCTGGAACTAGTAGAAGATAAACTTGAACAAATTGCACTTTGTTAGGTTTTTATTCGAGAGAGTCCACCGTCTAATACCCTAACTTCCGCCATCCCCCTTTCATTTTCTTACGTTAATTGCTCCTTCCCCTTCATTTTCTTCCTAGGATTTTCATTTTTTCCCCTCTTTTTCTTCTTCTTCGATGTTCTAAGTCAAATCCACAGCCCAAATCATTACATTCCTCTTCCTCCACCATTTTCCTCTAATAAGGATTTGAATATTCTGTTTTGCTTTGATTTGATTTCGATGAATAAAGCCCTCTTTCACCGAGTTGTCTTTGGTGCCCCTCTCATTCACCAACTTAACTTTGATTATCCAATTCCAACTCCTCCAACTTAACTTTGATTATTTCATCAGTGAATAAAGCCTTCTATGGAACTTTTGCTCCCTCCTATAGCTTGGAGTACAATCTGTGCTGTGTTATGCAAATCAGAGTGGTCACTGATGTTTGGAGGGTTCTTGTGATAGGCTCTAGACTTTGTTCTCTGTCATGACTTATGGGTGTGGTGAAAATGGTACCAAATCTTATGGGAGGCACAACGTTGGTGAGTGTTTATGAAAGAATTGGTTGAACAAGTCCAGGACATATTGGATATATAGAATTTGGGCTCTGAAGGTTTCAAACAGATTTGCTAGTAGAAGTAGCTCTGATGTGGGAATAGCATTGTTACATTGCTCCATCAAACTTGTTTAGTGTTATGATGAAATACTCCCAGCTTTGATGAAATGTGAAGTCATGTTGGAGAATAGTTTGTGGGAGGTAACTTTACTAGTACAGGAATTCTATGCTCAACTGCTAAAGACTACGGCCGGAGTGAAACATAGAGCATTACTCAACAATGTTCCCACAATGCATGTTAGGCTTCAATTAATTTTTACTTTTTGCCCAACTTATACTAAAATTTAAAAATGGGCTATTACATTATTGAATGATATTTGTTCTCTTAACTACATTTCAATGAAATCATTTATTATTTTCTAAAGAAAATCAGTTATTGGACAAGGAAACTTGCTATACCATATTTTGTATTTTGATGAATGTAATATCAACTTATAGATAACAATACATTCTCCGCAATCTTCTTCAAACCACCATATTTGTTCTCTTCCTCTATGGACTAGGACTTCATAATCTTATTGCATAATATGAAATTCATGATTTTATAGCAGACAATTCTCAGAAAATCCCGATAATTAATCAACATTAATCAAAACACAACGTAATGTAACTTTACAATGGTAATCTAGTATCGGCTATGTTGCAAAGTCAAATAGACTTCTTGATACTTCCAATTTATGAACAATGACAAGGAAAAACACTTTTAAACAGAGCTATTTATCAAAGACCAAACCCAAAAATCACAAATAAGGTTTTCAATTAGCATTTGAAAAGCTGTTTTAGATCTAAATTCAGGGTCCAAAGAAGATAATTTAACCATAAAAAGAAAATAAAAAAAAGTTAAATAAAAATATAATTCCATAAATAAAGCTAAGATAAATAAGGATTAATCAGAGGACGATTGGCATTATCGCAATTAGAGAATCCTTCAATTTCTTTTCAATGAAAATGAGTTGGAAATCAAATGGAAAAAGATAGTTAACACAGAAAAAAAAAAATCAAACTTTGGAAATTAACTTAACGAAAAATAAGCATGAATGCTTATTTTGAAAAACCCTGCAACTTCGAAAGAAATATTTTGAATAGGAATGAAATAGTAGAAAGGGGCTCAGATATACGTGGAAACAGTTCTTGTCCCAGACCTTGGAAAGGTCTCATAGAGCTGGGTATATACACATAATCATCATTGCGTACTTCATTTGCATCAAACCAAAATCATCTTGAGCAAGAAAGCAAGCGATCAAAAAACAAATAAAAAACCGAACTTGCAAGAAAGATGAGAAAACGAACTAGATTAAATTGATCGCTTGAATGTTAAAAGAAATAGGGCAAACGCTATAACACAAACCATAAGAGAGGAAGATAGAGAGGTACGCTTGCTCACCAGGCGGCTTTATGATTGAGAAGAGGTGTTAGGTTTTATAGAAAATCAAAGGCGGCAATGGAAGCTGGTGACAGTGGGTGAACAAGCTAGGCCTTAGGGTTTAATATACGGCCCAGAATGACAACAATTTGCCAAGAACTTCTAAACTAGCCCTCATAATTTATAAGCTAACCCAATAAGTGTACTTTAATACTATTTTCCTAATCACAAAATTACAATTAAGGACAATTCCTATTATTAACATCCCTAACCCTTTTCATTTGTTTTCTTTCCATTATTCTTACACTCTTTCGTATATTTCCTGTTTCTTTTGTTATTATTTTAGCTTAGGCTTTTTTTTTTTTTTTTTGAAACATGAAAGAAAGATCAATGATAATAAGAGGTTGATAAGTAGGTTTTGTCTGCAAGATGGATTGTGGCTATGTCAACACTTAGGGATGGGCATGGGGACGGGCGGGGACGGTTTTTGCCATATCCGTCCCCGAAACCGAACAATTAACTATGTAACCGAAACTGCCCGAAAACTGCTCCGGTTCGGGTACGGTTATAACCGAACGGGGATCGGGCGGGGACGGATACAACAAAAAAATCGTCTCATACCCGGAAAAAAAAAAAAAAAAAAAAACTTGAATAATATTATTTATATTATTAAATTTGGCATTTTGAACCATACCAGACGATCCATTCTGCAATGGTGTTTGAGCCCTAATTTTTCCCAAATGGTTTTGGAAAGCATGCTGAGTAGCAGCAATTTCTGCTAAGTAACAGAGATATTATATACATCAGACAGAGGCCCTAACAATCCTAACAAGTAAATTATCCATTGCAGAATTAAGAACACTTTAATTTCATCAGCCAATAGTGGTCACCAAGATTCAAAATTTCTACAAATCCACAGTCCTTCACATCATTAAAATACTGTAGAAGTAATAATCCTTCAAATAAACTTGAAAATTAGTCGATTTATTTAAGCTATTACAGGCGAAACATAAAAGGAATTAAACCCCAGGAAAACAAATTATAATTGGAATTAGTGAAATGCCCAAATTGGAACCCAAAAAAGTAGAAGACGAGTAATTCCCAAGTAAATGCATGAAAGCTCATTCACAGAGTCAGAAGCTGAAGAAGATGATGCATAACGTTGGTGATATAGCAAACAAAGCCAGCAAAAGACTTGATACTATAGTGAACAGATTCACAGAAAATACAAGTCAGAAACTGAAGTGAGCGAGCACCCAGTTGAGTATATAACGCCCACAGCAGTGCTGGTATGGTTCAAAATGCATTCATGGAACGACGCGATGGGGGGAATCTGGATCGCTGGTGCCGCCGACTGTACAAAGAAAGAAAAAGGATAATAATTTAGGTTGGGGTTAGCTTGTTTCCTATTTATATTAATGTTTTAAGTAATAACAAATTTTAATAAGTAAATATATTTATATGTTAGAATGGTAATAAAAATAAAAGTGGCTAATGGTTAGAAGCTGAAATTGTGGGGGCGTTTTACTGGGTTCGAAACTCCACAAAAGCAGGTAGCTTTATAAATGAATTTTTATATATTAAATTAAATTAAAAAATATTTCGGGTACGGGCGGGTACGGTTTTATGTATAACCGTCCCCGACATTTATATCCGAATATTATCCGAAACCGTCCCCGTCCCCAATATAAACGGTTATTAACCGATCCGATCGGGTTGGTTATTCGCGGATATCCGAACCCGTGGATAAAATGCCCATCCCTATCAACACTTCTTTTAATTACAACTTTTGGGTTTTATTAAGAGTATCTTCATTTTTTATAACAATACTTGTTAATGTTATAGTAATATTTTTTTATTTTTAGAAATAGTAGAACATTAAATTATTATAAAATTTTTAAATTTGATATTAGTTTATATATATATATATATATATATAATTTTGGAACTATTGCCAAAACATGAAATTCTTCATGCACGTTTCACCACTGGACGAGATTCGAGTTTCACTAACCTCATTGATAGAACAACACACAAGAGTGAGTCACAAACTACCAATATGACTCAAAGGACCAAATCTTTGGATAACGACAAAACGATAACTAATCTCCTATGCTACTTAATCTAGCCCAAGAGGCTTAGGGACTGATGTTAAACATAAAATAACAAATGCAACGTAGCACATATGGTTTGCAGTCTAGCTTAGTAAGTTCTGAGCAAGCGAATAAGCTCAATTGCTATATAAACAACCAACAGATAATTAGCGCAAAATATCCTCAGACTCTTCCATATATATATGTGTGTGTGTGTGTCTTGTATGCATGCACTGACAAGTCTCACGTTAAGTCATAAGTAAGATATAAGTCATAACTTGATAATATTACACAAAGTTCTTATATTTTCTCTATTTACACTTCTTTCTCTATTATTTGGGAATTGAAGCTCAAGTCTCCTTCATTATCGTCATTATCCAAGCTAATTTATCAGAGGGCCAAAGGCCATCACATCCAATAATGGTCCGAAATTTTAACGTATTTTTTTTATTCGCATATCCACACCAAAAAAATATATGCACCTCTATTTTAATGTTAACAAAAAAATAAATATCAATATTAATATAGACAATTAATTCAAACCAACTAAAGGGCAAGATATATGACAATCTCACATATTTTCATAGTTTTAAGCTTGGTAATTCAAATTTAATAAATATATATTAATGTTAATTATCAAATAATTATTATTAATATTTTCAAAAAATTATTTTATAAAAGAAAAGAGAAAAAGTCTTTAAATATAAATTTATTGTTGTTTTTATTAGATAAAAAATTTATGTTAAAATATTTGTAAAGCATGAACACTCTTAAAATACAATAAAACTTATTTTATGAGGAACAAAATCCAAATACGATATAAATATAAATGATTTGATAAAATATTGACAAGACTTACATAATTCTATTTAATAAATAAATTATACATATATATATTATCACACTTAATGTGATTAAAAAAATTATTAAAAGGTAATAAGGTAAAGTTAATACACAATAAAAATATCAAATTAACTATTCATAAAAAGTTTGTTTGATATTTATTAGTGAAAAAATTAACAAAAATAAAAGATAACAATATGAATATAATTGTAAATTAATGTGTTAAAATGAACAATTTTTTTAAGTCCTTTAATATCGAAGATATTGAAAAAGGGCATAAAATAAAAATATATTGTGAATTGAATTGATTTGAATCAATAGCATAAATTAACAAATAATATCGAAATAAAAAAAGAAAAATTATTAAAAATAACACCCCTAAAAATAGCACCTTAATAATATTAAATATTTAACACTAAACGTGTAACATTGAACATTCAAAATTAAACAAGTCTAAATTGTCTCAATTTAATTTGAACAGCGTTCAAAAAAAATTATATAAAAGTCATTTTTAATTATAAAAATATATAATTTGAATATAAAAAAAATGTTATTTTTATAATTATAAATTTTAAAGATGATATTTTTCTTATATTTTATTAAAAAATAAGTAATTGAATTGGATGGGTACCCTATGAATAATTCATATCACTGTCTTTTTAAATATATAGTTAAACCTCTCACTTATGTTTAATAAGGAATTATGGGAATAATCCTAATTGATTAAAAAAAATCATGGCCAAATTGATCAATAATTGTTTTTTTTTAATGAATAGTTAAATTATAAACTTAAAAGAGAAGATAGCCTCCTAATTCTATACTCACTTTTTAGCTCAAAAATAAATTTTAAATTACATATTTATTTATTGTCCAATTATACTATGAAAATATTATAATTGTAGAAATGTATAATTAATTATAAAGGATACTACTGGCGCACATGCACATATAAACGAGTCGGGTGTATCTAAATTGCCAAATAGCTGTACAAAATGACATAAAATTCACTTAAATATTTTTGGTGTTTGAAATTGAAATCTTAATTATAATTATATGCGTTTAATTTGTGTAAAAAAAAAAAAAAACCAAGAAAATTATATTAAAAAATTCCTTAAAACTTATAAAATTAATTTTTTTAATTAAATATATTTTTAGTAAAATATATAAACTAAATATAAATAACTTTTTTTTATAATTATAAATTTTAAAATATATTTTTTACTCACTTACCCATAACTCGTAAGGTTGTACCTGAGTTTTGAACTTAAAAATTCTATATATTCAAATAAAACTCATGCACAACTTTTTGAAAAATGTTATTTTCGTGATTAAATAGATAACTTTATCAAATGACAAAAATAATATTCAAGTATAATTGGTAATACAAATATGTTATATTTTATATTATTTTTTATGATAGATTTGTACAACTAATAAGCAATGAGTTTGATGATAGATTTGTACCAATAATAAAAAATTTTGTGAAAAATTTGTATCACTAAATATATTTAAGTGTTATTTTTATCATTCGATAAAGTTAAATAATGTTGATGTCATTTTTTCGTAAACATCATAATGATAGTGTACTTCTTCTTGTTGTGGTCTTGTGAATAGAGAAAACACATTAGAATCTCTGATGGCACAATATGTGGTGGCGTTTGGTATTTTGAAACTTAAATCAGTGGCGGTAATCTCGATAAAAGTGAAAATCAAAGCCTTTTTCAGTGATTTTAGTGAGAAGAAGTGGAGATAGAAAGAACCTAGGTATGTTGTACTTATAAATATATGATTTAATTTGTGTGTATTTATTTAGTTATTAAAGAAATTGACAATTGGAAAAGAAGAAATCTACCTAACTCAATTAAAAGGGTTGGATTTGAATTAATTTTATAGCTTTTATTAGATTTGATTGGTTCTCAATTTTCAAATAATCAAATTTTTTTGCTTCGGTTTGAGTTTTAGTTCAAATCCAAACCTGCCATGATATGCACATCCTTTGCAGCATTAGTTGGTTTTTAGCCTCCCTTTATTTTCATAATTTTTTTATTTTTGTTTTTACCTGTTTGCATTTTTTATATATTATGCATTTTTTTAATTGCATGCCATCTCTTTAGCATGTCATATATGATATGTTTGGAAGTATTTGAATCACAAAAAAAGAAAAAACCATGTTAACATTTTTTTGGGATATAAATTTATTACCCACTTTGGCGTTCCAGATTTCACATGGTATCCAAGCGCGTTTATTTTTCTTCAGGACAAAGTTTCTATATTCTTTATTCAGGATTCAGGATCATATTGCCCATTCACGTCACACACAAAAAAGTTGATTACTTAAATCGTGTTTGAAGATGTTCATGGAATTTCTGAACTTGATGATGATTAAGCAATTATGATAAATGGATCTTTTAAACTAGTGCTTTAATGTTGCCTACTTTCCTTCTGTTGGGCATTCTGTGGAGAAGAAGACCCAATTAATCAACATTCAGTGTTGTTGTCTTAACTTTAATAACTCAGAAAATATTTGTTAGAAAGCTCTGAATCCATAAAGTACTTATGTTTAAGTGAACTAAGTTTAAGAAAAAATGCAGTGGACAAACAATTTAAAAATAAAATTGTATTTATTTAAATTATAATTACATTACATAAACAAAATACATATAATTTATAAATCACAATTTAAAACAACATAAAGGAGATAAAGTTTAGAAATGAACGAGTCACGTGTAACAAACGGTGTCCTTAAGATAATTTTTCCTCTCACCATGGGTGTTTGAGTACTCCGAAAACTTATCTCCCAGGATAAAACAATCTACTAGCAGAAATTAGACACCACTAACTTACTGCCCTGACGAACTTTCTTGTATCTGAACTCTATGAGTTGGAACCTAACTCTAGAATATAAAAACTTCTACTAAATTTTTTCTATTAATTTTTCTTTCTTTCTTTCTTGCAGTGTTTTCTTTCTTTCTTTGTATCTGTCCACTTTTCTTTTTTGGCTTCTATCTACATATATATATATATATAGCACATAAAATAATTGGACAAAATAAAATTAAAGAAGCAAAACGGTAAAGCAATTGAAAGAAAAGAAACAGCCCAAACAAGCAAAATCAAAGAAAGAAAACGGTGGGTCGTTTCTTTTCCTTTTTTCATTCAATTTCCAACGGCTTAATAGCCGTTACTATTTTTTTCATTCAATTTCCAACAGTCCCCCACATGAATGAAAATTGACAGAGTTTTCAAATCAATTTTGACACGAAAATAGAGTTCAACGTTTTGAAACCTGCATAGGATAGGTAGGTGTTAACCTTTGAACTTTCCCTTGTAAGAATATATTTACCTTACTAACTGATCAGTAGACATAATGTCTTTGAACTGTCATGCCATTTATGTAATCGATGACATACTTCACACATGAGTCTTTCCTGACACAATTTAGTTCTCACTGTTGTGTTTGTTTTGGCCATGAACACACGTCTGGTTCTGCGAGAGTTTATAAAGAATTGAGCCCTACACAACTCCCTTTCAAAGCGGCCCCACTTCTCTCTCACATAGGTGATATCTTATCGATAAGAGTAATCTGCAAAGAGTAACCCGTTGTACTCCGCTCGGTATTCTTTTCGTAAGAATTATATAAAGCATTAGCTTAACCTATACTTATGGGTATCACTGCTTTTTATCATAGGGATGAACTTAAGGGTAAACCCCTACAGTAATCTCATCAAGTTTTTACAACTAGGTTGTCCCTTTGAACCTAGATCTTGGGATCTCCAATCAACTAGGTTGGGTTTCCTTTGTAAATCCTTTTTCTTTCATGGGCTTCAGTCTCATTCCCCTCGATGACTTATCAACTAACTCTCGATTTAACCCTTTGGTTAACGGATCTGCTATGTTATCCTTTGACTTCACATAGTCAACAGAAATAACCCCAGTTGAGAGTAGTTGTCTAATGGTATTATGTCTGCGACGTATATGTCGAGACTTACCATTATACATGTTGCTTTGTGCCCTACCAATTGCAGATTGACTATCATAATGGATGCAGATTGCAGGCACAGGCTTAGGCCATTTTGGAATATCCTTTAAGAAATTGCGTAGCCATTCGGCCTCTTCGCCACATTTATCCAAAGCGATGAATTCAGATTTTATCGTGAATCTAGCTATGCAAGTTTGTTTAGATGACTTCCATGAAATAGCTGCACCACCCAGTATGAACACATATCCATTGGTAGACTTAGAGTCTTTCATATCAGATATTCAGTTTGCATCATTGTATCTTTCTAATACAGCTGGATATCTTGTGTAACGCAGTTCGTAGCTACATGTGTATCTTAAGTATCTAAGTAATCTAGTAATACCTCTCCAGTGGTCAGATCCTGGATTGCTGGTATATTTACTTAGTTTACTTACTGCGTAAGCTATGTTCGGTCTTGTACAACTCATCAAGTACATAAGACTTCCTATCACTCTAGAATATTCAAGTTGAGATACACTCTCACCTCTATTCTTGGATAGGTGCAGATTAATATCTACCGGTGTTCTAACAATACCAGAATCACCTTTGTGGAACTTCTCAAGGATTTTGTCAACATAATAACATTGACTAAGAATGAGACCGCTTGATATCCTTGATATCTTAATTCCTAGAATTACATCAGCGGGTCCCATGTCTTTCATGTCAAACGTTGAGTTCAACATATTTTTGGTAGATTTGATCATTTGATCATTACTACCCACAATTAACATGTCATCAACGTACAGACACAAGATGACATAACCATCTTCAGTGTCCTTGACGTATATACATTTGTCACATTCGTTGATCTTAAATCCATTTGTTTTCATGACATTATCGAATTTTTCATGCCATTGTTTTGGTGCTTGCTTCAAGCCATATAATGACTTCACCAATTTACAGACCTTTCCTTCTTACCCTGGGGCAGAAAAATCCTTAGGTTGATCCATGTAGATTTCTTCATCTAAATCTCTATTTAGAAAGGCTGTCTTACCATCCATTTGATGTATCTCAAGATTTCGCAAAGCTGTGATAGCAATTATCATCCTAATGGATGTTTTCTCGTCACGGGAGAATAAGTATCAAAGTAATCAAGGTCATGTCGTTGTTTGTAACTCTTAATTACAAGCCTGACCTTGTACTTTTCTATTGATCCATCTGGTCTAAGTTTTCTCTTAAAAATCCAGTTAGATCCTAGTGTTTTACTACCCGGAGGTAAATTGACTAGTTCTCAAGTGTGATTTTATAGAATAGACTCAATTTTACTATTAATGGCCTCTTTCCATTGAGGACCTTCAGAAGAGTTTACAGCCTCTTCATAAGTTTGAGGTTCATTTTCTAGCAAATAAGTCAAAAAATTTGGACCGTAGGAAGTTTCTGTCCTAACTCTTTTGTTACGTCTAGGTTCAACCTCAACCTCTTGTTTAGATTCTTGTTCATGACTATCTTCATTCATAGTCTCATAAGTTCGTTTAGACGAACTCGATTTCCTTTGGAATTTACATGAAAATACATGTTCAAAAAATGACGCATTTCTTGATTCCATTATTGTATTCTTGTGTATGTCTGAGATCTTTGACTCATGTACAAGAAAACGATAAGCACTACTGTTATGTGCATATCCAATAAAAATACAATCTATTATTTTCTGACCTATCTTCATCTTCTTAGGTATAGGTATGACTACTTTAGCAAGACATCCCCACACTCAAATATTTATAGGAAGGTACCCTTCCTTTAAATAATTCATATAGTGTCTTTTGTGCTTTTTTCTTGGGAACCTTATTTAAAAGGTAGTTAGCCGATAAAATAGCTTCCTCCCACAAGTTCTGGGGTAACCCAGAACTTTGTAATATTACATTCATCATTTCTTTCAAGGTACGATTCTTTTGCTCAGCTACTCCATTCTGCTGAGGTGAATAAGGTGCTGTGGTTTCATGTATGATTCCGTGTTCTGCACAGAACTCACCAAAAGGTGCTTCATAATCACCACCACGATCACTTCGTAGTACCTTGATTTTCTTGTTGAGTTGGTTCTCAACTTCTGCTTTATAGAGAATAAATTTCTCTATAGCTTCATCTTTACTTTTAAGCAAATATACATGGAAGTATTTTATGCTATCATCGATAAAAGTAATAAAATACTTATTACCACCTCTTGTTTGAACAAACTTTAAATCACATAAATTACTATGAATTAAATCAAGAGATTCAGTGTTCCTTTCGATTGAATGGAACGATGACCTTATCATTTTTGTCTCAACACAAATTTCACATTTGTGTTTGGAATCAATTTGGAAAGAGGGTATATGATCCATATTAATTAATCTACGCAAAGATTCATAATTAACATGACCTACTCTACCATGCCATAAATTGGAAGACTCAAGCAAGTAAGTAGAAGAATTAACTTTGTTAATTTTCTTAGGCATTACAGTTGTTACATTAAGCTTAAAAAGCTCATTACAAGCATACCCCTTGTCCACAAATATACCATTTTTGGTCAACACGACCTTATCTGACTCAAATACAATTCTAAAGCCATGTTTATTCCGCAATAAACCAAACACAAGGTTCTTACGAATCTCAGGTACATACAATACATTGTTCAGAGTCAGATCTTTTCCAAAGGTCATCTTCAGTACAACTTTTCCTTGTCCTTCAACAGCTGAAGTTGCAGAGTTGCCCATGAATAGCTTTCACCTTCCTTGACAGCTTCAAAGGTGGTAAATAGCCCCTTGTCTGAGTAGACATGTCTGGTCGCACCAGTGTCAATCCACCACTCCCTTGGGTTGGACCCAACCAGGTTCACTTTAGAGACGACTGCACACAAGTCACTATCAAAAAAGTCTTGAGTGTCATCCACCATGTTTGCCTCACGGTTTCTATTTCTCTTTGGAAACATGCAGTCTGGAGATTTGTGCCCTGTCCTCTGACAATTAAAGCAAGTCCCCTTGAAGCTTGACTACTTAAAATTTTTTTCCTTAGGTTTCAACTTTGAACCCTTATTCAGCTTGCCCTTACCCTTGCCTTTATACTTGTTGTGCTTGGAGCTTTGACCATGCTTCACCACGTTAGCCTTGGGTGCTGATGGGATATTAACCTTTTTGGAAGAAGCCTTGTTGTCTTTTTCCACTTTGAACCTTACAAGCAGGTCTTTCATAGACACTTCCCTTTGCTTATGCTTAAGGTAGGCCTTGAACTCTATCCATGAAAGGGACAACTTCTCAATAATAGCTGCAACTTGAAAGGTCTCACTCAGTACCATCCCTTCATCATGCATCTCTGTTAAGATATATTGGAGTTCACGTACTTGACTGCATTCTGGTTTATTGTCCACCATCTTATAATCAAGAAAGCGACCAACCAAAAATTTCTTGGCACCGACATTTTCTGTTTCATACTTTCGGTCCAATGACTCTCATAAGTCTTTAGCCGTCTTTTCCTTATTGTACTCATTGTACAAAGAGTCACTTAGGCTATTCAAAAGATAATTATGACACAAATAATCATAATGCTTTCATGCTTCAATAGAACTAGCAGACTGAAAATCTTGTTCACCTTTAGGTTGTTTGGGAGATTCCTCAGTCAAGAAACTTGCTAGGTTCAAGGTGGTAAGATAGAATAACATCTTACTCCTCCACCTCTTGAAGTTCAATTTATTGAACTTCTCCGGTTTCTCTGCCACAGCATGGTTCAAAAGAACTGAAACCAGTAACATTAGGGTAACCCCGTGAGCCACAGTAAGCCTTACCACTTGGTTCACATTTGAACCACCTACAGAAGGGTTACAACATTCACAGTAAAAATCTTATGAGTGGTCATCTCGTAAGTCATTTTTTTTATATTCTGAAAATAATTTCAATAACTAAAGTATTAAAACCTTCAAATAATATTTATATTGTTTATCAAAATAATATCAACAATTGATACAATAAACAACTTAGAACAAACTTGTAATTGTTACATTTGAAAATAATTTTTTTTAAATAAAGTAAATAAATTAAACCCGTAATTGGTAACAAACTAAAAAATTAAGTTTAAAAATAAAATAATGTAATAAATATGAAAGTAAAAACATGCAATAATTACTGAAAAAATTTAGTAGTTGTGCAAAGTAACAAACAAAATATATAAAGTTTCAGTAAATAACTTTAAAACAGATTTAGGAAAAAAATACTAATAGTTAACAGTTAAATAAAACTGAAATTAATATTAAAACGTTACAAGACAAAATCTGCAAAAGAAAAAATAGGTTAGAACAAACATAACAATTTAAAATATATACAGTACAAAGAAGAAAAACATCAATTTTTTTTTTTAGCAGTAAACAACTAGTAGTAAGTATCCAAGTAAAGTAGCAAAGTAAATGATAATAAAAACAAATGATAAAGTAATAGTAGTCAGATAACAAAGTGTATTCAGAAACTTAGTTTCCACGTGAACATGCATATGACAATAATAGTAAATGAACTAAGTAAAATCTTGAAAAATTAAACCTACAAACAATATATAATATAATAACAATAAACAACATAAAACCTTCCCTGTCGAGGAAAGTTAGTAATATGCAAAAGAGAATATAAACCATGCAACATATAAAAGAAAATAAATACTCAAACAATAATAAAAATAATTAACAAATTAAGATAAACCTATAAAACAAATATAAAACTAAAGAAGAAATAGTATGGAGGAAAATTGCACAAACAACAATTACTAAAGAGCAACAAAACTGAAATAAATTGATAAATATGTAAAATCAATTAAAAAGAAACTTAAATAGTATAACTATAAACAAGTAAATAAATATTATGCACAGAACATATCAAACACTTAAAAGCTGGGAAATAATATTAAATAATCAAGTAAATAAAACCATAAATTAAGACCAAATTGAATCATTTTTTTTTTTTATTAATGGATCATAATACTTAGGATAACAATAACGAATAACTTTATTAATAAAGTAAAACAAACAAAATCAAATTGGAAAGCACTTTAAAAATTTGTAATTCAGGTAATAAAAGAAGACGAGAATAAGTGTCTAAATCAGTCAGGAAGCTAAATAAACTAAAGTACTGAAAATAGTAAGGTGAGAAAGTTTCTTCAATTTGAAAGAGAATTTAGCAGTAACACAAAATGAAATTGGGAATCAATTCGGTAATGAATTGTTTGTCCATAAAATATAGATTTCGAAAAGAAAAAATTATCTTAAGATTGTAAGAAAAAATGTAGTAGACAAACAATTTAAAAATAAAATTGTATTTATATAAATTATAATTACATTACATAAATAAAATACATATAATTTATAAATCACAATTTAAAACAACATAAAGGAGATAAAGTTTAGAAATGATCGAGTCCCGTGTAACACACGGTGTCCTTAAGATAATTTTTCCTCTTACCGTGGGTGTTTGAGTACTCCGAAAAATTATCTCTTAAGATAAAACGATCTACTAGTAGAAATTAGATACCACTAACTTACTGCTCTGACGAACTTTTTTGTATCTGAACTCTATGAGTTGAAACCTAACTCTAAAATATAAAAACTTCTACTAAATTTTTTCTATTAATTTTTCTTCCTTTCTTTCTTGCAGTGTTTTCTTTCTTTCTTTGTATCTGTCCACTTTTCTTTCTTGTCTTCTATATACGTATATATATAGATAGAGCACATAAAACAATTGGACAAAATAAAATTAAAGAAGCAAAAACGGTAAAGCAATTGAAAGAAAAGAAACAGCCCAAACGAGCAAAATTAAATAAAGAAAACGGTAGGTCATTTCTTTTCCTTTTTTCATTCAATTTCCAACGGCTTAATAGTTGTTACTATTTTTTTCATTCAATTTCCAACACTAAGTTTCTTAATCCGTTGATGGTGTAATCTTAACAAACATTTATATTAAACTGAAAATATATCACTCGGAGAGTTCCAAAGTTCAAATCAAATTTTTTTTATTTTTATTTTTTTTTATAAAAGGTTGTGGCTAACAGTTTTCAGTGGGTGCACCGAGACATCCCAACTAGATTGGCACCTCCTTAGCATCTTCTTCATTAAACCACTCAACCACTAATATTATTAAATATTAATAAAATTAAGCATATAAATAAAAATTCTCAACAAAACCTGTAATTAGGTTTGTTTTTAGCATCTGAATAAATGAAAGAGCTAGCGAAATGTGGGACATTCCACCACCAAGTCGCTGTACATAAACTAGGAGCCCTAGAAGCTAAGCTATCAGCTGCAGCATTACCCTCCCTATAAATATGTGAGCAGTGAAACTCCATAT
The DNA here is from genome assembly GCA_029378325.1 of Elaeagnus macrophylla. Lineage (NCBI taxonomy): Eukaryota > Viridiplantae > Streptophyta > Magnoliopsida > Rosales > Elaeagnaceae > Elaeagnus > Elaeagnus macrophylla. The sequence goes on from CM055642.1 coordinate 16,833,542, forward strand.
GGGTAATTTTATCTAAACAATCAGTCCAAGCAGAATGCCACCTCCAAGGAACCGAAGAAGACTGAGTCTGAAAGAGAGCAACAACATATAGTGAGTCTGATTCCAACCAGAGACGCCTCCACCGAAATGTATATGCATACTTCACCGCATAAATGGCTGTCGCTAGTTCTGCTTCAAAAGCATATGATACTCCAAGCGGAATACAGAAACAACCCTTAACAAATGATTTGGAAGTTCGAAAAATACCTGCACAACCAGATAATCCTGGAGCTCCAAATGCTGCACCATCTGTATTGACCTTTATCCATCCCGAGGGTGGAGCCTTCCAATTAACCTCTATAATCCTTGGAGCCCGTCTTGGGATACCTGTTATTCGAAGCCGCCTAAGTACTTGTAGATCATCCACAGTATTTCGCATGCAACCACTCTTTGAGAGACTCGCCTCGCGGATAAAACGCCATACTGTGGCAAAAGCTGAACTCAGCGTCGTCCTCTTATTATTAAATCGATACTCATTTCTAGTAGTCCAAATCACCCAAATGACTGAAACAATTCCTGCTTTCCATAAATTGGTGAGTTGTGATCCAAATTCCATTGCCATTGCGGTCTTCTATAAGTTTAGGATCGAAGAGTCTGTACATGGTCGTTTTCCAAAGAAGAAGCATATGAAGTCCCAAAGCGCACCTGCAAAATGACAACTTAAAAAAAGATGTGACAGAGTTTCCTCCTTGAATCCACATAACGAGCAACGGGAAGGAAACGATTGTCCCCTCCTTTTTAATTGACAATCTGTTGGAAGTTTATTCTGAATAGCACGCCATAGCAAAATAGATCGTGAGGGCGATATATAATGAGCCCAGATGGCCTTACCCCAGATCTTGCGTTCCCCAACCACACGTAGTGAATCATAAGCTTCACTAGTTGTAACATCTCCCTTGAATGAGTGTGTCCAAACTCTGATATCCGAACCAATGCCAACAACTGTTGACTGAATTTCTGAGGCAATATCTGGATAAGAGTCTTTGAAGGATTGTGGCAAATTCCAACAATCTTCACGGATGTAGTCCCCCACTAGTGAATGTATCGGAATGTCGATTGGTGGATTATCTATCCTGTCAATTAGTGGAATTCCTAACCAATTGTCTGTCCAAAACTTAACTGTAGATGTAATATCCCAAAATTTCAAATAACATTAATTATTAAAAATAAAGAGTTATTTGAGAGCAAGTTATAATTTTAAAATAGAATTATAAGTATAAATAAACTCTTTAAAGATAAAGCAGAAAGTAGGTTTGAATTTGTTGTCTAAGGTATATTGGACTCTTATTTAATTCAAAGAATATGACAATAATAATTAGAATATCCTAATAAGAATAGGTTTCTATTCACATATAAATTCTTTATTAGAACAAAATATATAAATTTTTTACTAGACCAAAGGAGAAACGAAAACCCTACGTCTATTCTTCTCACATATGTCTTTCACAACAACAGTCATAAGAGAATAGAAGTTTATGAAGTAAACTAGGTACGTTTGTTAATTTTCCTCCATCACTTTATCAGTTATGATTTAAGGGTTTATGGTTAATGTTTATGATTTTTCTAAGAAATTTTATAAAGTAATTGTTTGCAAATTTTCTGCAGAATCTTGAAAATAAATTAGTTTCGAAACCTTATACTATTCAATAAAATCTTAAACTATTTTTATATTAAACTAGACTTCTTGAAGAGTTCAACGAATATTTATTTGTCAAAATATCATTTATATTGAATTTGTTATGAATTTGTGAAGTTTGTGTTTTGAATTTGTCAGTTTTTGAACTACTCGAATTTTATGGTTGTTTTATATGGGTTTTGATTTCAATTTGAAGATAAAATTTTTGTCTTTATAACTATACACAATAAGAAAAATTTTGTCTTTGGAACCTTTATAAAACTCTATGTATTTAATTTAATATAATTTTTTTGAAGTCAAAATTTTATGCTAGAACCAGGAAACCTGACAGATTAAAACGAAAAGTTTGAAATTAATTTATGGTATTATAAATGTTAAACAATTGTGAAAATTTTTATAATACGTTATATGGGTCTTATTTATTATTTGATAAAATTTTATGATTTTTAGATCTGATATATATATGTTATGAATTTTTGATTTATATATATTTGTTGCTCAAATATTTTACAGCAGATTTATTGAACTAGTTTCAAAACCCGTTTTACCTATGAAAACAGATTTCAAAGCATTTGTAAATTTTTATGTACAATAATATTTAAGTTATAAAACTACGGTTAAAATTTCAATTTGATATGATTTTCCAATATTTTTCTAAAATTGTTTAAGTCCAGTGGTATTGCTGATTTTCTTATACTGGCAGTTTTAAAAGTTATCGAATAAAAATCACTTTTGTAATTGTTTAGCATTCGATTTTACCTAAAAATTTATTGAAAATTTTATTATACTTCTATGAAAACTCTGAAAAATTTGGTAATCTTATGACACCAATTAAGTTTGAAATTAATTATTTAGTTTCTGCTGACAGTGGAAACAATTAATAATTTTGTGAATAAAAATTTGAAACTTTTAGAAAAACAAGAGTTAGACCTAAGTATTAATATATATATATAAAGGAGGATACCTAATATATTATGAGTATCTAATAATTATACAATTATATTTTATTTAGGCTAAACTCAGTTGAATTAGTCGGCAATTTTAGCAGTATTGGTTGCTCGTATCAGGTAAGTAGACTAACCCTACTTGTAATATTAAGTATTGTTTGCTTTGTTTGTGTATGAATATTTTCATGGTTGTTTTTACATATATGTTTTGTTTGTAACCGTTATGGTTAAATAGATATCGTGATCTCATTTTCGTATGTATATGTGCTTTGTGTTTGCATAATTGATTATTGGTTATGTAGTATTGGCATAAGCATGTTCATATGCATGACATTCAAAACTTTTAATGTTAAAAACTCATGTTTTGAATTATAACTTTCGACTTTAAAAATCAAACAGATTTTTGAAAATGGTTTGATAGAATGCTTTTGACCATCGTTATGATTGGACTCTAATTGGGAGCATATTGTAATTGTTTTGAGCCGTGTGGGGGATGTGTCCTTGGGTACCCGAGGATATTTGGTTCCTTACCATATGGTTGGGACGTATTTTTGCATGTGAGCATTTGTTATGGAATTCCAGCCTTGACCCTACGATTTTATGACTCACTTGCACTTACCCTTCACGCGTGCTAATCACCGACGGGTGATTTATTGTTTTGGTTGCCGACGGGTGACATTTTGTATTGGCTCCACCATTCATGCGATAGAGTTCATGGCATTCTATAAAATATAGTTTTGAACAGTTTTGTTATGAGTCGTGACATATTGAGAGATCATTTTTGAACGTTTTGCTATGAGAAGCGACCAATTAAGAAAGATAAGTTTATGTATGTTTTGGATACGAGTCACGACATTATTTGAAATATGGTTTTCAAAGATCATTGTTTAAGTAGAGACCATGCATTACATCGACATTCATATTGAAAACACAAGCATTGACATGTTGTTTGTCTTGAATAAATTGTTTATTACATGTGGTTACTTAATGTTTCAAGTAAGGTAAGTTTGCTTACTGAGTGATTTCACTCACCCCAAGCTTCCTTTCACGTTTTCAGGAACACCATGACGAGAATTTGGCAATGCTTGAGGATTGTTATTGGTTCCTTAAGAATAAGTTTCCTTTTTTTTAGCTATAAAATCTTTTTTCATTTAATGTCAATACAATTTTTCAATTTTTCTTTTAATAAAACCAAAATTAATTGTATCAAGGTTTTCAATCTCTAAAATGTTTAGATAATGCCCTTATTTGTATGTAAAATATCGGAGCGTTACAGTAGAATTCCTTCCAACTAACCATCTGGACTCTTCCAAAAGGGTTAAATAGTGAGGTCGCAAACCAGGCCAGACTGATGAGCGGATATAATAGTTCCGTGGAGAGCCATTTTTTGTTAGATATATGCTACGAAAGTAAAGCAGAGTGTTAGAGCTCCCTGTGATTACCCTCTATTCGAACTTTCTTAACATGGTCTCATTTTGGAGACGAATATCCCGCAAACCACTCCTTCATCTATTGGACGGCAACAGTCTTTCCAAGCCACTTGTATCTGTTTGATTGTATCCGTCTTTCCCGACCAAAAGAAATTGCGAATGATTTTTGTTAGGTCTTGAAGGACTGTTTTTGGCCATTTATATATCTGAAATGAGTGAAGAAGTGTACCCTGAATGATCGAAGAAATCAAGCAACGCCGTCCTGCCAAAGAAATAGTCAGCCTATTCCAAGCCTCAATTTTCACACGAATTTTATCTGCTAAGCTTTGAAACCAGCACTTTTTTGGAGCCCCCTGGAAGAGATTGATGCCCAAGTAAGACAAGGATGATCTTTCAGTACGCATGCCAAATAAATTCTGAAGTGATGAAATGTTGTTCTGTGTAACACCTTTACCAAAGTAGATAAATTAAAGATTTTTCCAAAGTTCAAATCAGTTGAATGGAGTCCCAATCGTTCATGTTTTACAATGAAAGCTGTTGAAGATTACACACGGCACCTATGTTCACGCCACCTCTATTTTTTCTTAAACAATTCAAAACATTAAATTCAGAAGTGATTGGGTTAGATATTTTATGAAAATATGTCTATATAAAGCCATGTATAAGTTCATTCAATTTCAATGAAATGATCAAAGAAAACGATTTCAATAACTTGTTCATTTCTTCAAAAGCATCCTGATTTTGCAATGCAGGTCTGTGGCTTCGTTAGGCTCAATTCTAAAATGAAGGTAGTGTAAGAAAGTAAAAGACATAGTGTCCTCTGTTTGCCAATGGTGAGGTGTCACAGGGAGCTAAAACTTGATAAATTTCTTACTAACTTTTCACATACATCATGGCAAAAGGCTTGGCATCTCTATTGTGAGTTTGGAACCAAGGGAGTTGCATTTAAACTTTGTCAACATGGTGGTTGCTGTTTCAAAGGAAGTTCTTTGCAAGACACTGGTACATTTCGTTGGAATGACTTACTAAGAGCACGACCTCTCACCATGGAAAGAGAATTTGATCAAGAAGTGAAAATCGTTGTTTCAATAACTCCTTCAGCTTAGGCACCATATTTATTAAAATTGTTAGCCTGAGTCATGTAATTTAGTGTATAATATATATATTTATCTGTAATAGAACCTAGGTTGTACATGATTCTAATTTACTCAAAAGATTTTTGTAATTTATTTTTTATATATACTTATATTGTGAGGTAAGAATTAATAAGAAATATATTTTATTCACAGTATATTTGACTTGGTATCAGAGCGAAAGTTTAAAAAAGAATTTGTATTTTTTCTTCATCTTTTGTCAGCACCGCCGTCTCAGTGTCACTGCAACCAGTCAACGCCACTACTCATCTTCCAGTCTCCGCACTTGTCGCCGAGCCTGTCTCTGTCGCTACCCTTGTCTTCGAGCCTGTCTCCGCACCTGTCTCTGCTCCGCGCCAGTCTCAGCAGCCAGTCTCTGCATCCTGTCTCTGCGCCAGTCAAGTCTGCCTATCTCCAGATCTACCTCCAATTCAGATCAGCCTAACCCTAGTCGCCTGTCTTCCAGATTTCTTTCGTTCTCCCTAACCCTAGCCCAAACACATCACCAAACCCAATCCCAATCCCATTCCCCAAACCCTAGTCCATTCCTTACTTAGCCCAAAGAGTCTCAACCCTACCAACCCAAACACATCATCAACCCATTCAACAACGATCAACAGTCAACAGTAAAAAAAAAAAAAAACTTTTATTCCGCTGTATATTATTATTGTCTTTTTCAATGGAAGATTTGAAAGAAAATTAGGATTCCAAAATCAATGAAATATTTATCCTAGCTATTCAAGCAAGGTCATCAATATCAAATTTTTATGGAGTAGCTGGACAAGATCATTATAAGACATGTATCCTACAGCTTCTATAGCTGGTCGTGGTAAGATTGGTATGGTTCAAGCGTTTCTCACTCTGTTGGATCTGGTACTTGGATTATTGATTCTGGTGCATCTAATCATATGACTTATGATAAATCTTATTTTACTGACTTGTCTTCTCTATCAGTGTCTTATGTTACGAATGCTAATGGTGAAGCTTTTTCCTGTGTTAGGAATGAGGCCAGTTTGTATTACCCCAACCTTACAGCTCCAAAATATTTTATATGTACCAGATTTATCTCATCACTTAATATTTGTCCCACAGTTGAATACTGAGTCTAAATGTTCTGTAACTTTTTATCCTATGTATGTGATTTTTTAGGATTTTTTTACCAGAGAAATAATTGGTCGGGGGTATCTGAGGAACAAATTGTTTCGTCTGGATCAGAACTACGCAGGGAGAAACCAGGAGCACAGTCCTGTACCGCTTTGATTTCGAGTTCTGACTAGCTAAGTGAAATTTGGTTATGACATCGTCGCTTAGGGCATCTATCTTTTAGTCTTATGAAAAAATCTATGTCTACTCTGTTTATTGGTGTGAGTGAATCTGCTTTATGTTATGAGACATGTGTGTTGGCCAAAAATCATTATACTACTTATTCTCCAAGTATTTCTAATAGAAGTACTATTCCTTTTAAATTAATTCATTCTGATGTTTAGGGACCACCTAGAGAGCCTACTATATTGGATATGGGATATTTTGTGTCGTTTATTGATGATTGTACAAGATTGTCATGAGTTACTCTTCTTAAAAACAAAGATGAAGTTTTTCAAGCTTTTCAAAATTTTCGTACTCATGTTCAAACACAATACAATAGCATCATTAGAGTCCTACGTTCTGACAATGGTAGAGAATATGTTAATCGTATTTTTCAAGATTTTTCTCAAATATATGAGATTGTTCACTAAACTACTTGCCCACAAACACCAGAACAAAATAGGGTGTTCGAAAGAAAAAATCGTCACTTACTTGATATGACTCGTGTGCTCCTATTTAGTGCTAATATGCCAAAATATCTTTGGGGCGATGCTATACAAGCTTCCGTCCATCTCGTCAATCATCTTCCATTTAGTGTCATTCATGGACAAATCTCATTTGAGGTTATTGCATCTCATGTATACTTGTCATCATTTCATAATCTTTCTGCTCGTGTATTTGGTTGTATTGCTTTTATCCATATTCCTAAAAATAAGAGGTCTAAATTAGATGCCCAAGCAATTAAGTGTATGTCTGTTGGTCATTAAGGATATCAAAAAGGGTACAAGTGCTACCATCCACCTACCATAAAGCATTATGTCACTATGGATGTCACTTTCTTTGAAGATATGAGTTATTTTTTCTCATTTGATGCTGCTCTTAAGGGAAAGAATTCATATTTTAAAAAACTGTATCATGGTGAGGGAGAGGAATTGGAAGGAATTGTGGAAGTAATGCAATCAGGAGATATTTTGATGGTTCTAGTTGAGGTTCTTATCCCGTTAAATTTAGTAGTAGAAGAAGCAGATGATTCAAGTATCCAAGTACTAGTTCCGATCACTGAAAATCAAAATGAAGACACAACTGTTCCCTCTCCTACTCTTGATCAACAACTCCCTAGTACTAAAGGTCACTCCTCTTAGATATGTATACCCACTGATACTAATAATATTGAGTCTAATGTTGGACATTATAGTTACCAAATAGGTCTACTCGGAGTCAACCAACCAAAAGGTATGAACCAAATATTCATGCAAAATCAAAGTATCTAGTAGCCGACTATATGTCCACTAAAAGATTGTCTAAGGCATATAAATCATTTGTAAATCAAATATATGCTGTATTAGTACCTAACAAAGTGTAGGATGCGTTGAGAGATCCAAAGTGGATGAAGGTAATGGATGAAAAGATGAAGGCGTTATAGAACAATGATACTTGGCAACTTGTGCCTCCACTACAGGACAAGAAGGCAGTTTGGTTGTCGTTGGGTGTTTACTGTGAAACATAATGCTGATGGATCTGTATATTGATATAAAGCCCGCCTTGTAGCAAAAAGGTTCACTCAGACGTATGGTGTAAACTACGATGAGACTCTTGCTCCTGTTGCCAAAATGAATACTATTCGGGTTCTATTTTCGCTTGCTGCTAGCTTAGACTGGCCACTTTGATAGTTTGATGTTAAGAATGCGTTTCTTCATGGATAGTTAGTTGAGGAGGTATACATGAGTCTTCTATGTGGGTATGTAGCTGATCCTCCTAGTAATTTTGTATGCAAATTGAGGAAGTCTTTGTATGGTCTCAAGCAGTCCCCTTGTGCTTGGTTTGAAAGGTTTTCTTAGTTTATGCAGAAGGTTGGTTATAGACAGAGTAATTCAGACCATACGTTATTTCTCAAACGTCAACAAGAGAAGGTAATTGCTTTAATTATTTATGTTGATGATATGATAATTACTGGCAATAATATTGTTGTGATGGATAGATTACAGAGACAACTAGCCTCTGAATTCCAGATACTGAAATACTTCTTAGGAATTGATGTAGCTAGAGGAAGAAAAAAAAATTTCTATGTAAGAGAAAGTACATTCTTGATCTGCTAACCGAGACAAGTATGTTGGATTGCAACCTATTGAGCAAAATCATTGTTTAGCAGAGTATCTAGATCAAGTACCAACTGATCGAGCTCACTATTAGAGGTTAGTTAGACGCTTAATTTATTTAGCGCATACTAGACCAGATGTTGCATATGCGGTAAGTGTAGTAAGTCAGTTTATACATAACTCGAGTCAGAGTCACATGGATGCAGTTGTGAGAATTTTAAGATACTTGAAGTCAGCTCCAGGAAGAGGAGTAATGTTCTCTAAACACAACAACTCTATTGAAATTTGTGGCTTCACAAATGCAGATTGAGCAGAAAATATTACAGATAGAAGGTTGACATCAGGTTATTTCACTTTCGTGGGAGGTAATTTGGTTACATGGAAAAGTAAGGAGCAGAAAGTTGTGGCACGATCCAGTGTTGAGGTTAAGTATAGAGGTATAGCTCATAGGGTAGGTGAATTGCTGTGGATAAGAAGTTTGCTATCTGATTTGGGTTTTGAACCTAAAAGTACTATGAGGTTGTATTGCGACAATTGGGCAATCATTGATATATCACAAAATCCAGTACAGCATGATCGCACTAAGCATGTAGAGGTTGATTATCACTTTATAAAAGAAAAGCTAGATGCTAAACTAATCAACTTTCCTTTTGTTCTCACTAGAAAGCAACTTACAGATGTACTTACCAAAGGAGTTCCAAGAAGGTTTTTTATGACTCACTAAGCAAGTTGGGCATGGTTGATATGTATGCTCCAACTTGAGTGAGAGTGTTAGTGTGAGTCATGTAATTTAGTGTATAATATATGTGTCTATCTGTAATAAAACTCTAGGTTGTACAGCATTCTAGTTTACTCAAAACTCTTGTAATTTATTTTTTATATATACCTCTATTGTGGTAAGAATTAATAAGAAATATATTTCATTTATGGTATATTTGATTGAAATGTGTCCCAGATGATATTTGATGTGATTCTGAGAATGAATTAGTACCATCCCCAAGAAGGGAGATGGTTGTCTCGTACCATTCTGGATCATGCAGAGCGAGAGTGTTTTGTTATCCGACTCCTGTAATCTCCTCTGCCTTTAAGATGCAGGACTTGTGTCCCCTAAAAGGCATTTAACATGTTTTGTCAATAGCTTTGACATTTAACTGTAGGATTGGAAAAGGATTTTGGAGAAGAGGAGGCGAAACTCCATCAGCCGTCAAATGGGAGGAAATGATTATAGAGATTCGAGAAGGCTCATGGTCCTATGTTGCTGGCTTTATTGGCAGAGGCTGGTATGTTTTAAAACTATATAACTCAACACAGAGCTGCAAACCTCCAATCTCACCAGAATACAAAGTACAACAGGTTGTGCTGTTTAGAAATGGTTGAACTAAGATTCATAAAAACCTAGTGAAGGAACTAATGTAACTTTACGGTTGCTAAGAGAATTTTTGAGGGAGGAAAAGGAGAAAAATATTGTGTCTTTTCTTTTGTTACAAGTTGAAAATATTGCAATTGGCCACTGCACACTTATAAAGGATGTTCTTTCTTAATTTGCTAGTGATAGAATTTATAGAAGGGTTTCAATACATTGCTACTAACGGTTCATTGTTTTCTCTGTTCATCTCTTTTGCAAGTTGAAGTTTAAAACTTTTGCTGCTTGTCAATTAGTACAGCAAAAGTGGTAGGAACAGTAACACCAAAAGAAACCCCAGAACAAAGGAAGGCTGCATGGTATCTTTCAACAGGAGATGAATTGATGATTCGATGGGAGACACCAACATCACTATCAGGTTTGAGTGGTGTCAATCTGCAGAATCATCGGTAGGATGGGATTTCTTGCCAGCCATGTATATAAATCTAAATATTTTAGGGTTGGTTTTGGACCCTATAAAAACGTTTATGAAAGCAAAAAAGTACTTCAGGACCAAATAGTTTCTTCTGTCTAACTCACTTTTAACAAAACACAAACAAACATACCCTTATCTATAACTGTTTTCAAAACCAAACATATATTGTAGGCAAAGCTGTTGAATGGAAAATGCAATATCAACAAGGGACCAATAATAAAGAAAGTCGAGATGAGGACAAATAGCAGGGGTTTGTTACACTTGTTAGGTATACAGATGAGAATCCTGATGGCAAAGCAACAGCTCTTTTAAATTGGAAGCTATTGGCAGTAGAGTTGCTGCCTGAAGAAGATGCAGTACTTGTGCTACTTGTTTGCATTTCAATATTAGTAAGTATATCTGAGATGACAAAGGAAGACCTGGGACTTTTGTTGATCAGAAGAAGATTCAAAGAAGTAAAAATTGGTACTAGGGATTGGGGTTCTGTAGTGCTTCACCCTTCATGTTCTGGTATTACTCTTCACCTTATGTTCAACCTTGGTATTGGAATACTAGGGCAGTGATGGCATCTGATAATGCAGATCATATCATAAAGCAACCAGTTTTTAAGTTACTCGCCCGAGGAAGGTAGTGATAGCTTGTATAAACGCTGCATATTTAGATGAGGTAATGAGCTTTATTATTATTATTATTATTTACACTACAATTTAATTCCACAATTGTAATACGATGGCATTTGTAAATTGAAAATTATATATGCTACTTCAACATCATGTGTTTTATATTCAAGATTGCTTAAAGATTAATGCTATTCATATGGCAAGTACTTGTTGATTAGTGTACTTCTAGCGTCGGTCATTCATGAGCCATTCTATTAATCTCAAGTGTTGTGACTTGTGAGGTGGTAAATAACAACTTAACAAGACAGATAGACCCACCTTTTAAAACTTATTGTTGTGTGCCACCTTTGTTGTTGTTGCACAACAGCTGAGATGAAAAGATTTTTTTTTTTTTCATTCTAATACAATGGTGAGACCATCATAGTTAAACGACCAATGACTTGATGACTAATGAAATGGCCCCAAATTGAGATAGTTGGCATTTGTTATAGGCAATTATAATTACATTCCCACAAAATTGTACTCGGAAGTTTTGAAAAATGTAATCAGAATTTTCATTTTATACGAGTAATTCTATACGATACTATTGGGATACTAAAACAACTTAAGTGAATAAGTTTATAATCGATTAGATTTCATTAAAACTCAAATAACAGTTAGATTTGTGACACGTAAATGATTGTTAAATTTGTAACACGTAAATAATATTCAATAATATAGTATTAGATTTGTGACACGTAAATGATTGTTAAATTTGTAACACATAAATAATATTCAATAATATAGTAACGGTGTCGTGTAATATTGGGCCTTAGCTTGTTGTGGCTGTTAATTGTTATGGTTGAGTTAATTGTGATTCTTCACTTTATTTGAGTAAAGTCGACATTTCAGTCGCTTTGTTTTCATAAGAATATTTAAATATCTCTATATAAAATAGGACTATCAGTAAATTATAATTTTATTAAAAAAAAATTTGAAATAATAAATTGAATTTATTGGGGAAAAATTATGGTTTTATTTTAATAGTTTAAAATTGAATTTTGAAGAGTACAGTATTTTTTTTTTTTGTCAACTATTTTTATATATTTTATGTTTTATAGAATTTTTTATGTATTTTTTTGGAAAATTTTTTATATCCTATATTCTATAGGTAACATGTTTGGATCGAAAATACAGAATTTATAATATAAAAAATAAAGAGCTATACAGGTCATAAAATTACAGGATTAGTGACCTTGAAACCATAATGATGTGCTCTTTCATATTCATTATCTTCGGAGACTAGTATTAGAAGTTAAATGGTGCATCTCTATTGTGTTACTTAGAATTGAGACAGCGGCTATGTCATTCATACGGTCTCCAACGACTGTGTATAAAAGAGAGCTCGTTCATGTGGTTCCAACACCACTAATCTTATAATTTCTGACCTTTGTAGTCCTTATTTATGATATTGTCTATCTTCAATTTATGTCCAAATATGATACTTACAAAAAAAATATAATACAAAAATGTGCCCAAAATAATACAATTTTTTTCCATAAAATACAAAATTTGCAAAACAATTGACCAAAAAAATAAAAATAAAGATAATAATGTTCAAATCAAATTTTAAATTGTTAAAATAAATAACAATTTTATCTCCATTAAATACACTTTATTATTATTTTAGAATATTTTATTAATAAAATAATATATTTATGTTCAAAAAGTGACTAAAGTGTCTCGTTTTTATTAAAAGAGTGATTTAAGTATCCATCACGAAGAAGAAGAAGAAGAAGAAGAAAAAAAAGATTAAAATATCACATTCATGCAAATAAAGTGAGTCTTAAACTACTTAATACTCTAGATATTATGAACATGAGTTCTCTTGATTAAGTCATGCTGAAATAGTAAGCCAGCACAGCAAGGAATATTTTAACCCTTCCTCTGGAAAAGAAGCATAACTTGAACTTTGTTCAGAGAAAAGGCAGTAAAGAAGTTATATTCGATACTCAAAAGACAAACTTTGCTTTGTAAGCAATCAATTCCTCTTTCTCTCATATAAATAAAGTAAATTTCCTCATCATCTGTTAAAAAGAACCTAACATCTTTGTTTTCTCATCCACAGTAAAATCAAAGATGAACTTAACCAACTTTCTTCTCATTCTATTTATAATATCAACACTGTCAACTTTGCCATATGGAATGTTAATAAGAGATTCAAACTCTAACATTCAAACTATGCTCATGCAAGCTTGCAGTACTGATGTAGAAAATCACTATAACACATGCCTCACAAACATTCAAAACGAGCTCGAAACAATGAGCTCTCCTCACAACCCAAAAACAATCCTACGTGCAGCTCTTCGAACCACACTTAACGAAGCAAGATCAACAATCCAAAAGCTCACAACATTCAATTCTTTATCTGTCAGTTACCGTGAACAAGTAGCAATAGAGGATTGCCAGGAACTGTTGGACTTTTCAGTCTCTGAATTGGCCTCGTCCTTAGCAGCAATGAAGCAAATCCGGTCAGGCGCATATGGCATTCACCATGAAGAAAATTTAAAAGCTTGGCTTAGTGCTGCTCTCAGTAACCAAGACACATGTCTTGAAGGCTTCGAAGGTACTGATAGACGTCTTGAAACTTTTATTAGGGGAAGTATGAGACAAGTTACACAACTTATTGGTAATGTTTTGGAAATGTACACTCAATTGCATACTTTACCCTTTAAACCTCCTAGAAATAGCAAAAATGTAGCAAAAAATGAAACTTCAAATTTCCCACCATGGATCACAAATAGTGATGAAGAACTGCTCAAGGCTAGGCCACAACGTATGCGTGTAGATGCTATTGTGGCGAAAGATGGAAGCGGGCGATTTCGCAGCATTACAGAAGCAGTTAATGCAGCTCCAAGCCATAGCATTAAGAGGCATGTTATATATGTGAAGAAGGGAATGTATAAAGAGAATGTTGATATGAAGAGGAAAAAGACCAACATTATGCTTGTAGGAGATGGAATTGGACAGACCATTGTAACAAGTGATAGGCATTTCATGCAAGGATGGACTACTTTTAGAACTGCAACAGTTGGTATGTACCTACTTTTAGAACCTAAAAATAGAACTTTTACTTTTAAGTGCTCGTTTGTATACATAATACAGAAAACTTGTTTAGTATAATTGTGTTGTGTTTTTACTTTCTATTTAATACTATTTTTTGCTTCTATGGAAACAACAAAAGAAGAGAGGTTAAGTCGTGATTTTTGTGAAAAGGAAGTCTTGGGAAGGGTTTGAAATATGAAAACAGAAAACAAGTTTTAAAATCTACTTTTCTCAAGTTCAAATTAGGCCATAAAATCGAACTTATATCCAATTAAAATGAAAACTGAACATAATTAGTTACAAAACAAAACTAAATTCAAAAATTCGAGTTTAAATATTAAGACTGAAAAGAAAAAGAAAAAAGAAAAAAAGTTTCAACACGAACTCTTAAGTGTTCCAAGATTTTCTTTTACTACTTTAGGTGGTTTTCATAAGATGAAATTGACATAATCATTTTCTTGATTTTATGATTGTAGCTGTATCTGGGAAGGGCTTCATTGCAAGAGACATGACATTTAGAAACACAGCTGATCCAGTGAACCACCAAGCAGTAGCACTAAGAGTTGATTCAGATCAATCTGCCTTCTTCAGATGCAGCATGGAAGGCCATCAAGACACTCTCTACGCACACTCATTGCGACAATTCTATCGAGAGTGTGAAATCTACGGGACAATAGACTTCATTTTTGGCAATGGAGCAGCTGTTTTGCAAAATTGCAAAATATATACAAGAGTTCCACTACCATTGCAAAAAGTCACAATAACGGCACAAGGTAGAAAAAGCCCACACCAAAACACAGGATTCTCAATTCTAGATAGCCATGTTTTTGCTACACAACCAACATATTTAGGCAGACCTTGGAAATTATATTCCAGGACAGTTTATATGAACACTTATATGAGTGGTCTAGTTCAGTCTAGAGGGTGGCTTGAATGGTTTGGTAATTTTGCTTTAAACACATTGTGGTATGGTGAGTATAGGAATTATGGACCTGGTGCATCTTTGACTGGAAGGATCAAATGGCCTGGCTATCACATTATTCGTGATGCTTCCACGGCTAATTTCTTCACGGTGGGTAGGTTCATCGACGGTAAATCTTGGTTGCCGGAGACAGGTGTCAAGTTTACAGCAGGGTTAAACAACTAAACATGTCATCTCGCACATTGTTGTGGCTGATGTACATGGGAAAATAAAGCATAGAAATAATAGAATAGGATTGTGTAAAATTGAGGTATAACATAGCTTGAGTTATTGTTCAACTAATTGTTTATTATTTGCTAAGAAATCAATAAATTTGTTTATTGACCCAACTTTTAATTGTAGTTCATGACCTTGTTCGACAATGTGAAAGTGGATGAAAATGCTTTATTTATTTGTGTATATATTTTTATTCTCTCCATGAACTTTATAGCAATTTATTTATCCATGGAAGTTATATCATTCGAGAAAAAAAGCATGGACATTTTTTTTTTATTATTGTATAAAAAAATTCAACTTTATACATAGTTGTTATTGTTTATATTATAATTCGTTACATTGTGAAAATAATAATGATAACAAAATTTAATAATAAAAAACAATTATCTGATAAAGTGGTTTCTGTTATTTATTACACGAGAAAAATTATTCATACATATTAATAAAATACTTTTTTTATTATATAAAAGTACAAGGTTTGAAAATTATTTGAAAACTTAAAGCATTTTTCAATAATTACAAAACAATTTGCTAACTATTTTCTTTTGTTTAGGAAATTTTTTTTTTGCTAAGTAGGTCACAAGTACATGTAACCGGCTATCTTTAATAAAAATATATTTTAAAATTATAATTATTAGATGGAGCAGTACAAATTTATTACATTTATAAAAATATTTAAATAAGAATAATATAAGTTTATTACCTTTATAAAATAGACTTTTGAAAGCCCCTTTTTATAAATAAAGAATTTGTACTACTCTATTTAATAAATACGAGTCTAAAGTGCACTATCATTCAAAATAGCATGCTTGGGCTACCATTTTTCGTACAAATAATATAGCCATCCCAATAATCTAAATTCAAACTAAAAAAAGTACTGAAATTATTTAAAATAATATCCTTTAAAATTTATAATAATAAAAATATAACAATTTTTTTGAATTAAGAGGATATAGTTAGTGTTGGTTAATACTAGTGTTATGTTTGGTCTGTAGAATGAAAAGTAAGAATGAAAGTCAATAAAAATAATATTACTATTATCATATTTAAGTAGTGAAATTAAAATAATGATAAATATTAAAGTAACATTTATAAAATTATAAATAAAGTAAAATTAAAAAATAAACTTTTATTTTTATTTTTAAATAAGATAAAATAAAAAAATATATAATAAATAATTATACAAATATATGAAAAAAAAAATAGAGTATTTTAATTTATTCTTAAGAGATGTGGGAAAAATAAATATTCCTAATACTGTTGAATATTTTACATTTCATTCTAAATTAATAGTTAAATCAAACATAAGAATAATCTGAATCATTTATATTACTATCAATCAGATATAATCTAAGAGTATTATTTTTATTATTATAAATTTCATAAACTTTATATTTGTTATCTTTAAAAAAAAAATTAGTTTTGATATTAAAAAAATATGTCTTGATTATGTTTTATGTCCCTAGCTATATCTGTGATAAAATTGTCAATATATTGAATTTGTTCAAAAAAAAATAAAACTCTAGTCTTTAGTTTTGTTAATATTTATATGTATTTTTAGTAATATTTGATACCATATTTAATCATTAATTTTTAATAAAAATAACTCAAAAATACATAGATATTAACATAACTAATTTTAGGATATTTTTATAACAAACTAAATATTAAAAATATTTTTCCCACAAATTAAATGTTAGATTAATTTTGTAATAAATTAAATATTTAAATATTTTTATTATTATAAATAAAATAAAAACCTTTGATTTGGTACCAATAGTATCATATATAAATAAAATAAATAATGAAATTTCTTTAAAAAAGCAAAATACCTAATATTATGCATGTAGCCTTGTACGAGACGTTCTATAAATCTTTATATCCATATTATATGAGTTACAAAAATATTTAAAATATTTATTTAATTATAATTATGCTCACAATAATGATAAAAATATATTCAATTGATAATTATAATTAAATTATTTAACTATAATTATGCTCAAAATGTACAAACGAGTTACAAAAATGCTCTAAATATTTACTTAATTATAATTATGGCTACAGTATTATGGATAATAATAAAAATATGCCTAATTAATAAATAAAGTTAAATTATTTAGCAGAATTGCTTTTTTTGAAAATATTTTGATAAAATTATGTATTTAGGTGGTAGAATTAACTATGTTTTATGCTGAAAATGTATGAAATGAGTTATAAAAATGTTCAAAATATATCATACATTTCTAGGTTTGAAGCAATATGAAAGTCACGCTATTCCTATTGTTTAGAGTCTTGTTTCAGTCAAGTGAACAGAATAAACTTGCTACAAAGATTATTCATTCCTGTGAAACATTTTAAGGTGAAAGTTTTGCATTGTGTCTGCAAGTGTTATGTAACAAGGATTATTCATCCTTGTTACATCTTTTTCATGGTTACTTTTAAGAATTATGGATGATTTTTATTTGACCTTTTTTTATTGCACATATTAGTATTAGAATTTTTGGTGTATTTAATATATATATAAATAAAATAAATTATAATAAATACTTAATTATTGTGGAACTTGAAAGAAATAGAACAATATTAAAATTAAGATTCTAACTCTATCTATTAAAATATAGGATTATCTATTTATTTAATATATGTATTTAATACATATAAAATAAAATAAATTAATAATATATACGTATTTATAATAATAAGTGGGGGTGAGTGCAATTTGATTTTTGTCGATTTTTGTCTTTAATACTAATTAAACCGATATATATCGATTTATTAAATGAAGAACTAAAACTAACTTATAAAATGTTAATTAATGAACATTAGACCAATTTATATATGTTAATTTTATATGTTTGGTATGCAATTTGGACTTATTTATTTTTAAAAAAATTTAAATTATATTAATCATAAGTTAATATTAAATTAATAAATAAGATTTAAAGTATAATCAACAATTTAATTATTAAAAAAATTCATATATTAGCATTTAAACTAAAATTGTACATCAATTTTCAAGTAAATAATAATTCTTGAAAATAGTAAATTATTTAAAATTTGAAAACAAAAAGTAATGTAGATATGATGTATGTACAATAAATGTATAAATTTTAAAAATAAATATGTATATTAGTAATATATAGGTTGGTTCGGTTAAATATTGATTTATAAAGTATATAAACTTAACCGACCCAACACAAGCCAGTTTTTGCATTTCTAAAATCAAAACTAACTTACTTGGACCTATCAAACATAAAAATCGGTTCAACTCCACTCGGTTTCGATTACGAGAGTTTATTAAATGGCTAAATGCAATAATCAATATATTGGTTAGGCAAATAACCAAATCAGATTAGAGAAACTAATCTGTGTATCATGAAAATTATAATAGTTATTCTAAAAGGAAAACTATAATATAATTAAAATTTCATGATTTTGTGTGATCTACATTGATACTACTAAATTATAGCATATATGGTCATGGTCATCTCACAAACTCCTGAAATCATGAACATAATATAAAGAAGAGTTATAGTGCATGTAACATGTCATAAAAGAAGTAGAAGATAATAAGAAGAAACGAACAACAAAATATAAAGAAGGAAAAGTAGAGAGAAACTAATCTAACGTGTTGGAGGATTAAGTTTAAGTTAGATGAATTAGGTCATGAACAGTTCACTAGTCTTTACCTGATTATTAAATGGATCTGGTTTGATTTGAGAATGGATTGGATTGCACCGTATATGATACATGTTAAGAAAATGCAACAAGACTCTCAAATCCGACACCCATTTTGACCCTTTTAGCAAATGTATCTAGCCCAGGTTGAGATTAAATAGTTGAGTCGCAAACACAATTTGTTAATCAATATGCATCAATTTCAACATTAAAGCACTTTATTTACTTAAGTTAATCACTCCAATATTGTCATCCATTTTCAAATCTCAATGAATTTATATATATATATAAAGGGTTCAATCAAAGAATATATTTTAAAAAAAAATCCAAGATTTTTAATATATGTCAAAATTCAGTGGCCTATATTGACCCAATATTATTGAAAGAGAGTAATAATAAATAGTGTCTACCAATGGATTGATGGACATAAACAATACCAGAGATTAATGGGCTAAAATAAGAGATAAGTAATGATCACCTCTCATATTTTAGTAAAGAGGTGACAAACCTCTAGCTTTATGTTTGGACAATATCTATTTCTCTTGGAACTACTTTTAAATTTATCTGACTTGTTTCTAATTTTCATGATTACAAATACAAGCTCTCAAAAAAATTTAAAGAAAATTTAGTCTGAAGAGGAAAGCCACTTGTTATGCTTTCCCTTTTCTTAGGTGTTTTAAGCAGGTCTTTGGCCTAAGGGGGGAGAATTTTGTAACAAAATAATGGATGACGATTCAAATAATAAGAAGAGATTTGTTATTATTGGCGTCTCTTCGTTTTTGCTTATGATTTTGGTCATCGCCGTGACTGTTGGTGTTGGTCTCAATAAGAATGAATCTAGCAGCCCATCACCTGATAGCGAAAACAAGGGCGATAACAAACAAGTTTCTTCCACAGTTAAAGCAGTTAAATCTATTTGTCAAGTTACTGATTACAAACAAGAATGTGTCAATAACATTATTCCTGTTGCTGGTAACACCACAGACACCAAAAAGTTGATTCAGATTGCTTTTAGTGTTGCCCAAAAGCATATTGCTGAGGCTGCTAATAAATCTGATGTCTTGAAAAATCTAGAGCAAGATCCTAGAACTTCTAAGGCCCTTTATCAATGTAAAGTTATGACTAATCAAGCTATAGGCGAACTTAAACATGCTTTTGATAAATTAGCCAACTTTGATGCTAAAGAAGTTCAAACATTGATCATGGATTTGAAAACATGGCTTAGTGCTACCATAACATATCAAGAGACTTGTTTAGATGGTTTTAATGAAACCACAGGTGATGCTGCAGAGAAGATGAAAGCAGCACTTAAAAGTGGCATGCATTTAAGTAGCAATGGTCTTGCTATGATCTCTGAAATTTCTCCATATATTGCTGATTTAAATGATGTAGGATTTGGGGGCGGATTTGGAGGCGGTCGTCGCCTCCTTGATGAAGAGGTTGTTCTTGGTCATGGACTTCACTTGTTTGAACCTGAATTCGGCCGCAAACTTCTTAATGCTGCACCATTTGATCTCAAGCCTAATATTGTTGTTGCCAAGGATGGAAGTGGACAATGCAAAACAATCAAAGAAGCATTGTTGAAAGTTCCAAAGAGGAGCTTAATGCCTTTTGTGATTTATGTCAAAAAAGGAATATATCAGGAATATGTTACTGTTGAGAAGGACATGACACATGTTGTGATGGTTGGTGATGGTGGTACTAAAACAAGAATCACCGGCAACAAGAGCTTCAAAGATGGCTTCACCACCATGCTCACAGCCACAGTTTGTAAGCATATTTAACTAATTTAACTGTCAAATGTCAATTACTCATTTCAAATTAATTTAATCCTCTATGTATAATTAACTAACAAATATTTTGGAACAATTTGTTTCATTTTTTTTCCTTCCGAAATAACTACACAATCCACACACTCGTTACTAAAATTCGAACCAAAGACCTTTACTTACCCAAGTAGGCTACATGCCCGTTGAGCTACAAGCTCGTCAGCACCCTTCTTAAAATGTACGGTTATCAAGTTCTAATTTAATCGTCAAATGTGAATGAGCCTTCAAATTAGCTTCATCATTTATGTTGAATTAAACTAACAACGATTTTGTAAGAATTTGGTTCATTTTCTAATATGAATGGTTATCAAGTACTAACTCTCACATAAAAAATAACATTTTTTGTTCTGAAACATGATCAATAATAAACAGAAACAAATTATGTCAATAACTGTGTCAATTTGGGAGACTGATGGATTTGGTTGGTTGCAGCAATTCTTGGAGACCATTTCATGGCAAAGGACATAGGTTTCGAAAACACTGCTGGTGCAGCAAAACATCAAGCAGTGGCATTAAGAGTTGATGCAGATGAGACAGTCTTTTATAAATGTCAAATGGATGGATACCAAGACACACTTTACACTCATGCCAAGCGACAATTCTATAGAGAATGCATCATTTCAGGGACAATTGACTTTGTTTTCGGCGATGCTGCTGCATCATTCCAAAACTGCAAGTTCGTAGTGCGCAAGCCAGAGTCAAACCAACAATGTATTGTGACAGCACAAGGAAGGAAAGAAAGACACCAGCCTTCTGGTATAATCTTCCAAAACTGCAGCATTACTTCTGATCCTGAATATTTTCCAGTTAGGTTTAAAAACAAAGCCTACCTTGCTCGTCCATGGAAAGAATATTCTAGGACAATTTTCATGGAGTCTTTCATTGATGATTTGATTCAGCCTGAAGGTTTCCTTCCTTGGAATAAAGAATTTGCACTCAATACTTGTTTCTACTCAGAGTTTAACAATAGAGGTCCTGGTTCAAACAAAGCTCAAAGAGCTAAATGGGGTGGAGTCAAGAACATTACACCACAAGAAGCTATAGATTTTACATCAATAAAGTTCTTTGCCAATGATACTTGGATTAAGAACACTGGTGTGCCTTATTTTCCTGGCATGATCTCCACTCCTATGACCAAAAAAGTTTGATAGAAAATATAGGGGAAAAAAAAAAGGTTTTGCTGATTCTTATTTAACTACTTTATTTTTGTGTTGGGAAAATGCGGTAATTAGCTTCTTTTGGGTTGTCGTCACATAAATAGCTCTGGTATTTGAATACAAAAATGTAAATACTTTTTTTTTTTTAGTTTTAAAAGAGACAAAAATTCATGTAATATGTGTTATATTGTACATTTTCTTGGTTTCAGATTTGCATACCATGAGAAATAAGACTATTGGATTTGTATAGTTTAATTTAATACAGAGGAGTTGAGTAAAGGATCACCGGGAGGAATTTTCCCTGTTTCTTTTTCTCTAAATATTTGTTTTCAATGTCAGCATTAAACTCTGCCAAAACGGAAAAGAGATCCGGCCGATGGCCGGACGACTAGGGTTTGTTCTAGAGAGAGGCAAGAGCTAATTTTTTTTCAAAAAAGTGAAGAGAGAGGCGGTCCCCAATATGGCTATACCATTGATCTTAGGAATGTTTTTTATATTACTTTTGATGTAAAATGAGCTTACACATTTCAACTTGAGATATATTTTAAACGAGTATATTCAACTAGGATTTTTATAGATTTTTTGAGAGCTATAAATTTAAAAGGTTTTTATGAAGAATTATTGTAGATTTTAATGGAGTGATTTGGATTGTAGTGAAAACTCTTGTAAATCCATTAGTTGTTGTTGTGTTAGGAATTGACAATGTTTGATTAATTATGGGACCATTGATTTTAGAGTGGTTAATTATATTTATCGTTTGGATTCATGCGTCTAATCTTTCTCAGAAAATAATTAATCTTTCTCAAAATAGTAAGCCTTCTTAATTTTTTTTTTTAATCTTGTGTAATCATTGCGGATTTGTTCAGTGGAAAAGTTATATTTCCTTTTTCTTCCTAAAGTAGTAGAATTACTGGCATTGATTTTGTAGTCCTTGCTCTGTTATATTATACTGAAAGTTGAGAAGACAAAGGAGGACAAGATGGCTGAGAATACAAGAAATGAATTGCTGAAATTTTTGAATGCTAGTTTTGATTGATATGTATCTCTTCATTGCCTATTCAATGCTATGAAAAAGGCAATTAAGGTTTGAGATTACGACGGTGACTTATTTTATAGAATGCAGCAGTCGAGCAATTACTGAAGAGCAAGATATAATGCATTCAAATATCTCTTTGGAAAATGACGTGGTTAATGGTTTTATAAATGTATATACCGAGTTTTATTTTTAATCTGTTTAAGAAAAATAATTATATGTTTATTTTTTTATAATATAAATAAATATATTTTTTTACTGTGTTAGTTGTTATTTGTAAAAAAAAAAAATATATTTGAATTTTCTAAAGTTAAATAAAGTAATATATTGTGTGATGTCTGGTGGGATTTTTTTAAGTTCACGTTCTATCATCTAAATGGATATTGCTAAATGTGATGATTCAGACGGGATAAAACTCGTTATGTTTCAAATAAAAATACATTTGAATCATTAGTGATAACCCTTATGTTTTACATTAGAGTTTTTTTTTTCTTGATGAATTTATGTTTTACATTATTTGCCGAAAACATTTTATCACCAAAATATAATATTTTTTATAAAACATTTGTACAATTAAATTTAAGTGTTGATGTATTTTAAGATGAAATACCCTTAAACTAAAAAATGAAGAATTTAGTTCACCTATCTCACTTTTTGTAGGTTTTTTATGTAACATTAATAATAAATTAATACATTGATAAAATATGTCCCTATTTTAAGCAATAAAGCATACATTTAACCATTATATCTTATATTTTTTCTACAGTAGCACATACATAGAAAGTGGAAGAGGTAACTAAAAAAATAGAAGTGGAAAAAAAAATTATAGTCAAAGAGGGTCACGCTACATATGGGCTATAAAAGGGGGCTTTAAGTCTTCACGCTACATATGGGCTATAAAAGGGGGCTTTAGGGGTAGGGTTTCATATGACTTTGTTTTGAAGGTAACAGAGAGCTTTGCGCCGTTGTATTGGGTCTCCGGTGGGTTGTCTTCGATTCATGGTTTCTTTATTGTTTAATTTGTTCATCTTATTAGAAATAAATTGTTTGAAAGTATCATCGCACATAGTTCTTCCTCGGAACCAAAACATTGATTTGTAACAATGGTTTTCAGGATTTTATCTGTGCGTACATCAAAACTAATAATCCTTTCTGCTTGAGCCACCTTCTTCTTCTCCTTAGATACATGAAGATGAGCTCCAATGTTATTGGATTACATTTTCTTTCCATTTACTTCCAAAATTAAGATTCAAAACTTGTCATTGATTTGGATTGTTTGGTTGTGAATACAAGGGTTTATCGTCAAAATTGAAACATGATAACCACGATTGGTTTGAAACAGATGAATATTTTTTTGCATAGATGATAAAACTTAAAACAGGAATCGAAAAAAAAGAGATTTAAAGAATTCACTGAAAGAAAGATGCCATGTTACCAGGATGTTTTATGTGGTTTGGTGTTGGATTAATTTACATAAAATTGAAAAGAACATCTTTAATTTGACAACGAAGTTTACATCTACAATACAGAAGCTTCAAGAATCAAAACAGTATAAACCAATTTAAGAATATAGATGTATAAAGAATCCAAATCTAGAGACGATAAATAAAGGAATTGCACGAGACCTACCACATTAATTAAAAATGTTATTTTTTTTTCTTTAAGATTTGTCCCTGTTTTACGTTTTACAGGTCATATAGGTTGTTTCGGTTTTGAAAATGCAGCCAACTTATGAGGTGTCAATTAAAGTTTTAACGTTCGTAAGTTAACCCTTTAATCAAATTAACTTATATATTATAATATACATTTTTTTTTTTTTTTTTTTAAAGGAGCTCTAAAGGCTCCTTTTTTTTATTAAAGAAGAGAAAAACACACTCACGCCTCTGGTGAGATTCGAACTTGGATTCCTGGTGGGGGAATTGGGAGTCTTACCACCTGAACCACAAGAGATAGTATATATCGATAGTATATGTATTATAATTATAATATACATATTAAGTTTTAATTTTTATATATCGATAGTATATGTATTAACAGTATTATAATCATCTAATTTTAGTTTTTTTTAATTGAAAATGTAAAATAATTTATATTATTTAATTTTTTCTCAAATTTTAATTATTTTTTTAAAGATTTTTTCTCAATTTGAAAATTGGTCAATAAATTTATTTTAAATGGTAGTCAATAATTTTTAAACTAAATTATTAATTAAATATTAAATCTTATTTATTAATTTAATATTGATATATTGTCAAATTAATTTAAATTCAATTAAAAATAAGTAAGTTTAAATGACCATATAAATAAATTGATATAATATTCTCTAATATAATATTGTATGATTGATTTTAATTTTTTATTTAATAAATCAATTTATCAATTGAATTAACATTTCAAGCAAACCCGAGTCCTCCACCTTTATTATTGCCTATAGGCTTGCTACTGAAATTCATCGCAAGTTGAAATATGTATGAAATATCAAGTCTTCAATTTTACAAAATATCAAAATATTATTGATATTGATGATATTTAAAAAAAATTTATAAAAATTATTGATATTGTTATTAAAATTTAAAATTTTCTATAAAATCTTGGTAAATAATAAATAAATACTAATCTATTAATTAAGTTAACTTTATTTTGTAAATGACATATTTATGACACACACATGTATATAAAATTATATGCAATACAAACACATATAAATACTTAATTGTTCTCATATTATTAAATTTCATTTTTGTTTATTTATCCAAATATTATTACAGCAGAAGTTTTTATAAAATAAAAAATTATTATTGAAATATTAACTTTAACATATTATAAATAATGATACATTTATACCCATTTAAAAAAATATAAATTATAAATTTTCTTCAATATTTATTACTGATATATTCGATATTTTTCACAACATTTTAAAAAATAAAACATATGATTCAAAATTAATATTATCAATATCTATCCTCATATTTTTTTTATATTTAAAAAAAATGATTTATACTCTATTTTAATATTCACACTCCCCAGTCTCATCAAACTTTGGAACCTAAATGTTTTACATTTTTATATATTTACTTTAAAAAAAAATACAATATTATAATTAAAAATATATTTTATTTTTACTTTTTAACAATCATCAAAACAAACAATTTAATTATATATATAATTTATACATTATATTTAATATATTCATTAAACATAATTTTAAATATATTTTATTTTCTAACATAAATTTTATTAATTTGGATATTAAATTATTCATTAGTAAAGAACAGTCAATTTATACAAATTTTTTGAAAGAATCTCCGCCCCATTTACACAAATATTTAGCATAGAAATAGGGATGTAAAATTTGCCCTTAGAAATATTTAGCATAAAAATTGAGATATTTCGTCCTGCCTTGTCAATAGTTAACACTCATATAGTTATAGCAATATGAGAATGACACGAACTTAAAAGTAGAGTTACCCAACTCATCTAATTGTTCGCTAAAATTGGTGAAAACTGTCAACACTAATTAACTTATTAAATTATTATTTTAAAATTATTTCAACTACTTGATCTGACATGAAGACCAAACATATTAATCATCCATCGATGCCGATGCCGATGCCAATGCCGATGCCGATGCTAATAGTAGGGCAGTTATCCATCCCCTATTATTGGCCCAAAAGAAAATATTAATCTTCATCCTGCTATTTATAAAAAAAAAAATAATAAATAAATAAATTGAATCATTCTATTATAAGCTGCTTTTTCTTTCTTTATCTTTTAAACTATAAACATTCATATTAAGTATTAGTAGTGAGATTGAAAATTAAATTTTAAATTTTTGATTAAAAATAGTACAATTTTACCATGTAAACTATCAAGATGGGCAGTGTACTGTATGTTAAATTTCTTTTGTTTTTTTTGATTAACTGTATGTTACAACTTAAATGAGAGCCAATTACCTATATAGTAAAGGTATATTAAAAAGTGTCAATTTTATCTAAATAATAAATTTAGGTAGTGAAATGGTGAGTTTTACTTAAATAGTAAATATATTTTTATTGTATATACACCTTATATTTTTGTATGTACAACTTATATTTTGGTATGTACACTTTACATTTTTGTATGTACACCTTATAGTTATCAAACTGAGGTTCCTTTTATTTATTTGCAATATCACTTGGGTTTTGTTCTCAAGCTTTCGACTATGTCTGCAAAGAAGTACTTAGTTTAATTCCAATCACCCACTGGAAGAAGAAGAAGAACAGCTTATGGAACTTGTACATTCACATTTTGTATGTACAGGTTACATCACATTTATTTTGTATGTAACCTGTACA
The DNA here is from genome assembly GCA_029378325.1 of Elaeagnus macrophylla. Lineage (NCBI taxonomy): Eukaryota > Viridiplantae > Streptophyta > Magnoliopsida > Rosales > Elaeagnaceae > Elaeagnus > Elaeagnus macrophylla. Next base: position 16,860,905 of record CM055642.1, read on the forward strand.
TTCACATGACCATTCACATTTTGTATGTACAGGTCATGTGAATGTACAGGTTACATACAAATTTATTTTGTATGTAACCTGTACATTCATATAAAATGCATTGTACTGTTTGTATGTTATTGCTGTTTTAAACAGCTTATGAAAGTTATGTGAATGTACAGGTGTAACCTGTACATTCATATAAAATGCATTGTACTGTTTGCATGTTATTGCTGTTTTGAACAGCTTATGGAAGTCATGTGAATGTACATGTTACATACAAATTATGTATGTAACCTGTACATTCACATGAAATGCATTGTACTGTTTGTATGTTATTGCTGTTTTGAACAGCTTATGGAAGTCATGTGAATGTACAGGTTACATAAATTTTTTTGTATGTAACCTGTACATTCACATGAAATGCATTGTACTGTTTGTATGTTATTGTTGTCTTGAACAGCTTATGGAAGTCATGTGAATGTACAAGTTACATACAAATTTATTTTGTATGTAACATATACTTCACATAAAATGCATTGTACTGTTTGTATGTTATTGTTGTTTTGAACAGCTTATGGAAGTACAACTTATATTTTTGTATGTACACCTTACATTTTTGTATGTACACTTATATTTTTGTATGTACACCTTATATTTTTGTATGTACAACTTACATTTTTGTATGTACACCTTACCTTTAAGTTTCAGTACCAAACTATTCATCAGATTCAACTCCGCCGTTAAAGAGTTCTTTGAGTCTCAACAGAAGACCAGTAGTGAAATGTATTGTATCTCCTGTTCTGTTCTCTTTTATTTTGTAAAGTTCTTATATCCTTTTTTGGATTTTAACTTTCTGGCTATGGATTTTAACCCCAAGGATTTACCCAGACATGGTGGATGTTCATATGGGAGAAAAACAGAGAAACAAAGACGACCAGAAAAAACAGAGAAATAAAATGATTGTATTTTTTTAAAACACAGTCGTTTTGCTATTTTGGACAAAAAATTAATTTTTATCATATATGTATTATTTTAGGGAATTAAGGAAGGTAAGGCTACTTTATGGTTGAGCAGTGGAAAACGTTTTCTGTGTGTATTTCATCTGCAACAGTATTGTATAGTGTAAAACTGTAAATGCAACATTGAATGCGTATATCGGAAAAACAAGAGTGCGATAATTAACCCCCACCTTTAAAACACTGCAAGTCTGGTAGAGTACTAACAGATGTCAGGTTCACATTTTTTGCAGTTTTTACCGTCTTAATTATTGGGCTTGGAATTCTATAAGTTTCTAGGATTTTTTTTATATTAGATCTTTTAATTTAAAAAATATATATATTTAATTTTTTTTTTTTTGAAATTGAATTTCTTAGCATATGAAAAACTGAACATATTTAAAAAGGATTTTTTTTTTTCATTTTTTATATCAAAATTTTTTTAAAATTTCAAATTATCCTTTAAAAAAGTAACATGAGAGCCATGTGTTGAGAAATTGATAATTTTTTGAAAAATTAAACTTAAATGTATCTTTAAAAAAACTAAAAAAATCTAGAGTAGAACATTTTAAAAAAAAAGACTAAAATATATCTTTTAAAAAAATAAGAGACTAATAAAATACCAAATCTTATAGTAACAAATTTTTTACAAAGTCCTTTTTAAAAAATATATAAAAAAAATTAACCGTTCATTGTTTAAAATTTGGTCAGATTTTATGATTCTTATAAATTTTTTTTTACGTAATATTACGTAAATTATTTTTAAAATTTAACCAACTTAGTTTAAAATTAAAAATAAGAAATTAATTATATTAAGCATTATAAAATTAAGAAATAAATAATAAAAATAAATGTTTTTTATACATTTATTCTATTGCTATGATGCAAAATGTATTAAATTTAAAAAATAATATACATAATATTATAAAAAAAAGGTTGATAAGTAAAATGTATAATATGACAAAATTAAGGAATTAATGATGTAATTTAACCTTTATATTTTATTAGTTAAAAATATGTGTTTTGAATTATTTACATATTTAAATTTTGTTTTTATTTTTGTTAATTTCTACAACATAATTGAAATAAATAATAATTTTCTTATACTACAATTAATTACGAAAGAAAAATAATATTTAGAGTTTTTATTAAATGTTGTAGAAGTCTTTATTAGATATAATCATTATTTTATTATCATGTTTAAAGTCTTTATTTAATGTAATAATAGATCTTGAAAAAATAACTAATATTAATAGCTTAAAATATATGCATAATTTTGTCCAAAAAAATATTATGTATAATTCAGACTTTTATAGATAGATTATTTCTTCACATAATATTAACTTATAAAAAAAAAGGTAGCAACAATCCACTAATTATGACTAAAATGTACAAATATATATCATTTTTTGGATGTGATACTACAAGTTTACAACTATTGAAAAGTAGACAAAAAAATCTAAAAAGATGACGTTAAATTTTAATACAAAAAATGTCTCTTGTCAATATATTTTTTTTTCATTTGTTTTAATAATTTGTGCATTACACTTCAATTTTAATCTAGTATGATTATTTATTTATTTTTTGTTTCTCCTAGATTTGCATTAATTAAGAGTAATTTTAGGCATGCCTTGTTATGTTTTGTTTTCAAATTTAGATCTATATTTTATATTTTTGTTTAAGTATTTTTATAATTCAAAACATGAAAATCGATTTTAATGCATGAATGATGGGTTAAAAATTTATCATATTATTAATGTAAAGAGTCAAGGTTAGAAAACTCAAAGAAGCAAAAAAAAAAAAAAACTCAAAGTAATTTGTAGATGATTTTTATTAGCTTATAATTTGATATATTTTTATTTTATTAATTTAATTGTTATTATACTTTTTGCTTATGAACTTTAAGTTTTTCTTAAAAAATTCTTATATAAAAAAAAAGTTTATAAAATTAACGAATTTAATTTTTTTGGAACTTGTTAAAAAAACGCATGCATATGTTAAATAAAGTTCAAAATTTAAGAAGTTTGATTAATGTGTGTGTATATATATATATATATACTATATATACACACACATGAGTTAAATAGTTTGACAATATGTTTTTGTTTTCATTTTGCAGCTAAACTCGAGAGAAGTCATTGTTACTTAACATTGATTTTAAAACATTAAACTCATGGATATGGTTAAAATGTGTAATTGCCATATGATTCTTTCTGAAAATCTAATTGCATGATTTCATAGTTAGGAGGCAAATCAAGATGTCAATCTGGAATTAAAGTTTGTTGCCTACTTGTCTTTTCACATGAGAGACATAACGTTTGCTATTATATATATATATATATTGTCTACTTTTTATTTTTTACTATACTTAAATTATATTCTTATAAAAAAAAAAAATAAGTCCTCTTTTTATTAAAAATAATTTTTCTTTAAAAAAAAAAAAATAATAGCACAAATTTTTTTTTAAAGAAAATATAAAAAATACCTCTAAATTTTTTCTTTTAATTATAAAAGTTTATTTGTACATATTAAAAATTTATGTTAATAGAAGTTTAAAAAAAAATTATTTTAAAAAATTTATCTGCTTAAATATTGAAAATTATTAAAATAAAGATATTGCAGAAAATTTTGGTATCAGAACCAGTAAGAAAATTAAATAAATTTTAAAATTAGATTTATCTAACCTAATACAACAAGAGAAGTAAATTATCTAAAATATTATAAAAAAAATTAATAAAAATAATACTCTAGCTAAGGAAAAAAATAAAAAAAAATTAATATGAAACAAGTAAAATGAATTCAATAATTAAAACAAATTATAATTAAATTAATGAAATATTATAAATAATATGTTATTTTTGTAAAATCTCATAAATATTTAACAAAGATTTATAAAATCTTACATAATAAATGAAGATTAAAAAAGATTAAAATAATGTAAAATAACACTTTTTAAAATTTAAAAAGATTTATAAAATATTACATAATAAAAAAGATTAAAATAATGTAAATTTTAACTAAAAAATTAAAATATCACTTTTTATAAAAGGAAAGAACCATTATAATCCTCCTTCAATTTTATTTTAAATATCAAACGTTTTTTTTTATTCTGTAATTGGAAGACATAGTCTAATCAATACCATAAAACTCTGAATTAAATTAGGTAAAAAAAAAATAATGCAAACTTTTTATTAAATGTTTCATTGTTATAGTTGAGTCTGCTCCTCATTGTAAATGAAGAATTGAATTCCACGGTTGTTTATCAATTGAACTTAAAAAAAAAAAAAAAAAAAACATTTAACTGCTGAAAATTAAAATGGGTTGTGATATTTTTTTTCTTCTTCCTAAAATAGAAAATTATGTTAAATTTTTTTTTTTTTAATTATAACCAATTGGAGATATTATGGTAATTTGTAATGATAGGGATCATGAATTTAAACTTTAGAGTCTTTGTACCGAGTTAATATTTGATATAAACTATTAAATTTAAAGGTGAATAGTTAAAATGTTCTTTTTATTTATACAATAGGTGTCATGTAGTTCTTTAGCTTATAAAATGTATTTTTAAGTCCATTTGCTTATTAAAAAAAAGTATTTTGAAGTCTCTTTATTTATAAAAAAATGTATCAGATAATGATAAAATTAATTTTTTATCCAATTTTTTGTTAAATATAACAGAATAGTACATGTGTCACATGTATGTTTATATTTTTCGATAGATATATATCAAATTAAATAATTTTTAATTAAAAAATTACTCTAATTTTTTACAATTTCTTTCTATTAAACTTAAATAAAATTTCAATTGTCTAATTTGTGATTTTAGATATTAAACAATAAAATTCTAGTTAAATTTTATTAAATTCGATTCAACTTAAATAAAATTTTCATTATTTAAGTTGTGACTTTAAATATTAGACAATTAAAATTTTATTGAAAATTATATTTAAATTACATTGAAAATTTTATTTAAGTTTTTTTTTTTTTTTGAAAACTAAAAAATTAAGTAATTTTTTTAATAAATATTAATATTTTTTAAGTATATATATATGCATGGGACACATTTACTATTCCGTTAGATTGAATGAAAATTTGGATGAAAATTTAACTTTATCCTTATTTGATACATTTTTTACAAGTAGTTGGACTTAAAAATATATTTTTCAAAATCAAAAAATTTAAAAATACTTTTTATAACCTAAAGAATTAAATGTCACTTTTTATAAAAATAAAATAATTTTTATGATATTTTATTCTAAATTTAGTACAGAGAATATAAAATAAAGTATCACTACTAGGTCTAGACAAGCGTGTAGGCAAACTATCGCTATTTGAAGAGTGAATTTTTTTTAATGGTGAAAGAAGTGGGTCTTGTTTTGTTGAACTTAAAATCACGAGGAATTATTGGTTGTACGAACACGGAAAAGAAGAGATGTTGAGATCAGATATATATAACATAAAAGGAAAAATTTACTTTATACCTCTTACGATTATTTCTTCCCCACGTTATTAACTGGCACCGACCAACTTTATAAAGTTAATATTGGTACAAGTTCTATAATTTTGTTTTTTGTTTTTTTGTTTTTCCTCTGTATCCTTTAAAATTTTATAATTCTTTAAAATATTTTAATTTTTTACCATTTAAATTATACTTTTAAAGTCCTATAATTTATTAAAAATTTCAACTAAATTTAAATAATTTTTTTAAGATAAATTCAAAAATTTTAAAAATAAAATAAGTGCAAAAAATTGAAATTTTAATTATTTAATCTTCTCTAATTTTTTTTATTTACTTATATTATTTTAAAAATTAAATTTTTAATATTTATTTAAAAAATATTATTTTTTGAATTTTATTTTTCAAATTTTCGAATTTACCTTTGAAAGAAAAGAATATTGAAACTTAATTGAAATTTTTGAAGAATTATAGGACCCTAAGAGTATATCATAAAAGATAGAAGATTAAAATATACATTTTAAAAAATTACAAGACTCTAAGAATATATCTTAAACGATATAAGACTAAAATGTAACTTTTGAATAATTAAAAAACTTGTAAAATTCTTAACCTAATTTTATAGATTGAATTAGTAAACATATAAAATTACTAAATCAAAATTTTTGATTGGCAATTGCCTTTTTTTTTTTTAAATAACTTTACTACTTATGCACTTGTATCCTAGACCTTTTACTATTCAAGTGGGTTATATGTTATTGTGTCATAAACTTGTTGGCTTAGCTGTCAATTTCTAGAGTGATAAGAAAACATAAATTTACACTCACACTAATTATAATATGATACATGGTTAAATAATTTTAAAAATAAAAAAAATTATTCATTTTTCAAAAAAATTTAATCACATATCTTATTATAATAAATATGAGTATAAATTTATATAAACCTAACATATTATATAAATTTATATAAGCCTAACATATTTCTCATTCCTAGTATGAGTCAATTTTCAATTTTTTTATTTAGGTTTTTATTAATCTCTTGTGACTCAAAGTGTGAAGGGAAGTTATAGTGTAGCATCAATCAATCTGCTAGGAGAAAAAGAGAGGTTAAACTATGGCATTGATTCATAAACTTTAATTAAATTTATATTTAGGTATTTAAAATTTAAAATTTTATAATTTAATCATGAATTTTTAAAACTTTATATATAAGTCTTTAAACTTTTAAATCCTACAATTTAGTCCCTAAATTTTTAAAAATTCACACATAAGTCCTAAATTATTGATTAAAAAACATGTCTTTTGAATATATGACCTATGTGTAAATTTTTAAAAGTTTAGAAATAAGTTATAAAATATAATAATTTAGGGATCTATGTGTAAAATTCTAAAAGTTTTAAAACTAAATTATAGAATTTAAAAGTTTAGAAACATAAGTATTAATTTAATTAAAATTTAGGAACTTAGTTATGAAAAATAGAAACTCTCATCTGAAACACATTACGTCCTGCCCAATCTAAGCATCCTTAATTGAGAAGACTACCCAATTTTGAGAAACCAAGCATTTACTCACAGTTATTTTCCCTCCTATAGTCACCATCTTAGAATAACACCCCTTTTCAAACTTCATCAGTCTATTAATGACCACCATTTACTAGATCTACTATCAAATTGCACCATGCACAAGAAGAATTAATATGTAGAATTTAAGACTAAAGTAATATTGAAACAATTACTTAAATATTTGCATACTTTTACACATTAAATTATACAAGTAAGAAACTTGGAAAGCATCCAAGTCAATCACTATCTCTTTCCCTGCACTGCTCTATATATAAACATCTCTAGCATCTCAACACTGCAAAACACAACATAGCCAAATAAGAAAAACTAGTAAAAGAGATGGAGAGCATAAAACACAGAAATGTCAACTTGAATGGCCTTACAATGCATATAGCAGAGAAAGGAAAAGGCCCAGTTGTTCTCTTCATTCATGGCTTTCCAGAACTTTGGTACTCGTGGCGCCACCAGATTAATGCATTGAGTTCATTAGGATATCACGCTGTAGCACCCGATCTTCGAGGCTATGGTGACACTGATGCACCTACTTCTATCTCAAGCTACACCTGCCTTCACATTGTTGGTGACCTTGTTGCTCTATTGGATTATTTGGGTGAAGAGAAGGTGTTTGTTGTGGCACAAGATTTGGGAGCCTTGATGGCTTGGTACTTGTGCTTGTTTAGGCCTGAGAGAGTGAAGGCATTTGTGTGCCTCAGTGTACCCTTCAGGCCAAGAAATCCAAAGGCAAAGCCCTTAGAGAGTTTCTATGCTGCCTTTGGTGATGACTATTACATCTGCAGATTTCAGGTATTGATTTTGTTGTCGTTATTGAAACAATATAAATGAATTTTTAGGCCCACCTCCCACAAGCTTGAGCCTTTTGTCTGATACTTCTTAATTTCCTTGTTATGTTTCAGGAGCCAGGAGAAATTGAAGCTGAGATTGATAATGTTGGAACAGCAGAAGTATTGAAGAACATCATGGCGAGTCGGAAAACAGGTCCTCCTTTCCTGCCTAAAGGAAAAGCATTTCAAACCGAAACTCCAGTTCCTCTACCCTCTTGGCTATCTGAGGAAGATCTGAACTATTATGCCAACAAATTTGAGCAAAAAGGCTTCACTGGGGGGTTGAACTACTATAGATCTTTTGACTTGTATGTTACTCTACAAATCTTAAGTTTATTCACTTAAGTTCTTGTATTTGACTAGTTAAATCTATTTAGTACCCTTTTATTCTTGTTTGTTGAAGGAATTGGGAATTGACAGTAGCATGGAATGAGGCAAAAGTGAGAGTACCAGTGAAGTTCATAGTGGGAGATAAGGACACGGTCTACACTACCCCAGGAGTGAAAGAATATGTACAAAATGGTGGATTCAAGAAAGATGTGCCTTCTTTGGAGGAAGTTGTTGTGATGGAAGATGCAGGTCACTTTATTAACCAAGAAAGAGCAGACGAAATCAACACTTATATTTATGATTTCATTAAAATGTTCTAGTTTCTTATGATTTTTTTTTAATTTATTTATTAATAAGCATATGGGTTTGGGTTATAAAGCATTTCGATGAATTTTATTCCATGTATGTAGAACGGGGGAAGAAATATAATAGACAAAGCTAATCCCTAAATGTATGTTTTTAGCATTTCGTTAATAAGATAAGGGAAATTCTGGAAAAATTCTAAAATTTGCTGTGGTACATCCCCAGTAAATACAAAAATTTTATAAAAAAATTATTAATACTTAAAATACCAAAAATATCCCTAAAAATTACTCTTATACATTCCACTCAAATGTACAGTAGTTCGGTAGGGAGGTGTCGAACCTAACTGTTTTGTTCGGTAGGGGCTACCGAACCTATATGACATGTTCGGTAGCCCTTACCGAACCTATATGATAGGTTTGGTAGCCCCTACCGAACCACTGCGCGATTTGCAGAAAAAAATAATTTACATACCAATTTTAATTGCTTTTTATCTCTATTTTTTTCAAAAAATTTCAACTCTTTTGTATATTACATATATCTATCCTCTATTTTTAATATTTTGGGTTATGGTTGATGATAAATATGGAAAGAGGGGTAGAGGTGAGTGAAGGAGAAGAGGTGGGATGTATGAAATTTTTAAGAGAGTGGGATGTGGGGTGGGATGTGGGGGTAGAAAGTGGGATGTATTTTTTAATTTTAAGTAAAGGGTTAAATTTGTCATTTTATTATATTTAAAATATTTAATTATTTAAAGGGATGTCTCGAAGTAAAATTCGAGATTTCTCGAGAATTTCCCGTAAGATAAACTTGCTTTTATTCATGTCAACTTTTAATAGTTACCAAACAATAAAGAAGAGCACCCTTTTACAAGAGAAAGCAAATATGCTAATTACTCCTTTTGAATTTCCGCTAAAAGGAAAAAGGAAAAAAAAAAAGAGAGAGGTTCGACAGATAATAGGTATGACAGATAATAACTATCCAACATTTATATAATTTGAATTTAGTAATACATGTCTTTGAATTAATAAATATAAGCATACAAACAAAAACGAGGTTCAAATCACACCAAGTGGTCTAGCAATGAGATTTACTCTTCTTCATTTTAGGTCACAATTTTAGATCACAGGTTCGAATTACACCAAGTACCGTTTGATTTAAAAAATGATACAAACAAAAACAAGGGGTACAAGAAAAGATCCTCATAACTCACCCATCATGAATGTGTTTCAGTGTGTAGTCTAGCAATAAGGCAGTGAGATGATATTCCCATCTTAAATACTCGCTTCTAAATCCTCTCCAAAAAAAAAGAGATTCACCAAAAACAGATTATTGTTTACCAAAAATAAGAAAAGAATATATGCTGATGAGTACATGAAGGGATATTCTAATGGTTTTGCTGATTAAGATCAGATCCTTCGGACACTTATAGTTGTTTGCTATCTTCAGACTGGAAATAGACAAAAGTTTTACTATCAGTTCTCCGATTGAAGCCAAATACTGATAGTAAATGAGTGAATATCAGCCCTATTCAATTCTTGCTTGCATTTTAGAAAGAACAAAGATAAATATGAACAGAGCTTAAGAGAACCCCAAAGGGAGTCCTATTACGGAAGTTCTTTGTCTGTTCCCATTCTGTAAAATCCAGCATATTTGTTGCTCCCTCCTCTTACATCTGCAGGAACACATATTTATGAATTTCCAATATCCAAAACAACTGTTTTGGTCCATCATTCTACTAAACACCATATGTTGCTTAAGTTCTTGAATCAGGATGTTTACTTTCTCACAAGGGTCAAGAAATTAATAGGCACTCAATAATAACCAAATGTTACCAGTAATCTCCACAGGAACATATTCCTTCAACAATATGATGAAATCGGTTTTTATCTCTCAAAGACACTACTCTTCTATGAACCTTTGAGAAAATTTTGGCAAAATTATGGCAATCAACACAAATTCGGAGATTTTTAATTATACGGATTGGCCTTCCTTTAGTACTAGCAATCAGTCCAAAAGCCAAAGCCAGCTTTTCACTGTGGCCTAAGAGTATCCTCTCCTTCTGCTCATCATCCACATCATATAAGACACAACTCAAATTGGGAACATAACCAACTTCCTTGAACTTTATTGATAATTCTTTGACCTTTTTTGACACCTCTTCCCTCCTTGGATGGGAGCGATCACTTGCATGAAAAGTATGAAGCACTTGATCAACCTCAATCCAGCTTCTTCCAGGTTCTTTTATCACAACCTTCTGCTTCATTAATCCTCTGATGATTCTTACGTCTTCCCATCTGCCTACAGAAGCATATAAGTTAGAAAGAATGACATAGTTACCAGCATTTTCAGGCTCAATACCTAGAAGCCGATGACCTACAAATTCACCAATATCGACATTTGAGTGAACCCTACAAGCACCTAAAAGAGAACCCCATATGGCAGCAGTTGCTTCAAAAGGCATCTTATTTATAAACTCAAGGGCTTCAATAAGTTGGCCAGAACGACCAAGCAAATCCACCACACATCCATAATGCTCCATCTCCGGCTCAACTCCAACCTTTCCCTCTGCCATCTCATAAAAAATTTCTAGCCCTTTATTTTCCATTCCTCCATGGCTGCAACCAGACAAAACTGCCAAAAGGGTTATACTATCAGGCTTGACTTTGTTTTCTTCTTTCATCAATTTGAAAAGCTCAACCACCTCTCTTCCCATTCCATGTTTACCATACCCCACTAGCATTGCATTCCATGAGATAGCAGTTCTCTCAGACATACTATCAAAGACCCTTCTTGAATAAGAGAGCGTTCCACATTTTGAGTACATATCAATCAAAGAGTTTTGAAGAATGACGTAGGAGGGCAATTTGGACCGAAGGACATGGCCATGAACTTGCTTGCCAAGATCTAAAGCAGCTAACCCAGATAGTGCTGTTAAGAGACTTGCATAAGTAACATAGTTTGGAGTCATTCCTTCTCTCTGAAGTTGAAGGAATAAATCCAATGCTTCTTGATCAAGACTCAATTGGGCATAGCCAGAGATTATAGCGGTAGAAGAAACAACATCTCTTTCTGGCATGCTTTCAAAAATTTCTCGAGCTTCATGTATCCTACTGGTTTTTGCATACATGTCAAGAAGTGAGCTCCCAACATATATATGGGTATTAAAATTTCTTTTTGTAACAAGAGAGTGAATTTGCTCTCCTAAGTTGCACCCTAAAGGACCAGTACATGAAGTAAGTATAGTTGCAAAAGTGAACTCATTTGGTTCTGTACCTGCAAATTTACATTTAGCTAAAACTTTAAGTAAAAAGCATGCAGATTAAATTTTACAGGAAAGTTGGAAACAATTCATGTATAAAAACTCACAATCTTCCCATCTAACAATTCATAGGAGCTTTAAGGTACAATAAGTCAATAATTAGCAGTCTAAGAGTATCTACTTAAACCAAAAGAATCCACTTTTTGTTCTTGTAATGGCTAGAAGATTTCATTTCTCATCTAGCACTTAGAGGGATTTCTTGCCCCGTCTTTCACAAAGTTTATCTTCTCCATGTTTTGGTAAAAGCCCTCTAATCTAGTAAAAGTACATCATATAAAAGCTGACTTTGTGCTACCAAATTCAAATACTGGTGCTATAATCAGATTCGGTCAACAAGAATCTCTAGAGAAGCACAGATGTCCCTAAAAACCAGAGCAATGCCTAGACTAACAAAATTCATTTTAGCATCCGCATTATCACAAAATTACAATGTTCTAACGACCCACTCGCCCCAGTAAATTTTTTTAAAAAATGAAATACTCCAAGAATACCTGATCTGAGCATTTGAACAAAAAGATTCAACGCTTCAGAGAAATGCCCCCTTTGAGAATAAGCCGAAATCAAGGCAGTCCAAGATACCACATTTCTAATAGGCATTTCATCGAGCACCCTCCGGGCATCGCCCAAACAATCACATTTGGCGTACAATACAATGAGTCGGGTCCTGAGGTACACAGGTGGACGATAACAAGTTGTAATCATATGGGCATGTACTCTTTGACCTTCTCTAAAAGCCCTTTGGTTGACGCACTGATTCAAGATGGCATCGTAACCTTCGAACTTCATATCAATGCCCTGGACAGCCATTTCCAGCAAAGCTTCGTTCAGTTGACCGTTGGAGCATAGTGTTTTCAAATATGATGATGAATTTAGCGGGAAGGAATGTAGAGACAGTTGACAGTTAAATTGTTTAAAGATGGGCAAAGTTTGAAAATTGGAGCAATAAAGAGAAATGCTAATTTTCCTTAGCATACTGTTCACCCATAGAAGCAAACGGGTAGCAGTACGATTTTTTTTTTTCCTATGAAGCGGCACGACTTGGATGTTTGATTAGAGATAATAGTAGGGTGTTCGGTTCGTTTTTTAAAATTAAATTAGTTGTTCGTTTTTTAGCTTAAAAAATGAATCAAATTAACTTAATTGATAATCAATATATCTATCAAAATTAACCCAAATGTAAACTAACATACTTTATTGGTTTGTTTGGTTTGATAGATAGATTTAAATCTATTATATTTATTAAAAAAATATACATATATATCAATCGTACTATCATACATATTCAATTGAATAAAATTATTAAAATTAAAATTATGTAATAAATTTTAAGATCATATAAATATATCATGATTATAATATGTAAATATAGTCATATATAAATGCTAATAAAAATAAATAATACGTCATTTTATATATAAAAATATTATTTTAAATATGTATGTTATGTTCAATTTAAATAATTTTTTGATAGATTCATTTGAAATGATTAACTTTATTGATTAGATATTTTTATAAATAAAAATCGATATATCTATCAAAACTAACCCAAATGCAAACTAACATACTTAATTAGTTTGTTTGGTATGGTTGATAGATTTGGATCTATTATATTTATTAAAAAAACATACATATATATTAATCGTATTATCAAACATATTTAATTGAATAAAATTATCGAAATCAAAGTTATGTAATAAGTTTTAAAATTATATAAATATATCATGATTATAATATGTAAATATAGTTATATATAAATGTTAATAAAAATAAATAACACATCATTTTATATATAAAATATTATTTTAAATATGTATGTTATGTACATTTAAATAATTTTTTGATAGATTCATTTGAAATGACATGAAAGAGTCGGCAATTGTACAACTTTTTTTTAATTATTTTTTATAAATTAAATATATTAATTATTTTGTATAAAATTAATATATATTTATTATCTCAATTTTTAACATTTATACTGGTGGTTAAAATTAAAGTTATTAATATAATATCAATTTTAAATAAAATAATTAATTATCTAATTTATAAAATATAGGTGATCAATGAAGCAGTTTCTTTAATAGTTGAATCTTTTATATATATATATATATATATATATATATATATTATTTTAATTTTTAATATTTATACCAGTGGTTAAAATTAAAGTTGTTACTATAATATCAATTTTAAATAAAATAATTAATTATCTAATTTATAAAATATAGGTGATCAATGAAGCAGTTTCTTTAATATAACATGAGCAACAAAATAATTTGAACACTTCTTTTTAAATTTGCAATGATAGATTATTACTAATTATATAGTTGAATCTCTTTTTTTTAGACCTATAATAATTTGTCGTAGAAAAAAAACTTGTTACAAAAAGAGTTTTTAAAATAATTTAGATAAATAGGTTTATTTTTTAATTAAATTTCATTAAATTTAAATAATTTTTAAATATAAATATTGATTTTATTCTCTTTCTTCTTTTTCTTTCTTATCAATCATTTTAATCATGTTTTTTTTCCTCATTTTTTAGCTAAAAAATGATAAATTATAACCAAAAAAAAAAAATACATTATATTGTTTTTATTAATGTTATAACATGTAGATTGCATCGAAAGGTAATGCTCATTATGTCCCCAATGACTATATGTATTTTTAAAAAATAAATAATCAATTAAATTATTTTTCATACTATCAAGATATATTTATTTATAATAATTAATAAAATTAGGTATTCTACTTAATTAATTCAAATATTTTAACTACTTGTTCTACAATATTATGAAAAAAAGAATATATATTTTATTATATAATATATTAATTAACTGATCAAATATAAATATTATAAGTATATACATAAAAAATAAGTTTAATATAAGTAATTGATTATTTTGATATTTTATAAAGTTTTATAAAAAAAATTTCATATTTTTGATAAAGTTTCCAAAGTTTTTGTGATTTTTTCAAAGTTTTCATTGACAATGAAAATATTTTCAACATTTTTGTAAAAATTAAATCTCAACATTTTCATTGAAATCGACATTTCAAACCTTGCATACTTATAAAATAACAATATATAGGTAGAATCTTTACTTAATAAATATAAATATATGGAAAATTTTATCCCAAAAAAAAAAAACATTATACATAATTTAGATTTTTATATATAGTAAAGATTGATTGTTTCTTCACACAATATTAACTTATAGAAAAAAAGGTAGTAGCAATCCACTGATTATAACCAAAATATATAAAAGTATATCATTTTTTGGACGTGACACAACAGGTCCAAAATATTACATTAAATTTTAATACAAAAAATGTCTCTCCTTTGTATATTGTTTTCTCATTTGATTTGTTTTAATAATTTGTGCATTACACTTTAATTTTAATCTAGCATGTTTTTTATTTATTTATTTTTTTTCTCGTAGATTTGCATTTAAGAGTATTTTAGACATGTTTTGTTATATTTTGACTTGTTTTATTTTGTTTTCAAATTTAGATCTATATTTTATATTTTTGTTTTAGTAATTTTATAATTCAAAACATGAAGATTGATTTCAATGTATGAATGCTTTAAGTTAGATTAAAAATTTATCATCTTATCAATATAAAGAGTCAGATATGATTAAAAAACTCAAAGAATAAATCAAAAAAAAAGAAAAAAGGAAAGCTCGAAAATAATTTGTAGATGATTTTTATTGGCTTATAATTTGATGTATTTTTATTTTATTGATTTAATTGTTATTATATTTTTTGCTTATGAAATTTAAGTTTTTTCAAAACATTCTTATATAAAAGAATTTAATTTTTTTTGGAACTTGTTAAAAAAATGCATGCATATGTTAAATAAAAATTCAAAATTTAAGAAGTTTAATATATATATATATATATGAGTTAAATAGTTTGACAATATGTTTTTGTTTTCATTTTGCAGCTAAACTCGAGAGAAGTCATTGTTCTTAACATTGATTTTAAAACATTAAACTCATGGATATGGTTAAAATGTGTAATTGCCATATGATTCTTTCTGAAAATATAATTGCATGGTTTCATAGTTAGGAGGCCAATCATGCTGTCAATCTGGAATTAAAGTTTGTTGCCTACTTGTCTTTTCACATGAGAGTTAAAATGTGTAATTGCCATATGATTCTTTTGAAAATCTAATTGCATGGTTTCATAGTTAGGAGGCTAAATTCATGCTGTCAAATCTGGAATTAAAGTTTGTTGCCTACTTGTCTTTTCACATGAAAAGAGACACAAACGTTTGCTAATATATATAATATATTGCCTAATTTATTTTCTAATGATACTTAAATTATATTCTTATAAAATAAAAATTATACAGTACATGTCCTCTTTTTATAAAAGAAAAATTATATAGCACAAATTTTTTAATTTAAAAATTATTAAAAAAATACCTCATAAATTCTGTTCGTAAAATTAATAAATTATAAAAGTTTATTTATCAACATATTAAAAATTTATGTTAATACAAGTTTAAAAATAAAGAAAAATTATTTTAAAAAATATTAGCTAGACTTAAATAATTAAAAATTAATTAAAAATAAAAATGATTGCAGAAAATTAAAAAAAATTGGTAATCAGAGCCGGTAAGAAAATTAAATAAATTTTAAAATTAGATTTAAATCCAACCTAATATAACAAAGAAGTAAATTATCTAAAATATTATAAAAAATTAATAAAAATAATAATCTAGCTTAAAAAAAAATTAAAAAAAATTAATATGAAACAAGATTAAAATGAATTTTCAATAATTAAAAAAACATTATAATCTGAACTAATAAAATATTATAAATAATATGTTATTTTTGTATAAATCTGCAGAAATATCATTAAACCAAAGATTTAATAAAATCTTACATAGTAAAATAAAAGAACTAATAATATCACTTTTATAAATTATTAATAGTATCTATAAATAAATGTAATCAGTTTATAATTAACTTAAAAAGAATTAAAATATCATTTTTAAATTATAAAGGGAAAGAATTTTTTTTCTCATCTAAATAAATCCTCATTCAATTTTTATTTTAAATTATCAACATGTTTTTTTTATTATGGTAATTTGGAAGAGATAGGTCTAATTTAATACCATAAGACTTTGACGATTAAATTTAAGTAAAATAATTAAAGAAAATACAAAGCTTTTTATTAAATGTTTCATTGTTATAGTTAAAGAGTTCTACTCCTCATTGTAAATGAAGAATTGAATTCCACGGTTGTTTATCAATTGAACTTTCAAAAAAAAAAAAAAAAAACATTTGACTGCTGAAAATTAAAATGGGTTGTGATATTTTTTTTCTTCTTCCTAAAATAGAAAATTATGGCAAATTTTTTTTTTAATTATAACCAATTGGAAATATTATGGTAATTTGTAATGATAGGGATCATGAATTTAAACTTTAGAGTCTTTGTACGGTGTTAATATTTGATATAAACTATTCAATTTTGAAGGTAAAGAGTTAAAATGGTCTTTTTGTTTATGCAATAGGTATCATATAGTATTCTAGCTTATAAAACGTGTTTTTAAGTCCATTTGCTTATAAAAAAAGGTGTTCTAAAATCTCTCTACTAGTAAAAGATGTGTCAGGTAATGACAAAATTAATTTTTCATCCAAATTTTATTAAATTTAACGGAATAGTACATGTATCACATGGATGTTTGTATTTTTTGATATATATATATCAAATTAAAAAATTCTTACTTAAAAAATCCTCCAATTTTTATAATTTTTTTCTATTAAAACGTTAAACTCATGGATATGGTTAAAATGTGTAATTGCCATATGATTCTTTCTGAAAATCTAATTGCATGATTTCATAGTTACGAGCCAAATCATGATGTCAATCTGGAATTAAGGTTGGTTGCTTACTTGTCTTTTCACATAAGAGACATGACCTCTGATATTACGAAAAAATCAGAAACAGCAAATGAGGCAAATGCCATTTTTTCCGAAAGATCTTCTACTTCTTTAAAAATAAATAATTTAATCATCTATTTATTTTTTATAACACTTAAATTTTTTTATGTAAAAAATACAATAAAAATATTTTTCTTACAAAAAAATGATAGCACAAATTTTCTTTTTTAATAAAACATATAAAACTTTTTCTATATTATGTCTATTAATTATAAAAGGTTATTTGTACGTATTAAAAATTTATGTAAATACAAGTTTAAAAATAAAAATTTTTTCTGCTTAAATATTAAAAATTATTAAAATCAAGATGTTGTAGGAAATTTTGATATAAGAACCAGTAAAAAAATTAAATAAATTTTAAAATTAGATTTATTCAACCTAATACAATAAAATAAGTAAATTATCTAAAATATTATAAAAAACAATTAATAAAAATAATACTCTAGTTAAAATTAATATGTAACAGGTAAAATGAATTCAACAATTAAAAAAAATTATAATTAAATTAATAAAATTTAATAAATAATAAACTATTTTTGCAAAATCTTACAAATATATAACATAGATTTGTAAAATTTTACATAGTAAAAAAAGAACTAATGATATCAATTTTATAAAAGAAAATGATTAAAGTGATATAAATAAAAACCATTAGAGTCCACCTACCATTTTTTTAATCAAACGTTTTTTTGATGCTGTAATTTGAAGACAGTCTAATCAATACCATAAGACTCTGAATTAAGTCTACTCCTCAGTCCTCATTGTAAATGGAGAAGAATCGAATTCCGCGGTTGTTTATCAATTGAACTTAAAAAAAAAACATTTAACTGCTGAAAATTAACATGGGTTGTGATATTTTTTTCTTCTTCCTAAAATAGAAAATTATGGCAATTTTTTTTTAATTATAACCAATTGGAGATATTATGATAAATTGTAATGAATAAGGGTAAGATCATGACTTTAAACTTTAGCGTCTTTGTACTGTGTTAATATTTGATCTAAACTATTAAATTTAATAGAGAAAATATAAAATAAAGTATCACTACTAGATCTAGACAAGCGTGTAGCCAAACTATTGCCTTCTGAAGAGGTTTTTTTTTTTTTTTTCTAATGGTCAAAGAGAGGGTCTTGTTTTGTTGAGCACAAAATCAGGACGAATTATTGGTTGTACGAACACGGAAAAGAAGAGATGTTGAGATCAGATGTATATTAAAAAATAATAATAATAAAAAAATTAAGTTTATACCTCTTACGATTATTTCTTCCTTATGTTATTAACTGGCACCGACCAATTTTATAGATAGCAAAATTTTTTATTGGCAATTTTTTTTTAAAATAATTATACTATTCACCCACTCGTAACTAACACTTGTATCCTAGAACTTTTATTGTCTAAGTGGCTATATGTTATTGAATTACAAACTCGTTGGCTTGGTTGTCAATTGCTAGAGTGATAGAAAAACATAAATTTGCAATGATGCTAATTATAGTGTGACACATGGTTAAATAATTTTGAAAATAAAAAAAAAATTTATTTATAAAGAAAACATAACCATGTATTATATAATAATTAATATGAGTGTAAATTTGTGTTTTTTTACCACTCCACCAATTGACAACCAAGCCAATGAGTTTGTGACTTAACAAGATATAGCTCACTTGCACAATAAAAAATCTAGGGTATAAGTGTTAGTTATAGGTGCGTAAATAGTTAGTTACTTAAATAAAAAAAATTGTCAATCAAAAATTTTGCGAACTTAAAAAAGATGGCAACATAACCTCCGACCTTTATATCAATGCCTTGGATAGCCATTTCTAGCAAAGCTTCGTTCAGTTGACTATTGGAGCATAGTGTTTTCAAATATGATGATGAATTTAGCAGGAAGGAATGTAGAGATAGTTGAAAGTGAAATTGTTTAAAGATGGGCAAAGTTTGAAAATTGGAGCAATAAAGAGAAATGATAGATGTACAATAGTAATGTGGGCCATTCTTTTAACAGCTTAAACTTTTGGGAGAGTTGGTGACCAACAACTTCTAACATATTCAAGGCCTAACAATCCCAATTATTGAATTGCAAGTGTTTGGCATCTATGGTGCATAGAGGCAACACTTGTGGGGAAGTGATGGATGCATAAAAGTAATGTTGGCTCTCTTTTTAACAGTTTAAGCTTTTGGAGAATTGATAACCAACAACTTTTAGCAAAAAATGCTAATTTTCCTTAGCATACTGTTTAGATATTGAACCAAAAGAGTAACAATATCATTTTTTGTTGTTGTTGTTGCTCCTGTTGCTATTATGACCCAACACGACTAGGATGTACGATGCTTATAACTTCTATTTTTTGATAGATTCATTCAAAATGACATGAAAGAGCCGAAATTTGTATCAACTTTTATTTTTATTTTTTATAAATTGAATATATTAATTATTTTGTATAAAATTAGTATATATTTATCATCTTAATTTTTAATACTTGTATTATTTCTTAACATTAAGGTTATAAATACATATCAATTTTAAATAAAGTGATTAGTTATCTAATTTATAAAATATAGATGATCAATGAAACACTTTTTTTAATATAACATGAGCAACAAAATAATTTGTACACTTTTTTTTACATTAATTTGTTGCTTTGCAATGATAGATTATTACTAATTATATTATTTGAATTTTTTTTTAAAACCTATAATAATTTTTCAGTTGTTAAAAACAAAAAAAAAACTTGTTACAAATTTTTTTTTTGAAATAATTTAGATAAATAGGTTCATTTTTAATTAAATTTACATAATTTTTAAATTTATAATATGTAAATAATATTAAGTGATATAGTGATGATTTAAAATATGTTTCATTTGTATAGATCATGCTATTACTATATACCATAAATTTATATCATCACAACTTATATGTAATTTTATTTATTTAATATAATGATGTAAACTCATAGATTAAAATATCAAAAATATTATTGATATCAATTGATATTTAAAAAAAATTTACGAAAAATAATTAACATTGTTGTAGAATTTTAGAAATGTTTCAATAAATAGTAAAATAACTAATAATATACTAATTGAGCTATTTTTTTAAATTTAAATGTATATAACATTCATACATACAAGGATGAAAACGTCGATGACATTGTTGACATTGTCGCAACAATGTTTTTATTTTGTACATCCTGACATCAAAACATGATATTCACATCTTTTTGTTATAATGTCATCAAAATATTGTTGTCATTAAATTATCACTTAAATGAATTTTTTTTGGCTAAAATATCTTAGAAAATTTGGATATTATCACTAAAATGTCAAAAATATTAATATTGATTTTTTTCTCTCTCTTCTTCTTTTTTCTTATCAATCATTTTAATTATGTTTTTTTCCTCATTTTTTTTTAAAAAAAAGGGAACTAAAAGTCTTCTTCTTTTTTATGAATAAGATAAAGCACACTCACGTACTCGAGTGAGATTTAAACTTGAATTCTTGGTGGAAGAATTAAGAGTTTTTTTTTCTCTTTTTTTTAGCTAGAAAATGGTAAATTATGACAAAGAAGATAATACATTTTATTATTTTATATTAATGTTACAACATGTAGATTGCATTGAAAGGTAAGGCTTATTATGTCTCCCTAACTATATGTACTTTTAAAAAATAAATAATCAATTAAATTGTTTTTCATACTATCAACATATATATATTTATAATAGTTAATACAATTAGATGTTCTATTTAATTAATTCAAATATTTTAATTAATTATTCTATAATATTTTGAAAAAAAGAATATATATTTTGTTATATAATATATTAATTAACTGATCAACTTATTGATTAATATAAATATTATAAGTATTACATAAAAAAAATTAGTTTAAAATATAAGTAATTGATTGTTTTGATATTCTATAAATTTTTATAAAAAAATTCCATATTTTAGGTAGAGTTTCATAATTTTTGTGATTTTTTCAAAGTTTTTGTCAACAATGACAATATTTTTGTCATTTTGTAAAAATTATATCTCAACATCTTGATCGATATTGACATTTCAAACCATGTATACATATAAAAATAACGAAATATAGGTAAAATTTTATTTAATAAATACAAATATATGGATAATTTTATCCTAAAAAATGTTATGCATAATTCAAATTTTTATATACAGTATAGATTGATTTTTTCTTTACACAATATTAACTTATAAAAAAAAGTAGCAATAATCCACTAATTATGACTAAAATGTACAAAAGTATATCATTTTTTAGATATAACACTACAAGTTTACAGCTATTCAAACATGGACAAGAAGTCCAAAAAAAAATGACTTTAAATTTTAATATAAAAAATGTCTCTCCTCTATATATTGTCTTTTCATTTGATTTGTTTTAATAATTTATGCATTACACTTTAATTTTAATCTAGTATGATTTTTCATTTATTTTTTGTTTCTTCTAGATTTGCATTTAAAAGTGATTTTAGGCAAGTCTTGTTATGTTTTGACTTGTTTTGTTTTGTTTTCAAATTTAGATCTATATTTTATATTTTTGTTTAAATATTTTTATAATTCAAAACATGAGGATCAATTTCAATACAATGTAAAAAGTCAAACATAGTTAAAAAATTCAAAAAATAATAAAAAAAAAAGCTCGAAAATAATTTGTGAATGATTTTTATTGGCTTATAATTTGATGTATTTTTATTTTACTGATTTAATTATTTTTATACTTTTTGCTTATGAAATTTAAGTTTTTCTCAAAACATTCTTATATAAAAGAATTTTATAATATTAAAGAATTTAATTTTTTTGAAACTTGTTCAAAAAAACGCATGCATATGTTGCAATATATATATATATATATATATATATATATATATATATATATATATATATATATATATATATATATATATATCAGTTTTGTTTTCATTTTTCGGCTAAACTCGAGTGAAATCATTGTTACTTAACATTGATTTTAAAACATTTAACTCATGGATATGGTCAAAATGTCTAACTGCCATATGATTCTTTCTGAAAATCTGATTGCATGGTTTCATACTTAGAAGGCAAATCATGCTGTCAATCTGGAATTAACGTTGGCTGCGTACTTGTCTTTTCACATGAGAGACATAACCTCTGCTATGGCGAAAAAAAATTAGAAAAAGCAAATGAGGCAAATGCCATTTTCTCAATAGGTCTTTTGATTCTTTAAAAATAAACAGTTTAATTATTCACCTATTTTTATAACATTTAAATCTTTTATATAAAAAAGACAATAAAAATCTTTTTTTTTATAGAAAAATAATAGTACAAATTTTTTTTAAATAGAACATAAAAAAAATACATTTAGATTATATCTATTAATTTTAAATTTTTATTTATGCACATTAAAAATTATGTCAATACAAGTTTAATTAAAAAGAAAAAAATGTTCTAAAAAATTTATTTTCTTAAATATTGAAAATTATTAAAATCAAAATTTTTTAGAAAATTTTAGTATCAAAACCAGTAAAAAAAAATTAAATAAATTTTAAAATTAGATTCATCCAACCTAATACAACAAGAGAAGTAAATTATTTAAAATATTGTAAAGAATAATTAATTAAAATAATATTCTAGTTAAGGAAAAAAAATAAAAAAAAATATGGAAAAAATTAAATGAACTTAATTAACAATTAAAAAAAATTATAATTGAACTAATAAAATGTTATAAATAATATTACAAAAATTGATATTAATGGCAGGTTTAGTTCGTTACATTAAAAAAACATATTAAACATAGTAATTGTAATAGTATATTTTTGTATAGAAAAAAAATGGTAACAAAGAAGTCCGAAGGAGGGGGAGATGTTTACACCTTTTTTTCTAACTATTAGGATACTCTATTTGTTCTTTACTTATTTGTGTGCTTTTGTTAAAATTTCAATCATTTATTTTACATCTAATATATGGGATGATTTTAAAATTATTAATAGAAAATAATATTCAATTATTAGATTAAAAATACATAGTTTAAATATGACAAACAAAAACAGAAATAAGTAGCGAATTCAAATCATGTCCATAAACGTATTAAAATTCTTAAGTAATTTTGGTAAAATCAAAGCATAACAATTAAAACAACTTATTATATTTCACGTTTGTTCCGTCCAACTCAACATCGCATACGTAAATATGAGATCTCAAGATGATAATATATATTGAATGAAGCATTTGGTACTATTATTAACAATTAATTGCATGTTGACAAATAAGTTGAGATTTCGGCGTGTGCTTTTGATTATGATAGAAGTAGCTTCAAGCAAAAACAGTTTTAGAACAAAAGTGATTTAAGAAAGCGACAAACATGTTTTCTAAGCATTACTTCTCACCCCAAAAAAAAAAAAAATTGTTTGGTCTTGAAGGTTTTTTCCCCCCTATCATAACCGCTTTCATAACATCACAAACAAGGGTAAAAAGCTAAAAGGTGACTAAGGTGTACCATGACCTCCTTAACTGGATAAATTTGTTCCCTAAATAGTTATGTGTTAGAGTTTTTGACATTTTATGAAAATAAAATATTTGACCCTTTCTTTTTATAATAAAATTATTTACTATTATATATAAGTCAATAAAAATAAAAGGATTCATATGATCTTGGAAGAAATGTATATCATAACTCATTTATAGATATATTTCATTTTTAATCATCTTCTCGTTACAACACATGTTTTTATTTTTTTAATAATGTGATAGCATAAAATTAAAAATAAAATCAGTTGAGTAATTAATCATGTAAAAATTGAAAGGTATAATCTTTTACATTATTTTAAACACATTACACTTCTTTTAAGCCACATATCATTCCCCGTCCATAAACTTAAACAATAAATAAACGACTAAATTAATATAATTATAACATTTAATTTTATTTATCACTAAGTAGTTTAACTAGGTATTCATCTTAAACCACATCTTAATTGAAAATTATTTACCATTGATTATTATATACATAAAATTTGGATTATTTAATATAGGTATTATTTTTCTTTTTTATCTGCATAATAACTTATTTTATTTATTTTAATTATAAATTAAATTTTATATATAATAAATTTGAGACATATTTTAAATAACGTTACAAAGTTTGATTTAATAATATAATTTTTTATGGCAGTTAAATCTATAAAATTATATGAAATTAATTGAATATATAATAGTTCTAATAAATTAAAGGGAGCGGGGCATAAAGCTTCTTTAGATTATGTTGTTATTTTCTTCTTTAGATTATAATTGGTGTCATTTGATTCCTAAATTTTAGAAAAATGACCAATTAATGACAAAATATATGATTTTAATGAATTTTTAATTAAAATATTATTTTTTAATTAAAATCATGTGTTTTTTTTTTTCTTATTAACTCATTTTTTCAAAATTAAGGAACTAAATTATATCACTTACAATATAAGAGATTTAGGTGATACTTTTTTCTAAATTAAATTCTGGCTCCATCGCCGATCGCAGAAGTAAAAACAGAATCGATGTTTACAGAGAAACCACTCTCATAGTACAAGTACAGAATACCATACGGAGAGCCGTGGAAGACTCCTATAAAAGTAAGTAATAGCTAAAGCTAGCAAGCAGCAGTCTTAAGTTTTGCGTATAAACACCAACCCCAAAATATTTTGTATAGTACGCTACAGAAGAAAACGCGTACAATCAATGAAAACAATCCATTTAAGACCAAACCAATCCAAGAATCATATAATCACGTGAATCAAGAGACATAATCTAATGATAAAACTTGTATAAGTGAATCAAATCAATAGAGTTCCAACAATAAATTAATTAAAAATTAGTTAAATTAGCTAAGTTCAACATTGAATGGATATCATTGGTATGAGTTTAAATTGAACAACATACAATATAAAAATTTTATGTTTGAGATATTTTTAATAAAAATAAATGAACTAAATAAAAAGATATTATTTTTGCGGTTATACATTCTAAGAAGTGTTATAAATTTTATTTTTTCAAAAAATATTTTAAATAATACCACCAAAACTTATAACAATGAAAGAAATACCCAATGTTGATTAAATAGGGTCTAACCATGGATAAAAAATTCAAAAAATTTCCAATATTTTGGTGAAAATTTTCATATAATTAAAATATGGATATCTATATGGGGTAGATATTGATTTCGTTTAAAATGTCAAAAATTTCAAAATATCGATTTTTGTATTTTTGCCTTGTTAAATTTCTAAAATGTCGTAAAAAAAATTGATTAAAATATTGGTATATATCAATTAAAATATCATAACATTTGAAATATTGTAAAAATTTGATAATATCGGTAAAAATATCAATAAATATAGGTAAAACTGTATTAAAAAAAGTTGTAGCAAGTAAGGGTGGGCGTAGGTAAGTTATTAAATCATTTTACAAGCCGACTTTATCTTAACGATTTTAAAAAACCCAAAACTATAACGAACCTATCTATTGTGTAATATAGTTAATATAATATTTTTATAACATATATTATGTAATTAATTAAAAAAAATTAGTATATATTAAATATGTCGGTTCGATTGTGCCAATTTTTATTTTTTTTAGGACCTCGAATCGAACCAATTTTGTTGGTTTGTAATTTGAAACCTTAGACCAACCAACCTCAAACAAAAAAATATATAGGCTTTGTTTGGTCTTGAATTCAAATTAGTTGGTAAATTTTTTTTTAAAAAAAATGTCCACCCTATGTGAAAGTAAGATTTTTTTTTTATTTGAAAATTTTGTCAAGAATTTAATTATAATGATTTTCAAAATGGAGAATTTTGGAATGAAGATACTTAAAAAAAAAAATCAGATGGAGAGTAGCTAGAGACTTGTCCTTATCTGAGTATAGTAACCATAAGCTGTAATCCATAACAAGTGTATATCTTAGTTGGTGAAAAGTTAAAAGGTGGCGAACATCTTATAATTACAAACTCCACCTTTATAATCAACATACACTCATATCCACGTCTGATCTGATTGTATTTTCAACTATAACCCATCTTCAATAGTTTGTTAATGTTCACCCAAACCATTAAATTATGTATAAGGAAAAAAATAATAATAACATCTTGAGTTAGATGTTAGTTTGTCATAATTATTGGCTAAGGTGGAAACAGACTAACAGTTTTGCCCTGAGGTATACATCTATGCATCTTTTAAGGTTACTTACGTTGTACTTCATTTTTTAATCAATTTCCTTTTCTTTGGCCCAAATCAAATAAGCTTCATAAAGACTAAACATCTTTTAAAGTTGTTCAAATTTATAACTCAATTCACTTAACTCTTTAAAGTGAATACACTAATTATGTCCTAAATTACAAGTTTATGAACTATAGTGTGACTAACCGCTCAACAAATTTGAGAACCAAATATATATACGGCATAGATTTTAGGATTTAAATCTTAAGGTTTAGGGGTTGGAGTTTAAATTTAAATTTTAAGATTTAGAGTTTAGGTTTATATAAGAATACGTAGTTGTAGATTATTATATCAGTCTTATATATATATTATTTTATTTTTCTTTGAAAATCTAACTAAATTAAGATAAACATTTTGTAAAGGTTAAAAGGAATTTAGCTTATTAAATATAGCTCAATTTTGGGAGCATCTAGTTTCATTTCTAATATCCACCCATATCCCAAGCCTTAATTTTACATGTTTATATTTATAGAACTATAGGAAATTTACGTAAGTCCAATACAGGTTTTTGAAATTTACATATATGTTGTATTTGTGTATTTTTTTTTAAATAAATTATAAAGCACTCATTTGATATTAAAAAAAAAAAAAATTAAATGTGTTCAATGCACCAAGAGGTATAAGTTAAACATAAGACCATGCTTTTAGAAAACGAGCATTTTTAAACTATTTCACAAGTACAAATAACATGTTAGAATGTTATTTGATATACATATTCACCATGTTCATATATAAATTAATTATTCAATTGATTTAAATTTTAACATCTTTAAAATATTTTTTTTTACGTTACGAAAAAAATAACATAATTTTTTTTTTATGAAAAACATTTTTTTAATGAAAATATATGTTTTTATGTTTTAAAAAAAATAACATATGAATACTAATCGGAGGAATTTATGTCATGCAATTAAATATATAAATATTTTGTTTTAATTGTTATGTATAATCACATTTTAATTTAAACTTTAAAAATTTTATTAATTAATGCATTTAGAGTATCGTTGAAGTTGTATTTTACGAGTTTAAATCAAATATTATTTTTTAAATTAAAACATAATCAACAAAAATTAATTAAAAGTGACATATTTACAATACCACAAACATTATTCTTTAAGTGCTATGATGATAGCTAATCAATTTGTTTCCATCGGTTTCCATTCATAGTACTTTTATTCTATTTGAGTCAATGTTTTTTTCTCCAGAGTAAAAACAACTTTAATAATAAAAAAAAAAACTAATATGTTTATATCATCAGAAAGAAAAAAAAGTCAAATCTTACAAGAATAAACCCATGCCTTAATGTGAATCAACCTAAAACTCCACCATTTTTGACTATTTTATTAATCTTAAAAAAAAAAAAGAAATATATATCTGGAGCTATCAAACTCGTACAAGTGTTCGTCTCTCTGCCATATTCACGTGTTGTATCTGGAAGAGACACGAGAAAAGAAAATGAGGGAAGAGAGAAAATGGAGATATTTTCTTGGAACCTGTCATTTACTCTATATATATATATATATATAACTAAATTATATTATTATTTTATAAAATTTTATTAAATTTATACATAAATTCTAAAATTTTAAATATATAATTTAATCATTAAATTTTTAAAATTTTACGTATTAATTTTTAAACTTTTAAATTATATAATTTAATTATTAAATTTTTAAAATTTTTTCAAATAAATTTTAAAATTTTGATTTATAAATATATATTTTAATAATTAAGTGAAAATTTATGTATAAATTTTTAAAAATTTAAAACCTATAAATAAAATAATTAAGTTTATAAAAAATCAAACCAACTACTAATATGATTGCTAGCAGTATGCACGCCATATATTCAAAAACAAATATTCAGTAACTCCTCGGCAGAATTATTATATTTAGAGTTTTCAATAAGAAAAAAATTGTTCCTCAGTACTCAAATTTGCAACTTAGTTCATTTTAAGTTCTCCACATCATCAATTAAATTAAATTTTTTTTATAAATTAGGTGATAAAATTTTAAATTTTATTACCATAAATTTAAGTTCAAATCTCACCCATATATATGAATATATTTTTTCTTATTAATAAAAAGAGGAGATTTTAGTACCTTTAAAAAAAAAAGTTCTCAAACTTATAAAATTTATAATTTTTTCTTTATTTTTTTAAATATTGCACTTAGGTCCGGTATTTGAAAACCAAACGTAATTAGTTAACTAATTATGTTCGTCCGTGTAGCTTCGATGGATTAAATTCAGGAACACGTGTGATTACATAAGTTACTCATCCTAACGAGATCAGTAAATATTTACTTTAACTTTTTATAATTAAATTATTTTTAAAATAATATATTAATTATATATAAAATATATTCTCATATATCGTACATAATATATATATATATATATATATATATAATTACAATTTAACATGAGAATCCAAATAAATAGAATTTATGCGTAAATTAAAAAAAAAAAAAAAAAATGGAGATAAAACTGTAAGCAGAATTACCTAAATGATTTAAATTGTAAATTTGGACCAATCATAAAAGGAGGTTAGCCATAAGAAAACGTCATCAAATAGAAATATGCATTTAAAACCAATAAAATAAACAAGCTCACCTCCAGGTCTTCTTTTATTTCTGTGTATAAATACTTGTTGCCACCTTTCTTCATTTTCCATCAGATAAAAAAAAAATAAAAAATAAAAAAAACTTTCCCTGCCGCCATGGCTGAAGCTAGTTTGAGTTTTGTCATTGGAATAATTGGTAATTAGTCTCTTAAATTTAGTACATCTTTACTAGAGATTTCTCTCTGTTGTTATATACATATTCCACTTTATTTATTTATTTTATTGAAGATAACATTTTTTTTTTTTGTGTGGTTTGTTTCTTATATTTTTGCAGGCAATATAATTTCAGCTATGGTTTTTGCATCTCCCATGTAAGTGAAAGATAAAGAAAATATATATAATAAATGCATTTTCCTCCTTTCACTTTCTGCTTAACTAACGCTATTAAGAGAAGATAAATGTAGTTTTGTTATATGATATATCTCAGTTGGCTCATTATATTGTTAAAGGCTATGTATGTGTTGGTTAATGCGAAACTTTTACATTTTTTTCAGGTACAATTGAAGTGAATGGCGAAAGATCGATTAATATAGAAAACATATATATAATACTAATAATAATGATAAAACTAAAATAAAAAATAAAAAATATCTTTTATTTATTTTAACATATATGTTCCTCATAGTTTGGAACTATATGGTTATATTAAAAATTTGTTTACATACACTAGTAACTAAATAATGATTCTATGTTTCAGACCAACGTTTTGGAGAGTGGTGAAGAATAAATCAACAGAGAAATATGAGGGACTACCATATACAATAACACTTTTGAGCACAAGTTTGTGGAGTTTTTATGCATTTTTGAAGCCTGGTGGTTTCCTCATCCTTACTATTAATGCGCTTGGTGCTTTCTTTCAAGTCATCTATGTCTCTCTTTTTCTCATCTACTCTCCTAAAGACAAGAAGGTTATCTATATATTTATTTATTTATTCTTTTTTATTTTGATTATGAGAAAAATTAATCCACCATATGAAGATGACTGAAAAGGATAAAAATGTAATTTCAGATTGGGATGGCAAAGTTGGTTGTAATATTGAATGTGTGTTTTCTGGGAGCTATGATTGCATTAACACTCCTAGCTGTACGTGAAGAAGTAAAGTTAAATTTTGTAGGACTTGTTTGCACGGCTTTCACCATTGGAATGTATGCTTCACCTCTCTCTGTCATGGTAAGTTTTAACAATATCATTATATTTTTATTTGGGGACACTTTCGATCTCCACCTACATAACACAAAATAATTCTTTTATTTTTGTAAGTATTAAAGTCTTAAAATAACATGCATATATTGTACATAATCGAATAATTAATTTGATATAATATATAAGTACGTACATATACATTTTATATATAAATAAGTGCATATTATGTAATAAAATATATACAAACTATATGTATTTCATGTCCAATTCGATCAAGTATAACTTCCTTTAAGGCACAAATATTTTTAGTAAAGATAATGAATCAAAATAGTAATCACTTACCTTGTGCAATATTTTTTAAAAAAGTTAATTGCATGTCATATTTCTTTCTACTTTTTTCGTGCACTACATGTTTTTTTTTTTTTCAATGTGAAGTACTTATGCAATTTTGCATACTGTACATATATGTTTTTTTTTTTATAATGTAAACAATATATATTTTTTATGAGATTATTTGTAAAATTAATTGAATAATTATATCGTATAAAAACTCGAGGTATTTTTTATTAAGTTAAATTCATAATTTTCTTTTTTCAATAATTGCAGGGGATGGTGATTAAAACGAAGAGCGTTGAGTACATGCCATTCTTACTCTCGTTTTTCCTATTCATAAGTGCTGGGATTTGGTCTTTATACTCTCTTCTAGTCAAAGATCTTTATATGGGTGTAAGTGTCTTTACTCTTAGCCTCCTACCAATTAACCTTTATTTTAATCACAAGCTCATCTATAAATGATATGTCATGTCATGTGAGATAATTTCATTCAACATTAAAGTTACAACATTAAAGTTTTATTACATTATTATACAAAATGGTATTCATTACGTAAGTTTTCTTTTAATTTCTGGACCAATGATGTGTTAGCATTAACATAAGGAATACAATTTGATGAATACTATCTTATATCTGTTACACAATTGTCTGAATTTGTAGAAAAAGTACCAAAATCATGATCTTCTAATTGAGAGAGTACCTAACCACTACGGCACGTTCAAGGAGCTCTCTCTTTTTTAGAAATGCTTTTATACGCATAAGATGTATGAATATATAATATCTTTTGCTAATTTTCAAAAATATTATTATTATTTATTTAAAATGGGCTCTTTTTTATTTATTAGGCTTCCTCTATTTATTAGATTTTTTTTGTTTATTGAACTCTATTTATTAGAATTAGTTATACTAACTTGTCATAAATTAGCAACAATCACACAAAACTAAATTACTTATACTTTTTTTCGACCAATAGCGATAAATCAGTACTACAAACGTAGGACAAATCCAGTTTAACTTCCACGTGTGTTACAAACTGACATAATATTTGTTTTTATCAGATATAATTTTGTGATTTTTTTATACCTATTAATAATATTATGTTATATTATTTATAATTCATTTCAAATTTAAAATAAATAACATTTTTTTTATATATAGTACAGAAAAACTCTAAGCAAAACAAATTTGAGATAGATCTCAAAAGATGTGGTAGAGTTTAATTAAGGAGTATAGTATTAACTCCACAAAATTATGATAAATTATTTATATTTGTAATAATATTGTAATATATAGTAATGCTATTATAGAACCACTTATGTGTCACAAATATAATAATATTATACTTTAGTAAAGGAAAATCCTTAGACATTTCAATTCAACTACTCATAAATTACTTTATTATATATATATATATATATATCATGTGATATAATTATTTAAAAAATTAATTTTTTTTTATTTTTCAAAATAATTTTATTACGTGTCAAAATATGATTGATGTGAGTGTAAAAATAAGTCCCAATTTATGTATTCTTAGCATTTTTCTATATATAATTACTCTTTAGTAAAATATAATTTAATACTAAAAGTTCATCTATCTGTGATTGATCTAGTGGTCCAGTAGGAAAATTTAAGACACAGGTTCGAAACTATAACAAGTACAAAATTATTTTGGTTCCACATTTGAGCAGTACAAAATTACTCTTCAACTTTCACATGCCAAAGAAACATTTATAAATTGACAATGAAGTTTCTTTACATCCAACTAATATAACATAATGCTATGATTTTATTTATTATTTTTCAGGTAGCAAACGTAACAGGCTTTGCATTGGGCTTACTCCAGCTAATCATTTACTTGAAGTATAAGAACAAGTCGAAGCCAATAAAAAAAGTAGTGATTAAAATTGAAGAAGAAGCTTCAACAACTGTGCAGGTGAAAGCAGAAGATATAGAAATGGGAAAAAGTTGTGATGAAGTTGTGTTAGAATGATAAACAGTAAAAGGAAGATTGGTGCAGTTACTAAGGAGCTTGAATACGTTATAACAGAATTACACCACCCACTTACTTTCTGCTCTTTTTATTTCTTTTGCAGTATTGTCTTTTTTCTTACTTTTACAGCTCATACTCTCACGTATAAAAAGCAATTACAATCAATGAGAATATACATCTTTTCTTGGCCTTACTCACTCTCTAAATTTTAGCTTCCTTTTGTTTCACAAGTTGACACCAAAAATAATATTGATGGATCCGACTTGAAAGAAAACCAATTTTAACTCGAACTTGTAGTATGCCCAAAACAGTCACCAAGACACTTTCTTTCAATTCAAATGAAGAAATGGCCAGTACCTGTTTAGATGATGTATTGAAAGGAAAACAAACTCCTAAATATCACAAATTTTGAATGACGTTATATATTATATTATTGGTCGTCCACATAATTGTGTCTAATAATAATTGTAATGAATTTGTGTTATATGGTAATGCCGGTGATATAGTGTGATATTGGACGAGTTGATTTGGTGGCATCAAATTGAGTTTTGTGGATGGACAATAAAAGAGATAAGATATGAAAAGTTGTTGGCCTGATCAAAATCACTATGTTGGTGTATTAGTGGATCTGTTTAATATAGGATTTTAGGGTTAGACTTGTAATGTTCTAAAATGGATGCTAACATTTACCTAACTAATAATAAGATGTTTTAGTTTCCGATGTTCATTTGGTTAATTATTTTATAATTGTTTATCCTTTATTATATATATTTTTCTTTCTATAAAGTGTTGAATCTTTTTCAATAAGTGATGACCATATATACATATCAAATTATTGAAGATCAAATTATTGAAGATCAATTTATGACGTAATTGAAAAATAAAACAAACAAAAGGAAATGAATATAGTAAAATCATGGAGAAAAATATCAATATGGATAAAAATATTGAGAATATTATCAATATTAATAAATATTTGAAGAAAATTTATTGAAATTACAAAAATATATTTATTTTTAAATTTTTATATATTTTTTTAAATTACTAAAACAAACAAGGAAAAGGGTCGCAAATGTCCTGTAAATTGTGACTCAAGTGACTAAAAGTCCTCTAGAATAAAAAGTGAATTTTTTTATCCTGTTATTATTGCAAAAGGAGTCAACAAAAGAAAAAAAGTAAAATTTTAAAATAAAATATTATTATTTCTTTAAAACGATTTTATTATTATTTTTAAAAGGATAAATATGAAAAAAAAAAAATTAATATAACTGATAAGAGATTCATATTCTCTTATTTTGCCCTAACGCTATATCAATATTTTCCTAACCCCTGACGGCCATTTTGCCTCTGCCCACCCATTTTCCTTTCCCTAAACCTACACCCATTCACACTAAAAAATTGATTGCCAGAGTTTGTTTTACTCGTAGTAGGATAAAGGACAAAGAATGGTCTGAGAAGTTCATTCTCAAAGGTAAAAAGGAATGGCCAATTTTCGGTAAAATTTGAATCTCTATTCAAAGATTCTTCTCATCATTTTTATTTGTTTGGTTGTAGTTTGTTTGTGCTTATAATATTCCTTGTTTGTGAGTTCAGAGCTTCACTTTGTGGCAAACAGATTAGGTTTGATGTAATGCTAAGCTGTTGGTGTAATTTTTAACAAATATTAAATAGTTTATGTAATGTTTAACAGTTTGCTATAATGTTATTGACATTTAAAAAGCTTAAACATAATGCTAGAGAAAAGGAGTTATTACTAATTTAAACTTCATTACAGTACACACAAAATGGGTGCATTGTTTACACTATAATCACTCAAAAAAGACATGAAATGTCAATTTTTTTTAAAAAATTCTAATTATCTACTTCCATTGCCTCTACTATCCCTATAAAATAATTTTCTTTGGACATGTACCACAATTACAACAAAATAAAGAAGATTGGTGAACTTATGATTATAATTCTATATAATGTTGAAAATTGTGGTGCCAAAAGACTATTTAGTTGTGAAATGGAGGAAAGCAAAAGTAAAATGACACTTCTACCATCTTTAAATAAACTCATGATTAAAATAATAATAAAATAATTAAATTATCGTTCGTTGTCTCCTCTCGTAAAAGCAACAGGACAAAAAAATCTAACCTGTAGGGCTAAATAACCTAAATAAATAATTGATATGACTATTGCGGCTCTTCGCTCAAATAAATAATATAGACTAATTAAATTTATTTTTATTTAAACATTATATTTGTAACTCAAATATACATATATTGTTAGTGTATTATGATTAAAATTATTTTTTTTTGTGAAAATAAGATAATTTTTTTAATTCATATTTATATAAATTATATGAAAAAAATAAAAAATAATAATATAAAATTACTTTATAAATAAGACTTACATAGATCAAAATAAAAAATAGTATGAAAGAGGATAAAAAATAGTTGAGAAAATTCATGTAACTAAATATATACAAATGTATAAGTTATTATTAAATAGTTAAATTTGGAGAAAATTTAAATTGATTACTTTTTATATAAATATTGAGTTATATATAATACAAATAATAAGTTATGTATATTTAATCTGACAAAATTAAAAAATTTAAATTGATATTTAGCAATATATACATATTAATATTTTCATTAAAATTTTAGAAAATTACAATACAACTTATAAAAATATAAATTTTTTTGACATTATTCAATATATCCATTGAAATTTTGACAATATTTGATATATTCTTGAAAATTTTGACATTATTTAATATTTTTATAAAAATATTAAAAAAATTTAAATATTATGTAAGATGTTTTTTAAATAATCGATATGGATATTTTTATTTTACAAAAATTTGAATTGAAATATTGGGATATTTTTCAACCACGAGTAGAACCCTAGATGATAAAGACAATATGTGACAAAAGGCCACAGTATATATATACTTTGTTTTGCACATCAATCTTATAAAAAATATTTATTGGATGCACTGCACAGTCCACTCCATTAACTCTGAAATTATGTGCTACTATACTCTCCATTATCCTGTTACGTGGCAAATTAGTCAACTAGTATGTTAATAAAAATCTAACTGATAGATGAGACCTGTGTAACTCATGATCTTATGGAAAAATAGTTTCTGGAAACTCAAAAACCTTATCTTGGTTAGCTGATTCTCTGATGCCATTCCAAGAAGTCAGTTTATCTGGCTAATTTTTGTTTTAAACTATAACATTAGAAATTGGGATCCCCCAAAAGGAGTGATAAAACAAAAATTAAATAAATAAATAACGTATTTAAGAACTAAAATATATATATTTTAAAAAATAAAATTATTATTTATCTATAATATATTTATATTAATTATAATTATAATTGATTCATTATATTAACTTTAATTAATAAAAAAATATTTTAAATAAAATAATAATTTTATTTTTAAAATATATATTTTATATTTTCTAAACATACTATTTTTCATCTTTTTATTTATTAAGTACAAATATCCTTATCATTTGGGCTGTTGTCTAGTTAACCTGTTTACTATTTGTCCATAAAATCCCACCTGGACCTAACCATCTTTTACTATCCAACCAATTTTCTCCCCGACTCAAATCCGTTTAAAAGCTTAGAATTTGCAGTGAATTAGTTATATAGTAAAGATATGATAAAAAGTGTTAATTTTACCTAAATAATAAATTTAGGTAATGAAACTCACCGTTTCACTTAGATAGTAAATATTATTTTTACTAACATATCCTTTTATTTTCACTGCGTTAATTGCAGCCGCTTCTGCTTCTTTTATCTCCAACTACTTCTTCTGTTTCTGCGTCAACTACTTCTTCAACTTGCACTTTAATTTCCAATTTTCAATTTTCTCACCAGGTGAATTTCTCTTCAATCCGAATAATTAATTTTCTCCTTTTTCTTTTGTTCGATTGACTTGAAGTTTTATCTCCTCTTTTCGCTACCTTTTCTGATTGATTTATTGTCCTCTAAAATTTAATTCCCTACTTTTGAACTGAGAAAGTGAGAGTGGAAACTAAAAATGAGAAACTGAATTGTATTATTGCTATTTTGATCAGCTTATGAAAGTCATGTAAATGTACAGGTTACATCATACAAATTTGTATGTAACCTGTACATACAAATTTGTATGTAACTTAATGTGAATGTACAGGTTCACATTTTGTATGTAACCTTGTACATTCACATTTTGTATGTAATCTGTACATTCACATGATTTTGATAAGCTGTTCAAAACAGCAATAACATACAAACAATACAATGCATTTTATGTGAATATACAGGTTACATACAAAATAAATTTGTATATAATCTGTACATTCACATTTTGGTTAAATACAAATTTGTATGTACAGATTATATACAAAATGTGAATGTACATGTTACATACATATTTGTATGTATAGGTTACATAAAAATTTGTATGTAATATATACATTCACATGACTTTCATATGTACAGGCAACACTGGATGAATCTTTATATGAACTCGTTGGAGAGTTGGTATCCATTTAGACATCAAAATATATTTCTTCTCAGTTGGAGAAATAAAAAGATAAATTTTATTTGGAGGATATTAATTACTTCCTTGGCTCTCAGGTGAGGTTCTTGCTGAGATCAGGAAGAGAATGCGAACAATCAACAACAGACTCGGACAGATTATTTCCTAGATTCTTATATTATTTCCTTTTCCGTTCCAGTTACTGGAAGCAGTCCTTGGATAAAAGGTAAGTTGATTCTCATGTTCTATTTTGTTTATTTTATGAGGTTTTATATCAAACTTTCCTAACTGAGTAAATCTGTCATGTATATCAGTGAATGAAGCTTCGTTTACGAAATCAGAGATTTCCTTCTGCGTTGGGTTTGGGATTAAAAGTGTTATTTGTATCTTGCCAAACCACAGTCGTTTTGCTATATTAGACAAAAAATCAATTTTCATTGTATATGTACCATTTCAGGGAATTAAATCTAGAATTTGCGTCAAGTTAGGGAATTTTAGTAGAATTATTGTAAGACCAACTCTAGTTACATCGTACAAAGCCTCTAAATACATGCTCCAATGTCTAAAATTATTAGGGATATGTGCTTTAGATCGATTTTGTGAGATGTAACTAGAATTTTCCTTATTTAAATGGATTGTATTTAGTGTGGACCCTTTACAATTTAATCCACTTAACCCAATATAAACATTACTCATTTGAAAAATGGGTCGATGGGTTTACGACTCGGCCCATTAACCTCAACTAAAACTCATTTACAATCCTCAAGTTCGCTAATCGTGTCAGAATTTTACAGCTCTGTCAGTATGTAATCTGTTAGGTTGATTAGAGTTGAGATTATCTAAAATTAATGGATGAACTAAGTTTATACTCTGCATCAACTACTGTTAATTACCAGAATTTACTCTAATATATTATTAATGTTTTTGCAAACTAAAACATAAAACTGCTAGTTTACATAAACTAGAATATAATTTTCCTTAAAAGTTTGTTCAAATAATAGGCATTACGGAAATAAGAGAAGCAAAAGTTAAAAACTCATTTTGGACAGTATCACAAAGACACTTCAAAAGTATAAAACTTTGTCTAAGTTCTGCTTCAATAGTTTCATTAATGTGTTACTAGTTATTATTTTTTTATAAAAATTACTATTTGAATATAAAGGATAAATAATGTTATTCATTTGCTGTGCACATTTGCCCCTTAATCTGCACCAACCTCTCTCCATAAGTCAAAGCCTGCAACTTACCTGATATTCCATGACACAAAAAATATTGATGAATCTGGCATGAAAGAAAAGCCTCATCAAAGGGAAGAGAGCCTCCCAAAACCAATTATAACTCAAATTTATAGTATGCCCAATACAGTTACCATTTATCAATTCTCTGTCTTTCATTTCAAATGAAGTTACAGTACCTGTTTAGATGATGTTGAAACAAAAACTCTATCACAAATTTGAGAAGTTTATGATGAGTTTGTGATATACAGTTGAAAAGGGCATATAGAGAATTTCTAGTCTCATATGGTGTGAAATTGGACATGTTGATTTGGAGGCAACAAATTGATTTTTGGTTTGATTATAAGAAAGAAAAAGAGATTAAAAGTTGATGCCCTGATCAAAATTACTATGTTGGTGTAGTAGTGGATCTGTGTAAGGATGATGTAGAAATAGTGCTGTTTGGGATTGTAGGGTTAGAGAAGTAATGTTCTAAAGTGGATGCTAACTTTTGTTTAACTAATTAGATATTCTAGTTTCCTGTGTTTATTTGTTATTTTTTAATTCTCTTTTTTATTTTCTTTCTTTCTATTAAGCGTCGTAACTTTTATAAAAATTATTTAAAATATTATTCTTAAAATTTATAACAATAAAAATAATACCCAATAATATTCAAATAGTCCAATTGAATGGAATTTAATATTAAACATGTCTAATTTATTGAACCAATTAGAAGACATTCAATATAAAATTTATAAGTTATAGACTTCTTTCTTTGGTGATAAAAATATATAAACTTAAGATAAATGATGTTATTTTTGTACTTCAATGGGTGGTATGAAAAATGTTGTTTTCAATTTCAATATTTTTCTAAAGCGATGACCATATATATCTTATCTTTTAGAAGATCAAATTATTGAGAATTATATGTAACTGAAAAAAGAAAACAAACAAAAAGAAGGGAATTAAGTAAGATAAATACAATATGTGACAAAAGCACAGAATGGAGTTTGTTTTGCACATCAATCTTATAAAAATAAAAATATTTGATTGGATCAACACAGTCCTCTCCATTAACTCTGAAATTCTTTACTTTTAATTATGCGGAAAAAATCAACTGATTTCTTTCTTCATTGATCTTTGATCAAGAAGAAAAATAACTCTCTACCAATTACAAAGCTAGACATCAAGTAAGTGGCTAAATAAGCTGATACGTTGAAGTTGGCTGATGGTGCCTCACCGCACTGCACCGCACTACTATATTCTCCTTCTATCCGATTATGTGTTAAAAATGTCAACTAGTATTTTCACCGAATCGTGAAAATCTAACTGATCTATCAACATAACAAAATTGGGCATGCTAGCATAAAAGAAGAACAACAAACAAAAACAAAATAGATGAAGCCTGTGTAACTCATGATCTTATAGTTTCTGGATTTGATAAATTCGAAAGCCATATCTTGGTTAGCTGATTCTCTAATGCCATGCTAAGAAGTGTTAGTTTCTTTTGCTAATTTCAACTACAATATAAGTATATAGGGAGGTCAAATGGGTGGGTTTGGATGACCCAGTCCATATAACCCTTTAGGAACCCAGCCAATTTAAAAAGCAAGTCTAAAAGGGTTGATTGTTTTACTATTTTGTTAGAAGTTATTGAAGAATTAATTCTTTCAAAACTTAAGTTAGTGGAATAACAACTAACAATACTTATATACATTTGTTACTTATTTATAAGTGTGCTAAACATTTTTAATTTAATAATTAAAATTATTGAACTTTAAACACAGAACCGACGTCATGTTAGAAGTTGTTAGAAAATATTTTTCTTAAAAATTTAAGTTAATAGGAGAACAGTCAACAATACTTTTATACATTTATTATATCTAACCATTGTTGAGAATCTCTTGTAGTTCAGGTGGTAATACTCTCATGGCTCACCAAAAACCCAAGTATGTGAGTGTATTTTCTCTTATTAATAAAAAAAAAAATTGACTTTAGTGCCTCTTTTTTTTTTCTCAAAAAAAAAAAAAAAAAAGCCCATTTAAATGCCTTAGGTTTGTGTCAAACAAATTTTAGTGCAATTTTTGTTAATAAATTATATTTGGGGCGGTCCCTCTACGACCCGATCCACTAAACCAAATATGAATGCTGCATATCTAAAATCGGGTCAATGTGGCTCAACCTATTTACAACTAAGCCCGTTAACCTCATGTCAAACTCATTTATAATTCTATTTTAGGTAGACGTGTATAGTCCCAATAGTATTTTATGTTGATTATAGTTGAGATTATCTTAAATAAATGAATGAACAAAGTTTATACTCTGCATCAACTACAGCTACCAGAATTTACTCTAATATATTATTAATGTTTGGAAAACTAGAACATAAATCTGCTGGTTTACATAAACCATAATATACTTGTCCTTAAAGCTTTAGGTCAAACAAGATGCATTATGAAAATAAGAGAAGCAAAATTTAAAACTCATTTAGGTCAGTATCAAAATGTAAGACAAAGTATAATAATTTGGCTAAGCTATGCTTCAATAGTTTCATTAAGATTATTATTTGAATATAAAGGATAAATTTGTGGAACTCAAAATTGATAATGTTGATAATATTATTCATGTGCTGTGCACATTTGTACCGTAATCTGCACCAAGCTCCATCTACAAGGTAAATAAATAATATTTGGATTTTCTCAAAAACGAAAAAACAAATATATTACAAATGAACTCAAATTACACTCCATAATCAATAACACTTTATACTGACCCATCTTCTCTGCCATAACTTACTCTAATCGCACACATCACATTACAATAAGACACAACATAATACGAGAAGTTATTGGTTGGTCTGTATAAAGCTAATATTTTCTCTCTCCTTTGTATCTCTCACAATCCATTCTCTATCCCCCACCACATTAATTAGACCTTATTAACAAAAATACACAACATAAGACATAATTAATTAAGAAGCTAATTATGAGTTTTGTTGCTTAGAAACATATTCCCAGTCAATCCACAAGTAAGAGCCTCATGAGGAATATTAGCAACTTGATGAACACCTTCGGCGAAAACCACACCCATACCCATATGCAAATGAGGCTCAATGTGACAATGAAAAGCCCAAACTCCTGGATTATCAGCAACAAATCTAAGTGCTGTCCAACCATATGGAAATATCACTGCAGTGTTTCTCAATGGTGGGTTCTTCAAATTAAATTTCTTCTCATCAGCCTCAGTAAATTTTCCTTCTCCATAGCCCAACACCCAAAAGTCATGCCCATGTAAATGCCAAGGATGAATTTCACTCACACCATCATTTAATGTATTAGCATTTTGAAGTATCACATCCACTATGGACCCCAACTCATTCCTGTAGACCCCACTTCCGGTTATTGTATTAGGATTCTTAGGTGGCTTCGTTACATCATAATTCCTATCATAATTATCAGGTGGGCTATTTTGGTCAAATGCATTGTTTAGTTTATATTTCATAGAGCCCAAATAAGGAGTTGGTGGTAATACTAAAGAAACATTGTTGATGGCCCATTTGGTATAGTTGTTGATCTTGTTTTGAGTGTTGAGGAGGAAGATCCGACGGTGGTGATTTATTGGGGGTTTTGGGGAACCCATTAAGGCTAAAACTTTGTTTGTGAATGATTTGCTGTGGTTATAATCATCCCAACGAGGAGTGATTGGTGGTGGATTAATAGGGAGCTTTGTTGGGGTATTTGGTAAGTAATTTAAAAGGGCTAGGCCTTGTTGGGTTTTGGGCTCTCTTCCTCTTACTCCTATTGACACCCAATAGTTTTTGGTAGAGTCTTGGTTTGTTCTTAGTATCACTGAGTAACTCTCACCTGAGTAAATGTCCAAGTCTTCCACTTCAAATGGTTGTACATAATTTCCATCAGCTTCCACAACCAGCATTTTGTGATTCTGAAAAAGAAAAAAAAAACTCAATAATTAGTTATGCAAATTATGTGTCACATAGTAAATTTAGATAAAAGCACTTCAATTTATTTTAAGTTGAGATGAGTTATCAAATTAAGTAAGAGAAGTTAATTGAATGATAAAAATAAGTTAACTGCTTTATCCTATTAAATTCTACCACCTAAATTACTCATCTCAATTCAAGACAAAAAAAAAAAAAAAAACTTTTTCCTTTAA
The DNA here is from genome assembly GCA_029378325.1 of Elaeagnus macrophylla. Taxonomy (NCBI): domain Eukaryota; kingdom Viridiplantae; phylum Streptophyta; class Magnoliopsida; order Rosales; family Elaeagnaceae; genus Elaeagnus; species Elaeagnus macrophylla. The sequence goes on from CM055642.1 coordinate 16,903,897, forward strand.
AGAAAATTAGGGGAGAAAATAACTCTCAGTGTTTCTTTCTAGATCCCTAGCTAATAAATATATAATTTTTGGTTTCCAATTATCATTGTGAAAGCTCCAAGACAACCTAGCTAGTCAAATTGTAAAATAAATTAAAAAACAATCTTTATGTGGAGAACTAATAATTAATTCAAGAAACAAGGCCATTTTCTAAGAAACACACATTGATAAAGTCCAAAACCAGACACAAAACCACAGCTTCAACCAGACCAAATTTCACTAGTTGCTACGATTAGTTTGATTGATTGTTATAATGTCTTTTAGTAGCTCAAAGTATTTGAAATCGTACAAAGCAAATAACAGTATTAAATAGGGAGAGGTGCCTAGAAGGATAATTAATAAAATATTAAAAAAATTGTGAGAACCAACAAATATTAAAATAAAAAACATTATGATTTTTTTTAATAATAATTGTAACTATATTATTATTGAATAATCAAGTTTTATTTGTATTTTAATAAGTTTACAAAAATAATATTTTAATAGAACAAATTAAAATAATATTGTTTATAATTTTTTATTTTATCAAAATTAAATGACTAAAAAATATATATTTTATAATTTACTGACTAAGGTTAATCTCAGTGAGACTTTTTTTTTTTTTTATTAATAAAATGATATTACTAATAATTAAAACTGTAACATTATTGTAATAGGAATGGTTGGTATATATATTCTCTCATCTTATTTCAAATATTTATTTCAAATCTATTACAATAATATTTTAATAATATATATTTTTTTAAATATTTATTTTAAAGGAAAGACATTATATTGACACATGACAATTAATGCTTCAACTTTTAACTTTTAGGTAATTAATTAATGATTAGATAATTTTTTTATTATAATTTAATATATATTATAATTTATATAATATAATATAATTAATTTTTTTATTAATAAAAAATTTATTATTATTTATTTATTTTATATTTTTAATTTTATATTTAAATAATATATATATATATATGTGTGTGTGTGTGGCTACCTTAATGATTAAAGATAATTGTAGCGTAGCTGTGCAGTGAAATAGGGACGTCCACCCACTTTAAAGGAGTCTTTATTTTATTATTTTATTGGTTTAACTACATGGCAATAATCCACAACCTTACCTGCTCATGATGTGATATCGACCAGCAATACAAGAGTACTCCATAAATCTTAAATCACTATTCATTTTGTCTCTGCTTTTATGCCAAATTATACATCTTTGTTTATTATTATTTTTTTTCATAACATAAGCTAAAAAAATAAATATGAGATAAAACACCTCTCACACAATTATATACTATATAGAATTATCTTTATCTATGTATTACAAAGGTTTGAAAACCACCAATTTCATGTAAATTAGCACTCTATATAACGGTCAAAACAATTTTTTGTTACATGATTAAATTATTAAATTAATTTTATTTTTAATAAAAATATGTTTAGTTTCTTATAACACTAAAAATATATATATATATTTATTTATGTTATAAAAAAATTAATATATATATTTTTTATAAGAATGATTAAAAATTAAAGAAAGGGTATTATATTATATAATTAAAACAAAAAATAATGTTTCACCAAAAAATATATATGAGAAAAAATAATTATTTTTTTTCTTCTATAGGATTAGAAATAGATACATTTTTACTTTTAAATTCTCACTTTAAAAAAAAAAAACAGAATCCTATTTTTGTTGGGAAAATTAAATGATATAATTTTCGTGCGGTAATAAACAAATAACAAAACAAGAAATACAATTTTTTTAGTTATCTCAGGACTCATGAGAACTAGTAAACAAAATGGGCATAAATTAAAATTAATTTCCGTAATTTTTATTATGTGAACAGAGCATATCTCTAACTCTTTCCACTTTAGAATCGTCCTGTTTGCATGCATTTGTTGTACTCCAACTATATCTCTCAATTTTATTAATAAAGAAAAGGTACCATCCCACTTAATCATCAAAAATGTTAATTCTAGTTGATCTAAAAACTTCAATGTAATTTCTAAAGGGAATACTTTCCTTCTCGTTTTAAATCACGTTTAAATCATACGAAATAGTATTTGATAAAGTATAAACAAGCCAACATACTTTTCCACGTTGAGATCTGAAATGGGAACACCTTTTGAACACAAAATGGGGATGAATCATGAATGGGTCGTCACTATTGGTAATGAACCGATGCTAATGAGAAAAAGGTGCCATTCCAGATCTCGCCTAAGAATCTAGTAATTTATTCTACCCCTCCTTATTTTTTATTTTTTATTCTCTAAATTTTAATTAAATTTATGTATAAATTTTTAAAATATACAATTTAACACTAAATTTTTAATATAGATTCTTAAATTTTTAAATCATAAAATTTAGTCTCTTATTTTTAAAATTTGATTCATAAATATGTATTTTAATAGCTAAATTAGGATTTATGTATAAATTTTTAATAATTTAAAAACTAAAATTAAAAATTTAGTGACTATATTATATTATTTAAATTTTTTTAATTTATGTATAAATTTAATAAAAATTTAAAAAATAATGAAATAATTGACTCAATTCTTTATTATTATTTTTTCTTTTGATAGAATTTACTTTGTGCCCTACCCAATTCAATTTTCTTATAATGGATGGGAACGGAACATTTTTAGCACTCTCTGTAATGTATTGAACGTGGACCCTACATTTTATTATCTAATAAGAGGATTACATGCAAACGTAGAATCGTTGATTTCTCTGTTTAGCTTTATCTGCTAGTATCTTTAAATTATCTGAAAGAATTGATTGATTACTATAGTTGAGTTGAAAGAATAATCTTCAATAAAATCGTGCAAAATTAGTTATGTTTGTAATTTATAATATAATAGTAATTTTTTACCTATTATAATTACTATTATTGAATTAAGTAATATATAAGTCTATTAATGCTATAAAACCACCTACATAAGCTCACTTTAAGTTTAATTTATTACGTTATTAAATCTCATTAATTTTTAAGATTATCAAATAATTTATCAATCTACTAATTCTTTATGGATCATAGATTGATATAACTTTGGATATCATCAATCTCTTACATTATTACATTTCACCTGTTATAAAGCAGGTTGCGGATTCCCGGCATGAAGGCATATACAAGCCACAACAACCTAACTACTTGTTAACCTTTAATTAAATCTAACACGCTTGTTATATCAATTCTATTCATAGAATTTACTAATCGTTGTATGACACGTGTGTGCATATATATACTTTTTTTTTTTTTTTGCAGTGATATTTAAACAATTATAAAAGTGATTTTAGAAGTTTTGTGTTTATTCTTAATTTAGATTAGAAATTACTATTATAAAAATAAAAAAAAAATCTTAATAATCATTATTCATCTTTATGCAAATAAATTAGATGAAGCGTATTATGGAATAACATAGAATTGTACTCTAAACAGATTAAATTCTTATAATGTTATGAACATGTGTTGTTGAACATATGTTTTGTATTAATTTCTTTTAAGATACTTTTAATATGAATTGTGTGAATGTTCTCAACTTTTATTTTATACCATGAGTATTTTTATTTCTAAATTTATAATAAAAATTTAAAAACATGTGTTTAGTATGTGTCAAACATATATATATATATCAAGAAGTGTTAGAAATGAGGAAAAAAAAACTGATATAATATGAAACAAAAAAAAAATGTAAGAAGTGAAGGGAAAAAAAACTTTTGCACGTATTTTTTGTCCGAAGCTATCATCGTTTTCAAATAATTGTCCCACTCAAAAGGACAAATGGTAATGAAGAAAGTGAAGCATTGATAAATGGGAAAAAGAAATAATAATTCTCTTTAATTTGTAGCTTTGCTTTTAATTAAACAATCCTTTTCCAAATTTCAAAATTGCCAACTATCTTTTACTTTTCAATGCACCACAAAGAAGAAATAATATTGATCATAAAAAGTGGAGTATAACATCAAATATAATGTAACGTAGTTAGAATGGTCAGTTATTTGTGCGCATTGTGTAGAGATACTGAAATTTGTTGGACATCAAAATATACGTGTATGGGTTCAAAACTCGAAGCATGTCACAGTCGAGCATTTCATCACTGCTATATATTCATATTGAATGATTATAATCCTCTTTGAGGTTAAGTATCACCTAATATCGATGACCTGTGGTGTATAGACATATTGTAAGACGATTATCTTATTTTTCATAGACATATTTAAAAAAAAAAAATCAAATATAATGCTAATAATGATAAAGTTGATGGTACGTGTGGACCGACCTTATTAAAATAGAATAATTATAGAGAATTACCGAAATGCCCAAGTTGAGGGAAGCCAAAGCAGTGGTACTGGCAATTCTGAGTCTGTAAGTCATATTTGGGTGGACACGCAGAATTTGAGGTGTGCATTGTTTGTTTAATCCTTTCGCTGGGCATTCGGTTAAGGAAGAGTTGATCCACTTTGCTGCAAATGAACAATTATACTGTCCCCTTCCATTGATAAGCAGGCTCTAAAGTCACAATTTTTTATTAAATTAATTAATCACCCCATCGTAACTCTTACATTAATTCCTTAGAAAAAATAAAAATAAATCAATAAATAAATATATTAATAAAGTGAGAGTAATAGAAAGTGTATATATATATATATATTTTAATATTAGTTAAACATGTACACTTGGTATAGAACTATACATATACATATACATTAACAGACCTTTTCAGTGCGAATATATATTATTACTCGTTTTATATAATCATTAAAACAAGCACAACCGTTGCTTCGAAGAATATTATAGCCGTTTGAAGCTGATTTGGGCTCCTTTTCTTCGTTTTTGTCAAAAAGGTTAAGATATTTTAGTACCAACTTAAAGTAGGATGATGTCAATTGACTTGTAGGCTAAAGTTATAATTTAGTAACATAAAATAATTTGTTATTAAATGCATACTTTAAATTCGAGATTTAAAAATATAAATATTAAAATTTATTAAAGAAAAAAAAAAAAAAACTAAAGTAGGACGTTGGATACATATCAATATATCATAGGTGAAACGGTCAAAAAGATATGATCTTTTTTTTTTTTTATTAGGTCATAAGATAAATATGATTTACAGTTTTCCATCAAGATTTTAAAGTTGTGTCATTTTATTTTAAGTTATTTAAATTATATTAAATACTGTTTTATCTATAAAAAAAAAAAATTGGTTTTAAAAATATGGTTTTGAACTTACAATCTCAACATTATAAGACGTTTATCACTATGTTTGGATACCATTATAAAAACTTACTCAAAACAAATTTGTTGTATTGTATAAATCTATTATGTATCAAGTTTAATATTGTAGATTATAAATAATATCATTGAATTGCATTGCTTTGAAAAATGAATTAATTAAAAATAAATTATATTATTTTAATAATTTTTTTAGAATATTATTTTAAAATATTATTTTTTATCAACTGATTAAAACATGAGCACTTAATAAAGTTAAAAGTAAAATTTAATATGTAATTTGTAAGAAAAAAAATCAACAACAATAATATTTTAAAAAAAACTTATTTAAAAAATTAAAATATATTAATAAAATTTTGAAATAAAACAGTGTCAATCAACAAATATCATAAAAATAATTTGTGAAAATAAATTCATATAGATCGTCACTTTATTATTAATAGTAAAATCCCATGTTTTAATTACTTTATAGAAATATAATAATTTAATAAAAAATAATTATAATAGTTTTTTCCCCCTTAATTGATTTTTTTTCTTTCTTCCAAATGACACTACATGCAATTAAAAAAATGCAGATCAGGTAGAATATATATGACATATATATTTAATTAATGTTAGCAAAAAAATATTTAAATTATAAAATATATGAATAAAATTAGTAATTAGTACCTGGGGTTCACCAATCCAACGTAAAGGGTTAGAAGAGAGACCAATTTCTTGTTCATGGACACTTTTGTGCCACCAGTCACTAAGTAACAAGTCAAGCTCACCATTATAATGGAAAGGCTCTTGCTTTCCTTGTTCCACGTCCACTATTAATGACCCATATAACCCTGCTGATCTTTGCATCCCAAAATGTCCATGGTAAAAATATGTCCCTGGCTGCACCCAAATTTTATATTTATTTATTTATAAATTAATAAACATGTTGATCTATATATTTAATTATTTGAATCTTAATTTCATATGGTCTAGTAAGTGAAAAGTCATATATATATATTTACCCTATCAACAATAAATCTATAGACAAAGGTTTCTCCAGGATCAATAGCACACTGTGATATTGATGCAGTTCCATCAGCCCACGGAGTTCCAAGCTGTAAAAACATTTTTTAAAAAATAAAATATTATGTACACCAAATAAATACATATTCTTTTCTTTACCAGAAGATTAAGAATAATATTTGATCACAAGGTGAGAATTTAAACAAACCTGTCTGATTCCATGCCAATGAATGACAACACCTTCAGTGTAAAGCTTGTTATTGAGTTGAACAACAACAGTGTCACCAGCTCTGGCTCTGATAGTTGGACCTGGAAATTGACCATTGATACCCATAATTGAGTTTTCAATGCAATCTGGAGCCCAGAATACGTATTCAACATCAAAATTGTAGTGTCTTTCTTCAGAACCATATGATGATTCAATTACTACTAATATTATTAATATTAACAATATTGCCCTGCCTCTTCCCCAACTCTTTTCCATGTTGCTATTAGTATTGCAACAGGAATAAAGCACTCAATAAAACCAAACAAAATTATCACAATCTCAACAAAGCCTTGAGCTACTAAAGCTTATTTCGACCTTTTGCCTACTTTTTGAGTCTAGTTCATAGCTTGTGTGTGCTGTGGCTATACATGTTAGTCCTATATATATAGAAATTTACTCTCTCTTTCTTTTTCTTTTTTAAATATACCTGTGAGTTTCAAGTGATTATATATTAAAAAAAAAATTCTAAATATTATAAATTTGTGATAACTTAAGATATTGAAAGAAGAATAAACAATAATTTAATCCATATATTACTTACTTATAGGTACAAGCTTTGATACTATTTTACTTAATGGAAAATTTACTCCCTCAAAAATTTAAGCTATTAAAAAAATTACGTACTATCATATCAAGATCTTTGGCAAATTTACTAAACAATAGTGCAATTGGGAAGGAATAAGAAAAATAATGAATTCAAAATAAAATAAAAAAAATTGGAAAGAAATATTAGAATTAAATTACTTTTAATTGTGTTTATTCTACATGGTTTTAAAATAGAAAAATATTTTACTGCAATATTTTGTTAATGTAATAATAATATTTATATATTTTTTTAAAGGAATTCAATTCCAAACTGAATCAAGTAACAGCTTATTCTCAATCTTTGTGTAGGGTTTTAATATCTTAAATTCTTATTTGGTAAATAAATAAATGAAAACTTCTGCATGTAATTTTAGTTTTTTTTTTTTTAGTAATATATTACCTATTTATTTATATAATTTTATTTTCAATCTTAAGAAAAAAATTATGTTGTTTTTCTTATGACCTAAAATAACGTATATTTTTTTAAGATAATTAAAAATATAACTTAATGTATAAAAAAAATATGTCATACAACTTAAACTTAAACTGATAAGTAAACATGCTATTAGTTTCAATTACAGTCATATCTTATCATTTAACAATTAGATAATGTATAGGTCGAGTTTATGCAAATGTAGCTCGATTAACACATTTAAATATGGGTGAAGGTAAGCAATAATTTATTAATTATGATTAAAATGTATAAAAATTTATTAATTTTTAGGTGAGGTGTTAAAAGTCCAACAATTATTAAAAAAAGTATAATTAGTCTAAAACTTCTAAATTTTTTTATAATTTTGTCTACATAACTCTACTTATTATATACTACGTAAGTAAAATTTTGACAAATTTACAAATTTTGGAGTTTTAATGCTTTTTTTTTTTTTTATAATAATTATTAACCTTTTAATATCTAAATTTTTGTAGATTTTAGTCATAGTAATGAACTTTTGGTATTTTTTTTTCTTTAAATAATGATGATATACCTTCTTTATTCTTAAAAAAAAAAAAAAAGGGCACAAAAAGAAAGTGATGTTATTAAGATATGTATGATTATTATTCTAAAAAACGATATGTATGATTATAATTTACATCCCTTACTTTTTTTTGAAGCGATTATATCCCTTACTTGGATGGTTAACATTAGTTTAATTGTGCATAAATCAATCTTGTAAAAACAATATTTATAACAATTAATTTCTAAAATTTGTAATAAAATATATATATATATATATATATGTATGTTTAATTTAAATATTTTTATTACAAATAGAAAGTTTAGCCTAAGCATTCAACAATAAATACCTATTATTTCAAGCAGTTCAAGTTAAAATTTTAGTAAGTTAGATTTTGATCAATGTTGAACTTAATTTCCTATTATTTGAAGCAGTTCAAGTTGAAATTTTAGTAAGTTAGATTCTCATCAATGTGTTAAATTTGTTATAAATCATTTTTAATGTTATGAAAATATTATTTTTATTGGGATATTAATTTATTGTTATAAATTTTAAAGTAAAGTAATTTCTAAAAAAATATTGCTTGGAAATTTTTAAAAAATTTAAAAAATATTTAATTTATATGACACCTCTTACAATCCACCTCACCGAACAGATTAACATGTTTTTATCTCTACATAAATTAAGAAATAGAGTGAAGTAGAAAACGTGTTACACATGTATTATATAGGGGATTCCTTGAGAAACATCGAACCGATTAGATTATAATTTTTTATTAATTATTTAAAAATTTAATAATCTTATACTTGAAAATAATTCAATTGACAAAAATATCACTTAATTATTTTATTGTGTCAATCAGACAACCAATACGAATTTTTCCCCAAAATTAAGGCGGCAGTCGATTTTCACTTAACCTGCTTGTCCTCGACCGCATTGCAAATTTTATTGGTCGTATATGTTGAAATCTGTTTTGGTCGTCATTTGATCTCTGTTATGTTTCATGATGTTTACTTGCATGACTTATAGGCTTAAAGCAATTTCACGAAAAAAATTAAATATACTATTTATTAATTATAATGTTGATTTTATTCTCATATTAAATATTATATTTTTTTTCATAAATATAAAGAATTAAAATTAAAATATTCCGTGTCTTGGAAATTATGTCAACTAATTTGCCATACCATTGATACGTTTGAAAAATAGATTAATGCATATGTTAAAATTATCATGCTTATAAAATAAGTATTTTCAAATCAATCAGCAATTGCATACAAATTCGAATTATATATAAATTGTTTTTATTTTTATTTTTATGTAAGGTAACATAAAATAAAATAAAAACTTTATAACTTTTACAAAAGTGTATTTTAATTTTTTTTAACATGTTCATTCCAGTCCCTTGATTTAGTAAAAAGTTTAATTAACTTATATTATTTTAATATTTTTTTATTCAAAATATTTTAATCGATTAAAATGCAATTTAAACACTTTAATTAATATTAATTTATTTAAGAAAAATTCAACAATAATAATATTTTAATAACAAATTATTTAAATATGCATTTATTTTTTATAAAAAATTCAATAAATATTAGAACAAAATAATAAGAATTAACAAATACTAAAATAAATATTTTTTGAAATTAAAATCATATTAATTGTCACCTTATCATTGTTAAAATCTCATGTTTAATTTACTCAATTGAAAGAAATAATATTTTAATAAAAATAATTAAAATAAATTACTTATTCTTTTAAAATAGTATTATTTATTCGTTTATAAAAAAAAATATTATTTATTATAAGTTGACTCATTTTATTAATCAATGAAATTAAATGTTATAATTTTTAATTTAAAGAATAAAATAATATCATTAATTTAATCTACAAATCTCTGATGGCAATTTTCTTTAATATAACATGTGTAATTTCTTAAAAGTTAAATTAGATTGTCAAATAAAACTTTGTGTGTTTTTATTTTTTATTATATATATATATAACCCTAAGTTGGTTAATAATGATAGTTTAGTCCGTCAGACAGACCTCACCTAGCTCTGCTGAGGAAAGGAATAACCGAATAAGACATCATTTCGACTTACGAAGACAAGAATAAAACTTGGCTTGTCAGGGTGAGATTTTTTTTTTTTGTTTTGTTACAATTGTAAGGTTTAGCATTCTTTCAAGTATCCACGTAAAATTTACTCTTTTAATTAATAATATGTTAAAATTTTTACACATTTTAATTTTTAAAGCATTAAATTTTTTAAATTATTAAACAAAACAAAACTAAATATTATAAATTTTGAATAATATATAAGCAATTTACATATATCAATTACATTAAATTATTATTTTAGTTAAAAAATAAATATAAATGTTAAATTTTTTATAATAATTTAATAATATTCAAAAATATATTTTTTATTATTTTAATTCTATTAATTGTGACTATAAATAAATAAATTTTATTAAAAATGTACCAATTTAAAATTTAAATGTTAGCTAATATTTTGTTTTATATATGACAATAATAAAAATAAGTTATAATTTCAATTCGACTTTATCTCGTTCGAAAAAATTTGATCTACTTAGATTTAAATTGATTACATCCTCAAATCAGATTATATTTGAATTATAAATTTTCAAATACGTTTTAGATCAGATCAAATTCAAATTAGTAAAAAATAGACGATTTTGATCCACTCCTCAATCCTAATTAGTATCATACTTAATCAATGTAAGATAATACCTCTAATAAATATAAAAATAGTCAATCTATAGTCTGATATGAGGAGAAAAGACTTATCAATATATTGCAAAATATATCTAACATCACCATAAATCAAATCGAAGAAAAATTATACTAAATTTAAATCTATGTGAGACAAAATAAATCACAAAATAATTTCTTATGATATCTATTCAAAACAAAAAATTAAAAAATTAAAAATTAAATCAATGCCAAATTTAAGCTAAATAGAGCAAAATATAACGAGTAACATAGACAACGACTAGCTTTAACATAATGACCTACAGTAGGCAGTAAGTCCCAAACCAACACATGCAGCTGTATGATATGGGCACCACAATCAACTAATAAATGCATGGAAGGATTAAACACATGGTCTTTCAAGAAAGAGACCTCTTGGGACGATTATTTTAGTGTAGATTACAACCACACAAATTTAGTATCTTATCGATGCTTAAAAAAAAAATTAGCATCTTATCTATATATATATATATATATATATTACAATATAAATGACTACGATATTTTTATATTATAGTAATAATCTTTTTCTTGTTTTTAAATAAGTATTTTGATAAATTTTTAAAGCGTTAGTAAATTTATAAAATTTATAATAGTATATTTAATTGAGTTTTTTAATAATTTTTATAGAATTTTAAAATTTAAATATTTTCAATGAAATTTTTTACAAAAGTTTAGATGTCTTTAATTATGATATAATTTTTTTTAAAAAAAATTGAAAGTTTAGGGTATATTTAATTAGAATTTTATGAAAGACTTTAAAAATCTAAGATTTTTATTTTTATCGAATAAAATTCACTACAATTTATAAAATTTTATTAAAATCTATCAATTTTTTTTTTAAATTTATAAATAAATAAAATTTAAAAATCTTTAAAAGTCACTCCAAATCATACACCCTCATTAAACAACTTTAAAGACTGGTGGTAGAGATTTTAACAGAACTTCGTATATTATAGTAAATTTTATTCGAGTTAAAAATAAAAATCCTTTAAAATTCTTGGAAGTCTTTGGGATTAAGAAAATAATGAGGAGATATTTTCTTATTATAATTTTAACTAAAATTTCCATCAAAATCTATAAATTTCTAATATCTTTTAAAAATAATGACTTTTTAATACACTTAAATTTTTTTAAAATTTTGTAAAATTATAATTGATTATACCTACACTTTAAAGTATCTTTAAATAAATCTAAATTTTATAATATTTTTTTTAAATTCTAAGCAAATATTATTGAATTTTAAAACTTTATAAAATTTACTAAAAATAAAGCTGGGGGAGGCAGAAAACAAAGGAAGGTATCGCCGTAAGGCCGGGGACCAACAATGGGAGTAGGACGAGGCAAAAAAGCCATGCGTCCCAATTTGTTTGAATTTTTGATCATGATGAACAGTCCAAATTACTACAAATTTTCTTTAAATTTGCATGATATTATTTTATTGGGAGAGGGGTGTGCTTCATTTTATGGTTTTTCATCCATTACTGTTTTGAGAGAGTTTTTGCCGACAGTTTTTGTTATTTTAAAACTAAAATTATTAAAATTTTATTTGTATAAATAATATTTTGATAATTTTAAAATTTTAATACATTTTTTTTTTAGTTATTTGACATTTAATATATATTCAAAAATTATTAATATTTTATACACTTTAATCAAAGTCAGTAAATTTATATTATTCTTCACCCTTATTATAATACTTACAAATACATTAATACAATCAAATACATCATATTCATTAGTACTGATTTCATTTTTAATTATTATTTAATTAATTTTATTTTTAATCTTATTAGGTAAAAAAATATGTTCATTTTCTTTTACACTAAAAAACATACATTTATTAATGGGATTACTAGCTCTTTAAGTCATTTTTTTTATGCCATAAGAATATTTTAGTCATATAACTTATGCATAGTATACATAAGTTACTTATTCTAAAAAATTAGGACATATAAATCATTTTTTAAATAGTAACATGAATATTTTATTATTAAAACCAATCACCAATTTAAGACCCCATTTAATTAGGAGCAAAAATGTCATTGTATATGTTTCCACTACCTTTCCCTCATTTTTGTCATTTCTAGCTCCATTTTTTGCTTTTATTATAAGTTAAAAATTTCAGCTTTATCTTCATTTCTTTATTTATTCTTCGTGCTTTATTCATCATCTATTTATTATTTCTTCTATCAAACAAAAAAATTATCAAAATATAGAGAGCCCCTTTTCGACTTGCAGTATAACAAGAGAAATTTTAAATTGACTTTGTGACAAGGCAATACCTATAATAACTTTATGGACTGTTTGAAACTCAGTAAAGAGATTTTTGTTTCTCTTTTGTTTGATTTGAGAATTTGATTTGTAATGAAACAGAAGGAGGTGTGGCGTTAAGGGAAAGAGAAATTTATGTATGTGAGGTAAAGGAAAATTAGGGTTAAAGAGTTAGTTTATTAATTTAAAATATCTGTTATGTTTTTTAAAGAGTTACATATTTTTTTCACATACATTAAATATACTATTTTATTAATTTTTAATGAGAGTAGTAAGATTAAAATAACTTATATATCATAATTTTTTAAAATGAATGATTTATGTGTACTGTGCATAAATTATGTGACTAAAATGTCTTATTGACGTAAATAAATTGATCTCTAGGATATTTAATCATTATTAATTTTGTAAGAAAAATAGTCATATTTTTATTTTAAAAATTAAAAATAAATTTTATACGTGAAAATGAGTTATGATATCACTACTACAAAAAAGAGATTTAATAACCGTCCCTAAAGACATTTTGGAACGGTTCCGCTTCGGGTCGTAAGTCCCAAAAAGTCACACTTTTAGGGACGGTTATAGTAAAATGTAACCGTCCCTAAAAGTCTAACAACCATCCCTAAAACCTAAAATTATTTAGGGACGGTTACTGAGATAATTTTAGAGACAGTTATTGTGTCCCAGTAACCGTCCCTAAATAATTTTACTTGAACTTTAACCGTCCCTAAATGTTTTTTTTTTAATTTTAATATTATGCTGATCTTATATAAATAATTACTTGTAAAATGCTGAAATAATATATATATTCAAAATCACAAAATGACAATATTACTGTTTAAGTATCATTACTAATTAATCATTACAATATAATTAGTGATTAGTTACAAAATAATTGGAGTTATTCTTAATATATGTCTCCAATATATATATTAAACTAAACATATAACAGACCTAGCTAGTTAATTACTAACAAGTAGTAATTAATTACAAAATTTGGTCTAATTTTCACCTAAAATGTTAATAACCGTCCTAATATAAATTATATATCAGCAATTTCAAGTTCTACTTATTCTGTTAATGATAAACGTACACCATTCACATCGACAAATATCAATATCTTCTCTTGTATATGTCTTTTTTCCTGCAAACTATATAAATAAATATATAATATTCAAATCAGAAAATAATTACATATTTAAAATCTTGAAAGGATTAAAATATACATATGAACAATATAGTTAATACTTACCAACTCTAACGATCTCTCCTTGAATTGAATATAATGTTCCTCATGTATCGCATAACATAAAATCCACATTCAATATTATTAGGTTGTATTGGAACCTATGAACAGATTATTAATTAGATATATTAAAAATATTGAAGTCACATGCCATAAGTTCTAGTAATACTTACTTTAATAGGTCGAATATTGGGAGGTGGTTTAAATGAGCGTGTAATGGTCGTGTACTATTGAGAGATAACACTATAAAAATCATACATTTATGTTTCAATATATCATATATTTTAGGTAAACATATAACAAATGTAATTTGAAAATACTTTCTTACCCATATACTAATTGTACAAATCTTTGTGGTGGACTATTATCAAGTGAGTCTAGCCATTTAATTACACCACTATATGGATGTACAATTCCAAGCATCCAATGATTCCTACAAATAATGTCACATCATAAGTTTTAACACTTAATTAAAACACATAATTAAATACTCTATCCAATAAGGTACTATAACTGGTTCATCCTCACGAATATTAATCATTCGTTGAGCAAGAGCATCAACTTGCTCACCTAAATTGGAACTCCATACATTAGATATCAAAGCAGGATGCACAAAATGATATAAAGTTCTAGTACCAGAACTTCTCATGTGATCATACAATATTCTACATGAATACAAGAACGAATTAATAAGTATTTAATATCATATCGTAGTTTAAAACTAGTTAAGTAAAAAAATTCACTTAAATAATATGTATTACCTCTCATAAAGAGCAATAGCAGTTGATTGAATCCAAGTAATTGTGCAAATAGGGACAACATCTTCATATTTAACAACCAAAGGAGCCTCAACACCCAACGCATCATAAACATCAATTAAGAACTCAATTTGATTTGTTAACATTTCAGTGTATGCATATTATGTCAGGACATGTATAGGTTCCAATGCATCTAGATTAGAAGAATCAACTTGTCGCTTACCTTTATCATACAACCTAACTTTTTCGCTCACCTTAGCCACATGACTTGCATTTTTTTTCTTTGATACAAACCCAATATTGGATGAACCAATTTTTTTCTTGATTGGCATCTTCTTTCGACTTGCTTAAAATCATGTAACATATTCATTGTCAATGTACAGTAAAAATAAATAATATTCAATTGATGAAATTTTAAACTAATCGATTCATCCGATGTAATAATCCAAGTTTTCGGCCAAGCTACAAAACAACCTTTAGCTTCACCCACATATGTGTACTCATCCTTAACTGGAATAGGTAAGAACTCGTCTGGTATGATTGGCTCATCTACACTTACTCGTGCATTATATTTACCAAGAGGTATATGATGCACTACCTTCAATGGATTACTTGTTGATAAACTGTGCCCCTAGCAACAATATTATTCACATCCCCCAATGCTAAATCACAACCAATACCCTAACAATAATTATTTCAATGTTATTACTAAGAATTGATTTTATAATCATAAAGAATAATATGTATTTATATATTCGTACATTTAACAAGTGAATTGGAGGATCTGAAATCGGAGAAGGATGAATGTAAGAGTTACTTCCTTGTGTGATACTGGGACTTTCTCTACCCAATAACTTAAGAGATTGATTCTCTTCTAATAATTGAGAAACTTGCTTTCTAAGTTCTCTTTTTTCTTCGTCTTCTTCATCATATATGTCATTATTAGCCTCATCCTCATCGCTTATGTTGGTCTCCCCTTTTTTCCATCGCTTTGTTCGCGTTAAAAACTGCTTGAGTAATGTCACTCCAAAGCTAACTCCTCTAACACAGCCAAGGTGATCCTCCTTCCCTAATGCCAAAGCCAAAATGTCATGGTAACCATCTACTACCAATTGTCCCGCTTCTACTTGCCTCTGTAACTCTTCCTACAAAATAGCAAAAGGTTGTTTGTCCTTAATGTTTTTACTTCAACCACAAATATGAAACCAATATGTATAAATCTATAGTTTACCATTCGCTCCAACACCAATGCTGTCATCTCATCATATGGAACTCCATCTTTAGAATGACCATCTTTCTAAGGAATGTGTCTCCTAGGAATAACTCCATCTTTATAATTTACCTTCTATAATAGCAAAAGGTTACATATGAACTTAACATCATATTAGATAACTATTAAAATTAACAATTTACTTACCAACTTCTCCTCTATATCGGCATAAGTAAATCGACCCGTATGACTTAAATAAACAACTTGAGATCTGCTCTTTTGGCCACCTTTACTTCGTTTCTATATAAGACATTAATATTGAAACAATATGAAATATATGAAATTAAATAAACTTGTATAAACTAACACTTACTTTAAATTCTTCGCTTTGGGTCCAAGTGACAAACCAATCCCAATGTTCTTGATCAATATTTGGATACCCTTCAGGAATCTTGCTCAACATATTTGAGTCATCAAGATTAGGTTTCACAAACTTTGTATACAATGCATGCTTGTGCTTTTTCCATGAACATCCCATACAACTCATGGCATATATACAGGCAACGTCCAAATCAATACCGGGAAATGTAAAAGCTTTCTATAAAATAAAACAAATTGAAAGCATTAATAAGAAATTGTAAGTTATGTTTGCATTTGAATAATTATAACATATGAATATTTCATTACATACCGTAACATCTGCCCATGCCTTGTTTTTTAAGTCAATGTCTACTTGCCCCCAATTTTTAAAGTTGATAGGAATGTGATTATGTGCATGTACTTCCAAATAACTCTTGAATTTTGCACCATTTTTTCCAATAGCTACACCTTTCTCATTGAAATGTACCTCTGTCCTAACACCCTCACTGCGTAACAACACTAAAGAGTTCATCTTTGTACGACCTCTTTTTTTCTTAACATTACTGTCATCTTGTGATGGATCCATCCTGTAATACAAAAATATGAAATAAAATGTTAGTCAAGAATGAAAATAAATTAGATTAAACAATAAATAAATATTACAAACAATAAGTATTAATACTTTGTACCTTTGTCATTTAGTAAAGTAGATTAAGTGTCACCTTCATGACGAGTATATATTATTTGATTTTCTTCTTCTTCACAATTATTGATGTCACTTGCAACTACAACTTTTTCATGCTCCATAACAATGTCACCTAAAGCATCATTATTTATGGTATCATTGTAATCCCGACAAGGAGGAGTTAAAACAACACACCATCGCGACTCTTGATCATCTTGGATATAGAATACTTGTTTAGCTTGTGATGCCATTATGAAAGAATCATCTTTATGTCCAATACGATTAATATCAACCAATGTAAATCCAAGAGTATCTTTTTTCACACCATATTTACTATCTACCCAATGACACTTAAACAAAGGAACTCTAAATTTAACATAATCAAGATCCCATATTTCATGTATAACTCCATAGTATGAAACATCTCCTTCAATTGGCTGTATATCATTACAACTAGAAAAATGCATAGTTTTTGCAACAATTGAAACTCCACTATTTTGAGTAACACGGTTATCGTCTCTTTCTTTTGTGTGAAAGTGAGTTCCATTTATGGTATATCCATGATATTTAATGACACTAAACTTAGGACATTGTGCTATCCATCGTAATTCTTCTGTGATCTTACAATTTGGTTGACATAATTCATTTGCAATCTACATAGTAAAATAAAGTAATATTATCAATGTATCTAAAAGATTAAGTTGAATATTATCATAGATTGATCATAACTTGGATACGGAGCCAATAGATGAAAGTACAATTATGCTCATTCAAGATCCATTTTTCCCTCTTAGAGTGGCTGGTATCACGAAGATATTTCATATGTTTTTTACAATATAATAACAATATATATATACTTCATAAGAATATTGACTATAACATTTCAACTATTATTAACAACTAAAAAGAAATAAATATGACTTACTCAATATAAGGTTGAACTTCTTCTATGTTGTTTAAAACATACATATGTGCTTGATGCCACATGATACGGTCAATTGTATCAACCCATCCACCTTTATTAGGTTTTCCTGATACATCTTCAATATTTTGTTGATGGTGATTAATTGAAAGACCAATCGGTTTCACACTAATTAAAAATTCAGAACAAAATTCTATTGCTTTTTCGGCAACAAAACACTCTGCTATACATCCTTCTGGACGACTACGAACATAACTTTTAAGAACTTTCATATCCCTCTCAAATGGATACATCCACCTGATGTGTTAAATTGTGTACTCGCAAGTGTACGAATCACTCGTAGTAAAGTGATAAGCAACTTCCAAGGTCGATCTCTCAAGGAATTGCAGTGGTCTTAAATAACTATCTTCTTAATCTAAATAGAGTTCCAATAAAAATAAAACACTAATTAAATAGAGTTCTAGTAAAACTAAAACTCTAAGTAACTAGAATCCTAAAGCTAGTAAAACTGTAAAAAGGTGTTTGATTTGTAACGGGAACTAAGTACGAGCAATTAAACGAAAACAAAATTGCAATTTAACAATCAATTCAGATATATTTGAAGATCAATGGAGGATGTATGGACGTTTAGCTTGGTTGACCATGCTTGCATCGAAAAGGTATGGTGAAATAACATGAACGTTCTATATAAACAAAATTACTGGCTTTCCTTTTAATTACGAGACTGCCTGCGGTCGGGGTAAATCTCTTTGTTGATTAACTAATTAACTGCCTTCGGTCGGGGTAAATCAAATAGTAATCAAATTATGCGCAAGGAAAAACATGCCAATCAAATTAATGCTATGACTAAGTCACTAAATTGAAGCTTTGATTAAGTATTTCGGAATAAAGTTAAGGTGACGTTCCTATAACTAAATTCTCAGATTTTTCAACCTAACTACGAACATCAAATGGGCCCATGATAATTCATAATTAAATATCTAAACATGCTCTTAATCAAAAAGTAATTCGTTTATTCCAAATCAATAAAATACACCATACACAGTTCTAGCAAACATGGCAACACAAACTAAACATCCATAATAAAATTAGCCAGACATGTTCATATTAATATTCATAGACAAATAAAATATGATCATACACTTTAACAAAAAGAGAAGAAAAATTAATTCTATAACAACAAGAAAATCCTAGATCTCAATACCGCTTATGGATGGGATAGCGTTCTTCTCCGTAAGCTTTATCTTCGATCGTCGACGGCTTCCTTGAATCCTTAGAATAGTTTCTCTCGCTTCGTTAGAGTGTGGCAACGCTCTCAAAACTGATTGAATGGAGTGCTTGGTGGCAAAATTGTGAAATCTAAGAGTTGTGTACGAGTTGGTCGAGTTCTCTGTAACGGGGACTCTAAGGGGGTATTTATATATGTAAGGGTTTACATGAATCCTGATTGACATAGGAATAGGCGCGCCGCGGCATGCATTTTCCCCGCCACGGCGCAACACAAATTCTGGAAATTATGTAAAAACTCGAGAGCTCCCCGCCGCGGCATAACTTTTCCTTGCCGCGGCGCGCAATGTTTTTGGATTCCTAGCATGTAACCCGAGAGCCTCTCGCCGCGGCATATGATTTCTTCGCCGCGGCGCGCCTTGCATGTAACAGTGTACATGGAATGTACATGACTTTACATGCATTGTTGAGACCCTCGCCGCAGCGCATGATTTCTTCGCCGCGGCGCGCATTGCTTTCCTTCTCTTCATGTTTACCCCCTTACATGTGTAATGGTACAATATGTAAGGCTTACATATTTGTCTTGTTTAGCCCGTAACTCGTGATCCGAGCGCCGTAGGTGTCCCGTCTTTGCGTGTTTTCATCATTTGACTCATTTGACGCTAAAAATACCTGAAATGCACTAAAATATACCCGTGACTCCGAATGGATAGATTTATGAAATTAATTGAATAAACAATAATAATAAATCTATATATCAAACAATTAAGCACAATTAATCACGAAATATTAGTACTTTTCGAGCACTCATCACAACCCTTAACCAGCTTCTTGCTAGTCTCTAGCAAGTGAAGCGACCTAAATCACTTCCGTAGATTGTCACGGTTGCATTTAGCATATGCAATAAGCCTTTAAACCCCTAGGTGGCCCTAGTGGACGAGTTATAGTCTCGTGAGGGTTTCCAGTGATGATACCCGCAAACATTGTAACTAAAAAAAAAAAAATAAAGACTCAAAACATACTTGAATCAATCCATGCATACATCTCAAAAATTGTTAACAACGAATGATACATGAAATAGTTAAACATCACCTAAGCTCAAAAACAGTCCAAACATCAAACTCATCATGGTAATCGAATTTTGAACAACCAATCAAATCACAAACCCGTTAGTTATACTATCTGACCGTGTCATGCATGATATTCATAGGTTATATTTCAATATCTCATAAATGCGCAAGTAAAATATTAATGTGAATTTTGCACTTGCAAACTCCATATGCTCATTTTTCAAACTCATCTCCACTAATATAGAAATCAAACTACCTAGAATCAATAGGACTTCATTAGGCTTGTAAAGTTGTGGTTAGGTGTGTGATTATGAAAGTACGAAAATGATGTTTTCGATAGGACAAGAGTACTTTTTATGTCACAAACTTATTTTCAACTTTTTCCACCAAGTGTTCTTTTTCATCCTCCTATAAATTCCATATGTCCCTTGGATCTTTTTGCTTGATTCTCTTTCTTTATTTTTCTTGCTTATTTTTTTAATCATCATCATCATCATTTTTTTTTTAATGATGAAGCAAGATAAATTCAACATAATTGCTCATGAAAATCAAATATTATATTGAGTACTCTTATCACTAAGGGTAGTACAATATATGTCAATGTTGAATTCAAGGGTATACTATGGATAACAATAATACGGGGAGGCTTGAAAAGTCCAAACGGTCCAAGGATGGCCTAAATCACTTTCTAGGTGGCATTTGTTTCTATTATTTCGCTTCAATTTGTTTTCAAATGGGTTCTAGAGCTTGTTGAGACTTAAAACATATCATGAACATGCATACATTCCACAAATCAAAATAGCTATACTAACCATGCAAACTACCACATGTACCACAAAATCCTCAAATTAGATGAATTTAACATTTATGTGCTTCGTTGCTTAGGTAAAAGTCCAACATCTCTCATATGTCACCGTCATTACAATCATGTTAATATCATAGATTTTTGGATTGACTCAAGTAAACACGACACTAACCTAAAACACTTCAAGTGACAAAAGTTAAAAATTTAAAATTGGCCATATTTCATGCTCATGGAATATCCTTCCCACCCCCAACCTAATTTCTGCATTGTCCTCAATGTTGAAAAAGAAGAACAAAAGAAATAAGAAAAAAGTGTGAGAAGTTACCCCCCTTTCGTATGAGATTGTGTCATTACTCGTTATGCTCCGGTTCACTGTTCCTCGCTTTTCTCATGAAGAATTTGTGTATGAACATATGTTGAACCTCAAAGTGTATGCAACACAATTCAAACTCAAACCCAATTTTAGATTATAACTAAGTCAGATGAAAACAGAA
This sequence comes from Elaeagnus macrophylla, assembly GCA_029378325.1. Lineage (NCBI taxonomy): Eukaryota > Viridiplantae > Streptophyta > Magnoliopsida > Rosales > Elaeagnaceae > Elaeagnus > Elaeagnus macrophylla. The sequence goes on from CM055642.1 coordinate 16,925,811, forward strand.
AAACATTAAACTAAGTTAAACAATAAAAAAAAATAATAATAAAAATACGATAAAAGAAATAAAAACAACGAAAGAGATACGATACCGAATGGGTGCCTCCCATTAAGGGCTTAGTTTAACGTCTTAGCAAGACGTGATTGATCTCGTGTCAAGGGGGGTTAAATGTGTAATTGTACTATTTATCTCCTCCCTTATCTTTCTCAAAATGAGCTTTCGTCCTCCAAGTCGAGTTTTTGTAGTTAGAATGCTTAATGCATTCTTTGTAGGCATCATCCCGACTTAAATTTATCAGTTTGTCCTTCCCTCTCCATTCAATGTTTTGAGCCTCAATTCTGTTACTTATGCTATCCTGCAATTGAATGTTAGAAAGAATAGGGGAGGGTTGAAAAATTTCAAACTGTACAGTCTCTCCAAAAACTGTCATTGATAACTTCCTATTATGGACCTCAATAGTTATCTTGGTCGTTGCCATGAATGGTCTACCAAGAATAATTGTATGTTCCTTGTCCTTAAGAAAATTTTTGTCCATCTCAAGCACCACAAAGTCCACTGGTACAATAAACTTGTCCACCTGTACTAACAAATTTTCCACTATTCCTTTTGGGTATTGAATAGAACCGTTTGCAAGTTGAAGGGTGATCCTTGTTTCTTTAAACTTTCCTAATCCTAGTTGCAAGTACACTGAATATGGCATTAGGTTTATACCTGCTCCTAAGTCTAGCATAGCCTCGAATACCCTTTTGTCTCCCATAGTGATGTTAATGTTGAAACTACTTGGATCTTTCATTTTGAGAGGTAAGTGTTGTTGGATCATTGGACTAGCAATTTCTGACATTTCATTCTCTTTGCTTCTACTCTTTTTGATGATAAAGTTCCTGAAAATTGGATCATAAGTTGGACTGTTCTTAATAACATCTAAAAGAAGCAAATTACAGTTAATATTAGAAAATAAAGCAAGAGTGTTAGAGTATTGTGCATCCTGATTTTTCTCCTTAAACTGGTGCATAGGTGGTATTAGTGGTCGGTATGGGTCCATTGACTTGTGCAATCGAAAAATGTTGGATGTTTCTCCAATTTCTTTCTTGGGAAGTTCATTAGGAGTGGTATTAGACTCATCATCTCCCTTGAGAGTTGAATTCTCATCTTCCAAGTTACCTGTACTAGACAACAAAACATTAGAATTATCAGGTAAATTTTTAGGTACCTCCTCATCACTTTGAAGGACTGTGATCGCCTTTGCTTGTTCAGGTTGACTAGGCAGCTTTCCTGTTTCTTGTTTGTACATTTGTTCCGCTAGCTGCCCAACCTGTATTTCCACTCTCTTCACTGAAGCTTCTATAGAGTCCATCCTTCCATTACAAGATTGTATGAAATTATTTAGGGTTTCCTCTATGGTCGGTTTATTTTGTGGAAATTGTCGGTTTATGTTTTGGCCTTGTGTTTGGTTTTGGACAAATGGTTGGCTATTGTTTTGTTTCCATCCAAAATTAGGGTGATTCCTCCATCCAGGGTTATAGGTGTTTGAATAAGGGTCGTTCCTAGGTCTAGGTTGGTACCCTTGCATTAAATTCGCCTCTTCAGTAGTACCTGTATAAGGATCGCCTGCAAAAGAACAAACGTTAGTACCATGTCCATATGAACCACAAACTCCACATACCTCGTGTTTTGGCATTTGATTAACATTGGAGGTTGTGAGAAGTTGCACTTGTTTTGTCAATTCAGCAAGTTGCATGGCCATTTCATTGTTGGATCCCAATTCGTGGACTCCAGCTCGTCTTCCTCTAGCGCTCTTTTGTTGGGAATTGGCTCCCAACATCTCGAATAGTTCGTAGGTTTCATCCGCTGTTTTTTCACCCATAGCTCCTCCTGTAGCGTTGTCAACTGTGAATTGACATTGTAGCGTCAATCCGTCGTAGAAAAACTGATTCTGTAGCTGCAACGGGAAGTGGTGATGTGGACATTGTATCAACAGTAATTTGAATCTGTCCCAAGCCTCATGGAAGGGTTCTCCGTCCATCTGCGAAAAAGTAGCAATTTTTTTTCTTAGGTCAGATGTCTTTTGATGGGAGTAGAACTTACCCATGAATTTATTGTAAACATCGTCCCAAGTGACCAAAGAACCGGGTGCCAATGTCATTAGCCAAGACTTAGCTCTATCCTTGAGAGTGTATGGAAAACACCTCATGAGTAGTTGATCTTCACTAAGTCCCTGCAATGGAAAAGTTTGCACAGTAGCATATAGTTCACGCATAAAATTTAAAGGATCTTCATTAAGGATACCGTAAAAGGAGGGAAGCATGGAATAATGAATATTTTTCAATTCATAATTCCTAGCCGCCTTTGTAAGTCGAATACACGATGTGGCGGTCCCAATGATAGGTCTTGCAAACTCTTTGTTCATCATCTGCCTAGCTACGTTGTCACCCATTGTTGCTTGCAATTGTTGTTGGACTTCTTCCTCTTGAAATTGAATATCCAGTTTCTTTGATCGGTGTTTGACTCTATGTATGTTGTCAATGAAAGGAGAGAGTTCCTTGTTAAGTGATCTCCTACCCTGCATGCACAAATAAAAAGCAAACAAAGATCAAGGCAGCAGTGAAATTTGAAAATTAAGCACTATTTTTTGATTTTTTTGATTTTTTTGTATTTTTGAATAAAATAAATAAATAAACAAATGAAAATAAATCAGAAACTATAAAAAGTTAAAAAGAAAATTATTTAAAACGCCAATTCTCTGGCAACGGCGCCAAAAATTTGATGAGTTAAATTGTGTACTCGTAAGTGTACGAATCACTCGTAGTAAAGTGATAAGCAACTTCCAAGGTCGATCTCTCAAGGAATTGCAGTGGTCTTAAATAACTATCTTCTTAATCTAAATAGAGTTCCAATAAAAATAAAACACTAATTAAATAGAGTTCTAGTAAAACTAAAACTCTAAGTAACTAGAATCCTAAAGCTAGTAAAACTGTAAAAAGGTGTTTGATTTGTAACGGGAACTAAGTACGAGCAATTAAACGAAAACAAAATTGCAATTTAACAATCAATTCAGATATATTTGAAGATCAATGGAGGATGTATGGACGTTTAGCTTGGTTGACCATGCTTGCATCGAAAAGGTATGGTGAAATAACATGAACGTTCTATATAAACAAAATTACTGGCTTTCCTTTTAATTACGAGACTGCCTGCGGTCGGGGTAAATCTCTTTGTTGATTAACTAATTAACTGCCTTCGGTCGGGGTAAATCAAATAGTAATCAAATTATGCGCAAGGAAAAACATGCCAATCAAATTAATGCTATGACTAAGTCACTAAATTGAAGCTTTGATTAAGTGTTTCGGAATAAAGTTAAGGTGACGTTCCTATAACTAAATTCTCAGATTTTTCAACCTAACTACGAACATCAAATGGGCCCATGATAATTCATAATTAAATATCTAAACATGCTCTTAATCAAAAAGTAATTCGTTTATTCCAAATCAATAAAATACACCATACACAGTTCTAGCAAACATGACAACACAAACTAAACATCCATAATAAAATTAGCCAGACATGTTCATATTAATATTCATAGACAAATAAAATATGATCATACACTTTAACAAAAAGAGAAGAAAAATTAATTCTATAACAACAAGAAAATCCTAGATCTCAATACCGCTTATGGATGGGATATCGTTCTTCTCCGTAAGCTTTATCTTCGATCGTCGACGGCTTCCTTGAATCCTTAGAATAGTTTCTCTCGCTTCGTTAGAGTGTGGCAACGCTCTCAAAACTGATTGAATGGAGTGCTTGGTGGCAAAATTGTGAAATCTAAGAGTTGTGTACGAGTTGGTCGAGTTCTCTGTAACGGGGACTCTAAGGGGGTATTTATATATGTAAGGGTTTACACGAATCCTGATTGACATAGGAATAGGCGCGCCGCGGCGCAACACAAATTCTGGAAATTATGTAAAAACTCGAGAGCTCCCCGCCGCGGCATAACTTTTCCTCGCCGCGGCGCGCAATGTTTTTGGATTCCTAGCATGTAACCCGAGAGCCTCTTGCATGTAACAGTGTACATGGAATGTACATGACTTTACATGCATTGTTGAGACCCTTGCCGCGGCGCATGATTTCTTCGCCGCGGCGCGCATTGCTTTCCTTCTCTTCATGCTTACCCCCTTACATGTGTAATGGTACAATATGTAAGGCTTACATATTTGTCTTGTTTAGCCCGTAACTCGTGATCCGAGCGCCGTAGGTGTCCCGTCTTTGCGTGTTTTCATCATTTGACTCATTTGACTCTAAAAACACCTGAAATGCACTAAAATATACCCGTGACTCCGAATGGATAGATTTATGAAATTAATTGAATAAACAATAATAATAAATCTATATATCAAACAATTAAGCACAATTAATCATGAAATATTAGTGCTTTTCGAGCACTCATCACCACCTTAAATACACTGGCCCACACAACTCTAACTCCCTTGTCAGATGCACAGTAAGGTGTTGATGCACAAAAACTTGATAACCAAATTTTGTATTTTATAAAAGCTCGCAAGTGCACGAGTCACTTGTAGTAAGCGACAAGTATACTCCCAAGATCATCTCTCAAAGGAATTGCTATGGTTTTCAAAAGAGCTAAACGTAATCTAAAACGTAACAATAAAATAAATCCTGAACACTCTAATGAAAGATTGGTTTTATAAACGATTTCTAAAATTATTAAAATCCTAAAACAATTAAAGTGAATGCGTGAAAGTTTCGCTGAAATGATAAGATGAATGCGTGTTGGAAGTTGGTTAGTAAACTAATCATGGATGAGTTGATTTATGTGGTTTTGACAATTAAGTACCAAAAAGTAAAATTTAATGATTATTTTCTCTCACCCTAGAAAATCCCAAATCAATGGTAATTTTCCCTTAATTAACTAATTAGCTTCTTTAATCTGGACCGTTAATTAGTTAATCAGCCTTAAACTTAGGAAAACAATTTAATCACCCAATTCAAGACAAATCAATGCACTTATATTAGGTTCATACTCAAAAATGCTCAATTGAGTTTAGATAGTGTTTCTAAAACTCAACCCTAAAATGTTTCATACATTCACAAATTAAATTGGCCAAAAGTAATTGATGAACATATGGATTACGAACAATGAACATGAAATAAATCACTTTATTATAAAATCATCCACACAAACAATCATCCAATCATGGTTACATCACCAAAATCCCACACAAGAAATTTAGCTACTCATAATAGAATCCAAATCAATATTTTTTATTAAAAATAACATTCTATGAGTTCTTAAAGAGAAAAGAGATTACAAGCAATAAAATACCCCACTTCCACTCTTGCAACAAGCTCTTGATGTTGGATGGTCTCCTTCTTCAAGATTGTTGATGGTGCTTCAATGGAGGAGCATTAATGGAGTAATCCCTCTCTCAAAAATGTGGAGAAGAAGAAGAATTGGCACTGTTCACGCTATTGTTCACCTTGGATTGTATTTTTGGAGGCTGAATGATTCTGTGTTCTCCAAATTATGTCCTTGTTGCATTAGGTCTCTTTTTTTTTTCTAAGGGTTTCCAAAGAATTTGTATGTCTCATGGCTGAGGGCAAATTGCAATCATCGCGCGCGGGCCGCGGCACTCCTTTTTCCATGCCACGGCGCACGATGTTCTTCAGAATTGCTAACCAAAACAGAAAATCCCTCGCCGCGGCACACAATGTTTTTATGGAATCCAAATCAAGACAGAAACTTCCCCGCTGCGGCGCACATTTTATATGCTGCGGCGCGACTTGTTGTAGTGCCATGTAAACACTCTTACATAATTTACTGATTCTCGATGTAAGGCTTACGTTCCTAAGCTTTTGTTTGTCCCCCTTACATAGTGAATGACACTCAATGTAAGGCTTACGTTCTTTAGCACTTTTGCTTCATTTTTGCTCTCTTTTTCCACATTTCTTCCCAAACCTACTTTGACCTACAAAACAATAGAATACCCTCCAAAAAAAGATTATATCGAAATTAAATGCAAAATAAACACTTAAAAATATAGTAAATAGTAGGTCAAAATAGTGTTCATCAGGTGTATCATTATATCAAAAAATGATGGTGGAAAGTACTTTTCAAATTTACATAAAGTAATTACAATCTTTTTTTGGATATCTTCCAGTTTATTCACATCAATAGACTTTTTACAAATATCATTGAAGAAGCTGCACATATCTATGATAGTAATCATAACATCTTTAGGCAACATGCCACGTAACATAACAAGCAATATTTGTTGCATCAGAGTATGACAATCATGAGACTTCATTGCATTCAACTTGCCATTTGTTTTAGAAACCAATGATCGAATATTAGAAGAATATTTAGAATGAACTTTAACTTTGGATAAAGTCTTTAAAAATCACTTCTTTTCTTGCTTATTTAAAGTGAAACATGCAGGAGGAAGAAAAGTGCTCCGTTCGCCAACAATAGGATGTAACTCTGGACGTAATCCACTTTCTTGTAAGTACAATCTTGCACCTAAACCATCTTTTATTTTTCCAGGAATATTTAGCAAGGTACCCAAAATACTTTCACAAACATTTTTCTCAATGTGCATGACATCTAGAACATGTCTTATTAGTAAAGAACTCCAATAGTCCAAATCAAAAAATATTGATCTCTTTCTCCAACAAATTGAGGTATCAAGGAGCTTTCTTTGTTCTTTTGACTTACCAACTGGAAAGGTTATTCCATCGGTTGCATTTAAAATCTCATCACCTGTTGGTGGCAATGGATACAATTGAAGTTTTACTGTCCCATCAAAACATCTCCATTGCTTTCGATAAGGATGATCAAGAGGAAGAAACTTGCGATGATCCCTATAACATGTTTTGTGAGAATGTACTAGTGAATTTGAAAATGTATTTTTGCTACAAACTGGACAAGCTAGTTTTCCCTTCACTGCATGACCAGATAAATTGCCATAAGCTGGAAAATCGTTTATAGTCCACATTAAAATTGCCTTCATTGTGAATTTTTCCTAGCGATATGCATCAAACACTTCAATACTCTCATTCCAAAGAGTTTTCAAATCATCAATCAATGGCTCCAAATACACATCAATGTCATTTCCAGGTTGTTTGGGCCCTGATATCAACAAAGTTAATATCATGAACTTCCTTCTCATGCATAGCCATGGGGGAAGATTATAATTGACCAATAACACTAGCCAACAACTATACTTACTACTTAATGAACTATGTGGATTAATGCCATCAGCTGCAAGTGCTAGTCTAAGATTTCTTGGATCTGATGCAAACTCTGGCCAAGTTTCATTAACTACATTCCAAGAACGAGCATGTGATAGATGTTCTAGTTTTCCATCCACCATTTGTTGTGAAGCATGCCATGTTAAGTTCTTTGATGTCTCTGTGCTTCGATACTTCTGTCAAAATCGAGGAATAAGTGGAAAATACCACAAAACTTTAGCTGATATTTTTTTCTTTTCCTCTTCATTTACAGCCTTATAATCCTTCCACCTCGATTCCTTACAAGTTGGACACACACTTGCATTCACATGCTCTTTCCTATATAGTATACAATCATTCGGGCAAGCATGTATTTTTTCGTATCCCATTCCAAGCTCATTTAAAATCTTTTTTACCTCGTACATTGAATTAGGAAGTCGATGGTTATCCGGCAACATTTTACCAATTACACTTAAAAATTCCTTAAAGTTTTTATCAGATATTCCAAATTTTGCTTTCATATTGTACAATGTTACTAATGCTGATAGCTTAGTAAACTTAGTACAACCTTCCCATAATGGTTTTTCGGTATCTTCCAAAATCTTATTAAATTTTCCACCAAAATCTTCACCATCAACATCTTCATGCACAGCATCTATTATTTCTATGGTATTAACAAAAGCATCATTGCTATGCTTTCTTTTTGGGGTAGGAGACACACATGATCGTTCATTACGATTTGTAATCTCCTCTCCATGCCAAATCCAATTCTTATAGCTTTTGTCTATACCATTCTCAAAGACCTTCTATCCATATATATCCAAGACTTATCCATCACAATACCTAATTCTAATTTATACATAATAATGTCAATACTAAATTCAAATGAAGTTGTTATTAAAAATCAATTAGCAAAAATATAGCAATTACATAAATATTATCATATATAAATTTAATTTTTGGAATATTATGCAACACAATAAAAAACATATCACACATTAATACATATTCATACATTTGCATATACACACTTAGGAAAAAATATTATAATAAATTTTTACAAATTAATATTAATTAAAAAAAAACAGATTTGCACAAAATTTAGGGACGTATTCATATATTGCAGGAAAAAAAATTTCAAGAATTTAATTTATGACCTAATCTGCGCTGCGGTGGAGAGTTGCCGTGGAGGGTTGGCTGTCGTGGAGAGCGCTGGCTTGGAGGGTGGAGCTGCTTGGTACGATAACCGTTGCAGTGGAGAAGTACGACTGCTGCAGATACGGTACGAGGTGTCGCGCGGGCCGACACTGGAGTCGAGGACGACGGCGAGCGTTGGGAACGGTTGACTGGTGGTGTCGATCGTGCGGCAGTGGAGGAGCTGTGGGGGGGCTGGGATATCGATAGTTAGGGTTTTTAATTTCTATCACGTAGGAGCTGGTGGTGATGGTTATAAAAGAGATTTAGGGACGGTTAATAGGTAACACTTTTAGGGACAGTTAATAACCGTCCTGAAATCTCTTTTATGAAAATTTCCGTACAACCGTCTCAAAATTACACTTTTAGGGACGGTTCACCGTTTTTTTTTTAAATTACAACCGTCCCTAAATCTATATATTGTTGTAGTGTATATAATTAAATTTTTAGCATAATGTAAAGAGGTACAAATATGTTGTTATTTTCAGTATTTTATCTTTATTCTCTAACTTTCATTTTGATAAAAATTACAATAAAATCAACTACAAATAAATTTAACAAGAAACTTACGTGTGTTTTATATTGGTTATTCCAAAGCTACAAAAATAAAATTTCACATTTACAAATAATAATATAAAGAAGAAGAAAAACAATTTACTTCAAAACAAACTAATATGATCCTCATTATAACTGTGCCTTGTTTTCTACCGAGCTTTGAACCGTTCAAATGGGAATAGAATCCTTAACTTAGGTTTTTTTTTTTCTCTTGTTTTTATTTATTTTTAAATCTAACTATTTATTTTATTTTTATTGTATTTGATGAATTTGAAGTTATTAATAAAAATAATATTTTAAACTTTAAATTAACAATATATTTTCGATTTAGCAAGTAAAATCAATAACAAACTAGGATGTTACTCTTTACTCTCGTGAAATGCTCTGTCATTAAAAGTTATTTATCTCTAACCTCATGCCTTACTGATATCTTAACAATTTTCTTACTAGCCATAGCTTAGTAATTTTAGAAGAAGATGAAAGGGATGTGTTAGTCCATAAAGCATCTACTTCATTTTTCCTTTTACTTTTTTTTTTTATTTTTTTTATCCGAATTAATTTATTATAATTAAGTCTCAATTGTTTATATTTTATAAATGAATTCAAGTTGTTACTTTTATTAATTCCACTATAGATATTGAATTTGAAAATATTTTTTATTTTTATCATTACATCTTAGCTTATATGTCATTCAATGTAAATAAAATTGGACCCCAAATCATTTTTAGGAAATACAAAAAAATAAAAGTAATAATTTTACTAATTGTGATTTGGAATAAAAAACAATTATTCATCGTATGTTTCTCTTTTATTTTTCTAATTGGTATGCATGATTGTGTAAATATATTAAATATTGAAAGTTTTTAGTTACGGATCAAATATACCTAAAAGGGGGTGAATAAGTTATTTTTAATTTTAACAAATATTAATTATATAACCTAATCACAACGGCCAGACATGCAATTGCGTGTAAAAATAAAATGCGAAATTAAAGAACAACATACGAGATTTTTAGGTGGAAACAACTTAAGTCACTCCAATGATCTAAGAGGAAAACCACCGGCCCACCGGACCACCTAACTATCCACTATAAAAATCAATGTTCAATTACAACCACAGGTTCTAGACTACCCTTCACAGATAGATTCCCCTCATGTAATTTACTTACGAGCCGTCGCTCCTTTCATAGCCTCCACAAGCTAGGTGTTTGGATCCAAACCAACGTTCCGATCTACTTGAGTCCCACAAGATTAATCGAACCCGTCAACTTCGGTAATTTCGAGTCACACGAAATACAGAACACGTCACCTCAGTACCTGAAACGTTAGCACAAATAACACAATTGCAAAGTGTGTCCTAGAGTATATTCAACAATGAAAAACCTTAACTAGCAGATTCAATAGCATATAACGTAAAAACCAAATCAGCTAGTAAACTCTAGAGCAATCATGTAAAGCTCAATATCATGAAAATTAATTAGGCATATGAATTATTCAAACATAACTACACAATATGTTTGAACAATTAAAATAAGAAAGTGGCTAAGATTGATAGATAAAGAAAAAAAGATTTTTCTTTAAAATAAAACTCAATCAAATGTAGAAAATAATATTTTGGTGTGGTGAATATTTTGCACAAACAAGCGTTGCTTATATTGAGTCCAATTTGACTTGAAAGATGATTAATAATAGAGTACAACTCTATTCATATCAGGATTTAGCTTTCACAACAATTCTACTCAAACAAGGACTCTACTTTCACAACAATTCTACTCAAACAAGGACTCTACTTTCACAACAATTCTACAATTCTACTCATATAAGGATTCTACTTTCACAACAATTCTATTCATACTAGGATTTTGCTTTCACAACAATTCTACTCATACCAGGATTTTGCTTTCACAAGAATTTTACTCATACAACAATTCTACTTTCACAACAATTCTACTCATATAAGGATTTTGCATTCAACATTAAATGAATCAAATTGGTAAAAGTAACATATGGGCCGAATTAAAAACAGAGTTGTAGTAGAACTGAAAAACAGGCTCAATCAATCTAGCCAAATCTCGATCGATCTACCAATGCTCGATCGATCGATCCATAACTTCGATCGATCTAACTATGCAATTTTAAACCCGAGAGCAGCTAGATTGAAGTCGGTCTATACTCGACCGATCGAATACTCGACCAATCGAACTGTCATCTCGATCGATCGACCAACATCTTTTCGTTACGACTCATACTAAGTGTAGTGCTCAATTGTGTGAGGATGTATACATGAGAGAATATTTTACCTGTCATATGAGCATTGCAAGCTTGGTAACTCCATCATCATGTATCATCTGATTAAACGGTGGATGCTTATGCTAGATTACAATCAAACATCTTGTCCACGAAAATTACCAATACTTATAAACCTTACAAATATTTTTGTACAATTATTTATTTTTCTAATTTTATGTTTATTTTATTAAAATAAAATAAAATGTAGAATTTTTATTTTTATTGGTTTCGTACTATTTATTATTTAATATTAAAATATAAGAGATTAAAATTTTAGGTTAAAATAAAACATATCTTTCAATTTTAAAGATATTAAAAAATGTCACTGAAGAGTAATTATATTTAACTTTTATTAACTTCAAATGCTATCTTTGACACTTTTAAAATATTAAAAGTAATTGTAAAAAAAAAAAATGCAAACGTTTGAGTATTATTGTACAAAAGTGTATTCTTATCATTTATTGTTGTGGAATTAATAGCGTACTTTTTTAAAGTTGGGAGCATAAAATGCATGAATAGAAAGAGGGAAAAAAACAAAAAAAACTAAATTTACTCTGAACCCCTTCTATAAAATCACTTATATTATCAGGGAAAAAAAGAAGAAGAAGAAGAAGAAGACGACTTATATTAGAGCTGTTTTTGTTAGTAGTGCAATGCATTTAAATATTGCTCATGTATTCTCTAAAAAAAAAACAGATGGAAACCGGCAATAGGTCCAAATGAGTCCACGGTTGACAATTTATTTGCAATTTACCTTACGGAAAAATTATTAGAAACTTTACTCGAAAAATGAAAAATCTTATTTGGAGAGTTTAACTCCGATAAAAAGAAAAAATTATATAAAATAATATTTTAAAATTTTTTAAAATAAAATATAATTTAGCGGTGTTTTAATGTTGTTTTCTAAATAAAAAAAAAAATGTTATATTCAATATAAAGATTAACTTAAATTAATTTAATGATAAGAAAAGTGTTATGTACTTACAAATAGTTTACAAAGTATACATATACTACTCTTTTTCTACTCTTGTGAAATCTGAGTTGTGAAATATACATATTGAATATATATATATATATAGGTGGAGATTTTATTTGTTGATTGAAGAGAAACCATATGTAGAAGAATTAATTTTGTTCATATTCACAAAACAAGAGTTACAGCTTTATACTAGAAAATGTAAATTACGATCCTATTCTATTGTTTATAATTATGATTTACTAAATACAAAATAGGCAAGTATTCTATTGTTTATAATTATGACTTACTAAATACAAAATAGGCAAGTATTCTATTGCTTATAATTATGACTTACCAAATACAAAATAGGTAAGTAAATAACTAATTATCAATTTACAATATTGACTTCTTATTTTGTGTGATCTTCTTTAACACTCCCCCTCAAGTTGGAGTGTATGTTTATTACACCCAACTTGTTGAGCAATACTTCAAATTGTGTCGAACTCAATGGCTTAGTGAACAAATCAGCTGGTTGATTCATGGTTCGTATGTAAGCTGTTCGTATCATCCCTTCTTGAATCTTTTCTCGCACTAGGTGACAATCTATCTCTATGTGTTTCGTTCGTAGAATACTGGATTGGAAGCAATATGCATAGCTGCTTGATTGTCACAAAAGAGTGTAACTGGTTGTGTGTGATTTACTCTCAAATCTTTCAAGATGTTTTTCAGCCATGTAATCTCACAACAAGTAGTAGCCATAGAACGATACTCCGCCTCTGCACTTGATCGAGATACAGTGCTTTGCTTCTTCGTTTTCCAAGAAATTGGTGCTTGACCGAGTAGAATGCAATAACTAGTTATCGACCTTCTTGTATCAACACATCGAGCCCAATCGGCATCACAAAATACCCGTAATTGTAATGAACCTGTGGAGGGTAAGAAAATTCCTTGCCCAGGTGTTTGCTTGATGTATCTAAGAACCTTATGCGCTGCTTCAAGGTGTGGATGTCGGGGTTTGTCCATGAATTGACTTAATACATGAACTGCATAAGCTAGATCAGGTCTTGTGATGGTCAAATAAATTAACCTACCTACAAGCCGTCTGTATGAAGATGGATCATTTAGTAGCCTCCCATTTATTTGTGTGAGTGATAAATTTTGTTCCATTGGAAATCGTGAGGGTTTAGCACCTAGGAACTCGACATCATCCAATATTTTCAGTGCATATTTTCGTTGACACAAAGTAATACCATGTTTTGACCTTGCAACCTCTATCCCTAAGAAATATTTAAACAGACCCAAATTTTTGAGCTTAAATCTCTTGGAAAGAAATTGCTTAGTCTCCTCAATGTCCTGTAAGTTGTTCCCTGCCAATATCACATCATCAACATAGACAAGTAACGTTGTAAAGCTACCTTGACGATTTCAGACGAACAATGAGTAGTCTGACAATGATTGATGAAATCCAGCAGCTTTGAGAGCGATTGACAGTTTGAGAAACCATTATCTCGAGGCCTGCTTTAGTCCATACAAAGATTTGTTTAACTTGCACACACGAGTCTCCCCCTTTCGTCCGAAACTAGGAGGCAAGGTCATGTAGACATCCTCATTAAGATCACCGTGCAAGAATGCATTATTCACGTCGAGCTGGTGCAAGCGCCATCCTTGTAAGGATGCAATGCTAAGAAGCACACGAACGGTCACCAATTTTACCACAGGGGCAAATGTTTCCCTGTAATCAACACCCTCTATTTGACTGTACCCTTTTGCCACTAAGCGAGCTTTGTACCGCTCCACGGTCCCGTTTGGTTTTAACTTGATTTTGTAAACCCACTTGCATCCAATGGGGCGTTTATGAGAAGGCAAGGGTAAGAGAGTCCATGTTTTGTTGGCTTGCAGGGCTGCAATTTCATGTTGCATGGCATCTCGCCACTTTGGATCTGTAATTGCCTGTGAGAAACTTGTGGGTTCTTTTAAGAGAGTGAGTTGGGTGGTGAAGGCTTTATGAGGAGAAGAAAGGCAATCATAGGATAAAAATTGTGAAAGAGAATGAGCAGTACCTGAAGACTTGACCACATTCGTGGAAGATGAAGGTGCGTGTCTTGATGGGAGGGCTGCCTCGACATGAAAGTCCTGCAAAAATGGTGGTGGCTTGGTTTGACGTGTACTACGTCGCAATGGTGGTGGTGGAGATGGAGTGATGGCACTATGTGTAGGATCAGATGATGGGGTTGTAGAAAGTAAGGTGGTAATTATGTCTTCTTGTGGTGTTGGGCAAGAGGTATTGTCTTCTGATATGTAGGCTGAAGCTATTGGCTCTGGGAAAGAATCAATATCTAATGTCAAAAGGGGGGCATGAGGTTGTGTAAATGGATGTGATGAAGTGGAATGACCATGGTTTTGAAAAGGAAATTTTTCTTCAAAGAAAGTAACATCTCGTGAGAAAAAAACATTTTTGAGAATGGGATCAAACACATGATACCCTTTCTGACCATAAGGGTATCCAAGAAAAATGCAACGAGTTGCACGAGGGTCAAATTTTGAAAGCTTTTGTGCGTGGGTGGAGACAAAACATAAACAACCAAATACCCTTAAGTGAGAATAATTAGGAGTTTGATGAAACAATTTCTCATATGGCGTTTTTCCATGAAGAAGAGGAGTTGGTGTTCTATTTATGAGATATGCCGAAGTAAGAATTGCATCTCCCCAAAACTGTTTAGGTAGCCCGACTTGAATAAGCAAGGCTCGTGCCACATTGAGCAAATGCTTATGCTTGCGTTCAGCAACACCATTTTGTTGAGGCGTGTTAACGCAACTAGATTGATGAATAATGCCTTTGAGGGCATAAAAAGTTTCAAGTTTGAATTCAGGACCATTGTCACTACGCACTATTTTGACCTTAGAATTGAATTGATTCTCAACCATGTGAATGAATTTAACTAAAAGATCCCTTGTATTAGATTTTTGTTTCATCAAATAAACATATGTACTTCGAGTAAAATCATCTACGATGGTGAGAAAATATTTTGCACCAGAAAGAGAAGCAATTTTATAACCACCCCAAATGTCAACATGTATCAAATCAAAACATGATTTACTAGAAATGAAACTCAATGGAAATGGTGACCTTGTTTGTTTTGCCAATGGGCAAATTAGACACTTGTCTGTATTACAAGATTTATTTTTGGAAAAGGGAAATAACTGAAAAACTTTGTTTGACGGATGTCCAAGGCGTTGATGCCAAAGACTAGAGGCTCGAGTTTGAACGAAATTGCAAGTTCCTTTCTTTGGTTGATCAAGATAGTAGAGTCCCTCCCACTCAAATCTCTTCCCAATCATCTTCCCCAAGCGCAGGTCCTGTATGACACAAAATTGGCTTAGAAATACAGTGATACAAGAGGAATCTAAAGCCAACTTGCTAATGGAAATTAGATTGAGTCAGAAAAGTGGTACACATAAAACATTATTGAGAATGAAATTAGGAGAGAAAACAATCTGTCCAATATGAGTGACTTGAGCAAATGAACCATTTGGCAATTCAACAGTGTGATTTTCAACCGTTTTTGAATTTGTAAGCAAATCAAAGCTACAGACCATATGATCTGTAGCACCACTATCCAAGATCCATGTGTTTGTCTTGCCATTATAAGTGATGGAAAAAGCTTTACCTGAAAGTTCTTCATGATTGGAAGAATTACCAACTTGATTAGCCATGGAGGATTTGTTCTTGCTCAACATGTGAAGAATTTGTTTACATTCCTCCTGTGAAAAAGGGAAATTGAAGTTGTTGCCTTCTTGTCCGATGCATAGGTTGCAACCTGGTTTCCCTTTGAAAAATTACCTTGTTCAGCCTCTAATGCTACTGCTCTCTTACGGCAGTAATCGAATGTGTGACCTTTCCAGCCACAAAAAGTGCATTTGAGATGAGCACGACAATTCTTGGTGCTGTGATTCGTCTTGTTGCACTTTGCACACAGAAAGCCCCTATCTTCTGACTCGGACTGACGACTTGGGTTCCTTACGGAAAATACGGCTGCTTCTGGTTGTGTTAAAGTTTTCCCATTAGAAATCTTTGCTTGCCTTTCATGTCGAAGTACTAGCGAATATGCTTTGTTTACTGTGGGCAATGGTTCCAATAAGAGCGTATTACTACGAACTGTGGCATATGAGTCATTTAGACCCATAAGAAATTTCATTGTTTTATGGGTCTCCATGTATGAAGCAATCTCCTTGATTGTCCCACAGCTACACGCTAGAATTGAGCATAACGCGTCCTGTTCATCCCAAAGACTCTTAAGTTTTGTAAAATAGGAACTCACAGTCATGCTGGCTTGTATGCAATCATGGATCTCGTTCTCGATATGGAAAAGCTGAACAGTATTCACATGAGAGAATCGTTCTTGGAGATCAAGCCACATCTGGTGCGCGTCTTTGCAGTGAATGACACTGCCAGTAATTTCCTTTGACATTGACCCCAATAACCATGTCTTGACTAAATTTTTGCATCGTTTCCATTGCTGCAATTTGTCAGGTTTATCCCCACTTGGTTCTTTGATCGATCCATCAACGAAGTCAATCTTTTTTTTGACCGTTAAGGCCATGCTCATGGACTAAACCCATGTGCTATAGTTATCTTCTACCAAAGGTTGCGAGACAAGGATTATGCCTGGTTGATCCGCATGATTAATGTATAGAGGGTGGTTGAGGTTTTCCCATTTTGGCTTTGAAGACATGTCTGTGTCGGTTGACTTTTTTTCAGAGTTGTCACCCATGGTTATGTTACTAAGGTGATGTTCATGTGTGGTTAGATTTATTTAGATCGTTGCTCTGATACCATGAAGAGAAACCAAATATAGAAAAATTGATTTTGTTCATATTCACAAAACAAGAGTTACAGTTTTATACTAGAAAATGTAAATTACGATCCTATTCTATTACTTATAATTATGACTTATCAAATACAAAATAGGTAAAAAATTTATTTATTGTGATAAATTTTATATATCACAATAGTTATTTATCTACACTTATTTCTTTGTCAAATAATTAAGAATATTTATGAGTCGATTATCTTCTCATATATTTATCTAGCAGTTATACCTATTTACTAACTTAGAGTTTATTATCTAATTTTTGAGTTATTTATTGAACAAAATTTCTTATATTACCCACGCCACGTGAATTTAGCTCCAACAAATAATAAATTATTTTTTATGAATTATAACACATTTATTTAGTGAAAGTAACAATTTATAGCTAGAAATATCAACGAAACGGTGTAGAGATGGGGAGATTATTCTCATCTCTTATTTAATACTTTAGGGTTTAAGGTGAGATTCTCTATCAAAAGTTTGGGTATTTTGTTGGAATCAAATTTTCCCATTAACAAATAAATTATGATAAATTAAATTTTTAATAATTTAAATATCTATAAATTTTAAGTATATTTATTTATTATATAATTAAATTTAGTAAGTGTTTAAATTTAAAGTATAAATTATAGTTATAATTAAAATTTGATTTTTTTAAGGATTATTATAATAATTTTTATTTCATATATAATAATATTGAATTCTTATAATTAAAATAATAATTTATAAATAAAAATATTATTATCATTCAAAAATATATTTGATTTAATTCTAAAATTTTACAAATATAAAATATATTTTTAAAAAAAATTATATGAAACCGAGAATCAAAGAGTAGACGGGGTGGATATTTTCAATCTATGCCAAATTCAGAATTTCTTCATTGATTTCGATTACAATGGAGCAAATTGACATGCCTAATTAAAGCTCATCATATGAATTAATGAATTATGTTTTGCTTCCGGTTCAGCAGAATTATAATTTACCAAATTAACTTGTAAGCTCAAACAGTGTCCATCCAAGGTAGGGAGATAAACAAGTTGTATGTAACTATATATGTACAAATGGTATCGATCACAACTCCATCGGAGATGAAGAAAATAAATAAGTTGTACAACAATGCTTAATTGGTAACAATATATACATTTAAATACCTAAACTCAATCTGTTTTTTTAATAAAAGTTGTAGTAAGAATCCATTAAATTTATATGTTTTTTTTTATTTTTTTAAAATCAAACGGCTAGATGTTAATTTTATTATAATTCACAAAAGAGAAAACTTACAAAAATCAGTATAAACAGAAAACAACATCTCAAAAAATGCTACCAGTACTCCTATATTTAGTTCAAAAACGCAAGATGAACGATATGTATAGGCATGCTAACCATCATGCTCTTTGTATTTATTCTTTTTTCTATTACCTTTTCGAGTATGTTATTTTTGTTTTATCTTATCCTCCCTAGAGATAAATCCAATGAAAATGAGCCTTCTTGTTATCAAAACCTTCACAAGTTCAGGAGAGTCGCCAACTCCCTCTGATGTTTGTGATTAAGAAAATAACAACGTGGACTGTTTTATTTCATATTTTATTTAATGTTATGGGATGTTGACATAATACTAGATTATAGTCGGAATGAATTTAACTTTAAATATATATTATGTAATTTTCTTTTATTAAATTTATATTGTAAATAATCACATATTATACTTTCTTTTTATTTTTGTATTTTTTCAATTAATTTTATCTTATTTTATTAAAAATTAAATAAAAAATCATTTTAAAAATTAATAAATTTTATTAACAACTCCTGTATACCAATGGAGCGACCATCACACGCGTATTTGAATATTGTTAATTAAAATTATTATTTGAAAAATTACAGTGTGTGGTATAATTATAAATACATATGCCTATAAAAAAATGTCTCAATAATACCCCCGATTTTGAAGGATTCAACTACTGGAGTGAACAGAAAAAGAATTCCCGATTTGCTAATTGCTCCCCATTTCAACTTGCTCTTTCAAAATTTTTTTTTTTTTTTGGCTATTCTTCTGTTGACCCATTTCTCATCGTGGATATTTGTATTATAATCTATCTAAACCAACTGGTAAATTCTTCGATTTTCTTCGTTTTAAATCATAAAAGTTTTATCTTTTGATTCATTTTCCCCAAATTTAAAGACACCCTTTTCGCGTATATTTATATCTCTGTCTCTTCATTAATCGGAGTTGTTGGGCGGTTGATCTTTAATTTCCTTAACAATACAATTCAATCTGGGCTCTGTCTCTTTGTTTGAATATAGGAGTTTCTGATTTGAAGAGAACAAGAAAGGAGAAGATGATGCAGATGACAATGGAGGGGATGATGGATAAGGGGGTATTAGATGACATCATAAGAAGGCTATTGGAAGGTAAAGGAAGCAAACAGGTTCAGCTTTCAGAGGGGGAGATCAGACAACTTTGTGTCAACGCTCGCCAAATTTTCCTCTCTCAGCCTAATCTTCTCGAGCTCCACGCTCCTATTCGCATCGCTGGTCAGCTCTCACATACTCTCTCTTCTGTTTTTGATGACACGATTAGGCTTGAATAAATTAAAGCTTTTGATGATAAGAATATCAATGGAATTGATAATTTGATTCAATTGAACATGAGAACTTTGGGCCTTTCAAATTCATGGTTTGGATGATTCCTTGTATGATGGGGGAAAAAAATAAACTTGGTTCCTTTTATATATAGGATGGTTTACTTACCATGGCAATTCGAAGAATTGGGTAATCCATTATGTGTTGAATTTTGAAAATTGCATTCCACGTTGTTGAGACCAAAGAAATTAGAGATGTGGGTGGGAAAAGAATTGAGTGTTTGATGCATTTTGTTGGTACTTTTTGTTAGGCTAAATTGTATCATTATTCCCACAACTTTGACTAAATTAACACTTCGATTCCATTTAGTCCTCAATCTTTAGAAGGTTCAAATATATGTTCCTGAATTTTTAAATTTTATGGCTTAGTCTCAAACTCTTAGAACTTAAAAGTTTCATACGTTTTAAAGTTTAGATTAGGTACCTATGTGTGGAATTTTAAAAGTTTGACCTAAATCGTACATTTTAAAAGTTTGGGGATATGTGTGTGGGTACTAAGGAAATAGTTAAGCCTTTTTGTTAGTTATCAGTTGGTGGTTAGATTAAAGGGTTTGATCATATGGGGAGGCTTTCATTGGGGTCATGGATTCTTGGAAATATATCATATGAGTGTAGAGCAACATCAGGGTAGTATACTAGCTGCTTTGGTGCTTGCCTCTTAAGTTTCTGGTGAGGTTTCTGACCAGTCTCTTAGATGGCTATAAAAGCTCCATTTTGATGAGTACCTTGTTGAATAGAGATAATAGATCATCCATATTTGTGTGTATTAAGTCCATGCGTTCATCACTGAGATTATTTGAAGAATAAAGGAATTACTTCCCTTAGATGTTCTGTAGCTTCTTGTTCATTTTAAAATCCTGATAAGATTGGCTTTAAAATTTTAAGAGCTTCACCTGCCTTCTTTTTATGCTTAATACATCCATTTTTTTGTCTTTGATGCCATATAGTGATTGATGCAACATGTAGGTGCATGTTCTAAATTTGGCTCATTCTAACAAATCTAATGGCAAAAATGATGCTTGAAATTCAAGAACTCTATTATTACATTGTGTCAGTTTATTCTTCTGGCCGTCTAACTTGCAGCCTATTTACAGGTGATATACATGGCCAGTACCAAGACCTGCTTAGGCTATTCAAATATGGTGGCTATCCTCCAGCTGCGAACTACCTCTTTCTTGGGGATTATGTTGATCGAGGCAAGCAAAGTTTGGAAACAATATGTTTGCTCCTGGCGTACAAAGTAAGATATCCTGATAAACTTTTTCTCCTGAGGGGAAATCATGAAGATGCAAAGATCAATCGGGTTTATGGGTTCTATGATGAATGTAAGAGGAGATTCAATGTTAGACTTTGGAAAATTTTTACCGACTGCTTCAATTGTTTGCCTGTGGCTGCGCTCATCGATGGAAAAATACTTTGTATGCATGGTGGACTCTCTCCAGAGTTGGAAAATTTGGAGCAAATAAGGGAACTTCCTAGGCCTACTGAAATTCCAGATAGTGGTCTTCTCTGCGATCTTCTTTGGTCTGATCCTGATGCTAGTGTTGAGGGCTGGGCAGATAGTGATCGTGGAGTGTCATGTGTTTTTGGTGCTGACATTCTTGCAGATTTTTTGGAGAAGAATGAACTTGATCTCATTTGCCGGGGTCATCAGGTATCTTAAACATCTCTTTATGCAAGCTAAATCCAACTAAAAATAGCTTAGCTTCATTTGTGTGCAGCCAATATAAACCCATAACCTGCCATGCTTCTACTTAACATTAATTATGACAACCTCCACAATAGGAAAATCCCTAAAAGAACATTCCAGCAAAAAAGGAAAATAGTAAGCATTTCAATGTAAAGCAGTTATACTTTGCATTTGAATCTTATATCTACCAGTATTAGCTTTGTCTTTCAAAAGGACTTTTTTGTTTACTTCTCTGCAATTTATAAAGGTAAGAATTTTATATATCCTGCAGGTTGTGGAAGATGGTTACGAGTTTTTTGGTAAGCGAAGGTTAGTCACAATATTTTCAGCTCCAAATTATGGAGGGGAGTTTGACAATGCGGGTGCGTTATTGAGTGTTGATGAATCTTTATTGTGCTCTTTTGAGATATTGAAACCAGTTGACCATAAACAACCAGCATCTAATGGATCTAACCCATCGAATGGGTCTAATACCTCAAATGCACAACCCAATGCACACAAATTGACACTTAAGAAAGTATTATATGTAAGTATCTATGCTCTTATTCCCTAGATCTAAAAGAATTATCTATTGTAATATGAGGCAAATGTTCTACAGTCTAGTAGCTATTCCATTTGGAGCACGTTCACTAACTATTTTTATGAGAAGTTTAATCCAACTTGTTTTGAAAAAGTGACTCCACAAGATAATGGTATTTATTAAGCTTTTATACATATTTTCCTATATTTTAAAGTTTTTATATTTGTTTTAAAAAACTTCAACCATTATTGATGTTGAAACTTTCTTCTTCAAATTTAGTTGGAAAACAAAACAAAATAAAAGTAGAGATAAAAATACTTATTCAACTTTAGTGCACTGCTATGATCTTGTGCCGTAACTTTTTTCAAAATAAGAAAATTAAATTTCTCGCAAAAATAGCTAGTGAATTTATGTGCTTCAATTGCAATAGTTAGTAGAGCAGTGCAGTCACCACTCATGTGATATTACTAGTAGCTTATTAAGCGAAGGTTGACAAGGTTTTGTTTTCTTTTGATTGCACAGCCCTCTGGAAAGATCTGAAATTGGTGAAATTTTGTTTGAGTTAAGATCTTGTTTCACAAAGAATTTTTCAGCTCAGTAGATAGAAGGAACACCAGTAGACATAGAGTTTGGATTCTGTTTACCTTCTGAACTAAGCAAACTCCTGATGGGCTCAGAGTTTGAAACTTAGTGGTTTCCAAAATTTCCAAAGATTGAATAGCATAGAGAAGCTTATAGATTCTGTAAATTAAATATACAGTTTAATGGTTTTGTTCCCTTCTCTTCTTGATGTGTATACCACGTTTCGTATCCTGGTATTTTCAGGTTATTTTGTCGATATTTTTTTAAGAGATGACGGACTTTTGAAGTAATTTTCTGTGCAACTTTAATCCAAAACTTCTCATTGGCTGACAAATTTTCATCATATTATACACACAAGGAGTATGGATTCATGCAAGGACTAGGGATTGTAATTGTTAGGGATGCAAATTTACTTGGTAAGAGGGATCGGTAGAGAAATGCCGATTTTAGCACAAGTGGTGTTGGGGATCTTCATTCTCGCCCCCACACATTCCCTATACTTATTATTTAGGACTTGTTTGATAACCATTTCAAATTTTATTTCTAATTCTTTAGTTTTGGAGTTAAATTTTTCATTTTAATTTAAAAAAAATACATATAAGTTTTTTGATAATCAAATCTTGAGAATGCTATGGTCCATAAAATTTGAACATATTTTTATACTCATATCAACTATATTATAATACGTGATAAAATTATTTTGAATATTGAATCATTTTTACATTTTTTAAAATAATTTTTTCATGTATCACAGTATGATTAATATAGGTGTAAAAATAAGTACAAATTTATATATTTTTAGGATTTATCTAAAAAAATTTATAACATAAAACTTTGCGTAAGTAGTTGCTTCAGTAGTTTTTTTTTTTTTTTTTCTTCAGTAGTTTTTTTTTTTTTTTTTTTCATTAACAAAAACAAATTTTTAATGAAGAAGCAACTATCGGTACTATTTCAAATTATGGCATTATAGTATAAATTTTCACTCATCTACTAAGATTTCTCTTTTATGGTTGCACAGGGAGGCATATTTGGAGCACTGTTATCTAGTACATGCACGCATTAATCCTAAATTATGCTCAAGTTAGAATTTTAACTTACACTCTCATATTTATCAGCCAAATTGTGCAGCCAAATTGTGCAGCCAACTAAACTAACTCATGTGTGTTTTTTTTTTTTAAGTAGTTGATTTCACCAAATTTTATTTTACTTTTAGAGTAGTTACAAAAATTTATTTGTTATTTCTCAAAATTAGTATTTTATTTTTGTGTGTTGAATTTTGAATTTTCTTTTAAAAAAAATATTTGAAATTGATACAAACTTAAACAAGTACAAAAATCTAAGTCCAGGGGCATATGAGTATGCATTTCAGAAGATGTGTCCCTCTTTTCTCGATCGAAAATATAATTATACACAAAAGTTTTAAATATCTTATAAAAGTTATATGATATTTAAATATATAGTACCTTTTTTCGACTTAAATTTTAAGTATAAAATATTTTAACCTCAAATTTTATTTAAAAATTAATTTATTTTTAATTAAAATATAATCAAATCGTAACAAATTCAATATTTAATTAATTTATTAATTTTTAAGTTTTTCGTTAAAATTTTGTATTATTGATTATTTACAAATGTCTCCTGTGAGTAGGGGTGTGCATAGGCTAGATACGCTATTGAGCCATTTTATAACCCATCTATGATCTAAATTAACTTTCAAGTCAACTTATAATATTAGTTTAAGGACAGTTGATTTGACGATTTTAGACTTATAATCATAATATTGTATAAAAATCATACTTTGATTAAAATATATAAAACATATCACATAAGTCTCTTGATAAAAAAAAAAAAGAAAAATAATATACTTTATAATTGTCATTGTTTATATAAGTTCATTTTAAAGAGTACTTTATAGTAAGTTAAATGTACCTTACACTTACATGGAGTGTTAAAATTAGATATTCTTTAAAAAAAACAATCTAAGTTATATTTTATTTAAATTTTTATTGTTTTTTATAAGTCAAAATTAATATAATTGTAATCAAAATTAATAATAATAGAAATTATAATATATAAGTAAATAATAAACTTAAAAAGTTAATGCGTTAAAATTTTAGATTTAGTTTGATTTTGTCAATTTTAGTATTCTTAAAACCTACAATCGATTGGCCAAGTCAATCTTAAAAAAAAAAAAAAAGAATATACTCGATTTGATTATGACTTGAGATTGGCCGGTCAATTTTTTATTTTTTTTTTAATTAACACCCTTACCTCTGAGATTGACTTCTAGATCTGCCACAGTCTAAGTCTATACCTCAAAACATAAAAGAGCAAAAAGGTTACATTTTGATAAATTAGAGAATATATATGGAGTAATGGCAGAAAAAAAATTAAAGGATACATATGTAAACACCTTGACCTTTATATATCGTTAAGCAACACTACCTTACTTTCGAGCATTGTTATATGATATATCTAAATTTATTTAACATTTTGTTATATTTTTTAAAATATTATATTGGTAAAAGATTTAATGTGGTATTATGGCAGTTGAGCAAGTTACAAACACTTGCGTGGAAGTAAATTTCAAACCGGAAGACCGTCACAAAAACGACCACCATTCAAATATATGACATGAGTCACATATTGAAGAAATCAGAGAAAACTTGGTCAGAAAAACAAAGTAAAAATAACCAGCACAAAATATGGGGGTGTTGAAAAGAGGAGACAGGGGAATCATATTATTCATATCCACTTTGAAACTCTCACTTCTCTCCAACTATCTATCTATATATAAAAAAGTTAATTTGTATGTATTAAGTTTTGTATGTTATTAATTATATATAAATTTTGTAATATAAAATTATTTATAAATAATGATTAATTAAATTGTTATACATGACTTATTTCATGCATCTATGATAATAAAAATGTTTAATTATATAACATAATTTTTTTTATGCATAGAGTTTTATTTTTAACATTTCTTCAAAAAAAAATATACGTTTATTTTTCTTATAACAAAAATGAATATATATTTTTTAGTATTATTAAAAAATAAACATATCTTTTTAATTGAGAGAATTAAAAATAAAATTAATTAAATTATTAAATTATTTATACAATAATAAAAAAATATTTTTATTATATAACAATAATATAGGTTTAACTATTCAACACACAATCTCAACGTGCCTTTTCTTTCATATTTTTTGCTTCTGTTGAATACTGCGCGTGTGTGTGTGTTTTTTTTTTTTTCTTTTGGTCCGTGCATAGCATAGCATAAGAAAAGGTTATTTCACTATTTTATTTTTATAGATTTAAATGGATACACATCACTCAAATTGTTACATTTTTTCTTTTGAAATATGTGGATTTTAATCTGAATGAAATATATTTTTTTTTTTCAAATGAATTCAATGCCTTCATGACTACAAATGTGAGCTAAAGGTCATAAGTAAATAGTTTAATTGGTTGGACAATTGTGTATAAAATTATAATTTTATTGAACAGTGAGACAAGAGTTTAAAGCTTGGAACTAGCGTCTTAATGTTGAGTTTGAACACGGCTTTAATTACTCTTATAATTGACAAATTTCAATCCAATTTCGATAATTTAGGGATGTAGCAATAGCCTCTAACGGTTGAGGTTTTTCATTAACCCCAAAACAATGTGGGCTAAAAAATTTCATGTTTAAAAATACTAGGTCTGTTTTTTTTTTTTTTTTTTTATAGAAAAAATACAAGTGTTCGTTTGTATACACTATATTAAAAAAAAATTATCATGCAGGTCTTCAAGATTAGATTATTTGTTAGTAATCTAAATCACTTGTAATATATCAAGTCAAGTTTTATTGACTCTAACACAACTCAATAAATTAATGTGTTGATACAATAACTTGTTAAAACAGTATTAAACTTAACACATGTTGAAATAAGGCTTGTTTGTTTTCTGAGATTTGATAAATTAAATAAAAGAAATAAATATAACATCTCATAGATAAAGAAATGAAAACGTGGTAGACCACAAGTAAAAGAAAGGTTTACAAATGATAGGCGATAAAAATGAAAAATTATTTGCACCATATGGAACAAACGGTATAAAGATGTACGAGGAAGAGGACAAGAAGTTACTAAGTAGTTAGAACTTAATTAATTTTAAACTTTTACTCTTAAATTATTAGTTCTGCGTTTTTTTCTTTTCTTTTCCTTTCCTTATTTTAAATAAAATATCTAACCGATTAACTGGTTAATAACTTAAATTTAATTTTCTTTTTTATTGTGTTTAAATTAGTTAACTTATTAATAATTCATAAATATATTAAATCGTGTTTGTATGGTGTATTTTTGAGTCATGTTAAAATACCATACTATCCTATAAATTGCTACCCTATTCATATCAAATTAAAACGTGTAATTTAAGACTTGTCAGTTTAAAGTAGGGAACTATTTATTATTATTATTATTATAGTTGTTTTTGTTTCAGAAAGTAAGTATATTGTCTAAACTTTTCCAGGCTAATCAACCACTCCTAAGTTCTAATAAGTTATTATATAATGGATAACATTTTTTATCACATTATTTACATGCTATAATATAATTAATTTATATTAATAAATAATTATTTATCATGACACATTATATATTATTACTCATGTATTTATATAATAATAAAACGAGCTTAAGTATAAAGAAAGGATGATGATCAGTCGTAAAATAACAAGAGACAAGTTAAAGGGAAATATATAAAAATTAAGGAAGTTTTATTATTATTATTATTATGCATGCCTTATATATCTCAATTTAATTAGTTATTTATTATTAAATAGCTTCATAATTATTTTTACATTTAATTTTTTAAATTTAACATATAATATAACATTAATACATCACATGGTATATAAAAGAGGTTAAATAACACTATTGATTCAAAAAAAAAATTATAAATTCTATATTTTAGTTTCTCAATTTTTTTCTTAATATTTAGTTTCTTAATTTTATAGATTCTACGTTTTAGTCCCTTAATTTTTTCTTAAGATTTGGTCATCTAACTTTTTAGTTTTAACAAATTTAATCTATTTTAATATAAATTTTGTTGTTAAAATAAATCAAGTATCAGTCATAATTTTTAAATAAATTAACATTTTATCATCTTTTAACTTTTTATTTTTTCCTTCTCAAGCACAATAAATAAAAATATAAAATTCTCAATTTTATAGCTTTGAAGCAAAAGTTAAGAAATTAAAGGGTATAAGTTATAAAAGCTAGAATCAAATATTAAGGGAAAAAAATTAAGAATTTAAGTATAGAATATTAAAAAAAAAATAAAAAATTAAAGTATTTTATAAAAAAAATATGTGACTAATAATATTATACATCCCATAAAAGAATATCAGTGTTACTAAAAGAAAAGGTTTATTTATGGCGGCAGAAAGCAATAAACAAATAATAGAATTGGTATTTAATCAAACAGTTTTTGAAACGCCAAGAATAAGATTTCTTGCGTCAATTAAATTCAGGGTCAAATCTATGCTCCCTTTTCCATAAAGTATCATCTCACAGACTTGCTTTCGTTGACTACTGGCTTCTGTCTTCCACTAGCATTTTTTACTTTATTTTATCTCCACGCTTTAGAAGATAGGGTGAAAATTGTAATTGTAATTGTAATTCAATATTAATAAAGAGTAGACTCTTGTATATATTTGGGAAAAAGAGCAGTTGAATATAAGTGAAGTACATACTTTAACAAAAATGTATAAGATTAAAGCCATGCACTTAAAGTATTAATTTATTCAAAGTTAAATGATAAAAGTTTAATTGTACATAAAATTTTATTTTTAATTTTTTAAGAAAAAAAAATAATGTTTTTTTTTCTTTCCTTAAAAGTGATGAAATATTAAAACTCTGTAAATAAATGGGTCACTATGCGGCGAGCGTAAGTGTAACTTAATTTTATTTAAAAGAAGTAATGAAATCTTCATCGTAAATATAGAAGGAACAGGGTTTTTACTTCTCCGAAACAAACAATATATAGTAGTAAAAGGCTTTGATTACTTCCAAACTCGTATATGATGTCTTTAAAGAATGCCCACTTCAATACTCAATCTATTTAACACACTGTCTTTTCTCTTTGTTTCTCTCTCTTGGATTACTTGTATATAAATGCATGCAATATGGTCTAGTTGTTTTCTCATGCATGAGATGAAAGATATCAGCAAATTAAGGCCAAAAATTGTTGGGTGAGTAGCTCTCGTTGGAGAAGCAGGGCACGTGCAAACTCTAATCTCTAGTTCAATTTTTTTTCGTGCTAGTAGAAAAATCTTTGCACGTGTTCTCCTTCTCCAACATGGGTTTCTCTCCCTTTTAACTTGTCATCAGTTAATAATCTCTGAAATGAAGAGCTCACTTTGTAGTATTAATTACTTAACTTCCTTGTATTTTGCTTCACTATGCTATTGCACTTATCTATGCCTTTTCTATATAACATGTTACATGTGTCTATGGCACCTCTGTTCTGAAACTATGCAGGAAAATATGGAAGTACATTCTGTTTTCTCTGTTTAGCTTTTGTGGAACATATATAATATAACAGACGAAGGGTTTTTTTTTTTTTAGTTCACACCAGAGATTTGGGTGTGGAATGTGGAGTTGAGATTTAAAGCTTTGACGTTTGGTCAAGGGTACGAAGTTGGCCTATATATTTTATACGAGTGACAATAGTGAAAAATAAAATTATATTGAAATAATGGAGTTTTAGAGAAATAATATTTAGTAGTTGTAGTTGTCCGAACAACTTCTTTCAACTGTACGTCTCTTCCTTTCTCAAGTGCAGAGTCTTTAGAGTTTAAGAGCATAACAATGAAAAGGCTTAGCCAGCCTGGTGCGTACACGGCTGTTTTTTTAACAGTATTGTGTAATTACTTAACTAAAAAAGTGTAGCATATGCATGCTGTAGTTTTAATATTACTAATTGTTTTTCTAATAATATATTACAGCAACATTTGTTTTAGCTTATCCTAAACAAAGTGTAGCTTGTTTTAGATAGCTTCATTTCTCTTATATATATATATATATATATATATATATATATATATATATATAATTTGCTAACATCTCAAAATATTTATATATAGTTTGCTAACTTGGTAAATGCGAAACCCTCAAAAGGGTCCTTGCTACATGACTTAACGTATTGAGTCCTTATTCTTTCTTTCTTTCTTTTTTATTGGTGTAATTTTAAAAGCCAAGAAGAAAAAAGATCCAAATTCCTTGTAAGTTTGACCCACGGCAGTTACTCTGTTTAGCAATGTGCTGCAGGGTTGATGCTTTAATAGTACGGAAAAAAGCACCAACTATAAAACAGAAACAATTTTGCGTAAGGATGATGAATAAATGTGTAATGTTATGTGTAAGATACAAGGCAAAGAAAAAAAAAAAAAGCTCTACTCATTTCAACTTTAAATGGGAATTCAATTAATGTTGTGAATCTGTTTAACACGAATGGAATGTAACTGATGAATTCCAATTTATCTTCCATTTCTTTTCATAAAAGATGATCAGCAATTAGTCTTACATGTTTTTAAATTGTAAATTTAACTTTGCAAAGGGAGTGTTCTATCACTTAATTTTATTATTATTTTTTTAAATAATATTTTAATTCATTTGTTTTTAAATTGGATATTAAAAGTTACTTTATTTTCTAAAACCAAATATATTAAAGTATTGTTTTTAAAAAAGTTAAGTGATTTATAATATTTAAAAATATATATATATATTAAAAAAATTACTTCAAGTTTAAACTTAAGCATTCACTTTTTAAGTGCAAATGAACATAAAAAGCGCCTATGAGGTGTATTTCGAGTTAGATTATACATCTTAATTGATTCAAACAATGGAACATAAGTTTACAGTGAAATTTGAATAAAATAGATACAAAAGAAATGACGTGTCAGATCAAGATCGTTGCATTTCTTCTTCTGGACCCAAAATGACAGTTTTTCATTTACAGTAGATTTACAATTCTCACCGAAAAAGTCATAATCATATTCTGTCAATTCTAGCAAGATTCTGATAACAGGCAGTGCAATTAGAGCTAACTTTTGGAGATTTATTATAATTAAATATACTGAATGAAATATATTTTTTATTGTATGATTATCTCATAATAGAGGTATATATAGAAGATAAAATACAAGAATTTTAAATAAAATAGAATTATGTACAACTTAAAACTCTATTACAGATAGACATTAATTACATGACTCACGCTAACACTCCCTCTCAAGTTGGCGCATACATATCGACCATGCCCAACTTGCTTAGTGAGTCATAAAACGTCTTCTTGGAAACTCTTTGGTGAGCACATCTGTAAGTTGCTTCTCAGTGGGAACAAAAGGAAAGCTAATGAGTTTGGCATCTAGCTTTTCTTTTATAAAATAGCGATCAACCTTCACATGCTTAGTGCGATCATGATGTACTGGATTTTGTGATATGTCAATGGCTGCTCGACTATCACAATACAACTCCATAGTATTTTTGAGTTCGAGACCCAAATCAAACAATAAACTTTTTATCCACAGCAGTTCACAAACACCATGAGCCATACCTCTATACTCAGCCTCAGCACTAGACCGTGCCACAACTTTCTGCTTCTTACTTTTCCATGTAACCAAATTACCTCTCACAAAGGTAAAGTAACCCGATGTCGACCTTCTATCTGTAATATTTCCTGCCCAATCTGCATCTGTGAAGCCACAAACTTCAAGAAGATTGTTGTGTTTAGTGAACATTACTCCTCTCCCTGGAGCTGACTTCAAGTACCTTAAAATTCTCACAACTGCAAGAGTTTAAAGCTTGGAACTAGCGTCTTAATGTTGAGTTTGAACACGGCTTTAAGTACTCTTATAATTGACAAATTTCAATCCAATTTCGATAATTTAGGGATGTAGCAATAGCCTCTAACGGTTGAGGTTTTTCATTAACCCCAAAACAATGTGGGCTAAAAAATTTCATGTTTAAAAATACTAGGTCTGTTTTTTTTTTTATAGAAAAAATACAAGTGTTTGTTTGTATACACTATATTAAAAAAAAATTATCATGCAGGTCTTCAAGATTAGATTATTTGTATTATTTGTTGGTAATCTAAAACACTTGAACTTGTCATATCAGGCACTTGCATATTTAGTCAAATAAGTTGTGTTTGGATCAATTTGATATTAATTCGACACAATAAACATTGACTCAAACACAACTTGATAATATATCAAGTCAAGTTTTATTGACTCTAACACAACTCAATAAATTAATGTGTTGATACAATAACTTGTTAAAACAGTATTAAACTTAACACATGTTGAAATAAGGCTTGTTTGTTTTCTGAGATTTGATAAATTAAATAAAAGAAATAAATATAACATCTCATAGATAAAGAAATGAAAACGTGGTAGACCACAAGTAAAAGAAAGGTTTACAAATGATAGGCGATAAAAATGAAAAATTATTTGCACCATATGGAACAAACGGTATAAAGATGTACGAGGAAGAGGACAAGAAGTTACTAAGTAGTTAGAACTTAATTAATTTTAAACTTTTACTCTTAAATTATTAGTTCTGCGTTTTTTTCTTTTCTTTTCCTTTCCTTATTTTAAATAAAATATCTAACCGATTAACTGGTTAATAACTTAAATTTAATTTTCTTTTTTATTGTGTTTAAATTAGTTAACTTATTAATAATTCATAAATATATTAAATCGTGTTTGTATGGTGTATTTTTGAGTCATGTTAAAATACCATACTATCCTATAAATTGCTACCCTATTCATATCAAATTAAAACGTGTAATTTAAGACTTGTCAGTTTAAAGTAGGGAACTATTTATTATTATTATTATTATAGTTGTTTTTGTTTCAGAAAGTAAGTATATTGTCTAAACTTTTCCAGGCTAATCAACCACTCCTAAGTTCTAATAAGTTATTATATAATGGATAACATTTTTTATCACATTATTTACATGCTATAATATAATTAATTTATATTAATAAATAATTATTTATCATGACACATTATATATTATTACTCATGTATTTATATAATAATAAAACGAGCTTAAGTATAAAGAAAGGATGATGATCAGTCGTAAAATAACAAGAGACAAGTTAAAGGGAAATATATAAAAATTAAGGAAGTTTTATTATTATTATTATTATGCATGCCTTATATATCTCAATTTAATTAGTTATTTATTATTAAATAGCTTCATAATTATTTTTACATTTAATTTTTTAAATTTAACATATAATATAACATTAATACATCACATGGTATATAAAAGAGGTTAAATAACACTATTGATTCAAAAAAAAAATTATAAATTCTATATTTTAGTTTCTCAATTTTTTTCTTAATATTTGGTTTCTTAATTTTATAGATTCTACGTTTTAGTCCCTTAATTTTTTCTTAAGATTTGGTCATCTAACTTTTTAATTTTAACAAATTTAATCTATTTTAATATAAATTTTGTTGTTAAAATAAATCAAGTATCAGTCATAATTTTTAAATAAATTAACATTTTATCATCTTTTAACTTTTTATTTTTTCCTTCTCAAGCACAATAAATAAAAATATAAAATTCTCAATTTTATAGCTTTGAAGCAAAAGTTAAGAAATTAAAGGATATAAGTTATAAAAGCTAGAATCAAATATTAAGGGAAAAAAATTAAGAATTTAAGTATAGAATATTAAAAAAAAAATAAAAAATTAAAGTATTTTATAAAAAAAATATGTGACTAATAATATTATACATCCCATAAAAGAATATCAGTGTTACTAAAAGAAAAGGTTTATTTATGGCGGCAGAAAGCAATAAACAAATAATAGAATTGGTATTTAATCAAACAGTTTTTGAAACGCCAAGAATAAGATTTCTTGCGTCAATTAAATTCAGGGTCAAATCTATGCTCCCTTTTCCATAAAGTATCATCTCACAGACTTGCTTTCGTTGACTACTGGCTTCTGTCTTCCACTAGCATTTTTTACTTTATTTTATCTCCACGCTTTAGAAGATAGGGTGAAAATTGTAATTGTAATTGTAATTCAATATTAATAAAGAGTAGACTCTTGTATATATTTGGGAAAAAGAGCAGTTGAATATAAGTGAAGTACATACTTTAACAAAAATGTATAAGATTCTCACAACTGCATCCATGTGACTCTCACTCGGGTTATGCATGAATTGACTTACCACACTTACTGCATATGCGACATCTAGTCTAGTATGTGTCAAATAAATTAGGCGCCCAACCAACCTCTGATAGCGAGCTCGATCAGTTGGTACTTGATCTGGATACTCTACTAGACAATGATTTTGCTCAATATGAGTGTCAATAGGTTTACAATCCAACATGCCTGTTTCAGTTAGTAGGTTAAGAATGTATTGTCTCTGACATAGAAAGATTCCTTCGCTCCCCCTAGCTACCTCAATTCCTAAGAAGTATTTCAATTCACCCAAATCCTTCATCTCAAACTCAGAGGCTAGCTGTCTTTGTAATTTATCCATCTCAACAGCATCATCTCCAGTAATTACCATATCATCAACATAAATAATTAGAGCTGTTACCTTCCCTTGTTGATGTTTGAGAAATAGCGTATGGTCTGAATTACTCTCCCTGTAACCAACCTTCTGCATGAACTGTGAAAACCTTCCCAGGCTCGAGGGGATTGCTTGAGCCCATACAAGGACTTCTTTAATTTGCATACAAAATTACCAGGATAGGCAGCTACATACCCAGGTAGAAGATTCATGTATACCTCATCGACTAACTCTCCATGAAGGAACGCATTCTTGACATCAAGCTGTCGAAGTGGCCAATTAAAGTTTGCAACAAGCGAAAGTAGAACTCGAATAGTATTCATTTTGGCAACCAAAGCAAAAGTCTCATCGTAGTCTACACCATATGTCTGAGTGAACCCTTTTGCTACAAGGCGGGCTTTATACCGATTCACAGATCCATCAGCATTATGTTTCACAGTAAACACCTATCGACAATCAACTGCCTTCTTGCCTTGTGGTGAAGGCACAAGTTGCCAAGTATCGTTCTTCTGTAATGCCCCCATCTCTTCCTCCATTGCCTTTTTCCATTTTGGGTCTCCCAATGCATCCTGCACTTTGTTAGGTACTGATACAGTAGATATTTGATTTACAAATGATTCATATGGCTTAGACAATCTTTTAGTAGACATGTAGTTGGTTACTGGATATTTTGATTTTGCATGGATACTTGGTTCATATCTTTTGGGTGGTTGACCTCGAGTAGACCTATTTGGTAACACATACTGTCCAACACTAGACTCAACGCTATTAGTATCAATAGGTATACATACCTCAGATGAGTGACCTTCAGTACTAGGGAGCTGTTGATCAAGGGTATAAGTGATGCCTGAGGGAACAGCAGTATTTTCATTTTCATTTTCAGTGGTTGGAGCTGGTGCTTGGACACTTGGAGTATCTGTTTCTTCCACTACTGGATTCAATGGGTTAAGAATCTCAACTGGACCCATAGAAATATCAGTAGGTGATTCTTCCAAATCCTCCCCCTCACCATGATACAGCTCTTCAAAATATGAATTCTCCCCCTGACGAGCAGTATCAGGTGAGAAAAAATAACTCATGTCCTCAAAGAAAGTAACATCCATAGTGACATAATATTTCCTAGTCGGAGGATGGAAGCACTTGTACCCTTTCTGATAACCTCCATAACCAACAAACACACATTTGATTGCTCGGGCATCTAACTTGGACCTCTGATTTTTAGGAACATGGACAAAAGCAACACAACCAAATACACGGGCAGAAAGATTATGAAATGATGACAAGGACACATGAGATGCGAGAACCTCGAATGAAATTTTGC
The DNA here is from genome assembly GCA_029378325.1 of Elaeagnus macrophylla. Classification (NCBI taxonomy): domain Eukaryota; kingdom Viridiplantae; phylum Streptophyta; class Magnoliopsida; order Rosales; family Elaeagnaceae; genus Elaeagnus; species Elaeagnus macrophylla. Next base: position 16,961,257 of record CM055642.1, read on the forward strand.
CGTGAATGACACTAGATGGAAGACTATTTATGAGATGGGAGGAAGCTTGTACAGCATCACCCCAAAGGTATTTTGGCATATGAGTACTAAATAGGAGTGCACGAGTCATATCAAGTAAATGACGATTTTTTCGTTCAGACACCCCATTTTTTTCTGGTGTTTGTGGGCAAGTAGTTTGGTGAACAATTCCATGTGTTTTGAAAAAATCTTGAAACATACGATTAACATATTTTTCCCCATTGTCAGAACGTAGGACTCTAATGGTGCTATTGTATTGTGTTTGAACATGAGTAAGAAAGTTTTGAAAAACTGAAAAAACGTCATCTTTGGTTCGAAGAAGAGAAACCCATGACACTCTTGTACAATCATCAACAAACGAAACAAAATACCTCATGCCCGATACGGTGGGCTCTCTACTTGGTCCCCAAACATCAGAATGAATTAACTCAAAGGGAACAGTACTTTTATTAGAAATACTAAGAGAATAAGTAATACGATGGCTTTTGGCCAAAACACACGTCTCATAATATAAAACAGACTCACTAACACCAATGAACAAAGTAGGCATAGATTTTTTCATAAGACTAAAAGAAGGATGCCCTAAGCGGCGATGCCATAACCAAATTTCACTTAGATTGTCAGAACTCGAGGTCAATGGGGTGCGGGACTGTGCTCCTGGTTTCTCCCCTGCGTAGTTCTGATCCAGACGAAACAATCTGCCCCTCAGATACCCTTGACCAATTATTTCCCTGGTAAGAAGATCCTGAAAAATCACATACATAGGATAAAATGTTACAAAATATTGAGACTCAGTATTCAACTGTGGGACAGATATTAAGTGATGGGATAAGTCAGGCACATATAAAACATTATGGAGCTATAAAGTTGGAGTGATACGGACTGACCCCTTTCCTAAGACAGGAAAAGCTTCATCGTTAGCATTTGTAACATAAGACACTGGAGGGGAAGATAACTCAGTAAAATACGATTTATCATAAGTCATATGATCATATGCACCAGAATCAATAATCCAAGTATTAGACCCAACAAAGTGAGAAACGCTTAAGGCCATACCAAACTTACCACGACTAGCTATTGAAGCTATAGGGGTACCTTCACATGTCACACGATGATCCTGTCCAGTCACACCAAAGAAATCTAGCTCCTGTACTACTTGTACAGCAGCTGCTTTCCCTTTAGAACGATAATTTGGCCTTTTAGGTCTAAGGTGCGGGTTCAGTTTCCAGCAAGTCTCTCGGATATGTCCTCCTTCATTGCAATAAGAGCAATGGGGACGAGGACGATTGGCAAAGCCTGCTGGAGGTTCTTGCTGATGAAGTGGAACTGAACTCTACTGCTGGAGAGAAGGTGCCTTTGAATTGGCTTGAATGGCAAAGCCTGGTGGAGGTCCTTGCTAATGAAATGGAACTGAACTCTGCTGCTGGAGAAAAGGTGCCTTTGAATTGCTAGACTAGATAATTCAACCTGTGCCTGATTAAGACTTTCCTGCTGAGATTCGTCCTTACGGATGTATGTAAAAGCTGTAGTCAAGCTCGGAGGGTCTGGCATTCGAAGCAATTCGCCCTTAGCACTATTATGTTTTGGATCAAGTCCTCTTAAGAATGCATGAACTCGCTCAAGCTCCTTTTCTTTCTTGTACCATATAAGGTCCTCTTGATTTTTGATTTTGCACGGACGTTTCTGATCAATTTCAGCCCATATATTCTTCAGCTTGGTAAAAAACATAGACACTGGTTGCCCATTCTGTTGCATGCTGACAGCTTTGCACATTAACTCGTGGACCTGTATAAAGTCAGATTCATTAGTGTAGAGGTCTCCTAAAGTCTTCCATATAGCCTCAGCTGTGTCACACTCTTCCACCATCTGTAGTACATCATCTGTGATGGCTCTAAATATGAAGCAGAAGTTGGTAAATGCAAAAACCCTCAAAAGGGTCCTTGCTACATGGCTTAACGTATTGAGTCTTTATTCTTTCTCTCTTTTTTATCGCTTAATTTTAAAACCCAAGAAGAAAAAAGATGCCCCAAATTCATTGTAAGTTTGACCCACAGCAGTTACTCTGTTTAGCAATGTCCTTTTCTAGCTCCCAATATGCTGCAGGGTTGATGCTTTAATAGTACGGAAAAAAGCACCAACTATAAAAACAGAGACAATATCGTGTAAGGATGATGAATAAATGTGTTAAGCCAAATGTCATGTGTAAGATACAAGGCAAAGAAAAAAACTCTACTCATTTCAACTTTAAATGGGAATTCAATTGATGTTGTGAATCTGTTTAACACGAATGGAATGGAATGTTACTGATGAATTCCAATTTATCTTCCATTTCTTTTCATAAAAGATTATCAGCAATTAGTCTTACATGTTTTTAAATTGTAAAATAAAGATGACTCTAACTTTGCAAAGGGTGTTTTCTATCACTTAATTTTATTATTATTTTTTTTTAAATAATATTTTAATTCATTTGTTTTTAAATTGGATATTAAAAGTCACTTTATTTTCTAAAACCAAATATATTAAAGTATTGATTTTTTTTTAAAAAAAATATTAAAAAAACTTATATTGCTTTTAAGCGGGATTAAAATGGTTCTCTACAAACAAGTGGACTTAAGCAGAGCTGACTTTTGGACAACAAGCAGAGCTAACTTTTGGAGATTTATTTTTTTTCTTCAAAACTTTACATTTTCATAATTTCATTGTAATATTGGATTGATATCTTTCTTTTGAGACCTTGTAACAAAGGTAAAGGCAACTTTTGGTAATTTCTGTAGAAAAGAAGAAAGTGATATTTCGTTCTGAATATTTCACTGACTTGTATTGCTTTGCACATATTACATGAATTTATAATAGAAATAAAACGACATAAAAGGATAATAATTAAGTACAATAATCTCTACCATATTAGAAACGATCTCTACCATATTAATATTTTATTTACTTTCCTATTTTAAAATAAATCTCAACACTCCCCCTCAAGTTAGTGCATACATGTCACACATGCCCAACTTGTCTAAAAACTTTAAGAACACTCAATTTGAAAATGCTTTGGTGAGAATTGCTTTGTTGATAGCCAAATTCTTTCATAGACTTTGTGAATTTGCTTGCTATTGTAAAAGTGGGTTTTGGGTTTTCAGGGGTGGCGCGATTTGTGGGTGTGATTTTGGTCTGATTTCTGTTTTGGTCTGTGTCTGCGGTGGTCTGTGGGATCTGCTTTGGCGGATCTGTTTTGGCGGATCTGTTTTTTGGTCTGTGGGATTTGTTTTGGTCTGTGTCTGTGGTGGTCTGTGGGATCTGCTTTGGCGGATCTGTTTTGGCGGATCTGTTTTTTGGTCTGTGGGATTTGTTTTGGTCTGTGTCTGTGGTGGTCTGTGGGATCTATTTTGGCGGATCTGTTTTGGTCTGTGGTCTGCGGTCTGTGGGATCTGTTTTGGTGGTGGTTTGCGGTGGTCTGTGGGATCTGTTTTGGTGGTGGTCCGCAGTGGTCTGTGGATCTGTATTGGCGGATCTGTTTTGGTGATGGTCTGTGGTGGCGCGACGGAATGTGCCTTTGATGTAAGAAACTTTTCTCGTTCAACAATATGCATCTCCATTAATTGAGACCACACATTGTAATTTTTTTCAGTAAGTAAAATGCCAGCATTAAAGGGACTTTCAAACTGAACAAAAAAAGAAACTGATTTGGTTTCAGATGATTCAATGGAATCACTCCTTTATTTTTTTTTCATTTTTTTTTTTTGTTGGCAGTTCTTTCCGTTGAGTTCTGTTTTTAGTTTATCGTTTTGTTTTTTTCAAATAGACTATATATATATATGGAATAGAAGAAACAGAAAACAAAAAAAGGAATTAAAATACGATGAGGCTGAGCTGGGACAGGGCGTTAGTGGCCACGAAGGGGCTGTGCACGGGCGGCGGGGGTGCGCTATAGAGCGCGAACCTGATTAGGGTGGATATTGGTCGGTCTGTGGATCTGGTCAGGTCTGGTGGATCGGTACGCTGCGCCATGCTGATTGGGTGGTTCTGGGATGCAGTCTGGTGGTTCTGGTGGCGCGGCGTGATGCTGATTGGGTGGCCGGATTGATTGGGTGGTCCGATTTTCAGATCACTGATTTTTTTTTTTGGATCTGTTTTTTATGGTTGATATGTCGGTAGTTTATCTGTTTCAGATCACTGGAAGTGTTGTGATCGAGTTTCTGGGTTGATAGCGGCTATGTATTTGCTTTGCGAGTTGGGTTTTGATTTCTGTTGGGTTTGATTTTTTGAGGTTGATTTTGGTTTGATTTTTATTGGGTTTTTGTTTGATTTCTGTTGGTGGTTTGGCGAGTTTGATAAGTTTGGTTTGGGTGGTGGTGATTGTCTGTGGTGTTTGTGGGATTTTTTTTTTTTATTCAGAATTCTAACTTGACTCTGATACCATGTAGAAAAAAAGAAAGTGATATTTCGTTCTGAATATTTACTGACTTGTATTATTTGCACATATTACATGAATTTATAATAGAAATAAAACCATAAAAGGATAATAATTAAGTACAATAATCTCTACCATATTGAGAATGATCTCTACCATATTAGAAATGATCTCTACCATATTAATATTTTATTTACTTTCCTATTTTAAAATAAATCTCAACAATTTCATTATTCTATCATTAGTTTTACTCTTTAAAACTCTAAATTCGTTCATATATGCGATCCCTAGGTCACAAGCAAGATGTAAATCCATATCAAATAAAAACATGTATGAATTGTTTACTGTAATTCTATAATTAATTAAAGTGTCATTATTGTTGAAAAATTTGTTATTATTATAAAAATAATAATAATTTCATATAACAATGTTAAATATATACTCAAATTAATAGTTTGTGATATATATTAATTTTAAACTATAAAAAAACTAAATTTTTTTAAAGAAAATGATTCAACATATTATTAAAATTTGTGTTAGAATTTTTTTTTTTAATATTGTTGATATATATGACCCACATTTTTTTTTATCAGTAACACTATTATAAGAGAGAGGAAATGTATTTAGTAATGTAATAAAGAAGTATAGTATTTTATTAGTACCTACATTATGTTAGTATATATTCTTATTTATATTATTAAAAGGTGTAAATTTAATACCAAGTTTATTTTTTCGTATCCTTTTTATTAAAAATAAATAGTAACTCAAAATTTTGGTCAAAAAGAGAGAGATAATTTTGACATTTTAAATTATTGCTTTAAAAGACTAGAATTTTTTAATTATTAATAGCATAAATAGGTCAAAATATAAATAATTTTTTTAAAGACTTTGTATAATTTTACAAGACAAATAACATAATTTTTTTTATATAAATAAGAATAAACATTTTAGTAGAAGGAGTCAATACTCATTTAAACAAATATATAACAGTATTTACATAATTATGTTACCTTATATTTTTTTATGTTAATAATTAAAAAAAAAACTTACCCAATTTTTCTTAAGAAAATTTGTTATTAACAATTAAAAAATATCTTATAGTGTAATTATTTAAAAATAATAATAATATAAAAATTGTCTATTATCATGTAATGGAGTAATATGTGATTTTTGTGGCACTAAGAAGATATGAGTTTAAACTCATAAATATATATGTGTATATATATATATTAGTGTGTAAATATTATTTTAAAATAAAAAAATATATAAAAATTTATCATTCATATTTTTTTTAAGAAAATAATCTTAAAGGTTAAAATTATTCCTCTTTTTTAATCAAAATTTTGAATTATTAGTTTTTTTTTTTTTTTTTTTCGGTTGATAAAAAGGTATTAATAGGTAAATTTATATATTAAATTAATACTAAGTTACCGACCCTATGATAAGGGGGAAAAAAGGTCCTGGTGGTAGACTGTTTTCCGTTTGCCTTGAAACGTGGGGGGGCTTCTTTTTTTTTAATCACAAGCAACTCTCTCCCTTTTAACCTTTCGTGGGGAAGTTAAGATTGTTGGAAATTGAAGTGAGAAAAGGAGACATGAAAGGAAATATGGTCAGTCAGTCAGTACTAGTGCTCTTACTGATGTTGCTGTTGGTGTTTTCACAAACCTTAAATTGCAAGCAATGCTTTAAACACAAGGACCTAGTAAAAGAGACAGAGGAATATTATAGAGGTTGTGTGACACGCAATGCACAAACCCCTATGTTTCAACTATGCTTATGTTGTAGGGTAGATGTAAAGATACAAGGTAATGCATATTTCAAATATTTTACTTTTACCTAAAATAATATTAGTCTCGAAAACAATCATATTAAATTTGACAATAAACACACCTTAAAATAATTGTTAGATTAGCTATTATTGAAATAAATTTAATTTTGACATGCGAGTTATTATAGGTATTAAGTTGAGGGGAAAAAAATCATTACTTTTATAGCAAACCAACATGAATTATGACATATATTCCACGGCATTTATTTTCTTTTTTTGTTTTTAAGAATAAATTGACAAATATACTAACAAATATAGAGCATTTGCATAAACATGTCATTTCATGACAAATTTACCAATTTTGTATAATTTTAAAAATATACTATTTTTCGTGACAAATATATTACCGAATTTTTTATTAGTAATATAAATTTATTATTGAAACACATAATAATAGTAATAGATTTGACATAGCAAGAAATTAAAGGTTAAATTTATATAAATATCTTAAATTTGGTTATATATTTGCCAGTTTACTCTCCTTTTTAATGTTTTTTCCTTGGTTGAAATTGCTACAAGATGGATGATGATCACATAACATGTTCTCAATTTCATTACTAACATTGCATTTCTAAAGTGTAAGAATATATTTTAGATAATAACCAGGGTATACAACTTATCAACAAAATAATATTGAAAATGAGCACTTTTATTTAAATAATTATATGCATAGGCACAATCTTATATCAATGAAAGAGATTTCTCGAATGTTAGACAATTTCACATACTTTTAATGTGTAAAATTTAGTTTGTAAAGATGCATCTTCTATTGATTTATTTTGTCACGTGCATGTTGGTTCTTTTTTATGTGTTGTGACATTCAGTAATTAAAAGAATATATATGATACTTTCGTTACTTTATTTTCACAAATTAAATACAGTAATCACATTTTTATAAATTGGTATACTTTAGTTTACTTACTGTTACATTTTTAAGCATTTAGGTCATTTCTTACACTTTGGTCACTAGGCTTAGATGAAACCTATTCTCGTTAGGTTAGCCCCAGGTGAGGCACATCCCATACGCTTTGTTCTAGTAGCTTTTAAATAAAGCACAATAATGCAATAATTTTATATAAACGCGAACTTTGTTCCAAAAAAACCCAAATAAAAAATAAAAAAAGAACTAAAATGTACATTTTATCATGTTTTTTAAAGTTATGAAAATAAATAGCTCAAATTGAAAGCCGTAGTGCCCTCTTCCATTAATACTAATACGGACCATAATATTGAACTTGCACTATACCTAAATCCAGTCCCTTTATTTCTGAAGTATGGACCCTACCTATTAGTCCCAATAATTAAGCAATAATACGCATTCCAGTCCTTTATTTTTCATTCTTTTCACTAAAGTGCACATTTTTGTCACAATAAAAACTATAAGTGCCCAAAACTAAGATGCACATTTTCACATAATTAGGGAACAACTTGTACCATTTTCCCAATAAAACCCTTATTTGTTAAATATTGAGAGGTGGCCCAACTTAGCTCTTTCAAGTTTTATCATGAGAAACTTGAACACACAAATAGAGAAATGCTGATTGAGGTCCCCTGTAAAACACTTGGCCAAGTAATATCTCACACAAAACTTAATGCAATAATGTTGCACAACTTATTAGAAACAGTTCACTACCGATATCTTGGAACGATGAATTATTTATTGGTCTAAGACCAATGATCAAAGCCAATAGTATGCCATAATCATAGGTGAAAGAATATAAAAGTTAAAAATAGTCTCACTTTTTCTTTCTTTTACCCATTTGAATTTACAATTCTAATTGTCATTGGTTCAGTCTAGACCAACATATCAGCATTGGTCTTAACAAATATGTATAATTTTTCTCTGGGAACTAAAGTTAGTATGCAACTTCTACTTCAGACAAATTCATAGAATGAAGGTCTTCTGAACCCAAATTGTTTATTCCTACCTAGAGATTATTAAGGTTTGATTAAAATAGCATGACTAAACTTGTGATAGGAGAATAATGTACTCCTGACCGCACTTGAGAAACAACACCTAAAGGCTAGAAACATTTGAAAATATATTCCATGGATAGCATTTATTTATTGAGTTGTATGACCTGAAAGCACTGAAAAAATACTCCACTAAAGCTACCTCAGTCATCAAGTAGCCATTCGAACATGAGGCTCATCGAAGTGAGAAGAACCACAGCAATCACACATGACACGTGAACATATAAAGAATTTACTAAAAGTAAATCGATAAAATCATAATAGAAATTTGGGATTAAGTAGGTCTTCTATAATATGAAACAACAGTAGGAATATTTCAAAATCTTTGAACCAATAAAATTGAAAATCCAAACTAGTTTCAACAAAACAACCACCACTGGGTCATAAAAATAAATAGTAACTAAAGAGTGGCGAAAAACCTCAATCTTCCTCCTCTGCTTCATTCTCGGCTATGTTGAAGTACCTAAGTTCATATACATTTCTATCCTTGTTGGATGAAATCACTCGGAGCCAATCCCTGACATTGTGTTTTTTCAAATACTTCTTTGTCAAGTACTTCAAATAACTGAAACAGAAGCAGAAACAAGGGTAAGAAAACAAGGACAACAGTTTTAAAATGCGACAGATATGAACGTAAACAATATACCAGTTGTCAACTGATTCATCATCTACCTTGACCAAAACAATATTAATAAACCCAGTACAAACATCAGGAAGAAACAAAACGGAATTGTGAATAATAGCGAGTTGAATGCATTAAAAGAAGGCCGTGCAAGCCATTCAATAAGTGATCAATTAACATCACCTTCATAGACGTCAAACTTTATGGAAGTTGGCCTACAATATTGATTACACAACTCAAAAATACATACAATACAACTAGAAATATAAGAACTGAATTAAAAGGTTCACTCTAGTCAAAGCAAGCGTAATTTATCTGCTACTTTAATAAGAAACGCCTGGATCTGCACCTAAGTGCTTCTTTACACAACAGAATTGAAGCACCAAATATATGCAACCTAAAAGCACTAAAATTTGCCACATAATAAGAAGTTTTAAACAGGACACTTTGATTGTCAATGAAATTCAGTTTGAGAAGGAATCAACAGCTCTTCTTAGCGCCTGAAAACCAACAAAATATTTTATACCACAATGCCATCAACTGAACCCGACCACCATATCAAGCCAATAAACCGGCCATAAAGATCATCAACAAAAGATTACCGCTTTGAAAAGTTGCTTTCAGAAGTGACAGTGATCTTGCTTTTCTCACGAGTAACGTTGATGGTGTCACCAAGAGCACCAGCCTTACCACCAACTTTAATCCTCTCCTGGAGAAACTTCTCCAATGACGCAATGTCCATAATCTTGTCTTCCACTGGCTTCGCACAATCAATTGTAAATGTCACTCCCTTCTTCTTCCCCTTGGGACCAGCTGCACTCCCTCGACTCATATTCGATTGTCCTCTGATTGACACAACATAAACTCACTACTTTAGATTCGCTCAATACAAACAATTCCTTAATTTACATACCAGGGGAGGTTCAAGAGTTTGTGAGGCCCAAGGCCACAATTAAAAATGAGACCCTTGATATTGAAAAGTTGAGAATAACACATTTGAATGATTGAAAAGATCATAAATCATCATATCAGATCACTAAACTAGCTAATATTACAGTACCATACATTAAGCATATACAATAAAACTGAAACCAATAAATAAAGATAAGGCAAAGAGATTACCTATCACAAACTAAAAGACGGTTAAGCAGAGAGTGGACTGTGCAGACTATTGGCCGGCGTCAATAGAGTTGGAGGATATACTTGATGGCCAGTGTTGATATGGAAAAGGGAGGGAGGGGTTGAGCGAAATTAGGGTTTGTGATTTTTCTTTTCTTTCCTCAGTTTTCCCCAAATTCTCCTACTTCTTTTTTTCAACTTTTTTTGAAACATTATTTTTTAAATAATATTATATGACTCACATATATTTGATATCCAAATTTTAATTTCTAATTTGCACTGGACTTCAATGACTCGAAATAACACGCACTTTTCAAAATGTAACAATTTTAGTTGTTTCTTTAAATATTTCATCTTGTATGTAAATTATGTTCAAGCTTTTATTTTTTTTTGGAATTGATACTTTTATAATGATAAATATTATTGCAATTAAAAATTTAGCCTCTAAAGTAACACTAATCTTTTTCCTAAAAAAAAAAAAATACATTTTGCTCATTTTTATTATTATATTTCAATCTGGTTCCCAAATTTTCTTTTCAAAATTTACCTTGTAAACTAGAATTATTTTATGATGTACAATTATTATTATATCACAATATTTTATTTTATAAATTTAATTATGCAAAAATTTAACTTAAAATACAAGTTATATTATAAAATAGTTTTATTATTTTGTTAATAAATTTTAACTATGTTCATATTCTTATTAGTTTTTGCCTCTTAATTTTTGAACTATAAAAAAATTAAAAACTCTTATTTTTCAAACCAAATTAAAAGATTTGCTATATGCGAGATTGTTATGGGTCACATCTTGTTCGATATTTTTAATAATGTCTCAATAATATTTATATTTCAGAAATTTTGATACCGATATTTATTATCTATAAGAATGTCGACAATATATCGATATCAAGAAAATATCGATAGAATATTAATTAATAATATATATATTATTAGTAAAATGTCGAATAATATCAATAAAATATTTTTATGATTAAATTTAATTATTTTTAATAATAATTTTTCATTAAATACCTTTATTTAATTATTTTAAGTAATTATTTTAAATACTTGCTCTAAATTTTTTATTTATTAGGCAAAATAAATATGAAGCATATTTATATTTATTAAATAAGATAATTAATTTAATAAATAAGTAATTATTATTTTGATATTTTTGAAGATTTAATTAAAAAAATTGTAATTTATTTGTTTATAATTTTTGTGATTTTTTTTTTTTTTTAATTTATGTGACAATAATAATATCTTCAATGTTTGTAATTTCAATATATTTGTGCCACCTCATCTCAGCCACTATTTATCCAAGTCACTTCATAGCTGTTTATTACTCCGGCCGTATTGCTCCAAAATAATTTTGTTAAGGAAAGTTGACAAATACATCCGGCACAATAACCAATTTATAGGAAATACATATATTTATTTTTTTACTAAACATGAATAAAATAAAATAAAATGAACATGCCTTTAAGAATAGACATATAGCTCCTTCATGTTCATCTTAAGCATGAAAATAATGTAGATATACTCACAATTTAAATAAAATTTATCAACATGAGTGAATTTTTTTTTTAATTTATAAGAATTTAGAAGGATATTAAAATTATATCAAGAATATAACAGATATTTTAATCCATGCTTCTAAGTGTTTCTAGATAAATCAAAAGATTCAGTCAATGAATTGGTATATAATGAATATTTCGAGAAAGCAACAAAATTAGTCGTGTTTAGAGAAGTATTCGTTAAGATCACTATGGTCAGTTGATCGAGAAGCAGCAGAAGCTGTTTTGATAATTGAAAGCTTAAAATTATAATAATATTTGCTATCACAATTCACAACCTTGAATGCTCATGTTAACCTCTATTTGACTTGCCTGATGAAAGATTAAGGGAGTATATACTTCCTGTTAGCTTTAACCTCGAAAACACTAGCCCTATATTTTATTACAATCCTTAAAAACAGTCACAATTCACACAATAACTGTTAAAATTTATCATAAATTATTTATTATTGATTTTATTTTTATGTTTTTGGGTATTTTGATTGTTAGTAGTGAGTCTTTAATTGTAGGAGTCTAAAGTCATGCTCTCTCGTAATCACGAGTTCATGAAGTTAGTTGGTTAGTAGTTTAAGTTATGGAGTAGTGCTCTAAAGTCATGAAGTTAATTGTAGGAGTCTAAAGTCATGCTCTCTCGTCGAAGGCTTTCCAATGCCACACATATTGGTATTGCAGCCAGCGAAAGTATTTTTTAAAAGTTAATACCAGCCAAACTATCAAATAAATTTTTAAAGTATTACTTTATTAACTTAGTGAGCCTTCAAGATACTAACTAAAAATTAGTTGACTAAAATGTCAACTTGCCAAAGCTAATGAACCTATTCGACACAGCATTTTAAAATAAAAATTTATTTTTAAAAAATAAAAAAAATTTATCAAAAATAATACTCCTAAAATTTATAATAATAAAACTAATATTCTAACAACATTATTGAACGGGTCGAAATTGTTACAGTTTAATTTAAAAGATGTTTAATTGAATGAACGTTCAAAAAAATATATAAAAATTATTTTTTTTAATTATTAAAATATATAATTTTAACAGTATTATTTTTATTATTATAAATTTTGCTAAATTTTACTAACAAATGTCATTCAAGGAATTAAAATAATATCAAAAACATTGCACAAGGAATTGTATTTAGCAATTACTCCATCAGCCATATACATATCCAAGTTGTCGAAATCATTGTTAACATCATTCGTGAACTTTTTAAAACCAACTATATGTCAGCCAAATAAAACAGGAGTCACCTCCAGTCTAGTACAAAATCGTAATTGGAAGGCAGTTCATAGCTGCCCCAAAAAAATTTGAATTTATTACAGGTGCTTTCCTTAACAAATAGCCCAATTAACTCAATCCTTGTTAGAGTAAGACTCAATTGGAAGATACTTGGAGTACTGGTCAACCTTCTTTCCTGTTCTATGGTCATAATATTCAACTACTGCAGCACCAGCCAATGCAGCCAGAGTTAGAGCCTGTGCATGCAACCTGAAAGTTTGGCGTGAAAAATGAATGCAGATGTTAGAAGGAAAAAAAAAAAAAACAACTGACAGAAAGAGATCGTAGAGCTTCGCAACAATATCATCAAAATTACGAACTCTCTCGAAAATATCTTAGCCGGTGCACTCAACTTTATAATCCAAAACCAGTTAACTTGACGTAGCGAAAAACATAAAAAACAGGAAAAGAAGAAAAAATTTTGCATCTCAGGTAAAGGCTTCTGTTCTATTCTTCCCTTCCTAGATTCAATAAAGATAATAGAAACAACTGAAGTAATACATACAATCATTCCATTCATTCCAACTTAAACTTATACTAACTTCGCATTCCGGGTTCAAAGTATCTAAAAACCAGAAAGCTCATGCTTTGTTTGGAAGGATACTGATCATATAGACAGTACAGCGTGTTTCCAATTACAAGTAAGGAAAGCATTTGGAGCGTTATAATTGCATGTTCACTTGTACATAATTGAATTGGTCCCAAAATAGCATATTAATTTGTACATATATATATGCGCTCTGTAAATTATGTACAGATTATACATATGTTATATGTATACATTAAATACAATTAACATGCTATTTTGAAACCAATTTGATTATACGTTAGACCAGGACTTGTGACGAAAGTCTAAGGGTTAAAGGGAATAATGCAATTTCTTAAACCAGTATAAAGGTCCATTTTGTAGCAGTTGACATAGCCAAGATGGCTTAGAAGTTAGAAAAATACAAATAAAACAAATAATAACTTCTGATTACAATATGCAGGCATAGGCGTATGGCAACATTAAAACGTGAGATCAGTCAGCACTTATGATACGGATCTAGCAGACGAATGACACTATTTATAGATGAAAAGGTGTTATAAACAAGATTCAAGACCAGAATCACATGTTACAGTCCTATTAAGCTCAGAGACACAATACCAAGGCCAAAAAACTAGCATAGGCACAACAAGATCCACCGGCTCCTGACTCTAAGCTAGCTCACTAATGCATGACATATATACGAAAGCAATCTCCATTTTTCTAACATTAACTTGTACTTCACATACAAATTCCCCTATAAATTCTGACCTGACCAACATTATTTTGCAGCTGCAGAAAAAATTTAACCCTATCTCATTAATCTACCTCACTACTTTCAAGCCATGCAGCCAATGACTTATAGAACATCTATTAAAAGGCATTTACAAAGAAATCCACAGCACCTGCTTAAATTTAGTCATGAGCAATAACAACTGACAAGAAAAATTCAAGCTCAAGAGGAATATCAACCTCCTAAGTTCAGTGGAATATAAGGGCAACTGCAATTCGTTAACATAACCTCTCTTTACTTCGAATAGATATTTAAAAGATACCAAGGACACAAGCAATAACCAAATTCCACAAGAAGCAGAAAAGTAACACCTCTATTGATGTCGGGGCTATTTAATTGTCAATCTTGATCAATTTATTTTCTTAGAATCAAATGGTATACCCTTTCTTCTATAAAAAAAATACCCTGATTTTGTAAACTGTTATGTACACGGACAAATGCAAAAAAGTTGGGCAAAATGAAGATAAATAACTTACCTAGCATGAATTATCTTTACGCTGGTTTTCATGTTGGGTTGAGACCAGTTGTATGCAATTGAACCAGCGATTCCACTGAGCCACAGACACCCTTTATCCAGCACCAATAAATCAAAACTCAAATTAATAATCCAGAATTTAAATATTTTTATCATTTGAATAAACGAAGAGAAAATCCAATTAAGCTTTATACCAAAAGTTCGAGAAAAAAAAAAACTTAAACCAGATCATGAAACCCATTAATACCCTTTCGAAAATCTAAACAAGAAAGATTCGAAATAACGAAACAGAAGTTGAAGAAAAAAAAAAAAAACTTGGATTTAATATTGAAAATAAGGAAATTACCAACAGTACGAAGCTTATGTTCGACGATCCATTCCCTCATAGACACAAATTTGCTCTTAGTTTCGGCCATGATAAAAAATGCAAAGATAAGGAATGAGATTAATAGGGTCTTCCTCACAATTTATACCCGTGAGAAAGGGAATAGAAAGAGAGAAGAAAAGGCAAACTGGAATCCCTACGTCTCCAGACCAAAACAATGTGCGGTTGGCGGTAATTTATTTTATAAATTCCGAGAAAGTCTTCACCTAAAAAACCGCAAATTATAAACTTAAAAAAAGCTCTGTACAATATTATAGTTCAAAATTGATGAAAAAATAAGTAATAATTATCGATATATTTTTAAATAATTTTGTGTGAGGTTCACAATTATTGATAATTTTACAAATATATTTTTTATATTTTAATGTTATTAGCCATTAGAACTACTCATAACAAGTATCCAGATATCATATCACACATATTTGATTATAATAACTTATATTTAAGTATCTTGCATTCATATTTAAGTGCATTTTATATAAATTTTTGTTTGACTAAGTTTTGAGATTGTATGTATTTATTATAAGTCTTGTTTTATTAAATGGATTGATCCCCTTTGAAACAGATCGATCCTCCTATAGATCATTCCCTTAACGATTTCACATAAATCTTTCCTTCACCGCATAAAATTGAACTCTCAATTTTACATGCGTGATCAATCCCCCTTATATTTGAATCGATTCTCCTATAGATAAATCGATTCAACTTCGATCCACAATTGATTGTGTTCAATCTGCACAATTTTTAAATCTGGAGGTTTGAAGAGTTGGATCCAATGTTACGTCGGTATTTTTCCATTGTGCAATTGATCCCCATTAAGGACGGATCAATCCCACCATCAATAATTAGGTTTTTTCAAGCGTGTTTTAATTCTAGCCAACCCTAACTACTAATTATATTTTGACACATTAATTAGTGAAGTAATTTTTGCTAAATTTTCATAAAATGATATGACATGTCATTGTTTGCATATAAATAAATGCCTACACTTTTAACTTAAAAGTACTTACTGATTTTATGATTTATGTTTTCAAGCTTGATTTCATCTTTTCATCTTTTACATCCATGCTAATACATGCATATTTTATTCATTGATCTTGAATTCATTATATTTGCATAATTATGTTAGTATAGACTTGAGGTTATTCATTATATCACGAATCATTGATTGCGAAATTGTGCTTAAATTTTACTTGTTTTAGATTTTCAATTTACTTCTTATTTATATTTGCTTATCTACTGGAGCATTTAATAAGACTATTTTTTTGCATTAGTCCATCTAGTATACACATTATACTTGTGTTATTTGTACTAACATTTTAGGTTGTTTTATAAATGTGTTTGATAGCTTGAGAAGAATTGATAGAAACGTTAGTCTAGATTTATTCACCTACCTCCACGAGACCATGAAAAAAAGATTAACAACTTGTAAGTAAAATACACAAGGGCGTTATTACTGTAAGGGTGGTTTAAGACCTTTTGTACTTGTACATTTGTTTTTTCATAATAAACAAGTTAGGTGGTCTCGGTGAACTGGTGATTTTTCTCTTAGAATATGTTGACCTAATTTATTTTTACTTAAAAATTTGTGTCATTCTTTTCTTTACTTTTACCGTTAATTTGTAATTACATATTTAGTTGTTATGATTAGTTTAAAATTAAAATTGATCATAATTATTATAATAAGTTATTTACTCTTTTAAAATTATTAGGTTCATAATTTATAATTTTTATTTTTAGTAATAATTTATTATTGATATTTTTAAATATAAATATTAATTTAAGGGAATGATAAAAGAATTGGTATCATATTATCTTCCTTCCGGTCTTTTTTTTCAAGTAAAAAAATGAAAAATAAAATAAGTGATTGTCAATAGTTAATTTTTTAGGAAAGGAACAAAAAAGTGTTGAATAAAAATGAAATTATATACTGTCGATTTGTAATAAATAAAATATTTAAGATATTTTTTCTATTGGCTCATAATATTAAAAATATAACACATATATAAGTCAAAAAAGACTAATGCTGTAATTTGTTATATGACACGAATAACATACATACTTCTTCTTTTTTTTCTCTCTTTCTTTTTTATCATGTTAAAGTGCTTATGACCTCAAAAGCTAATAAAAAGATTTGTTTTTAACACTTTAATGACTAAAAAAAAAAAACATATTTTGTATTTTTCTACAAAAACACGAAATATAAACTTTCTCCTAATACCTCTTTTATTTGAAATCAATTAATCAGAAGCAAACAAACCCTTAATTTGTTTAATAAATTTGTTTTAGAAACATGAATCTAACTGTTCAATTAGAATAATATTTGAAAAATATGTTTAATGCAATTTCTTAATATTTATTTTATAATATAAATATCTTTTATATTTATAAAAATATATTTATATAAGAAAAAGTTAGATTAGAAATGTGTTAAATATATAATTTAAAAATATATTTTTTTAAATGAGGCAAAAAAAATAAAACCAATCTGTGTTAAATGTCTTTTGTCCCAGTACCCTAATCACCATTCTTCTTGGTCTTGTTCTTTGGTTTATATCTATCAAAGATTACTCCTTTCATATAGCAGTTCTCCCCATTATATCGATGGATGTTTTTCTTTCCTTCTCTCTTAATACTATTGATCAAATTTCATTGATGTTGACATTTATTTTGTTATTAATGTTATGTAAAATTTATATTTTAATCCTGTTTTTCATTTGACTACTTTTAATATTAAAATGTCTTTCAATCAACAATTTCAATAAAAAATTAACCAATTTGATCAAAATATTTACAATATTTAAGTCCTACACGATACAAGAAGGTATAACCTATAAAAGATGTGCCTTTCAATTGCACGTGACTTGTATGTTCCGATCACATTAACAATTGTTTGATTAAAATAGTTGATTAAAAGATATTTCAATACAACAAGTAATTGACCGAAACAAAAACATACAAAAGATAGCAAATTAAAAAAAATTCCCGTTTAGTAGTTAAATGAAAGTTTGACATGTTGAAATATTAAACACCTCAAACCATTGAACTATCATACCGTTTTCACGTAATCATCTTCTATATTAAGTTCATCGTTTTCACATAATTATCGATTTTCTCATAAATAATGTTTAAAACTGAAGGGAATGAAAGAATTTAGCATACCGTTCACTGCAAGTTTCAAATAAAAACACCAACACAAACATGCTAAGCCTTGATTTCTTATCGCATTCAAAGCCATTTTTATAAGTAAACAAACAATTTCATCATCATGCAATCAGACAAACCCACTAGTTAATTTTAAATCAACACGTGATGCGTTGTCAAACTAAGACCTTGGGTCACTTTTGAGTAATAAAATGGCCCTTCTTTGCCATTTTCAAGAGAGTTGTTATTTTATATCCTCCAAGGCAAAGAAAACCAGAGGAAGCTTAAAGTCCATCACACCACCTGGTGGCAACCAGATATAATGTTTTCGGGTCCATTCGACAGTATTTGGGGCCTATCAATTCATATGACAGACACCAGGCATTAAATATATCATTTTCTCAAGCATACATATCGTTTGGTTTCATAGTAGTGGTAGTTTGCTTCACCCAAAAGGATAAGGGACATAACCAATTATCGATTTTGTGAACTTCTCTCAGGACCATGTCTTTGCCGGAAGTTGCTGGACCTGATGGCAGGATCTGAACCACTAGCAGCCTGGTGAAATGCACCCCAACTTGGATCTCTGTCAAGCGGATTCAATAGAAATGCAGGCAAGTGATCTCTTTCCCAAGAATGGAATCGACTTGCCAAAGGAATTTCAGCTTCTTGCAAGTTTCGGCCTGACGAACCTGGAGGAAAAATGTAGAAGCCACCAGATTGATCTGATGATGAGGCCACTGGCCCTAATTGAGGCAATCCTCTGTGATTGCTGGATCTTCTGGAGCTAGAGATGATAGGTGTCCGCATGGTGGGAGAATTGCTAGGTTGTTGCTGATAATATGCTTGAAGAGCTTGGACTCTATCACGGGCTCGAGCATTACTTCCTGGATATGGGGGAATCATTGAGGAAGTAACTGAGCTCCCAGCTCTAGCATTAGAACTACAGAAAACAAATATTTCATCAACATTTACAATGATTAAAAGGAGACAAATAGAAAAACAAGTGTGCATCCAGGACCTGTGACCAACAAGGAATGGGTGCATAAAAGATCCTGATCTTTGCATATCAGAACTTGCCCTTGCTGGCCTCTGAGTTACTGGAGGAATTGAAGTCTGATCAGTACCACCAATACGATTACTTGCTGCAGAAAATGGAGGCGAATGGTGTTCCCAGTTGTGATAGTGCATATCCATGGCAGGGAAAGCATAGGAGGATTGTAATTCACTAGGAACTGATGTGCCGTTCCAATGATTGTTAAAGCTGGAAGCTTCTGAAACGCTTCCACTGGTGTTTGAGGACGAAGGGTGAATGGGTCCAAAATATGCAATATATGGGCAAGGATTTGTAGCAGAAGAAACCGCTGCATGGTCAGCAAATAAAGCATGTTGTCCAAGCAGATCATGATCTGCATCATATCAGTGATACCTTAAATACTTGAGTTGAAGTTGTAGTCTTCAACAAAATTGACACAGAATAACACCAGTAAATAAAAGAGAAAAAAATCTTACATGCAGTTGATGAATATTCCCCTTCACTGTGGTGGGAGAAAAAAGCAGAAGAAAGAGGAGTTAAAGTTTACTACTGCTGAAGACATTATAAATATAAGACCAACAAGAAGATATCATACACACTCAACAACAAAAGTCCAAAGATACAATTTACAACTAAAGATAAAATTAATAGAGCTAAACTTCCCAGACTATGTTAACTAAAACTTCAAGCCCTAAAAACTTGTCATGAACTTTGGCTAAAAACAATAAACAAGAGAAAATATCTTTCAATTCTCTATTCAGAAATTCCTGATCGATAGATAGTATTAGCAATTACTCACAAAAGGAGAACGAGAAATGGAGTATTAATTATTCCTTTATTCATCCGTAAAAATGGTATGGGTATGGATTAAAGTAAAATTTCAATGAAATGCCATTTCAAGAATCTAAGGACTAAGATGCAATGATGATAGTTGTTTTTAGTAGTGTTAAATTATGATGCACGGGAATGGAATTAGATAATCCCTCACCTTTTGACAAGGTACGAGAACCCAGTAAGAATTTCACAATCCTAAAGGATTAGAGTTCAAAAGAAAAGAAATATATGTTCCAAGAAATGCGCAACCAAAATAAGACAATGAATCAACCGCAGGATGGGTATTTTATTCCCAATAATATTTTGTGAACTGAATGAAGCCAATGAACAGAGTAGTATAATCCTAAAACTTCAGCGAAAAGAAAACTGCAAAATAATTACAAAAAATGGCCTACCCTTGATGATACTTCAAACTTAATGAATGATAGGTATACTATTAATGCACTAATTCCACAGATTAAAAAAATAAAACCCTCTTTAATATGAGACAGTCTCTGCCAACAGTATCACTGATTATGTAGCTTGAAGCATTGAGGATGATGAACCGAACAGCAAGACTGGACCATAGATAAAGTATGGAAATGGAACACCTCATATCTAGCTTCATTCCCTTTTCCAGCAGAAGTTCTGAAGTTGAGTTCAAATCAAAACCTAATATAAATGCACTAGATTCAAAATGTAAGTAAGGCATACCCGCATGCGTAGGTAGAGGACATAATCAACTAATAATGTTCCATTCCATGCATCCAATGCATCTCTTAAGAAACTTGTTGGCTGGGTGCATTACAAGAAATTCAGTGAATCCATCATTTGATCATTCTTATCATGAATTTAGAAGAGAGAAGGCCAGACCGTAATGATTAACCAACTTCAATTTTACGTGATATATATTGTGCTTACTATTTGTTTAAGTATTATAAGGGTAAAGCTTGAGTGCTTTGTACAGACACAAGTTAGTGTGCATTATGATGCCATCACATGCTCATGCATTGGATTAGCACAAGCTAATATCATGAATCACGGTCAATGGACGTGAAGTTCAAAAGATTTGATGGTATTAATTCATCCATAACATCTGTCTTCTTTTCCCCTAGCCTTCTAGGGAATTTAAAGAGGGACATCATTACTTGCTTCCTGAAAACCAAGGTAGATAATTGTGTTCCAGTTTTTTTTTTTTCCCTTGTTAGTCTTAACTTTGAATTTCTCATGGATGATCCTTCAATTCCATTACCCAATTTAGTTTGGAAGTTTCCAACTCCGAATAAAGTAAAATTTCTGGCTTGGTTAGTGGTGCTCAGAAAACTTGATACTTGAGATAGAATTCAGACAAAATTTATTGATTGGACTCTTTCACCTTCTTGGTGTGTTATGTTCGAAGGAACATAGAAGACTTGAATCATATGTTTTTGTCTTGTCCTTTAGCTTGTGGCTTATGAAATAAAGTGGCTGGAAAAATGGGTACTCAATGGCTCTTCCAAGGGATTGTAATTCTTTTCTTTTGGAGGAACTTTCATGGGGTGCTGAGGCATTGATTGAACTCTTTTCAGTATGTATAGTACTGAGGCAGTGCTGTGGGCTATTTGGAGAGAGAGGAATAGAATAATTTTCAAAGACAAAGAGCAGTGTCGCAGTCTTTTATAAAAGAATGTTATGTTCTTACGTTCTGTATAGATAGCCAAAACCAAACAGTTCCAAAATCTGTCTCAGTTTTCAATTTTTTTGGGATTGGGAATCTAGCATTCTTTGACTTGTTTAGTTTCCTTGTTATGCTTTTGGATCTTTCTCGTAGTGGAGTTTTAATTTCTCATGTACTGAATGGATTGCTAGTCCAATATTCTTATGCCATTATCCAGTTATATTAAAATGGCTTTTGTGTTCTGTAAATAAATAATACAAAACTGCAGCACAAATGCATCATCAAAATGCGACATTAGCTGCAATCCGACATTGACTAATCATGGAGATAAACTCTAAATTCTTTGGCATGTATGATGTATGTAATTCCAATAAGAAATTTAAGATGATCGTTCTTACTTCTATATTTGATAATTGCACTTCAATTCAGTCATTTGAAAAATCTGAAAGCTACTTTAGTAGTAAAAGTTCATAAGCAGGTTCTTGTTTAAAAAATACTTGCTAAAAAGATTAAAGTTACTCACAAGAAAGATTTAAGTAAAGAAACAGAATGATAAGTAAACGAACCATTATCAGTTCGCTGCAGAAATTCAACTAAATCTTTTGCTCATTATAAACTCCAATGTATGAAAATATGCTTACTCAAAAGATGATGGGAGTCGTGCCAAGCTACCAAATGGACACCAGTGAACACCAAAAGACTGCAAAAAGAATTAGAGAGAAACAATTAATAAATAACTTCCATCAGTTTCTATTAATAACTAGTTATTGCCAGACAATCTCCCTAGTTGCCGACATGCATAAACTTTGTACATACAAACAGAAAAAGATGACAGTCATGACCAACGAAATTGTCTTTATTCTGGGTACGTACCAGAATGTAACCACAGATGCAACAAATATGATGCCACATGTATAAAGAAATCACGTTATCTTGGGTTGTACTAATAGACAGTTGACTTTAGGAACAGTTTATTAAATCCAATCATCCAACATTTTACACGTTACAATTAACCTATTCAAATCAATCCAATCATGTTAATAGCTGTTCTTGAATGCTTCAACTTTCAATTAGGAAGTGATTAAACCATAAAAAGCTTTAAAATGACATAAAATGTTTTCAGCATAAATCAATAACCACTGACCATCAGGAAAAAAAAAATACTGAAATGGTATTTTTAAATATCAATATAATTGGACAGAAGTCAAAAATACCCTAAGACATCACTTTTAGGTGCTTCCCCCTTGAAGCACAACAAAATAGATAGCATACCAGAAAATCAGACTTTCAGGTTTGAATTCTAAAAGAATTCAAAAGTATCATGACATTACATAATTGATACAGATTGATTACGATAAGTACAACTTGTACTCTAGTTGAACTAGGTGCATCAAATTCGCTAGAGAGATGCTGATGCTTAAAGACTAGAGAGAAATAGAGTTACAGATGTCATAATGAAATGTGAAAAGATGCCCTCAGTACTTTTGCTTTCATTTGACATCTGTGGAGCCTTTTCAGTTTTGTTTATACAATCTCTTTGCAATATTGAGAAGAATAAGCAGAGAACATATAATTTACGTAATGACGAGATCAGGAAACTAAGCTAAAATGTTGATACTGTTAAGTTACGCTCTAACGATCATGATTCATTATAGAACACAAGAAACCATGAACATCGCTAAAAAACTGCTAAAATTTTAAAAAACTCAGAAAAAGGGGGGAAATTCATCAGAGACATTGATACTTACCATTTCAGAGTAGCTTAAATCATATAGATCCTCATCATGAGTCCAGTCCTCCATGCTAAATTCTGGAAATGAACGAGAGCCATTAGCATACAGCCATTGTCCTTTCTCAATCTTCCGACAATTAGGGCACTGCATTGCTCCCTTCACGTTGAATGCAGATCCAATGCAATCTGAAAGAAAACGTACAGAAAAAATCAAAAGGATTAGAAAGGCAAAGGTGCAGTAGAGCTATAAGACTAGTAATAAACTGACAAGAGAAAGGGCCACGTGGCTAAAAACTAACCAAAGAAAATTAACCAAAATTGACTACCAAAGCACGTAAGAATTACAATCATCAAACTCCCATGCTTGATGACGTAAGACCTTTTAACTTAGGGGAACAACCTGAAGGCCAAAGTGAATAACAACATCAACATGTTTGACTTGAACAGAAAAGGACTACAAACAGCACTTCGTGTAGACTGTAGATAATTCAGTTGTTTAACAAATTTGATTCTAAGATAAAGAGATTGGGAAGGAACAACAACTTGAGACATAATCACCTTTAAAACGAACATAAGATTGATCTAAGAAAGAGTCCAATAGAGACAAACAGACCCACATAATATATATATATATATATATATATATATATATATATATATATATATTTCACTGATGGATAAACATCAAAACATCAAAAAAGCATGTTTCTTTGAGACAAAACTTTATGCCCAACAATAGTTAAAGCCAATCCCAAATAATTATACTCATGAAACTGCAAAATTTAAGACAAAAAGTGTAGCCACCCACAGCACCAACAAGCTAAAAAATATTTTACCAACAATAACAAAAACAAAGATCAATCATATATAGCTCATAAAAAAAAAAAAAAAAACAGCTCTGTAATGGATATTTCCACCTGAATAAGCATCAATGTCCAGAATCGGAAACACAGGGGTTTATTGAAAATGCCACAATGCAAAGTTGAATTTTTTTTGTCCTTCCCATAATCAGCGCAATAAACCATGAAATAAAAACTCGAGAACAAAATTCAACAGATTATCAAAGCCAACAACATTCAGATCTCTGACGATCCACGTAAATATACTTTAAAATTAAAAATTTGATTTCAATTCGAACTTACCTAAATGAAATTGATGTCCACATTGAAGCTTGGCCCAAGATCTAATCCCATTATCGGTGACAGCCTCAAGGCAAATCGAGCACGAGACCGAACCACCATAGGACTTACCTCCAGAGGCACCGCCACAACCGCTACCGTCGGTATCATCAACCACCACATCGTCATCGTTCCCCAAACCCATGTCCACACACCAAATCCAAACCTCGAAGCCCTAAAATCTCCCGATTAACGTCGCCGTTTCGAAAAAGAGAAAAAAAAAAAAGTCTCCAGCACACGGAACTTCTCAACTTCCGATCAACAACAACCACCGCGACGAAACGGTGTCTCTTTAAACATCTAAAGGCTAAAAAATGAAGGATTAGCAAGTTCTGATCGTTGGTAGCGAAAAGGAGAAGTCAGAGATTGGAGTTTAGAGATTGAGAAAATCAGATTAGAAAACAAAAATAAGAAAAACGAGAGAAATTTTTGTTTCGGTTTCTTCTGTCTATAGCTGTCCTCTTTCTCTTTCTCTTTCTGTTTTCTTTTGTCTTTGGAAGCCAGCCTTCTCTTTTCTCTGAGTGCGTTGGAATATTGACCGTTGGATTTGGGAGGTTAAGATTTTGGTTAAGGTAGGCGTAAAAATCGCTGTCCAAATACAGTGATGTACGGCTACGATTGGAATTTTAGTAGATTTTCTTACGGCTTTGTTTTCTTTGACTCATGCCTGCGAGAGCTTAGCAGATAAGATGTGGACCTGTGGTGATATTTATTTCTATAACATTTCCATTTTCTTCTAATTCTGTGAGGTAATACTTTGCAGTACTGTTTCAATGAGGTCGTATTTACTTATTTAGTTTGGTTTTTAGGTCATGCTAGGCATAACGAAAATATCGATATAAATTCCTTTAATTTTATAAAAATATTTTGAATATTATTCGTATTATATATATTTTAAAATAATTATGAAAATCGTGAATATTATATATATTTTAGAAATTTTGTATGAAAATTTATAAAATATTAAAATATATGATAATAAATTAAATTTTTATTTAAATAATATATTCGTGATTCAAATATAATATAATATATTATTATGTTAATATTATAAAATATTTGTAATTCAACGATATATTTGTGATTTAAATACATTCAAATATATTCAACAATATGTTAAACAATATATTTGTGATTCAAATATAATATAATATTATAAAATATATTATGTTAATATTATTTTTGCATTAAAAATAATTATTTTAATTTTGTGATATCTTAAAAATTATATCAAAATTAATGAAAAATTGATCAATACAAATATAAAATTATTTTAAAAATAAAAATTATGTACATAAGAAATAAAAAATATCATAAGAGAGAAGTAGAGGACACAATTGAAAAAAATCATGTAATTAATTATCAACAAATGAATTAATTTATAACCTTATAAATAAAGATTTAGTATTTAAGTAAATTTCAATGTTTACGGAAAACCAAAATTGTTTACCTTCATATAAATAGTAACTTAATTGGTAATATAAATAATAAGTTATGAATGTGTAATATTAATTTAACAAAACTAAAAGAGTTTAGCTACCAATATTTTGCGATATATTTATATTGATCTTTTCATCAAAATTTTAGAAAAATACCAAACAACTTATGAAAATATTATGAGTTTCTTTATATTGTGGATTTTATTACGAAAACAACATATCAATACTAATAACCTTTATGGAAAATTTTAATGAAATATCGTATCTTGTGAGGGTGGGTATTTAGAAAAATGAAATTATCCTATAGAAATTAAGCGAGTTTAAATTAATTACTTTATTTTACAAGTCAATTTAGATTTTTAATAAAATGCAAAAACTAGTGTAAGTAGGTCGGCTTTCGTTTTAAGTTTTGAAATTAATTGGATTGTATATTGCTAATAAATATATTTATTTTTTAAATATTTTTTAATATGACATTTTGTATATTTATTTTTATTTTTTTATTTTATTTTCTTTCTATATCTACGTATGTGTTATATATTATAATCATATAGTTCTAATATTTTAAGACTAATTGTGACCTTTTTAATATTTTTAATAATTGTCTAACTATTGAGATTAAAAGCGAGAATGTTTGAAGCTAATTAAAACAAAAAAAAGAATATTATGATCACATAAATTTATATTTCATTTTTGCTCTTTATATTAATCATATTATTACACATGCAAAATTATCTAAAAAATTGAACAAAGTCTTCATTTTTTAAAAGAATTTTATCACATGTTAAAATATGATTGATATAGGTATAAAAATATATATAAATTTATATACTCTTAATATTTTTCTTAAAACAAAATGTTAGAGGCTTAAATATTATATTAAAAGTTAGAGTTAAATAAGTTTTATGCCAAAAACTAAGAATTATGAAATTAATATGCTTAAAAGATTTATATAATAGTATCATATTTAATCATTAACTTGTATTGTTCATACAAATATATTATAAGCTGCACACATGACACTTTTTGAAAATATTTTGATAAATATATTTCTTACCTTAAAAATAAAGTGTATTTTATGTTTATAACGTGATGAATTTATAACAAATATGTTTATATAATGATACCGAGAAATGACACATATATCTCTCTTACCCTGAAACTAGGGAGTTCATGCTGCATTTTCGAAATATCTCCATTGCAATCTTCCACCATCCTCAAAGGGCATCCACTCAAATTTTTCTTTTATTTTTTTATCATAAACGAAAATTAATTATTAAATTACCTTAAAAATAGTTATATAAGTAAAAATTATGTGAATTATTTATGTTGATTTAGTTTATGAATGCCTACAAACTATACTATTAATAAACAATTTTGACATATTTGTTAAAAATTAATATGTTATGGATATAAAATGCAACTTAGTTTTCAGCTGGGAGATAAATTACTAAAATATTCTCAAAAGTAGTTCATGTGGATAAAATGTGATCTAATTTTTTTTAACTTAATCACATTGAACGAAAGTTAATGAATAGGTATAATTGTACAGTATAAAAAGTTTTTGTAAATAATTTTAATAATTTATATATTAAAAATGTGCTAATTATAACTGCATGCTTTTTTATTGTCTTTTCTTTTCTTTATCTTCTTTATGTTATACTTGTTTAAAAAGTGGCTTAACACCACCTATTTATTGTACCAATGTTTTCCATTTTGCATTATATATTTTTCAAGCCACCTATTTATAACATCAATATTTTTTGTTTTGCATTATTCATTTTTTACATTCTATTATATTTTATTTGCATTATGTTTTTTCGTTTCTTTTACTTCATTTTTTTTCCTTTCCTTTTCAGTGATATCTTCTTCTTCTTCTTCTTCTTCTTTTTTTTTTTTTTTTTTTAACTTTTTTATAATTTTATTTTATTTTGCATTATATATATATATATATATATATATTATATATATATATATTTATATATATATATATATATATATATATATATATATATATATATATATATATATTTTTTTTTTTTTTTCTTTTCATTTTCAATGTTTTCCTCTCTCTCTCTCTCTTCTTCTTCTTCTTTTATTAATAATTAATGATTATATATAAAGTAGTATATTACAATTGATAAATTAGTTCAAAAATATGTATCTTTCATTAGAAAAATATATACTTTTATAAGAAAGAAAATAAAGCATTATCATCGGCAACTTATAATAATATTTCATATTTCTCTTATAAATTTAAGAGTAATTAATTTGTTAAGTTTATAATTTATCATAATTTACATAACAAAGGGTGCTAAAATTACTTTAATTTTCTCAATTTTTTTTTTTATTATTATTTATTATGATTCTATGTTATTTTGCATTTTTTTTTTTCTCCATTTTCAATGTTGTCATTTTCCTTTTTTCTATTAACAATTGATGACTACATATATAAAGTGATATATTACAATTGATGAATTAGTACAAAGTATGTGTTTTACATTGAAAAAAATATTTTTATGGTAAAGATTGATGATAATCAAGCTTTATCATTTATAACTTATCATAATATTTAATATTTTTTGAGTAATTAATATTTTACACTTCTAGTTTATCATAATTTATATGTGCTAAGATAATTTTAATTTTCTACATAAATTAATGTATAAATTTTTATTATAATTTCCATTTATTTTTTTTAAAAGTTAAATTTGGTATAAATTTTTACTTAAAATAATTAATCTTTATGTCAATAACAATATTAAAACAATAAAATTCACAACCATATTTTATAATTGGGCACATGCCTATAAACCTTGTCATTTAAAAAGTGTCTTCTTTTATAGCATTTCTTTTGCTTCTTCTTTTTTTTTTTTTCCTTATGATTTCATTTTTCTTTTACCTTTTACTCCCTCTTTTTTTTTTTCATTTATTTTTCTTTTAAATTTTTTCATTTATTTTTCTTTTAATCATTGGGCTTGTTTAATAACGATTTTGATTCTTGATTTTTGATTTTTTTAAGTGATTTTTAATCAGGTATGTTTGATAACAACTATTTATTTTAATTTTTATAGTTTTAAGAAATTACTACCAAAATATGGGATGTTTCATAAATCTTTAAAAATAAGATTTTTCAATTAGATTATGATTTTTTTTAATTTTGATCAAACATTTTTTCTAGAGAGTAAATCAAGTATTATAACTTGTGTATGATTGAGTATTGGAAGAAAATAATTAAAAGCTTAAAATTTTAAAAAATAACCAAAAATTTTCTTTATTTTTATTTTTTTTGAAAAAAAAATCAAAAAATAGAAATTATTACTAAACAACTTGGAGGTAATTTTTAATTTTTTTTCTTGAAAATTACTAAATATAAATTGTTATTAAACACATTTGTGATTATTTTAATAAAAGAATAAAAAATTACAAAATTAATTATTTAATTATAAATCATAAATCATAAACTTTAAAATCGTTATAAAACATGCCCTTAATATATTAACTACAAAA
This sequence comes from Elaeagnus macrophylla, assembly GCA_029378325.1. Classification (NCBI taxonomy): domain Eukaryota; kingdom Viridiplantae; phylum Streptophyta; class Magnoliopsida; order Rosales; family Elaeagnaceae; genus Elaeagnus; species Elaeagnus macrophylla. Next base: position 16,990,773 of record CM055642.1, read on the forward strand.
TTTCAAAATTTACTAACAATATATCATTAAGTCACTAGACAATTAATAAATATTTTTATATTACAAATACAACAATTTATGAAATAAAAGTGTCTTCTTTTATAGAATTTTTTTCCTTTTGATTCCATTTTTTATACCTTTTACTCTCTTTTTTTTTTTCATATTTTTTTCTTTTCACTTTTTTCATTTATTTTTCTTTAATCATTTAATATCTTACCTATATAATTTCAAAATTTATTAAGTCATTAAGCCACTAAACAATTAAAAAATATTTTTATATTATAAATATAATAATTTATGAATTCATTAACTATATTATCTTATATAATTTCTTATGTATCATTTGCATATTAACACATTACTTAATATGTGATAAAAAAATAATTAAAGTTGTTAAAAGTGTGTTCTTTTATAGCATTTCTTTTGCTTTTTTTTTTTTTTTTTCCTTTTGATTTCATTTTTCTTTTATATTTTACTATCTTTTTTTTTCATATTTTTTCTTTTAATTTTTTTCATTTATTTTTCATTTAATTATTTAACATTTTACTTACATAATTTCAAAATTTACTAATAATATATGTCATTAAGCCAAAAAAACAATTAACAAATATGTTTATATGATAAATATAACAATTTATGAATTCATTAATTATATTATTTTGTATAATTTTTTTTATTTATCAATTGCATATTAACACATTGCTGGATATGTGACAAAAAAATAGAAGTTGCCACATAATTATAGCAACAATTTTTTCTTTATCAATTTTTGCTATTTTATTTATGTATTTTTTTCTTTAATAAATAATACAAGTGAAGATGAATGTTAAGGCACATAAATTTATATTGTTATTATTTATGATGTGTCATATAACTAAATAATTAAAAATTGAAAAGAATTAGTTTTTAATAAAATTTTGTCACTTGCCACCATAATTGATTTGAGTGTGAATTTGTCTGCATTTAGCATTTATCTACAAGTAAATTTCTTTATTTTTGATATGATCATAAAGATGATAATGCTAAGACACACAAATTTATATTCTCATTACTTATGATGTGTCACACAGCCAAATATTTTAAAATTGATCGAAAAGAATCATTTTTCAATAAAATTTTCACTTTTCACTATAATTAATTTAAGTGCAAATTTGTGTGCATTTAACATTCTTATTCAAGTAAATGCCATAAATTTTAACCTGTGATAACAAGATCTAAACATTATATAATATATATTATTGAATATTATATAAAATGACACATTTATTTACTAAATGAATAAAAATATTGACATGAAATGATTACATAAACAATCTAATATAATCTTATTTTATTTTAATTTTTATCACTCAACATAATACGAACATAATATGACAGTGCTAACACAAATTATTGCCCCCTAAATCTAGCTTATAAAATAAAGAGATTAAAAATTAATAATTTTATTATTATTTAAATAGACATAAACATGTTTAGCACATTACTATACTTAAATATTATTTAAAGATTAACTTTATTTATTTTTATTTTTAGTTTACGATTTTTTTAATTATTAGATATTCATAAAAAAAATAAAAAATCTTACTATACATCTCTTTCCTATCATTTTAAATGAATTATTTAAAAACATAAGGACCATGTTATTTATTTTTATTTTTCAATAAATAAGTGTTATTTTAATTTTTACTATTTGCTAATAATTAAAATTTAAACTTTTTAAATATTTGAGTTTAGTGACAAATTTTGTATAAAAATAAAAATAAGAGTATAAACCTAGCTAGTAATCATTAAAAATGTTATGAGTTTAAAAAAAAAAAAAAAATCATTATTGACAATATTTGTAATATTTTTTATAAACACTGATGTTTTAATTTTTGATGAGAAATTGGGGCCAATCATAGACTTAATGGTAAAGGTATCGATTATGTATTATGGGCTTCACCAAACGGGACCAATCCCCCTCCTTTTCTTTTCATGCATAGAAAGAGTTGGTACTTAACTACATATACATGAAAAAATGAAGTATATATTTCAAACTAATAGTCTTTACCCAATGGAAATGACCATTTATTGTGCTATGGACATATGCAAATACCCATTTTAAATTAAAATTATACATTTTTTATGCATGCTTCAATTTTAGGTTATGATTTATGAATTATGAAAACTTAGTAAAATATATATACACATACGAATGATACGTAAATATATACACGATCATGTATATATGTGTGTGAAAAACTTGAAAAATGATGACATTAAATGTTTTGGGTATAAATTGTTGGCAATTAGAAGTCAATTCCCCATCAAAGAAAACATTTTTCCATGAAGGAAAAATAAAAAATCATGCATGGTTTGATGTCTTATTGAAAAGGCAAGAATATTGGTTAAAGGCTCTTAATCACGTACATTCCCAAAGTTTGAGTCTGTCTGTAATTATCAGAACCGACAAAAGGAAATTAAGCAAGCAAAGGTATATTGTTTTGTAGAAAGGCTGAAATCCACTTATAATTTTAGGTTTTTCTTACTTTTTTCTCTTTCCTAAAAAAAAAAAAAGTAAGAAAAATATTCAACCCCTGTATCATTCAATATACAACCTATATCTGTATCATTCCATCTCTAAGTACGTCCAAATTACAGCAAAATATGGGTTAATACTGCCCTATCACATAAAGCATTAAAGCTTAGCTACTATATAAAACTCATAGTTAAATTAGTCGTCTCCAAATTGGCACATGCAAGTACTTACTAGTTGATAGTCTGTTCAATGCTCAATTTACTAATAGAAAAATGTTATGTACCGTGCAGGGGAGCTTAGGTGTTCATACTTTTTATTGGCTTATCTATCTGTTGCTTTTAAAAAAAAAAAAAAAAAATAGTAGTCACATGATAAGTACATAACCACTTAATAGATTGCATTTTCGAAAATTCTTAAAAATAAACCCCCCAAATGTTATGCTTGATTAATAATGTATCAAGAACTCATTTTTACACTCTCATATTTCAATTTTTTTATATCTAATATTAATTTAGGTTTTGTTTGGAGAAAGAAAAGGTCAAGGTCACGAGCTGAATTTGGGTGAAGAGGGGGTTTTAATGTGAGGTCACGAGTTGTATTGTTCAACTAGCAATTGCCTTACAAACTTACTTTTGTCTTTGTGATTTTCATTTCTATAACTTATTTAGTTTCGTGAAGGTTATATTGTTGCTGAGACAACCGGAGGAAAACATTTGTTTCAAAACCTTTATTAAAATAAATATTTGATTATTATTGTGAAAAGAGTTTAAATTAATTTGTTATAAATAAATCACAGGACGTTGTTGAGAAGATTTTAGCATTTTCTCACAGTTAGTGTTCTCTCTGCTACTGGGTTCTCTTTCAAGGGTTGTTATTCGCCAACAACTTCTTCCGGAGGGTTTTTGAGATATGAAGCATCTTCACTCTTAATTACCTTGGCTAAATAGTAGTTATCGATCTAGGGCTTATTTTTTTAATTCTAAAAATGATATACGTTAAGTAATCATGTGCTTGTCACATAACTATAACTATATGTAGGACCTTTGTCCTACTTTTTTTAAAAACAACATGATTTTTGTGTTTTATTTGATATTAACATAATTTTTTGTGCTCTTTTGTAATGAAAATATGGAGAGAGAAAAAATTGAAATCAATATTAGTGGATGTTTTTGTAAAATTTATAATAATCATAAAAACTTAAGAGTCGAAGATATTATTGATATTTTAATCTATGTGTTTTCTTAGAAAAAAGACATTTATTAGGTAGGAATCTTGAGTATGGTGGAGTACAGATGGGTCTAAACTACATTCTTGCTCTCTAATGGCCCTCTTCCCTGACTTTATTTCTGGTACATTCCCTTCCACCATATTGTTTAGGTGAGTTCACGTGACATGTTGTAAAAACTATTTTTGGCCAATAATAAAATACTTTCAGGTTAAACTTTTGTATTAAAATAGTCCCCTATAGTTCTACAACCAATTACGTGAGTTTCTATTGTTTTGGCTTTCATTTTGTCTAATAATGCTAACACTTCCGTAAATAACATAAAGTCAAGTTGCCCACTAATACATAGATACAGAAATATTAAAGTGAGCAACAGAGTTTGCCCACTAATATATAAATTACATAAATATCAAAGTGAGCAACAGAGGACAATGGTCGATCATTTTATTTAAGTTAGTTTAGTTTAATTTAATTTTAGGATTTCATTTTTTAAGGTTAGAGTTCAATTTTAATGTTTTAGAGTTTCAATTTTAAAATTTAAGGTTAATATAAGCTATATAATTTGTTATTTATATAAATCTTATGTTCTTCAGATAAACTACTTTTTTTTAGTACTCAATTTAAGGTGAGAAAAGTTGCCCATATATGTGTGTGTGAGAGAGAGAAGTGCATCAAGTCTTACAATTTATATAATTAGAGCGCATAAATTTTGTAGTTTTTTAGTGGATCACATAGTTTTTATTATTTTTATAAAATTAACACTAAAATTTTATTTTAATTATTAACTAAAAAGTTGAGTCAAATTTTATTATTTGTAGGCCAAATTATTAAATTTGTGAGAATATTTTTAAAATAAATTTTTTATTGAAGTTATTAAAATAAGGATAAATAATTAGAAATAATATTATAAATTTAATTAAATAACTAATACATAATAAAATTTGGTCTAATTTTCCGAACAATGATAAAATAAAATTTTAATTTAATTTTATATAACCAATAAGACTTGTATGACACACTAAAAAACTACAAACCTATCTTCATTCAGAGTTAGTACTTAGGTGGGATACGGTTAACTTAAGAGACTGAAAGTAGTTTAGCGTAGAGTTTTTCCCCCACACAGCCTTTGATCTTGTTTCTTATTTTTTTCGGAATTAGGTTAAGCATTTCATATGTTAAAAAAATTACAACAATTTAAAATGAAAATACTATATGAAGTAATTTCTGAGTTGTATAATATAATTTTAAAAAAATAATAATAATCTACAATTTTTTAGAAGTTTGTCTTTGAGTAAATTTACTTCAAAAAGACAAAGATACACTCAAATAAATAAATTTTGAGGAAAGTGTACTTTAAATTCGTAATTATTTAAGGGATAATATAAGTCTATTACCTTTAAAAAATGATTACAAAAGTCCATTTTATAAAAATAATAGATTTCTACCATCTTTTTTGTAAAGATGGTAAATTTTATTACCTTTACAAAATAAACTTCTTATAATTCCCTCCCTCTCTTTCTATGTCTCTGTTTTTGGACAGCAATACGTAAAAATGAGAAATATAAAATAAGAACTATAATTCCTATTAATTTGTTCATTAAGAAATTAAGAAATAAGTACAAAAAAAAATATATTAAAAAATCGTACAATTTTATATGTAACAATAAGCTGTGATAATTTAAAGAGTGATGAACAAACTTGATAGAGACGACAATATCATGAATGGGCGAATAAGTAAGCAACAATCTAATATCATGGATGGATATCAATCTAAAAACTTGAGAAAATGTTAAAAAAATTTAAAATTGGGGTGCAATACAACATTATGAAATTGTTACGTGATATTTTATTTTCACTTTTACTCATTTAAAAAAATAATAAAAATATAATTTTAAAAAAATAACAATATTTTATTTCATAATTGTATTTTTTTATACTTTTTATCCTTTGTTGACTTTTTTTAATAATAATAGGATAAAAAAACTAATTTTTTATCATAATTTAAAAAAAAAAAATACTTAAATACCAACCTATATGACCTTTTTCCTATAATATAAAGTCAAAATTGTTGTCAATGTGAGTACATGAAAATGTACCCTATTGAAGTAATCAATAACACCTCCAAAAATATGTTTATATTTATGCCCCAAAAAAAAATTCCTTCGAACTGAAAAGTATGCATTTAATGTAAGGAGCATTACTGACTTTTAAAAGGAAGAGTTCCACCAAACTCTTCCTTCATATGATTCGATACAAACACAAGAACATAGATAATAAGGCGGTTAAAGATACTAGCCGTAAGAAAAGAAAATGTCAATGAGATCAAGTTCTGCGAAATTTAGAAGGTTGGTGAGAAAATGATGAGTGAAAAGGATAAGCTGAACAAAACTTTAACTCCAAGTGCTTTTTATCTTCTTCTACCATTGTAAGATCTGGATCCTTATTCTACGGAAGAACATGTAGGAAAGTAGGTCTGGTAATGGTGGGGATCAGATCTGATAGGAACCAACTATGAATGAAAAGGGAAAAACGAATGAACCGTAGCCAAAAGTTTTTGCGGACTCAACTGCGATTTTTGCAGATAGGGGATCGTCTTTGAACATTGTTCAAAACACTTGACCATAGTGTTGAGTATCACTCTATAGAATATATCAGTAGACCAAGACGTTTAGAAGGATTCCTCATGCGACGAATCAAACTTGAAATATGTCTCGGAAAACATTATCAAGTGATGACCACCTTCACATGCACTTCACATAGATCTATTAACTTCCAATTCTCATTTCAACTTGCACAACTCTAGATATTGTTGAAATAGATTTGTTTCAAGCCGAATTTGCAACTCACATTATAACATTTGATTTAAATGGGCAGACTAATATGACATATTTTGAGAGGAGTCTTAAATATCTTATGTCCCCTGACCACAAGTGTTTCACGTTCCAACGGAACCACACTTGGTAGTCAATATGATCATTTGAGTTATAGATAAAACCAAATACAAATCATTAAAAGATAGTTCCTAGGGGTAGTTTCCGAACAACTTCAATCTTCCTTACGCTCGCTTAAACAAACAACATACATAACCTTTAACTTGCTGACCTGGCATGTTTACCTCATTGGCATTCACTAACCTATGCATAGTAGTTCAAACTTGCCTTCTTCTTTGCCTGAACTTGAATGATGCCTTCATTAAAGTCTTCATGGTTCACCTGGATTCAGACCAAACCAAAATCAACAGTTAGGAACTTATTTAACAATTTCACAAAAAGGTAAAGTCTAACTCCTATATGAGAATACAAGACTGCCTATGATTTCCTAATAAAACCATATGAAGAGATGACAATGCTTTCTCTGTAAATTTTATAATCAGTTCAAAACAGGGGCAAAACGCATTATGGGCTTGCTGAAGCCTAGGCTGAACTTTGAGGAAAAAATAATACAAGTCATTTTATTCAATATACACTTTGGGTTCATATATTTAGCTTAGTTCATAATTCTTTTGAAATACAATCCATAGCAACAAATGTGTAAGATGATATACATCAATCACATAATATCAGACGTCCTCTACAAGAGGTAAAGACTAGGTATTTTTGAAGAAATATTCATCCTCAATTGTGGTTTGTTTTAAAACGTTGATTAACTTTTAAAAATTAATAAATATGGAATATATTTAGTTGGCTTATCTAGCATGTCAATAACTCCACCAATAACCTGCTTCTCAATTTTTCTTGCCTCTGTTATCTAGCAGCCAAAGAATAGTTCTAAACAACGCAACACCCACAAGTAATAAGTTCATTTCAATTCATTTTTCCACTAAAACTAACATATCAGATTGTATGATTGTCTGTATTGGAAGTACATTTGTTGAAAGTGTAGATTTAGATTTGCTAATATATGAGTTTTATGTTTTGAAGCATCATAGGTATCCACTTTAGTAGTATTTCGTTGTGCTTGCATCCTACTTTAGATTTTTATATAATAAAAATTTGAGGATAACATTTGCTTCTACTGTCAAGATTCTCCATAGAATGACTTGTCCTGCATAAAATAGCATGTGTATGCCAGCCAAGTCAGGAGTAAAAATTATTCGCTCTCTGCTACCAGAAATAATTTTGAAGACAGTTATATGACTCCTGGCACCGTCTTAGAGGAAGCCACTGAACAGTTACTTACAAAATAGACATATGCATAAAGCAAGAAGCAATGGCAATATACGGAGTACCTCAGTTGCATCACGGCGGAGGGCAAGCATGCCCGCCTCCACGCAAACAGCTTTTAGTTGTGCACCATTGAAATCATCAGTAGAACGAGCTAGTTCTTCAAAATTGACATCGGGGTGTACATTCATCTTTCTAGAGTGAATCTGCAAAGTCAACATAAAGCAATCAAATATGAGTGATAACTGCAAAAAAAAATAAATGAAACACAAATCTGAGACTGTTATTATACCTGCAAGATTCTAGCTCTCGCTTCTTCAGTGGGATGTGGAAACTCAATTTTACGATCCAATCGACCAGAACGCATAAGAGCAGGGTCCAAAATGTCCGCACGATTTGTTGCTGCTATTACCTGCAATTTTAGTTGACAATGAAATCTCCTTGATACATAAAGACAATTTCTTGCAAGTGCCCTATCATTATTGATCATTTGAGGGCAGCTCAGAAAAGTTAAAAAAGATCTATTACAAAGAGAAGACAGTCACAATTATACACAAACCTTGATGCTATCATCACTACTAAATCCATCAAGCTGATTGAGCAACTCCAACATAGTCCGTTGGACCTCTCTATCTCCACTCACTTCGCTGCAGCAGCACACATTGAAAAGTTCATTACAAGGGAGCATTGACTCAGTAATTTCAATCCAGATCTACGAAAGCTAAAACTCTAATATTTCTTGCACGTATTGATTAATAAACTTGTGTAATTGGGAAAAGTAAAATACCTATCAAATCGCTTTGTACCGATGGCATCAATTTCATCTATAAAAATTATGCAGGGGGACTTCTCTTTTGCAAGCTGGAAGGCGTCACGAACAAGTTTTGCTCCATCTCCTATAAACATCTACAAATGTTCAAATGAAATACTTGTGAGCCTATTAGAGAGGTAGAAATAAGAGAACGCAGAAATCTTGGCAGAAATGCACAAAAGGACATTTGCTTATTGCTAATAAAGATTCCTCCTATAGTAAAAGAATTACTCACTTACATTCCAAAAAAAAATGATCAAGGCTAGAGGTTAATCTTTTGATACACTCAAGAATTCTCAAGAATATGCTGGCACACAACATTGTAAGAGCCCATAAATGAGTATTATCAGGCACGATGCAACAAAAAAAGAAATCTTGAGGCCACAATCAGGGAGAAGTTAAAACAAAGACAATTCAAAATTAAAAAAAAAAACTGAAAATTAGTGAGAAACATCCAGTAGTATTTAAGAAATAATACAAATATATTTAACTAATAGTAGGAACAAATATCATACCTGGACCAATTGTGGGCCAGCCAGTTTAAGAAAAGTAGCATTTGTCTGTGCCGCACAAGCCCGGGCCATTAAAGTTTTCCCAGTTCCAGGCGGCCCATATAAGAGCACCCCTTTGGTGGACGAACCCCTAACTTCTGGAACCGCTCTTTGTGAGTCATGGGCAAAACAATTGCCTCAACAAGCTCTTGGATCTGTGCAAAAATAAGTTGAAGAACCAAGTTAGATTATCATCTCAAATATAAGATATCTTTATCAGAGAAAATTTTGCAGTGACTCCATAGATCATGCTGACTTTAAACTCACCTGTTTTTCTAGGCCTCCAATATCATTGTAGTCTTCAGTAGGTTTCTCATCAACCTCCATAGCCTTTACTCGAGAATCATACTCTGATGGAAGAGTATCCAAGATCAGGTAACTATCTTTGTTCACCCCAACCAGATCACCAGGCTTTAAATTATCAGGGTCAACAAGCCCCACAACAGGAAGGAATATTGTCTGCATCAAGATGAAATTTGTATTTCATAATTTAACCGCTTAAAGCCATAACAAATTTTAATCTTCTCTTTTCTTTTTCTTTTATAGAACTTAAGTAGGAAAACAGTCCAAAATAGACCTTCTCATTGATTTCACAGCGTGCAATCAGTGCATCCCAGCTAACTCTTATCAATTACCAGCGGAACATAATATATGAGCATAATAAAGAGAGGCACACAGGCTCACCTGGCGGGTTGATGTTTTCAGAACAACACACTTCCCTTTCCTTTGTGAATCAAGATCAATATTTGCACCATCTTCCTCAGCCTCATCCTCTGGGTTCATTTCCAAAATCTGACAACAAAAAGATTTCAAATGATGTTTTAACCTATTTAGCTCATTCAGAGTCTAAAGCTTGTACAAGTTGAAAATTTTAGAAAAATACAATTGAAGGCCTTTGCTCTCTATCTATACCAAAAACTGGACATAGAGTTTTTAAGTACCTCTCTTGATGGTCTGAACTATATATTTTCTTAATTTGACATAATCTAGCCAAAACATGTACTCCATAGTTGCCTAGCACATGAATTACGGCTTCTAAAACCAAAAGCCTATTAACGTCATGTTTTTGTCCAACAACAAACTAATGTGGTAGACAATTACAGATTAAGAAAATGGGGATCCAACTGAATTAACCGATAAGTATTGGCGACATCAGTTGTTGAACAACAACTTGATGCAAATAGACGTGCTCCTTCTAAAAACATAGCATGCAAAAGCTTGTACTTTTACAATTTTGACTACTCTTCTTTTCGTCAAAACCACATCTTGAACATATTTGAGTAACTCTAGGATGTCTTACTCAATATAAGTCGTCTTTGACTAACTCAATATTTAAAACAATAAAAGAGCAAAGAAATTAAGAGGAAAGTAATATATTATAAATTACCTCAACAATATTGCCCACCAAGTAAGGAAGTTGCTTGTTAAGCTTGATCTTCTCCTGGTTCTCCTTTATTTTTTCCTTGTATGAATCCAAATCCAAATTCGTCCTTTGCAACTCTTCCTTCACCCCAACAATAACAAAGTAAATCAATAAAAATTTTCGCAAATAACCAAAACAATAATGCAAAACAAATGAAACAACCTAGTATCAAAACCCCCAATTATTGACACACAATCTGATCAGATGAAAAAAGTAACAATGGTTCATACAAAAAATACACACACATAAATATTATATACATTTCTTTGACGAGACCTCGTGATACATAAACAGCTTAATTAGATAAATAATCAAGCTTTGTTCGGGGAGGAAAACGAATCAAGTGACAAAGAACATGGAGAACCCTAGTTCCGCTAGTAATGTTGTAAGGCAGAGCAGAACAAACCGTAAAAGCCAAAAGCAACCACACTAATAAAGAAAAGAAAAAATGGTAATGGACCTTGAGAATTCGGATCTCGTTGTCGAGCAGACGAGAGGCTCTGACGATGTCGTCGGTGGTCATGGACGCCAACTGGTCGTCCTCGTAGTTGGTGTCCTCTACTATGGCGCTAGCCATCTCAATTTGTGATTGTCTGTTGACTCTGTTTCGTGTGTTATTGATACGTAAGGCAGAGAGATGATCTTTAACCACTGCTTTGACTGCTTTCAGCTTTAAATTTCAGGGAGTGACCGACTCGATGAAGAAAACAGTGCTCTATGCATCTAATTGTTCTTAAAGAAATGTTTTTTTTTTCCCCTCTTTTCCAAATAATTTATGTTTTTATAAAAATTAACTTATTCATACATTTAAAATTTAAATTTAAATTTAATACATAACATGTTATTAAACTTCGTTAACTTTTCAAATAATTTTTTTATAAACTCATAAAATAGTCCTCGAGCTATAATATGTTAAGATGTACTGTGAATTTATAATTTCATTTTTTTCCCTTTGAATAGTCCTCGAGCTATGAATATTTATAATATTCATCAAAGAATATATGTAATTTCATTTTTACACGGTTGTGCAATCTCATCATTTTTTATATATAAAAAAAATATAAATTTTGCTTTAGAACACAATTTACTTTGAAAGGGTGAATACAAAAGACAGCAGCAGCTCAAATTTCCTCAGGAGTCGGGAGTAACTGGCCTCATAAGTGACTGATTAGCAAGTGATACGATATTTGCTTGCAATATCCAACGAATCTAATTAATAAAATACACAATTACTTTTATACTCTCTTTTTTCTTTCACTAAACTATTTTTATAAAGCTAAAAATATAAGGAAAAAAAATTGAAAACACATTTAACAAATAAGCTTTTTTTTTTTTTTTTTCGATCAATCTGAAAGAAAATTTCATTAATGACAAAACTGGATAATACAAATACAAACTTTAAATAATTGGGTACATCTTAAAAAGAAGAGTTCCACCATAACTCTTCAACTCAGCAAATAAAGAGGAATCATAGTCAACAACAGTGGTTACAAAACATACATTAGTTAATAGATAATATCCATTCTTCGTATTGTTTTTTAATCATATCCACTATGACTTGAGGGTGACGTTTAATACCTTGAAATTCTGCCTCATTTCTAACTTTCCATAATCTCCAAAACGTAATAATTAGCCATCTCCAACAAGCTTCATCATCATGGGCTTTAGAAAATTCTTGATTGATAGCTTTGAAATTTTCATGCATCGATCCCTTCACAAATTTACTAATATCCAATTGGATATCAATTCCAAAGAACACTTGTTTAGCAATTGGACATTTAAAGAAAAGGTGTTCTTCTGTTTCTAACTCTGTCGCACATAATGGGCAATTACCTTCCATATAAATACCTTTACTTCTCAAATTATAGTGAACAGGGAGAATTTGTTGGAGACATTGCCATGTGAAAAACTTAAGCTTGGATTGAATTGGGAGTTTCCAAATCATCTTCCACACATTCCATTCCTTGTGTTCCAAAGCTGAACTTGTCTCTGTTTCTTCAAAGCTACCAAACCACCCTAATTTTTTTAGTTTTTTTGCCATTTTATATCCGCTATGAACACTGTATAATTCAGACTTTGTGTGAACCCATTTGAACCTTTTATCATCTTCTCCATTTTGAATGGACAACTTGCATATTTCTTCAACATCTGGTCCCCAAAACAGTTCAGTAATTTTTTCCACATTCCAACTATCACCGGAATCATTCATAAGGTCTTTAACAAACATAACATTTTCATTCCTCCGTGTGATAGGTTTATAAGAATAAGGTCTATGCAACCAAGGGTCTTCCCAAATATTTACTGAACCTTCTTTGTAAATTGATCTGATACATCCTGCCTTAAGCAAAGATTTTGCTTCCCAAATTCCTCTCCAAGCCCATGAAGGTCTGTTTCCTAACTCAACTTCAAGAAATCTATTGCCCATGAAATATTTTGCTTTCAATATTCTAGCCATCAAGCAATCTGGATTATTTAGAATTCTCCATCCTTGTTTTGCTAGCATTGCAAGGTTGAAAAGTTCTAAATCTTTAAATCCCATGCCCCCATCTTTCTTCTCTGCTGTAAGCTCTTTCCAAGATAGCCAATGTATTTTCCTTTTGTTTCCAATTCCACCCCACCAATACCTTGCCATTAGTGCCGTGAGCTCATGATGCAAGGATTTTGGCAATTTGAAGCATAACATTGCATAGTTAGGAATGGTCATTGCAACTGCATTTATCAATGTTCCACGGCCGGCAATTGACAGGAAACGATTATACCACCCTTCAACTCTTTTCTTTACTTTTTCTCTGATCTCGTCAAAGGCTCTAGTTTTTGCTCTTCCCACTAATGCCGGTAACCCTAAATATCTCTCCATACGTCCTGATGATCTGATGCTTAATACTTCACTCACATTCCTTCTAGTTTGTTCATTTGTGTTTGCACTGAAAAAAATAGATGATTTTTGAAAGTTAATTACTTGACCCGATGCTTCTTCATAAAGCTTCAAAATCCTTTGAACAGACTTTGCTTCTTCTATGTTTGCTTTGCAAAAAATTAATGAATCGTCTGCAAATAATAAATGAGATACAGCAGGGGCAGCTCTACAAACTTTTAAACCTTGTATCTTCTTCTGACCCTCAGCATCCAACAGCAATTGAGAAAGAGAATCTGCACACATAATAAATAGTGAAGGGGAGAGGGGATCTCCTTGTCGTATTCCCCTAGAGGGTCTAAAAGTTTCTGTAATTTCCCCTCCAAGGTCACACGCAAAGGAAACAGATTGTACACAAGCCATTATCCATTCCACAAATTTTCTGTCAAAGCCTTTTCGAATCAAAACACCCTTCAAAAAGCACCACTCAACACGATCATATGCCTTGCTCATATCAAGCTTCAGGGCCATATGTGTGTTTGATCCATTTCTTCTACTTTTTAGATTAAACAACAGTTCATGAGCAATAATAATGTTGTCAGTAATCAATCTATGAGGAACAAATGCACTTTGGAAAGGGCATATTATATCATTTAGAATAGGCTTCAATCTATTGTTTAGGATTTTAGCAATTGTCTTATAGATGAAATTACACAAGCTAATTGGACGCAACTGAGACATGGATTCTGGAGCATTTATCTTGGGTAACAAAACCAAATGTGAATGGTTAACAGCTGCAGACATTCTTCCATAGTGAAAAAAAGACTTTATTGCTGAGATTATATCTGCTCCCACTATGTACCAATAAGTTTGAAAGAAAGCTGCCGGGAATCCATCCGGACCAGGTGCTTTGTATGAGTCGTTCTCCTTTACTGCCTCCAAAATTTCCAAGTCAGTGACAGTTCTAACTAATGCTCTGTTCTGATCTTCTGACACATAATGTTTCACATGTCGTAGAACTTCTGGTAATGATGGTGAGCCTTGGGTGGAAAAGAGATTTTTAAAATAATTGACTGCCACTTTTTTTATATCCTCAGATTGTGTCATTCGGTTTCCCATCTCATCATTAATCATATCTATTTCTCTTCTTCTTCGTCTTTGAGTAACTCTAGCATGAAAAAAGCTAGTATTTTGATCTCCCTCTTTTAGCCAATCAACTCTAGCTTTTTCACGCCAGAATTTTTCTTCATTCAAGTATGCCATTTCTAGCTCTTTCCTGACAGCAACATATTCATCTCGCACAAAAATTTCATCTTCTTCTATTTCAAACAATCGTTGTTTTAGCCTTTCGATTTGATGTCTGGAATTTCCAAAGGCAGTTTGTTTCCATTGATTGAGAGCCCGTCTTACCACATCCAATTTTTTCCCAATTTGAAACCAGATTGATCCATGAACTTCCATCTCCCATGCTTCTTTAATAATTTTTTCACACTCAGCATTTCCGATCCACCTCCTTTGAAAAATAAATCTTCTTTTTGCTCTTTTAATGATGGTGTTTGTGGTCAACAATAAAGGTCTATGATCTGACCCAGAGAACTCCAAATGATTAATGCTAGCGTGAGGATACAAGTTTAACCAATTTTGATTCACAAGACCTCTATCCAAACGCTCTTTAATATGTTGCTCACGATCCCTTCCATTGTGCCATGTAAATGGTTTGCCTTTGAATCCCAAATCTATAAGCACATTGTCAGATATGAAATTAGAAAACATTTCTAATGATCTGGGATTTCGAAATCTACCACCCTTCTTTTCTGAAGCCTTTGATACATCATTAAAATCTCCAATACAAATAAAGGAATTGTAGAGATGAAATCGATTTGATAGGATCTGAAATTGGTTCTCTCTCTCTGTTTCATTTGTTGAAGCGTAAACAGCAAACAACCCCCATTCTTGATTGGATTGTTTGTCTTTGATTGTTGCTTCAATGAAAAAAGGACCACTGTATCTAATGGACACTGTATCTTGATCTTTCCACAAGATGCACAAACCACCACTTCCACCACTAGGATTAACATTAAACATGCTAGAGAAACCAACATCACAACGTAATTTCCCTAATCTGCAAGAAGAATTTTTAGTTTCTAACAGCATAATTACTTTTAGGGGGTAGAGGTGATCAACCTCTTTAATTTTAGGAACTACAAAGGAGCCCCCAACGCCTCGGCAGTTCCAGCATAGCATCATTGGACATTCGGAGACCTGTTAAGGACGGTCTCCTCCTCCTCTAGCAGCATGTCTGGACTTTCATCGCTTCTCCCATTGATTACAAGTTGGGTAGCCATATGTTGATTTGTCGTTGCAAAGGGAATTATTTGGGATGAACACACACCTTTTACTTTATTTCTAGCAAGGTGTTTCAGAGACATACGACGTCGAGTTGACACACCAACAGTTGTTTCATTACTCTCAGGGCCTACTTTAAAATTTCCAAAAGAAATGGGCTCATTTGTTATAGCTCTGGCCTTAGGATTAAGTCTTCCATCTGGAAAATGTCGTTTGTGGGCTCTATATGTACCATCCACGCAAGTTTGTTCTTCTAACTCTTTAACAGAACTGGACTTCCTTTTTAGGCCTACTAAGTGTACTTCTCCATGCTCCTCACTTAATCCATCGATTTTTGGGTTGGGCTGGGCTCTTCAATATGTGCGGTTCTTGGAACAACTACAAAATGTCTCTCTAAGAGTGGGCCTAATTCTAGTACTTGTTTTGTCATCTCTTGCAATTTATGTTTGTGATCAACCACCAAAAAAGACAAAAGTTTTTGAACTACATTTTCCAGCTCACCAGTTTGCTTGTGTTCTCGAGCCATGGTATCGCTCAATTTTTGTCGGGTGGCGTGGGCCTGTTCTGCATCAACAGCAGCCAAAGCTTTCAAAAAAGCTGCAATCACCGGATATGTGTTTTCTACATTTTCCAACCATCTTTCCGGTGTACTAGATCGGTCCTCCAAATGAGAGTAGTTAACTTCATCGTTTGCAACCTCCTTTCCTTTGATGGAAATGATAGTGTCAATATCATCTTCTAAACCAAATGGTTGAGTAACTATATCATCCTTCCTTGTTACCAATTTATTTTGCACATTACAGGCTGAATCTTCATTGCTCAAGTCATCATAATTAGGAGGTGGCTCTTTCAAGAACTCCAATTTTGATGGACTTTCAGCTTTAACCCATGGACCAAAGAGTTGCACCACAGCACCATCAGGGGACACCATGTAAGCATCACGCTTTAATTTACATGTTGAGGATCCATGTCCAATAACCCCACAACGATAACAAAGACCAACCAATTTTTCGTGCCGAATTTGCACCCAGAAATGCCCTTCACCATTTAGCCTTTTCTGGAAGTATCCAGTCAGCAAAGGTCTCCGCAAATCAATCTCTACTTTTGCTCTAACATATTGTTTACTAACGGCGTAAGTTTCACCAACCCAATCTACTTCAATAAGTTTTCCGACTGCCTCTCCAATTCGGTTTACATAGTATGGTATCTGCATTTGAAGTGGGAAATTGTGGATTTGGATCCAAAAAACAGATGTGTCAAAGGGGATCTCTTTAAGAGGTATATCTGTGGGGAATTCTTGAACAATTAGTAAGACATTTTTGACTCTCCAAGGTCGTTTGTTTAACACATATTTTCTATCTACTTCATGGCTAAACACAAAAGTGAATCTATTTTCTTCAAACGCAATAACTTTCAGTTGCCGGTGAGGAGACCACAAAGATTTAAGAGCTTCATGAACAGTTCCTGCAGTGAAATGGCGACTAGTCATCAACTTCCCAATCAGCATGAGCTTTGCACTTCTCTCTTGACTTGTTACCGTACTTCCACATGGGGGCTCCGCAAGCGAACTACTTAAAAGCTTAGTACGAGAAGTCAACTCATCTACAAGATTTTCACTCATTTTTCCTCAAAAAAACGGATAATTTTCAAATGAGATGTTCACTTAATAAGTGTGGGGACCAAGGTTTTATTTGGAAGGTAGTTTTTTTTTTTTTTTGGATCTAGTCACGTGAAGGTCTAAAGAAAAAAGTTTTATGGTGGAATAAAGCTTTTGGAAAAAGATATATGATCTTTGATGGGACAAATTGTGGATGCAAAGGCTTTTTTTGGGTTCTTAGAGACAGGATGAAAGGTAAAATTTTTAAACGAAAAAAAATGCTCCAACCAAGAAGAAAACAATAGGAACAACAAAGGAGTTCGAGGAATCAGTAGCTTATTTCAAATGAACATAGAGCATAAATGTTGAAACGATTTCAAAATACCAAGAGAGGCAAGCATACTACCAAAGACCCAGGAGAATACGAGAAGTTCTCACAACCCTAACAAATAAGCTTATTTCTGAAACTACTTTTAACACAAATACAAACAGACCTTTGAACCGTTTGTCCAATAAATCTTGAGCTTCCATGTGAACAGTAACGCCAACAGTACAAAACAAATTAAGAAACAATTGAAAGACAATCAGTCCAAGAGTCTAGAAAAATCTAATTCCTGTAGGCAACTCTCGAAGAAACACAAGTTCAATAAATCCCAACAGACAATAAAAAGTAGAAAAGAAGAGTAATCCAAATCAATGGCTTCAAATTCCAAGTCTTCTATTGTCCAACTTCAAAATCCTCCATCAAGCTAACAAAAGCCCAAAAATTATAATGGTTAGACATATAATACATAACATAGAATGAACAAATAAGGAACAAAACGGTGACATGAAAGCACTGAAAACTTATATTAACATGCAATCACTGAAGATCTTTCTACAAATAATTCTAAAAGGAAGAAAAAGGGACAGTTTTAGAAAATCTAAGGATTTTAGGAATTATCTATATCTACTCATCACAGTCAATAACATATAGGCAAAGTTCATACAAATCAGAGTCAATACAAGTTTTCTACTATACCTTGAAATCTATATTTTATTCATTTCTAATTAACATAAATGACACAATGCTCGTGATGTAGATAGCTTTATTGAATTGAAAATTTTCCTATCTGATCATCTAATCTGACCTGCACCCATTTCTTTGGAAACTCACATCATCAACATCATGTCCAATGTCTTTTTGGTTGCATTCCTATCAGTACCTTCCTTGCATTTTTGTGTATTCAGCAACTGATACCATTGAGTTGGTAGGTTTGACCCACGACCTTACACTCGTGTTAGCAACCAATTCTCCTAAAGCCTCGAGTTATTAGAAGGTGAGCTTACTGGTCTTAACACACATCCAGCAATCGGAGCACTTCTGAAGAAAACACTACAGATAGGTAGTAATAAAATTGATACACTAAAAAGGGGAAGGAAAAAACAAAGTATAGAAAGGAGTAACAAAGATGATAAGGCATTTGGTAAGAGCAGCATCCAGAACACAACTTAAAATAGTCCATCTCTATGAGCTGTTGATGTGAAGGGGTGACCGTGGAACCACTGCCAAAGAACACTTATACAAACAGTTAAAACTTTGAAAATAATAACATAAAGTGGACAGCCAAATAAGTGCCAAAAGCTAAAAAAAAAATTAACTTGGTTCTCATTAAGAGAGATGTCTGCTTAAAATGACTGAAACGTACAAATTACAACCACAGCCATTCAACATTATTTTTGGGAGAGGGGGAGAGAAAGAGACGTGCCAAAATGTAATGAGCTTTGTCCACTTAAGAAGAACGGGAAAATGGAAAATCGTATTAACTTCCAAGCTCTAGTGAGATGTTAAGTCCATTGTCTGTACATATCAGCTAATTATGTTGTGCCTGGCAAAATTTTTAGAATCAAGGTACAAAAGCTGCTGAAACTAAAACAGCTCCTTATACTATGAGACTCAATTCCATCGAAGAAAAAGATTGTGGCAACAACCACAAAAAACTAGAATAACTGGACAAGAAAATCTTAGAGAGAGAGAGAGAGAGAGAGAGAGAAACTTTTCATGGAAATATTTTGGTCAGCAACCAACCAATCTCTAATTTTATCACCAGAGGAATGCGCTACTACAAAAGTAACATCATCTTTAGCTTGATCAAAACGACAGGGAAGACTATAAATGAGCTTCTAACTGAACAATGAATCAAGCTTAAAATAATATGCCTTATGGAGCACATCCTTGTCTGATTTGGCTAAATTGCATCATTCTCACAAACAAAAAGTCAAAATTTTAACATATAAAATTAAACAACATTATGAGATTAATGTCACCATCATTGTTTAATTCCTTCTCCCCAAAAACATCGATATGCATAGTCATTTCCTTTACTTTGTCCACACATTTTCTCAGCATCCAAACAGGATGAAAGAAAAGGAGTAACAATGAATGAAATAAACATAGTGTTTTACCAAGTTTTTTTTTTTTTGAACTCACAAAGCTATTTTATTCCCAACTCCATAATGAGTAGAATAAATCAAGTAAAATATTACAAGCGAAGAAAACCCATCATACGGCTAATCAATCGAAGAGAGAATCGGAACCGTCCGCTACTCCGCTTCAGTTGTCTAGAAAATACAAACTGTTTAAAGTTACAATAAAATATTCAAGCCTTACGCTTAAAACTATTCTACGTTTGGACTTCGGAGACAAAATTTAAATTAAAGGAACAAAAACAAAGGAATAATGCAAAGCCTGTTCTGGAGGATCAAAGTCATCTATAGGTGTTTTGTTTCATTTTAACTTTTTTCATAAACAAACATTAGTGAGAAAGAAAATAAGAAAACGAAAACCGAAAAGAAAAAAGGAAAAAAAAAAAATTTTAAAAAAACACCTTTGTTAACGAGTATTGGAAAATGGTTTTAAGAACAAAGTTGGTCTTTGTGTAGTTGTTTCTTCTGAGCGGCTACTTCTTTGTGAGAAACAGAGACCCCGAACTAGACGCTTCTTCACGGCGGAAAACATGGGGAAAATAAGACTAGGAAAAATAAATAAATATTGAATTCATAGCGTTGTACAATCAAACAAATTATTAATAATATAAAAAAAATTAATCTGATTATCAACAAATCCGTTGTCGTCCAGCGGTTAGGATATCTGGCTTTCACCCAGGAGACCCGGGTTCGATTCCCGGCAACGGAAGCTTTTTTATTTAAATTATTATTATTATTTTTTTTTTTTGGAATAAATTTTAATTTGAAGACACTCAGCTGCCTTTTTCTTCTTTTCATGGAATGATCAGAATTTGTCTATTAGTTCGGGAAAAAAAAACGGGAATACTCATTAGAGAACACATTATAAAAATAAAATTACATGTACCTCAGCAACCTCACTAGTCAATATGGAAAAAACCAAAAACAAAGGACCCACAAATGTTTTACTACTCTACAGCTCATCAAAAGGTTTTGGCAATAAACTCAATGGCATGAAAGTGAGAAGATGGAGTGGAAGCACTCAATGTGTAATAAGGACTTGTGTGGCTCCAGATAGATCGGTTGCAATCTAAGAAGGGTGTTATTTTAAGCAAACGTTCATTGTACTTTTGTTGCAGAGTTCTATTTTGATGTCTCTTGTCAAGCTAAACCGCATAAGGTTATGCCACGTAAATATGGTTGCGTAACTGGAAACTTTCTTCGAAGATCCTGCATCAAAAACACTTGTCTTAACAGGCTTGTTGGTGAAATGAATCTGCAGAGAAATCCAACACGTCTACAAACCAAGATAGCCCAAATCTGGCTAAAAGATATATATTTTAGCGGCGATCAGAAGTTCAGAACTGTGAGGTTATAAATTAAGAAAAATATTTTTACTATTGCATGCATCAGAATATAATTGAACTCCCACAATTACTTTAACATTTTATATTACTAATTTAACATCCATGACACTGACGTGCGTATAGCATTACTTCAAATAAAAAACAAAAAACTGGGTTTTTTTTTTTTACCTCCTTAGAGGTGCTGTAGCGGGAGGCCAAGGTTATGGGAATAACAGAAAGATCAATTGTCCAAAAGAGGGGCAGTTCTGAGTTTGAAGCCGCCAACTTGTACAAAATGATGTGTGCTCAAGTACTTATCCAACAAGATTCATATCTGTATACCTTAAAAGTTACTTTATCTGGCAAATTCGAGAGGATGCTTGTCAGTACAAGGTTGTTAATTAAAATAAGAGACCAAACATTTTGGAAAATGGACTACAATATAGCTAGAGAAACTCAAGAGATGCCAACTACTCTGTTTCGCGTTGACGAATTATGTCTTCTGGGCTAATTGGTGCGGGGATTTTTTTTTTTTTTTTTCTGTCTTAACACGAAATTTTTAACAACAATGACATCCAAATATAAGTACATTTTTATTTTTAAAACATTTAAAATTCATTAATCTTAAATAAAATTAATACAAAATTATTAATGCCATACTGGCTTATGGTCCAAACAAATCAAAATATAAAAGATGGAATAATCAAAGTTATGAAAAGAGAAAATAAAAAAATTGATATTCTTGTACCTTGTTGCTTATATTAAGTTGGTAGTTACATCCAATAATTAGTCAAATTAATGCCCTCTTAATACTTACAAAGAACATACATTCGTACACTTTAAAGTCAATTGATAGTATCCCAAATTAAACAAACCATGCTCATCATAATATTTTTTGGGAGACATTCTCCAATAAAAATGTTGGAAAATTTATATAAAATAGCACAATTAAAAGCTTAATAACAAAAAGTTGCACATAATAATTTTGAAAAGTTCCAACTTAGACAAAATTCAACAGGTTTAATTAGTTAAATTTTAAGTTGATTGATGTGAAAATTTTGAATTTGTAAGTTTTTTTAATATTAAAATTATGAGTGAAATATAAAACATGCTATTTTTATGAATGGGTGTTATAAATGTTATTTTCTCAAAATGTTCGTGTTGCTTTGTCTCAATTTGTGGGACCTTTTTAACTTTTTTTTCTCCATGAAACCTGATGACGATAATAAGTAAACTCTAATGATTATTAGTCAAACAAAGGTAGAGCTGTCAAAAAGGACGGGTCGGTCCGACACGATATGGTACGGTCTAGTCCGTTAATTAGCGTGTCGTGCCGGCCCTTGGCCCTTATATGGGCCGTGCTGTGCCTCAATTCTTGGCCCGTGGGCCTTAACGTGCCGTACCGTGCCCGGCCCGTTGGGCTATTCTTAACGGGCCGGCACGGCCCTTGACCCCTTTATTTTATTTTTATCGTATATTTATTTAATTATTTAGTTAAAAATTATTAATAATACTTTAAAAAATTAAAAGTGAAAGTCGAACTCTTAACCTCTCATTTTATAGATTGTTAGAAATTCATTAGATTATGTCCAATTTTATTTAAATGTAAAAAAAATTATTTATTTATTGGTACTTTTTTTAAATTAATTTTTAAAATAATAAAGTTTCGTGTGTCGTGCCGTGCCTGCCCAGCCCAGCCCGTTAAGGGCCGAGGGCCATTGACCGTGCCGTGCTACTCATTTTGGCTAACGAGCCGTGCCGTGCCAGCCCATTTGACACCCCTAAAGAAAGGACTTGTCTAATTCTATTAACCTAACTGATAGAAAACAAATTACCAATATCTTCAATAACTAAACAAAACAAGAAATGCTAAGAAATTGCAGAAAACGCATGTTTTATTACTATTCCTCTCTAACACTGCCTGATTTAGTTACACATGAACAAAGATGGTGCCATATATCGTAGAAGGACATTCCAAACAACCTACTTGGGTTGAGACATTTAAGCTCATTACATTTTATATACAGAAACAGAACTCAGACAGGCAATTTTCTAGCTGTCCCTACGAAACTCGAGCTTCATTTCATTTACTCGAGCATCAAACTCTACATTTTAACTCAGGGCTATGCTTAATGTTTTAGTAGTAATTCCACTGTCGTAAAACATTAGCTTCCAAATATTGTTTCCATGCTTTCAAAGGGCCAACCTCTTTGGGACTGGGAGAGACTTCTCTTGCTTTTCGGTTCATGAATAAGCCTCTGGCTGCAAAACCCATAAACTCTGTGTGATCCATAAAGCTACGCATCCTCGTCGCAATCCCACCTTCATATGATAATCCAACTCTGAAATACCGATCAGAGGATGCTGCCTCTTGCTGATCGGTCATGTCCACATGCGGTCGGAAATTGGTTTCATTTTTGAGCAATGCAACATCTTCACCAGAAGTAAAGTTCTCCATCCCCAACAATTCCCAATCAACTTGCCGCAAAATCCAAGCTGCTCGATCTGAGCCACTAGTAGAATGGTTTTGAAGTTCAGTAGCTTGTTGAAGAGCTAACCTATCAACCTGAACCTTCAATTCACGTAATCGGTGACCAATTCTTGAAGATACAGCATCATATAATGTTCTTCTGGATACTTCTTTGGCTCCTTCAGCATGGAGCAAGTCATCAAAATGGATGGGATCACCGATGATTACTATCACCTACAGTTTCCAAATAATAATATTAGCACTATAAAGACATTATCTTAATCAACTCTCATACCAAGCCGTAATAGGAAAAAATTGATACAAGATGTTCAGAACTTAATTCATTCCATCAAGGCCTTTTGCTCAGCTCAAATCCAGTTTGAGGGATATCCTAGTACTCTAGTGCACATGTCAATGCATAGGATAGAGACAGGAGCTACAAAATTTAAATAGTCAACAAAATGAATGTAAACCACTTACCGTCTTGCCAATTCTTGGGAGGCTGGCTCCAATAGGCATAATCTCCTGCATCCCCGTATGTACAAATGGAACAACAATGGGGACATTATCCGCATCTAGGACCAACCTGCCAGGTGTTGAAGGTAACTATCAATCAAACAGCATCTAATATGCTATAATGAAAAACAAATCATGAATACCCTGCAGCAGCCATAATCAGTTTGCAACATTGAAGCAAGGTAATAAATTAACAGTTACGTAAACAACAAAAAATGGTCAAATTTTAGGGCTCAAAAAACAAATTTGCACTTAGAGAGACTATGACCATAGATCTAATCCATCAGATTCAAGAAGATTGTTGCTGTCTAAGCATTGCATATCCTACCTTCCAACACCTCTCTTGGAGGATCCCATAGTTTTTCCACCATCTCGCGAACGGCTTCCTTCTGGGAAAATGTGAACCCACCCACCTTGATTCAATTTTGAAATAGCCATATCCATTCCCTGGAGGAGTTGATGAAGAAGATGAGACCACACGATACAAAAGAAGCTCCAGGAGAAGAAAAAAAAGAGAGGAAAATAAGCTTAAAGGAACCTTTATCTACCATAATAACTATTGTTCCCCTCTTGCGCAAGTAGCAACTGCCAAAATAACAAATAAACAGCTAAAAAGAAGCTTTATCTACCAAAATAAGCATTGTTCCCCTTTTGCGCCAAGTGGCAACTTTATCAGAGCTACTCAGCACCTTTTGGCTTCAACAAGCTCAATAAATATGAAACATATATTTAAAGTACGAAAATGCATCTCATTAACAATTACTATGGGCCTATGGTCATATACTTTGTTTGTCTCATTTACTTAGGGTCCTTCTTCGACCCTTACTGCCCAACAAGAAAGCGGACAGCTAATGTGTTCTACATATTGAACAGAGTTCTATGGTTGGTCCACAACCCCTGGATGCAAAAACCATCCTTGGGGTGATCTCGTAGTTCCTACAGGTGGAGACGATGGGGTCGGTCCATGGATTTTCTTTCCTTTTGCTGCATTTCGATTCATGTCAACTATCAATATCTACAATATTCATACAAATCTCTTGCAAAACTAAAAACAAGCTCAGAATAATACCTTTTGATAAATTCCATCTCCACGAGAAACTGGCAATACTTTCACAGAACGAAAGAATGCCGTAGTTACTGGATTTTTAAAACATCGATCTGATGCACAAAGAGTCCATCTCAAGTTTTGAGCGTCCAAAAGAACCCCTGGAGGCAGCAATGCAGAAATAACAAATGGATCATCAACAGAAGCAACGTGATTGCTAACCTGAAAAGGAAGTGCAGGAACCTAGTAAATTTCACCTCATATTATTCTAAAACATAATTATGGGAGCCAGAAATGTAAACTTATGTAGAAAACAAATAAGTTAGAACGGAAAATCAACAATGTAACTGTACCGTTATGAGAGGCTTGTCCTTTGGTCTATTTAGCAATGCATCATGTAGTTTTTCTACACCATAAACCTATAATACCCAAGAGTCAAGCTAATCTTTTCAATCCTTGAGATACATAATAAAGTTAAGAGAATAAAATAGGTTCTAAAGTATCTCCAAGTACCTGAATACTATTTAACCCATTCATGAACACATGGCAAACATTTCCAAGCAGCGGAACAGCTACAGCTTGGGCCATACGAAGAAGAACTGACTCTTCATCAGGGTTAAAGTCTTTGCTCACTGCGTCCAGAAAAATTTGAGCATGTACAAAATAATATAACATTCTGACCATTTCACCGACTCAACAAAACAACTAGCAAAGTAAGAAATGCACATTGACTTAAAAGTGACTAGAAATCTAGAATACTTTAGCCGAAAATCCTCCATAGGCTAAATGAATTCCTGATCTTACACTTATAACTAATCCATATTCTCAACAAAAAAAGGAGCAAAAATTCGAGCGTTCAACCGAGAATCTCATTTGAGCATCTCACGAACTCAAATGAATCAATCAACAATCACTAAAGAATTACAAGTTCTTAAAAATATCCTGCTTCAACATTGACATGAACTTGAACACAATGCCCAAGCTGTAAACCTCAACCAGGTAAATGAAGTCTTGATCTAACATTTAAAAGAATACATGAGATAAAATTACAAATAGTAATCAATGCATAAGCAATTGCTAAGATTAAAAAATAAGAAAAATCGATTTCCGAACAAACTTT
Source organism: Elaeagnus macrophylla (assembly GCA_029378325.1). Classification (NCBI taxonomy): domain Eukaryota; kingdom Viridiplantae; phylum Streptophyta; class Magnoliopsida; order Rosales; family Elaeagnaceae; genus Elaeagnus; species Elaeagnus macrophylla. The sequence goes on from CM055642.1 coordinate 17,017,203, forward strand.
TGGGGAAAAAAACAGATTTTCGAACGAATAACAAATCAAATATCTATGCCCCAAACCAAAACCGCAAAACAAAATGCTAACCTCGTTTGCGATAGAAAGTGGAAGACGAATGCAGAGAATCTCTACGGAAGTCATGGAATCGCTGAAGCCAGCGTTGAACGGTGCCAGAGAAATAACCGTCGGCGAAGATTGGGTGGTGGCGGAGACGGCGGTCCACCGCCACTCTGAAACGGTCCCTGAGACGAAGCTGCAAAGATCGGGCCTTATTCTTCCACAGATCTCCATGTTCAATCCTCGAAGCCATCAAGAGAAGGATACTAGGGAATGCGGGCGAGATATTGGAAAAAATATAAAATGGTTAATAGGGTTGTCGTAGCTAGTCAACTACTGTAGTGCAAAACTTCATCTTTTTTTCTACAACTATAAAAACAGATAATTTCTGTTTAAGATTTTTGGAAAAATAACTAAAATAACATTTTTTTTTTAATTTATAATCACAAAAATAATATCATTTGTATTCAAAAATATATTTTTATGATTAAAAAAATAATTAATATATCATTTTTCTTTAAACACTTATTTCATTGAAATTAAACGAGAATAATTTAAATCTGTTTAATGTTATACGTTCAAAATTAAACGTTCAATATTATTATGATATTAATTTTATTATTATATATTTTAGAAATATTATTTTTGATAATTTTTTAAGATTTTTTTGGTTTCTAATTCAAATCTTGTTGGAAAAAATAAAACTTAAAAATTATATGGAACAAATTATTTGTTATTACAATAATAAAAATAATAATAAATAACATCAACTTTATTTAAAAATATTCTGAAGTTAAAATTATTGTTTCAAAATAATAAAGTTTAATTAATAAAATAAAAATAAAAATACTTAATATCTAATATTTCATCATAAATCTTATCTTATTATCTTACTATTTATATATTTATATATGTATTATTTTTTTTATTTTAAACAATTTTATAATTAATATTTTATATTTTGAACAATCTAACCCTTAATAATTTTTAGAGAAAAATGTCACAGAAGTTTTAAATTAAGATATTTATGCAATTTAATCCTTTAAATTAGAAACAATATCATTTAATTAATTAACTTTATAAAAAAATTCAATTAAGAAAAATTTATATTATTTTAATTATTTTTTTTATTAAAATACAATTATTTTTCTATCAAATAATTAAAATATTAGATTTTAACAAAAAAAAAAATAGAATTAATATAAAAAAAAAAAAACACAAAGCATTTGTTTTGATTATTTACCAATTATTATTATTTTATTAGTTTTAAATTTTTATTAAAAATTAAAATATATATTAAAATAATTATTTATTTAAATATTATCATTATTAATCTTTTAAGATAATTTTTTTTAATTATATCTTTTTCGATATTACGAAGTGTTGTGAGATGATTTTTCAATAATTTTTCCAAGATATATAGTAATGGTACTTAACAAAATTAAAAGAATAAATTTTTTTGATCTATGTCACAATCTATATAATATAATTTAATTAGTCTTCTATTAAAAAGGATTCTCATAATCATTTATTTATCTCATACCCTAAATTTTATATTCAATAAATAATTAATACATTATTTAATATATACAACTTGATACAAATAGTATTATTTAAATAAAAAATAAAATACACGTGGCCCACAAGTTGAGGAACACGTGAATTATGTAATAATTATTTTTTTAATTATAAAAGTTATATAATTTAAACACAAAAAATATTATTTTTATTATTATAAATTTTAAAAGATATATTTTTATTATTATTTTTAATTAATTTACCAATTTGCTACCATAATTTTCCAATTTTATAGTCCTTTTTTCAATGCGATAAATTTAATACTCAAAATTCTACGATTTATAAAATTTATAAATCTAAATCTTTAACTGTGTTAAACTTATAAAATTAGCAAATTTGATCAAATTAAAATGTAAGTACCTAAATAATCAAGTTAATTTTTGAATATATATATTTAAAAAAATTGAAACTAACTCCACCTAGTAAAACAATGGGCTACTATGTTAATTATTATTTACCCCTGTCACTTGATATTTGAAACCTCAATAGCACATAAATATTATATTTTATCAAATTAATTTCAAATAGCATATTAATTTATTTATATATATTGTATATATCTATGCATATTAAACTTGTAAAGTACATTAAGAAATATACATTATGTGTATATATATATTACAATATATACAGCTAACATATTATTATAAAATTAATTAATTATGTACAATATTTACGTGCTATTTAAGCCATACTCTTAAATGGATTTTTTTAAATATAATCAAACTTTATTGGAAATTTGAAGAATCAAATCAGGAAAAAAAAAGTTGAAATTATAGAATGTCAAATTTTCAACGGTTATTTAAAGTACCGCTGGCAAACGAAAATAACGTCATGGTTGAGACTTAATATCAAACAAATAACCCCAATTATTTGGAGGCATTGTTCTTTTTACTGAATTGATACTGTGACTTAGCCCTCAAACAAGTCTCTAGTATGTGGAGCCCTTGTCCAATGATCCAAAGTTCAAATATTAATATCACATGGGTACTTATGATTAAGACTAAACAATACAATGGAACTCATAGGTCAAACAAAATCCGTCACATAAATGAGAGAATCCACCAAAGCTCATCTAAGGTCACTAACACATTCCCTGGCAAGAAGCTGAGGAAGTTTTACCAAACTGGTGCATGGATGCATGTACAATATTTTCGTTCAAGATTTAACTTATTTTCGTATAAATGGTCCATTTTGATTAAAGCACAGATAGTGTTATTTTGAAAATATCAAAGTTACACCGTTTTTATGTCACCTGTCTCAAATAATTTTTTTCCAAGGAGCCATGCATGCTAGCCAACCACCATTCATAACCCAATCAAATCATGAAGCACTAACCGATAATGGAGCAAATGTGCTCAGAAACTCAACCATTTATATCCTTCCAAATGAGCCAAAAATCAAACGGAGCCCTTGCAAATCAGTCAAATCACCAAGCAAGTCATATATATCGGCATGAAGTATCAAATCAACCATACTCAGGGCAAATAAATTCGGTATTAGTTCGGTAATTTCTGCCCGCAAGTTATTTCTCCTTTTGTCTTAAAAGATGGCAATTGACATGCTTAACGACCTTTACATATTAACTAAGCTACAATTTTCTCATCTAAACGAGGTGGACGGAAAAAGAGTGAGTTAAGCTGTGGAGGTCACACTTTACATCAGTCAACAAAACAAAACAAAATTCACATTTTACAGTCAATCAGTTTGGTCAGGACTTGCTCTGCAAAGTATTGAGCTTCAGAAATCTATAGTGTTACCAACGTAGATACTCTGCTTCTTAAACAGAAACACAATAAGAATCTTATTCAGTTGCATAAGAGGAGACTAGAACAATTTAGGCAAATAGTGTCCAATTCTCAATTTCCATTGTAAGAGATAATAGACACAACTCACAAGAGTATAGCTATCAAAACCAATCTTGCACTTCTTAAGACTAAAACTTCTTTACCAATCTTATTAACGAGATAAAGATAGGGAGAGGAGTAGGGGAACCAACAACCCAGCAGGCAGTTGTATATTCACTTCTATCAAATGTCACTAGGTTTTATTTGTCAAACTCCCATATGACACCTCCATCTTCTGCAATAACGAAGCAAGAAAAGCTTAAGGTGATATATATTTCAAAGTGAGTATGAAAAAATGGAGTGTCATTCTACCTTACATATTCTGTAAGGTACATCCCATCTTTATGTACCTTTGGATTTGTTTAAGTTCATCTTGCTCATTAAAATTTATTTTAAAAAGGAAATATTTATTTAAATAACCACCCAAAATACATGGGTAGTAGAGGATGTAAGATACAAAATAGGTAAATATTGGAATTTTCCAGAAAGGGAAAGACGAATAACAAAAAACCTAAAACAGAAAAATGATCCAGGCTCTATCATTATTAGCTATTAAATGCCTTAATACATCCTTTATTGTAATTCAGGAAAATCAAACAGATTTGAAAAGTTCAATAGATGATAGAGATTTGTTTCTCATGAATCATTTTTCAATAAAATTATTGAATCTGTTTGTTTTGTTTTAGACTTTTTAGGTTTAATACTCAATATATTTGGGAATGTCTATATAGATATAGACATTGCACCGAGCAATAAACCAAGAAAAGGGTATCCTAAAAATGGTTAAGAGATAGATTTCCCATTTAAGGGAAGTAATCTGAGGTGGTAAAGCAGGGCAAAGGAGTATTTGGAACCATAGTTTCTCCTAGAAAAACAAAGGAAAAAACAAAAATTAGAATGTAAAGGCACACCTTTAATCTTCTTGTTGATCCACATCTCCACCAACATCCCAGCACCAATTCCACCAGCTATACAGGATCCATAGAATGCAATAGCAGAGGGCAGCGACCTGCGAGGAAGGAAATAACACTCTGGGATTTGCCTAATCTTTCTCGGCAATCTTTTCCTTATAACTGGTTTACTACCAGGATCCTTTTGCAAATCACTACCAACAGCTTTCCAATCCACCCCTTTAAATGGGTCTTTTGCTTCTTCACTTCCCATAACTATATTTTTATCCTTTTCACAGATAAGTCACACAATGAAACCTAACAATGATGATGCATTAATATAAGGACACTGGGGCATGATTGTGCAAATAAACATGGTTCCCATGAACAACAAAAGCAGTATCACCATCCAAACACCCCAAAAAAATCCATACAAATAAAAAGAATTCTTGCAGCCCAAGAAAGTTAAACTTACAAGTCACAATTTAATGCATCTCACTCTACTACTATGATAAAAAGAGTTTTAAGGTATGAAAGAGAGAAACACACCATCATAATTCATACAAACACAAATATACAACTGGCTGGGGCACTTCATCGAATATATGATATTGTTCATAGCCAATCACATGCGTTCTAATAATCCAACACAAATTAGGTACAAACAGGGTTGCCAAAAAATTACAACAGCAAGTTAGTTTCAGGGAGAAATAAGTCCAATTATATTTCGGTTTAATTGCATAGCATAACCCCTTTTAGACATAAAGTTTCTTTTTTAACCCCTTATTAAAAAATATGTTCTTAAAACAACATATGTTTTTTTACGAAAACATATGTTTTTTTCTTCAGAAAAACATATGTTTTACGTTACAAGAAATTGAACAACATATGATATGGGGTAGTTTTCTTTCTTGACCCCATTGTTAACTTGCTTTTCATTTTTAAGCCTCAATTTGTACTTAAAATTGAACACACATTCAACAAAGTAATGAGGGTTCAAAATGAAAGCATCACTTGAAGGGGGACATCTCAAGCAATTTAGTGATTTACCCTTTTTTCCGTTAAAAACAAATAAAAACTGCACTTTGACGCTAGTAGTAGGCTAGTTGCCATCCCAAATTCCATAGGAATTCCCACAAACTCAGTATTAATTAATGTGATACTGCAATGATAAATTGCTCAGCATTCATTTAGTGCTCAAGTTTAAATCTGAAAAGGTAAGAGATATGCGATACATAGTTAAATCAGGGGCGGCTCAAGAGTTTATGAGGCCCTGAGCCGCAATTAAAAATGAGTCCCATGAAATGTATTGAAACGTTACATAAATCATCATATCAGATAACTGTACCAAATACACAAGGTCGGCAATTCTAAGCATAAAGAATGTAACTGAAACCAATAAATCAAGATAAGGCAGACAGATTACATGTTACAAGCTAAAGCCAACCAAGCAGAATATTTCACCTGCAAGGGAGTGGGAGAGTGGGCTGTGGAGACTATTGGCCAGCGGCACTAGGATTGGAGGATGATACTTTACGGCCAGCGTTGGTGTGGAAAAGAGAGAGAGATCAGTACCATTAGGGTACGCGGGACTTTTCCAGTTTTGTTTTTCTTGTGATTTTTTTATTTTTAACTGCACACCCTTTTTCTTTTCTTTATTTTCTTTCTTTCTTTCTTTCTTTTTCCAACATTTTTCAATTCTTTAAGGTTTTTTTTATATATACAACTCATTTAACGTATGCATGTAACATGAAGAAAAATTACGTTTGTTAAAAAAATCATTTTAATAAAATGTTTATTTATATATATTTATTTGTCCATTTATATATATATATATATTAATGGCAAAGATTTACAAAACATACCTAAATCATAATTATTAAAAAAGTGACAATTTAATTACTGTTTAAATAATTAAAAAATATTTTATTATTAAAACTGTGAGCCAATTTGTCAATTTTAGTTTTTTTTTTTTTTCCTTCTATTATCACGTTCTCTCCACCATTTTCCTCCTTTATCGTTTGTATAATAATTATATTATTGTTATTTTCTTGTTTTTTCTTTAAATTAACTACTTTGCATTTTCCTTTATCTGAAAGCATGATCAGTTTCTCTAAAATTTGCTTCAACTTCTTGGTTTAGCATACATCTCTTAAGTTATTGTATTGGGCATACTAACTCGTTATTCTATTGATGTTCAAAAACGTTAGGAAGTATGCGATAAAATTATGTGTATGTGTATGTGTATGTGTATGTGTATCTTTTTTTCTTTTTCTTGTTCTTTTATTTTTTTTCAAAAATTATGTGTGATTTTTTTTTTCTTAACAGAAAAAAAAATCTTCATATAAGCTTTAAGCAAGTTACTCATTTACTCTAAAACTGTCATTTTCTTTATGTTTCTTTATAGTAATTTGTGCATTTAATTTTTAACAATAAAATGAAAAAAAAAGAGAGAGAGAGAGAGAGAAAGAAACACATACACGTAATTTCAAGGGAAGAAAAAAAAAAAAAGAAGGGCCAAATAATAAAAAAAGAATTATACGTAATAAAGAAGAAAAATGGTGGGAGGAATTATAATATTAATAAAAAAAAATTGATTATTTTGTTTCCAATTTTAATAATAAAATATTATGTTACTATTTAAACAACAATTAAACTATTTTATTTTTAATAAGTAAGTAATTTATGTATTATTTATAAAAGCAGTAGAATTAAAGTATTTTATCGATTGAGTATCTTAATGGATTGAGCGCTTGGGCTAAGTATTGGGTTTTTGTTTTCACACGGTTGGACGCGGATTTGAACATAAATGCTTGAGTGTTGACCGTTTGTCCTTGCGTCTTACTGGCAAATCCGAATAAATACTCCCATATAGATGCATTTCAACTAAATGACTTCACTTGCCAAAAATCAATTTGCGGTGTCGTTTTGAAAGCCTGAAATTACTGGTATAACCCTCCAGAATTTTACACGTTTTCTTGCTAGTTCCATTAGGTTACAAGACTAGTTATAAATCTGAAAAACTCAGCGACATTGAACACCCATCACCAGCAGTGAAAAGAATTACAAATTGTAGTATTTCTTCATCTCCTCTTCATCTGCTTTTTGCTCGTTAGCAATGGTGAGTTTTTTTTTTTTCCCAATTTTTGAGTTATTTTTGCTTTCTTTCTTTGTTTATACTTCATTTTCTGCATTTTTTTTTAAATTGTTGATGAATCTTTTGGTTTTGTTTGATTTTATGTTTTCTTCACTACTCATATTCAATTATCATTTTTTGTCTCAGATTATTGTGTTTCTTCGTCTCGTTTTTGCCCGGTAGCATTGGTGACTTATTTTTTTTTTCAAATTTTAATTTGTTCTGCTTTGTTATTTGTTTGTCATCATCGTTTTCTCAATTCTGTAACTTTTCCAAAAATTTACATAATGTTCCGTACAACTTCCAAAAATGTAAATTAATTTCCGTACTGCTTTCAAAAATATAAACATTAACTATCAAGTGGTGGACGTCGGAATGTGACGAGAATGCTGGAATACATACGCAGATCAGTGGCAGGAGATGATTGACAACGGCTTGCAGCAGTTGACGGAACTGTTCATCATCGTTTTCTCAATTATGTAACCTTTCCAGAAACTTACGTAATGTTCCGTACAACTTCCAAAAATGTAAATTAATTTTCGTACAGCTTCCAAAAATATAAACATTAACTAAGGATAAGTTTGTAAATGCAAACTTTAGTTATACTGCAAAACGGTTCGTATTAGACTAAAATCATGCTATTTTTGTCCAACTATAACTTCTATTCATATATCCCCTATTTCAGTCACCGACTCGGCAAATTCAGTTTCCCTCGGTGCCTCTTGCTTGCTAGGCTTAGGTCCTCTAATAAAAATTGCCAATGATCCGGGAGCGGCTTGTGGCCCACCCCGGTGAGGATTTTTTTATAAAAATATATATAAATTTTATTGACACAAATAAAGCTACATACTTTATCCTATTTTTAACTACCTTGTGAATTGTGACACCCTCTCTGGCTCTCTCCGCCTAAAGAAGTGTCACAAAAGGCACTCTGAGAAGAAAATTCACTTTAATTATCGTTAACTTTGGATAACTACCATTTTTTTTAAGCATTTGGTTGATTGCAAAAAATAAAAACTATTAGAGTGTGTTTATCTGCAAATGTAATTCTCACCATTGTGGTTCCGTGTGGCCCTTTATTATTTTTGGTCTTGTTATATCAAAATTCTTCTCAAATTATACATTTTATTGTCAAATCTATAAATATTCATGCTTTAGTGCAAGAAAATTGTGGGATTATGAAGAAAACATGAAGCAGACTGAAGTGATTGATATGCATTTATGACATTTAATTATTTTTTATGCGATTCTCTCGCCCAAGCCATGAGAGTTATTCTCTCTAGCAATTAGAATGTCTCCAACACTCATGGTAGTAACCCAATAGATTAGGCAGTCAAAACTCGATGCCATGTAATCTATTATCTGCTATGATTTTGTTGTATTTAGCATCTCAATTCAATTCAATGAAAGTACTTACACTTTGACAAAAACGGAAAAACCTTATCCAGGAAGAAAGAACTGATTATTCTTTCTAAGAATCTGCCAGTAGCCAAATAGCATCAAAATGAAGTTCATTGAAGAATAACTTTCCTAAACCATTTGGAAAATACTTTGGAAACACAACAATTCCTCTTAAGAACAGGGCAACGTAAATGAAATCTGTAGCATGAGCCATTTTTTGAACCATAACATCAATTAGCAGTATAATTCCCAAGTAAATGAATCTACAATTTAGCAACAGCCAACACTCCTACATTAGATCACAAAAAATTACTATACGTAGAGCTCCGTTCGTATCTATGACAAAAGGATATTAAAACCTTGAAACAGCACACAATTTTGACTCCGATTCTCCCATGACATGCCTTGCCTCAGCCATTAGTATGAATATGCAAGAACTAGAGCAATAAATCCATGTATTCATGTCATGGTCTCTAATCAACTTCATTATTATTTTCCAGACTTAATATTTGCTCATCATTTACTCTAAAGAACATGGAAAGAAAGAAGTGCCCTCAATCTCACAAATAGTGTTAGCAAAGAAAGAGTTGATAATTTGGTACCATGTCTCCTACATCCAAGTAATTGACATCAACAGCAAGTTCCCCAAAATCATCTGTCAGCAACAAAAATAACATGTTAATTCAACCCTTTGAAACTAATTAAAAGCAAAGATTTGGGTAAGTGTATAGACTATTGAAAACCAACTCGAAAAAGAAGGGATTGATAAGGCTGCGACCTTCGTATATGGTCCTCACAAAATTTACATCTTCAGGTACAATATCTCTGTATATGATTCCATCTGGACGGGCATCTAGCACCACCAGAACACCTACAGTAAGAAAAATTAAATAACTTGGCACAATAAAGTAATAATCTCTATTTTCATTCTACGGTCTAAGGAAAGAAATGGGGAAATAGAGAAGATATTCCATCTGATATGAACTGTGAGAATTTGTGTTCATCATGTGTTGGGTAACATCTGCTCGTCAGTCGTCACAATGCATTTATCCCATGCAACTACAACCCCTACGAACCAATTGGCTTCTGAGTATAAAGGCCATTAATCACAAGCTCAAATTCAACTAAAAAAAGAAACGGTTAATCAAGTTCATAAAGCAGGGAGCTTAGAGTTGCATGCCATGGACCTTCCCCAGGTGACTTACAAGTCATAATTGTCATTAAGCGAATCCAAACCATGTCATTTTGAAGGGTTTTGATCTTTCCCTACAATCCCCCAAAATAACATAAAAAGTTAAACAAATAGTTAAAGGTACCTGGTGCTTCCCATGCTTTAGTTGTACTGCCTGGCAACGGAGCAAGCCAGAGAATATTGCGCAAGTTCATAGAATCATTGTAGATTACATCAGATCCTGATTAAGAAAATCCATAGTTACGTTAACAACTCTATATATAATGATGACGTTTTCTAAAATAGCATACCAACTCTAGCTGACTGATTTCATGACTCTCTAAAGAACTCAGGAAATATTAAGAAAAGGAGATCACTTTATAAATAGCTTCTTAGTTTGTTACTACTGAGTAATTTTAAAGTTCCGATGATAAAAGGGAAAGATCTAGTATTCCGATCCCTTTTTAAATGAGCCAATGTTGCAGAACCATGGAAGCATATAACATAGAATTAACACTAGCATTCACTAGTGATAGACTTTACCTCTTTGGCAATAACCCATGTTGTATGGAAAGACTTCCTTGTCATATGCAGGGTATTCTTTGGCATGAAACCTGCAAGGCAAAATTTTTGCACTGCTATTGCATCGCATACGCCAAATTTTCTAAAATGAGAAGAATTGATACGATACCAAATACAGCATCTTACAATATACCAAGTCTTCCAGTGTCTACTGCCAGAAAAAGATGGCCATGAAACAGGTCATAACGGTTCAAGGATACATTAAACCCAGCAGTGGAACTCCGGTCAACAATAAGTTCAAATAAAAATTCAACATACAAATTCAGCTCCTGCAATTTGACAATGGAACACAGTATCACCTGTGATTTAGATAACAAAAGGGAGAGAGAGAGAGCATGCTTTTGTAGCTTAACAAACCTCATTTATGAAGCGTCTGCCATAAGGAGTTCTGGTTAGCTCACAGCGGTTTTCTTTTGATCCTTCAACATCAGGAACCTATTACATTGTATATATAAAAAAAAAAAAAAACATGATTTAGTTGAGAGTACCCCACGAGTACCACTATTCACATGAACAATCTCCAAAATTACAACCTAAACAATATTTTTTTTTTATTTATCGATCTAGTGTCACTCATCAAACTTATATGCACGGACCAGATGCCACATATCTCCTGACTTGATTTCTGTATACAAATTTAGCCGATTCACATTACTGTCCATTCAAGTGAAACAAACATCCATACAGTTGCATAAACAAAGTCAATAGTTCCAAACAGAACAACCAGTTAGGAGTTGGGAAAGGTGAGATTTGAGAAACCTTGAAAAAACAGTAACAACAGAGTCAATCCAGAATAAGAGAGTGACAGAATAATATATATACAAACATATAGTGTGCATACTTACACATATACGAAAAGAAAAACAATGAAACACAATTGGCAAAAAAAAAAAGAAGAAACTAACAGGGTGAACCGTGGGATCCAATACGCGATGGATAGCAGCTGGGTCTCCCCCAGAATCGACAGCAAGACGAGCCAAATCCAAAACCGACTGAGGAGGCCACCAAATAAGCTCATCCTCCTCTCTACGGCTACGACCCCCATTTCTGTTTAAACTCAACCTTCTTCGATTAGAATGCCAATTAGGTTCCATTTTAATCCCTCTTGGAGTAAAGGGTACGAGGAATTTGAAGCAAGAATGGAGTTCTTGGGCCACAAGTGGATTGATGGTCGAAGAACGGCTTTTGGGTCCGAGGAGGGAGAGTAAATCGGAAGGAGTGGCTTTGGGAGGTGAAGATGGTGAAAATGTTTTTAGAATAACTAGGGGAGATGACCCGGACGAGAAGGAGAACGAAGCAGAGAAAGAGAGGGAGAGAAAAATTGTGAATTTGAGGGAAAGAGATGGATTACCCATTTTAGGCAATCAATAATATATTTCTTACTCTAATTTTATCTAATGAAACCCATACTCTTAATTGGAGTTGAGAATGGGAGAAGAAAGTGAAAATTGGGGAGATCTTCTTCCTACTCTAACCATACTACCCAGCAATCCAGGCCCAAATTCAAAGACGATGGGTACAATGTAGGTCAAACCAGGCAAGAAGCAAGAATTTGCAAATAATTCAGGTGAAATATTGTCCTCTTGTTTCAGATTTTCTTTTCCTATACAACCAGCCGTACTATAGGGAGTGTATGTACCATATAGATAGACTTAAATTAAAGTTAAAAAATACGGAGCACGCAACAATACACATAAATCATAAAATATTTAATTTTTTCTTTTTCATAAAATTTATTAAACATCTTCATGGTATACTTGTATAGAAAAAAATTTATACAATTTGTGAATAAATTTTATTACTAGTAATTCAAGCAATTATAACTTAATAACATAAAAAAAATTATAAAATATGTAAATATAAAGTAAAAATTTAATTAATGTGTATAATTTGTGTAAGTAGAGATACTTGTAAAATAATAAATTTAAAAATATAAAATAAAATGTTAAATTTATGTTTTTGTTAAAAAGTAATAAAAGAAACATTTAAGAATAAAATTTGTGAACTAATATATATATATATATATATATATATATATATATATATATTATTTGATCATTTAAATTATAAGTAATGTTATTCGGTCAATTATTTTTTTTATAAAAAGGAACCAATTAAAGAAAGAATACATGATTTTAATATTTTTTTAATTAAAAAATTATTTTTTAAATTAATAAATTAATTTTAAAAATATAAAAATAATATAAGTTGTTCTTAATTGGCCTCTTAAAAAAATAACATTTTAATTAAAAAATCATTAAAATTATATATTTTGTCCTTATTTGGACTTTTTGTCTAAAATTAAGGAATTAAATGATACCATCTATAATTTAAGGGATCAAATGATTAGATCTGATGAATATTTATGACATTTTTCTTAATTTTTTATAATTTAATTTAGCATTAAAAAGTAATTAAATTGAATGAAAATAGGAAAAGAAAATTTTAATTTATATATTATTTTTTTCTTTTATATTTTTGAAATTAAAAAAAATAAACGTATTGTTAAAAGTAATAATTTAATGCCATGTATGAAAGAAATTAGAGAATTACCAGCGTTTTTTTCATCATCTTATTTTTTAAGAGGAAGATCAAAGTTGAGAAATAATAAAATTTTCATAAATGTATGGTTCTTAAAATATTTTATTTTTTCCATAGGAATCTATTTATAGTCCATACAATATTTTCTTTGTTTTTTGTCATAAATATATAGTTTATAATAAAATTATGTTTTTAATAATAAAATTTATAAAATATTGAGAGTAGAGATACCTGTGTCGAGAAATTTTCTAAAATTTTGAATATTTGTTTGTAATTAGTAATTTTTTCAAAACTTTTTAAAATAATAATTTAAAACTTAAAAAAAATATTATTTTTTTTTAAATTTTCAAAAAATAAGAATATTTAAAAATATATATATAAATAGCAATTTTATAAAACATTCAAAAAAAATAATTTTCTTTCAAAACTTTAAAAAAAATAGTAACTTTTAAAAACTCCAAAAAAAAATAATAATTTTGCAAAAATTTTAAAAATAATAATTTTAAATTCATCTGAAAAATATTTGTTCTAAACATTCCAAACCTAATAAGTTTTAAAAAAAATCAAGAAATAGTAATTTTCAAAACAAAATAATAATTAAAAAATAGTAAACTTTTTAAAATTTATAATTGTATTGATTTTTTTAAAAAAATTTAAAAAATAATAGTTTTTCAAATTTTTTATAAAAATATAAACTATTTAAAAATAATAATTTTTCAAAATTTTATAAATATAATTATTTTTCAAAACTTTATAAATATAGTAATTTTTCAAAGCTTTCAAAAAATAACAATTTTAAACAACTTTTCAAAGATAGTAATTATTCAAAAAGTTCCAAAAATAGTATCATTATTTTTATTTTTTAAATAGTAATTTTGTAAGCCTTTCTAAAAATTTTAAATTTTTAAAACTTTCAAAATCCATCTCTTCAACTGAAATCCCAGGTTCTAAAATTGAAAGAAGCAAAAAAAATTAATTGAAGCAAGTCTTCAACTTTTTTTCTTGGGATGTTAGAGGATTTACTTAAATAACAAAAAAAAATAAAAAAAACCTTATAAGTAAATATAAAAAACTCATAAGACTCAATTTTTACAGAACTTTCGAAAAATGAAAAACAACATCCAACATCCTCAATGGACAAATGCAGCTTCAAGTAGATCAATTATTGATAAGTTTAAAAAATTCAAGAAAAATTATCAAAAATAATATCCCTAAAATTTATACTAATAAAATTAGCACATCCATAATATTGAACATTCAATTTAAATATGTAATAATAAACGTTCAATATTGAACGAGTCTAAATTATCGTCATTCAATTTCAATTGAACAGATGTTCAAAGAAAAATGAAATATAAATTATTTTTTAATTGTAAAAATATAAGTTTAAACACCATAAGTACTATTTTTATTATTATAAATTAAAAAAATATTATTTTTATTATTTTTATAAAATTCAACGACAAATGTTCATGCGAATCAAATTTAAAAATAGATTTATTGTTCAAATTTTCAGCTCTACGTAAAATTTAACAACACGTGTTCATGCCGTAAATTAACAAATAATTTCTTCATAAAGTTAAATTATAGGGTCAAATTCTAGTTTACTACAAATTCTAATTTCAAGTAAACTTATGAATTTTAAAGTGGAAAAAAAAAAAAAAAAAAGCAGCAGCTGGATATATTCTATATTAGTTTTGATATATGATTTGGGATGGCAGATAAAAATTAGAATACAAAAGTTAAATAATTCTAAATTTATTAGTATTTAACATTTGTTACAATAAAGGGCTAGGTTAAAGTGTATAATTTTGTTTAAGTTTTAGTAGCAAAATGTTTATTTTGAAAGTTATCTAACCAAAATATACATTTTGATAAAGTTGTAATTTTTCAATTTTTATTTTAAAATAGTAATTTTTGAAAAAACTTTCAAAAATATGTTGTGATGCCTTCACCTGACTTCATCTCCAAAACTTCAAATTCTCTCCTCAAGGATTGACGAAGAGAACTTTATAAAAATAATAATTTTCAAACTTTTTCATAACTTATAAATTTTTCAAAAAGTTTTAATTTTTATTTTCAAAACTTTCTAAATATAGTAATTTTTCAAAATTTTTCTCAAAATAATAAATTTTAAAAACTTTATAAAAGTACTAATTTTTAGAAAACATTCAAAAAATGCTTATTTTTAAGAACTTTTTAAAATAAAAATTTTTCAAAAAATTCTTCAAAATAGTAAATTTTTAAAACTTTATAAAAGTATAAATTTTTCAAAAACATTCCAAAAGTAGTTATTTTCAAAAAAATTCTTAAAATTATAATTTTTCAACGCTTCTTAAATGTAATAATTTTTTAAAACTTTTTAAAAGTAGTTATTGTTGGAAATAGCAAATAAAGTCCCACATGGCTTAGACATAGGATAATTTATGAATTTATAAGGATTTAGACTACTTAACTTAATTGGTAAACCTTTTAAGATGGAACCAAAGTTCCTTACGATTAGTATCAGAGCCAATCCCAAACTTAGGTATTGTGGACACTTATGTGACTCTTCCAACTACATGGGCTCCATCATGTGTGAACTCGATGCTTGTTATAGGCTCCATCTACATGAACCCGAGGCTCATTATAGGCTCTATCATGCGTGAACCCGAGACTCATTATGGGCTCTACAATGTAAAGTACGATGATAATGATTTCTTTGATTGAGGGGGAGTCATACATAGTATAAAGCTCGAAAATAAGAATTTTTTCGACTGAGAGGGAGCTAGATACAATGTAAAAGCACGAAGATAATGTGTATTTTCGATTGAGGGGGAGCTGAACCATGTGGTGCTTCGTTTGAGGGAGATATTGTTGAAAATAGCAAATAAAATCCCACATTACTTAAACATGTGATGATTTATGAGTTTATAAGAACTTAGGCGACTTCACATAATTAATTAACCTATTAGGATGGAACCCAATTTACTGTTATTTTTCAAACTTTTCAAAGAAAATAATCTTTGAAATATTTTCAAAAATTATAATTTTTAATAACTTTCAAAAAAGTTTATTTTTTTTTTTTAACTTTCAATAAACTGTAATTTTTCAAAAATTACTAAAATGTTCTTTTGTTAAAAGATTTTAAAAGTAGTAGTTTTAACTTTATAAAAGTAGTAATTTTTTAAAAATAGTTATTTTCTAAAGTTTTCAAAGCATAGTTGTTTTCAAAACTAAAACTAGTTGTTTTCCAAAATGTTCTAAAAATAATTGTTTTCAAAAGTTATTAAAAATAGTAATTTCAAATCTTTATAAATAATAATTTTTGATAACTTTTGAAAAATAGTAATATTTTAAAATATTCAAAAATACTAATTGTTTTAAACTTTCTAAAAATAATTGTTTTTGAAAATTTTTTAAAACTAGTTATTTTCAAAAGTTACTAAAAATAATAACTTCTCAAAACTTTTTAAAATAATTATTTTTCAAGACTTTCAAAAAATAACAATTTTTTAAATTTTTCTTAAAATAGTAATTTTTTAAAACTTTATAATAGTAGTATTCTTAGACATTTCAAAAATAGTAATTTTGCAAATATTTCTTAAAATATTGATTTTTCAAAATTTTATAAAAGTAATTATTTTTAAAAAAATTTAAAAAATAGTAATTTTTCGAGACTTTCAAAAAATAACAATTTTTTAAAATTTTCTTAAAATAATAATTTTTTTAAACTTTATAATAATAGTATTCTAAGACTTTTCAAAAATAGTAATTTTGCAAATATTTCTAAGACTAATTGGTTAACTTTTTATGATAGAACCCAAAGTTTCTTACAATTGGTATCAAAGTCAATCCCAAACTTAAGCATTGTGGGCACTTATGTGACTCTCCTAACTGCATGGGTTCCATCATATGTGAACCTGATATTTGTTGTGGGCTCCATCTACATGAATCCCGAGGCTCGTTATGGGATCATCATGCGTGAACCCGAGACTCATTATAGGCTCAAGAGAAGTTAAACTACAATGTAATGTGTGAAAATAATTATTTCTTCGATTGAGGGGAGCTAGACATAGTGTAAAGAACGTAGATAAGAGTGTTTTCAACTGAAGGAGAGCTGGATATAATGTAAAGTGCGAAAATAATGTGTATCTTCGATTGAGGGGGAGCTAATCCATGTGGTGTTTCGTTTGAGGGAGAGATTGTTGGAAATAGTAAACAAAGTCCCACATTACTTAAACATGAGATAATTTATGGATTTATAAAAACTTAGTTTACTCCACATAATTGGTTAACTTATGATGATAGAACCCAAAATTCCTTACAATTATTTTTCAAAAATTTCAAAGAAAATAATCTTTCAAATCTTTTCAAAAATTGTAATTTTCAATAACTTTCAAAAAAGATTACTTTTAAAAAAAAAAAAAAAACTTTAAATAGACTGTAGTTTTTCAAAAACTACTAAAATATTATTTTGTTAAAAGTTTTTTAAAAGTAGTAGTTTTAACTTAATAAAAATAGTAATTTTTTAGAACTTTTTAAAAATAGTAATATTTCAAAATATTCAAAAATACTGATTTTTTTAAACTTTCTAAAAATAATTGTTTTTCAAACTTTCTAAAACTAGTTATTTTCTAAAATTTTCAAAAATAGTTATTTTCAAAAGTTACTAAAATAATAACTTTTTAAAACTTTTTAAAATAATAATTTTTCTAGACTTTCAAAAAAGTAACAATTTTTTAAAATTTTCTTAAAATAATATTATTTTTTTAAACTTTATCATAATAGTATTCTAAGACTTTTCAAAAATAGTAATTCTGTAAATATTTCTTAAAATAGTGATTTTTTAATATTTTATAAAAATTTACTCCAAAATTTTGAACTATCAATTTTTACTTATATATGACAAATATCTCACTATGTTAAGTCTTTAACAGATCTAATGGAGTAATTACAAGATAATTAGGTAAATTTTAAAAATTACAACCAAACTTTGTCTATTTATTCAAGAGAAAATATTATTAGAATCTCATATTTATTACAAAAATAACATTTAGATCTTGTACTTTATTTTTTCTAATAATATTTATTGTTATTAAAAAATGATAGCACCAAAAGAAAATCAATTTTTTTATTATTTTAATCACATTAAATAGATATTTTTTAATTTGAATAATTTTTTTTAATAAAAATAGGAATTCAATAAAAATATAATAAATGGTCATTTGTTATTATATAATTATTTTTTAATAATAATATGATTAAATTATTACCAAAAAATTTATTTGATTCAAGTATTATTTTTAAAATAAATATTTAATACTCTAAAAATTAAACTTTAGATTTATTACAATAAGTACATTTAAGTGACAAATATATTACTTTTTCATATTCAAAAATCAAAACTAGGGTGAGCAGCGATCGAAACCGCCTATTTTTCACCAATCTGAATCCGATTCGATCCGAAGTAGATTTGAAAATTTTTAATCTGAATCCGATCCGATAATGTAGTCAATCCGAATCCGAGCAGATCGAATTTTTCGGATCGGATAGGTTGAATTAAGATTATAATTTATTTTTTTATTATTATCATATATAAAACACAATATATACTAACATTTAAATTTAAATTGGTATATTTTTTAGTAAAATTTATTTATTTATAGTCACAAATTAGATAATCAAAATAATGAAAAGTATACTGTTGAATATTATTAAATTATTATAGAGAATTTAATATTTTTATTTTTAAAAAACTAAAATAATAATTTAATGTAATTATGGTATGTATAATATTTAAATATAACACATTAAAAATAAATATACATTTATTTATAATTTTAATAGTAATTCAGTCTGGATCGGATTACAACGGATTATAAAATCTGTCGATCCGAATCTGAACGGATTATATACTTTTCAATCTGAATCCGTTCCGACTACAAAATATATCAATCCAATCCGATCTAAATCCGACGAATCGGATCGAATTTATTAATTTAAGCAGATTGATCGAATTATTTGCTCACCCCTGATCAAAACCTATAACAATAGAAGAAAAAGAGTATTTTTTTTTTTTACTTTCTAAAAGGTTAATAATAGATAGGGGCCCTTTTCGCTTAATTTTTCGTTGGGCAAAGAAGTGACCACACTAGGCTTTTAATTTAGTGTCAATATCAATAAATAGAATGTGAATGTGATGTAGCTGCTTAGCTACCATTTTAGAAACCGACACACGTCTGAAGGCTTTAAAGATGTATTTCATCTTCTAAGGATTTCTGAATCATCTTTATTAAAATCATGCCACTCCTGCAATGGCATTTCAATCTTTGAAAAAATGAAGCATTTTTTATTTTTTTTTAAATTAAATACATTATATATTGAATTTGATACCTAATTTTTTTTAACCGAGCCAATATACACACTCCCTAATTATTATAAACTACACTGAGCAAAATTTAAACTCAGGATGTAAGACACTGGGCTGGGCATATTCGATTGGAAGAAATATAATTAGGAATGAAATAGATTTAATTTCTTTGTTCGTTTGCACTTTGTAAGCTTATAAATGAGAATTCATTATAAATGCATATTCTCTCTAGATAAAGGAATTCATATTCTTCCCTATATGAGAAGATTAATTATTTAATTATAGCTGAACTGTTATGTGAAAATAACCGAATAAATCGTTAATTTTAAGACTACTGGGTGATAGGGGCTCGGTACACCATTTTAACATTTTACAAATAAAATTTTAAATATAATATTTATAAAATTATAAATAAATTATATATACAAAGTATAACTATTCCTCGCCTAAATTTAAAATTTAAAATTTTTAACATTTAATAACTTATTATAAACTCAATAAATTATATATATTTTCATTAAAAGACATGCATATAATATCTTTTTTTAATTAAAATAAGTACGGATTGACAAATACTTAATACTATTTTCTAACGTATTAAGAAGGGATGAGTTTTTCTTGTTTGGATTCAAAATCACTTATGTGGTGCCGGCCGTGTCGCCAATAAATAGCGTTAGAATATCAACTTCGATGATTAATGAATATCATATCATGACCAAAAGACTAAGGTTTAGTTAGCGAGAATGTCAATTTTTAAGGGCTAAGTTTCATAGGGTTCCAAAGTTTTATCCTGTTATTCAAATTTTTATTTGTACCAACAATTTACTTAATTTGTTTCCTTAGTTTTATAATTTCAACATTCAGATAGTTTTGGGAAAAAATTACCTGCATTCTATTCAACATAAAATGTACTTAGTAATAACTTAGTATAAAGTCATTGAATTGATGAAATTACTTGATCTAATCTCATAATTACAACGGTAATATGTACCTTGTATTCCTATATGAGTTAAGGATTTTCTCCTTGTTTTTCACTCTTCATACTGTTCATACATGATATAACGAGAGGAAAACAAATTTATTGCAGAGGTGATAAATACTATCAATTAATTAATCGTATTGTATTATTATGTAATAATTTTATTTTAATTGTGTTATATTAACGTATTAATTCACACAAAGAAATTTAGGTTAATTTTTTCCATCTTGTATATATAAAATAATTATAAATAACAAAATAAAAAAACCAAAAAAAATTATTGATTTCCTCCCTAATTTATAGGGTATATAAAGATCTCCAAAATCAATTTTTTAAAAAATAAAAATCTCCAAAGTCAACTCCATTTCAAATATATTTAAAGAAAAGGTCTAATGAGATGATCTAAATTTTTTTTTTTTAATAATATTTAGTTTCGTTTTTAACTTATTTTTAAATAATGTGTATTTATTTTATTCACAACATAAAAAAATATTTTTTTATATATATTAAAAATTAGGTGAATATATTATTTTTATAATGAAAAAAATATATAACTTTTTTTAAGAGATCAGATAACTAAGTAATAATAAAAATCCCACAAATAATTAGAGCAAAACCTAACAAGTCAGAGTACTGTTGAGCATAATAAAATCTAATTAATATTGTCTATTCATAAAAAAAAAATTATAAAATAAATAACATTTTAAAATTTATAATAATAAAAATATTATTCAATAATATTTAATATTTAATATTTAAAATATAATATTAAATAAATTTAAATTATTCTAATTTAATTTAAATAATATTAAAAAAATAATATTATAATCATTTTTTAATTATAAAAATATATAATTTTAACATAAAAATATTATTTTTATTATCATAAATTTTAAATAAATTATTTTTATTTTCTTAAAAAAAAAAAAAAAAAAGCCTGATAATCTAATATAAACTATAATCAATATTAATATTGTACAAGAATATATCAAAATATAAATATATATTGCAATTAATTAACGAAAATATTTTGCATAAATTATAACTAATATAGGCCATCAAAAAGAACAATTTAACTTCACCGAAAGAAAAAAAAAAAAAAAACAACAATTTAACTCCTGCACCTTGCGATGGCACTACAGCCACGCTGATAGGGGTTGGCCTGAGCCCCAGGCCTGCAATTGTAGTAAGAAGCACCACGACGAGAACAAGGTACAGTGTTCCTCTGCAGCGCACCGTAGCTGATGTATCTGGTTGTTGCTAAAATACGCCTATTGAACTCTGAGTCAAGGTCAAACTCGTCCTCACCATCCAAGCACTCTGCTATTGAGCCCTTGCATTCCTTCTTTAAGGGTACCCACCCAATCAGCTGTTCTTCTTCTCCTCCACTGGCTTTGACGGTCGATGATGTGATGTTGATTATCATCAACATTATGGCGAAAATCACGAGGAATGATAATTTAAAGTTGCCCATTTTCTTAGAAGAAACCAACCACACTTTGCTCTGTTTTATTCTTCTCTCTTTCTTCCGATTCTTTTTCTTTGCTCTGGTTTGGGCTTTTGGATTTGTGTTTGGTCAAAGCTTTGCTCTGTTTGAGTTTTCCTCTGAACGATTTTCCCAATAGACGAAACAACTAGACAATGACGAAAGGTCAGTTTTTGGGTAAATATAAGAGGAGGCACTCTCGCCAGTAGAAATGACATGCGTTTAGTTGTTAATTACATTTGTGCCATTAGAGGTTGATCTTGAATTTTGTTTTTTCTTTTTAAATAATAATTACACGCAAACATCGTACATTAGGATAATGATATTATTGTCATGCACCATCTTTATTTAAAATGATGATTTTAAATTCGAGACTTACAAATATAATTATTAAAATTTATTAGAAAAAAAAAATAAGATAATGATATTGTTCCCATTGCTTTTGTTAATGATTTAAAAAAAAAAAAAAGTTTATTAAGTTTTGGGAAAATAACAAAACTAACACCCCCTAAAAATTATAATAACAAAACTAGCACCCTTGTGTTCAATTAAAATTGAACGACGATAATTTAGACTCGTTCAATATTGAACGTTCAATATTATCCGTTCAATTAGAATTGAATGACGACAATTAGACCTATTTAATATTGAACGTTCAATATTTTACGTTCAAATTGAATATTGAACGTTCAATATTAAACGTTCAATTTTAATTGAACACAGGGGTGCTAGTTTTGTTATTATAATTTTTAGGGGGTGCTATTTTTGGTAATTTCCCTTAAGTTTTTCAATCTTGTAATTAATGATACTTTAGCATCTGATAATATCACCACCTTAACTTATTACAGTTGTTTTTTTCTTTAAAAAGATTAAGTTTGGATAAAATTAACGTGAATAATTGAGTATCGCCATAATCCAAGTATTTTTCTTCCTAGGACAGTGTTTTTGCGCGAAAAAATGTTTTTTTTTTATTTCAAATTATGATAAAACACGACTTACTTAACACATTTTAATTAAATATTTATCGTAAATAATTTTATTTTTTAATAAGTATAACTTACGATATAAATTATTTATCAATTATAAAATAATATCTCAACTTAAAATAAATTACAAATTTGGCATATAGCATTAGTCTTTTGCACGTTCCCAAGCACAAGGCCAACTCTCTAAACCAGCTGGCTTTCCAATAATTGCTCCTACCAACTTTTTAAAAAGTTTATTATTATTTAACAAGTTAAATTATGGCTACTTTTAAACCATATCACTTTCAATTTATTTTTCTTTCTTCATGAAAAAACTCTTTCCTTCGTCTTTTTTCTAAGAAAAAAAAGCATCATCCTTCTTTATGAATCATCTCCCATTATTTTCCAATTATAGTCACATGGTTAAAAGAGGAACATGAAAGACATTCTCAATAAAGGACAGAAAAGCCCTTCAGGTTCTTTATATTCCCAAATTTCTTTTAACTGTATTTTTACAATAAAGTATTCGATGTGTACAGAAACAATAATCAATAGGGGAGCTCAGAATGATTTCAATTTTCGTTTTTGATTATAATTATTCACTAATTAAAGATATATTTAAAAATAAAATTCATTCAAACACATATTTAATAGTAATATTCATAATCTAAATCTTTTTAAAGGCATAATATAATTTATTATTGTTTTAATAATGATCGTTCAACAGATTTACTTGAACTCTAGCAACTTTTATACTTCTAAACAAACATAATTTTAATATATATTAAAAAAAATAATAATAAATAAATAAAGAAAACACTTCTTAAAAAAAAAAAAAAAAAAAAGTCATCTTAATAAAAAAAAAAATAGAGCATGTGTTAAGTTCTAGCAGAGTTTGGAACATTTGTTGAGTTTTAGCATTTCTCATTGTTTATAAAAATGAAGAGTACATTAAAAGAGAGAGGCTCAAACTCATCCAATAGTCCTAACCGACAGACCCTTTATCTTTGACAAGTTGAATAACAAATAATTTCATTTGCAGAAGGTAGATTCATGGAAGTGTCCACGGTCCAGTCTCCTGTTAACCCGGACCGAAAAAACCATACAATTTAGTTCTTAATTGTTCGAACAAAGGTAATAGTTATCTGGATGCTTTATGTTATTTTACTTCCATTAGAAAACTCAACAAAAATTATCAAAGGAGCCTCCCACATTCAAGATTTGAACCCTGACCAAAGAGATGCAAGAAGAACACCTCAGCCATTGAGCTACCGATATCTTTGCACAAAAGCATTTGCAATTTAATATATATTTAGTCAAACGATCAAATTCGATAGGAACAATTTTAACTCTAATTAAATCAAATTAGACTGTTAGATATTATAAACCATTTAGATCTATCCAAAATAGTGCGATTTTTTGGTTTCTTTGAACAACCCTAAGGTAGATGATATAGATGTTAAAATTGTGATAATAGAATAGATGGCAGAGAGTTATTGCTCACGTGGTACAATTGTTAATAACATATGTATTATAAGTTAACATGTTGTTTTAAATCATTATAACCATGTACAATCTAACTTGTTATTATAGACTTTAAATAAAAAAAAATTAACGAAGATATTGCTGATGTCAACAAATTTTTTTTTAGCATAATTTATAAAATTCTAACTCATCTAAACCATGTTATTAGGTTGATTTGGTGAGACTCATCTTAAGTTAGGGTAAAACCATAAAGTTTTTTTTTTTTTTTTTTGAAAAATAACAAAAATAACCTCTTATATTCAAACTTAAAATTTTACAATTAAAAAATGATTATATATCATTTTTTTTAACACTCAATCAATTAAAATTTAACGACGACAATTTAAATCCGTTCAATGTTAAACGTTTAATATTACACGTTCAAATTAAACGTTCAATGTTATTAGAATACTAATTTTATTATTATAAATTTTAAGAGTATTATTTTTGATAATTTTTTAAATTTTTTCAAGGTTATTAAAATCTATATTTCTATGTCATATTACAAAACAAATCTATAGCTTTTGCATTAATGTTTCATCATAACTTATTATGAAAATTAGGAACAAAAGAAAATTTTCAATATATTAACATCGCATTAAAGTTACGTAGCTGATGAGATAGAAGTTAATCTTATCAAACACATATCGCAATCGAACTTGTCAAGATTTATTAACGTTAAAATTAAAACTAAAATAAACACATTAAAATTTAAAACAAAAAATGTGGTGTAGGTGTTCAACATGAGATTGTAATTAAAAGTATATTTTGATAAACAATTTAAAAATGACAAATAAAAAAAATAAAAAAAAAAGGAAGGAAAAAGGGAAAGGGAAGAAAAAAAAAAAGACAAAAATAACTAGCAAGAGTTAAAAATATATACATATATTTTAAATAAGTAAAAAAAAAAAAGGTTAAGTAATATAATTTTGAATATGCTAAAATTGGAGGAAAAAATATTATGAGAAACAATGAAAAAATAATAATGATCTACTTATTCCACTAATTTAAACAAAACATTGATGAGAGAAATGAAAAAACCAATTAACATTTTATTTTGGTACATAAATGATCTAATTATTCAATTAATTTTATTTTTAACCCCTTTCAATAAAAAAAAAATGTTTATTTTTTTCTAACACTAAAAAACATATATTCATTTACGTTATAAAGAAAATTAACCTATATTTTGTTTCTAAGAAAAATAAAAATAAAATTTTATATATAAATGTGAATTATATTAAACCTCAGTTACATAACAAGTCTAGAGTTAAGAAATATTATGATATAATATGTATTAAATGCCTACATTTAATAACAAAATATATTCATGCAACTAATTTTTAGTACAACTTTTTTATTTAATTTTATTTATCTCATTGCATGTACCACCATTAATTGGCATAAATGTGAGCTCCAGTTGCTGAAAGTGGCTTAATTATTTATATCTTAAAGCTTTATTGTTGGTACATAACACACATAAATAAAATGAGTAAATTTATTGTGTTAATTTTTCGTTCAATCAAGTCTACAACCCGTTTAGCCCCCCACTAAGGTACGCCCTTAAGTAGACAACTATTAGTGAAACTTTATCCTAGACGCATCGCAATTCTGAATCAGCGTTCTACCATTAACAAAAAGCTCAAAACTGCATTCGAAGTTTACCTGTCTTGCTTTCAAAACCAGATCAACCAATACAGTATTTTGCTGCAAAAATAAATACATTCCGAATCAGCAATAAGACTTACTTTTTGAGGGAGGAAAAAGGAAATAAAGAAAAAGAAAGATTTAATTCATATTTATGAAACAACAAAGCAGGAATTATACATGAGTACGACTGCTAGTTGTGACAATCACACTCCAAGGCAGTTTAAGATAGAATATCCGAGTAAGCACCCTGACCTAACTTTAAAGAATTAAAACGGAATTGCAATCTATTGTCATGTTTTATCACACAACTTTATATAAATAGCAGCATGCATAATTTGAAAGAGCAATGGACAAAATAGCATCAACCTTCAATTGAATTTTGATGGTAATATTTATAGCAAAAATTTCTGCAACGAAGTAAATTTATATGTGCTCTCACATTTGTGATCTATAATTTCCATGGAAAAGTGGCAAATTTTCCATAAACTATAGTCATAAAGGGACATCAAATACTTAAGAGGTTTTAATTATATGCCAAAATTGATCACATTAAATACATCCTGAAATCCATTCAAATAAATGTTAACAACAGTAAACCCGTAGAAGCTTTGTTACTTCACATCGGTGTACATCTAGGTTGACACTTTTTTTTTTAAATGACTCTAAAATCTCATTCTTTTTATTAATAAAAAAAAAAAACACACACACTCACACATTCGAATGTAATTCGAATTTGGGTTTTTAGTAGAGAGATTGAGAGTTTTACAACCTGAACAACAAGAAATTTCCAAAAATGTGAAAGTCTAAGAATTATGTGCCCTCCAATATTAAAAGATTAACTCATAAAGAGAAAATACTCACACACTCTAATGGGATTCGAATTTGGGTTTCTGATAGGGGATTGAGATTCTTGACGCTTAAAAAGCAATATCCTAAATAACCCACTGTGGCACTGTTTATGAATATGGTTAACATAAGCAATCAATCAATTACTTATTATTACTTTGGCAATTGCTACCAGTAAAATTGAACTCTAGAACCTTTGATAGGATTCCCATGGATGGTTGCAAAGGCTCATTTCGTTTTATAACCTTATGAAATTATGTAAATAGACAGATGAACTTACAAGAGAAGAACAACATCAGCCAGTGTACCATTATCATTATTGTTATTCATAATATGGTGGTGTTGCTTGAACACATAGCTCATTCTCCTCTCCATCATCTTCATCATTGTCATCAGCCTCATCTGGATCTACCCAATTACTGGGATGACGTTGAGAGAAACCCTGACCATTGACTTCTGATCTATCTGAGAGTAAAAGATCATAGCAGCATCAGTCATTGCACAATGATAACAAGGAAAAAAAATTAACCCAACTAGTTTTCTCACATACCTCGAGGTTCCTCTACATGATTCTTTCCCAGAGGGTGGCAACTAATATAAACAGTCAAGAAAAATTCTTAAAATTATCCACAAATATAGTAATCATGCAAGAACTTCATCTTAAATCACGTTGACAATAATTTCAGGATTTGGGGAAATTATTGTCATGTCAGGATATGTTTGGACTAGAGAGAGGTCATATGCAGCATTAAAACATTATGTGGTTGCATAGATGTCAGTATAAAATGAACTGATACCTGCCATTGGACAAAGATTTCATCAATCTGACTTTGTTTTGGTTACTAATGATCCTCACTGTTGGAAAGATTTCAAATAATATTTTGTAGGCTTCTTGTAGGTTATAACTGAGACATACTGACATCTAACCCTAGAAGAATTTTACAAATACATTTACTAGAATTTTCAGCTCTAATGTGGCTAAAATGCAGCAAAACCCTAATAAGACTAGTCAAATTCCCTTATCTTCTGAATTCTGAGCATATAATAAATCAAATCTTTTATAAAAGTATACACATTTTAGCAGATATCCTGTTTGCACTTAAAGTTCACTTACTACAGAGGCTCAAATATACACAAACACTTGGAATATCTTGCCATATACCAATTACTTGGCCATGACACAGGGAATATGATGGACGGTTTGATTAGTGGAAACCATAAGAGGGAGTTGATAGAGAAATTTATATGACTATGAGAAAATCAGAGATATTAGAGGGATAATTTAGAATAAAATGCTAGATTATGAGAATAATGAAGGCAGATGTGATAAAAGAGTGAACAATATTCTGAATTGTCCTAAATACCTAAATGAATTACAAAGAGTACTATATGAACCCCACTTACTTGATAATAATTCAATCACTTCATATTAAAAAAACGTCAATCTCACAAAAAAGAAAAGAAAAATATTCATTACTTGTAAGTCGATGAAACTCAAGCAATTGCTCCAAATTTTATCCCTTCAACCAAATCAAGTAATTATCCCAAGATCAGGTTCAATATCCCATATATTTATCATATTGTTCTTGTTAGTATAAGAGCAAGTAAATGTAAAACACACAATTAGAGGAGGGGGGAGAGACAAATTGCTGAAAATATATTATTTAATTAAAAATGATGAAACACTGAAGCAAATAGTAAGATTCAGGATACGTAACAGGATCAAATGGTTGGCTTTCTCTATTTGGAGCACTTTTTGATATATGAGCCGTGCTACTCCCTGGAGCTTCTCTCAAATTACTAGGATTCAAATTTCTTTCCCCCTGAACCAGTCTTCCTTCAGCATCGTTACCATTTTTTGATCCACTTCCTGCATATAAATTAAACATAAGTACTAAAAGCAAATTATCTTTTCCCATAACAAAATTGAAGAAAATCATTACCTGAGAGATCAGACCAAATTCTGGTGTGATCAGATGCTTGTTCTGAGATATTTGCTGCATGCCTGCCTTGTTGTGTTTGTGAACCTGTGCTATTATGAACCTGAACATGCATTGCAGCAACATCTTGTGGAGGTTTCAAGGGATTGCTTCCTTGTAGCTGTGATGTTAGCATTGTTGCAAGAACAAGTGTAGCATCAAAGTTTGAATTGGAACCATCATCTAGACCGAATTTAGGTGCCATGAGAAGAGGCCTGATGACCAAGACAAGTTTACTAAAGATCAGGCTTACATCCATAACAATCAAGTGCTTAATCTAATATTTCCGAAGAACAAACAATTCTATAATAGAAATGACATACTCCTATAGAACGAGAATTCATTTCAGCAATTTACAAGGTTATTGATCAATATCATGTATATAGTTTATACTCTATCATCATATTACACAATTACATCACAGGAATTTATTACATAAACAGACATTTTTAACTCATTGTTCTGCATGACTTTCAATCTTTCTGAATGGATAACTAACATGGACAGAAAAGATAAGAGTCTTACTCGCCAGCTTTTTCAAAATAAAAGTGAATATCAACTTCACAGTTCTCACAGAAAGAAAGAAACGCCTGAAATGACCAAAAGATCAAGATATATTACCAAATTATGAAGATAGAATATGACATCATCAAGAAATTTATATAAAGAAATCACAGGCTATACTCCTTCAAAGGAGAAGATTGCTGTTAATTAAAATGTAAAAAAGCTCATATATAAAGTTTTTTTCTTCTTCAAGTAATTTATTCATAAGAATCATAACGTATATTGCAGAAACTCTTCAGTTGGGATACCTTCAATTCCTTCACACCAAATGTCACATCCACGGGGTCTCCAGTATGGGTATATTGCAGAAACTCTTCAGTGGGATCTATCCAAAGCTGAGTGTGTAGGGATGAATCATTATCTGTGATTGAAAGTTTAAGGATAAACATGTAATCTGTGGTATATTCAGAAAATGGAAACAGCATCTTCTATACCTTTGGTTGGGTCTATATAACTTCTAAGTTCAACTGCTTTTCCACCAATTTCATTTGCTACATCAGAAGGCTCGGAATTTGGCTCTGTTACTATGATAGTAATTTCCTGAAGGGATGACTGGAAATTAGAAAGCAATCTGTTGAGATCCCGAGGCCTCACAACAAAGTTACTTGGGAATCTTGTCCTATCAAGAGAGAGATGTTGTATATTGGGCTCAACATTGCAAGTAATCCAATAAGATTTTTTCATGCCTGCACAGCAAATAATAAGAACTTTTAAACCACGATTGGGACCTTGATACATTATAATAAGAAAAGTTTGACCAATCAGAAAACAAAAAGGAAAATAATATGAATGAAGCTGCTTGGCACACGGTTCCTAATATGAATTACTAAACTCATCACAACAAAGAAAGTCAAACAATTATAATAGGAAAATTGTGACCAAACAAAATGAGTAAACAGATTAGTAAATATAATGTCCAATTGAAATTTACCACTGTAGCACTCCAAGGTCCACTGCACTTTTGATGCATCAGGATCTGACAGTTCAATGCTCAAATGATCAACATTTGCTATAGGTGTCCTGAGTACGGACAAAACGGCCTGAACAGAGAAATCAAGTAAGAGAAAAATAGTATGGTCCTGCTTGGCAATAAAATATTATAAATGACAATCTCATACCTTCAAAAGCACACTACATTGGACTTGGCTACTAGTTATAGTATAGACATCAAAAAATGCAGGTTTGAATGTAATAGACTGGTAAGCAGATCGTGATGAATTAAGTGTGTGAAGAGCAAGCTGCAAAAGGGGGGAAGACATATTTAGAAGAAACTTGAATCAAATAACCCATAAGATGGATGAAAAAGAGCCAGTAATACCCAAGGCTTATTTGCCGTTTTCGATCCCTGGAAGAATAACGTTCACAATTGCACTTTTTCCTATACTAAACAAGTGATCAAAGGAGTGATCTTATTTCTCTTTAACAGAAGAAAATAAAAATTAACAATCTAATAGAGAGAAAGAGAGTTATTGAATATTCAATACCTACCTAAACAGACGAGAAAACATCAATTAAAGGTGGACTTCCCCCTTTCTATGCTGTCCTTTAGTTTGCTTCTATATATTAATATAAGTCGACAATAAGAGAAGGCTACCATACATTAATACAGATTCAGAGCCTCGTCAAAAGAACACAAAACCCTAACTATTAATTCTTACACAGATTTTCTAAGCTTCAATCATTGAATTCAGTTAATTGATATATCAACTCAATCAAATTAGAAGATAAACAACTTCCACCTAAACAACGAACTTACAAGTATACTTCAACACCATATATACACTCACTGCTTAAACAAAAATTAAGACTATCTAAATGGTTAATTAATCACCGATGAATAACCATATTACTCTGCTACAACAAAAATCAAACATATGATAATGATTATAAAAATGGAGTGATGAAAAAGCATTGAGAGGGATTGAAAGAAAGAGAAGTTGAAATTGAAGAAAAGCGAAGGGAGAGTGGAACACGGAACTTGAGATGAAGAAGCTTGAATGACAAGCTCGTTTCCGACACGTGCAAGGCACGTGATAGAGCGAGCGAAGACCTTAAGAGCATTCCCGCTAAGACTAAACTCCATTTTCTGTTATCACCCTCTCTAACTCGTACTCGTACAGATTCAGAGCTTCGAAATCCTATGGCGGGAACGGCCTAAAGCGATATTTGTCAACTAATGTCAAGGCCACCCCTTTTAAAATTGGGCAAAAGTCTTAAAAGGTACCTTAATTTTATGCAGTACCATTTTCATTTTAAGGTTATAAATTGACATGGTGATTTAATTGAGCAATAAATAATTCATTTAGCAGCCGCTTCATTGAGGCTCAGTAAGTAAAATTGTTAACACATAACAAAAATTAAATCCTATTTTTAAGATTTTAAAGCCTTGATTGATTTAAAATTGTTATATATTTTATATAATAATAAATTATAATTATGATTTTAAAATTGTAATGATTTATAATTGTGATTGAATTTAAACAAAATTTATGTAATTGTTAACTACAGGTAAAATTATTGAAACTGTGTTAAATTTTAATATACAAAGTTTATATGTTTTTAAAATTATTTTTATGAAAAATAAATTACTAAATGCTATGAAAAAACGTAAAAAAACAAACGAAACAAAAGAGAGAGAGAAAAAAGTCATTTACTCACATTTGTAATATTGACTACCGAAATTGCAATTAGTTAAGATGTAGATTGAACTGCCAATTTTTCACAAAAATAAAAATACTTATGCTCATTTATTATATTTCTAAAATGGAAGCAAAAATTTAAAAAAATAATACGAAAAAAAATGATAAGAAAATATATGGGAGGATGAGTGGTGGGTGGGTAAGGTAATATTTATACAATTATTTTTTAAAATAAATTTAGTGAGAAATGTGTCAAAATTGTAAAAAAAATAAAAATATTTCCTTCATTATTATATCACATTGGTTAAATTTATTCAAATTAATTAATTTGAAACCAAATTATATTGTTTTGAAAGGAATGAGAATACTTTTTAAAAAATATAATATTTTTATGTAACTTTTCTTAAAAATAATATAGTAAACCCAACCCCTTAAATGCGAAAGTAGTTATTAGAGTTGGAGCTCTTTAGTTTTGAAAAATTATAATCTTAATATTATAATAGAGACAATAAATTTTAGACAATATTATTTAAATTTTGATTTAATTTATATATATATATATATATATATATATATAGGGTTGGAGCTCTTTAGTTTTGAAAAATTATAATCTTAATATTATAATGGAGACAATAAATTTTAGACAATATTATTTAAATTTTGATTTAATTATATATATATATTAAAGTTAGAGTTCTGCCTTTAATATAGTTATATTTCTTTTAAATCACACATTAATCAATTATATATTCTTAATTTAATTTACTTTTTTTTTATATATATATATTATTAAATACATATGTAGATAGATAGTCATAATTTTAATAAAGTCATAAATAAATTTTTAATTCTTTTTAAGTTTCTTATAAATCATAAAAATTAATATTAAAATTTTAAAATTTAACATATTATTTATTTTTTTATTTTATAATATCAAATATAAAAAAGTAGACTATTTAATTTTATTTGCAAAAAATTGAATTAATTTGATTATGCAAATTATATAATATTATATATATTTTTAAAATTTTTAATTATAAATTTAATAAATATCTAATGAGATATAAGATATTATATGTACATAAAACATATACATTTATATGTGCATTTTACTAGTACAATAATATAACGGTGCATTTAATTTTTATTTTTAAATTACTGTTTTTCATCTGTTTTGAGTAATAAATTTTGAATAATATTTATAATATCTTTAAAATTTGTTATTACAAAAATAACATATTTTATATTTATTTAATGTTATTGAGTATTATTTTATTACTATAAATTTTAATGCTATTTTATGTAATTTTTTAATATTTAATATAAATAATTATTAAAAAAAAAAAAAAAACATAAAAAATTTTATAGAGCCTCTTTTTAAAATTAATAAACTAAATTATCATGAAAGCATTACCAAAACAAAACAAAATGCTACATTTAAAATAAAAGTATCCATTTATTAGGGGAAAAAAATTATAAAGGTCTCATAATTTTTATCAAATGAATATATTAGTTTTTAATTACTGAGTTATGTGCTAAAAATTTTATTATTACGAAAATAAGCAATATTAATCTTATATTTTTTTTAAATGATGACTTATAATACATAATTTTAATAAATAATATAATTATAGGTGCCTAACTCAAAAATTATGAGATAAAAATATTTATTTATATATAACAATGAGATTATTGTGACATTATTTCAAAAATTATTAGACTTTTAATATTTAATATAATAATTATAAAATTAAATTATTTAAATTAAATAATTATAGTATCTTAGATACATAGCTCCTTTTATTAACTAGTAACTACTAATTATAACCATAATCCACTTTTCATTTTTTAAAAATATATATATATTTTAACGATATTGCTACAATAACTATTATTATTATCATAATTATAATTTTTATTGATAATTTTATTAATAATAATTATACTAAAATGTAATTTAGTTGTGACAATATAACTACTCTAATTTTTATAAAATATTATATAAATTTTTTTGTAATTATTTCTTTCATATATATATATATATATATATATATAATAGTTTTTTAACTAAAATTGAGATTGAGATTTTGAGCCCGTGTATTTGTTGTAGATGTACCAAATATGAGAACAAATAATATCCATAATAATTTATAAATAATTGCCTATGCATTCAAAACTATATTAGAAAATTAGAGAGAATATATGTTACGGATATCAAATATGTTATGCCTTCCAACAGCTAGATACACGTTCATGATAAAATCAAATTACAAAACCATACATAATTGGGCTATGAAATATCTATCATACTCGCTAACAGATACCATAATCGTCATATTTATACTAACAACTGTACAGAGAATAGCAAATAAATATTAGACCATCATTACTCACCAGTATCACTTGTGCATGCCCTATGAGACATGACCTTATATTACATGTAAAAATCTCGTTAAGAAAAAAAAAAAAAAAAGGCACATTCAGAAGTTTTCTTTATGGAAATCAAACTTGGTGGATGTTTTCCTAGAAAAGTCTCTAGATAGCCTCTTTAGGTCCCCTATTAACGAATGTGCACCACAGTAGAATACACCTGAAAAAAAAAAATTAATCAAATTAATACATTTCAAAAAGACTAAACTACAGAAATGATTCATAACATTTACACTTTGCCGTCCCTTATTTTTTTATAATTTAGTTTTTTTACTTTTTAATTTTATACTTTCTTTTTTCCCTTCTAATTGATACATGATTCCCATAATATATTATTACAAAATTTGAGTCAGTTTAACCATAATGTCAATAATAGATTATGAGTGGGTTAAGAATCGTCCCAAAAACCCTTTTTTGTAATACTGGTGGTTTGACAATAAGATTGATGTTACCTGTTTTAAGTTATATGTTCAAATCATACTAAAAATATCGATTCTTATACTTTTAATTTTCACACTTTGATTTTCTTACTTTTTTACATTATTGAAATTCAATTTCAAGTTTGTTTC
Source organism: Elaeagnus macrophylla (assembly GCA_029378325.1). NCBI lineage: Eukaryota > Viridiplantae > Streptophyta > Magnoliopsida > Rosales > Elaeagnaceae > Elaeagnus > Elaeagnus macrophylla. The sequence continues at coordinate 17,052,383 of CM055642.1, forward strand.
AAATTTTGAAATAAATGAAAAGTAAATGATCAAATATGAGAAAAATAAAAAAGTAAAGAATCAAAATGTGAAAAGTAAAAAGTGACCAAATTGTAAAAGAGAAAGTAAGGACAGCAAAGTATAAAAATAATTGGTTACATGTATAGTTCAATACGTTTAAGAAACAAGATAAACAAAGCTTAATAGCAGACGAGTACTTACCAACACGTTGATCGGTATGCTTAACAGCCACATGCTTGAAAACATTACGCCAATTTGGTCTGGCAAAATGTGTTTTAACGCTGGTTCCAGACACAACATCAACACCATTTTTGGCATGATTAATAGATTGAAGCATTGTGATTAAGGCCGATCGAGCATCACCCTCTTCATAAACACTAGTACAATAATTATGAAGCTCAATAACTCCATGTGTATCATATTCAGCTATCTCGTTCATAACTCCCCTAAACCATTCAAATGAGCCTTGTTCTCTAGTCACCCAATAGAAATAAGCTCTTTTAGTGACAAAAGGCTTTTTCTTATTATTCTTCACACCATTTTCCAAAATCCCATCTTCTAAATCTTTTTGTTGCTTAATGTTATTAAGCACATCTTTGAGAATACTTATTAAAGGAGTTGCTCCAATGCCAAGGCCAACAAGTAAGAGAACCTCATATTGTTTGTAGTCTTGTGCTGGTGCACCATAAGGACCATCGATCTGAAGTCTTGGCATTCTGTTATATATAGTTGGTTGAAGAATTGAGTTTATTAAGTAATTTTAGAACACTAATAAAAACATATATGAATTTGAAAACGAAAATTTAGTTACCGTGGTAATGTGTTATTATCTTGTCCTATGTCAGCTCTTAGAAGGCCACTTTGGTTGCATGATGGAGGTTGACATACCTATAGTTACATGCCAAGACTAAGATGTATAAGACTCTATCAAACTAAAACAAATAAGACTTTTGAGGTTAAAATATCTCAGATGTCCCCTTTGCTTAGGTAAAATAGATATATTAGTTATTTTATTTTCATTTATTACATATTTTAACTTCATTTAATACAATATTGTTACAAAAATGACTAAATTATTTATTGCGTATTTGGAATAATAACCATTATAAAATACATTTTAAACCCATGTAGTATGGAATGAAAAATGGTCTTAATACTCTCTTAATTGCGAGAAAATGTGCCCTTCAATCCCATTATTATTTGGATGGGCACTATTAGTATCTTAATTTTGCAACAAATTGCATTGGTCCCAAATCAGATCAATTAAGAGACTGAAAGTACACAATTAGTATCAAAGACTTTGAATTTTAATCATACTATGCTGCAAATGTGTACAACTAAACTTATAATGGGATCTGTAAAGCAATTACCTTGGAGAAGATGGACTTAAGCTGTGATGTCCAATCACCAGCTGTGCGAATGTGAATGCTAACATAATCGTCTCCAGGAGCCGAAGTAATAGAAAAGGGATGCCTGTGATACATATTCATCACCAATATTATCAAGAAGAAACAATTCCAAGTAATCAACAACATAAAGAAGCTTCCTGAGTTTAAAGTACCATTGGAATGGGGATATAGCTGGACAATTTACATATATGTATTGCCCACTATTGTATTTGAACCCCTGTGGTTTTGACATATGCAGTGCTAGAACATTTCCTGGATACACTGCAACCTGAATTACAAAATCAAATTTTAGTTTACAACTATATACAGCTTCAGAGTTAACCTAGCTCGCTCTCAGCATTTCATTGGCTCTCATTAACATTTTTGAAACATACAATAAAAAGATTATATAATTTTGTTAAATGACAAAAACATTAGTATAAATACTTTCTTTTTATTATAATTTTTATAATATTATTATGATAATTATTTTAGACAAAAATATTTTGTTAAATAAATTCACCATCTATTTAGTTAGGTAAGCTAACTCATTTGAGTTTATGACCTAAAGCACATTAGCTTAAAGAATTAACTTTAAATAAGATGCTCATTTTACACATGTAAGTATCATTATCAATTTATAGCATTATTAAGTACCTTCAACATCCTGACAGATTTAGAACCAGACCTAAAAGCACGAATCAAACGCTCACAAGCATATAACAGAACAGGAACAGCCAAATACATCCATGTCTGTACCAATTAAAGACAAACAAAGTTAGCATCAATTTAAAACAACACAAAAAACATAGTGAAAGGTTGCTTTAATTTGAAAGTATAAGCACTTACAGTCTTTTTGTACCATTTTTTGGTGAGGTAGAGAAAGTAACCATGGATGATAAACAACACATACACAATAACAAACAGGTGGTGGGAGTACCAAAAGGCATTGAACCCTGTAAGCCTCTTCAGAGTTTTAGGAAGGTTAATCCTATTGCGACGAAACCATGGTTGTGCTAATGTGAAAGCTATAGCCATTAACACAACCATTACTATTCCAGTCCATCCTTCTTTGCCCTTCACAAACCACCAGTAGTTATCAGGACGTTTTTCTCCAAAGAATTTCTTCATTGGTTCATATTCCTCATCTGTAGCATGTAGTAGCCTTGGGAAATCACATGTTAAATGTGCTAGAACATGTGTCCCAACTCCTAGTGCGATTCCAAAAGCAATCACCTAAAATATTTAATGGATTCATGTCTCATAAGTCATAAACTAGATGTCACATGAAACTAGATTGCATTTCAAACAAACTAAATAGATATCTAATACATTTCAAACATAACCATGAGTTATTTTGCCTAAAAAACAATATGAGGTTCCAAAATAGTGTATATATATATATATGATGTGCATAATCAAACTAGTCTAAAAAATGTATGTCAACTTGCTATATGCTAACAGGTCAATAGCATGAAGTTAATTTGGATATGTAGAAGAGTAAAACACTTTGCAGCACAACCATGCTACAATCAGGCAGATGTGGACCAATAATTTGTTATATATATATATATATATATTCCCTTCAATAAAAGTTAATGTATTTAATAAATTTACAAATTTTTGTTATTTCATGATTTGTACGACCCATGCAGTATAGTGGGATTCATGTAAAAGTTGTGGAGTTTGAGTCCGATGTGTGAGTGGTATATTTAATTTTAAAAAAACTTGTACATAGCATACATGAATAGACTGGTCAGTACATGTGCATTAGTTGTATATCTAACATGAAATTATTAAAACATGTCATTTTAAAATAAATTAAATTATATATAACTTTATATGTATTACTATTTAAGGTGCAAAATGCTAAATACGATGAAAACCTAACATTTTCATAATCTCATTTTTTGACGAAAGGAACAAAAGTGATAAAAAAGCAACAACAACAAAAATTCTAATACTTTGTACAAGCCATTTTGCCAACTTAAAAAAAAAAAAAAAAAGAAACCTTCAAAATCAAACAATTTTTTTTTTTTTTTACTACAAGTGCTTTCAAGACGCGAAAAACATGTTTTGTAATTCCTAACATAAATACAAATAAAAAATTTATTGTCTACAAAACTAATTGTAGCTTAAATCATTTAAAAAAAAAAAAAAAAAAAAATTATTTGAACAAGTCAAAAAATAAAGTAATTTGCCTTTTATACCAATGAAAAGGAAGAATTAGCATACCTTGTGAAAATTGATATTGTCATCAAAAGGAACCACAGTGCCCAATTTGGTTCTACTCCTAAGCCAAGTAATGGTATTCCTACAAACTGGTAAAAGAATCAAAGCCATGTTAAATTTCAAGGTCTCAGCTGCACCTTTTGCTGCACAAACACAATAGCCCATAACATCGAATGCCGCCCTATTCTTGTACTGAATGAATTTCCAAGTGAAAAGCCCAGCACAAATACAAAGCCATAGAATCATGACCCATATACGCCTCCAGTGGTCTTCTACAAAATAAGTGAGTCCATATAAACAACGCTTTATAGGGTTGTACTCTTTTGTTGGGACTAGCTTCTGGCTTAATAATTTGCTTAGAACTCTACTGTCTGATGTTTGGTTTGCTGATTGTATTGGACCTTGAAGGAGAAGCATTTCCAAGTTGTACAACTGACATGGATCATCAAAATTTTGTTAGGATGATGATCACAAAAAACTTGCTAGGATGGAGAAGAAGGTTGATGTATGGGCTATTTAGGCCCATGTTGCAAACAACCTAGCTCATTAGACCCTATGTCTAACAGCAAAATTGACAAAATTAGCATATTTAGAAAATATAAAATATATATTTTTAAAAATAAATCATTATTTTACTTATCATTTATTAATAAAAATTTATAGAATGAATTGATTATAATTCTAATTAGTTAAGAGATATTCTATAAAAAGTAATAATTTTACTTTTTAAAAAATATATATTTTATTTCATATATATGTTTTTTTTTTTTTTTAAATAGCAACTATAATAGTCCTTCACTCCTAAAAACTTACGGATCCATTTTTGCGAAAATTCACGATTTACTTTAAGTTAGATTTATTTTGCAATGGAAATTTCATATCATTTACACAATCGTGATTTGGGCAATCTCGAAATATTGATATTAAGGTATTGGCTAATTAATGTGTTATGTAGAGGGAGCTAAAATTTACAATAAAATATGGCGCATTTAGGTAGGGCAGAATGCGTAATTTACAAAAAAATGATTAAATATTGATATTTATAATTTAAACATAAAAAATTCAAAATACAATATATATTATTGTTATAACATAAATTTTTTCAAATTTATTGAAACTAAAATAATTATTGAAAATATAGACGGATATTTTTTTATATCAATACTTTTATAAGTGAAATATGATGAATATTTGGATATGTCGAATTCTAAAAGAAACAAAACAAAAGATTTTTTTTTTTTTTTAAATGTTGTTTATTCCTAATCAATGAATATGACCATTTTGACCCTATGTTGAAAAAATAAATCTATTTACTTTAGTGATAGAGACAATGCATCATTAAGGGTGATTGAAGTAGGAGCGCTTAATCCGCAGTTGACCAAACCATAAAACTTTTTAAAGAATAAAATTTGGGAAAAAAAAGTAGTCAAAACCTCAATGTATCCAAGGTTGTTTGGATCCAACTCTTCCATGATAAGTGCTGCATATTCTTCAGCTTGTTCTTGAATTGTTGACAATTTATTTGCACCAGCACTCAAAGTTATAATCTGCATGCGTATCAAGTCAATCCTAAATATTATTATCAAAACCTTTTGGAGTTATCTTCCAAAATAAATAAATAAAATAAACAACCCACAATTTTTTTACGATTTCTTTTTAAATATTTTAATTTTTAAGAAGCTTACCTCTTGAACCTCTTCTTGTGTGATTCTGCCATCTGCATTTTTGTCCACCCTATATATTTTCAAAGGATGAGATTAGTTATAATTATTAAAAAAAAAAAAAATTCATATTATTCTACAATTGCTAAACCATCACGAATCATTTAATTGAAGGCAAAATTTGTTTGTTTTGTTTTAAACAAAATATAGAAAAGGCGAAATTATGTTGTATTGATATATGAAAAAACTTTCTTAATATTGACATTTAATATTATATTTCTAAGAAATTATTTTTTATTTAAAAGAAATTTATTTTAAAAAAATATGCTCCAATATTTAGTGTGAATAATATGACTCATGATAATGATACAAAAGACAAATACGTTTTTTCTCTGTTGGCATAAAACTCATGCTTAACATTTACTGCCTTCAAAACAAAAAGCTAAGAATTATGGCAAGAAAAAGTATTATATTAGAATGACGTAAGAATTACGTAATATATGACAAAGAAAATCATCATAAATATATTTTGGCACTAACACGAAGATATGCACTAGATAAATTTTGAAATGATGAGTAGGCCATGCGCATCTACGGTTGATATTCCAAAAACTAACATTATATATATATATATATATACTCTAGTTAAAACTAATATACTTTTTTAAATCAATTTAATATTTAATTTTTTTTTTCTAATTACTTGAATATTTAGCAACAAACAAAATTCATATCATATTATTAGCAAATATATATATATATATATAAGGAAAAATCTTTTTGAGAATCTCTTATGGTTCAAATGACAAGACTTTCAAAAATCTCTCACCAAGAATTCAAGTTTGAATCTCATCCAAGTATGCGAGTGTGGCTTTTTTTTTTATTAATAAAAGAAAGAAGATTTTAAAGCATCTTTTAAAATATATATATACACAAACTAGGCAAGAATATTTAAATGTATAAAAATATGTTTTTTTTAATTATCATTTTTTTCATATTTAACTAGACTATCCTCCGTACTTGTATTTCAATTCGAGTGTTAGTGGTAATATGATAAATTGTAATTAGAGGTAAAAAATGAGTTACTCTTTTCAATTTATTTTATATTCATTCAATACAATAATAATTTAAAAAAGTCTAACTCCACCCATCTCGCTAGCTAAAAAGAGCTAATTTACCTAACTCACAAGTTTATTTAATAAATGTCTTTATAAAAAATAATAACCATAATATCTTTACAAAAAACACACTTCAAAGATAATATTTATATTTTTTTCTTCTTATTTTTCACAAAAGTATAATATTTATATTATTATTTTTCATAAATAAATAAAATAAAATTATATATTTTATTTTAAAAAAAAATGTAAATGGTCACTTATGAGCTACTAATCTCATTTTATTAAAAAGTAATAGGAGTTGAGCTCAATTTAAATAAAATTTAGAATAATAGAGTTGAGCTATAAATCATGTAAGTAGAGCTGAATTTAAACAAGTTGGATCAGATTAGCTCATTTAAATGTCAACTATATTGTTTAGATTTTAAACTTCCAATCCTAGAAAAAAGGGTTAAGGAAAACTATAAACTGAAGAAGAGAACAAAGGTGCCCCCAAGCACGCCCCTCAGACATGGCTCTAAATTAGGTGCTCCACGCATATTGTCCTTGAAACGACTCCCCTTTCCAACTCCTTTAGTATTACTGAAGCTTAATTTTGAAACAAAATAAAAAAAAATTGGTAAATTAATCTCACATGTCAAAGAAGATTTGCAGTCTTGCATCAAAACTCTGATCTGTAATATGCTCCCAAAATTCATGCAACTCATCTTTGGTTACAAAACTTGTTGATGTCCCTTTCCTTCTAGCCAATGCATCAAACAGCACATTTGCAAACTCACTTGTTTCCATGCCTATTCACATTTTAATTTTTCACAATTATGCAATTAAATACAAAACACAAGTAAAATAAATCCAAGTTACACAAACTCTGTTTGGATACGTATTTGGACGTCCAAATTTTTTTTTTCTTCAAATTTTATGTAAATTTATACTTAATTTGAATGTCTGAGTATCCATAGTCATGTTTATGTGTCCAAGAAAAAAAATTAAAGTCTAAATAACATAGAATAAAATGTCAAATTTTATATAATATGAAAAAAAAAAAAAAAAACTGATCACTCCAATCGTGACTTACCTATGCATTGTCCAAATTGCGATTTGGGTAATTTTCCATCCGCAGCCAAATCATCAAAACGCTTTTCAATCTCAGACCAACCTTCAGTATCAACATTTTTAGTCATAAACTTCAAGCCTCCTAAAGCACGAGTAGCGCCAGTTTTATTCCTATCAAGTTTTTGAGCTCTCTTTGAAGTTATGCGTTTTAATTCCTGAGAAACTTGTTTGAGTCGGAATGAAAGCTGAGAACCCAAAGAAGGCTTTTTCTCAAGTTGACTAGCCAATAATGCCGTTTCAGAATCACCTCCTTTAATATTCTGAACCAAAACAGAGTCATCGCGAACATCAAGTGTGATCTCAACATACTCTTCTTTGAATCTGGCGCTTTTCTTGCTGCTAGTCCTTTTGTTATTTGAGATTAATGGTCCGCTTAGTGGACCACTGAACCCAACTCCTTCCAATCCCATGTTTGATGTGCTCTCTGTTTCGGAAAAGGAATCATTCCGATTACTTTTTTCTTGGTGAATTTCCATTTGGGTTTTGTTAATTTAGAAGTTCACTGCTGGATTTTGGGGAGAATCATGTAGGAAAAAGGATTTTATAACTACCCTTTTGATTAAAATGCTTGGAAATGTAAGACAAGTACTTGAGATGAATGAATCAGAAATTCTGATGATGTTTGTTTGGCATAAATTAATTTTCCGGGAAAATTGAATATTCTTAAAAGGGTTGAAGGTTGAACCTTAGAGAAAAGGGTACTTAATTTCTTATGTTATAGAAGGGATGTAATATGCATGATCGTTTGGCGTTGCTAATAAATAGAGGGTTGGGATTTTGAGGCAAAGGTTGAGAGAGTTGTGGTGGAATATTTGATAAGGAGAGACTTTTTTTTTTTTAATAGTTTAATTATACAGTATAATTTATTTTATAAGTTAAATTTTATTTATAATCTTTTGCATAAATTTTTTTATAATGTAAAAAATATATACGATATTAAAAATAAAATCGATTAAATAATTAAATTATATAAAAATTAATTTTTTAAAAAATTATATTTAATTATATAGTATAATCTATTTTATAGATAAAATTTTATTTTTAATGTGATGTATATATGTTTTTTTAAAACAGGTTCTAAAAATACATATTAAAAATATTCAATAATATTTATTTGATAAGTTTGCGACTCAACATGTAATTTATTTAGTCATATAAAATATATAAAATTTAAATTCTAATTATGAATATATGAGTTCTATAATTATTATAAAAATTAATATTCATAAATTTTTTTTTCCATATATGAATAATAAAGTAATCATATGTTTATATTTTTATAATACAGTACATATTTTTAAGTAATATCATATATTTAAAATAGAAAATTTTAAAAAAATTATTTATTTTTGCATTCATGGATTTCAAAAAAAATAGTTGTAAAAATAAAAAAATAAAAAATACAAATAATTAATTTGGAAATAAAATGAAATTTATTATTATTATTATTTTTTTTTTTGAGAAAAAACCTCGAAAAACAGGGGTGGGGTGCTATAACTATTATTATTTAACGTAGAATTCAGGAGTAACAATTTTTAATATGATCTATGACATAATATAGATAAAAAAATATATAAAATAATTAATTAATAGTTTTTTTTATATTTTATTAGTTTTAATTATTATAAATAAATAATATGAAAAAAAAAGTAATTTTTTTTATGTATTAACTAAAAAAAATTCGATATTATTAAAGTTAAAATATAATATAAATAATATAAAGTGAATAAGATATAGACACAACTACAAAATAATTATCAACCTAGTAGAAATGGGGTTTGAAATATTATACTATAGAGTAGGAGAGGATAAAAGTCAAAAGAGAAATCAACCAAGGGGCCGCGTCTGGGTTGTTTTGTGTTTGTTAATTGAATTTGGGAGTAGTAGGACCCCAAATCTCTTATTCTTCAATCTTCAACATATTTTTTTTTTTTAATTTTTTTTAATAAAATTAATATTTTTATTCTACTTAATTAAAATATTATATAACTAAACTATATATAAAAAATTATATAGCTAAAATAGATCTTTAATAAAGTTAAAGTACAATGAATAAAAAGAAAGAATTAAACTATTAGAAAAAATTAAGAAGAGGAAAGTGTGTACTTAAGAAACATTTATGGATTCTTAATTCTATTTAGGAACAACTTGGCTTTATTTTGGTTCAAGTAATTAAATTTATGGAATATTGTCTAATGACCCATTCAAGGATTCTTTTATTTTTACCATACATTGATTTTGAAACTTTTTTTTTTACACACGTTTTGATGTAGTTAGTTTTGAATTGTACAACATGAGCCGTTTGAAGCACTTAAAGGTCAATTAGTGGGTAGGAGTGTTTAAGATTTAACTGATATAAATATAGCTATTTAATTTGATCTAATTTACCTTATATAGTTCAATTTTTTATTTTTATTAAATTAAATTAATTCTAAAAGTTTCAGAACCGGGTCCTTCGTATTAAAAATTTCAAAAGAACTGCTCCAATGTATTAGTAATATTATTTATTTAATTTTTAATTTTTATATTATAATTTATTGCATAAAGATTCAAAAAATTAAAAGTATGATATTTGTACATTATAGTTATTTTTTTAATGAATAATTAATTAGATTATACTTGAAGATAACATAAAAACACATGCAATCCATATTAATATTTATTTAGTGACATGACAATTGTTTATAAAAGCACATTTTTTTACGCATATAATTTATACTTAATTGATATGAAATTAAATATTAAATTCTTATTTTAGTTTCTATTTGATCTAGATTTGCAATACATATTTTTTTATTAATTTATTATTTGAAAAAAAAAAATCCGGTCCTATACTTAATTAATATTTAAAATATAAAATTTAATGCAATAATTATTTTATTATTAAAAAACTGATAATTGAAAGAAAAAAAAAAACTCAAAAATCATTCTAGCTAACCCAAATCATAGAGTTCAATTTAGATTGATTTTATAGGTTTTTTTTTTTTAGATCAAAACGATTCCTAATATTTTAAAAACCGACTTGGTTCGATTCCGGTTTTAATGCACACACCTAGGCCCTAGTAGAGACCAACAAGTATTGGGTAAAGTAATTTAGCCAAATTCCTTCCTCAAGCGCCTTAACTAATAATTTTTTTTCTTTCCATTTTTATGTCAATTATTGTTATTTTTAGGGTAAAGGTTGTTAGACCTCCTATAGCTTTTGAAATAAGTGTTGTAGTTCTATAATTTATTAGTAGAGTATTTCAATTCTACAGCTTTTATTTAAGAATTACTTAAGTTCTAAATTGATTGTTGACCAAAAATTGAGAACTTCGATCAACTTTTTTGGGGCAAAGTTGGACTTTCATTTTAAAATTTCTTTAATTTTATTTATAAAAAAAAAAAAAAAAAAGAGACCCAGTTGTTATTTGTATGACGTTTGAAGATTTATAATATCGATTAATGGATAATATATTTTGTAGTCGATGGTCATGTGTATTTAATTTACACGTTGAGGATCTATATACTTAATATGTACAATTTTGAATTATGAAAATAGTACTCACGCATAAAATATTACTTTGAAGTATAGCTAGCATGGTTCAACCTGTATTGTTTACCTTTCCACTTCATATATACAATAGTTTATGAGTATCTGTACGACCTTTTTTTTTATTATTTTGCATCAAGTACCACACTTTATTTAATATTTTTAAACTCTTAAAAATATATTTTTATCATGTTATAAAAAACATATATTTAATACATTTAAGAAGATGCATTAAACATATATTTACCAAGCTATAAAAAAACGTGTTTAGTGTTAAAAAAATAAAAAACTATATGCATATATAAAATTATGTCATGCACTTCACACTAAAATCTATTTATATTGTTCAATCAAGTTATTAATTATATAACAAAATAAAGTAAGTATTCACATTATTCACACCAAGTACTGTTTTTGAATACAAAATACATAATAATTTGAACATATTCTTACATTTAATTTTGCTTAAAAAAAAAATGCGGGATGATTAGCTAAAAAGAAAAGGAAAAAAAAAAATGTGAAACTCATTGATGGTAATTGGTACAAGACTACAAGCAGATGCATTGTCTGTCTAGTCATAGTCATAGTCGCTTCGTATGTTTAATTTATTTTTGATGAATAACAAGATATGCCTTATCTGAAAAAATAAAATAGCTAAAAATTATTATCGTCAAGAATATTGTTTTGTTCTGATATCGTTGTCAAGATTGATTAAATTTTATTTATTTATTAATTTTTATAAGATTTAATCAACATCTTAGAAAATTTTGTCAACATTTTTTTTTCTTTTGGACTTGAATCTTCTTTGTTAATAAATATTTTCTAATTTTTTTTTTGTAATAATTGTCAAAAAGAACACGTGGCCCCCATGCATGCAAATGTGCAATAACTAACAAAACAATCTTATTCTTCATTATCAATCATGACTCCTGAGTAGCCCACAACCTCACGGAAGTTTCCTTTTTTTTTTTTAAATATAGTTTAGTTAATTGAGGATAATATCGTGAATATTTAACTTAATTAATTATGAATAATTAATTTTATTTAATGGATTATTAAGTTAAATTAGTTCAACTTGAATTTGTTATTTATTTATTTATTTATTATTATTTAAAGAAGACTTTGTATAATTGCACAATCCAGATTTAATGAATTCGAAACAGTTACTTGAAACTAGCTTATATTTTTAATTGCCCAATCAATATTTTTTTATATATTTATATTGAATCCAAAAGGAAAAAAAAAAATACTTAAAAGATAAATATATGGTATATATACCAAGAATTGCTAACTTATATATGCATTTTAGGGAGTAATATTATATATCATAAATTGTAATTTATCTCAAAAACCAGGTTTATATTGATGTTATTTTTTCATATTTTCTTCTGTTCATTACTTTTGGAATGACATTTTTGCCTCTTGAAGCTCACCTTATGGAGTGCACAAAAAAAGAAAAAAGAAAAAAAAAATCAATAATTTGATATGTCTTTGCTTGAGGATTAATTAGCTGTTTCAATATGGCTCAAAAATTAAAAAGGGAAGCATTAGTTTGTTGCTTAAGGACAAAAATATGCCATTACACAAGTTCTTGAAGACCTTTTCTTGTTTTCACAGAAAAACTGAGGGAAAAAGAAGGAGTTTAGCACAAAAAGTATTCAGATCACTTTTTGCTGTTAGAAGGGAAAATAAATATAAAAATGATCGTTTATGATGCAAAATGAAGTCATTATCAATAACATAAGGTCTACATAATAAAAGATTCAGAGTATTTTTATTAAAAAAAAAATAGTATGTTTAAAAAATATAAAATATATATTTTAAAAATAAAATTATTATTTTATTTAAAATATTTATCTATTAATTAAAATCAGTAGAATGAATCAATTACAATTTTAATTAGTGAATAAATATTTTAAGTAAAATAATAACTTTAATTTTTTTAAATATATATTTTTTAGTTCTTAAATATATTATTTTTATTATTTTTTATAAATAGATATTATATTAATTTTTTACTCTAAATCTAGATAAGGAAAAGATAATGCAATCAGATTAAGCTAAGTGTAAGTGGGATGAAGAAAGTAAACACATATAATAAATAGTCTTATGAGTTAATGATCAGTGCCATCATATCCCTCCCATTCTCAAATATTAAATCAATGAACATCACATACAATTGTACGAGTACATTTAATTAACAAGGAGTGGATTAGTACTCATTATTTGTTATCTTTTTTTAATTCAGTAATTATTATTAAATTGATACATGTTAAATTTTAAAGAAAATGTAGCATAAATTTGTTACCTTCAATAAAAATATATTTTAGGTCTCGTATTTATTTAAAAGAGCAATACAAATATATTACCTTTAAAAAAAAGTTTTAAAATTCCATTTTATAAAGGAAATAAATTTTTATGATCCTTTCTTAAAAGTAGTAGATTTATACTGCTCTTTTAAATAAATATGAGTTTAAATTATACTTTTATTAAAAATAATAGATTTTATCGTCCTTTCATTTTATAGTTTAAACATGTGACTTAAAAAGATAAAGACTAGAGGTATTCAAAATATATCTGATCTAATTCTACTTGGTAAAACCAATTTAATTAATGATTAATGTGTACTGATTTAGAATTTTTATAGATTTTTAAAGAGATGAATATTTATAAAAAAAAAAAAAAGAAATTATGGACTTTTTAAGACTATTAGTAAATTTTAATAAAATTTTGTATATTGTAGTGAATTTTATTAAAGATAAAAATAAAAATATAAGAAAATTCGTATAAATTAATTTTTAGGTAAAGAGAATATTGAGGGGCATTTTCTTATATATACTTTTAATCAAAAAGTCCATAAAAATTTAAAAAATTTATAATTAATGACTTTTTAAATATACTTATATTTTTAAAAACTTCTGTAAATTTTGATTTAAATAACCTAAATTTTAAAAGAATTTTAAATATTTTTATACAATCCTTATTAAATACAACTAAAGTTTATATATTTTAAAAAACTATATAAAATTTTAATTGGATACACTTAAACTTTTACAGAGTCTTTGAACATCCTAATTAAACATACTTAGATTTTAAAACTCCATAAAAATCATTAAAAATTTTAATTGAATACACCCCTACAAATTAAATTTTCTCGATTATTATTTATCACGTCTTATTTTATTTTAATAGATTTTTTTCTTACTAATAAATATAATATTTTTTAACTAAATAAGCCTAAGATATAATGTCCTTTTTTATTGTTTAAATTAACTACTTTTTTAAACCAAGAACAATTTTTTTTAGTTCAAACAAAACAGTACCAATTTTATTGGGTATAACACTCAATAAACTAACATAATTGATTAAGCTAAATATTTACTTCGTTATGTATGATATTTAGACTTTAAATTATAGTATATGTTTACTTTAACATAAAACTAAATGTATATATTAAAAACAAAACAAAACTGCAATAAATAATTAGTTATTAAAAATAAAAACTTAAAGAAATTGACAACATTTGATTAAAAAAAAATACTGAAACCAATTCAAATTAATGCATATGATTTGGATTGAATTAGTTTGAAATTGTCGTGACTCCTTTGATAATTATTTCAATTTTGAATTTTGAATTTAAATTTTAAAAATTTTAAAATTAGATATGTTTGACTCATTTTTAATTTTTATTTTTTGAATTTAGAATTTCATTTTTAAAATTTGGCTAAAGTTTGAAATTAAAAAAAGTTAGTTTTTTTAAAAATTAATAATCTAATCACACTCAATTATACTTAATTTTATTCAAAATGATTAAAAATTCAAAATTTAATGTAAAATTACCAAAAATATTTTTGAAAATGAATTTTAAAGCTTAAAATGTTGAAATATATATATATATATATATATATATATATATATATATATATTAAGAATTGGTTATAAAACAAATAATATTTAATTTTTAATTTCTATTTTTTAAAATTAAAACTAAAAATTAATTATCAAACGATTTTTACTATTTTCAAAATTTTTTGAAATTAAAAATATAATTAAACAATAAAAATAAAAACTGAAATGGTTATCAAATATAATAAAATGATTCTGTTTTCATTTTTCAAAAAGTAGTACTTAATGTGCCTACGAAAAGCTATAGGGGGTTGGGATTTCAAGACTTTGAAGCCTTTAACTTCACTCGTTTAGCCAAATAAGGGTGGAGGACCTAATTCATTAATTATGTGCTCGTGTAATTAAATTAACCAAGTCACGATACTATGAAATGGATTGAAGCTCGAATTCATCAAACTTTATCCCAAAGGCCGAAGCTATACTCTCAATCCAATTAAGTGGCATGAGAGTTTTTGGACATAACAACATATTTACAGTTAAGAGCTGTTACAATTTAATTATAAACTAATGATTGTTATTATGTGATCTTGCTAATATTTGAAGAATAAAATTCACTTGTTAAAAAAAAAACAAAAAAGTAGTTACTTAAATTGGAGAGAATTATTTATTGAAGTCAATAGCATATTATTATTACGAAAAAAAAAGAACACAAATAGATAAAAATGACATTATTTATTAATTTTTTTAACATTAAAATTTATTATACTAATTTTTTTATTGATTTAGATCTTTATATTAGCATCAGTCTAATATATATGAATGAATAATTTTTCTCAATTGACTTTGTTTTGGTTTTTATCAAAACCAATCCAACACACAAGGTTTGCACTCCCTTAGCGACGCCGACAACGAATCGTAATTTGAATCTACCACAAGTAGACAAAACCATTTATAATCTGACAATCAACCGGCCAACTAGGAATATAAAATAGTTAATTTGTCAAAAATCAAAGAAAGAATATTAGGTAGTACAATACAAACATTATTTTATTGATACGGCTCTAATGGCGGTGTGTGTTCTACAATCATTTATGTGCATATTCCAATATCATAATCAAGCAACTTGGCTTGTTTTCACACATTGTTTTAAGGATAAACTGCATTGATATATATATATATATATAATTTTACACTTTAATTTTTTACTATTTTTTTTAATGATTTAGCCCACTTATTCTTCACTTAAATTTTTTTTTTTATTAATTTTGTTATGATTTAACCAACTTATTCTTAAATCCTAACAATAATACTAAAATAGAAATCAATTTAAAATTTGATTATTATGCGTCAAAATTGGTTGTCACTTTGAAGGTTATATTATCTTGAGCTAATAATTTAATTTTAATATATATATATATATATATATATATATATATATTACTGCCAAAATAAAACTAAAAATAATTGTTGAGGAAATCAAAACATATATGAAAAAAATGAACTGAGTTAATTAATCCCCCATGTGATTAATACGTGGTCAATCTAACCTATGTTGTTTAATTTTATGTTGATTTCAATTTTGAAATTGAATTTACAAGAATGAAATAGAAAATAAGAAAATAACAATAAATTTTTTAAAAAATATATACACAATTAACATAATTTAGCCTTATTTTAATATTAATTGTAGAGGTGATTCCAAAGGCCAGCTTTACATGTTGACGAATGAACGGTTTGAATTGGGTTATTTTTCCAAAATAAAAAGAATAGTTGGGAATTGGAAATAAAATATTTGCTAACCAACATGGATGAGAGAGATTTAGTGCTTTGTTGAAATTGACATTTTTAGAAGGAATTTCAAAAGCAAATTATGAATAAAAAATAATTTTTATGTGAACTCTTGTGGCATATCTTAAATCAAATGGTTAATTCTTATTGACTTAACAAATAAAGTGGCTTATATCGCATTGAAATATAAGTAAAATAAATATAATATTTGTTTATGTTGTAATTCACATGTTATACACCATTTTAATTATTTAACGCCAATTATTTGTTGCTTAATTACGTAAATTTCATGTAAATCTATAAAAGATCTGAAATTGGAGTGCATATTATGGATATATAAATAATATAAGTATTTAAAACAACTATTTGCAGATTTTTTTTTCTGTGTCTGTGACTTATGTGATCTTTAGTTTTTAGGTTACTTTGGTTTTGAAAAAAAGAGTCGTACAAAATTAACTTTTTTTCTAACTTTTTATTAATTAGAATCTCACGTATCACACATGTGCCTATCTTTTTTTTTTTTTTGAGTTGTATCTTTTATTTGTTTTAAGTTAAATATTTTTAATTAAAAGATTAAATATTATTTTTTATTAATAAATTTAATATAAAAATAAACACATAAATAGAGGAAAAATAAATTGAGAATTCTAATACATCTTTTTCGACATAATGCTTAAGTAAATTTTTTTTATAATTTTTTAACTTGAAACTGAAAAGTTATTATCATTGTCTGTTATTTTTCTCATTTACTTGCTCATTGTTATTGACTCATTAATCATTATCATGTCTCTTTCTCTCGCTCACATTCTGTCCTCTTTCTCTCTTCCATATTGTCTTTGCTCGTGATCTGCGGTGGATTTAGACTTATCCTAGTAGGTCAACTGTAAAAATAATAAAAATAATATTATTTATTGATGATTTTTAGAGTATTTTAATTTTTATGTTTGTACTCTAAATAATTTTAATTTTCAATTAAAGTTTTTTAAATATTTAAATTTTAAACATCGATACATTTTTAGCTAAATTATACAATTTTTTTAATTAATTGCAAATTTAAAAATATTAATATCAATTTATCATTTCTAAAAGGATATTTTTGTCTTTCCACATCAATTTTTTTTAACTGTTTAAATTATTTTTGGACATGCCTAAAACTATTTATATTAAGATTTTTTTTTTCTTATATTAATTTTTATTTTACAAACTATACTTTTTTAATTATTTAATTTCTATGTTCAAATTGATGAAAATGACCAATATAAATATCATATCTTATCATGTGCTGTACAAATGAGTAAGCTGGTCAAATTTGGATGAAAATTAATAGTGTCCCAAAATCAAAACAACTGAAGTTATCATTCCTAGTTTCCTACTATAAGGATCTAAATTGACTGAAGGACTAAACTCTTCACGCTTGTTTATAACATCATTACATTTATATTGATATATGTATCACATCTGAGTCATAAGATGTAAGTACAATAATTTAAAGTAATTTAATTAATATGTCCAATTAATTATTAAAATAAAATGACACCGGTTATAAGTTTCAAAGTTTCCTAACAAAATAATGCACATAATCAGTTGAAAGGATCGAAGATAACAGACAACGAGTTAATATTTAGCTGAGAATGACATGACATCTATTATTTCACTAGCTTGGAAATATTTGTTATGATCCTAAATTTTCCATTCTTGCCCTGTAGAGTCAATTAAAGTAAATTGATAGACAAGTTCTCAAATACTGCCGAAGCTAGCATTAATAGAACGTGCAACTTTACTAAATGATATCTCTTTTTTATATTTATACATATATGGTAATCGAATTTCTTTTCATAAATCTTATTTGCTTCAACTTGAGATAAATATCAACTTCCATGACAGCTTAACATTGATTGAATTTTGCAAGACCCCAAATTTTACTTGACAGCTCCCAATTTTTCAACCTATTATTTTATAACACGTGAGACGTATATGAAGTTTGTGAATTTTTTTTTTCTTCATATATATCATATAAGAAAACAAAATATGCTTCTTTAACTAAAATATAGATGATAATTAACTAATGACCGTGACAATTAATTGACCTTGTTTCCATTGTAAGTTGTGACTACAACAAGTCTATGGGTTATATCATGCCTTGTTGAATATAAAGCTTTGACCTAGATCTACAAGTTACAAGTCAAATATATGAAAATTGACAAACAACAAAGAAACGAGGGAAGAAAAAAAATTGGATTTGGCTTTGAAATCAAGTGGTATTGATGAGCGCCCCCAATGACTCAGATGCAAAAAAAAATTGGCCACGTTCAAAGGATCATAACTTACAATTTTGGTATACCAAAATTTTAATATTTGTTAACTTCATTTATATAAATTGATATAAACAGGTAATTATAAAATTTCATTTCTTAATCCAATAAGTAAAATTAATCTTGATTAATGAAAGAAAAATATATAATCAAATCATGAGAGGGGGAAAAAAAACAAGAAAGAGGAGCAGCCACAATTCTAATTTTATAAGTTGACTTGTAAGTCGATTTTTGTGAACTTATAAATTTACTGAGGATGAAACCATGAAGGCATTATTTCTAATATTCATTGCGTGTTTTCTTATCCAAAAAGTGGAAATCATTTAGAAGAATATGTCAAAGCGAGCAAGTAATAGCTTAGCTACGTGTGTTTATCATCTATTTAATTTTGATTTATTTCCCAGCAAAAAGCTATTCGTGATGTAAAAGCAGTGAAAAGCATGAATTTGAAAATACAAAATTGCTTAGGTGTGTTTCCACTAAAGGGTCAGAGATAGTTATGTCCATTTTACTTGCTCTTTCTCCATTTTCGTACGAAGATTCTACCATTCTTTAGCATTTTTTTTATATGACTGTTACATACTCACACTTATTCAATGACAAAGCTATTAGATAGATCAGACCGGGCTGAGTGTAACCCAGTTTGAATTATAAATAAAAAACACATAATATTATTTACAATTTATTCTTATATAGCACACATATTTATAAGTTTCAACACATAGGTTTTACCATTATAAAGTTTATTACATTATTTTATCTCCTAACAAATGTTGCACACGATTCATAATAACTATATTTTTCATTTATTGTGACCATTCAGTTTTCTTTAATTTTGAAAGGAAAATGTCCCATATTCTCACTCGACCGCTCAATACCACCCTATTTGTTAAACCTTCATATCAAATTAATGACATTCTTATATTTAAATAAATAGGTATTTATCGATTAATTAAAAAAAAAAATTCTTATATCTAAGATCATACACATAACTGATTAAAAAAAATCATACACCTAACTCATAAACAATTTTGCATCAAGGATGAGCAATGATCACTTTCAAATGAAAAAAAGATATAATTTTTCTTCTTTTTATTCCTTTTCAGAAATTTTAATAAATTAATGACATTATTTATAGGTTTAAATTTAATTGCATGGCATAACACTCTTCATATAAAATTTCACTTTTAACCCCTCTAATCAGTGTACACACACATATATATTTACAAAATTTTAAAAAATATATATGTTTTCGTAAAAAGAAGAAGAAAAAAAAGACGTAAATTTTTCTCATAACGTAAAAACTTATATTTTTTTAGGAGGTTAAAACTAAAATTAGTTTAATAGATAAGTCATATTAGAACATGAGGGTTTTTTATATTGAACTTATTTGTAATATTTAGTACAACTTTATTTCTTCTTTTGAAATTAAAAAAAAAATCATTTTTAAATAAATTTAACATTCTTTTCAATTTTCCTCGAACAATAGGTTACTATCTCACTCATAATATATTTGAACTTGAGATAATTTATGTTGGTTGGGGTTTGAAAGAAAAAAAAAATAATTTTTTTTTACATTATGAGTTATTTATTGAATTATTGTATAAATATTGTGTTAATTGATTAGTTTAATTTTTATTTTACATAATTATTTTATTAAAAAATATTATGAAATAATTATAATGTTCGGAAAAGTTAAATGAATGCAAATCATCTCATCCATCAATATATAATATACAATTCAACTCAAAAAAGATGAAAAATTACTTAAAATAATACTCTTTAAAATTTATATTAATAAAATTAGTATAATTTTTTAAAATTGAAATGATATGAATTAGTATTGAATTAAAACTAATACGTACTACTATTTTGTTGTCAAAAGTTTTAAGGAATATAATATTTATTATTTTTTATTAAAAAAAATTAGGCTAATAGATGCGCGTGTGTATATTTTGCTAATAAATAGATGCTATATTTATAATAAACAGATTCCAACCCATGCTTATTAAATATCCGAAAAGTACATATGCTGCAAATGGCTGTTAAACATTTTGATCTTTTTGAGATATTGTTGATGTATGTGATTTTAGTGCGCCAGATATGCTTTGATGTAGATGCAGCAACAATGGGGTGGGAGCGTATCCATTTCTGCTAAAGATAATTTGTGACAAACTTACTTATATGTTGAATTGAATGTTATGTTAGTCAATATCAGATCTTAGTGGACATTAATTAGTGCTTAAGAAAACTGAAAGTGTTATTTGATTTGTATACGCAATTGTACAACTTTACACTCTTAACTTATGATTACACAAATGAGTGTACTGGTGAGGGAAAATGGTGAGTATATAAGGAATATTTGCTAAAAGAAAAAAAAAAAATTTAATTAGTTTAATTATATGATATAATCTCTTTTTATATATATAATTTTATTTTTAATCTTCTTAAGAAGAAAATATATATTTATTTTTCTTACAATGTAAATGAATATATATTTTTTAATGTTATAAGAAAATAAATATGTATTTTTTTAAGAGATTAAAAGTAAAGTTAAATAATTAAATTATTTATCTAATATATATATATATATATATAATTAAAGTAATTTTTGAAGACCATGAAAATAAAATATTGGTTTCGGCTCTTGTTAATCATGATTTTAGTTGAGGATCATTGTGATAATTTTCACAACCTCCTATTTAACTTATATATTTAATTGATTTTATTTTTTATTTAAAAAAAAAAACACATATTTTTTGCTATAAAAAATATATTTACACTGTATTTTTTAATATATATATATATATAAAAGAATTAAAAAAATTGAAATGAATGGAATGCACTTCAACCTATTTTTTTAATGAGAGATCTAATGAATTTTGAGCATCCTCTCTTTCATACTTTAGTAGGTCTAGTCTTTTTTTTTTTTTTTCTTTGCTGAAAACTGTTAGAGGGCCATCTTTACCCTCAGTTCTCGTTTATTTAGCAGGCCCAGCTCAGGAGCCAAAGTAGTCCACGAGCGAATTTTTTTTTATATATAACAGATATATTTTTAAGTGATAGACTCAAATTTTTTAACTTTTTAATTTTTAGAGTTTAAAATTTTTCTCTCTCGTATTAAACCTCTTATTTATTTCTAACCCTCTCTATCCACAATCCCTATGTATTTGTATTATAAAAAAAAATTCTCCAATAGAGCACAATGTTTTATAAAGTTACATATAATTTCCATAATAAAATCAACAAGTGCTCCCACGATTCTGACCAGGTTTCGAATCACAGAATGCGCATTTAAGGTCAACTTATTAAATTGATAGGTGGTAAATTATATAGTTACTGTTTTATAAGTGAGTACAATATTAAATAATATTAACATTTATATTGCACACCTAATAAAAATATTAATAGTTAGAAGGGTAAAGAATCACATTAGTTCTTTTATTTATACAAAATATATTATTTAGTCTCCTAGTTTAAAAAAAGTGTTAATTAGTCATTTTGTTTGTAAAAAAAGTGCTAAAAAATAATATTTGATATTTTTTTAATATTATTTTATTATTAAAATTTACATTTGATTAAACAAAAGAGGGCAGAGTGGTCATTTTATCCAAATTAAAATTCATACGTATTTGGAAGCCTTAAAAGCATATTAAAATCATTTTTTTAACATTATAATCTTCACCATTATTCTCGTTCACACTCTTCTTTCTCTGTAAAAATTTGTTAATCCTTATTTTTATTTTCATCTCAAGCTCATATGAAAACTTCACCTTCATTATTTCCTTTCTCTCCATCTCTGCTTAGTTTTTTTTTTTTGCAACAATGGAATAAAATACGAAAATAACCCCACATTGTTTTTGAGGGATTGAGGCTGAAATGTCAACTTCGTTAACTCTAAAAAAATTCTATGAGGTAATTTTTTGGTTGCTCAATGATATGTAATATTTTTTTACAAAGTATTTTAGGTTGCTAGTTAGGGACGAATAAATGTAAAATCCTTCTTGTTTTTGTATTTTTTTAAAAGAAATTGATGATGATGGTTTAAATGTAATTAAATTGTTTATTTTGTTGGGTTTTATTTTAAAAATTATCTATTGAATGACATTAATTTTTTCCTATTTAGATAATTAAACAAATAATTTATTTCCTATTTAATTATCCTGTTGCAATATATTAATTTTTTTCTTTAATATCTTTTTTAAGAGTTTTTGTCATCTTTTATGAATTCAATTCTCCTTGAAATATTTTAATAATAAAATATTAATTACAAATATAAAAAGTATTTATTTGATTATTTGTTTATAAATAAAAAGATTAATGAACATATTTTATAAAATACATAATTAAATACTACTTTTTATCAAAATAAAAAAAATTTATATAATACTTTTTTCTAAAATTAACTAGAGTCCCAAATATATACATATAGATATATTTATATGCTGTCTCATCACGTACTACTAAATGCTGGTATTTGAATTTATGTGACATAAAATTACTGTTAAATAATATTTATAAGATTGTATCAAATAAAAAATTTAAATATTAATTAAAATTATAACAAATTTATTATCTATAATAATTATAAGTTCATACTCTTAAATCTTGCAAGAATCTTTGCCGTCTGTCTTTGAATAAAATTTAATTTAATTTAAATTATAAAAAAAAAAAAAAAAAAAAAAAAAACTATGAGGATTGTCAAATATTTGTAGCCTCTAAAAAAATACAAAAAAAAAATATTTTTATTATACTTTAATGCATATATTAATTTATAAAACATAATTTAATTAACTCATATTAATAAATAGTCTTATAATTATTTCATCATCTTGCATTTTTAATTTTATATTGAATAAAAAATTGACACATTATATATAACAATTTAATTAATATAGTACTAGGTCGAAGAAAGGGTGGTACATGTTCATTTGTTATTACAAAAGTGTCATTTAAACACCATAAATTTTTTTATAGGAGCAAAATGGTTATTATAAAAAATAGCTGCTAAATTTTTTTTAAAAATAAAATAAAACAATCGTCCCCCTTTTCACAACACAGTACCATTATTTTTGATCAACATCTCCTATAATGTCCCATTATCAGAACCAAAATTCCTCTACCATCTAACCTTTGTCATCAACATCTTTACCACAGGTTACCGACTACCTCAAAAAAATAAAAATAATTATTCATCTCTTCAACTACTAATATTGACCTTTTGATTTCATATCGCCAATGAGTGTAGCCTCCCTAGCTGCAAATTAATCAAGCCCAAATATTCTCAGAACTTGACTCCTTCACAATTATCATTTCTTTCTCAATGAACAGTTTTAAGTTTTTTTTTGTTGATTTTGCCAAAATCTGTTAAATGTATAAGTCAAGATGCAATCAATATTAAAAGAATGAACTTGTTTATTGATCAACTGAGACAGCAATATAAATAGCTTTACAAAGCAACAAAAAGGAGCAAAAACAGCCCACGTTTAACAACTTCTATAAACGTGGTAATCAACTAAGGAATAAGTCAAACAAATAACAAACTCCTAAATAATAGGACTTATTAGCTAACTAATAAACTAATACTTTTAAAGCTAAAGAATAAGTCAAACAAACAACAAACTCCTAAATAATAGGACTTATTAGCTAACTAATATTTTTAACATCCTCCCTTAAACTAAATGCTAGTAGCATTAGTTTACACTTGAGTCTGAACAAACCCCCAGAAGACCATGCATCTTCAAAAAAATATCAAGCTTTAGTGGTTTGGTCATAATGTCTGCAACTTGGTCTTGTGTATGAATATGAACCATCTTCACAACTCCTTCATTTGAAAGCTCTCGAAGAAAATGAAAGCGACCATGCATCACTTTATTCTTAGAGAGCTAAATTGTTGAACTGTTATCATAAAAAATCATTGTAGGGTCAAGTTGAGCATGACCTAATTGCTTCAAAATCCTTCTTATCCACATTGCTTGGCAAGCACATGAAGCAGCAGCAACAAATTCGGCTTCGGTAGTAGATAAAGTCACTACAGGTTGTTTTCTTAAATACCATGAAACAGCTCCTGTACTCAACTTAAACACATATCCTGAAGTGCTCTTTCTGTCTTCTATATCACCAGCATAATCACTATCAGTAAAAGCACTCAACTCCTTATTTTCTCCCTTCCTATAGAATAATCCAAAATTGATAGTACCCTTCAAATATCTCAATACCCTCCTTGCTGCTTTTAGATGAGATTCTGTTGGATTCTCCATGTATCTGCTGATGAGACTAATCACGAACATTATATCCGGTCGTGTAGCAGTCAAGTACATCAAGCTTCCCACTATCTGTTCATAAAGTGTGCTGTCTACCTTCAAACCATTCAAATCTTTCACAAGCTTTGTACCAGGAACAATAGGATTGTGAACTGGATTGCATTCACTCATTCTGAACCTCTCTAACACCTCCTGTGCATACTTCTTTTGGCCAATAAAGATTCCATCTGAACTTTGCATTACTTCAATACAAAGAAAATACCTCATCTTTCCAAGATCAGTCATATCAAATTCATCCATCATAAATTGCTTAAACTTAGCAAACATGTGTTCATCATTACCAGTGAAAATTAGATCATCAACATAGAGGCACACAATCAAAATCTTACCTCCATCTTCTGTCTTGATAAACAAAGTGTGCTCATAAGGACATTTTTTGAACCCTTGCTTCACAAAATAAGACTATGCGACTGTACCAAGCTCTAGGAGCTTGCTTAAGTCCGTATAAGGCCTTCTTTAGTTTGTATACCTTATGCTCACTGCCTTTCTATTCATACCCTGGTGGCTGCTCAACATACACCTCTTCACTTAGTTCTCCATGTAAAAAGGCTGACTTTACATCTAGTTGATAGATTGTCCATTCTTTCTGTGCTACAAGAGAAATAATCAATCTGATTGTATCAAGCCGAGCCACTGGTGCGAATACTTCAAGAAAATCAACTCCATGTTGTTGTGCATATCCCTTTGCCACAAGACGAGCCTTGTACTTGTCCACCTCTCCATTCTCTTTGCGCTTTGTCTTAAAGATCCACTTAACTCCAATTGTCCTTCCTCCCGCAGGTAGTTCTGTCAATTCCCAAGTATCATTTCTTTCAATGGCTTCTATTTCTGCATCCATAGCTTTCCTCCATTTTGAGCTTTTTGTAGCTTCTGTGTAATTGATAGGATCACCTCCTGTAAACAAGGTTAGATATGCTGTATTTTCTTCCTCAAAAAGACCTTCACCGCTCACATAATCATCCATCCGTCCTGGTGGCCTTCTAATTCTTTTCTCATCATCAGTAGATAAGTGTTTTTCTGCTGACTCACATGTATCACCATTGTATACTTCATCCTCTGAGCCTTCTCTTTCACTGTAAGCATCCACATCCCATTCCAGATCAACCGCAACTTCTTCTTGATGAGTCTTATTCCAATCCCATCCTCTATCTTCCTCAAACTTCACATCTCTACTTACGATTATCTTCTATGAAATTGGATCATAGAGTCTATATGCCTTTGACTCCTCACTAACTCCAAGTAATACACATTTCAAGCTTTTATCCTCAAGCTTTGTTCTCTTGTTATCTGGGACATGAACGTGTGCAATACATCCAAAAATTCTAAAGTATGAAACTGATGGTTTATATCCGCTCCAAGCTTCTTCTAGAGTAATATTCTTCACAGTTAGAGTAGGACTTCTATTTAGGATATGAATAGTCCAGTTTGCTGCTTCTGGCCAGAAATTTTTTGGTATCTTCTTCTCTGTCAGCATGCATCGAACCATATTCATAATGGTCCTGTTCTTTCTCTCTGCAATACCATTTTGTTGTGGAGTGTATTCTTTCTCTCTGCAACACCATTTTGTTGTGGAATGTATACCGCTGTTAGTTGCCTTCGAATGCCATTCTCACTACAGAAGCTAGTGAATTCTTTGGATGTGAATTCACCACCTCGATCAATTCTCATACCCTTTAAGTACACATCGGTTTCTTTCTCAACAATACTCTTGAACTTTTTAAAAACAAAGAATGCTTCTGATTTTTCAGCCAAGAAGAAAATCCAAGTTTTTCGACTAAAGTCATCAATAAAGCTGATCAAATACCTCTTTTTACAGTTGGAGATAGGCGTGATCGGTCCACATATGTTAGCATGCACTAGTTGAAGAATTTGAGATGCTCTCCACGTGCTTTCTTTAGGAAAAGGATCTCTTTGTTGTTTTCCTATCAAACAACCTTCACATACTTTTGAGGGAGCTTTGAGTTCCGGCAATCCTTGTACCATGTCCTTCTCCTGAACTATCTTTAGTCCTCCATAACTTAAATGCCCATAACGACAATGCCATAACCTTGCAGGATCTTCTGTAATAGCGTTGAAGCAGGCTTGTTCCTTCGGTAAAGACTGAACTAGTAGAGTGAACATTCTGTTTGATGTCATTGAAGTTTCTATGATCAACCCTCTGTCAGGGTGATAAATCCTACACCTCCCTTGTTGTATAAGAATTGCAAGACCTCTTTCTTGCAACTGTCCGATGCTTAGCAAATTGTTCTTCAGGGCTGGTACATAAAATACCTCTGTGATTACGTGCACAATTCCATTCACTTGAAACTTTACATTTCCTTTACCCATCACAGTCATGTTTGAGTTGTTTCCCAGCTTTACAGTTTGTCTAAACTTTTCATCAATAGTTGAGAAAAGTTCTCTCTTCCCACACATGTGATTGCTGCATCCAGAGTCAAGAAACCAAATCTCCTCCTTTTCAGCTTCCTTCTCATCTACATAAGCCATTAACAGCATCTCTTCATTGGCTTCTACATAATTTGCTCTTGTTTCCTTCTCCTTATTAGGACACTCGTACTGGTAATGCCCTAATCCATGGCAGCTGTAGCATTCCACAGTGGATCTATCATAGCCTTGTCAACCTCTTTCTCTACCTCGTCCTCGAAAGCTACCACGTCCTCTTCCTCTGCTGCCAAAGCTTTCATCATGCGTGACTTTCAATGCTTGTTCTTCCTCAGAAGCATGGCCATTCATGCGTTGCTCATGCACTAAGAGACTACTTTGTAACTCATCAATGGATAAGGAATCTAGATCATTTGACTCCTCAATCGAGCAAACTACGTAGTCGAACTTGGAAGTCATAGATCTTAGGATCTTTTCTATAATGTCAATGTCTGCCATCTTCTCACCATGAATTCTCTTCTTGTTAGCTATTATGAAAGTTCAAGCGAAGTTGTCAGTCACAGATTCTCCCGTCTTCATGTGAAGAACCTCCCATTCCTTGCGAAGAGCTTGCAACTGTGCACATTTGACTCGTGCCGTTCCCTGGTACTTCTGCTTCAAGGAGTCCCAAATATCCTTAGCTGTGTCTTTCTTCAGAATGGTCTCTAGAGTTGGACAATCTATGGCTTGGAAGAGATAGTTTTTGGCCTTCAAATCCTTCAGTTTAAGATCTTCAATTTCTTTCTTCTGTACTTCTGAGAGAACCTCTCCTTCTGCTGCTGCAGGAATCCCTTGTTCCACCAAATTCCAATATTCTTTTGATTTGAGGAAGTTTTCCATCAACATGGACCAGTGATCATAATGTCCATCCAGCTTCGGAATTGATGGCTGCACGAAATTGCTCTCTGTCGCCATATTACTGCTACCAAATTGCTTCTTAGTTGATCAGGCCCCCGCTAAGAGGCTCTGATACCAAATGTTAAATGTATAAGTCAAGATGCAATCAATACTGGAAGAATGAACTTGTTTATTGATCAACTGAGACAACAATATAAATAGCTTTACAAAGCAACAGAAAGGAACAAAAACAGCCCACGTTTAACAACTTCTATAAACGTGGTAATCAGCTAAGGAATAAGTCAAACAAACAACAAACTCCTAAATAATAGGACTTATTAGCTAACTAATAAACTAATACTTTTAACAAAATCAAGTAGCAAGAACACTTGGACCTGAATAATCAATAGTTGATAAGACTATACTCGTAAGTGGTGTGAAATACAATTGTTAGTATCAACAGTCGACAAGATAAGCAATTTGGAAGTTTGATGAAAAAGGGACTAGAAGGCTTTTTTTTTTTTTTAATTTCCACATGTGATTTTTTATATTAACCATTTTTCCCCAATAAAAAAAGTTCATGTGATTATTTTTAACTTGTATGACATTTTTAAAAAACAAAAAGACTTTTGTGTTCCTTTCCGGTAATGGAGGAACTAAAGTACACTTTTTCAATAACAAAATGAATATATGTGGCTCTTTTTTCGTACTAGACCATTAGTCATAAAAATATAATATTCGATATTAAAAAAATATGAGTAATACTATATGCATCAAGTTGTAATATGTATTAAATAATGTGACAATTATTTATTAAATATAAAGATGGAGATGTGAGATGATGAAGTGATTGTTGACTCTTTACTAATATAATACCAATTAAATTATGTCATGTAAATTAATAAGAATATATTAAGTTGTAATAAAAAATAGGATGAAGAGCCAAAATGGTCATTTTTCTTAGGTAATAAATATTGGGTTTGGTACTTTTTCATTACTCAAGTTATATCAAAAGTACCCCAATTGACCATGTTTTCAAGTAGTTTCAGTTTAGTACCAATGTTTTCCAAATAGTTCCAATTTAGTACCCATGTTTTAAAAATGGTTTTGGATTTAGATTTTTAGCAGATTTGGTCAAATTTATAAGTTAGGGGCAGGGTTAATTTTGTCCATTTTTTATGGTTCGCGCTTGGAAAAATGACCTCAACTATTTTTTCGCCATTTTTACTGGAAATAAGGTATTTTTTAGCCATTTTTCCTATTTTCAATATCACAAAACATATTTACTATCCCTTTTCTTCAGTTTCTTTCTTCTTCTTTGAATTTTCAGTTTGAAGAATGGAAAAAATAAGAAGCACATCTCATGAAAGTATTCTGATTTGTTATTGTGGGAGAGTTGCAAAATTACTGTGTTCATGGACACTGCAAAATCCTGGTAGAAGGTTTTATACTTGCAAAGAGGTGAGTGAATTTTTTGCACCCACGTTCTTCACTGCAAAGATATGTAGTGAGTTTGTGAAATTTTTTTTGTTTTCTTTATTACTTCCTATTGGAGTCATCATAATTATTTTCAGGAACGAAACTTATTATGACATCTTATTTTATTGTTTGCTTGGATGTATCACCTTTAGTGTCTTCGAAAAATAAATGGAGGTTATGGGTTTATTTAGTTCAATGCTTCTCATATTATAAAATAATACTTATCAATTCGGGGGCATATTGACATTTGTCTGTTTGGTACCTAAAAGAGAATTTAGTTTAAGATTTAGAAGGAGTTTCTCCATGAGCTTAGGAATTCAAACTAAATTTGTATTTTAGATTTATTGTTTATAAGCATGCCCCAACAGGAGAAAAAAGAAAGTTTTCTTGTACTCTTTTCTTCTAAAGAAAAGTTATTTGAGTTGCTATTTACTTTTGCAAAAATTGCTATTGCTTGTGGATTTGTATAAAAGTTATTTTTTGTGAAAATGTGATTTTTTTTGTGGGATTTTATACTAGACAATTTGATATTGTAGTTTTTTATATTAAAATTTTTGATAATTTTAACTCTATAATTTTTATGTGAAATTGTGATTTTATTTATTTGTTTTTTGCAGTATAGTTAAATTGTAGTATAATATTAAAAAAAATTGTTTTGTTATGTTTTTTGTTTTGTTTAGTTGATAAGTATCAATTTGTTATTATTAATTTTTTTTTACAGAAACGTAAATGAAAGAGTTCAATCAATTCGGGGATACAGTTGTAATTTTTTTTGATGGCATGATAATGCATGTTCCGATAGATATGGTATTGTTATAAATAGTTTGCTTAATCGCGTGAACATGATTGAGGAAGAAAATAAAGAAAAGAGAGAAGATAATGAAAATTTGAAGGAAGAAAATAAAAAGTTGAAGGAAGATATGGCAAAATTGAAGAAAAAATATAATATTGGGTATTTAATTTTAATTACTATGTGGTTGCATTTGTATTTTTTTTTTTAAAATGATATAGTTATGGTTTAAGATAAGTTGTTGAGGATGATGGACGAATCCTCAATTTTTTAGCTGTTTTGAACTCTGTCTAAAAACTATCGATATTCGGTTCATATGTGTGTGCTAATAAAAGTTTGTGAAGTCTCCTGTCATATATCCATTTTGCAAGATTTGTTAAGGTCACATGCATGTGAAGTTAAACCTATCATATAATTTTAATTACAATGTTATCTAAAAACTTGTCATATAATATTAAACCACATGCATATAATATAAATGCCTTATAATATTAAACCTGTCATATTAAACTAAAATGAAGTTAAACCTATTAAACAACAACTGTTTTGATAAACCAATTAAACACAATATTTGCTGTATTTCTTACAAGTAATTTTTTAACCAGTTTAACCTAAGAAAGCATTAAAACCATTAAACACAATTTACATTAGTCCCCATAATATAACATTCTTGTATGGGTTTACCCTAATAAAATATTCAGCAATGTCAAACAATTTTGTACGTCTTTGAAGGCTTGCTACACATTTAATATTATGCTTTACGCGTCGAGACTTCCTCTTGATGTGCCTAATGATGTGTTAAAATGTGTACTCGCAAGTGTACGAATCACTCGTAGTAAAGTGACAAGCAAACTTCCAAGGTCGGTCTCTCAAGGAATTGCAGTGGTTTTAAATAACTAACTTTTAATTAAAACAGAGTTCTAATGAAAATAAAACGCTAATTAAATAGAGTTCTAGTGAAACTAAAACTCTAAGTAACTAGAATCCTAATGCTAATAAAACTGTAAAAAGAGTTTGTTTGGTTTTGGTAACAGGAACAATCATACGAGAATCACACGAAATCAAGATGACAATCAGACAATCGATTCAATCAAATAAAATATCAAAAGAGGATGTATGGACGTTTAGCTTGGTTAACCATGTTTGCATCGAAAAGGTATGGTGATATGCATGAACGTCCTATATGAATTAAACTACCGGCTTTCCTTTTAATTAAGAAACTCCTTTTGGTCGGGGTAGGTTTCTTTATTGATGAACTAATTAACCGCCTCTGGTCAGGGTAAATTAACTAGCTATCAAATTATGCGCAAGGAGAATATGCCAATCAAATTAATGCTATGACTAAGTCACTAACTTGAAGCTTCGATTAAGTGTTTCGGAAGAGAGTTAAGGTGATGTTCCTCTAACTAAATTCTCAGATTTTTCAGTCTATCTACGAATATCAAATTGGTCCATGATTATTCATAATAAAACATCTAAACATGCTCTTAATCAAAAAGGTATTTCATTCATAAATCAATTTAATACACCATACACAATCCTAGCAAACATGGCAACACAAACTAAACATCCATAGTGAAACTAGCCGCTCATGTTCATATTGTTATTCATAGACAAATAAAATATGATCATACACTTTAACAAATGGAGAAGATAAAGTAATTCTATAACAACAAGGAAAACCTAAATCTTAATACCGCTTATGGATCGGTTGATCTACTCCTCCGTAAGCTTTATTTTCGATCGTCTTTGGTTTCCTTGAATCCTTAGAATGGTATCTCTCGCTTCGTTATCGTGTGGCAACGCTCTCAAAGCTGATTGAATGTCGTGTTTGGGTCGCAAAATTGAGAAGAGAATGAGTTGTGTATGAATTGGAGTTCTTATTTCGAGTTGTATGTAAGGGGGACTCTAAGGGGGTTTTTATAGATGTAAGGGTTTACACGAATCCTATGTGCCATAGGAATAGGCGCGCCGCGGCATGCATTTTCCCCGCCGCGGCGCAACACAATTTCTGAAAAATATGCAAAAACCCGAGAGCTCCCCGCCGCGGCATGCAATTATCCCGCCGCGGCGCGCGATGCTTCATTGTTTTCCAGAATTCAACCCGAGAGCCTCACGCCGCGGCATGCAATTCTTCCGCCGCGGCGCGCGATGATTTCCTTCTTTTCACGTCCCCCCTTACATATGTGATGGCACTATATGTAAGGCTTACATATTTTGTCTTGATTAGCCCGTAACTTGTGATCCGAGCGCCGTAGGTGTCCCGTCTTTGCGTGATTTCATCATTTGACTCATTTGACGCTAAAAACACCTGAAATGCACTAAAATATACCCGTGACTCCGAATGGATAGATTTATGAAAATAATCGAAATAATAATCATAATAAATCTATATATCAATCAATTACGCACAATTAATCACGAAATATTAGTGCTTTTCGAGCACTCATCACCTAACCATCTAAGTTTGTTTGCTTGGTTGAACTGTAATGGCATCCATATTGTTTGAAGGAACTTAACTCTCTTGTGTCATTATTGGGTTTACCTCCTGAGCTTGTATCTATAATACATCATTAAAAATAAAATACATGAGTTTGAATTTGATTGAAGTGTTATATTAAAATTTGAAGAGAGTTGCCTTATTTGATGTTGGCATAAATGTTGTTTCACTATGCGGTCCAGTAGAGCATGAGCCAACATTACATATCCCTTAATAAAATATTTAACAAAACAAAGCAAGACACACTTTTATTGCACAATTAATAACAGTTTAATAACAATTCTCCAACAATTTAGTTTTCACACCAAAACTGCAGTTTGTTTAAATCCCAGTTTTCAACAAACAGTTTTACCTTATTTAAGATATCAACAAATAGTTTTCCATAACAGTTTTCAACAAACTGTTTTACCTTATTTAAGATATCAACAAACTGTTTTCAACAAACAATTTTTCACAATCTGTTTTCCACAACAAACGGATTTTATTTGCACAGAATTACAAAGCATGTTAATAACAGTTTGGCACAAAATTACAAAGCATGTAAATAACAATTAAGAACAGCTTTGGACAGTAATAAAACTGTCCAAACAATCCACTTTTACTGCACATAATAACACATACATATAAATAACAGTTTTTCACTAACAATCACCCAGGAGTTAAGAACAGATTTGGACAGTAATAAAACTGCCTAAATAGTAATCTTTTGCTGCACAGAATTACAGTTTAATCACTACAGTTTAATAACAGTATACCATAATTACAGTTTAACACAGATTAATCACAGTTTAATACGTAATAGTAGTTTTCGAGCATGCTTACATTTTAACAGTGTAATGAAACATACTCTATAGACTGTAATTTAATATCATAGTTTAAACACAATCACAATTTAATAGTATAATCCTAACCAGTAAAAAATTTGAAAACGGAACACATTTTAAACAGAATCACACTTTTGCTGAATTTTGAATCCTAATCAGTAAAAGAATCACATTTTAATCACGCAATTCAACAAGTATTACAGAATTTTAACAATTCAATAAAATTCTACTCACAGTTTAAACTTTTTACCTCACTAGTGGGTTGATTTTGTCTTTTTTTGCAACTCCTCTTGTTGTGACCAGTTTGGTTGCATATAGAACATGTTGTACCTTGTCCAAATCTCCTCAGCTTGGTTCACCATCTTTCCTTTGCTTCACTTGATTCAATTTCTTTATACTACATTTTTCTTGATATGATTTATGCCCTGACCTTGGTCATCCACCTTTGGACATAAAAGCAATTAGATTTATTTTGATTTCTTCACCCTCATGATATGGCCAAAATTCGGGGCTCGCTACTGGATAAAGGATTGGTGCATAGGAAACTTCAAAAGCTCTTTATCTTTAATATGGAATGTACATATGTCATTGGATCTTCCTTTTGCATTAAAATACATCTTATGGCTTGTTCACATGGAATTCCTGTTAAATCCCAACTCTTGCATCGAGATTTTTTGTTTAGCAAATCCACAGCAACGATTGACTTAAGCTCAAATTGAACCTCAAACAATCCTCCTCCATTGTGCCTTGCAATGCAATCTTTTGCTTCATTTTTTGCACTCAGGAATCTCGAATATATATTGTCACCCAATTCACGACGCCATCCACTTATAGAATCCCTCTTATCAGTCCATATGTCTCTAATAATTCTCCTAATGGACTCTAACATCGTAAATATTGGTTCTTTTCGAGCATGCCTAACTTCACTATTGAATGACTCACACATATTATTTGTTTGCATGTCGCATAAAGATTCAGTTCTGCATACACACATAAGTAACAAACGTAATACAATGTTATTACTTAGTCATCAATAAGCTTTAGAAAATATAAGTTCAACACAAGAGTTACTTGAAAAAAGCTTTGCACCACTTCTTCTTTTCTTTATTAGATAGCCATTCATAAGCTTTAGGATCTCCATCATCTAATTTTTTCATTCCTATGTCAAATTACCTTGGTATTATTGTCCTAGCACACCTCCAAAAGTGCTCTGGAAGAGAAATACTTGAACCCTTGCAATGCTCTGAAGAAATACGATGCTCATCTGAAATAACTGTGCATCCCTCACCTTCTTCTAAATGTAAGTCATTCTTCAGCAAATTTAAAAACATTGCGTACGTTTCTTTATTCTCACCTTCAACTACAGTATATGCCAATGGATATCTACCATAGTTTGCATCTGATGCAACAGCAGTTACTAACACTCCCTTATGAGGACCCCTCAAAAAACTTTCATCTAATCCAATGAACCTCCTACAACCTTCTTTGAATCCTTGTTTCATTGCACCAAAACATACGTAAATTCTTTGGAACCTATCAGTTCCATCATCTCCCTTAAAAGTAACTAATTTTGCTGTGGTATTTGGATTAGTTCTCTTTAGCTCATAAACATACGTATCCAATAATTCATATTGCTCCTCATTAGATCCATTAAGTATATCTATGTGATACCTCTCTCTCACCTTATCTTGCACATCTCTCCATTTGATACTTGAATTTTCTTTAAAAATAGGAAGAAAATCTTCTACTATAAACTTACTGTTAAACAATTGTTTCATGTCATAGTTGCGTTCACATATGTGTTCATTTTCTTTGTGACATCTTGTGATAATAAAACTGTTGCATCCACCACTTTGTTTACTTGCTCTCATAACCCAATTACAATCCTTATTTGCACATATCACTCTAAATTTATTTTTCATGTTCTTTATCTTAAATAATTTCCTTCCAAACCTTATTTGATAATATCTTATAGTCCTCCTTACAACATCTAAACTAGCAAATTTCATACCAATCCTCAATTGTATTGTGTCAAGTTTGAGATCCTCCATAAAATACATTTTATCATCATCAACATCAAATACATCTTCATTTTCTTCAGATTCCTCATTTTCATTCGGATCTGCATGTTAATTGGCACTTGCACCGTCAACCATGTACTCTTTCCTTAAATCACTAGCAACATCCTCATTTTCTTCATTTCCTAACTCCACTTTAGTATATATAGATGCACCAATCTTGTAAATGTAATAGGGCATATTTTACCCACCCTTTTTGCATCTAAATCTTCTAATATTTCATGCAAACCTCTATCATCATTAACTCCGGGAGTCCTCCAAAAAAACCTCAATTTATCATAATCTAATCCAAGATGCAAACAGATGACTTTTAAAGTCTACATACTCATGTTAGCACATATATAATAATCACAATATTGCACGTTACCCCCCTTGTAATACCTATTGTTATTTTCAATAACAAAACCTCCTCTTATATGCATTTCCATTGTGAAGTAATTACTCAAAGGATCTGACCAATTGAGATAACAAAATTACTTAGATGACAATTCAAAATAACAACATTATTCACTTCTATTGAGTAAAAACAAACAACAAGGTCACACAATATCAATTAGGTTAAAAAAAAAAAAAACAAGGCCACACAATAACAAAGTACTAGAATTTGAAGGCATGGGTTCCCTAGATTAAGATGTAAATGTAAAAAAATTTCAAATCTTAATTGGGGGCTGAATAGACATAGACAAAGGGCACCATAAGCTAAAAACCTGATTTTATTTGCAAAAAAAAAAAATTATATTGAAACCAACAAAAACTGCACATATTGTCTTTCTTTTTTCGTCCAACAGATTTTTGCGAACGATCCTAGAAATAAAAGCAAACAATGAAACCCTACTCTTATTTCAATAAAAACATGGACGATACAATCACTATTCTAGTTTAATCGGCCCTAGTTTGAATTCAATAAAAACATGGACGATACAATCACTATTCCAATTCCCTGGTCTGATTTCAATAAAACATCTACCTTAATATTTCTAAGTTTGTGTAAACAAATATTTATTAAAATAAAAATCCAACTCATTACTAGTTTTGCAGAAAAAAAAACAAAATAGAGTATTGAGAAAAGCAAAAATAAAAAATAAAAATGCATGTACCCAGGCTTGTACCTTATTCTGAATTTGAAATATATTCATAAAAATTTGATAATTTTTCAGGAAAAATTGTACGTATGAGAGCGTCTTACAGTATGATGGTTGTGATCTACCCAATGGCCTTACTACGAACTCTTCCAATTCGTGGCTTTCATCATGGAATTCCATTTTGTCAACCCTCTGTAATATATACTTCTAGTCTTCTTCAATCTGTGTTTAGTTTCAATCTCCAAAATTCCTTAGATATAAGATGAATACTATATAGAATTATGAACCCTTGATCGTGTTTTTTTCTTCGTTCTCCTCTATGAAATTAAAAAGTAATCAAGGAAGAGTAACCAAAAGCTTATGGTAATGAATGAAAAAAAAAATGGTGTCTAATACTACTACTAATTGGTGCCTTTTATAATAGAAAATTTTTAATTGTGCCTTCTAATAATTAATTTAGTTTGTGTATATCTCTTTCAAAAGCCTTAGTATTGTTTTTTTTACCATCCGTAGGGTATCATAGCAAATTGATGTTTTTTCTATAGCTTTGGAAATCGTCTAGGTGAACTGCACAATTTAAATAGTTTAGCAGACTTGTCCATTGGCTCTTAGTAGCTTAGTTTTGGAATAGCAAATAAGCAAAAGTGCAAAACAGATCCAAATGTACATAAGACAACTTGAGTCGTGTGCATATTGCTATATAGTTTCTTCTAATTTGCACGAGCTCTTTAACAATTGAGCAGTTCAATATTTGATGATGGGCTTATCCATAAGGTAACTCTAATTATCTC
This sequence comes from Elaeagnus macrophylla, assembly GCA_029378325.1. Taxonomy (NCBI): domain Eukaryota; kingdom Viridiplantae; phylum Streptophyta; class Magnoliopsida; order Rosales; family Elaeagnaceae; genus Elaeagnus; species Elaeagnus macrophylla. The sequence goes on from CM055642.1 coordinate 17,090,498, forward strand.
GACTATTGTTGCCATTTAGGTAACCGTAAATCGTGTAAAAATCCTAGATGAAGAGAAGTTACAAAACAATGAAGAGAAGTTTTAGAAGAACTTGAATAACAATAGATCATGGGAGATCTGCAATCTTGTGAACCCTCGAAGAATGCCTTATGCAACGGCACTCACTTCTCACAAATTTTGTGCGTTTATGGTTTTTCAATCGCGAATGCCTATGTTGCTTGAATAACCTAAACTCGAAGAACAATAAATCGTGGGAGATCTTTAATCTTGTGAACCCTCAAAGAATGCCTTATGCAACGCCACTCACTTCTCGCAAATTTTGTGCGTTTATGGTTTTTCAATCGCGAATGCCTAAGGCCAACGCCACTCACTTCTGTTTTGTTTCTCTGAAAAACAAATAAAACAAAAAAATTAACTGAATTAAAATGAGAGGATGAAATGATGAAATTACCTCTGCCCAAATTCATGAATAGTAAAAAATTTGTCCTAAATCCTAAAAAGGATTAAATTGGAACCATTTGAAAAACATTAGTACTAAACTAGAACCACTTGAAAACATGGTAAATTTGGGGTACTTTTGATATAACTTGAGTACTGGAAATGTACCAAGCCCATAAATATCATTTAGTTCTTTAGCTTATAAAAAGTATTTTAAGTCCTTTTGCTTATGATAAAGATATTTTGAAGTCTTTTTACTTGTAAAAAAAAAGTGTCAAGCGGGACAAATTTAATTTTTTATCCAATTTTTCGTTAAATTTAACGGAATAGTACATGTTTACATGCATGTTTATATGTTTCGATAGATATATATCAAATTAAATAATTTTTAAATAAAAAATACTTCAATTTTTAACAATTTCTTTCAATTAATTTTAAATAAAATTTTTATTATCTAATTTATAATTTTAATATTAGACATCAAAAATTCTATTAAAATTTTATTGAATTTGATTAAACTTAAATAAAATTTTCATTATCTAAGTGGTGATTTTAGATATTAGATAATGAAAATTACATTTAAAAATTTATTTAAGTTTTTTTGAAAATTAAAAAATTGAGTAATTTAAATAAACATGTTTTTATTTCGTTATATGTTTAAATAAAAATTGAGTAATTTTTACATTTTTTTATTTAAATAAACATACATGTAACACATGTACTATTTTGTTAGATTTAAAAAAAAATTTGATGAAAAATTAAATTTGTCATAGTCTGACACATTTTTTACAAGTAGAAGGATTTAAAAATACATTTTTTTATAAACAAAGAAACTTAAAAACATATTTTATAAATTAAAAAACTAATTAACATCTTTCATAAAAATAAAAGAATTTTTATGTTATTTTTCTCCAAAAAAAAAATATTTTTGAAAATAAATTTGGTAGAAAGTTATCCGCCAAAGTCTCAAGGATTGCTGGCGTGCGAAACCTCTTCATTAAACACAAGTGAGCGAAGTATTAAACAAAAGGATTGCCAACATGTTCAATAGCAACCGTTCATTTTAATCAAACTGTATCTGACGAACCAAACATCATCTCGCAATTACTCAACGACACGGATCGCCAACGTGTCAAATTTCACGCTATATAGTCTTCTCCCGCATTCCCACAGTTCAAGTCTAACCAAAAATCTCTAAATTTTGAATTTACAAATTTTCATTTCCCTCCATAAACAAATATTTTAGATCCCAAAGCTTTTAGCTAGAGAGAATATAGAGAAATGGACGCCTCAAAGTCGACTAAAGGAGCCGGAGGTAGAAAAGGTGGAGATCGAAAGAAGTCAGTGTCGAAATCAACCAAAGCTGGTCTTCAGTTCCCAGTTGGTAGAATTGCTCGTTTCTTGAAGAAAGGTCGGTATGCCCAACGTGTTGGTAGCGGTGCTCCGATCTACCTTGCAGCCGTTCTCGAATATCTTGCCGCCGAAGTAAGTATATTTTTGCTTCAGATCCAAACCAATTTGTTTTTGTTCACTATAATCGGCTAAGGTTTATAATTTTTTCTCTATTACATTTGACATATCTTTTAATCGATTATGTTAGTAGTCTTAAGTTAATTCATATTTTGTTGCTACTTGATGATTATTTTGCCACGTGATTCGAAGGATTTGGATTTGGATTGCTAATTGAATTGTTGTTAATTTGAAATGCAGGTATTGGAATTGGCTGGAAATGCAGCACGTGACAACAAGAAGAGCAGGATAGTACCAAGGCACGTGCTTTTGGCTGTGAGGAACGATGAGGAATTAGGGAAATTACTACAAGGTGTTACAATTGCAAGTGGTGGTGTTCTTCCAAATATCAATCCAATTTTGCTTCCCAAAAAGACCGCAGCAGCTGAAGCCGAAAAGGCATCTAAGAAGCCCAAATCTCCAAAGAAAGCTTAGGATAGTATTAGTTCCTGTTTATGTAATTTATTAGTTGACATTTTAGGTTTAGTATTCTGACCTTTTTTACTTGGATTGTCTTGTTAGTATTTTGATTATATGGATATGCTTCTTTCGTATATTTTGAAACATTCTCTAATAGGAGATGTAACTTGCTTGTTTGATGAATATGTCCTCTTTCTTGATTGTATTTAAAATGCAAGTAATCAAGTTGAGTTTGTATACTGTACTTTGTTAAGTGATGATTGTGTAATTGGTCCGTAGTGTGTGTTCAGGTTTCATATTACTTAAATTCATGTAATCGAATCGAATCAAATCTCATAATCTGAATATGAACTTAGTAACCACGTCTTACTTAGAAGTTAAAAATGCACCTTAGAGCACCTGGTATCCTCTTAAATATAAATTTAAATCATTTTTCGTGGTATTTATAGTAGGTAATGTTAAAGTGTATAAATTATATTTTTATAATTAAAAAAAATAATTAATATATATATATATTTTTTGAATATTCATTCAATTAGAATTGAACAATAATTTAAATTTTTTTAATATTGAACGTTTAGTATTTTACGTTTAAATTGAATGTTTAATATTATTGAAAGTGCTAGTTTTATTATTATAAATTTTAGGGGTGTTATTTTTTATAAATTTCTATATTTTTTTTATTGTACATTTTATTACCAAACTTTTAAAAAATAAATGTACACTTTGGATCTATTTACTAACTTATGTTAAATATTAACAAATGAAATCACATAACTTTTATGTTACCCCTCACTATTTTGAGTTTAAGATTAAACTAGTTAACTTAAATTCACACAAAAAGATCAATTCGATTCATCATGAATGATACACCAAGTATACTCAAGAATATAAGAATTGTTATTACGTTCCAACTTACTCGTCAAGTTTTGTCTAAAAGTTGGATTGGGTATTCATAAACCATCTATAAATTAATTGTAATTATTTTTGTAAATTGTAATAATACTCTTTAGGGTCTTTAAAAGCAAAATTGTATATAAAAACTAAAGACGCGGATCCCACATAGAACAATCCTATTCCTCAATCCCTTAGAAGGAGTTTTACCAAACAATTATTCATTAAAACATATATAAAAACCCTCCATTTAACAAGGTTTTCATGATATTTATGATCATGGATGACATTTTTTTTCGTAATAAACTACTAAATGATATTAAAGTTAAATATTAATGGGTGCCTAACGAACCACTTTATTTACACATTCGTTCTTGGTGGAGGTATTCCGACATTTTTTTTAAGAGATCTCTGTTCAATTTTGAAACAATTCGATAGATTTATAGCCAAAGAGATCTTCTATAGATAACATTTGAGAATTAAATGCAGCTTAAAATTTCTTAGCAAAAAAAAAAATTGAAAAAATGCAATTTAAATTTGTTAGTAAAAAAATGCAGCTTAAATTTCTTAGCAAAATGATGTAGTTGAACTCTGTTAAAGATTTAATAGCATATTTCTATATAAAAAAAAAAAAAGATTTAATAGCATATATTTTTTTTATGATAATTTTGGCATTAAAGTATACGTTCAAAAAAAAATATATAGAATTATAGTGTGTATTTTGACAAAATTGTTGTATTATAGGTGTCTTTTTTTTTTTTTTCTAAAAATGGTGATGGGTAGTTTGTTTCCAAAAACAAATAGCCAATGGATAGGTAGTTAAGGAAATAAATATAAAATTAATTGAAAAAAAAATAATTAAAAAAAAAACAAAAAATTACCTCACATTATTAAAATCATATGTTATGTACATGATTTTTTGTTATAAAAAAAAAAAGTTGCCCACAATAGGGCCAAAAAAAAGAGAGACTAAAAGACAACATTTAGTAATATAAATAAAAATAAATACAAAAATAATATTATAAATACAACTAAAACACCAACCCCACCAAGTGCGCTCCTATTTTTTTTTTGGGTTTAAAAGCTGTGTCCTATTTTTTGAGAAGGTAATTTTTATATTTGGTGACATTTATGCACACCAATCAGGCGTCAGCCGAGGGGTTGAGATATTCAATCATTTACCCATTTTTCATTTTCTAATATATTTACAAGGTCTATTTTCCCTAAAAAAATTACATAATACTAATAAGAATCACTACTAAATACAGAATAATATATTTGCCACAGTTTAAAAAGTTCCCTCAGGTTTTAAAAAATTATGATACTCGAGCTGGGTCATCTCTCCACCATGCACCGGATCAAATTGGCATCGATAAAAGCTGCATTAATCAACAAATAAAACAAGCATTATATTTTATAAGGTTCATCTGCACTATATTACACTAGTAGGGGGAAAAAAAAGGCGTAAACAAATTCCTTCACAGTCAAGTCTATCTAGCCTAATTCCAAGGGGAGGGAATTTAAACCTGGGTTGTTCACATGCACCACAAATTGCCACCATTTCAGTTATTATTTATGAGTACACAAATAAAGGAACCAATATAAGGCAAGGTAATATCTCCTTAAAAACACATGAAAAACAATGGTATTAAACCAATTACATCACATTTATCGTACAATATTAAAGATACTGACTGTATAATTTTTATACTGTTATACTTTTGGCTGTAAAATTAAATTATATCATACAATATAAAAATAATACAGTTATGTAAAAATTTTGTACAACAAGGGCATAGATCAAAACCTACTGAACAATTAACTTAATTTATCTGAACTTTCAACAATAAAATTACATGTCTTAATTTTTTTTTATCTCAAATTAAAAATAATTTTTTATTTTTAAAATGTGATAAAAATATAATTATAAAAATAAATTAAATATTGAATTAAATAAATTTTATAATAAAAAACTATTTTAAATATAAATTATTATATTAAAATATTTATAATCAATTTTGTCCGATTATATTATAAGGCTTGTCACCAACCATTGTATAAACTAATTATAATACAAATTTAATATAATTAAGTCCAATAGCATGTTTGATGAATTGTATGAGATATGTTAAGTATAGTTATACTTTAATAAATTGTATTATAATTAGTTTGTACAGTATTTACTTGACAAACTTGTATAATATAATTAGATAAATTGATGAAAAATATTTTAATAAAATAATTTATATTTAAAATAAAATGTAATTTTCATACATATCAAAACTACTTCATTATAAAAACTTTAAATCAATATTTTTTCGTATACTTTCTTATATTTTATTTTAAAAATAAAAAAATAGAAGAAAATATCAAGACAAATAATTTTAGAATTATCCATTACAAAAAGATCAAGACATAAAATTTAGATAGACTAAGTTAAACATTCAATTCGGTTTAGACACACACCAATGAATCAAAATTTATTCATAACCATACAATTTTTATTATATACAATACTACTTTACACTCAAATACATTAATGTACATAAATTATACAATTAAAGTCTTTACTACTGCAACAAACATACTGCTAGAGTATTGCAAAAAAATTTATAATATTTATAATATCCCCCAACACTTGTAACAAAAAAGCACTATTTATGTCCAGCTTATATATTTTTATTTAAAAAAAATCTCTCCACCTAAATTTTTATATTGAACGCTCAATTAGATGTTCAAGTTGAATTCTAGCTAATTAAACACGTTCAATGTTAAACTATAGTTGATTGATCACGTTCAATGTTATTGATTGCTATTTTTATTATTATAAGTTTTGGGAACGTTTTATGTAATTTCCCAAAAAAAAAAAAAAAAGAAAAGAGCAAGTTTTAGCATACAGAACTTGTCAATAGTTTAACAGAAGTTCAATTTCCACATAGAAATTTCATTAGCTCAGTCCAGATGCAGAACATTCAGAAAGATGTCCTCCATTTTGCCCTAAGGTCCATGGAGGGAGGGGAGAATGATTTTAGTGTGATTACCTTCCGTCCATGCCAAGAACCACAACGGTGTTCTTTTGGTGGCCAAAAGCAACAATGTGCTGCAAACCTTCTTTCAAATGAAATTTAGCCACTGACCACTCTGAGCTGAAATATTTTGGCAGCACACCTGTGAAGCATGAAATGAGACTTGAACTCAAGATACAAAGATTAAAATATATCATGTTTATTGACATATTAGTTGTTTTTCTATCTCCAGTAATTATCATAACTGATAGATTTGACAATCATTCTTGAAACCTCACACAGCAGCTTAAATCGAAAGGCATTTACGTCCAACATGATCAGCAAGCTGATTAAGCTTAAATGGAAACACACCATGAAACCTAGTTAAAAGGCACTAATGACAAAACAGCTTCACCAGGTATTACAAGGTCAACACACTGGTAAGAAAGTTGATAAAAAAAAAAAAAAAACTACCATGAAAAGAATATTTCAAATAAAGTTTGGCCAGAGCAATCTTCTGGGACCAGATTCGTCAATTTGTTTTCTGCAGTGAACACTTTAAATCAGTAATTCACAATGTTATAAAATACTATTTTAATAACTGAGGCATTTTCCTACTACGAGTCGATGTGTAAGCCTCAAACATAACCTTCAAAGAAAACTTTAAAATCTAAATAATAACAATTATGAATCCAATAACCATGAGAAAAAAAATGATCATGCAAAGTAGATCATACAGAATATGGAGGTGTAACTCAAATGATGATAGAACTCACTATACATGCAAGAGGCAAGGGGTTTAAGATATAAATATGCTCCAATTGAACAATACATGATAAATAAATAATATAAATCAGAGTTAATACAAAGAAAATCCAATTGGAACATTTCTTGTTTGAAACAGAAGAATAACATCAAGGAAGTTCACCACACTAAGCAAAGAAGTGAGATAAGTAGATAACTAAAAGCTAATTCATATTCATGATATCTAGTTGTGATGCAAGTATTTCAAAATTCAAACTAATGTATACAAGCGACGAACAAGCATTGAAATTTACAAGAACTACGTGAACTCAGAACAGCTGTGGAGGCTAGGACAAACCACGGAAAGAATTAAAAAGAAGATGTTCTTTGTGCCCAACTTTAGTTTCTTTTTAATTTTTAATGAAATTGAGTTGGGTTGTAGTGGGTAACATGCACCCAATCTAAAAAACCCGAAATTTTCTGAGGCTTCTTAATCAACGCCTCAAATTTTCATCAAGGGCAATAACCTAAATATATATACACATATTTTTTGAGCACATAACCTCACGGCAAGCATCAAAACTTCTTTTTTTAACACCGGTATTTCATAAAATTCAATATCTGTTAGCAAATTACTTAGTATGCACATTATAGTTATTACCTTTCATGAATGAAAGAGAAGCAATTGAAGATGGATTAGAAAGGCTAGTTTCAGGACTTTTATGCCACAAATCTATTCCTAAAGACCCTGAATCAACGTTTAAATTGAATACATGGACAGTTCCCTTGTCACTTGAGACAGCTAACCACTGGGCAGTAGAAGAGAAAGCAAGGCTGTATATCTCTGCACGATCTGCACCTCTTCTTAGCTGCAGTGAATAGCCAAAAACACCTTAAAAGTTTAAATCTTGTCATATACTCGAGAAAATAAGATTCAGTTATAGTAGATGCAATGTAACTGAAAGGAAACTATTCTTTGGATCTAAATGGAAGGAAACTGCTTGCAGCTATATGAAAAATATAGACACGCAAAGTCATAACAAAAAACTCATTTCAAAAATGGACACTGTCTATCACAAGAATATAGGGCAGTTAAAACAAAAAACTAAAAATTGGTTTTGGAGGGGTTAAAAAATTGAACAGTTCGATCACTCTGCAAGTTCATATATTAGTAAAGGTGTTAGAGAAAATGAAAGTCCAACATTAATATCTGACAATCCTATGGTAGAAACATGGGTGTCACACTCATTCATTTAACTTTTGAGATTGAAAGACTAACGATTCTTATGAAATTTGATTGCATGCTCACAAAAAAAAAATGTATGGGACTTACAGCAAAAAAGAAAAAAATAAGTGACCCAAATAGAAATAAAATATAACAAATATGTTGAAAATGCAAAATTTTGGGCTAAATGACACACTTTAGGGAGATGTTAGCGAAAATGAACTACTTTGATATATGACAATACTATGGTAGAGTTATAAGAAAGAAACATGGGTGTGTGTCAATGGGTTACTTTGTGATTTGGAAGCCCAATGTTATTATGGATTTTGACAAAAGCAACTACTATAATTTCTACAAGTAAGAATTAAAACCAGTAACAAAACTGACCAAAAGGTGGGGCTTCTCTCGGATATAAGAAATTTTGGGGAGCATGTATGAAAGATAAGATACGACTATGAAATGATAGCAGAGATTATTGAAATCTAAAAACCAAGTTCGTGATTGCATCTCTTTTTCTACCAAAACTAAATGCAAATTGTTTTATATTCAATTACTTCGCACCGCATTGCATTAGCAATAATTCTATACTTCATCCACAAAACCATATTTCGCAAAAGAACAGAGGAAAGGGCCAAGTAAGAGAGTCCACAAAAAAAAATTCAACATGCTCAGCTGATAGTTCAATTAAGTCATAGTTACATAACCAAAGAGATATTAAGCTCAACAATTAGCTCAAACCAATGGATAAATCACAAAAACAATGAATTTACCTCTTGGAGCAATGAACCATCCAATGTATTTAAAACCCTCACCAAAGTCCCTTTACTGCTAGCCGTAGCGAGCAATCGACCATCTTGTGCTAACGTGAAGCATGAAATTCGCGAATTATGGGCCCTAATGAACTTGGTACGCTTCAACCCATAAGGCTCGACCCGAATTTGACCCTTCAGCAAACCAGGGCACACCAACACCATCTGACCCGACCCGTGCGAGACCTCACATAATCCTTTAGGGTTCGCAATCGTATCAATTTGATGCAAAAGCTTAAGATCAGAAAAATTATAAACAAAAATCTTCTGAGCCAAAACCACCACAATTCGATCCCTTCTAAGCCGAACACCCTTAACTTCAGAACGAAACGATAGCTCACCAATACAGCGAGACTGATGATCGTCCCAAATCATGACCTTATTAATTGGGTAAAGTGGGTCCGACCCACCGCCGACAAAAGCTAGAAAGTTGCAACGGAAGAGCATTTGAACCAATCCAATGCCACCACGAGTTCCAAAGTCTCGCATGAAGATTTCGCGAAAGGGATCGCACTTGTAGATGCGGAAGCCGAAGTTGGTGCCGGCAGCAAAGCAGCCATAGTCTTGATTTAAGGAGAGGTGGAGGAGGGTCGGAACTATAGAGTTGGGATTAGGGTTTTGAAGGTCGGAGAAAGGAGACGGTCTACTGGAGTCGAAGTCATCGGCTTCGGGGTCGGAGGAGGACGTAGGAAGACGAGACTGTGACATGTTGGGGGAGGATGATAGAAAATAAAACTAATTGAATTGGATATAATTGTTAATGATTCTTAGGAAGATGAGTTGAAGACAATGGAGAAGAAGACGATCACTGAAGAGAGAGAGAGTACGACGGAAGTAAGGTTTTAACGGTGGTGACGATAGCAGGCGGTGAGTATGAGACAAGGGACCACTATGTTTCTTTTCTTTCTTTATTTCACTTCTGTGCTTTCTTCCTCAAAACGTAATATTTCTTTACTATGATTATATAAATTATACATATATTATATAAATTATACATATATTTTTCATCATTATTAATTATATTATAAAATATTGATAAAAATATTTAAAAAAAAATTAAATTATTTTTTAAAATAATTTTATCACATATTATAATATAAAAAATATTTGTACAAATTTACGTTATAATATAAATTAATATATTTTAATATTTTATATATATATATATATATATAAATCTGAATTAAATCTTATATTCTTTTGAAGCCAAATGTTTCATTTATGCTAAAATTATTAATTTTATATTAACTTACTGCTAAAATTTTTCTCTTTTTATTAACTTACCAATAAAACTTTTTAAATTTGTTTTCTGGTTTAGTCATCCAAAATCATCAGAAAAATCAAATGAATTGATAACATACTAGTCACATAATCCATTATTATTGAGGGTAGTTTAGTAATTGTGTTAATTCTAAAGAAAATAAAATCAAATTGAAAAACCCAAACTAAATAAATCATCTCATTCAGCTCGCGAAACCATACCAATTGTCACCACCACAACTTCGAGCAGCCCTTCGCCAATTGCCACCACGAAAGCCCGCATAGCCCCCTCACTCCAACCTCTATCATGAGTAATGATAACCCAATCCAGCCACCCAAAACTTGCCATTTTTTCCAAAACCACCAAAAGCTTAAAGGCCACAATTTTTTTCTCTTAAAACTCTATTTTTTGGCAAATTGCAAGTCTTTTAGGCTGATCAACTTGAAGATTTAGGACACAAAAGTGTTAGAAGTTATTAATCATCAATTCTTTCAAAAATTTAAACCAATTATACTTTTATACATTCATCAAAAAGCATTAAAATTCCAATTAGCAAATTTTTTTATATTGTTCTTAATTCAGTAACCCAAATTTTTTTTAGTAGCATTTACTTAGATGGATAATGTTTGCATTGATATAAGTACTTCATTTCGAAATATTTAACCTTATTTGGGGTTTAAATGTTGAATAAATTTGTGTCGTATGAAACTCTACCCATCCTACCAAGGGAATTATAATTGGCATTGCTTATCTCATTAATACTACTTCATGGGTGCGTACACCAGCAAAGTATTTATCTTAAAAAATCAATACAGTAACGCAAATTATCTTAATCAAAAGACAAGTATGGCGAGCTTTCTGGTGGCTGGGCTGAGCTGGGCTATCTTTGAACAATTTTGGTTTTTTAATCGTTTTTTTTTTTTAATTAATATAATTACTAAAATATCTTTAATGGAATCAGGTGACTACCATGTGATCAGTTCTTTTAATTTTTTTTTTTTTTTGGTTAGTTTTGAATGACTAAATTAATAAAATACTATAAACAAATTTAAGAAAATTTAGTAGTAAGTTGACAAATAAAAATTTAGTAATAAATTGACGTAAAATTGATAATTTTAGTACCAAATGAAATGTTTCTTATTTTTTTAACAAAATTATTCATATTTTTTAAATTATTGATATTAGTTCATATTTTAAGATTTATTATCTTATTAAATAATGACTCTAAATATGTTAAAGGAATAATGATTACGTCGAATAATTTTTTTAATCTATATAGTAATTACCACATCAAATGGAAACTCTAATCATATATTATACTACATCTAACAAGAAATTTTAAATATTATTTTACTATAATTGGAAGCATAAGAAAATTAATTTTAAACATATTGTAGAAATTAATCAAAAATAAAATAAAATAATTTACTTGCAAAGTATATTTTTTAACTGGTTAAAAAATAAAGTGCCATTAAAATTAAATCATATTGTTTAATATTATTAAAAAAAATATAACTGAAGTGAAAAGAATAAGATATAAAAAGTATAAAAACACATAAAAACTTCAATATGTTAAAGAAAATAAACTGAGACAAATAAAACTATATACTATGTAATTAGCAAAGGGAGAGTTAAATTGTACTGAAAAATAAACTAATTTGACATTTTTTTTAATTAAATGATACTTAGAGAGGAAGAAACTGAACCAAGTGAGTTCGTGGGAATATTCCAAACCTTTATTATTCTCGTAGAGGATGATTGAAATAAAATCAATAAGATTATTGCAAAAAGTCACGTGAAAATTTTATGATATTTAGATTAGATATGAATAATTTAATAATTTAATTTATTTATATATATTTGTTGCTAAAAATATTTACAGTAAATTTTCTAAATTAAATTAAAATCTATTTTAGTCATGAAAAAAGGATTAAAATATTTGAAAATTTAGATATATGTTCATATCTAAGTTATAGAGGTGCTGTAAAAATTTCAATTCAAGATAGCTTACTAATATTTTTATAAAAACTGTTTAACTTTAGTAGGGTACCTGATTTTTTAAATGGACAGCTTTAAAATTAGCGAACAAAAATCATTTTTATAATATTTAAGCATTCGGTTTTACCCATAAAATTTAGGGAATTTTACTATACCTCTATGAAAATTCTGTATAATGTTATTATTTTATGACACAAATTTAAGCCTGAAATAAATTATGTAGTTTCCGCTGACTGTGAAAATAACTAATAATTTTGTGATAAAAATACGAAATTTTTAGAAAAGAATATTATGCCTAAAATGAGAGTTAGACTTAAGTATTAAGAAAAGGAAGGTAATTTTAAATAATACGAGAGTCTAATATTTATTTAATTATAATGTATTTAGGTTAAATTTCAAGCGAACTAGTGAGTGATTTTAACTATGCTAGCTATTCGTATCAGGTAAGTAGACTAACCCTACTTGTAGTATTGTTTGCTTTGTTTGTTTTGTTTGGTGTATGAATATTTCCATGATTGCTTTTTTTTACATATGTGTCTTATTTGGTAGTCGTATGACTAAATAGTTTGTGTGATCTCCCTTTTGTATGTATATATGAGATGTACTAAGTGAACATTCTTGTGTTATGGTTATATGATTATGTGGTTTATGATATTATGCTTATTTGAATGGATTAAGTAAGCTTACAATTACATGGTCATTAATGGCATGACATATGCATCATTGAATCATGATAACTTCATCAAATACAAGTATATGAATAGTATATATACATTTATGCCATATGCTTTTGATTATACTTATAAGAAATTTGATAATGCAATGTACTTATAATTACAATAAGGTATGAAAAATATGGTATTTTTATAATGATACTTGAACAATCATTCATGAAATTTTCAATGTATATAATGGAGCAATATGATTAAGTTTTTAAGTTAGTACTATTTTTAACTAAAAATTAATATGTGTATTTCAAGTGTGCGAAGGATAAGTGTTTCTTGTGTTAAGTTTAGGGTTTATTCTCGGGACTCAACTTGATTGTTGTTCTCTCTTTTCCTGTTGGTTCTTGTGTACTATTTCTATATGTTATTCTAATGTTGTTAGACCATCTATCAATGGAAACTCCAATTTTGATCAAGTTATTACGTTATTAGTCTAACTATAAATTATTATTTCATATCTTGTCCAGTCTATCACGACAAATGATCTTATGTAAAAGCTCCGCTATTTTAAATATTTTAAGTGGATAGTTTCTTTAAAGCAACTTATACATTATTATGTACAAAAATTACAGATTTTGTATTTTCTTATCTCCAGACATGTGTATGAAAGCACTATTTTGATACAAAAGTTACAATATTTCAGCATTATTTTAGTATAATGACGTTGTAAATTAAAAAATGTGATAATTTTGTACTAAATAATGCAAAGTTGTTCTAAAAAACAAATAATATATATTTTATGTGATTTTCAGTACGGTAAATTGCAGTTAATTAAAAATAATATCATTTTTTATTAAGAATAATGTAAAAATTGCCCTAAAATGCAATTGAGTGATATTTCTAACTCATAAATAAGACATAGAGAGAATAAATATCCTAATCACTAATAATATAATCAGGAACACTAAATGATTAAAATGGTATTATGGCATATGTTTTGTCATATCATATGTATAGATTATTTTCCCTAGGATTTAAAAAATATCTAATTTAAATTTGAATACTTTTAATATATCATTTTAAACTTTAAAAATAAGTAATAATACAAAAAAATTAATATAGTGCACCAGCCCTTTTATATTAAACTAAGTCTTTTTTATCAAGAGGATACATAACACATCTTCTCTTTTTTATTAAATGAAAGACCAATAATATATCATTTTAATAATATTGGGTCAAATAATAATTTGTGAAACAATTGAACTAAAAAAAAAATTTAGTTAATACCCTTTCATCAACTTGATATGTAAAATAGTCAGGGCACTAAGATCAATATAATTAATTATTTTATATACTAAAAAATAAATATCAATAAAAGGGTAATTTTTGAGAATTAGGGTACTAAAAGTACATAAGATAGACCAAACAGGTCAAATATTTGTAGTAATTAATGGATGTATATAATAAAATAAAAAATTAAATTCGAAAAAGATATCTCATTTTAATTACACAATACAATAGTAAATATTGCATTTTTTTTACCATGTTTTTTAAAATTATATATCTCTTTTTTTAATATAAAAATAATAATGTATACCTTTAAAAAAAATCAAAATATGCAGTTATATGTATTGTGACTTAAATAAATTCAAGGATAACACAATATAAATCTACCACTAATTATATTATGCTCTTTTAAAACAAAAAAGTAACTTTTCTTATGCTAAAAGTATTAATTTAATGGATAATATAAAACACAACACTCAATTTTGATTTAATTAAAAAAAAAATCCCATAAGTTTAAAAAAATATTAAAAAAAACTCAAAATTATATCCAATAATTAAAATTAACAAAAATAATAATGGAATATTTGAAAATTTTTAAATTTTATGCTTTAAAATATTATTATTTATTTAAAAAATAAAAAATAAAAATAAAAAAATGGTAATTGTTTAAAGTAATGTATACAACATTTTTTAATTTAATTATAAATAAATAAAAACTTCACATATTATAATATTAATTATTGAAATCAAAACGAAATAAAATTTAATATTCTAGTGTATAATGTATAATGAGGTTTTATTTTTATTTTGTTAGTAACTTAAAGTAAGAAAACATAGAGAAGCATAGTGCGTAGGATGAGAAAGTGAAAAGATATCCCCAAAATTGTATTATTGTTCATTCATTAATTCTGATATGTATAGAACCTAAAGTATAACCACCTAACAACCTACTCTAATAATCTTCTGACATGTGAAAATGCAAATATAAATGAAATACAATTATTTTCTATTCTAATAGCCCCCTACAAGGTGGAGAGTAGAGATTAACTACTCCCATCTTGGAGAGATGAGAATTCAGCAAATGAGAACGCAAAGCCTTAGTAAAAATATCAGCCAATTAACTGTTAGAAGACACATGAGAAGTAGAAATAATCTCAACTTGAATTTGATCTCGAATAAGGTGACAATCAAGTTTTATATGCTTGGTTCATTCATGAAACACCGAATTGACAGCAATGTGAAGGGCAGCTTGGTTGTCACAGTGTAGAAGAGCGGCCTGAGGATGGGAAATACCAAGGTCTTGAAGCAAATACCGTAGCCATAGTAACTCAGAACAAGTAGTAGCCATAGACCTGTATTCTGCTTTAGCGGAAGATCTGGAAACCATATTTTGTTTCTTGGACTTCCAAGAGACCAATGAATCACCAAGATATATGCAATAACCTGTGGTTGATCTACGAGAATTTGGACAAGAGGTCCAATCAGAGTCACAATATGCACGGAGCTGAAACGTTGATGATGAAGAAAGCAAAATTCCTTATGCAGGAGCTGCTTTAATATATCTTAGAACCTTGTAAGCAGCTGCCAAATGAGTAGAAGAAGGTTTATCCATGAATTGACTCAATAATTGAACATGAAAAGAGAGGTCTAGTTGAGAAATGGTTAAATACAATAGCCGGCCAATCAATCTTCTATATGTGCAAGGTTCTTTGAGAAGGTCTCCTTCTGTTTTACCGAACTAAAAATTATAAGTAAGAAGAAGCGTAAGAGGAGTATAGCCAAGCATTTCATAATCTGCCAAAATATCTAATGCATATTTTCTTTAACAAATATGAATGCCTTTGGAAGATCAAGTGATCTCCAAACCAAGAAAACATCTAAGGCAGCCAAGGTCTTTAATTTGGAACTTATTATGAAGAAAAGTTCTAATAGAATCAATGGAAGCTTGAGAATCACTAGCAAGTAAAATATCATCCACATAAACTAATAAGGCAATAAAAGAAGAACCATCTTGCTTTGTGAATAAGTTATAATCAACCTTTGATTAGATAAAACCATATTTAAGAAGAGATTAGGTAAGTTTGAAATTTCATTGTCTAGAGGCTTGTTTAAGGCCATAAAGACTCTTAAGTAATTTACAAACTTGATGTGGCTATCCCTTATTGTAACAGGTGGTTTTTTTTATGTAAATCTCCTCATGTAAATCACCATTAAGGAAGGTATTGTTAACATCGAAATGATGTAAATGTCATCATTTGATGGTAGCAATAGTAAGAAGATCTCACATAGTAACTAACTTAGCAACAGGAGAAAAAGTCTCATGGAAATCAATTCCCTCTTTTTATGTATATCCTTTAGTTATTAATCGAGCCTTATGTCTCTCAATAGATCCATCAGAATTAAATTTAATTTTGTTAATATACTTACAATCAATGGCTGCTTTTCAGGATGTAATTTAGTGAGTGTTCAAGTTTGGTTATTTTCCAGTGCATTAATCTTAGCTGCCATAGCTTTACACCAATCAGGATTCTTCAATGCTTGTTTATAAGAATGGGGCTTGGTTTAGACAAAAATGGAAGTAATAAAAGCTAAAAAAAAGTGAATTAAATTTATGATAAGATAAGCAATTTTGTAAGGGAAAAAGACTTACCTCTCATAGCAGATGCATTCTAGAAAATGGATTGTGTAGGATGATCAAGCATGATTTGTGAACAGTGATAATCTTTGAGATATTGTGGTGCTTGTCCAAACCCTTACAGATTTTCTAAGAGTAGGTAGTGAATCATTTAGAGAAGTAGAAGACGTGAAAGAATTAATGATAAGTGGTGGGGATGAGAGTGAAGGATGGGCTGATGTAGAAGGTGCAAGTGGTGGAAGAGAAGAAGATGGAGTAGTGGTTATGAGAGGAGGGTCAGAACTGGGCAAGTAAAAATGAGGATGAAAAATAAGTAAATGTGAGGAA
Source organism: Elaeagnus macrophylla (assembly GCA_029378325.1). Lineage (NCBI taxonomy): Eukaryota > Viridiplantae > Streptophyta > Magnoliopsida > Rosales > Elaeagnaceae > Elaeagnus > Elaeagnus macrophylla. The sequence continues at coordinate 17,107,715 of CM055642.1, forward strand.
GAAGAAGTGGAGAGGGGTGATGATGTTTGGTGGAAAGGAAAAATAGACTCATGAAAAATGACATCTTTTGAAATAAAAATGGTATGTGTGGATAGGTCCAATAATTTGTATCCTTTGGTGCCAAAAAGATAACCTAAAAAAGCACATCGATGGCCTCTAGGATCAAATTTGTGTCTAGCATGAGAAAGAGTGAGTGCAAAACATAAAGATCCAAAACCTTTCATGTGACCATATTCTGGTTTCTTTTGAGAAAGTACTTCAAAAAGCATTTTGTTATGTAAAATTGGGGTGGGAAGTTGATTTATGATGTAAGCGGCTGTTAAAATATAGTTCCAATATGTGAGAGGCAAATTTGATTGAACCGCAAGGCTCTAACCACATTAAGCAAGTGTTGGTGTTTTCTCTCAACAATGCCATTTTGTTGAGGTGTTTGCATGCAACTGGTATGATGGATGATGCCTTTTTCTTTGAAAAAAGCGATCATATAAAACTCAGCACCATTATTACTTCTTAAGATTTTAATTTTGAGTTCAAATTGTGTTTCCACTAAATTATAGAATGAAGTAATGCATATTCTAGTATCAGCTTTAGAATTAAATAAGTAAACCCAAGTGGATCGAGAAAAATCATCCACTATAGTTAAGAAATAGCGTGAGCCATCATATGCAATGGTAAAGTGAGGTCCCTATAAGTCACAGTGGATTAACTCAAAAATTTGAGATGTAAGTTGTGAGCATTACGTGGAAAATGGAGTCTGTGAAACTTTGCAAGAGGACAAACATCACAATATTTTTCATTAATAGCAGTAAAATACTTGCTTACAAGAGGATCAGAAATCATTTTTAATCTAGAAAAAAGGTGAATAGCCTAGGCGAAAATGTCAAAGGTTAGTTTGAGTAACGTTATTAACTATGAAAGTCTGGGTAGTAAAAGGGGTGTGAATTGAAAAAGTGAAAACAAGTACTGAAGAGGAGACATCTGAATAAATGAAATGGTATAAACCATGCATGAGTTCACCCTTTCTAATCGTTTTCCAAGAAAGCAAGTCCTGTATGAAGCAGTGGTCAGAAAAAAACAGCAAGCAACAGGTTAAGCTATGAGTTAATTTTGTTGCAGAAATTAAATTGAAAGAAAATGATGGGACACATAGCACATCCCTTAAGGTGATAGTAGTGTTTAATTGAACATTACCAATATGTGTGACAGAGCTAAATTTCCATTTGGAAGCTTAATATAATAGGTAACAATGAAGTAATGGTGTTAAAAAATGAGGGGCTGCAAACCATGTAGTCCGTGGTACGTGTGTCTAATGAGAAAAAATGTTATGTGTGTGTGTAGGAAAACAAGAGGATATACCAGATATTTTGGAAGCAGGAACAGTTGAACAAGAAAAAGAGGTGGTGATCCAGAGTGGGAAACAGATGCTGCAATTGAAGAATCCTTGGGTTGGACCAAGAACATTAGCTTGCTGGTATTGATGCTTAGGTTAAACCAACCCTGTCATCACTAGAATCATCCATAGCAGGAAGTGAATCCTGATTTGCAAGTATTTGGGGTTGTTGCTTGGAATGGAATTTGTGGTTGGGTGGGTAACTATGTATTTTATAACACTTTTCAACAAAATGACTAGTGAGGTTACAGTGCAAACTAATCGGGCCAACATCATTTCCAAGTTTAAAACAATTGTCCATCGAGTGGCTAGAAATTTTGCAGTGATTGCAATATGGCCGATCCCTCTTGGGGTTCTGGTTTTGTTTGGGTGGGTATTTGGTTAGGGGGAAAAGTTTTTTAGTGCAAGAGCCATGATCTCAGTAAAGGGTATGACATGATTCATTTGAGAATGGTGTTCTTGTTGCTGAATAAGAGAAAAAACTTTGGTTACTGGTGGGAGGGGGTCCATCAATATAAGTTGGTCTCTAATGGTAGAATATGATTCGTTAAGGCCCATAAAAAATTGAAGAACACAATCTCGTTGATAACGATCCATAAGAATTTGCAAAGTACCACAAGTGCAAATAGGAAAAGGATTGTAAAATTGAAAGTTCATCCCAAAGTGATTTTAATTTTTCGTAGTAAATACTGATAGAATCATGGTCTTGAATTAGACTGGTTAAATCCCTCTTTAGTTGAAAAATTTGTGGACCATTTTGCTAAGAAAAACGATCATAAGTCTTGCCAAATGTCTTTAGCATCATCGACAAAAGACACATAGGATTTTAGGGAAGGGCTAATGGAGTTTTGAATCCAGGAAACAACCATATCATTACACCTCTCCCATAAATCGAATAATGGATCTGTGTGAGAGGTGGGTTTTAAGAGAGTACTCGAAATGAAACCAATCTTATTTTTGGTTCTAAGGGCACATCGCATGGTTCTTGACCGTGTGGTGTAATTATTTGTGGTTAAAAGCTCAGGAACTAGGGTAATGGCCGGACTATCACCATGGTCAAGGCAAAAAGGGTTTGTGAGATCATTGAGATTGAGGTATGAGGAGAGCGAATTAGGGTTAGGAAAATTGGGGGTGGAAGGATTGGGGCATGATGAGTTCGGTGGGATTTCAGGGGTGAGATTTTCTATCGAGTTTGCTTCTTATGCTCTTGATACCATGTTAGTGACAGAAAGTAAGAAAACAGAGATAAGCATAGTGTGAAGGATGAGAAAGTGGACAGATATCTCCAAAACTGTATTATTGTTCATTCATTAATTGTGATATATATAGAACCAAAAATATAACCACATAACAACATGCTCTAATAATCTAAATATTTTTTATTCTAACATATTTTATTACTTATTATTATATCTAAATCAAGTTTTATATATATTAAAATAGTATTCAATATATTAAAGATACTACATTAATTTATTTTTTAAAAGTGTTTTGTTCTTTTGAAATATATTTTAAAATATTAATAGAATATGTAAGGTTGTTTATGTTACAAAGATATTTACAAAAATGTAATAAATTTATTGTAAACGAAAATGATATAACTCCAAATTTTAATATTGTAAACGAATTTATTGTTTTGAAATTTATTAATAATGAATATTTTCAATTTTAATTCACAATTATCATTGTTATAATATTTATTATTAACTTAATTTTAGTGTTATTTTTTTCATTATATTAAAATTGGAAATAATAATTTTTTTATATAAAATATTTTTAAATATTATTTGAATTATTATTTTTAATTTTTTGAGTGAGTTTATTTTTGTTGCAAGAATTTTAAATGGTGGCAGAAAAAGATTTTTACTAGTAAACGCGAATGGGAGTGGGTGACCACCGTGGCTCCGATCATGTGAACAACTTTAAATGTTTGTCACTAAAAACTTTTGGATTTTTCAAAAAAAAAAAAAAAAAAAAGAAAAAAAGAAAAATGTCACTTAATAATTTTTCTGGGTCAAAAAAAGGTTTGCAAAGTATCAAATGAGTACTTGACACAATTTTATATATATATATATTATATATATTATTTTTTTTTTTTGAGATATTAACACACATAGTACGTGCATGTTATCTGAAAAAGAAATTTTTTAAGAAAATGACTAAAAATAATATTTTTAAAATTTATAATAATAAAATTAATATTAAATGTTTAATTTAAATGTATAATATTGAACAAATTTAAATTATCGTTATTCAAGTCTAATTAAACGAGTATTAAAAAAATAATATATTAATTATTTTTTTAATTATAAAATTATAAATTTGAACTCAAAAAGTGTTATTTTTATTATTATAAATTTTAAAAAATATTATTTTTATTATTTTTAAAAAAATTTACAACCTTTCATATAAAAAATTATCATTAATTAGTAATGAATAATTGCTTAGCATTACAATTGAGTGGTCTCAAATCCAATAGCAATAAATATATATCTGCCTAACTTATCTATTTTATAAGTTACATCCTAATGTTGGGTTTTTGTTCAAATAAATTATATTAATTTTAGAATAATTCTATATAGTATTATTTCATTAGAAGATAAATGACTCTAAAATTTAGCATTTCTTTTCACATTAATCGTTCAACTACCAAAAAAAAAAAAAAAAAAGAAAAGAAAAGAAAAAACGAAAGCAGTTAGATGCCGTCACGCAGGTAGCAGAGTAGACTATCTTGCTTTGTTCCCAAAAAAAAAAAAAAAAAAAAAGTAGACTGGCTTCATGGTAACCTTACACAGTTCTCAGAAAAACCAGGGAAAGAAGGAAAAATTAAAAATAAAATTAAAAATGAAAAAAAAGGACAAGGAAAAAAGGGAAAGTAGGGACAAAGAGCGTTCGTTGCATCGTGCCGTCTATATGAACCAGAGAAGCTACTCTCTGCAATTAAATAAATTAGTTTTCGACTGTGAATTATGAAGCTAAGGGTTTCGCTGCTTCAGTACGTTTACAGTTTCACTCGTATGGTCTTTTTGTGTAGCTCGCGCTTTCACTAAATCTCAGTCAAACCCTAATTCAGGTAAAAATGTATTTGATTTTGTTCTCATGTGTTTCATTGATTTTTCTTTTGTGCATTGCTCGTGTTTGTAATTAGATGAATTTCTTGGTGTTTTTGGCGGTTGAATTATTGGAGACAGACATTATAGTCTTACTCTTACATTACTTTGTTTAGAATTACGTTTTTTTGTTGTTGGGAAAATTGGTTACTTCATGATTTTAGTTTTAAGTAAGGTGTGCTAATGTTTCTTCTTTACTGAACTTTACCAATTTTGTTACCTGTTAACTGAAGAAGATTTGCTGACAGGTAATTTTATTGATTTGCTTTTGCAATATCATGTCAGTAGGAGCTGGTAATTTCATTTCATTCCTACGATTTTAAAATATAAAAGGTATTACTTATAAAATTTAGGGTGTTTTATGCCAGGGGGAGTATTTTGCTTATTATCAGACCTTACTCGTCATAAGCTTGAATGTTTTTGAGTCCTTTTTTGACTAGTTTGAGTGCAACTAATTGCATACTTGACATAATGGGGTTTTTCTTTGTTATTCGCATGCATGTCAGTATTGATAGTGATTGTTCTACAGGTTTTCTGGTTTGTTGGGCTTGTTTAACATTGTCAAATAACTTAGATTTTGGTTTCTTTGTTATATTCCTCTTCTCAGATAGGCTTATTAGCGATTTTTTATTAGAATTAGGGGATTCTGGGGATTGTAGAAGTACTGGTTATTTATGATGGATCATCCACAATCAGCCTCTGGGAATGGTGAGGATAATGTTGGTATTCCAGATGACCTACGTTGCAAGAGGTCAGATGGCAAGCAGTGGAGATGTACTGCTATGTCTATGCCAGATAAAACGGTATGTGAAAAGCACTATATCCAGGCAAAGAAGAGAGCAGCTAATTCTGCAATGCGAGCTAGTATGAAAAAAGCCAAAAGGAATTCAATGGGTGAAAGTGATATTTACCTGGAGAGTAAGAGTGATGACTATGACATGCCCATTGCAAATTTGAAAGTTGAGCATCCTCGTCCAATATCAGGGAAAAAGTACACAAAGAAGGCATCAAAAGATCAGTTTCAGTATTCACCTGAGACACCACCGATGAGGAACTTATCCGCACATAATCCATCAAAACGAAATGGAGATTCACGGAGAGATTTCATGCAATATGAAGAGAACTGGAGTTCCTATAAGTTATCACCTGTGTCTGCCATGGACTCATCTAGGAACAGATCACAGAGGAGCTTTGATATTAATGCTACTGCAGTTTCGGTATGTTGATTCATATATTTTACTCGCACTTGTGTGTCTCCATATTCTAAATTCCTCATTGTAGTGGTAGTAATTCTTATCATATTAATGTATAGTGTATGATACTGATGTTTATGAATATCTTTCCAGGACTATTCTAGTCAAAGCACAGAATCCTCTGAAGAAACTGAAGGGAAGACTTGTCATCAGTGCCGAAGAAATATCAGAGAAAGAGTATATTGGTGCCTGAGATGTGAGAGAAGAGGATATTGTGATAGCTGTATTTCTAAATGGTATGGACTTTTTTGTAAGAAAAATACACATTTTAAATTAAACTGCATGTTAAGCATGGTTGGTTTAACTTGTAGGTATTCATACATATCATTGGAAGATATTCAAAAGATTTGTCCTGCGTGTCGTGGTACCTGTACTTGTAAAGTGTGTCTACGCGGAGATAACTTAATAAAGGTACTTAACATTCAAAAATATATATTATGTCATGTCTACATGCCATGTTTGCTGGGTTTCATAAATTGCACGACATTTTCTACAGCTTTAGGCCTGAGTGGGTAATGATTGTGATATTTCCTTGTGAAGGTGAGGATAAAGGAAATTCCTGTTTTAAACAAATTGCAACATCTCCACTCTTTGCTATCTTCAGTACTTCCCATTGTCAAGCGAATCCACTGCGAGCAGTGCTTTGAAGTAGAGCTAGAGAAAAAGATCCGTGGTAAGATGCTTTTGGATGTTCTAATGGATTATTCACTTCTCCTTTTCTGTCTTTGTAACTATTTACCATTTTGTTTGTATATTGTTTTCAGGTACAGAAATAGATCTTAACAGGACAAAATTGAATGTAGATGAGCAGATGTGTTGGTATGCTACAAAAATGTAGATTTGATGTCTTTTATGTATGAGAAAGCCTGTATAAAGTGGGGATCTTAGTTTATATATCTAAAACCAAGGCCTAGCCATGTGTACTTGAGTTTTCAATCATGCTTGTCATAAGTTATATAGTATTGCATCTTGCTGAGCTGCAATTTCTTTAATTGGAGTTTATTGTTTCTGAGCAGCCTGTTACTTATTTTACTTGCTTAGAATTTGTGTTTTAGTGGAGACCATAGAATTACTTGTGCAGCTAGTTAGCACACTCCGTTTAACTTGATGTGTTTTTATGCAGCAACTTTTGTCGAATTCCTATTGTTGATTATCATCGACAATGTGCAAAATGCTCATATGATTTGTGCCTCAGTTGCTCTCAAGATCTTCGGGAAGCATCTGCCATTGCTTTAAATGGAGAATTGGTAGATTGTGAGATCAGTGACAAAAACCAAGAAAAAGAAACAGTTATGGGACAGCAGAAAGTGCAAAGATTTAAACTAAATTTTCCAGAAAAGTTTCCTTATTGGAAAGCCAACAGTGATGGCAGCATTCCGTGTCCCCCAAAGGATTACGGTGGTTGTGGTTTTTCGTCCTTGAACTTATGTCGCATTTTTAAGATGAATTGGGTTGCAAAACTGGTCAAAAATGTTGAGGAAATGGTTAGTTGCTGTAGGATTTACGACACTGGTAGTTCAGAGAATATTGGGTCCAGTGATCTTAGACACTGCCAATATGCTCACAGGGAAGGTGGGGAGGATAATTTCTTATACAGTCCTTCTTCAGATGATATAAAATTCTCTGGAATTAGTGATTTCAGAAAGCACTGGGCCAGAGGAGAACCTATCATTGTTAAAAAGGTCTTTGATAGTTCAACCATGTCAACCTGGGATCCAGTGGTTATAAGGAGTGATATCCGAGAGACTGCGGATGAAAAATTGAAAGAAGATCAAAGAATGGTGAAGGCCATAGATTGCTTTGACTGGTCCGAGGTAGGCTGCAAAATCTATTGCTTTTTTATTTGGCCTTCTTTCTTATATTGTTATATCCGATTCATTTGTGATAGGTGCTTGTTTAATGAATGAGTAGTTAATTTTGTAAATCATAACGTTAGAGCCTTTTGTGGCTTACATGGCAGGTTAATGTTGAACTTGACGAGTTCATCAGAGGATTCTGTGAGGGGCGAAGGCGTGATAATGGTTGGCCACAGATGTTGAAGTTAAGGGATTGGCCATCCCCAACTGCATCTGAGGAGTTCTTATTGTACCAGAGACCTGAATTTATCAGTAAATTGCCTTTAGTTGAGTATATACATCCTAGGTGGGGTCTTCTAAATGTTGCTGCAAAATTGCCACATTACTCCTTGCAGAATGATGCAGGACCTAAGATCTTTATGTCTTATGGAAGCTACGAGGAGCTTGGTAGAGGCGATTGCGTGACCAATCTTCATTTCAAAATACGGGATATGGTCAGTTCTCCCTTCCTGGTTAGATACAAAAATTTATTTCCAGGACTGTTATAGTTAATTATTTCCATGTACAACATCCATGCTTAGGAATTATGGTTTTTATTTTTTTAATAGTCTTTGACGCCAGCTGATGTATAATAGTTTGAGGTTAGCAAAGAGATGGAACAGCATAAATTTATATCAGTCGAGCTGTTTCCAGGTTTATCTGCTGGTCCATTCATGTGAGGTGAAGCTACCAGGGCGAAAGAGTACAGAAACTGAGAAGGTACATAAATCTTTTACAGAAGATGAGGCGAATGGATCTCCTGGGAACCAAAGAACAGTTCAGCATGAGAGTAGGATGCCTGATGTGTCACTTGGGGATCAAAGTTTGGATTATCAATCTGGGCAGAGGTTGGACAAAAATAAAGAAGACAGAGTGGTAGATCAGGAAATTGATAATACCTGTAGTGCCCAAGAGGATACTCTCAGTCATGAACAGTACATTGATGGTGGAGATGTCTCTGAAAGCAATCATCCAGGAGTTCTGTGGGATGTTTTTCACCGCCGAGATGTTCCAAAGCTGTTGGGGTATTTGAGGATTCACTGGAATGAATTTGGGGGGCATAACAGTGGAAAAAGTGACCTTGTAAGTTTTTTTGGGACGTCATTATTTTCCTGTATAATATCTATCTTTGTGTTCCCTAATTTACATTGTTGGTTTCATTGCTAACTGCTGATTATGCATTTGGATTTCAGGTGACACGTCCTCTTTATGATGAAACTTTATTCTTGAATAAACATCATATAAGAAAATTGAAGGAAGAGTTTGGTGAGGAGTCCTCACTACATAGTACCCTTTTTACCTTAAGAAAAATATTTTTCAGTATTTCAACAATGTTGAATCATAAGTAGTAGAATTTCTGAATCCATGTTTACTAAATATTAGAGAAATTTTTCAGAAGTGGAGCCATGGTCTTTCAAACAGCATGCGGGGCAAGCCGTTTTTGTCCCTGCTGGATGCCCTTTCCAAGTTAGGAATCTTCAGGTTAGTTGATGTGACTATTTACATTGAGAGTGATTCTCTTCTAGTGAATTGTGAAGGTTTTTATGCATTTGATGCAGTTAATGCAGGGAATTCTTTGTATGGGTAGAAATACTCCTCTTATTCTGGTTGCATAGATGGTAATGGCCAGATGGGAATCAATTGCATTTTGAAAACATTGTTTTTTTTTTTTTTTTTTTTGGGCTTCAGATGCTTCATGCTGTGATTCATTTTTGTTCATGGATTTTTCTCTCTGGGAGATGTTTAGTTACTCTTGTGTCTCAGCCTTTAAGGTAAACATATGGATTCTGTACCCCCAAAATTATGTTTCAAGTCCTGATCATTCTCAGATTAGGATACAGTAGTTTGACTTGGTCTTTTGGCATTAGACTTTCCACTTTCAGCATATCATAGCATAGAAGTGCCAAAGTTTTAAACTCGGCACGTAGTCCCTGTATTTTGAATATAAGGAGACTAGAAAAACTAGATGTTCTTTCTATCAAAATTAGAGCTCGATAAGTTAAGCACCTAAACCATTAGACAGGTAAGGGGATCCTCTATCGTACAAATGAGAGGGTGAGATTTTTCCTAGATAATATTATGAATTCAAATGAGAATATTGTAAGAGAGGAGATTGCAATTCAAGGGGTGAATAAACCCATGAATATATGTTATGTTCAAGGCTTTATGGTTCCAATGTGGGACTAAAAATTTCTTAAGTAAGAAAAAATGAGAGCGAGCTGCTGCATCACAATTCCTCTCCTAATAGGACTTATCTGATAATGCCTATACTATGGTAATACAGTGTTTTGGTCTCTTTTAGATTACACATTTTTCCTTTCTGGCTACCATTTTCCCTCTCCTATAGGACTCTTTTTGGTTGGGCTAGCAGAAGGGTGTTGACTTTTAGCTTTGAGAAGTTTTGTTTCTGGAGTACTATTGTATGGAATAATTTGATATTAGAAGAGATTTCATCAATGAGACTGATTCTAATTATAAACAGCAAGTGGAGGAATTTACTTCAGCTTTGAGGCATTTATATGTTTCATTCAATAATATAGGTCTCACATGAAAGGTCTTTTTAGTTTGTAAGACCAGAGTTTCTTTCCGTGCTGTAGGAGGGGGGTGGTGCTTACTACCTGTGGACCATCTGAAATTAGAATAATAATGTAAATGAAATTATAGAAGTAGATTTATTGTTTAGCAAAAAGAGTAGTAGAGTCTTCAGTCTTTAGTATGATCCTTTTTTTTTGTCCTGGTGGGAATTCACACTCCAAAAATGTTCAGTACAATTAAATTTGTGAAAATACATTGATTATTGTTTTGAACAGTTTTGTTTTTCTGTCAGTCCACTGTTCAGTTAGGCCTTGATTTCTTATCTCCTGAAAGCCTTGGGGAGGCTGTAAAGTTGGCTGAAGAAATCCGTTGTCTTCCGAATGATCATGAAGCAAAACTTCAAGTGTTGGAGGTCAGAAAAATGAAAATGCCAGAAGTATTTCAAGCCTTACAGTGTTACACTTTTATATTATTATTTTTTTTTTTTGTCCTAGAGGTTATGTTATCTTAACAATTCAAGAATTCAAGGCCATGTATTTTGTTGAGATCTCTTTAATGGTTACTGATGCAGGTAGGAAAGATCTCACTTTATGCTGCAAGTTCAGCAATTAAAGGAGTCCAGAAATTGGTTCTAGATCCAAAGTAAGCAAATGTGCCTCATGTTATCTCAATTTTATTTTTCTCTTGCATTTGATCCAGTGTTTTTATCCCTCGTTTTTTAAAAATAACTGAAAATGAAAAATAAATTCTACCATCGACCATATGTATATTGTGGAAGGTGGAGAAAGATGACATAAATAAAATATAAATAGATCTTCTTTGTTACTGATTTGCCTTTTTCAAAGAAGTGGATAGAAGTTGAGAGGAGGGAAATTGTTTCTTTTAGGACATAGTTTTGTTTCAATTTTGAAATAACGGATGGGAAAAATATAGTTGGTATCATAAGACAAACAGACAAAATAACAACTCTAATAACAATATCACTATAGGCTTGTCGTATGTTTTACTTCCAGCACTTTTTTTCTGGTCTATCTTTCGGTTTTGTCATTTTGACATACAATTAACTCTTGTCTCACTGCAGAGTTTCTCATTTATAACTCTTTCCTTTAGTTCTAAAGTTTCTATTTTGTGCTTATGTAACAGACTTGGGACAGAATTAGGATTTGGAGATCTTAATTTGACTGCAGCAGTTTCTGAAAATCTGGAGAGGATGACCAAGCGAAAGACTTGTACTTGATTTTGTCACTTGTAACTATGTTTTACTAGGGGCATTGCATGTTAAAGCGAACGATGGCGGTGCCCGCTTGCCCTTCTAGCTTTGGTTGTTGATATTAAGGTAGGATATTTTTCTTAGAATCTCCTTCAGGAGGAGAGAAGGTGTCATTTAACCTACAAGTCATCGACCGTAATGGTGCCTTGATGGGTATCCCGTGTAAATTTATCTCTTATTTATAACTTTCTGCCCTTATTTTATGCTGAATAGGGGTAGAGACACTTGTATTTAAAATTAAAATACATATGTACAAATTGAGTTTCTTTTTTCGTGAACCAGGGGCGGCCGTGGCCCTCATTGACCATAATATCGTTCCACCCCTAGCCTGCCTGACGCTGTTGCCAGCAGTCTGTACTGCCAGCTTACTATCTTTACGGTTACTGGACTTATGCATCTGCGTGCATGATTGGGTTGTACTTGGTGTGTAGACGTGTAGTAGTGTAGTACTACTGCCTATGCATGCATGAAAGTATAAGACGTCAATGCTGTTTCAATTTATCTGTTTGGATTTTGGGTAAATATCAATAATATTTTTCCTAACAACATATTGATCCCAAATTTAAAAATAAACATATGGCATTATGATAATATTTATTGTTTAGATTAAAATATTCATAAAATTAATCTTTAAATAAAAAATTCTACATAGATAAATAAAATGAACGAAAATAATCCCAACATTGGATCTAATAAATCATTTCCATCATTCTTTGCTTTTTAACAAAGAAAGTTTAAATGGAAACTTCAAGTTTATTTGCAGATTATATTGTTGAAGTTCTACCCATGAAACTTGATTGTAATTGTAAACCTATTTCGTGACTTAAGATTATTACAACAATTTGAAAGTTTCTAGAAGATTTGATTTCTTCTAGCTAGGAGTGGAAGATAAATTCAACCCCCCCCCTATATTGCTCTTTATTTCTTTAAAATTTGTTTTTTTTTAATTAAGCTAGTGCTTTATATTTATATTTTTAGATAGATATATTTATTTGCATTGCTTTATTATTCTATTATATAGCATTTAAGTGGTAATGGTTTATATATATATGCAATCATACCTTAGGTAACAAATTTTTTTTTGTTTTGGGTACGTGGTTGACAGTTTTCCCAGTGACTTTGCAATTCAATTAGGAGCGCAACTACGCACACTGATAGCAATTAACAATTCCAACTTAGAACCTGTTTCTCAAATAAGTACTTATTAATTATGACTAGAACCCTAATTTAAACCCGGACTGGCAAGAAGAAATTTTCCCCTTTGTAATAAATACCTTTAAATTCTGTGAAAGATAAACCCTTTTTTTCTTTGTTCTTGTAGCCCGAAACATATGACAATATTTTCATCTACAAGCACGTTTGGAAGCAGTATTAGAAAACACTTTTTTTAATGCATTGACAATAAAATAAAAGTTGCCTTTAATATGTGTAGGACTCATTTAAAACAAGTAACTACTTTTCAAAAGTGCCACTTCTATTAGAGGTGCTTGGCATCCAAACGCTCTATGCCTCTATAGTAACTTCTGGTCCTTCTCAGTTTTCATAACAAGCAAAACCTACGAGCGTAGGCTAAACAAAAAAAAAAAAAAAAAAAATTTGTAAGTTTGAATTCTTCCCCCTTGTTTTTGCCTCTAATATTTAACTTTTACTGAAATTGTCTAATGACTCAGTTCGTTAAGTCTATCATTCTTTATTAAAATTGAATCCCACTGGTCACATCTTGTTGCCAACACTCTAAATGAGTAAATTTTCTTAATGCCTCAATGCATTAAACTGATAGGACTAAAGAAAAATTTTCAAGGGAAAAAGGTATTCAAATATAGAACATATATTACATATATCATGAAGGGAATGAAAAATGGATAGAGAAATCAATTTTTTTTTTTATAGAGAAAAACAATATTTATATAGATCTACTTTTAGTAAACCTAAAAAAACCACATAGCTATTTCAAATTCAAAACTGAAATATCAAGTTATATATAAACTACTTAATTATATAAAAAAAATTATCAACTAAATAAACATGATCGGTTAAACCGAAGGCCACAAGTACTGCTTTGGAGCCATTCCTGCATGTTGTTGATCAATCTGATTTGAGCTTTGAAGACTACCTGGAGCTGAATGGCCAATAAATCCAAAACCCATTTCATGTACTTGCTTTTGCTGCAAATGATCATACAATTGCTTTTGTTGTTCTTGAAAATTCCCTACTCTTCCTGCTGATCTTCCAATCCCCAAAAAGTCCACAGTTGTCACATCTGTCCCATTTCCATTTCCATTTCCATTCCCAATCACATTCCCGTTCCAATTCTGGTTACCAATCCCATTCCCTATTGCATTCATCCCGTTACCACTCTCATTCTCATTCCCAATCCAATTACCATTATTGCTATTATGCTCCATGCCCTTCAACAAAGCAGTATTATTAATACCACTAAAAATTTCAGCATTACCAAACATCCCCAAATGACTATTCTTATTCACATTCATGAACAACTGAGAAGACATCATCTCTTGTGAGTCAGCTTTGTTCATTAATTGATTTGAAATCCCAATTGTAGTAGAACAAGCCATGCTTGTAATGAAATTACAATTCATGTTATTTTCACTTAAACTTGCTCCCATTTGAGCTGCCTTTTGTAGCAATGCTGTAGCAGATAAGTGAGCACCACCATTATTACTACTTGAACCACCAAAGCTTTGCAAATTTTTTTGGAACACATGAGGCTGTAAAATGTTAATATTATTGGTGTTGAGGTTTGTTGAAAATATGCTTCCAACCATATTGTTGTTAATGGGTTTTGAAGGTGTGGTACTAATTAAGAGTTGATGATCTTGGGGTAGAGTAGTAATTATGGGAATTTTGATATCAGTTGATTCGTTGGCTAACATTTCAGAAGTAGTTTTTGATAATGGGTTGAGATTCTCATTGATGGTCATAGGTAGTGAGGTCATGAGCTCTTTGGAGACTAGTTGACTCAATTGAGCTTGCAAGTTTGGTACCATGTTTGACATTATTGCTTTGTTGGTTTCTTGATTATCAGCTATTGCATCACAAAAAGCTCTATGGGTTATGAAACTGTCTCTTCTGCATTATCAAATAAATAAATAAAAGTAGTTTTTAAAACAGAGTTCTCGCTCAACCAATCAATCTCATTTGAACATGTAAATATTTGTGGTATTATAATTTACATAATTGTGTTCAATTATATCAAAAATTTATCACAATTTTAAACATTTTTAAATAAATACTAACTATATTTATGACTAATATCAAATTTAAAATATATAGAATTAATTTTGATTATTCACTAATTACTATTATATGATAATGATCCGACAAAACGTTTCCTGAAATTAAGTGTTGTTCACATGGAAGAACTTTAAGGTAGGAGTATAATTAACTTTACAATCTGCTTTAAATTATAAAAAGTTCACTGTTTTGAGGCCCGTGTATAACATCACTTTTGGTATTGAACACTGAATCGCGTTTTTGTGCGAAAAAAATTAATGTGTTGAAATTTTGACACGTGTAGGTCATACACAACAGGTAGAAAAACTCTCATGTACTGCAGGCTATAGCTAGATTCAAAAAATTAAAAAAATAAAATTGCAAGCTATAGCCTATAGCTAGCCTTATTAGTCAATCCATGGTTAATATATGTGCATATGGGATTATTATAAAATAAGTAATATAAAAGAACATTATACGATTATTTATTAATAAAAAATATTTAAATTATATTATATTAATTAATATATATTTGATAAAAAATATTTATGTTTAATTTTGCCATTACAATGACAAGTTCAAGAAATTATATAATACTTTATACGTGATTAGTCAAACGATAATATAAAACACTAGACAATCTCTCACGTACGAAATGTAAAAGATTACATTCTAAAATTTTCATTTACCTTTATAGCGTATTATTATTCAAATTCAATAGTCTGAAGTAGATGCCCAAAAAAAAAAAAAATAATAAATAAATAAATAAATAATATATATATATATATATATATATATTATGCACATGTTATCTAATTTAATTATATACAACTTATTCATGTTATTTAAAATTAAAATCCAGTCTCCTAAACATATGCAATGATGTACAATTTTTTTTAATTGAAATTATGTACATTTTTGTCTTCATTTGATGTATTTTTTGGGTTAGAAATATTTTTTCTATAACATTTGCACTTAATTTATTAGAGAATTGTTCGTTAAAAAAAAAAAAACAATATTTTAAAAGTATTTCCGTAAATATTTTGCATCCAAACATATAATAAAATATTTGATAATTAGTAAATATATAGGTATATACCTGGAGAAGAGGGTTCCACAGTCACATTTGTATTCTCTACTACCACATATTTTTGAATGAGCTTTCCAATCAGATTGAACAGCATATTTCTTAGAACATCTGTCACATTTCCATTTTTTCTCACCATGCTTTCTGAAAAAGTGCTTTTTGATGCCAGTAAGATCACCAAGTGCTCTAACTGGGTTGTTATGAACACATGAGGGTTCAGGACAAATATAAACTTTTTTCTTGATTTCATCACTATTCCTTTGCTTAAGTTTCCATGGCAAATTGTGGCCTCTCCTGTGAAGTTGTAGATTTTGGTCTCTTTGAAACCCCTTTTTGCAAATTTCACAAATAAATCTGTTTGTAGCTAAAAGGGTCTTTGGTGACAATGCTATTACTTCAGCACTTGGGTCTGCATATTTGTTTATTACAAATAAGAAATAATAGATAAAGGAAAAAAAGAAGAAGGCAAAATTAAACTTTATGTACTCCTGCTTCCAATTAATGCCATAAAATCAATTAATTTCCATTGTTTCCTATTGTAGTTTCAGAGGTATATACATAACTCTAAGAGATTATAGTTACGAGTTACTAATGAAAGTCACATTATAATTTACTAAGGGCATGTTTTGTAATCATTTTCCAATTTTTAATTTTTAATTCCTTAATTTTAGAATTTAATTTCTATCAATTCCATAAAATTTTGGAAAAAAAAATGAACGTTGTTTAATAATTAATTTATACTTTCAATTTTAGAAAGTTGAAATTGATTGTTGGATATTGTTTGTTTGAGTTTTAAAATTCTGAAATTTTAAACTTTTAAACTTTTAAACTTTAAAATTGAATTTCAATATTTTTTTGAATTTTTTTTTCCATTAAATGAATTTTTAGTTTTTGAGTAAGTATGGTTTGGTTATTAATTTTTAGTGTCAAAAAAATAAAAAAAGAGAAATTCAATTTTAATTAAAAAAATTCAGCAAATTTCAAAATTAAAATGTAAAATTTAGAAAATAAAAATTAAAAATGAGTTATCAAAATTTATATAACTTTAAAATTTCTAAAATTTAAAATTGAAAACTAAAAACTGAAATGATAAAAGGAGAGATTATTAATTAAAAAAGAGAAACTTGAAATAAAATTAGCTTGGAAATTAATGCGGAACAACTTATGTTAATTAAATTCCTTACTTAAAATAGGTAAGAAGAAAAATAAAGTAGTAAAGGAGGGCATGCTAGACTTGGTAGTCAAAGCAAGTCAACTTTTTGCTGCAATAATTGTAATCCCAAAACCAATAATTGAACCCTGGCCTTCAACTATTTACACTTAACAATATCTTTGTTAATCCTTTTAGTTTTCTGAGAATCCATCTTGAAAAATTAAAATTTTAAAAATAATTATAAATTTCAGCTCAACTAATTTATGTTATGCATCAAGATATAAGCATTGACAAGCTAAAAGAAAAATGAAAGTGAAAATCCCAAAAAAAAAAAAAGAAGAAGAAGAAGAAGAAAAAACTAATATTCAAAACTGCTCAAAAGAGCACAAGTTAATTTTTCCTAAAAATAAATAAAAAATAAAATTATTTTTAGAAATGAAAATCAAAGGCCAACCCAAAACATATGAACTAAGTTGCAAACCGTTATCATAATTTTCTTTAAATCTGGGTTTGCTTAAATGAACTTAGAAACTTGTAAAAGCCAAAACTTGTTCCAAAAATAAAATAAAATCCATATATCAAAAACAGAGTTCTAAATAACAAAATAGAAAAATATGAAAATGGGTTAAATTTAAACCTGGATTTCCTGGAAGATTTCTTTTCCTCTTGGCAGGTACTTGAGGTTGTTGTAGTTGAATAGTAGAGCCATTGCTAACAGTTAATGTTGAAGATAAAGAGTTAGAGCCATGAAAGTTTTTCAAAAGCTCTTGTTTTTGCTGATGATGAATTTCAACACCAATATTTTCAGAGGAAAAGCTCCCAATATCACTACCTGTGATTATTGACATCGAAGGAACTTAAAGCTTTATAAAAAAGATAACTTTATAATGGGCAACTCTTTTTGTCTTTCTTCAGCACCAAAAAAAAAAAAAAAACAACTCTTTTTGTCTTGCTTTCTCAACCTCTCTTTGTTCCTTCTCTCTCTCTCTCTCGCACTTATCTAATAATAATCCATTTGGTTCTACCTGAAAGATAAAGGCAAAATCTTTACAAGATTAAAAATTCATAAATAATAATTAAAAACAGAGCAAAGAAGAAGATGATTAGTTTGTGACAAGAGGAAGACAAAACCCAGAAAATTCTCCATCATTTATGGTGAACAAATAAACAAGGTCTTCTCTTTGGCTTTGTATTGTCTTAAAAGATATAATATATGCTTTTATTATAGCCTAATGATATTGTAAAAAAAAGAAGAAGAAGTTTGAATTGCCTATTTTATCCCTATAATT
The DNA here is from genome assembly GCA_029378325.1 of Elaeagnus macrophylla. Lineage (NCBI taxonomy): Eukaryota > Viridiplantae > Streptophyta > Magnoliopsida > Rosales > Elaeagnaceae > Elaeagnus > Elaeagnus macrophylla. Next base: position 17,125,871 of record CM055642.1, read on the forward strand.
TATTATATAATGTCATAATAATTGAATAAAATTATCATTAATAAAAAAGTTATCGTATACGATAATAATTTTAGTTATGCTCATATAGGCATCTTGATTATATCATTGAAATTTGATTAAATTTATACTTAAGAATTAAACTTTTAAAATTTATGATTTAATACTTAAAATTGTATGATTTAATTATAAAATTTATAAAAATAAATAAATAAGTTTCATATTTTTAAACTATGTCTTATCTACAATTTTTTAAAAAAATTTAAAACTTAATTATTATATGATTTAAAAATTTAGAACTATTTATATTTATAAAATTTTAAACATTAAAAAAATTAAATAATGTGTTTTAAAAATTTAAGAAGTGTGGAAAATACTTAAAGTTTGAGCGTTAAAAAAGGCCTCTAATATTATTGTCTTATAGTGATATTGCCCTTCTTTTTCTTTATTGATAAATCCATCATTCTTTGCTTTTTTTTTTTTTTTTTCTTTTCTCTTCAAGTTTGTATAGTACATCTCTTTAAAAAAAAAAAAAAAGTTTATATAGTACATCTCAATAATTGATCATACTAAAAAAGAAAAAGTAAAAGAATACATTATAAAATCGTATGGTTTCTGGATGATATTTGAGTTAATTCTCAAGTTTTTTACAACACATATTGTATATACCAACTTCTTATAGCACTTTGAATATAGCTATCAATCATGTCATGTTTTTTTGTGTTGTGTGTGTTCTTATAGTATTTTTTTTAAGCTCAAATTAACATAAAATTATGAAAATTATTTTAGTCAAATTATTTATTTATAATGGTAATTTTTTTTATAATAAATAAAAATAGCTAATATTTATGTTATAAGCTGGGACGCAAATTTATACCCTACTTTCAATATTAACATAAGTAAGAGAACTAATTAATAAAGCTTTCAAATATTTTAAAATCACTTTTGGGTGGGCTAGTAGGCTTGAGCCCTAGCTATCTAGTATAAGCTTGGAATAAGGTTTAAGTAAATAATACAGCCGATAACATTTAATTTCTAAATTACTCTTACTCACAGAACATATAATCAGTGTTTATAAGGTGATGAATAAATACTCAACGCATATTCATAATTGCATTAAATAATAAATATATATTGAATTTTTGTAATATTTTAAAAATATGTTTATTGCAAGTTCTTAACATTTATTTTATAATTTCAATAAATATTTATTTTATATAAATTTTTTTTAATATTTATATTAATGAAAAACATAACTATATCAAAAGTTAATTTGAAAATATGTATTAATCATATGTTCAAAGTGTGAAAAAAATCGAATATATATTTATTCTTTAGAGATGAATAAAAAATAAAATTAATTAAATAAGTATTTTTATATATATAAAACAAAAGGTTTATATAAAAGCATATAAATTATCATTTTCATATTGAATGGAAAAGTGCGCAATACTAAAGCACCGTATGTTTGATTCATGATTAAAACTAGGAGAAAAACATTGAGTCATTGACAATTAAGTTCACTATTTGACACCTTAGTTGTCGATTCATAATTTGCATTGAGCTCTAATAGAAAGGATGAAAAATTGAAAAATGTACTTTATTTTTAGGTTAATAGATACCCCGGGTTTGGAGATTCAAACGTTGAGGATATAGTCAAAAAAAATTTCTCCAGAAAATAATAACAAATTTAATATTTTTAAAATTTATATATAACAAAAAAAAAAAAAATATACATATTGAGTGTTTTGATTTTTTAGAAGAATGAGATATTGATTAGGGATGTGCACAACTGAAATCGTAATTATCGGCAGAAATTTGATAGTTGTTTTCCAAAATTAACCGTAATTAATTATGGCGGATGATTATTAAAATTCCAAACCTTGGTTAACCGAAACAAAATGTTTATTTTTATTATATATATTATATATATATATAATTATGAAGTAAAAGATACTTCTAATATTAAACACACACTAGTTTAAAAATTTGATTGAATTTTATTTATTCTTAGATATATATTTTTTATTTGAAATAAAAAATCTACAAAGCAGTTAAGGAATGAAAAGTAATGTTAATATTTTTAAATAGTTTAATAGAGTAAATATTATATCAAAATTTTTAAACTAAAAATATTTTTGAATAAATATTAGAAAATAAGAATTGTGTATAGAGAAACTACTACCTACTCATATCTTACGGTTACTACATGAAACTATTCGAAATTGGTGTACGGCTGTGATGGTTATATCGTCCTCGCCTCCATCCACAATATTGATTGATAAAAGGGAATTTTACCATAAGATAACTTCCAATTTTGTTTGAAATTAATGAAAAATTTTAATTCATAAAAGAAAATTAATTTTAATTATTTCATTATGTTCTCCCTTGGATGATAAGGGTAAGATAATCTTGTTAATTGTCATAAGTTTAGGGGCCTGGTAGCTTGTGTATCATTGACAAATTAGTTTTACTAAAATTTGGTTTATTTAATAATAAATATTATTTAGTTCAGAACACAACTAGCAAACAAGGCGTCCGGCTAAGACTTTGTCATCTTATGCGGATATTTTAGAAATAATAACTCTTTTTATTATAATTTAATACATATTATAATTTATATAATATAATTTAATTAATTTTATTTTAATAAAAAATCTCACAATTATTTTTTTAATAAATACTTTAAATTTTATATTTAATTAATAATTAATACGTTATTTAATATATAACACGACTTAATAAATATAATATTATTATTTTAGAAAAGAAAAATATTCCCAAATTGCTTGCCATCGTTAAAAGTTTGAAAAATAAAAAACGTCCCCACCGCACTATTAGGCTATTAGTCACCGTGAAACTAAAAATGACAATAATATCCTTACACATCACGGGTGGGCAGTGGTCACTGAGTCAATATCTTCTCGATAATGACTCAACATGGATACAGAAATTCTCCTAATCACGTGCACAGTTAACAGTGTACTCCTCTAGGGACATTTCCGATATTTTATCAAGACCTAAGGGTAAGTTTTGTTAGTTTTCTGGCCCAAAGATAATAGGCGATGACGTGTAATGAATGGTCCTAATTCGATATTATCGTAGATTATCAATAAAAAAAAAACTTAAGTTTTTCGTTCAAAAAATTAATTACTAATTTAAATAAATAAATAAATGAGATGTTAAATCACAAGTAACAAACTAATAGATTAATCTATAAAAATAAAAAAAAATTAGGAGAACCTGAAAATGACAGATGTGTTTTCCTATGCTTATACTAGCTACTTGCGGTGACAGATTTAAGTTTAAGAAATATTATTAAATAAAAAAATTTATAAAAAAAATTTATATAAAAAATAAACTAAACATTAGAACTAAATAAATTAAAAATAAATTTTTTGATTAAAGAAATATCAAAATGTAATTTTTTTTTTAAATTTTATTTTATTTTAATTAAAAAAATTGAGCTTGAACATAAAATTTGAGCATAAAATATTTTTAATTTAAAATATGTGCTTAAAAGTAAAGTTGAAAGAAGATATTACGTATTAAATATGATTAATTGTTCATAAAATTTATAAAATTTTACACATAAAATTATATTTTTATCAAATAAAATGAATACGTGTTTTTTTAATTAACACATACATCCGCTCCTGGCTACTTGCTGAAACTTTTGTTATAATATAGTAATGTTTTGAAGGGGAAAAAAAAAACCTCGAAGACTATCCGACCAAAAAATAGATAAATATTCATATATACCAACTGCAGCTCGAAAATGTAAGCCTTATTATCAGTTTACCAAGTAAATCACGAGTACTTAGGTTACTAATTATATTTTATTTATGATTAGTACTTTAGTCAATTTATTTTGAAAAAAAAAAAAAAAAAAAGAACAAATGATATTTTTATTATCAATATTTTAAAACTGCATAAACACTATTATTTATGTTAAAACTTTTTTGCCAAACACATTTGAAAAATTAAAATATAGTTCTCGGATTAAAGTTCTCACTACTATATTTTTGTTGTTGTTCCTTTAAAAAATTAATGAATTAAACTGCTGAGGTAAATCGGAGGCGGATCTAGGTGGGTTGAACGGGGCTATAATTCTAGCCAAATTTTTTTTATAAAAAATTAATTATATATATATTTTTAATATTAAATAAATATTTATTGTGTCTAATTTTTATGTACATATTTTAGTATATATTAATAATATTTAACAAATATGTAGATAAAAATAAAATAAATTGTAAATAAAGTAGTTAAATATATATATTTTTTTCATGTTTTGATAATTATTAGTAACAAAAATAAAGTTAGAGTAGTATACTATGTAAAAATTCTTTTTAAATATAATAATACAAATAATGTTTAAATATTTTTAAACTCAATATTATAAAAATAAAATTAAGAAAATAAATATATGATAAACTTCATATTAAAGCTTCTAAGTTTATGTTTTTTATATTTTATTTCAATCCAAATTTTAACTTTATCTAATATTATATTATTTGACATTTTATTTTAATAATATTTTAGAATTTATTTAAAAAAAATTTATATAAAATTATTATTATTATTATTATTAGTCATTCTTATATTATTTATAAACATATATTTTTAAATATAGTCTTAAGCTTAAAATTATAGATCATATTTTACTTTTTACATTTTTATATGTTTATTTTAGTTTTAGTTTTAAGTTTTAACAACTATAAATCTTAATGTATTTAATTGAGCTTTTTATTTACTTAAATTTTTTAGTTAATAAATTTATTTTATTCATGAATGATACTAATACTTATTAACTTGTTATATTTTTGTTTAATTTTTGTTATAAGTTAATTATAATGTGTTAGCTCTATGTCTATATTATAATATGACATGAAAAAATTTAATGTTGGATTGAGTATAGTTTATTATAATTCTTACTAATTTTTACTTTGTATAAAATAAAAAAAATTTAACACCCCTTAATTTTTTTTTTTCCTGGTTCTGCCCCAGATGCAAATTGATAGTAAACTTTAGTGTTTCGTTGTAATAATCGGTATACTATTACTTGTGGAGTAAAAAAATAATGAATTGAGATAAATCCTTTTATTTCCATTCTAGTAAGAAAATTACAAAAAAATAAAATCATTCAACCCTCCCTTCAATTCTAAATTTTGTGTATCATTGGAACTAATGGTGAAAGAAGAAAGAATAATATACGTCCAACTAAACTTAATTATATAAGAGTAGTAAATATTTTCTAAATATGGATGCCATATATAAATGAGTTGAAATTTATTTTTCATTTTATTCATGGTTCACCTGGTGGATTGTAAGACTCATTCTCTCTCCACTTTAAGTTACATGTATTTGGTACATCGGAGTTCAACACCTTGCTATTATCACATGAGTTACATCAAGTAAAAGCCCAACACATGACTAGAAGCAGTTGGATGGACCAATGCCTACCTGAAGAACTAGAAGCAGCTTGTGGATCAGAGCCAACAAAAAGAACTAGAAATAACCTAGTGGAATAGAGCCAGCTTGAAGAACTAGAAACATATCAGTGGACCAACGCCAACTCGAACAACCAGAACCAACTCAGTGGTTCAAAGCCAGCCTGAAGAACAAGAAGTAACTCGGTGGATCAAAGCTAATTTGAAGAACCAAAAGCATCCTGGTGGGCCTTAACAAGCTGTAGGTCAAATCTAATCCATAGAATCAACTAAGTTCATGCAAATATAAATATCATTTTTGACACGCACACGGTATTTTAGATATTCTATTGCCATTCTCCAGTACAAAGGGTTCCATGCGCATCCTTTCATTTACTGGTCACCAATTCTAAGTGTAGTGACCCTCTTGTATAAATATTGGGATAGAAGAACTATTAGGAGCTTTTAGATTTAAGCTATAATCTTCTCACTAGGATTCTCTCAAAAAAAAAAAAAAAACATGATCGAGTTATATCGAATATTTTTTGATCTAAGAACAATTTTTATTTTGTTCAAATTTTTTAATCATTTGTATTTATAGCTCAAAGATGTAAAGATTAACTAATAGTACGAAAAATTTATATTTTTGGTTCTTAATTTGTGTGGTGGACAAAATTTCTTTTTATCCTCTATTTATCTATTTTAATAGTGCATGGTTTTCCTTCTTGAAAGTAGAATCTGTTAATTTTGTAATTGAGTTGCTTGGACAAATTTACACTAAGAGAAAAATAGCTAGGCTTACCCATGTCAATAAGGGGAAAATTAGAAAGTAGTCTTAATATGGATTAATATGCGTTGCTCTCCACCAAAAAATTAAAGCTAATATATGAAATGAATTAGAGTAAGGTGGCTTATTTTCTGTTTTAGTCTCTCTTTTGTTTGTTTGTTTACATATATCTTTGTTGGTTATATGCTATGTATCTTGGAGAAGATGATCCTGTGTATATTCTGTAATTATTGGATAACCCAACAATCTTCATCTTTTCATTTCAAGTATATTTATCTTTTTGTTGGAAGATCTCCCTTTACAAATTCCTTTGAAGTTTGCAACTCTCGTGCATGCTCTATGTGTGCCCACCTGTAAATTCTTTGTTGTGCAACCTCTTGCATTTTTAGTATGCATGCTCTGTATCCAAATTATGGGACTTCGATGCGTCGTTCGATGCTATGTCTGGTTCCATGAAAAACAAGGTATTTGATGTTATGCATGTGTAAGCTCTTCTATGGAAGTATATATATCAACTTTATAGTGTTTTTTTTTTTTGTGTGCATAAATAACCTCATTATTTAATTAATTTTATTTTTAACTTTCCTTATTAAAAAAAAAATTATATATTCATTTTCTTTTAACACTAAATAACATATATTCATTTACGTAATAAAAAAAATGAACATATGTTCCTTTTTTTTTCTTAAAAAAATAAAAAATGAAACTCTATTCACAAAATAGATTTATGCCATACCATTAAACATTTCCTTTTTAAGTTTTGAAATCTGTGCAACCAAATTAAAGCACCAAAACGAAATATTGTTGTTCATTGCTAGTTGTGTGACACTTCCATTGTTGTACTTAGTTCGGATGACAACTATTTGGCTTTGAAAAATAAATTAAATATTTAAATTTTATTATAACTATACGAATTATGTTGAAAATAAAAATTAAACAACATAGAAAAATAACTATTTAAAAAAGTTACATAGATTAAAAATAATAGACAATAGAATGAGGGGAAGAAAGATCGTAAAAAACGCGCGCTAGACAACTAAGTATCACAAATCAAATTTCATGTAATATAATTATAATTTTTTTTTATATAATGTACCATAGTTTAATTTTAATGAATCATAATTAATTATAAACTATTGAAGTAAATGTGACATTTTGGAAAAAAAAAAATGATTACTTTAAATAAATAATGACTTGTATATAATGTAAATAATAAGTCATGTTTATATGTGGTATATATTTAATTATTTAATTTGATAAAATAAAAAATATATATATATAGAAACTGATATTTCCCAATTGTGTCATATTGATATTTTCAAAATTTTCATCAAAATTTTTAAAATACGACACAATACATAAATAACAGTAAATTTCAATATTTTTACGAAAGTATCAGGATATTTTCGAAGATTTTATGACAACAACATTTCTATATGGGGACAATTTCATGCATTACCACGCCTTAAGAGGTTCTTGCCCTTTTAACTGGAAAATGCAGGTCTTGGGTCGATAGTGTACCTTAAGGTTTTCATATTTATTGCTCTTAACGTCCCTAACAAAAAGGTTTTTTTTTTTTTTTGCTACATTCAAGCCTCGAACTCGAGAGCTCCACCTTATTATGGTGGTTACAATGCCGTTTGGCTACTAAGGCCTTGGCCCCTAACAAAAAGGTTATATATAGATATAGATATTGTGAGTTGGTCATTCACGTTTGGTTAGGCTTTCCAAAAAAAAAAAAAATCCTGATCGTGTTCTGAAATAATACTATACAACTAATATATTTTGACAATCGAACTTTTAACTTTAGGTTTATATGCAGGCTTTAGCAACATCAAGTTACATGTTCGTAATTAATTACAAACAATTGTGCTTATTTGTGGATAAAAAAGAGACTTTAATTTAATTAGATATAGTATAGGGGCATTTTTTTGGGACATATCTACGCTAATCATCACATGATCTATTGTTGATTAATAAAGTGGAAGTTAAATATTCTTCTCCACGTCATGTTAGTAGAAGAAACAACATGAACATGGTGCTTCAGGTTTTCAAAACTCGAATCAATTTATGAAGTCCAAAAATGCAAATGAATTAGCCCATAAAAATGTTTATTTTAAAAATTAATGGTATCGGAAGTTTGGAATATATTTATAAATTAAAAAAAAAAAAAAAGAAATCGTTTCATTAACAGTCTAATCCGTTCTTAATTATATCAATAAAAATCATTTTTATAAATCAAAATATTATAAGATTTGAAAATAAGGATGTAGTTGTAACTTGTGAGTTCTGACAAATACACGGATTTATATGATTTTTTTTAAACGAAAAGTTGAAATATTTTACATTTGAAATAAAATTATTAAACACCGTTTAATAAAACGTAGCATTTTTTTTACAAATTAAATATATTAATTATTTTTTTAAATTAATGTACATTAATAACTTAATTATTACATATAAATAAATACTTTAGTCATTTTTTGTTAATTTTAATTTTTAAATTTTTTTTATAAAAAAATTTAAGTTAAATAAAATAAATTTTATTAATACGAAGTTGGTAGATATTTGAAGAAAAAATATTTCAAAAAGTTGAAAAAAAAATAAAAAAAATGATTAAAATGACAAAAATTAAGTTAAAATCATTAAATGTTTAAATTTTAATGATTAAGTGATTAATTTATATTAATTTTAAGAAAATGATCAATATTTTTAATTAATAAAATTAAGTAAATTTTTTTAATAAACAGTTATCACGTATTATGATATATTTATATTGTACTGTTTAGAAACTGAAGCATGTGAGTGTCTGTGTCTGTGTCTGTGTCTGTGATGATATGCCCAGCCTCCCAGACTCTGAAATTTGCCAAATAAATAATTGTATGTTTCAACAGCTTCTTTTATTTATTTAGGGAGGGGCGGAAAAAAAAAGCCTCTGCCATTTGTGAACGTATGGTTCAACGTGAGGATTGCTTTGCACTTAAGTTTAGGCTCCAAATTTCCAACTCACTAGTCACGTGTTTACCTATCGTACGTGGTCCACTTATATGTAAAGTACATAATTTCTTGTTTTAATTTTTTTTTTAAACAATAGCACCAAATCTTATAATAATAAAAACAATTTTTTATATTTAAATTATATATTTTTATATTTAAAAAATAATTATCACATTATTTTATTAATATAATTCAATTACACACTGTTTAAATTAATTACGATAATTTAGATCCATTTAATATTAAACATCGTCTAATTAGACATTATTTAATATTATTGAAACATCATTTTTGTTATTATAAATTTTAAGGGTGTTATTTTTTATAATTTTTTTAATAAAAAAATGTTAGACATTTTGTTATTTGAATAATCAAACAAAATTACTTTTTATCATTAATTTATATAATACAATTTAATTAAATCCTAGTCATACAATTATTTCATTATTTTACATTTTAAACTTTATATCTAATTAATTAATATGTTATTTGATGTGTATAACATTAATTATATTGAAAACTTAACCTCAACTTTAATTTCTTTTGGAGAAAGATATTAAAACACACACACACACACACATATATATAAACAAAGTAAGGAAATAATTATGTCGTGTAATTAAATGATGTGTAATTAAATGATGTGTATTACGTAGAAGAAATTAAAAATAAATTTAATATACATAATTTCCTTACTTTGTTTATATTAATATATATATATATATATATATATATAAACAAAGTAAGGAAATAATTATGTCGTGTAATTAAATGATGTGTATTACGTAGAAGAAATTAAAAATAAATTTTATATAAAAAAATTATGTCGTATAATTAAAAAATTTAATATCATTGAATTTTTTCAAAGTTATATAAAATTTTATATTATAAACGTAAATCTTAAATGACATTCTAATTTTTTTTTGTAAAATTATAAGTTTTTATTTTGTTTAAGAATGTAGAATAATAAGTAGAAAACAAATATTTACATCGTAAGTAAGTTATAAGACGCTTTTGTTATGAATAATGTGAATTGAATCAATTTATATTTTTTATTTATTAAATTTTTTGGAAATCTAGTTTTTTTTTTTTTTTTTCAATTCCCAAATGATTTATCATTATACCAAAGGACGTAAGAAGCTATAAGTTAAATGAAAATTACCGAAATAACTTTATAAGTGAATTAGACGTTAAAAAAAAAAAAAGTTGACAATTGACCATCAAATAAGTAATATGCAATTTCTAATTACTATTTTTTTGGAATTAAAATTATAAATTTTTTATTATACAAATTTTTGTTTTTAAAAAACATATTTAAGTAATCACAAAAAAATAAAAAATCCAAAATTTTAAAATTTATATAATTATCAAACACAAAATTAATAAAATTTATCCATTCCATTAACAATTGAGCTAAGAAGATTTTGTACAATGCTATTCTGAATTAGATTTCAGGAATCTAAGTTCGAATTACATGAAAATATGTGAGTGTATTTTTTCTTTATTAATAAAAAAAAAGGGATTTTTAGAGTCCCTTAAAAAAAAAAAAAGTCTTCCACTATAAGAATTAACTCTCTCAAAATAATTGTTTTTTTAATATATAATTTAATAAAATCAATCATAATTTTGGCATTTTTCATTTATATTTTAAATCTAGGATGACATATTCATGCATAGATTTACTCTAATGTGATATAAGAATGTGTTTGTTTTGACATGCATTTTATTGTAGATCTAATCTTAGATAAGTTGGTTTATTCATGATGGTATTGTGGTGGTGAAATACATTAAATCAATGAGCTTGTTTCTAAAAAAAGAAAAACAAAAATGAGCTGGTTGACACAACTAATGATAGCAATTAAGAAAAAGAAAAAATTATTAATGGAGCCGAATGGAATGTTAGTACCAAAATGATCCAAAATGATGCATATCTTGTATTATGACTATGTTATATTTAATTGTGTATTTAAAATTTTAATGTATCTTTAATTTCAATGACTTAATAAAATTTCTTATTTAAAAAAATCTAAAAGTTTTTATAACTTTTTTTTTTTTTTTTGCTAAATGGACTTTTTGTCCACCAACAAGTGTTGAACTTGTGACCTCCCTTTTATTAGGAGGGATGTTTTGCCATTGGGCTACAAGGCCACCGGCAAAGTTTTTATAACTTATATCTTTCTTATTTTGTCCACATCATTTTTTTGTTGATAAATTTGAGTTCCAAACAAAACTTAATAGTCAAAGAGATAAACCTTTTCATTTGTCGGTGAAAAATATTTAAATAATATTATATGTATTAAATTTTTAAATATATTAAATAATATATTAATTATTAATTAAATATAAAATTAAAAAGATAAATTAATTAAATAATTATTTGACTATTTATATTTAAGTAATATTATATGCATCAAATTTTTAAATATATTAAATAGTATATTAATTATTAATTAAATATAAAATTAAAATGATAAAATAATAAAATAATTATATAATTATATTTAAGTAATACTATATACATTAAATTTTTAAATATATTAAATAATATATTAATTATTGATTAAATATAAAATTAAAAAAATAAATAATAAAATAATTATATAAGTATTTATTAATAAAAAATTAATTAAATTTTGCATGTGTCAAATTGTAATAAATGCATTTTTGAAAACATTTAAAAAAAATAATAAAAATAATACCTTTTAAAATTTATAATAATAAAAATAATACTGTTTAAATTATATATTTTTATAATTAAAAAAAATAATTTTTTTATATATTTTTTTTAATATTCGTTTGATTAAATTTTATTTAAGTTAAATTGTGATAATTTAGACTCTGTTTAATATTATATTTTTAATATTATTAAAATATTAATTTTATTATTATAAATTTTAAAAGTAATATTTTTAATATTTTTCGACATTCATGTAAGGAGCTAAAGCAACCATGTGCTGAGAACTAATTTGCTGTCCGAAGACAGGGATGGATGACATGACACCATATCCACTTACGTGACATTAGATGTTGTGAAATATGTTTATTTTATTTTTTATTTTTATAAAATTAAAATTAGTATAAAAAGTGTAAACTCCATAGAAGATTATTATTAATAAAAGACATATAATATGCATTATATATGTGAAGTTTTCTCATAATATATAAGCACTTACTCAAAAGCAGTTCAGTAAATTGTAATTTGTAAAATTTAATTACAATAAAAACATTTCTCTTCATTTCATACAGTGCCATACCATATAATTATTCCTCTTATTTATATGTGTATACTTTTTAATATAAAGTAAGTTTGGAGATGACATAACAGCACGAGCGTTGCAAATGGTCGAAAACTGTAAATATTATTCAGACAGCAGAGAAGGAAAGTAGAGCAAGAATGACATGACAGAAAAATTATAATTCTATTTTCTTACTTTTTTGTTACAATTGTGCATGTATATAAAGGCAGAGTACATCACTAAAGTGTAAGCATGTGAGCTCATAGATTACCTATTTTTCATGAACGCACTAGATCTACTACTACTTTTGATATTATTCAGGTTGACTTTTGGGGTCCAGCTCATGTTTTATCTACTCATGGAATGAAATATATTTTACTTTTTGTTGATGATTATTCCTGATTTTAATGGATTTACATTTTGCATAATAAAAATTAAGTTTCTTCCATTTTCTTACATTTTGAAGCCATGATTAAATGACAATTTTCTTGTAAAATTAAGTGTTTATAAAGTGATGGTGGTAGTGAACTTAATTGTTTAGAGTCCCATTTTTTTAACAAGGATACACTCATAGGATTTCTTGTCCCTACACTCTATCTCAAAATAGAGTTACTGAACGTAAAAATCGTTATGTAGTTAAAACTGATTTTTCTCTGCTTATTCGATCCGGTGTTCCTTTAGCTTATTGGGATTACAGTTTTTAAATTACATTACATTTAATTAATAGGATGCCTTCACATACTTTATCTAATCACAACCCTTTTGATCTTCTTTTTACTCAAACCATCTTATGATTACTTCAAAAATTTTAGTTGTCTTTGTTTTCAATACCTTAGACCTTACAGTTCCACTAAGCTTAATTCCAGATCCTTACCTTGTGTTTTCCTTGGTTATGCTGCAAATTACAAAGGATACTGATGCTTGGAACCAGTATCACATAGAATTTCATCTCTCCCTTTGTTGTTTTTAATGAAAATGAGTTTCCCTTTTTACAGTTACCATTTGGTTCAATTGGTGTTTCTTCTTTTCCGTCTGATACAATGTTTGTTAATCTTCCCACCACCTCTTCTACTCCTCAAGTAATTTACAACTCCAATCCAACACCTCTTTTTGGTCACAATTCTACCACATCCACTTCTAGTCCACACATTCCTTCTTCACCTATCCCACCTCCTAGTGATCAGTCTCTTTCTTCTGCAGATGCTTCTACTCACTCTAATAATCCAATTTTACTTGCTCCATCTTTACCACCATCTTCTAACATTATCCATAAACTTCTTGATTCTACCAACACACATCCTATGACTATAAGATCTAAAATTGGAGTGTTTCAACCTAAGCTGTATTTAGTTGTTGTTTTACTTGAACCATCAACTGTTAAAGAAGCTCTTGCTACACCTAAATGTTTTCAAGCCATGAACGTTGAATTTGATGCCCTTGTGAACAAAGCCACTTGGGTGTTGGTTCCACTTCCTAGGTATGGAAAAGTAATTGGAAATAAGTGGGTTCATAAAACAAAATTAAACGCAAATTGTACCTTGGACAAATACAAGAGTAGATTGGTTGCTAAAGGGTTCTTACAAGTTGAGGGTATATACTATACAAAGACTTTTAGTCCTGTAGTTAAGCCCACTACAATTCGTATTGTTCTCACTATAGTCTTACAATTTGATTGGTCAATTAGACAATTGGATGTCAATAATGCATTCTTGAATGGAGACCTAGAAGAAGATGTGTTTATGGTGCAACCCGAGAGTTTTATTCATCCTCAAGTTCTTAATTATGTTTGCAAACTTAAGAAAGCACTTTATGGACTAAAGCAAGCTCCTCGAGCATTAGATTGCCATCAGGTGCCCTAGGACAGTAGGACACATTCAAAGTTTCATGATACAACAGAGCCCACTTACATAAATTACCTATTACTAAAAGCCAATCAAGTAGAATATCGAAAACGAATCAAGCTGATGACCCAAATGTAGCCTTAGTCTAAATGAAACCGACAACAGTTTTATTTAATTATCAAGAATCATGAAATGTAACTAATAAATAATTTGAAACAAGAAGTTAATAACTCGAATAAAAAAATCAAAATATGAGTTAGAGAGAGGTAGCTTACATATTACAGAAGAGGGGATGGAGAATGGGGAACGACAAAAATGTGTGGGGAATGGCGCTATTGTTGGTGTGGCCGTGTGGGAGAGGCAAACAACTTTGAGGTCGTGTGGGAGAGTCAAACACTTTCGGAGAAGATGATCGCGATTCGCACCGCGTGCTGGAGACTGGAATAGTAAGAAAGAAATGAAAATGATTTACGGTTACTTTAAAATGTTTTCTATTTATTTAACTAATAACTAATTTTAATAAACAAATACATTTATATGTTATAATATATACAAAACAAAAAGTGGCTTGGTGGATATAACAAGGAGTGTTTGCGCTGCTACCCCAAGTTCAAGTCCTCCGGTAAGTATTTTTAAATTTTATGAATAAATTTTTATATATATTTAAATTAAATTTATAAAATATATTTTGGGTACGAGTGGGTACAGTTTTATGTATAACTGTTCCTGCCCCGTCCCTGACAATTTATATCTGGGCATTACCCATCTCTATCCCCTCCCTGAAAATTAAAGGATATTGACCATTCCAATGTATCGATTAACTATTAACCTTAGATAAAATGTCCATCCCTAATGGACTAGGTAAGGGGACCTATGGAAGAGTGGGAAGGATTTTGAGGTTGCCATCTATTGGTGGGAGGCGACGACTAACGACACAAAAGGGAGGAAGTAAGTGTTATGCATTTATCCAATATTGTGTTTTTTTTGTTTTAATTATTTTTATTTTTTAATTTTTTATTGCATTAAATTACAAATTTACTATTATTGTGTCAACTTTAACAATCAAAAATAGCATTTTATCATTTGACAAAATTAAATTAATTTTTGGGAGCTTGTTAAAAAACATATAAATTTGAAGAAGGTGAGTGATATTTACGATCAAGATTGATGTCCTAATATTGTTGTCTAATAATGCCTAATTTCATGTACAAACATGAAACATCATCCATTTCTTTATTTCAAACAAATATATATATATATATATATATATATATATATATATATATATATTTTTTGTATATTACATAATTTATGTATACATCAATTTATATAATATGCTTCAATTGACATTCATGTTAGTAAGTAATTTTATAATCATATCTCCATTTTACATTCATAATTTTATATCAAATTAATAATTAATATATTATTTAATTTATATACTTAAAGCACTAATTTACTTTAACAATCATGTCTTTTCTTTGTTGACAAAAAAGAAAGAAAGAGAAAACAACGTCTCACCTCCCAATTATTTAATAATAATGTCCAAAATGTAGGATTGTGCGGTTAATTTTAAGATGTTATGTGAATTTTTCAATTTTGATTAAATCAAAAGTATAATTGTACTTTCAACTTTTTCTATTTAATATTTTTTTAGTCCAATAAGTTCACTAAAAGTTGTAAGGGTATTTGAATTGTTTTGGGAGGATAGTTGGAGTTCCCTGAGCTTATTATATTATAGAGAAATGCTTATTATCGTTTTGGTGTGTCTTAGATTATAATTAACTGATCCATGTTATTAATTAAACTAATTGAAATTTTATATTGATAAATGATAATTAGTAAAGGACTAGTATGCAAATGATTGACCATTAATTGTTTCAAGTACAAAAGACAAAGAATGAGTGAATCGCTAACATGTTCTTATCCTACCCTCAAGCAAGTGTAAAAAAGCTTGGGAAAAATAATTTAAAAAAAAATAATAAAAATAATATCTTTAAAACTTATAATAACAAAAATAACAACATTTATATTTAAATCATATATTTTTACAATTAAAAGATGACTATTACATTATTTTTTTAATGCCGTTTATATTAATCTGCGGTAATTTATACCCCGTTCAATGTTACAATGAACATTCAATATTATTGAAATGCTATTTTTGTTATTATAAATTTTAGGAGTTTTATTTTTGCTAATTTCTTAATTTTTTTACTCTATGAGGATTGAAAATCTAATTTATTAAGATAAAATATAGTAACTTTATTATCAAAATTTTAAAAATAATGATTTTTTTATTCGATGACCTTGGCCTAGCTAGAACTGACTCTGTTTTGAGGACTTGAAGAACTCCTAATATCTCCATTAACGAATTAAAATTTTAAATAATAATTATGCGAGTAAACCAGAAAAATATTACATTAGCAAAACAAAAGAGAACAAGGAGGATATTACTGAAATTTATCTTTTCTATGTATAGCTAAACACATTTTTATTTTATATCACAATTGTTGCCTTTGGGATTATAAATTAATATTTTTAAGAAATAGGAAAAATATTTATTATTATAATATTACTAGTTAAATTTATGTACATTGCACTTGAATTATTATATGTTTTTTATTTAATTTCTATAATATATTTATAAATTTTCATATAATGATGAAAAAATAAAGATTAAAAAAATTAATCATAAGTTTTTGACTCAAAATAATTGGAGATTCATCAACGTAAAAAAAAAATTAAATAAAATAAAATATAAGGAAATATGTCAATATTTTAAATAAGGACTTTTTTGTACAAAATTATTTCAAATATGATTTAGACTTTGTATATTATTATTATTATTACTACTTGGAAAGAGGGAAGAGTATGATATTATATAGATTAATAATTGTAAAAATTGCTCCATATATCCTTATTTTCAGCTTTTTCACACATTTTTTTTTTTTTTTACTAATGTTCTGATTAAGCTCATTTAAGTTATTAGTTAGGTCCATATATATACATACTACATAGATCCCTCTCGTTTCTCATTTCTCATTTCAATTCTGACTCCTTGGCCCCTCTCCAACTTCATTATTCTTTATTTCTTTTTCCAAAATAATATTTTTATTCTTTTTTCAAATTTATTTTATTTTCCATTTTTTTAAAACTCTTTTCCAATTTTCACTTATTATTTTCATATATTTTTCTCAAATTCATATATTTTCAAATAAATAAATAAAATCAAAATTTAATATAACTAGCAACTTCAAATTCATTTATTTTTCGATTACTATTTTTGATACATGCTAAATACAAAGCCAAAGAATTGTAAATGACTCTCAACGCTTAAAGATGATTAAAACTTAAAAAGTATTTTATCATAAAAGACAATAGAGACTAAACATGCTTCTAAGGACAACCCTCCGTGTTTAGGAAAAGTTAAATATAATTAATGAAAAAGTGAATAAAAGGCTAATTAAACAACGTAATAGAGAAACATTTAATAACTAATTTTTAAGCATAGCAAAAGAACTGTGAAGAAACAAAGCAAGTTAGGATTCCAGTAGATTCTGAACAGTCTTCATTAAAGATAACCTAACTTTCTCTAGGGAGCTCCATATAATAAATCGCAAAATTATCTAGAAATTAGACTTTTAGAGCTTTCAATGATATATAACACAACTCATAGATTTATGTTTATCTTTTTATTATTATATTTTTAATTAAAGATTTATGTTGATCAATATAATTAAATCTCTAAAGCTGAGTCAAAATTCCTACCATTGTTATTATACATAGTACAACTAAACTGTTGTATAATTCTACGTGGTATAACTGCAGGGCGTAAATTTTAGAAAATTGGCCTCTTTTTTTTTTTTTTTTTTTTGAAAAAGGGTAGAAATTTTCAATTAATTGTGATGATTTTAGAAAAGGGCAAAAACATTTAAAATATAAGGCATGAATAAAAAATGTACAATTTATTGAAAATAGAATATTTATGTCCATAACTCTTAATAATCATATAAAACGAATACGTGATAATAAACAAAATAATATTAACATAATATGACGAATTCAAGTAAAAAGTCGGTGACAAGATATAGCTAGCTTAAGTTGTAGAAGAAAAGTTTGCAACTTTTACTGTCTTATGTTATTATTTAGCAAGTTGTATTATTTTTTCAATTTTCAAAATAACTTTCATGCATGAAATAATATAAAAAATATGAATTTAAAAATAATATAAATTTATATATTATTAATATTTTTTTAAGTTATATTAGTAAAATACTATTTATATATCATTGTTTCTGTTAGGTGTAAACTAATTTACGTCAAATAGTAGTATAATACGATATGAGATATTTTAGTCGACATATATGACCTATAGATTAGTTTAGTAAGTATTGATCAATAAATGGGTACAATTAATTAGATAAACGACTAACAAATAATTAATGGATAATTATTCTATAAAGAGATAATTACAGAGAAATAAACTCCGACAATAAGATAAATTTATCACAATGACTAGGAATCATAAATAAATAGATTTTCTTTTTATATATCGACAAAAATTGACATCAACAACTTCATAACAAGTAATATAAGCATGTAATCAAGACAATAAAATTTTTATTTTTATTTTGTAATTTTTTATACAACAAATGATGCACAGGTACTTTTAATATAAAAAATACCAACTGATAGCTTAGATGATATTGACATTCATGATTTTTTTATTTTTTATTTTTTTTATATTAAACAATAATTTCCCTTCTATGTTTTTTCCTTCTATGAATGACAATGACTTGTTGATGGGTCGAGAAAAAGATGGCTCAGTAATTAAAATTCAATCGACGTCAAATTCTTAGTATCATGTGCATGAATCTAGGAATTAAATACGGTGCACTTAAATATTTTGTGCAAAGGTTTGAGATAATATTGCTAATTTTCCACGACCAAATTGTTACTTTCAAACAACTTTTTTTTTTTTTTATAAAAAAAGTGTAACTAAAATCCTATTTATTTTTATTAATAAAAAAAAATACACTCATACATTTGAGATGAAATTCGAACTTAAATTTAGTGAAAAAATTAAAAATTTTATTACCTAAAATACAATAAATTTCCAACCGCAAGTAGTCCAGCCACTAGCTGGGGGAGGCCAAATTGTTACTTTCAAACAACTTAATTACATGACAACTTTATTCTTTTTCTCATTTGATTATTTATCTCAAATTTGGAGAAAACCTTTTTTTTTTTTTTTGGCTCGAAAATGTTATTGAATCTTATCTGGTTCTAACTCAAACAGATTAACCAATGGTACATATAAAGGGGATTCACCAGGTGTGATGATAATATTAATGGCCTATAATCAATCACTTTTGACATTTCGGTTCTCCTTTTTGTTTATGTAAATCATTTTGAAAAAAAATGTTTCCATGTTCTACTCGTTTGGTGCATTGGCTCAAAGGCTAATCAATACAAAACAATTTTCCAACAAGAATTGAAAATTTGACTCATCTGCTTGGTTTTAATAAAAAGAAGCAATTTTATTAAAAAAAATACATTTAAATTTGATTATAAGTAAATTTTATGCTTTAAAATATCGTATGATACAACTTAGATAATTTATTATCTTTTTTTTCCTTCAATATTTTTATCTTATTTTCATTGAATTTCATATATTGATGTATTTGAACAAAATTTATTATAGCAATGATTTTAGCTTTTATAAATAAGCATACAATTTAGTGTTAAAAAAATAAGATTATTAATCTTAGCCCCCTAATTTTTTTTTAATCCACCCCTGCTCCTTAATATATACTTAGAGTTCTACTTTCAACTCCTAAAAAAAAAAATTATATTTTTTACAATGTAAATAAAAATATGTTTTTTAATATTGTAAGAAAATAAACACATATTTTTTTATTGAGAGTTTTTAAAATAAAATTAGTTAAATAATTATATTATTTATGTGACTTTAATTTATAATTTTATGATTTTGATAGTTTTACATTATTCTTATTTGATATAATATATATGTTTGTTATGGCTAATTTTACTAACAAATCATTGTACGACATTTTTTCTTTATCAGTTTCTTGTAAGACCTTATCAGATTAGTGTAATGATCTATTGGAAGGTAGCAGGAAATTCTAGTGAGGGGACCAGCTCCATTTACCTTTTATCGACCTAAAATGACAAAATTTATTAATTTTAAAAGATAGGGAAGAACATTAGATATTGTAAAGAAACTATTTAAAAATAAATACATTGAAAGATAAACTATTTATTTAATTATAATTAGAAAAAATTATTAAACCTTGTACGTATAAACGCACAAGTAGTATAAATGTGGAAATATGACTGTTTGAGATATGCGATATTAAGATGCTTGCTTAGTTTTTGTAACGTGTAAAAATTAAAATGTTAATCAATAAAGGGTGTTAAAATAGAGATTTAAATTTCTAAAGTGAACCACAATATCTTTTAGCCATATTAAAAAAATTAAAGAGTAAATCTATTATAATCTATATATTATATTATATTCTTCAAGATATTGATAATCTATTTATTTCTTCAAGTTTGTACTTTTTTATTTCATTTCCTAAATTTTTATTCTAAAATCTAAATCAATCCACGTATATATATATATATATATATATATATATATATATATATATATATATTGTAATTGTAGTTATATAGGGTTGAGGGAAAGTTACCTTTGTATGGCAAAAGATGGACATATGGTAGGTAATAATCTATATAAATATTTAAGCATCTCTTCAACTTTTCTCTATTGTCAAGATTGATCCCATCAATTATTCAGGTGAAAAGTTCAATTTCATCAGTCTAATACAAGTGTGATAGAAAACACAAAAGGGTTAATTCTTCAATTGTATATATATAAAGCCAGAATAATTGGGATTATCCAATCATTTGTTACTGATAAAGCCAAAACTTAGAGGCTACACTCACTAGTCAATTTCTGTTATATATTAAATAAAAACAGCATCACAACTTCTTCTTCTTCTTCTTCTTCTTCTTTATATAGTAGCTACTTCAGTGCATATAAGTATACATATAAATTAAGGCACTAATATTATTAATCAATAAATTTAATTTATCATTTTAATCATAAAATAATTTAAAATAAATGAAGTAAATGCTACTAAAATTTGTAATTTGAAAGTAATTAACAACTCTTAAAAATATGGCAAAAATCAAGCCATACAAAAACATATATTTATGATTAGAGGAAAATAATTTAGTAGTTTAAAATTAATTGGTTAATAAGTTTGGTATTCTGGTATAACTAAAAGTAGTTTGCTTAAATAAATTATAAGTATTCAATCGAAAAAAAAAAAATTGGGTACTTTTCACTAGTTCTCATAAAAACCAAAATAACTCCGTTACTTCAGTACAATATAATAACAATAATATAAATTACTAAATTAGACATGGTTATTGTTAACGTGGTTTTAATCCGCTTTTTGTTTATGAAATTGGATTTTTGTGGAAGAAAACAAATTCTTTCCTTTTTTCATTTGAGTCCAAAATATGTAAAAATGTAATAATATAATAATTCAAAAATTACATAAAATAACTATTAGACGCATGAAATTTCTAACCCAAAAAATTAACCCAGATTTTCTTCAAATTATATGTTGTTTGATCTAATCCTTTGTATTTTTCAAAATATTTTATTATTATTATATTTAAATTTAGGTCACTTATCTTTTTTTTTTTTTTTTTTTTTTACAAAGCTCATATTTATGTTTTGGGAAAGGCATTAGTTTTTTTCTTCGCCTATTATTTTTGAATGAAATTCTGATATAATGTCAAAATTTATCAAAACCACGAGCCTTTTAATTCTAAAATATTAACTCAATGGGTAAAAAAATTCATACTTTTTATAAACTCTTTAATTGTATTATCTTTTATTAATGTATGCCATTCATTTTCTCTAACAATAACACTCCTAAAATTAATAACAAAACTATTACTTTAATAATGTTAAACATATTTAATTATTCAAAGTTAAATATGTTTAATTGGCCATAATTTAAGTTGAAAGTCGTCTAAGTAGACGTTTAATGTGAAATTAGAGCTAGAGATTTTTTTTTAGTAGAAAATATGAGTTAGGCATGAGAATTTTTATTTTTATGATTATAAGTTTTTAAGAGAATTATAATTGTTGTCTTCACATTTATAGGCATTCCACATGTTTTTTTTTTTGGGAAAAGATAGGCATTCCATATTGTGTAGATATTTCCTACGTTTGTACTTTAAGAGTGTTTTTGGTCACTTAAATTTTATTGTTTTGATACAGACGATAAAAAAGAATACTTGAGACCCTTTTAATAAAAATAGAGAAGGAGAAAAAAACAAACAAACAAACCTTACCGTGTATTGTATTTTGACAAAGCTCCACCCTCGCTTTTGAAAAGCAAACGATATTGTTTCTACTTTCTAGCTTTTATTGATATTGCAGGACAATTATACAAAAGCAACTTTCAAAATAATGAAAAAGAGTTTTTTCTTTCTTTTTTTTTTTTTTTTTTTCTCAAGTTGAAATTAAATTGAAAAATGGCTCTCAATTTGAACAAGGAAATATTTTTGTGATCCATTGAGTTACACTAACTTTAAGTCTTATTAATTTGTTTTATTTGAATTTATTTAATATTATATCTATGTTTTAACACTTAAATACATTTTATTTATTTATTTATAGATAAACTATACATTCATATTGAAACACATATATAATACTATATTGTACCATTTTTTAATTTTATTGGACTAAAGTTTATCTTTTAAAACACATAGGACCAACCAATACTTGTGGTGATTATAGAACTTTTTGGGTATTTTTCCCAACATCATATCTAAAATTGAAATATGCATAAATAAATTCATGTAATGTAAAGAAGTGTATTCAATTAAGACTTTTAAGGATTGTTTTGAAGTTTTAATATCTAGGAGTATTTAATTAAGATTTTTAGAGATTTCTTAAAAGCTTAGGGATATTTAATTAAGATTTTATATAAATCTTTAAAAATTTATAAAAATTTAGTGGTATTCAAATAGTTCATTGATTTTAAAAAAATTTAAAAACTAATAGATTTTAATGACTTTTTAGTTAAAATTATAAGTAGAAAAATATTTACTCATTCTTCTCTCCACCTCTAATATTTTTATGCATTTACAATTATTTTTACTACAATTAAAAACATTTTGTTAAAATCTATAAGAATTTTTAAAAATTCATAAAAATCTTTTGAATTCATAATTCTTTTAAAATCTATAAAAATTCTAATTGAATACATCTTTTGTAGTGCAAGTGACATCCTGTTAACAATTAACTTCACGATTACTTTAATATTTTACGTACATAACTTCATATCCATGTATCCAATCTAATACTAAGACATTATTTAATACATATAATATTATTTTTTTAACAAAATGTTGTGGTCTTAATCTCACTTTACTTATCTTATTTTAAAATAATGTGACACAATATTATTTATGAAAATACACTACTTAAGAATATAAAAATTCCATTTCACCATTATTTTTTTATTAATCTCCATTGATAAGCTTAAAAAGTAGTGCATTTATACCTATTGAGCAATTAAACTTTTGATAACACTGCATTCCCTTTTGAAGTTATTGATTCCATTTTAAACTATTAATCGAGGTTATGACTTATGAGTACCTACAAATGTAATTTTAGACGCATATATAGGTCTAGAACATTTAAGTTATGATAGATAAATAGATAATAAAGAGGCAGTGAAAGTTGTGAATTTAATTATTAGCAGAATTATATATATATATATATATATATTGTTGTCAATTTTTCTTATTGAAGTGGACAACTATTGAGAAAATTCAATTTGTTAACCGATTGGAAAATCCGAATGGAGAAAATTCTTTTGTAGGACTGGGTTAGGGATTACATTCACTGTCTCATCGTCAAATCCTGAACCTCAATTCATTACTATTTTATATATATATTTTTTACTTAAAAGAATATAATATTATAATTAAAATTATATTTTATTTTATTTTTATCTTTTAATAACCATAAAAATAAATAATTTAATTATATCTATAATTTATACATTACATTTAATATCTATTAAATATAATTTTAAATTTATTTATTTGCATGCATAAATATTGTTAATTTGTAACATAAAATGAAAAATTATACATATATTATTCATTAGTGTGAAATTGGGGTGAAAATTTTCAACATGGCACGAAAGCACAACTCGAAACCCCACTCGAAATGATTTCGTGTAAACCGGATGTGACATGAAAAAAAAACAAGTCGCATTTGGATCAACTAGTTCAATCCGTTGTTCAAAAAAGAGAAGAAAAAAAAAAAAAGAGGATTAATTATTAAAGTTATGCAGAGAACAATGAGGGAAACGGACATTCCCACTGAATAAAATTAGGCAGAGGCATAGTCATAGTAATGTGTAGTGTGTTTTTATGTGTTTTTAATTCCAATTAAAGTGATATTCGATAAGGACTGAAATAAGCTCCTGTTTTTTTTTTTTTTTGGTTATTTCCTTCCCTCAGAAAATGGGTAAAGTAAAATTTTAAAGAAAGCTTTGTAAGAAAATAGATGACAAAAAATATTTGAGATCTCATGTTGTAATTTTTGAATCATCCAAAACACAATGCCAAATTGAGGTTATTAATATAAATTACTATTTGAAATATTTCTGTAAGTATTTGTATCATTTTATGCTTTAAATGTTAACAATACAGGGTTAAGATTAAACTAAACAATCACAAAAATAATATCTTATTTAATAATTTTCTAATAGATTTCAAAATTTTATTAGTACTCTTCAAATGTTGGTCCTAAAAAGACAGAGAACTAACTTATAATTGAAGAAAAATACCTACTGACAACCTATTACCTAGGTTTGGAAAATATCATAATTTAAAACAGTACTATAAGGGTAGACCTATTTTCAGTGGGGGAAAAAAAACACTAATGTCTAATAATATATGTTATTAGAAAGTTAAATATTAAATTTTAAGATAAAATTTTAAATTGATTGATAGGATTAGCTAGCCGGTTGTTTCAACAAAACTAATGCAGAATATGGGTCCCAACTCAAGTGATGTTGAAGATATTTTTTTTGAATAAATAAATAAATATGTATATATAATTGAAATTTTGATATTGATTAAACATAAAACATATAACGTTTTATTCTCACCCAATTATTATTTTTTTCAAATACCCACGTTTGATTAAAAAAATGAATTCAGAAAATTTCCAAACACTTATCTGGCAAAATTTGAAATGAGGGAATTTTTTTTTTTTAGAAAATAATAAAAATAACTTATCTCATAATTTATAATAACAAAAATAATACCCTTATGTTCAATTTATATATATATATATATATTTAAAAAAATTACATTTTTTTTTTAAATATTCCTCCAATTGAACATTGTTCAAATTAAATTATAATAATTTAGGTCTGTTTAATATTATATTTATTATTTAATATTATATGTTTAATATTAAATATTTATTATTATTGAAATATTAATTTTATTATTATAAATTTTTTTTTTTGTGTATTATTTAATTTTTCAATTTTTTTTTATTAAATTTCTTTAAATCTAGATCTTTGCTTTTGATTTTTATAAAATGTCATTTAAGGTTTTGGCGCCAAAGATGTTTACATATCATTGGTTAGGAGAACTCTAGGATAATATGTATCCAAAAAGTGAGACCAATAATTTTGCTTTCTCAATCAAAATTAAATGAAGCATTTGTTTTGTCATCTGAATTAAATAAAGCAGGTTAGAATTTTTCCCTTTTTCTATTTTTGTTGCTGTGGTTGATAATAATTAATTTCATAATTATTTTATAATTTTATATTATTTTTTTTATATTTAATAAATAATTGATAAGTTAATTAATGCAAAATAACACTACTTATTTATAGAATATTAATATAGATTATTATTTTTTTTTTTTTGGATGACAAAGAGTTCCAATAACTTTTTCAAATCAAGCATTTAGATTTAGTAGTTCTTTTTTATGGCAATTTAGTTCATTAGTTTTGAAAAAATGACATCATAATAATAAATAGCTAATTTTTATGTTTTTTAACACTATCTTAAGATTTTGATGTTGAAATTTTAAGAGTTTTAAGGTACATGTTAAATAACATTATCGAGCCAATGGCTTGTAGCCTAAGTAATATTACTTATGAACGAAATCGTAGGTTCAAAACTTACTAAAAGATGTGGATTAGAAAGGAAGAAAAAAAGATTATGTCAAAAAATGGATGTGACTTGAATTTGGATTTACAAATAGAGTTGTAATTTGTTCAAGTTAAAAAAATGGATGTAAAGGGAATCATTGTCATATTTATAAAATATAATAATATATTTAACAAAGTATTGAAAATGGAGATGTAAATCTCTCATTTTGGATATTTTCAGAATTTCTTCAGGTATAAAAGTATGGGCTATTTCTGATGCCAGGCCCAACTTAACTAAATTGCATTTCAGCAAAAAGATGAGTTGATGAGAATAATTAAGAGAGTCTTAAGCTTTCAAAAAAAAACTTCAAGGAGAAGATGAAGCTCTATCTGCAAATGTAGCCTGATGAAACATTAATTGAAAATCTGACAAAATGAGAACCTTGGATCACCTTTCAAATTACTTCAAGTATAGAAGTAAAAACTATCAGAATAATCCCAAAAAAGTAGAGCTGTGATTTATCTCATAAATTATGAGATCTTTAACACATGGAGAAAACAAAAAACTCACTGTATTAGACTATTAATTACAATAAATCAGAGTAAGCAGTTTAGTGAATTTGATAATGACCTAATCCTTGAAACAATCTTCCAAAATTCATTTGAGATAAAATTTGCTACTTTAGCAGCTATTTCTGTAATACTTCAATCTCATAGCTAAGAGCACTTAAATTTGATTCTCTATGTGGCTAGTAATGCAGCCCTTGACGATTCGAACTTCATTTATCTCTTGATCTTCCTTTGCAGCCTCGGTGCAAGTAACAGAAACACCATGATTCGAAGTTATTTTTTACTCTGCAGCAAGACTTGTTGGATGGACTTGTCAGCACAGGTCTTCCGCATCTGTTTGCCACATATGATCAGTTAAGAATCCATTTTCAAGAGCTTCTAATGCTTTAATGGTCAGTGGTCGCTTTCTTGTGCTCTGCCTTCTGTAGATGATGTTATGATGCTTCTGTGGGATACAAGTATCAGGTAGAGCTCTCAGTTCCTCAGAGCCAAGCTTCTTTTCATCTGAGGAAAAACAAGAACTATCCATATTTATGCCCTGACTGCCTTCATTCTTCACAGTTAACGATGGACTGTTTGTTTGATTTGGGTTAGTTGATGCTTGTTTTTGGTGTTTCTTCTCATTTCTTCCCTGAGACATGTGCACACGAAGATACTTTCCTCTCTGAACCCAAACTTTGTTCTCCTTAACTGGGATGCCTTCAAGCACTGGACAAGTGCTTGGTGACAACTTCTCTTGATTTCCAACTTGAGAAATGACTTTCTTGTTTTCATCAGATGAATTCATTGTCACATTCACCGGTTTTGCTGTTTGTTTAAGCCCCAAGTCTTTAGAGTTTTTTTCAGAAAGGTGACTTGTCTCTGCCTTCACACAAGCAGTTAATCTTCGACGCTTGAAAAGGGGACCTGTATAATTTGATTTTCCAGATTTTGTTCTCCGACTAAATTTTTGTAATAAAATTATTTTCGGACCCTTTTCATCAGACAAGCTGGTATTCTGATCCTGCTGATGCTTCACCAGTTTGTGTACAGTATCTGAACTATTTTCTGTTGTCACTTGGTTTGTATTTAATGGAACATCAATGGCAACCCCAAGCCTATGTAAATTTAAGGAGTTCTCTTCTGTTAACAAAGGACCCATTGATTCGGAAGAATTTTTAACTTCAGCTGGTAGATATCTCAGTTCTCTCATCTTTGACGCCTTTCCTTCATGAACAAGACTGGAATCAACAACTGTGAATCTCATATCACTTGGACCACCTTTATCACATATAGCCTTAACTTGCTTGGGCTTTGCATGGTGGAATGATTTCTGAGCAGTGTCAATTTCAGACGGTCTTCTCTGGATAGCAATCCCTTTTTCACTAGAACAAATCGTCTTTTCAGAGTGAAGTGTGAATTCAACTGGTAAACTTCTCAATTCTCTTATCTTAGCTGGTTTTCCTCCACAAAACAAACTTGAGTCAATAACAGTGAACTTCATATTGTTGACGTTGCATGCAGAAACTCTGGGTTTAAGATAGCAGTGACGTTGGCGAGCTGATGTATCATCTTGATCTGATGCATCATCTGGAACCCAACCATCTTGTTCATTCTGACTCCCAACAGGAGAGTCTTCAGCTTCTAGCTTGAGAAGTTTTGGTTCATGTGCAACTTTGCTCAAAACATCACTGACAGAATCAAAGTAGTGCTCTCCCTTGACAAGCTTCTTTCTTGAGAAGTTTTCTATACCGGGCATGAGAAAAACCAGGTGATACTTAGAACTGATATAATCCTGACTTTCAGGTTGTTCAGAGTGCCAGCCTTTGGCCAGCAAACGCGGCCAAACTGCTTCCCAGAATATATCATTGTATCGAGCTTTGCTCAACCGAAAACCACCAGTCAAAAACTTTACTATGTCATTAGTTGTAAGAGAGGAGAAAGCTTGACCACTAGGCAGCTTGGGACAAACTAGAAAGTCATGTTTGGTCTTTTTAGGCTCCACACCAAGGCTTGTAAGGTCTTTTTTCCCTTTACCAATTGCAACAGCTTCAACAAGTACCCGTGTGCTGACAAAAGACTTTAAGGAGGAAACATATTCTTCCAGCGATGTTCTCCACTCTACAAATGACTTGTAGCTCTGCTAACACATTGACAAAATTAGGATAAGAAACATAGCAGTTACTTGTCAAATAAATTTGATGTGTACTATTCAACAACTAGCAAGAATGGATCACCAAGCAGCGAGAGCAACACTACTATAACAAATATCCATTCTCATTTTTCAACAAGAGTCCAAGACCATCAGATGTAACGTCACAGGATTATCGCTCCTTGGTACTTGACAGAGCTAATGTAACACAATATGATTACATGAAAGGCATTTGCTAAAACTATGACCAGGGAAGCATTTCTTTATAATTTAGGATCACGAGAATAGAGTCGAGAAAGAATGTAAGAACTTCTCTTTGATGAGCAATATTCCTCCCACAAAGAACTTCTCCATTTACTCATCTCCTCCAGCACTAGGATAACAAGCCTCATTAGTTGAACCATAATTTTAGATATAAAGGTATTAATTTTTTACACGTTACATCATTTATATGCCAGTGCCCCTATCAAGAAGTTCAAACCTGTCACTGCTAGCTTTTCCCATGTTGAACCCTGACTACAAGTAAGAGGGAGAAAAATGAGAAAATTGTTGGCAACTTCCTTGCTATGACTAAACCGAAGATCCAGGATTTCTATCTTATCTTGAGACCTCATAGACAAGGATATTTACATGGACACTAATAAAACTAAATTCCAAATTATGAAAATGGTGGATGTTACCATAATTGGTTACCTATAAGTACAAGCGTAAGTATAGCAAAACAAAAGGACAATTTTGATCAACCAAACTATAGAAAATGATCATATACGACAAGTGCTCTCTCTCTCTTATAATTATTCCTCACTGGGAGCATTAACCAGCAAGAACTTTACTATTTTAAAATATTTCTGGATCTATTTTCCTAATTTAAATTTAAAAAATGCTAAATGCTTGTATTTGATTCATCAGCAATTTCATCTGAGATATTTCATCTATGATGCTCGTTTTGTCATTTTTCTCTCCTGTTTCTTGATATTGCCACCAACAGAGTAGGTTTATCTTATCAGATATTCATTTACTGACAACTCAACTGTGCACCAGTGAATAAAATTTCCTAATACCTAATCCATTAGATATAAAAGTAGTTTATAAAACAGAAGCTGCTAGTTATCCTGAACTATGGACTGTGACTTCCAGTAAAATTGCATGAGATTTGTTAAGTAATTAACTATTTAATTCAATCTCTATCAACTGACCGCTCGTTTTCATCATTGCTTCCCTCAAAATATATAGAAGCTTCATTCGGATGAATATCCCAACAAAATATACAAAATACAAAAACAAAGAGTGTATGATAACTTATCAGGTTAGGAAAGCAGGGAACACACAAATATGAAATAAAAGAGTTAATTTAGAATACATGCACGCGTATGACAGTTTTAAGAAATGCCGGTGAGATTAATTTCAATAAGGTAACTAAGCATGTATGTAATCATCATTGATTCAATTATTCAAGTTAAAGAACATTTTTAAATAAAAAATCTTATAGAAAAAACAGCATGCCATGAATTACCTCCAGCAAGGTATTTTGAGATTCCTTAGGGACATGAGGGACCAGACGAGAAAGCAGTTCCTGTTGCCTCCTCCCTGTAAAAATTTTCCTTCCTATTGTGCATTTCCTTCTTTTATTCTTTCTGCTGTCTGACCATCTCTGATATGCAGCAGACCTATAAAACTTCCCATAGTAGAAAGATACTACATCCCCTATATCTTTGTTCTCCATGAACTTCTTTATCTGAATAAAGTCCTTACCAAATACATATATACCAAAAATAAAACTATCCATCTCAGCATCAGTCCAGGGGTTCTTTGATAATCCAGGTACTGCATAACAACTTTTGGTTCTATGCAAATGATTTGAGTCCTCTGTCAACTTGGATTGAGAGCATTCTGTTCTTGATTTCTCTTCATCATCCAAAACTAATGCTGTTGGTACTTCTGTCTTTGATACACTGTGATTGTTTCTGCCAGTCCTAGATTCTGCAGACTCGTTTCTGTCAATTCCCTTATCAGGGTTTGCTAGAGATCCCAACCCTTCATCTTCAAAGGTTTTACCTACATCATGGATCCACAAAATTGGGATGGGTAGTCTGCTTTGATAGGAATAGTAACTGTCTTGAATGCCTGAATATGTAGAGTCAATAAACTGTTTCCGACGCTCTGATTCTGCCATCATGGGAGGAATGTCAACCTGATACTCATTGCCAACTCGTGGACTTATCGGTGAATCTCCAAAAATATTGTCTGTATCTGGAGAACCAGGAGAAAATGAATGCTCTATGGATGTTTCTGTGATGCAAGTATCATCACTATTCAGCTTAAGAGAGTCCACCTTCTGAAAATGAAATAGGAGAAATTAATTTGAATAATAGTGATGCAGTAAGTAACCATAAAACGCATTGTGAATTGGACTACTGCAGACTGCTAAAATGAGATTGAGAACATTAAGTCAGTAAATAACTATAAAATGTATTATGAATTAGACTACTACAAACTGCTAAAATTCCAAAACTAACAAAGTAATAGACCTCATGAAAACCCAGAGATTATTAAACTTCTATATACCCCACTTTATGGGTACTACAGATTTGGGGGGTGGGGGGGGGGGGAAGAGAAAGCAAATAAATAATATGCTATTTCAGAGACTCTTATTTCCTAAATCTTAAAACCCTAAAATCAAAAGTGGAAACCTCAAATTAGGATTATCAAAATGAGTCTAGTATGTATAATACACAAGATTTTTTTTTTACAAATTAATGTTAAAGCTAAACCACCCACCACTCTCTTCACACAAAAAGAACTCCCAATTTTCTCCTCCAACTCAAAGCAGTCTAACCTATACAGAAGATAAATTGATGATGTCAACTGAAATTGAGATGCCAAGTGCCCCAAAAAAAAAAAAGCAAAGAACACGGATCAGATAGAATGTGAACGTCTCCAATCCGTAACAATATTTGCCAATTTCAGATCCATACTGATATAATATACAGTTATACACGATCAGAGACTGAAAGCCTTGTAAATAAATAAAGAACATAACAAAATGCTTTTGAAAACACTATTTGAAATTATTGTACATTTCAGTAACTGAAACAATACGATTATAATACAAGTTAATAAACTCAAAGCATTCCAAACAAAACATAAAACCCAGAACCAAAGTGAAAATTAAACTAACAAAACTTGGAAAACCATAGTTTACAGAGAATTTATTATATGAAAACACAAAACACAACTTGCATTCAAACAAACAAAAAATTGCATTAAATAAAAGAAGAATCAACATCTCGAACATCAAAACAATAAGCAAATAGTGAAGAGGAAAAGGGAGCAACATTGACTAACCTCCATGGAAGACCTTATAATGTCAAAAATAAAGTGAGATATAAAGCCTGGTCAAATGGGTTTTCGTGTTATTCTTGAATTTTTGAAACCATAACTATAAAGAACATCGAAAGAGAATAAAGAAACATGTAGAAATCTAGATAGTGAAAAAGATTACCTGTGTTTAGCAGACTTGAACTTTCATAGGCGTACGAAAGGTGAAATTCAGGAGATTCAGAAGAGGGAAAGAGGAAATTAAAGTCTCTTCACAATATTGCATAGAGAATAATGGACTTAGAAAGGAACATATTGTCTTGTGTCTACAAGTTTTTTAGTGAAGGAAAGAGGCACATAGGAACACTTCACAAAAATAATGAATCTTTTGTATTGAAAGAAAATTAGAAAAATTAGAAAAGAAAAGAAAAACTTTATTATTTAGTTAGAATGGATAATATATTTTCATAAGAATTAAAATAAAGTATGAAAATTTTAAAAATTAGTAAATAAATTTGGAATTTATTTTTAATTTGAACTAAAATTTTTTATTTGCTCGTTTCATTCAAAGAAACTTAACAAATTGAAGCAATACTACCATCAAATTTACAAAATAATCATCATCTAACGAAGTAAACATATGTTTAAGACAACATAAGTTAAAACAAATACATGTTTAAAATAATCAAATGAATGTATGTTTAAAAATATTTTATTATAAAAAAAAATATTCGATAATATTTATACAAACATATATGCTTCTTTTTTTTCCCCCTTATTATATACACATTCATATAACAAAATATGTTTATATTTATATTTCAGTCTTTTTCATACATAACTAGCTTATTTGACAGATTTTATTTAAAATTACCGTAAAAAATAAACATATATTCAATTTTTTAAAACATATATACATTTGAACAAATATTTTCTGTTTAATTTTTTTATATATATAAATATGTTTTAATAAATAAGAAAAAGAAAAAAAAATATTTATATTTCATAAAAAATATGCAATAAACATATATTCAAAATGTGATAAAAATTAATTTATGTTTAATACATTTATAAAAATGTATGTGTTAAATATATGTCGATAACGACATGAAAAAAAAAATTAAATATATGTTTAGCCTGAGAAGAAGTTAAAATTGTGCCAAATCTATAAATGGGGTAACAGTATGTGTACTTTTTGGTTAGGATTCTTTCGTTGCTTTTTTAGAAAATAATAAAAATAATATATTTTAAAATTTATAATAATAAAAATAAAATTTATTGTATTTAAATTTATAAGTTTATAATTAAAAAAATGATTAATGAATCATTTTTCTTTGAATACTCATTCAATTGAAATTGAACGCCGACAATTTAGATCCGTTTAGTATTAAATGTTTAATATCATTAGGATGCTAGTTTTTTTATTATAAATTTTAATGGTATTATTTTTAATAATTTTCTTTGTTTTTTCTATACTTATTTTTTTTTTTTACATAATTTAATAGTATATATTTCATCTTAAGTTTTACGTGATTCAAATTGTTATAGAAACGTTTCAAAAATATAACATATTAACACCCACAAACTTAATATGTGATATACAAAATGTCAACAAAAAAAAATGAAATAAGAAGAGGAGAGAGAGAGAGAAGAAAGAAGAAGAAATTAGAGAGAGAGAGAGAGAGAGAGAGAGGAAATCCAATTTCTTTTCACGTAAAATGAAAACTTTCTTTTAGGAATGTGGTAATGAGTCAATGAGACCCTTGATGAAAGAAGCAACTTCCTAAGATAAGGAGTTAATATGTAATGTCTCCATATAAAATAAGAGCATTATTTAAATAATTTATTAAATAAATTTTTTTTTGATATAATTAATTATGATTTTATTAAAAGAAATATTGAAATATCATCTTAGCATTAAATATAAAAAGATTTTGTAGCTAAAAATCTTATAAACAAAAACTTGTAAATAGTTCAGTACTTATTAAAGTTTATAATTTATTAAATAAGAAAAAGAGAATTTAAATTCTAAAGAACCAATAACGATCCTCAAATATTGTCAAATTCTCATCAGAGTATTCTTGAAAAGGTGAAGGGAAACTTGAAATGAGTGAAACCACTCAGTAAGTAAACTTACCTTACTTGAAACAAGCATATACGACACATGTACACACTTATAAACAAACAAGTGATTATGACATATTTATGCTTATGCTTTTGAAGTAAAGTTTGCAATGCACATGTCTTAAAAAGAACATGCAAAATCTTATCATAATTATATAGCTTAAACCATCCATTTAAAACTTATCATAGCAGGAGCTTTACATAAATCACCCGTCGGCGACTAGCACATGTGAAAGACATATGCAAGTAAAGACTTAACTTATAACTTAGCAAAATTAGAATTTCATACATAATTCTCACATACACACATACGTCCAAACTAACGGTAAGGACTCTTTAGTATCCTGGTATCCTAACTTACACGAGAGACACTTCCCGCACACGACCCTTAACTTATTATAGTGCACTTAACTTATCATATTACTTCAAAACATAGAATTTCATAATGATGGTTCAAATATAAATAAAAATATCATATAAAACTTATTGTTTTAAACCTAGCATAAAATTTATCATCTCTAAAAAACTTGACATAAAAGAAATACTTTCAAAACTTGTATTTGAAATATCATGATTGAATGATGCATATGTCATGCTATTAACGATCATGTAATTTTAAGCACACTTAATCCATTCAAATAAGCATAATATCATATATCACATAATCATATAATCATGGCATAAGAATATTCACTTAGCACATACCATATATACATACTAAAAAAAATCACACAAACTATTTAGTTATGCGATCTACGCAAAAACAATCATGAAAATATCCATACACCAAACAGAACAAAACAAAACAAACAATACTTAATATTACAAGTAAGGTTAGTCTACTTACCTGATACGAATAACTAACACAGCTAAAATTACCTACTGGTTCGCTTGAAATTTAACCTAAATACATTATAATTAAATAAATATTAGACTTTTATATTATTTTAAATTATTTTTTTTATTCAATAAATTATTTAAATAATGCTTTTATTTGTCAATGACATGGGATATTTGTTGTTACTATTGACTTGTGGAAAAGTCTTCACGTATTGGTTCCACACTTCCACTCAAAGCTGTGCCAATATTTGGTTCCAATTCCAGGATTTATGGACTCATTATGTCCACTATTGAATCCGTAAAATCACTTCAATTGACGGTCTCTGCTCGGTGCCTATCATGTAAGGCAAGCAAGGAAGAGCAATTCTAATCTGACGTCAAAAGTTGACCTAATTATTTTGTTTATTTTTACATCAATTGATATCTTTCCATTAAGAAATGTTAGAGTTTGAGGATCAAACATCTATTTAATTATATATTTTAAATTTAAGAGTATTATTATATATTATAAAATAATTACATTCATAACAAATATATAAGTTTTTTTATTAAATATATTTTAGCATAATTGATTAAACTTTTTATAGACTTAATTGTATTTGCAAATAAAATTGTGTTACTATATATATTTTGTCTTTATTAAAGAACACAACTATTTTAACATACAACTTTTCATTGAATAGACCCTAAAGTGCTTATAATATTATGCTAATTTATTTAGAATCTATTTTAAATTTGAGATAAATATAATTTTCTTTTATTAAAATTGCCAACTAACAGGTAGTTGTGTTTGGCTGATTCATGGCTCAGTTTCCATGTAAATTAACTTTTACAGAGTTATATTATGAAACATTGATTTCAATTCAGGTGGGAAAACAAAGAAAAATCACTTTCCAACCCTTTTTTACTAGGGAAAGGAAAAACACTTTCTTTTTTTGGTTAGTGAAGAAAATTGATTAGGAAAAAAAAAACTAGTGAAGAAAAATTTTCAATTCTGGCAGTTGTTGAAGAGTTCTTGGCTTAAATTTCACAATTTTTAAACTAGCAAAAACTTGTCATAAAACTTACAGCTTGATACTCAATAACACAAAATAAAAATAAAAAAAACACTTACTGCATAATTTAAATAAATTAAGAGTAAAACTAGACTCAACAAAATTATCAACAACTACACCATTGCCGAAGTTTGGCAACTATTGTAGGTGGTATAGCAGGAGTTTCGACTATTGTTGTTGACACTTTTTCTACTATTTTAGAGATCTCACCGATAATTCCAACACATTCTTTATATTAACTAAAAATATATAATTCTTACATCTAGTAATGGTCGCTGAAACTCTTGAGAGGTTAGAATTTTGTTAGTGATAAATTCTAGAGATCTTATTAGATCTAATCTTATTATCATTTTATTTAAGTTATGTAATAAGAATTTTGTAGTCTTTATATTATGTTATTGGATATAAAACTGAGTTTTGTGATAAGTTTTTCCTCATTTAAAAAAATTAATACAAAAAATACAAAAAAGCCTCTTGACGAATCGTTCTACTTACATCTCACATGTAAATCTACATACATGCCCTTAACATTTTAAATTATTAAAAATATTAAGATAATATTTAAATAAGGTTAGAAAAAATCAAATATATCTCACATGTTTAGTAAGCTTGTTTGAAATTAACTTACATGCTCAGCAAGCTTGTTTCAACGTAATATATATGTTTGGTAAGCTTGTTTGAACACAATTGATATATTCAATAAGTTTGTTTGAATATAATTTATTTTTTCACACCTGATTCGCCGAACATTTTACAGTAGCAAAAAAAATCGCAAAAATTGTGGAGTTGATGATCTCTCTCTCAATTTTTCTTCATTTTTTATGATCTAGGTGTCTAAGTTTTTCATTTTAAAATAGTAATAAATATAATGGTTAAATGGTTATATAATTTAGGCTAATGTTAGAGGTTGTGAGGGTTGTGGTGGAGGTAGACAAGGTTGATACTTAATTGTTTTCTCATCTTTAAGAGAAGATTTGAAGGATATATTTAGTTAATGGTAACTATTTTTCTTTTATTATAATTTTTAATTATTTTCATGATTTAAAATGTTATAGATATGTATCTAGCAAAATATGTGGGATGTAAGTAGAATGTCTCAATCTTGACAACTACACGGCAATAAATTGGACTTCAACCCAACCCATTTTGTTCGTTTCTGGGCCAAGCTCAATCGCCCATTAGAAAATGCATAATAATTATTATTATTTGTTATTATTTTGTACCGAATAGTACAGGTTGTCTTTTTAGCTTCAAGAGGATTTTGAGTGTGTAGTCCAATGGTATTAATATTACTTTTATGATAAATTTAGTACAGTTAAAAAGAAAAGTTCAGCATTTGGTTTAATTGTATATGGCGTAATTATTTTTATTCCTGAATTTTTTTTCTTAAGGTAAAAAGTATATGTTTTTCTACGTTATATATATATATATATATTTTAATAGTCTTTAGGAAATTAGATGTAAAAACAGCTGGATCGTATAAAAAGTGGGGAGTTTTTTTTCTTTCAAAATTCCCTCGGTTGTGTATAAATCACACAACTATTTGTTTTTCAATAAATACATTGCATTCTACATTGAGATTTGTGATTCGGAGCCTTTTTAATTAGGAAGCAAGTTAAATTAATGATTTCCGAGCAAAAAAGAAGCTAAATAATTGGTTGTTAATCAAACTATCAATAAAAGAAATTTAAATAAATTGTAAATGATATAGATTTCAATTGGTAAACTTAAAGAATTACAATTTGCACCGCTAAAATATCGATCTGAAAAGTGCATCAGAGTGAGTTTTGAGTATTTTCGAAGTTTTGGGCAGAGTCGATTCTTTTGATTTGGTGTGAAGAGAATGTGAAACACTTCTTCAGCTTGAGTAGCAGAAGGATAGTTTGGCTTCTTTTTTATGCATGTTCTTGGAGATTCTCTATGTGGGTATGTTTAGGTTTAGTTTATCATCTATTACATTTCAATGAGCCATGAATCGACTTACTTTATTACTTTTCTTGATTATAAGTACGTGTTTGGTTGCTGGGAAAAAAGAGGAAGATAGTAGAGAAGTATAAGTTATATATCAGACATGCTGTTTGTTGAAATGCTTAACAAAAAAATATTATAACTTTGAGGAGTTAAACCTCTATTATTCATTTGGCTTTTAATTTGCATTGAATGAAACTTTAAGTTCTATTTTATCTTATTCATATTTGAAATCTCAGATTTCTATTTGACTTGTATATTTTGTGGTATTAGATTAGGATCTGTTTGCTTGGATTTATGTTAAAAGTGGCTTTAAACAAAAGTAGTTTTACAAAGAGCGTGTATGTAGCAAAGCACAAAATGTGCACTTTGAGTTCTGAAGCGCTTCTAACAAATTTTTTTCCTACTTGGTTCTGAGGTGCTATTTTGCTATAAAAAATACTTTTACGAAGTACTGGAAGAAGCAGAAAACCCTGAATTTGATTGTTTATAGTACTTTAAATAAAGCTTATGTATGTAGTTACATATCCGCTTCATTTCATACAAACACTGAATTCATTGACCTTTGAATTAGGTTCAATATCTGAAGCCAGATAGGAAAGAATTAGCATTTGTTTAGCAGAAAGCTTCTACGTAGTGCTTTGTTAATGATGGATAGAAGGTTATGCTTTCTGAAATTCAGATTGTCCCGAAGAATGGGTTGGCTTCAGGTTATGCTGGGAGGTCTTGTTATAATTGTCAGCTTATCAAGTCTCTTTACGTTTTACTCTACTGGATTTTTCATGAAGAATGAAGACATATGCCGACACTTTTATGGTGTAAAAGAAGTGTATGGAGGTCTGGACATAAAAGCATTGTCCGAACGAGTCAGGGAAGTTCTGAATAAGATGGAAAGCTTACAAGAAAAGCTTGAAGCTGCTGTGCATCATATGGAGAAAAACAAAGATCTCCTCGAAAAAACTACTATTACAACAAGATTAGAGTACAAGAGGTATCTAGAGGAAGATGTAATTCAGCCTCTCTATAGTGCTAGTATTGCTCTTAGACATATTCGGTTACCTAAACCTGAAGGAATTGGAAACTCAACAATGAAGGAAGAACCTTTGATAAACAATTTTGTGACCGAAGAGATTCGGAAATATATAACTCCAAAAGAGAGCAGACTTGGGAAGATTAACATATATGGAACTGAGAGGATACTTAACACAATTGGGCATGCTTGTGTTTTATATAAGAAAGAATTGGAAGAGTATATGGACTATGACATAGGGTCTTATTGTAAAGATGATTGGAACTTAGCTCAAAAGCTGATGCTTAATGGTTGTGATCCTTTGCCGCGAAGGCGATGTCTGACAAGGGCTTCTAAGGTATATCAAAAGCCATACCCAATAAATGAGTCTCTGTGGAAATTGCCTGATGATAGAAATGTTAGATGGGGCAATTATAATTGCAGGAGCTTCAAGTGTTTATCAAGAAGCAATCCAAGGAGGGGCTATTCGAAATGTACTGGATGTTTCGAAATGGAAAAGGAAAAGCTCAAATGGGTAACTAACACCTCATTGCCAGTTGATTTTCTTATTAGTGATGTCATGGCAATCAAGCCCGGGGAGATAAGGATTGGATTGGATTTCGGTATCGGCACGGGGACTTTTGCAGCAAGGATGAGGGAATGGAATGTAACAGTTATCTCAACAGCTCTAAACCTTGGTGCTCCTTTCAATGAGATGATTGCACTAAGAGGTATGGTTCCTCTGTATGTGACATTGAACCAACGGCTTCCTTTCT
Source organism: Elaeagnus macrophylla (assembly GCA_029378325.1). Classification (NCBI taxonomy): domain Eukaryota; kingdom Viridiplantae; phylum Streptophyta; class Magnoliopsida; order Rosales; family Elaeagnaceae; genus Elaeagnus; species Elaeagnus macrophylla. The sequence goes on from CM055642.1 coordinate 17,166,200, forward strand.
TTGATAACACAATGGATATAATTCATACCACGGGGTTTCTCGATGGCTGGATTGACTTGCAATTGATGGATTTCATTCTGTTTGATTGGGATCGTGTTTTGAGACCGGGAGGCTTGTTATGGATTGACAGGTTCTTCTGTAATAAAAAGGATTTGGAAGATTTCATGTACATGTTTCTGCAGTTTAGGTACAAGAAGCATAAGTGGGTTTTATCTCCTAAATCAAAAGATGAGGTCTTCCTTTCTGCATTGTTGGAGAAACCTCCGAGGGCAATATGATCAAACTTTGGTGCTTTCTTTTCCTTTGATACTAATTAAATTGTAGCTATCATCAATACATGTTTTCAGACAAATTAAACCATAATATGCTACAATAGAAGTTTCTTGTTTTTTTTTCATCACTTACATATTAGATTCTTACTGTTAATGAATTTTCCCTGTATTGATGTATGAGAAAAGTAGGCTTACATCTTTTTAATCATGCAATACAACCTACTTTATGTATTTTCTTTCACTCACAGTATTGAAAATATTAAAGCAGAGAATCTTATTTTCAGTAAAAGTACAAATGATTTGATTCAATGAAAACGGAATGGTAATATGAATTAATTTAGTGAAAAGAAAATTATTATTGATATATAATTTTTAAAGCTTTGAGCAATTGAATATAAAATTGAAAATAAAAATTCTAAATTTTAAATAAACTTAGAAAATAATTTTTTTTTACTATTAAATGATTCAAAGAAATAAAGAACAATATCTTTATTCAATGGTAGATATACATAGATAAAATTTGCCTGCCACTAAATTGACAAACTCGTTAAAAGGAACTGCAAAAGAATCAGCTAGTGCATTCAAGATACATAACTTCTGGCTCTAAAAAAGTTACTGTATCACATGACCGAGTTCAATTCTCATTTTTCAATTTAAGAGACTTGTTTTAGCTCCTAAATATACTCTTACATAGAAAAGAAGCAAAATTCCAAATAACAGAACCTTCCACTGGCAAATTTCATCAGCCATAATTGATGGTGAATGCTTCTCCGTATGTTTTACGTTCGTTGCAAACTAGCCATAGGACCTTTTACTCCCCGTAAGCTTACTATGTTTGAAGACCACTCTGTTAACAGGTAATATATAAATTTTGTACCTACCTCTCAATGACACGCCTACTGTTTCGAAAGTCACCAAAATCGCTGTCCATGTTCCTATTATTATGTCCATCACGATTTCCACCTCCCTGCCTTCCAAATGTTTCTCTTCTAGGTCCTTTAGAGTTCCCAATGCCACGCTTATTGTCCTTCATTCTCCCTCTATTTCTGCTCCCTACGAATCCTCCATCAAATTCTTCTTTGAAAGAGTTAACTCTACTGCCCTTCCTTTTGGAATCATGTCTTCTGTTGGAATCTGCTTTGTTTACCCTTGATTTATTATTACGGGAATTTCTACCATCATACTCTGATTCTGAACCAGAAAAATCATCTTCAAAATCAGAAATACCACTTTTAGGAGAATGCTTCATTCCATAACTTGATTTACTACCCTTCCCTTTCTTGGATCCAAAGTTTTTGTTCAGATCATCATCTGAATCAGAGTAGAGCCCAACTTCGTCATCAGAACCATAACTTAGCTTATTGGAAGCACCAAGACAACGAGAATTAGCAACATGACTAGATTTCCATTTGGGATTAACTGGAAGGTCTTCATCAGAATCTATATCAGATTCGGAGAATGGCTTCCTTTGATTTCTGGGCTTGGATTGCTTGCTTTGAGATGGAGATTTTGTCCTATGATGACCTTTCCATTTGCTGTCAGAACCTTCAGGGACATCTGACCCAGAGCATCCTTCAAATTTAGAAAGATCATATGAAGCCTTAGGTGCAGAATTTCTAGTATCAGTGTCCAACTCATAGCTGTCAATATCATCATCTTCATCATCGAAATCATCAAACCCAGCACGAGGTCTACTACTATCAGCATCAGAATATTCATCATCATGGATCCCTGGTTGTCTACCAAAATTGCTACCACGAGCCTTGTTATCTAAAGCAGAATCTTTAACCCTCACTGAAGAATCTGCTTGTTCAAAAGCAGCAACATCTACCCCATCTGATTCATCGTCATCAAAGTTGAAATTCCATGAATTAGAAACTTCTGATCTATTCACTGTCTTTTCAAAATTCATTATAGGACCAGACTGCTTTCCTTGCATTTTGTTCTCCATAAATTCATCAGATGGACGCTTGCACTCGCATTTAAAACATTCTGTATTTCTCCTATAGTTTAAGAAGTTGCACCTGCCAGATAATAGAACCCAAAAAATGAGTTTTCAAGACAACAATGCATTTTCACATTTACATTCGCCTTAAGATTTGATTACACAATACAATTACACCAAATCAAAATAATAATTCAGTTTCATATAAGTTTTCAAGGTAAACTAAATACAATGAAACGCTAAAGAGAATGGAATCTTACTGAGAGCATTCCCATTCTCCAGGAAGCAACTGCCTCTTTGGACGCTTGGCATCACACTGTAGGCACACATTGTTCTTTGCAAAATTCATGAAGTCACACCTGATAACATCATCAAGAAACTCTGCACATTAAGGCCCTCAAGAACTTCGGAGTTTGTTGTTCACATTAAAGGCTTATTTAGAATCTTATACACTTAAAGCACTGCTGGGAATCGGTACATATCATGGCACTGGTAAATCATTTAACACATTCATCAAAGCAATGAGGTTTAACAGCAACCGGAAGTTAAAAAAATGAAAAAGAAAATACGCAACTTCAACCATATGGAGAAGGCTATATTAGAAACCAGCACGAAAAATCAACACTCACCAAGAATCATATGGAGGCGGAAAGGACACACAAGCAAAAATTATAGTTCAAGTATCACAGAAAAAAATAAGCAAAATTAAATTTTAGATAAGTCATTGTTTGATAATGATTTTAATTTTTTATTAAATAATTGATTTTTGTAATTTTTGAATATTTTGTGAAAATAATTACCAATATATTTAATAACAATTTCTACCTAGTGATTTAAACAAAAAATAAAAAATTACCTACAAGTTGTTTAGTAATACTTTATACTTTATTTTTTTTTTAATAACTTTAAAAATAAAGAAAAAATTTAGGTATTATTTACAAATTTTTAATTCTTAATCATTTTCTTCTAATACTTGAACATGCAAAAATCATTTGACTTTATTTATTCCCTAAAAAAAATGTATTCATAAATCTTCTTTTTAAATATCTATAAACCAAATCTTGATAATGAATTCTTAAAAATATAAAAGTCAAAATCAAAAATCGTTATTAAATACACCGGATTGAGAAATCACTTGAAAAAAATTAGATATCAAGAATAAAAATAGTCATCAAACACACCCTAAGCTTTTTGATTCAAAATCCTTGGGCTGTATTCCAGATCATGCAAAAGCGTTGTATTCTAGGTTGAGTGAAAACCATGATTTGGTAATCATCCCAACATGATTAGAGGCTTAATCCAATTTTGTGTTCCAAAACTAACAAACTTAACTCAATTTCAACAAAAATTTAGAGTTGTAATCGTTTCCACGCCTTATAACTTAAGCCTGGGGCATAAGCCTCAATTGGTTGAGACACAAGGTGAGGCATATGACTTAGATAACATTAAAAATACTAGCCTTAATGCGCTTTTGCTGGGAAAATACGCGTACCAGCTAGCCTTAGATAGTTTCTTTGGAACCATGATATAATGTGCACACACAAAATCCTGTCCATGCATGTATTAGAGAAAACGTATAATAGGCCACCAACAAAATGAAACAAGAGAACATACTTAGGGCAAAGCCAATCTCCCTTCTTCATCTCAATGTCATCACGTCCAATGCGTTTTTTTTTTGGAGGAGGAGGCTGCTTCACTTTTGGAGGAGACTTCTTAAATACAGGAGGCGAAAGATTGGGATCAATTGGTACAGAACTCAACTTGACAACCTCATGTAATAACTTACGAACTACAATCTTCACAGATTTTTGTTTTAGAAGGGACTTATTTTCAATTGATACATTGATAGGGTCAAAACCATAAGCACATAAAAGACGCATAACATCAACTGTCCGTGCCACATGCTCTTTGTCAGCAAGCACATATGCTTTTTCACAAGAACTCCTCAAACTGCAGGAGCTACAAACCTGTCGTATTAATATATCATTGTCAGTATAATTTAATCTTAATCTATTGTGCATTAAACGTTTGTAGATTAACTCACAGTAAAGTACTAAAGCAAAAAAATATAATAAATTAACAAAATGGAGGAAAGTTGTTAAGAATTATTTGAACATACCAAGGATGAAAATAATTAATTTCAGGGTACATTCATAGATCGAAAACATCAAAATCTGCTAATTTGTAACTAAAACAGTAAACCATATTATTCAATGATCATTTATAGAACACATTGACTGAGTAACAATAGTGAACAAGCTAACAGAAAGAAGAATGGCAAAAGAAGAGTAAAATAGACAAGGAATATGTCAGTAGTTTGGTTGAAGTCACAAAGGGGCAAAGTGTCCTAGTAATAAAATAAGAAGTGATACTCACATCTCCTTCATCAAGGTGGGTATGCTTTCTCAACAATTTTGAAGAGTAAACCACCTTCTTGTCTGCTGCAGTAGGGCACCCAAAGCCCACCAGAATTTGAACATCCCGTCTTGACAAGGACCTGAAATTATTGCATGTCTCAGCACAAATTTGCAGTGAGTGAAGCAATGTTTCTCTACATAAATTTTAATAAAATTGAGGATCCCATTTTATACTTGGAGGTAAACTGCAATATTGTAGCACCAAAATACAGTTATATCACGTTATGGCTTCCCTCTCACTCCAAAATATTATCTCATAAAATATGGAAACTAATGAATTTTCCTTTGAAAGTAAAATCTTCTACGGACCAAATAGGGTAATTATCACAATTTTCTAGCACAACAAAAGATATCCATTTGAAGAATAACATTTCTAAAGCAAATCCAACTTCTCAACATGGAATTCGAGATAAAAGATAACACTTCAAGCGCAATCTTCTATCAAAAAAGCCCCTTGGACATTTTTTGGCACATGTAAACAAGTAAAATTGTGAAAACCTATTTAATATCAGAAACTAATTATCTCAAAATATTTTAAAGTCGTATCTAATTCCAAGTACTAAGAAATAATGATAATGTTATTTGGCAAAGAACGCCATTAAATACTAACTAAAAGAAGTTCATAAACAAAACACTAGGCATTCATTTAGTTCAACCCAGTATAGGAAAATTAAACCACAAACCTAAAAATATCAAACCGGTCTTTTCCAAAATTGAAAAAGGCCTTCCGAACAGTTCTATAATCCTTGAAATCTATCACGCCGGTATCACCCATATCTCCATTCTCGGGAACTTCGAATTCCAATTCTTTGATCATTTTCTCCTCGTCCTTCCTTCCGTGATCAAAGTAGTTCTGCTGAACCAACCTCTCCATTAAATCAATCCACTCCGGCCATGGGTGCACCAACTCCACCTGTCTCGTAATCCCCAAAGAACTATCAGACTTTCCCGATTCCAATTCCACAACTGGGTTCAACTCGGTACCAATAACCGGCTCAGACACGACTGAGCTAGATATGGTGGAATTTACATCTTTACCCTCAACAGAAATCCCTAATTCCGATTGTGGCTTCTGCGTCTTCTTGGATTCGCGCCAAGCTCGGATTCTCTGGAGGGTTTGGTCCTTCTCGGATCTATTTTCTTCAATGGTGTCAATTTGATCAAAGACGAATTTCAATCGAGCAGAGAGAGGCGAAGGTGCTTTGGAGTCCGAGGAGGGTGTAGAGGAGGTTAATGGAGAGGTGGAAAAAGACTTGGTTGTGGTAGCCAGAAGGTGGTGAGAGAGATAAGAAGAAGGTGGTTTAGGATAGTGGAAGCGGAGAGAAAGGCGTCTGAGAATGAGTAAAGAGAATGGAGTTTGTGCCATTGGAAGAGAGTGACTATGTCTGAGCTAAAACCTCATGGAAGTCAAGTTATGACTGAAAACGCTTAAACCCTAAGATCCATTGTACAACTATGACGTGATTTAACGTTTTCGCAAGCTTTTCAAAAATTTTTAAAAAAGGGGCTCTCGCTTTGGCTATTTCTAATTATTATTATTTTTTAATTAAACAACAAATATAACATCGAAGGAGCATTAATACAATACAAATTTATGTTCTTATAAATTTTAAACAATATTATTTTAAATAATTATAAAAATTTTATATCAAAGTGTGATTTTTTTTTTTTCTAAGCTAATGTTATAGACAAATTATTGCACTAAATTTTAAACTATTAAAAATTAAGATCGGAGGTATATTAATTATGTCAAAAATAATAATTTAATTTTTTTTATTTTTTATAACAATTTAATTCTTTAATTTTAAATAAGTGCATAAGAATAAATGATCAATTTTTGTCATTTTAATTTTTAAGTTATCAATTTTATATATAGTCTTTAGAATTAAACAATAATGACAAAAAAATTAAAAAAATTTGCTATAAAAAAATTCAATCATTTGTCCTCACTTTTTTTTATAATAAAGATTAAATTGCTATAAAAAAACAATAAAAAGAACTAAACTACTCTAACTAAACATAACTAAACCTTATATATGATTCACTTATTCACATAATTTTATTTTTTTTATAACAAAAACTAAATTGCTATAAGAAAATAATAAAGGGACTAAATTACTCTAAGGAATGTAACTAAACATTATATTTGTCTCAAAAGATTATTACATAGCTTTGTAACTACCATAATAATTATGCATTAAAAAAAAAAAAAAATTCGATGCATATATAATTCATTTATTTACATGATTTTATTTTTACCTCCTCAAGAAAAAAAAATATTTTTTACAATGTAAAACAACATATATTTTTCGTTAAATATGTTCTCATAAAAGATATTTTTCATAAAAAAAAAATATTTTCGTAAAAAAATATGTTATTTTACGTTATAAAAAAATACATATATTTTTCTTTAGAAGTGTTAAAAGTAAAATTTTATATATAAAGAAAATTATGCCATACAATTAAACCTAAAATATATAAAATTTTAATAATATTTTACTACTTGATCTCTAACTTTTAAGGGAATAATAACAACAATCTCATTTTCGTTTCAAAGCATAAATTTAAATCACACAAAATATTTCATTAATTTTAATGTTTGTTAAGTCTGCTAAAAGTTTTTAGCTTACAAATGAGCAGCATAAACAGTATCTTGGAACACTTACAAATACGAGATTATTTACCGGTAAGAGTTGCCGGTCGGTAAGCTGTACAACATTATATCACAACATCCCCGCGTATTGAAATTATATCAGATATGTACGAGCCAGAAAAAAATATTGGAGGGTTAAATTTTTTTTTTATTTATAAAAAATTAATAAAAATTATAATAAATTATCCTCAATCTATTGAATTTTTTATATCATATTATAATAGAAATATAAAATTAGCACTAAAAAAATATAAAGCTAACACATTATAATTAACTTATAAAAAAAATTAAATAAAAATATAAGTTAATAAATATTAGTATTATTCATGAATAAAATAAATTTATTAACTAAAAAATCTAAGCAAATACATATATGATTTAAAATTTGATTAAGAGTGTAAAAAGTAAAATATAATTTATAATTTTAAACTTGAGACTATATTTAAAAATATATGTTTATAAATAATATAAGACTGACTAAAAATAATAAAATTTTTATATAAAAAAATTCAAATAAATTATAAAAGATTATTAAAATAAAATGTCAAATAATATAATATTAGATAAAGTTAAAATTTATGTTAAAATAAAATATGATAAACATAAACTTAAAAATTTTAATATGAAGCTTATCATATACTTATTTTTTTAATTTTATTTTTATAATATTGAGTTTAAAGTTAAATATTTAATTTTTTTTAAATAATCACATTTAAGAAAAAAATTTACATAATATATGACTACAATTTTATTTCTGTTATTATTTGTTACCAAATACATAAAAAAAGTATATATTTAACTACTTTATTTACAATTTATATCATTTTTATCTACATATTTGTTAAATATTGTTAATATATATCAAAATATGTACATAAAAATTAGAACAATATATTACTACAAATAAAATATTTATTTAATGTTAAAAATATATATGTAATTAATTTTTTGTAAAAAAGTTGGCCGAAGCTGTAGCTCCCCGTGATGCTCCGCCCCTGGATATGTAGGTGGAGGTTTGACGTATTTTGACAGAGGCTAAACGCCTTTGTGGATTCTGCGAACTCGGTCTATCTCCATTGTAATAATTAATATCTAAATATACCCCTTAATGTTTGAAGGATAAGTAAGAAAGCAGACAGAGCTTGAAGTAACTGTAGCAAAGTGATTAAAACCACTCCACTATACATTTTGGATAGAAACCTTTATCCGAAGCAAGAGCTGAAATACCTTTTAGTTCTTTCTGAGCTTTAATTCGCTCATAAAACACTGAGCAGGCAAGGGAAGTGCACTTGACTCCACTTTCCACAAGCCAATCACCCCCTCCACAATGTCGACAAATCTACATCATAATTGATAAATGTTATGTCATCAGAACAATATGATCACTAGATATCCTCATAAATACTGACCAAAAAAGAGAAAGGTATCCTCATAATAATAAATGATGCAATAACTCACTGTAATTACAACTCAATGGCCACTCGTAATATTCTCAAAGCAAAAAGAAAAAAAAAAACTATAGGAGGAGAAGTTCAATGTCAATCTAGGTCTATGCACTCTTTGAGGACACTAGGTTTCCAAAAAAAATTTGGATTTGTACATGAAGTGTCAGATGCCTTTTTTTTTTCCCCTTCATTTTCTTTCAATTTCCACTAATTTGGAGTGTTAAGTACCAACACTTGTGTCAATGTCATGTGGACAAGGGTATTTCTTGAAAAATAAATAGTCTATGTAACATTAGTCCCAATTGTAAAACGATCATACGTCTAAGTTCTCTGTTTAATCATAAAGATCCAGGGAAATTTGTGTATCCTTTAAGGTCCCAAACAAGTAATTGACAAAGAGGAAGGAACAAGAATAGAGGTGTTTGCTTTACTTACTGCAGCAAGGTGTTGCATCTCCCTTTCCAATTTTGAAGTTTTTCCAATCACAGCTGCCGCTGTGGAAACTCTGTTTTGGGAACATTGATTGCACATATGGGCTGATGCCTGGACCATTTCCCCACACAAAATACAATGTTTTGAGAGATAGTAATAGTCAATACGGGTTCGTTGTGGATTCAGAGCATAAAAGGGGCTTCTAGCAGAACCCTCCCTAGTTGGCCGGGGCATCTCTGAGAACCACCTTAACAAGTCTGCTCCAACAAGCCCAAACACTCGCTGTACAGCTGGTATGATCTGCTTATTAATGTAATAGAGATCATTTAATCTATAAGGTGAACTAACAGTCAAAAGATCCATTGGATCCACAACCATATCTACCAGGCGGGCTCCAGGCTCCCCATGGATCACAACATAAGGTACTCTCTCTGCATAACGTGGTTCTGCCCGGGGATCAGTCCTCATAGCTTTAGTGGCCACAATTGCAGCTGGTGGGAGTGATGAAGCCCTTGTACTGTAGGTTCCAATGCGAACCTCCTTTGCAAATATAAAATCTTGAAGAGAGACCCTTCCTGACAGAATTCTTTTCCATTGACGCTGCAAGTATGCTCTAACCTGCAAATATGCCATTGTTTTAGGTAAAAGTAATATTCAAAGTAACGCCCTATAGAAAATGTCCACCTGTATGAGGTTGTACCACATATATTTCTTGATGTTCAAAAAAAAGTCTTAAAGACTGCTCCAATGTTTTGGCAACAGCACCACATGTGTCTCTGCGAACAGTCTCAATCCCTTTAGCATCAAAAACAGGTTCGTTTTGTTCAGGGCTATCATAACTATATCCAACATATCGCTTCTTAGTCATAAGGAAGCACGGGTGATAAACTTTCTCCATTTTTAAAACAACTGGGTTTGGATTCATTGCAGTTATTTCAGATGCAATTTCCTGCCCAATTCGAAAAGAGTCTTCAACAGTGCGTCCTTTTAGGAGAACAAACATGCTGCATGAAATGTAAGATGTTAACCAGAAAATTCTCAATCTAGGATGGATGGAAAAAATAAAAAACCCATAGTAGTGACAATGAATTAAAATCAAGCAAGCAAATGAAATTAGATTCCCAATTCAATACAAGACTGCATGTGAGTCTTCACATAATATGCCTTTTAAAATAACTCAAATGTTTTAGCATCATAAAAAATTAATGTATACCTGTCAGTGTCTCCATAAATAACTTTTGCATTCCACTTGTCTTGTCCATTCACATGGGAAATAGCTTTCTCTAGTGTACTGCGACCACATTGAACTATACTGTCTGCAACCTCTGCACAAGGCATGCGCCCACTAAATCCAGCAGCTGTATACCCATATGTTACGTTTGCTATCAATTTCAGTGCAAGTTGTCTCGCATTAAATATCTGTAAGAGAAATATTTGTCACCAAATAAAGTTAATGATTTAAAAAGTTAAAGCTCAACACAAATACCAAATATATGTTCCCAATAAAAGTTACACCCATGTTACTTTATTTTTGGGGCCAGATACATCCATGTTATTTTTAGTAGTAATATAGATGAAACTGTGCTTTGATCCCACATACACCATTTATACACCACCTAGCAAATAAATAATGCAATCAATAAAGATTTGTTCCTACAACACAAGTTTCAAGCAAATAAGAACAGTAACATAGAATATGCATTTTGCTTCAAAACTTGTGCCTAACTAAATAATCATATTAAAAATAAGCATGTGCCTAAGCCACAGCTCTCAAGCCCAAGTACCACATGCATCTTCAGGTCAACAGCCCAAAGAACCGAAGGACGTATAACAATAAGAGTACATATTCATTTCAATATAGGCTTACCCTTTGAAGGACTTGCTGTGAAGGAGACAACTTCTTCATTGCTTGTTTCACCATTATTCTAGTTGACAATATTTCTTCCAACAAGCGGGGTAGTACACCTTTACGGACCTATGTTTAATAATTAAGATATACAAGTTACACTCTTTTTCAGTCTCCTTCCCTCTCCCATTTTCCTCTTATCTCTATGCACACATTTTTCTCTTATAAGAAAATGCAAGAGTTATAGCATAAAGAAGATAGGTGCACAATCCAGAAGAAATACCTTTTCTGGTACATACATAACACCATTAGGAGTAAGTAGTATTTGATCTTTTGAATCACGCAGAGCATGTGGATCTGGTGAAAATGAACTAACACCAAACTTGTTTGCCTTAGATGGTACAACCTTGCCAAGGCATGTAGAGTAGCAAATGTTATATGCAATTATCATTGATGGATAAAGAGACTGAAAATCCAAAACGACTACAGGATCTGCATAAAAACCAGACTCTGGTTCCATCACAAGAGGTATGCACTCCATTGCAGGTTGAGAAGCAACCTAAATAAAAATTCAGGTTATTGTTTACCGACTAATAGTGCATAACCAAATGCATACAAAGAACAGAACGCTGTATTATGAAGCTTCTTGTGCAAAATACAAAGTCCAATGGCATCATAATGTTGATGCAGTTATTTGCAAATGATTTTCTTTTCAAAGCTTAAGAAAATAATAAACTAATGACTGATGCTAAAATAGCCAATAAGTTTGTAAGCAATACATAAGTAACACACAAATTCTGCAAGTACCAGTCAATATCAATGGAAAATATTAAAATAGTAGCAAACTTGACAGCCATATAAATAAACTCTAATAGTCTTAAGTAAAATGGAAAATTTATCACATTGATTTTGCATAAAACATAACGTTCTCAAGGAATTAGAAATACAAATGATGGCTTTGAGCATGGAAAGACATTTTGGGATATAAAAGGACACTTCCTAGAAACTTTAGCAACAATATAATGTGATATAAGAGCTAGCATCGGTAGAAAGATAGTTGTGTGAGATCTTTTGTTTAAGACCTGTTGCCTCCCTGGGGAAATCGAGAGATAATTTTGTGCGTGAGCCAATCTCAGATACATTGATTCCACACGATATTGTGAACCTCGAGATAGAACTGAGAAAAAGTCGATTCCAAAAACACGAGCAAGTTCTGATGTTCGATTTATCTGCAAGAGTTCCAAATATAAGATAATAAAAAAAGAGATGATAGAGGATTATTTGTAAGTACGCGGAAAATATAAGTTACATACTTTATTACTCATTAAAGAGGATAATTAACTGCATTATCTGATAATTACACTTGTCAAAACAGAAAAAGGGTATTATGCACATAAACCGAGATCATGTGCCTTAGGGTCACCATTACCTTGGTAGACTGCATGGATAAATACAGACTGAAACACAGTGGCAAACATGCACAGCTATGAGACTAAGAATGTTATCTTACAATCTCATGTTGAATCGTGGCCTCAAGATCTCATTTTGTTCACTCTTTCACATATTCACGCACACATAGACAAAGAGACAAACACGCAGACAAAGCTATAAACCCGAAAATGTTACTTACCATATCAAGTTGAATCATTATCTCAAGGTTTAATTTTGTTCTCTCTTTCATATATTCAATACATCGATATCTAGCACGTCCAGGACCACTAGAAAACCATCTAGTCAATACTTTATTACGAATATATGGGATTTTTCGCCTCAACACAGTATCAACTACAGCTTCAACAGTGTACATATTGAGCTTAACTTCACCACGCATGAGACGCCAAATGTTAAGGATAATTCTACCATTGACATGGATACCACTAGCATGAGTTCTCCCCCATTCATCCTCAATGATTGGATCATCTGTTATTATTGAGTCACCAAGAACTGAATCAAGAGTTACATCATCCAATAGTCCTTTCTCCGTATTTTCTGAATCTGTAGCTGGCATCTTGGTTTCAGAAGGTGTCCGAGATATACTGTCTAGTAAATTTATACCAAGATGTGAAGCTCTTTCTGCCAAATAGCCAAGAGAACCACCTTGAACATCCCATCCCATTAAGATATCTGGGTCAAATGCATCTATGATCTTTATAAACTGATCAAGCAAGTACTTCTCTTCATGAAAAATCAACACACTACAGTCTGAAATTCCATCAAGACTCCTGCAATGAAAAGCAACCACAAAAAGCGATCAGAAATGTGTGCAATAATTATTCCAAGGAAATAGCTACCACTAAGCACAATTTACTAACGTTTATATCTTAAAAACTCATAACATGAGGTCAGCTCATCATTTCGGATTAGGATAGTTAAAAGAGAATTAATAAAAGTGCATTGTTTCAATATAACTAATACCTCTGACAACTATCGGAACTAAACAGCAGCAAGTGAACTTCAATATTGGAATCACAATCACCCTGAAGAGCAAGAGCTATAATATTGATGGCATCAAATCGAGGATCAGATCGAAGATCACCTCTGGAGTTGGCTTGAACCTAACAATACCAAATTTGATTAAAGCTTGTATTAGTGTTGATGCACAAGCTTGTATTAGTGTTGATGCATAAATATTTGAAACACCTTGTCTGGGAAAAAGATACACAAAGAATGAATAAGACTCCACCACTTGTCAAGCAGAGACGTAGGTATGAAGATAAATTTTAAGCATTTAAAATAATAACAATTTCAAGAATATTTAAAGTATTCTGATACACTAAGAAAATTGTTCTGGACAAGTTTACTAGAGTAGATGAATGTCAAATAATAGGTATCAAATCAAGCACCATTTGTAACATGTTGGAATAAGTAATTAAGTATTAGAGCTAGCCTGATGACTAAACCTCCTTACAAAGATGAAGAAATTAAAAAATAATTTCTTTGTAATTCAAAGTTATTTTCTTTTGATTTATTTCTAACCAAATAAGTAAAAGCTTAATCGAAAAATTTGAAATTTTGGATAACCAATGATTATGACATAAGTTCATTGGGCTATCAAATGAGTTCTTATCATGCACATTACAAGCATTAGTACTCAAACTCATATAATGTTGAACAGGGTTGACCCCCCACTACCCAAAGGTGAGGACCACCGTTTTTTTACTAATTTTGTTTTACTGTAACTTGCTCTCTGATGGGTAGGAATAACACAATTTGAAGTGCCCAGCACAAGACGATATTTAAGATAACAGCTTCGTAAAGAAATGAGAGTATTAATTAGTATTTTCTTGAAACGCTCCGAAGGATTGCAAATTTTTTTGTTTAAAAACTATATGAGGGGAGGGGTGGTTTAAATGGAGAGAAACAAGAGAACTTTTGAATGGAAAGAGCAACCGACAATCTTTTGTGGGATAATGTCCTGTTTTTTATTCTTGACTTCCTTGTAGGCAGAAGCTTCTAAAGTAATATAAAGTCTTTCTTAGCTTTTCTCATTCTCAATCATAGGGTGACTAGCATGCTTTACTGTTTTGTGTTCAGATTTGTTGAGGACAGGCTCTGCGAGGAGTTGAAAGTTTTTTTTAGTGTCCGGTGGATCATCACTGATCCACTACTTTTTCTCTATTATGGCTTTAATAAATATAACTCTTTGTTCCCTATAAAAGAAACACTGTTAAGGATAACACAAGATCTACTACCATTTTGAAGCGTTTTGACTACCAATTTACTTTTTGTGAGATTGTAGAAGGCTGACAAAACATTTATATTTTTCCATCAATCTTAACGGCCAAGATTTAAAAATCCACCACCATGCAAAACTTGTCAAAATTCTTGGCCCAAAGTAATTTCAGAAAGATTTCTTACAAGAATAAAATAAGCAACTACAATCTGTTAAACTACCATATACAACAAAAAGTATAGATTCTGCATTTTTTTTCAAAAAGAATAAAGTTTCATTTGATTAGAAAATTGAACCATAAAGTATGTATTGTTACCTCTATACTTAGCAGTGTCAACTGTTGCCCACTACCAACACTTGCTGGGTCCCGGAAACCAATTTGACTAAGAGGAGTAGGTTTCGATTTCTCTTCTGGACCAGAAATCTGAGAATTATCTTGGGAGCAATCGGAATATACTTTAAATCCTTGGGCATCTCCTTTACCCTGCATCTTTGCTGTTATCTCCTTACAAGAAGAATTCTTACTGTTATAATGGGACCCCGCCAGATTGAGCAACACATGAGATACAGTACCAGATTCAGGCAAACTCTTGCCACAGTTTTCAGGGAAAGAATTTTGCAAATCAGTAAGATTACTAGAAGAGGCTGCATTGAAGTATAATAACTTGATTAAAAGCTTTCAAGTGCAGATAAGCTTTATTCCCAAAAGGTAAACATTGAAGTGCTTAACCTTTTGGGAACAAAATTGAAAAAAATACAATATTGCAATATGGAGAGACTTATAGAAGCCCACAACCCAAAGTTGCTAGATTCTGGAAGTAAAAACCACCAAATTAGAACCTCATTGTAATACCTTTGACATGACATGACAACCATTTCTTTACATTTTCTACAGGAGGAGGAGATAATACAGGCGTTAAAAGATACAGACATAAGCCATCATTTTGAAAGTGAGTAGGAACACCCATTATAGGTTCTTGGGAAGAACTATAGTCTCTGGTTCTCATGCAACTATTCCACATTTCTGTCTCTTTTAGGCAGTCTCCAGCAAAAAAAGGTAAAAATTCTTCAAAATCTCTTCCTATCAACCGGGAAAAAAAAAAAAATCAGCAAGACTTCAAATAGTAAACACAAGCAAAAAATCAAAGACAAACTCTTGTCAGACTAAAACTTGTTTAGCCAGCTTAAAGTTGCCCAGAAAGAGCGCTAAAAGGATATTGCAACAATTTAAGCATACCAATTATCGCGTTTTAAAACTGAATCAGAAAGAGCCAATTATTCTTTTTGTGTTGTATTTTCAACTAGCCAGCATGTCAGGTTTAAGAAAACCAGTAGTTACATACAGTTTCTATACATGTAAACATTGCAAGCATGGTCACTCTCAAATAAAGGCTTCACGCAAGTGTACCAAGTTCTTTTCTTTTTTCTCTTTTTCCAAATTAGTTGCTTTGCCAATGAGTAAACATTGACAGAAATATAAGTGTTGTACATGCATACTATGCAATTGAAAAGAGATATAATCTGAGACCACCATTATCCGTAACATAGAAATACTTAATCATCAATAAATTTATGGCTTGTCTTAAGATGATGTAGACATATGTACAGATCTGATCTGATGCTATCAAAGTGCCATCAAGTGAATACAACATTTTACCTGATATGCCATCCTTATATTCCTCATCCAAAAAAGGTGGATTAGAAATTAAGGAAAATTTTGGAGCTTTCTCAGAGATTAAGTATGTCCAATCTGCAGCAGGTGGTTTCTTACAGAAGCTCATACTGATTAAGCCCTTATCTTCTGAAGAAGGACCAATGACTATAGATGCCTCCCCTACCTGGTCTTGTCCAACAATTAAACTGGTAGTGCCAACTACAACATTCATGCCCACAGAGGCTCCACAAGACGATCCAAGTACCAATCCCCTTGAAGGTTGACCTTCAAGGTCACCTTTTAGGTGACCATGTCTACCAGCTACTTCACACTCAATGGCATTTTGCAGACAGCTACGAGCACCATCATCCTTATCAATAAATGGTTTATCATCAGCATCAGATTCTAATGTCTGATGATCACATTCTCTACCATTTTGACCTTCATATTTACCACTAGAAGCTGCAAAATGAAATTTTTGGGGCTCGTAGTGGACGTAAGACAGACCTTGAGATGGCTCCTTATCAACTGCATTCTGAGCAGCAACTTCAATGTTGTGGTCGTCATGGCTAGGGTGAGTCTGACAATTCCTGTCATTCGGTGTACTAGGACATAATGAGTAGTCACAGCCAATTCCAGTGGTAACAATAGAAGTCCTATGAAGTGTTGCTTGGCGGTCAGATATTGATACTACAGACATTAAAGACTCAAGATGCATCCTACTTTGCTCCTCCCCAAGGTTAACAATCTCAAAACTTGAACGTTTTGCAGCCGAGAATAACTTTCTACCCTCCTGAGAGTCACAACCAACTGGTTCCGAATGATATGATCGCCTTCTCCTCATCAAATCGCGCATAGAGTATCCATTCAAAGACGTAATGTTATTAACATTTGAGATGTCAGTATTCACATTCTTCATTAAAGTAGTTTCTTGATTTCCAGTCTCATCTCCAGAGGAAGAGCTTGTACCAACAGTGTTTTTAGCATCACCATTTAAGTTTAGAGGTTTTTTATCATTCTTCAAGTTTTTGATCATGGAAAAAGGTAAAGAACCCCATAGTAATTTTTTCCTCTTGTGCTTATGATTAGTGCTTGTGCCAGTATCCTTCCATGCTTGGTGTCCAGAAGACATATCAGATTTGCTCGTTAACTCCATTTTAGAAGAATTTGCAGCTGATCCAGCACATGGTGTTGAAAGCAAGTTATCCCCAGAACCATGTATTTGAGGAATATTTTTCTCATGTGAAATTCCATAAGATTGGTTATTATCAAAGAGATGAGAAGCTCTTTCCTTTAGACCTTCAAAATCTACTAAATCATCTATTGAATCAAGAATGTCCTGGCACTCCTTTTGGGACTCACTTTCATAGTCCATATTAGCTTTCTCCAGCACGTTTTCAATGTTTGTTGCTGGGCCTAGGGGGCTTAAAATAGTCTCACGGATAAGTTCATCATCAGAATCAATATCATCAACAGCCTGGGATGTGGCAAGCCACCTCAGAAGACTCAGGGCTTCTTTGTCTGCAGTCTGAAAAAAAAAAATTCGATTTAAGAAATTTAATAGCAAATAGCCATACAATTATACACCAATACCAGCTGATTTTACAAACTATCAAAACATACCAAAAAATTTCCATATTACACAAATATAAGTTACATAATTTTATAATCTCATCTTCCAGTAGAACAAAGTATTGTAATGGTTCACCTCCATACCTAATATCCCACTTACATGAGAACAAGGAAATTCATCTTTAGATGATACTTTAGCACTCGCATCACTCTCTCTGGAGAGGAGTGCACCATCCTCTTCTGGATTAGAAGATTGTGGTGTCAATGATCCAGTTATGCCTCTTTCGTTCAGACATTTTGAACTTTTTTCATCAATGATCTTTGGATTATTGCTTCCTAGTCCAGCAAAATGTATCTCATCTGTTGAAGATGTCAATAGTTGTAGGTGTTTCACATCTTCCTCTGGTGGGGTTAAATAAACAGAGCCTTCCGCTTCACATAACAATTTTAAAGCTTTGCTCTTATACTCCATGTCTAGTGTGAGAGTCTTCAAAACATCATTTGATGATGGTTTGTTTTGATCATAAGTTATCGGCATTGATTTCATCCCGGTCCTTTCATACTCTTCCTAAAATAGCCCAAAAAGAGAAACTCTCAGCAATACAGTGAAATAGATTGTAACACCAAATTTGATACATATACTAGCTACTGGAGTAAATAAGAAAAAACCTCCCAAATCGGTATCAATGATTGAACCATTTGAACATCTGAACGACTTTGTGATAGAGATGTATGCATTTTAAACTGCTGATTAAGGATATCTGTGAAAGCACAAACTTTCAGAACCAAAAGAAATATTGCAGGCACATGATGTTCCACATGGCAAGATAACCTAGGAAAATGTATAACTTATGCATTTTTCTAGGTTACATGCTATATGGCACACCGGCTGTGTGCGAGTGTGAAAGAATGCAGTTTATCGATACGACAATTATGAAGCTAAACAGACCATCCACCGAAGCATCACCCTCAAGTTGGCAAACACTCTGACGTGTTATACGATTAACTTGTGAATACAATGAAGCATTAAGATCACATTGGGGCTGCCACAACCAATCAGCTGGAACAGTGGAAGATATCCAGATGGGAGAATTATAAGAGAAACTGCCACTTCTATCTGCCTAATACAAATCTCCAAAGACATTATGAGACTTTAAGTCAGTTGGAGAAAAACCAGAAAAAAAAAATATTGGACATGTCAACTTAAAAGATCTTGTATGGATGAGATTTGAGGAGATATTGACCTGGATATCAGCAGATGTGCATGTTCCCAAATCCATGTCCTCTCCATCCTGTCCATTGTAAATGGATTTCCTGCGTAAATATACATCTGGTACTGGATGACGGAACCTCATCTTAGATAGATGCAAGAAACCCATCCCATACAAGTTATAGTCAATCTACAAAACAGAAACATCAATATACAAAAATGATCAACAAAGTTTAGAAAATAAAGAAGATAATTGAAGAATGCTAGCAGAATTCTTTTAGTAGCATATAATCAGGCCAAGAGAGGAAGAAAAAAAATCAAAGAACTCTGAGCAAAATTTCACTGAATGTACAGATTCAATACTGAATTCTAATGAAATTGTTTACAATAGTTATCTACCATAAACTGGAGAATAAACGGAACATGTGACTCATGGGGTTGTATACATTTATCCAAAACAGCTCCACCCTGAAAACCAAGTATATTGGTATGGTTAGCATGCATAAACATACTGATCCAAAATCTTCACGAAAAATTGAAAGGAAAAAATTGAGACCAAATGATGATGAGTAGTAGGACTCGCAAATGTGCATAATTGTATAATGATTCCAAATTTCAATTGGAATTTGTGGTACAAATGAAAAGTAAGAAAAGAGAGATTTTGGCTAAGGGGGTATAAAGAATTCTTATTTCTATGGAATATATACTTCTAAAATTCATTATTTGTTATCTCTTAAAGTATATATATTTAATGACCAGGCAATGTTGTACATGTAAATGGATATCAAGTGAGGTGAAAGCACTCTATTATTGGTTAATGGTTATGGTATTGGGGTCATGGGACGTTGGAATGATTGCAGAACCTCTTATTAGCAAGGGAAAATTAAGTTTCGCCATTTCGTTGATGCATTCCTCGACACAACAAGCATTTTCCATTGTTAATACATTATCCAAAAAGTTATTGGAAAAAGAAGGGCCAAAATTGAAACATCAGATGCATCATGAATTCATGATAATAGTAAAAATTATGTATCTCAAAGAAGAAAACAGCAGAGTTAATCATATTGAGTGTAGTAATACTGCACTTTTATATCCCACCAACAAAGTTGGTTGAGGTTCCAATTTAATTTCATAATTGACCAAGGGGAAAAGGGACTTCCATGTTTATGGTTAAGAAAAAGATCCCAGAGGAATACCTTGGTAGAGATCCAAGGCTATCCACACCCAACCCAAGGCTAAAAAGAACATATGAATGACCAATGGAAAAATGCAGCCTATGCAGGAACAAGGGAAAAAACATCAGGCAAGCAAAAAAGTAATAAAAGATTCAAGAACAGCACCAGGAAAAGATTAGCAGCCCGAGAGACATCATGGGGATAGTAGCTTAAATTCATGTCAAGGTGTCCAAAAATGCACTTCTTTAGCATAAAAAATCTAACGAATAATAGTGATACTATTAGGATACAAATATATCTTGACAAACATCTCCTCAGATGAATAGTAACCATAAAACTTCCTAGCTTGCACCAGGCTGCAACCATGAACATACTGCCTCTTCAAGCTATTGTTACCTTTAAGCTGCAAGATTTCAATCATATGCTTCAACACTCATCACTTTCATAAACACCCATTCAGAAACATGCTTCCAAGTGGAGAACTCAATAAAAAAAATATGGTACAATTCAGCATACCTTTAACGCTTTCTCTATGGCTAGAGATATTGCATGTAAATATGCATCACCTGTCAACCAATAATAAAAAAAAGGAAGAAAGAAGAGAATCTATTTATGCATCAATGAGAAATATACAACTAGATTTGAACATGAAATTAAAACTTAATTAAGAAGACACAAGCAACTGTGCCTAATTAAGACCAAAGCAACCGTGCCATTGCACAAATATTCAATTTCACATGCCAAACCAAAAAGCATAAGCTCAAACACATGGTAAATCACATACGCAAATAAGAAACATATATACAACAAATTTAATATGTCAATAAAGTAAGGCAACAATGCACGTAGCTTTCTTTTTATAAGAGGCCCTGTTATCATTCCATATTTTGACATCCACCAGTATTTAACATGCTAAATACCTTCTTCTTGAGGTTTCATCGGTATATCAGCACATGGGACATACAAATAAGGCAACACCTACAACAACAATAAATGAACAAGTCAGCAACCTACAACAAAAGGTTGCTTCTGAACTCTGATAGCCACAAAGGTATTAGAAATGGGAGAGAGAAATATAGCTTCATATTTTTCATATTAATAATGCAATAACATTGCTGTTAAAGCAGTCCTCTCCGGTAACGAGCTTTAAAATCCTTCAAATTTGCAATAAACTCTCAGGAAATCTACAGTTGGGATCACCTTGGAGGACGCTACAGGTAAAAATATTACCTTCGTTTTTACCCTCGTACACTGGAGCACTGCCCGATAGCCCTTTACTTATACATGTTAGCATTCATATTTAATTCTATATACTAACTTGAACCCCTTGATCACTAATGCTCAATCTCTCTAGAACAATAAGTCAAATTTGCATCCAACACTGCTCGTAAAACCCTAATGAATTTGCACAATTTATAGCAAATCGAATGAGAAAAAAACTGCAAAAATCCTAAGCTCCAATTACAAAATATGGAAATTATCTCACTCGGTGAACATGCAAACAAGTTTTCTGTCCAGCTGGAGTTGACCCAAATATTCTTATAACTGGTACCTCATTCACATTCCCTCCTGCTCAAAAAGATAAAACTGAAAATTAGGGAAAGAACTGACTTGAAATACCATCCCTCCATTTCTAATATGATGTTATTTAACTGGTTTCAATATAACCCCTAAAAGAAACATATACTTTTTATATTGCATTTTTTAATATGCAAAAAAATATTTTTTATATTATACCAGAAAAAAATATGAGGTGGGTTAAAAATAAAAATGGGAGTTACGACAATTCCTCAAAATATTAAAGAACCGCTACGTAACAGCATATTAGAAAAGAAACACACTCCTTGGGAAACAACAACAAAAAAATCCACTAAATCCTGTACCTCTTTCTAATTGAAACCAATGACAAAACGAAAGAAAATACAAATAATAAAAAAACCACCAAGTTCAAGCAAAATGAAAATTAAATAAAACTGGCGTTGTTTGTTTGTAAGGGCTTAGAGCTCGTACCTTGGAAACTGCTATAACATATATCAAGGTCTGGGATCGGCGGAGCAATGTAATAGTCAACAGAGACTATCCGGAGACTGAAAATTTTAGAATCCGCCATTAATTATCTTCGAATTTAGAGATTCACAGGAGGAGAATTAAAATAAAGAACAATGCCCTTGGACATCAATTGGTAGGAAATAAGAGCGTTTGTTAGGCGCAAACAAATGAACTCAGTCGGTTTGTTCTCGAAAAGCTTGTTCGGTACACACTTGATTTTTTTTATTTTTTTTCTGTCAATGAGAAAGTACAGTTTTGAAGATTGACAACAAACACCAAAAATAAAAATAGTTCAGTTAAAAAAGAGTGGGCATTTGGTCTAGTGGTATGATTCTCGCTTAGGGTGCGAGAGGTCCCGAGTTCAATTCTCGGAATGCCCCATTACTTAATTTTATTCGTTTTTCTCACTCAATTTTTTTCAATATTTTTCCTTTTCTTCATAAATATTTTCTTTTTTCCATTTCTAAATCCACTCGGTGGTCCTTTAGGAATGGATCAAGCCTTTATTATTATACGTAGAAGGCGACTAGTAATTCCAGCTAATCACCTCAACCAAATGTCCAGATCAAATTGCGGCTTCCATCATAGAATTAGGCAATTAGCTCTCTTATTGATCACCATCAAGTTTCTGTAAAATTTGTTTGTGATTGGTTGTAGAGGAAGACTTGAGATCAAAGAGCCCTGATATAAACCCACCAAAGTAAGCTTTTTCAATTTTAACTATTAATCCTTTATTTGTTATATAGGGAATTAACAAGTGCTTGTAATTTCAACATCGCATTTTCATTTGTTTAGTAGGAATCTGCAAAATGATTTCACCGGTTTCGTATGGCTTATGAGACCTGTATTAAAGTGCTCAATATCAAACACACACCAAAATAAAAAATAAAAACATATAAATCCTGAAAACAGTTTCTTCTCAAACTACTTTTAACGAAGCAACACTCACTGCAACCATTTCTCCCTCAATGAAAAGCATAAACAGTGAAAACTGACTAGGTATCATGTTATTCATAAGATAGCCAAATATACAAGTCATCATTCATTAAGCAGACATCAAATTACAAATTCCAGCTTCCCCTTAATTTACAAAGACTTACAATAACAAGGTTATATTCAATTTATAGAAGACTCGAACAAGCAAATCCACCAACTTGTTTTTCATGGGTTCATCACAATCTACACCATTCTAGAACAAAGGCATCAACCCCTCAAATTAACAGTTGTCTAAAACGAATTCAAGACTTTTTCCATCAGCAATCACAATTCAAGCCAAACCCACCTGCCTCTCCCACCTTAGATCCTCAGAGAACTCGGACAGAGCAGCTCGTGGATCACCATTAGAAATGGACAAATAATATAGGGCAGTGCCATCATCAACCTGCATACTTCTTTTCAAAGAATCAATGATCCTTTTCTTTCCATGCTCAGAAGCAGTCCTTAGTATCAAAGACATAGTCCTTTTGTCAGGAACACCACCATCCAAGTACAACACAGCTACTTCTCTGTTTGCATAACTCTCAAGCTCTATATAACAGGTAGCCCCTTTAAGAATTTCAGGGTTGTTTATTGGAATCAACAATCTCTCCCTTGAGTATATCCCATGCTCGCTCATCATATTGTTAAGTCGTTTTATATCCACAACCTTAAAGAAAGTTTAGAATTTGAAAAATTTTTAATGACCATGATGAAGAAAAACAGGTAGACTTTTAACCTCAACCGTGTATTCTTGTATAAAATATAATATACCTGATAGGTTTAAGGTTATTAATGGAAAATATTTTTCCAAATGTTTTATTAATTGTTTATATCACTTAAAACACCTCTAAGTGTGTCAAAAAACAAACAGAGAAACCTGATTAAGAAAATGCTTTGAATATGATTTTGTCCTTTTGGTCTGATTGATTTCTTAGATTATTTCCTCATAGTATAGTTTCAGTTTACAGAATCATCATCCTATAGTTATGCTAATGGTTAATTTCTAAATTTGGAAACACATTAATTAAAGAAAACTAATCAGTGTAACAAACACAATGATTTCTCTCTCTGGTAGGGATTCAGTAAATCAGACGGCTACTGTATCATACCTGAACGGAGTACTTGACAGCAAGACGGGCGATGGTGTCGCCGCGGACAATCCTATGTGAAATTGCGAACTTCGAGAGACTGTTATCTCTCCAGAAGCTACCGGAGAGGGGTTCTCCAATGACATGGCTCAAATTCCAGGGGGATTTGAAGGATCTGGTGACGATTTCCTTGTCGGAGGCAACCGAGTTCCAAACTCGGCAAACGGAGCTCGCCCGAGCTAGGTCCGGAATAGGAAGCTTCTCGAATATGACCCGCAGAATGTCGCGGCAAGTCAAGGCAGAAAAGTGCGAATTCATCGGAGATATCACGTCCCAGGCAAGATCGTTGGAGGAGGAAGGAGAGAGATGCTGTTGGTGTAGGGTTAGAGTTTCGGTGGAGACGGGAGAATTGAGGTGCTTGAGTATGTCGTCCTCGTCTTCATCTCCACAGCAACCCATTTTGAGAGGATAGCGCTAATTGGAGAGACATATTTTAAGCGCAATAATTTTTTATTTTTCCTTTTCTTTCATTCTTAAAAAAAAAAAAGGGCAGGATAGAAGAGTTAAATATAACTCAACTCATTTCAAAGAGTTACGGTGTAAATTTTTTAAACGATTTGATAATATAATTTAAACATAATATAATATAAAAAAATTAATAAAAAGTAATCAATAAATTTTTATATTTTTTAAAATTTTGTTATTTCTTACTATTATAAATAAGCAACATAAAAAAAATCGAGTAAATTTTTTCAATGTCAACTAACACGAAAAATCGACACAAATAACACAAAATAAACACAACACGAACACGATTAACACAACACAATTGCCACCCTTACAAAGAGTTAGTTTCTTCGCAATTTTTAACATAAAATTAGAATAAGAGGAGATTTTATATCGAAGACTCAATAACTTTAAATATTAAATTATAAATATTTGACATATATCATACATAAAACTAACAAAATAATAAATATATAAAAATATATTCGATCGTCTTTAAAACTCAAAAGTGATACATAAATAAAATATAATTGACCATCCTCTTAACAACTTAAATTATTAATTGAGTTAATTTCTTAACAATTTTTAACACTCCATAATTCTTTAATTTAAATAATAAAAAAATACTAAATTCTAGTCCATAATTTTTAAAATTAAAAAAAAAATTTGCATTATTATCATCTACCAGGCCCTCGCTTATTTTTTTTAAATCTACTTAAGTTCAATTTGCTACCATTTTAACATGCACAAATCACGTGACTCATGACATAAGTGAGGGCAAGTATTATCATTTATAAAAGTATTAATTACCCTCCAAACTTAGTAGCCTATCTCATGCTTATTTTTCCTTTTTCATTTCTTTTTACACACTTTAAAATTTTTAATTTCCTTTTTCCTCTATTTTCTATTTATTCTATTTCTCACCTTCTATTTACTCTTTAAAATAAACTCCTTGTCTTTCATCCACTTTAATTATGCATGTGATATTATTAAAATGTGAATACAAGAAAATTTGAAATAGTGGTTTTATCATGAATATTAACTTACAATCTCATTTTACTTATGTTTTATTTCACCTTTGAAAAAAAAATTAATCATAAGAAGTGATTAAGAAATTCTAATTGTTTTTAGCAGAGTAGCTTGATAAACACCCCTTACAAAAAAATACCCTAGAATGAGATACCATATACAGGTGAGAGATTAATTTTCTTATCTACTTTTTTATTGACATTAAAACTCATTCAAACAAAGCTACAAGATAAAGATTTCCATATACAAGGGAAAGATCAATTTCTACCATCTCATCCAATAAGAATGTTATAAAAAATGAGGAAGCTTGTGATGGATTTAAGGATCTAATCCAATTTAGGCTTGATTGTAATGGATAGATGGAGAATGAAGTAAGATAGGGGTGAAATGGAGGTATGTGAAAAGAAGAGGGAAAGGTGGAGTGGGTGCTGTTATTATGGAGGTTTGGGATTTTATTTTCAAAGGAGGTAAAATTACTAATTTACCTTTTGTTTCATCTCATATAATATATACATGTGTAATTTTATCTTCAATTTATGTACAAATAATTTAAATTAAATTTATGTACACGTTAAAAATAATGAAAAAATTAATAATGTATATTTTAAAAAATATAAGGTTAAAGTACACGTTTTTGAGATCTAGAAGACCTAGAAAGTTTTCCCAAAATAGTCATGAATTTGGAACTTGGAAGGAACAAAAATTCTACTACTGATTAAGGAGGAAACTCTTAATACACGTAATACAATACATACTAATGTATGTGATGTATCCAAATGATTATAATTGGTTGTTACAAAGCTTCCTTCATTAATTTTTTTTATCAAAAAATATATTTTAAAGTGTATAAATTATATAATATTGTTTAAAGTTAAATGTTATATAATATAGGAAAAATAGTGTTCAAAGTTCCATAAAGTTGAATGTTATATAATATACGAAAAATAGTGGTCAAAGTTTCATAAAATGGTTCTCAAGTGACCATTAATCCTTTAGAATAAAAAAGATTTTTTTTTTTTTTTTGTCTTATTGTTAAGACCATATAAAAATAAAAAAGTCAAAAACTGGGAATATCTTCAATAAAATAATATTATTTAATAATTATGATTAATATTTTTTTTTTTTTAGTAAAGGGTAAAATGTGAATTACAAATTAAAACTGAAATAAGAGAGAAAGAGAAAAGTTTTCCAAATGACAACTATAGCCTCTTTAAGTAAAAATATGTAATTGCCACGTGATAAATTTTTTTAAAATAATGCTCAAATAATTATTTTTGGTTCTTACTCAACCTGTTTTAAAAAAAAATGACAAAAAATTTTATTTTTAATTTAAAAAATTAAACAACCTAAAAAACTAAACTTAAACTACTATGAAACCTCTATAATATAATTATGTTTATTTTCAAAATTAACCTGCTAAATTGCACAGACGTGTATATATTTGTGTTTTGTTATTATTTTTTATCACATGACATTATATATTTGGAACAGTCGGAGTCTCCATTCTTGTAGGCTTCCAATTACCTTTATTTTAATATATTTTATAATATATATTCTTTATGTAGATAACTCTTTCAGTTGCATTACAGTTTTCACCATTTAACTTAGTTTCTATGACCTGTACTATTCTTCTTGGGAGCAGCTTGATTCAAGAAATATAAAACAAAAACTTTTTAGTTTAGACTTAAGATTTTTAAAAATTTTATAATTCTTTTTAAGATATACTTTAATTTTGTAGCTTTAAAATTATACTTATCTAACTCTTTTAAAGTTCTAATAAAAGACAAAATGTCAAAAGTGGTCGCATGTCAATCACATTACAATTTTTTTAGGAGTATTTTCAAAATTTCCAATGAAAAAGAAAAATTTAAGAAAATCCAAAAGGCCAAAACTAAAATGATGAAGAAGAAAGTTGCATAGATTACCCACATTCATTAGGATCCCGCCTAGTCCATACAACAAGCTGTCGAATACCCACTCCGTTGGTATGTATGGAAATTGAATCCTTCTTTTTGAACTCCAAATATATATATATATATGAGGTGACTAGGATTTACAAATAATTAGATCATTTTGTTTTAATTGAGAAATTCAATCAAATTTGTCAAATTTAGATCGAATTCAATTGATAAATTTTATAGTCGGATCAAAGATTGAAAAATATATAATTTATTTAAATTTAAATCGATAAATTTTATAATTCGATGCAACTCGATCCGGAATAAATTATTATTAAAATTATAAATAAATACATATTTTAGTTTTATCTATAACGTTTATACATTATAATATCACGATCACATTAAATTACTATGTTAGATTAAAAAAATAAATATAAATATTAAATCCTCTATAATAATTTAATAATGTTTAAGAACATACATTTTATTATTTTGATTGTCTTAGTTGTAACTATAAATAATAAATTTTACTAAAAATATACCAATTTAGAATTTAAATGTTAGTATATATTGTGTTTTATATATGACAATAATTATAAAAATAAGTTATAATTTAAATATGATCTTATCCGATTCGAAAAATTTGATTTCCTCATATCCAAATTAGTTTGTATTGAATCTAATTTGAATTATAAAACTTCAAAGTTGCTATGAATCGGATCAGATTTAGATTGGTAAAAAATAAACAATTTTGATTCATTTATAAGGACTACTAAGCCACCTTTGGAGAAGGAAAGGCCATATATTTAATGCCACAAACTCTCTATTAAAATTTATTAGGAAACCAACTCTTTCATAAGCTTAAGTTAGTGAGAGGAAGGCCAATATTCATTTTTATACATTATTACTCCTTCATAAATATTGGCTATGTGTTTCAATAATTAAGATTATTGAGCCTTGAACACAAGACCTTCAACTCTAATATTATGTTAGAAGTTGTTAATCACAAACTATTTCAAAAACTTAAGCTATTGAGTGGAGGACCAACAATTATTTTACACATCTATCACTCCTCCATAAGTATTGGCTATTTGCATCATACATAATATACACTTGTAATTTAACAATTGTAATTGCCAGCTCTCAAACACAAATGACATTCAATTTTATATAATGTTAGAAGTTATTGAACTCTTATGAGAAGTTTTAACACTATTTTTATACATTTATTACCATCTTTTTTAACAAATTTCAGGGAACAGAGAATTATTATTTATTTTTATTTTTATTTTCTGCTTTTGGGTTTTCTTTAAAAAAAAATCCTTTTTTTATTGAAAATCTTGAAATTCTAATAACACCTTTATGAAAATTATTATGTGCCACACTTTTTGACATTTAAACCAAAAGGGGAGCTATAAAGTGTAGGACTATAATTTAAAAATTATAAAATTAAAATATATATTTTTTAAAAATTATATAACTTGTAGAAATTTTAACCTAAAAATTTTCATATATGAGATTAATAGCAGTAGTCTTCTCACATTTGGTAACAGCATATGGAACTTTTCCTAGTCTTCTCGAGACTTGAAAAGGGGGAAATATCAAAATCGACGACTTGTTTTCTCTCTGTTTTTTAATTTTTGTATGTTTTTTCCTAATAGATGGCATGGTATTAAGCTTTAGAGGGTTCTATATGAATTTAAACTGTTAAGATGCAAGTCAAGATTAAAACCATATAGAATCAACAAATTACTTTTTTAACTCGAAACGAAACACCAAATACAATCTACAAATTAAGACATATTTAAATGTATTTATTTTAAAAGTGATATTAAAAAAAATGATTTAAAATAAAATACACTCGTTTAAATGTAATTCTTTCAACAAGTAGCTTAGAAACTAATTTAGTTAAAAGTAATTTAGAAATGAGTATTAAGATATTTGACATAAATTACTATAAGTAATTATTATAAACCTTTGTTGATTAATTTAGAAAATGAAAATGCATTTTAAATTATTTCTTTAAAAGTAATAATTATTTATTTTTCTTTAAAACACAAATAATACTTTTTTAAATTTTTAAATATTTAAAATTCTTTGAAACCACTTTCATCAAAAGAAGAAACGGTTCCAAATATACTTGTATTTTTGGTTAAAAGTGTTTTAAAAAATATTAAAATATTTGACATAAAATGGCTTTAAATAATTCAAATTTTAGAATGATTCTTTAGTAATTAATTTACTATAAGTATACATCATAAACAATTTCTTTATATAAAAAAAAAAAAATTTACTTACTTTTCTTAAAAAAATAAATAATATTTCTAAAAATTTTGAAAACAATTTTTCAATTTTTATAGAGATCGTTCTTAGCGTGCAAGCACGGGCAATATCAATTTTAGACCATCTCATTTTTTTTTTCTTTACATAAACACGGTAGTAGTTTGATACCAAAGTAAAAAATTGTCATAAGTTGTTGCGTTGTATTGTAGCCCAACAAAATTATATTTGGCATCTGCACAAGCAAACTATAAGATTCTTCAACTCCAACAGGGCAGCTCCAACAGCGCAGGA
Organism: Elaeagnus macrophylla; assembly: GCA_029378325.1. Lineage (NCBI taxonomy): Eukaryota > Viridiplantae > Streptophyta > Magnoliopsida > Rosales > Elaeagnaceae > Elaeagnus > Elaeagnus macrophylla. The sequence continues at coordinate 17,196,620 of CM055642.1, forward strand.
CAACCATATGACTACAGGATTCTTCATTCACGCATCGCATATATCCGTTGATAAAAAACAGTCAAAAATATCTTAGGACGCATATCCGTTGATAAAAAACACACAAAACATATCTTAGAACAGAAAAAAGACAAGGATACAACAGCATAAACCTAAATCTAGTTTCAATGCGACTATTGTTAAGTGTTAAATAAGGGAAACAAATCAACTTCACCAACCATGTCCATGTCCATGACCTTGACCAAGCCCGTATGAATGCATAAAACCAGCTCCATGAAAATCATCATGGCCATGATCACTATGATCATCATTTGCTTTTGCTTCGTCAATTCTCTTCTGAATGTGCTTGGGTATGGATTCTTCCTCAACTTTTCTCACAGTTGCAGGCAATGAAGTGACAAATCGAATAATGCTGTCAGCTAGCTCGTCTGAAGTGTCCTTCTACGATCACACAAAAGATTAAAGAAATAAGAACGAAGAAGAGCTTCTTGGAACTTCAAACGTCATGAATCATGGTAATATAACTATCACTATAACAAAAACTAAATCTCATGAATTTTTTCAAGAACCTGATCGGATATAAATCGCCCTATTATTAAACCTGCTGAAATTTAGCTTTCCTGCAGATCTACTTTAAGAAAATCAGAAGTTGTACATTTGCACTTGGTAAGAGAGATGGCTATATCCATTCTTTTCTTTTGTGTTGAACTCACTTTCATTTTCTTTTGGACAAAAACATCAACAAAATTAACAGTAGAAGAATTCTCTCTCTAGTGCCTAAAGGCTAAAGAAATTTCCCAAAACCAAGCAATTAGCAGGGAATTTTCAGATTCAATCATAAGATGAAGCTATGCTCTTTATCGTCCACACATGGAATTGATTTGTTGACTTTTACAAGATGCAAAATATTAAATATTCTGGTCGAAAAAAGCTAATTTATCGTCAATTTGAACACATATTCTCCTCTAGCCTAATGTTTTCAAAAACTCTGGTGGTAACAACGTAAACGTATGGATAAACCAGCTGGATTATTTGTAGTTATAGCACATAATCCAAATAATTATTCTAAGAGACTATCAATCGTTCAGCATAAAATCAAAACCATTAGTCAAATGAAGTAAACAACTTCAAGGAAAACAAGTATTAAATGGTAGGAAAAGGATTCTCACCTGAGGCCAACGTCCACCAGCATGTGTAGCAAAAGTTGCTTGCGGAAGCGCATCTGAGACTCGAGAACCCTCTTCACTCCATTCTTTGGACCAAGTACTAGACCAAAGCACTTGAATTGGCACGCCTTTAAGCCCATCTGAACCGCCCCATTTTACAATATCAAAGCTGTAATTCACCTTCTTTCCCATTCCAACAACCGCTCTTCTACCATCTCTACCCTTCAAAAGAATCCTATGAGCCTCTAAATCCAAAACACCAACGCTACTGGAACAGCAGGACTTAACAAGCCAAGCATAAGTAAAGGAGAATCCCAAAACGAGCTCCCTAACCACTGGCATTTCCAAAACCCACAAAGGCAAAGCTCCCTTGGACCTAGGAGCAGTATCTAAGAGTGTGACACTCCTAACAGATTCAGAATTTTCCAAAACCCAATTTGCACTCATACCCAAAGCAGAATCGTGCAAAACCAAATGCACAGGAGCCAAACCCATTGCATCAATCACTTGTCCCAACACCTTACCAACATCTTCTGGACCCAATTCAATTGGTTTTGTGACCTTCCTCTTTGAAACTCGAGATCCAATTTCCTCATAAGGAATCTGCCCAGTTTCAACCAACTTATCAAAAGCAAAAAAGATACCCTTTTCTTGAATTTCATCAAACACATCCCATAACTTTCCTAAAGCCCCATTTGGTACCTCAATAACCTCTACAACCGATTTATCAGAGAAACCATTTCCAGGTAAGTCAATAGCAACAGCGTGAACACCCTTGGCACCCAACAAACGAACAATTTCGCTAAAAGAGTAAGAACTAAGACCGAAACCATGAACTACAACAACATTTTCTGACACACCTGAACCTTCCTCGATGGTGAAAACTTCAATCGGTGATTGTTCTGGGTGTGTCTGGACCTTTATGTTGCGACCCTTTGAGTAGTGTTGTCGAAGAGAGGCAGGTAAGCTGAGGAACCAAGATTTGGTGTCTTGAGGGAACAAAGAAGAAGTAAAAATGACAAAGAGGGTGACAAGTGAGACTACAACAGTGAAGTAGAACCAGAAAGTAAACGGATTTGGGTCTTGAGAACTAGGAGATTTATTGCTTGGGGTTGACGAAGAAGAGGATTTTTGGCGTTTGGTTGGCTCCTTCTTTGATTTTATGAGTACCTGTTGATCTTCCTCCTCTTCTGTAATGATCGCCATTGATCCAAGTTTAGGGATCTACTTACAAAAGAGTAAAGCTGAAAGTTCTATAAATAGTTCGTTTCTGTAATTTCTTAAGAATTTAGTACTTGAAGAATGAAAAAAAAGAAAGGAAAGAAAAAGAGAAAAACGGAAACCGAAAACGCGCCGTTTTTGTCACTGTAAGAGTAAGACTGAGGCGTGACAATCCAATTTAAATTTTGTATACAGTTATTCATCGAAAAAACATATTATATATATATATATATATTTACAGTAATCAAAATATAAAAATTTGATCTAATTCGATATATTTAATTATTATTAATTTAATAATATATATATATATATTAAATACATACCTATCTATTAATTTAATATATGTGTTATAGCATGCAGGATTAACACTGCACATTTGCACAATATGTATTATAATATATTTATTAATTTTTAGTTTGGCCCAGGAACCAGGCAGTATTGTCACTCGAAGCAGCCACAGAAATCAAGCGTCGTCACTGGAAGTAGCGACAATATTCCTAACCGTTGTCATTTGGAGTAGCCACAAGAACTTCAACTATCGTCATTCGGAACAACCACAAGAATTTCAGTTATCATTCACTCAAGGCACAGCCACTCTTCGTCGTTTACTAGAGCCACAACTACCATTCATCGTTCACTCGAGTAATAGAAACTTCAAGAATCGTTCACCATAGCTAATTTGAGCTGTTGTTCTCCATAACTTGTTATGAAAGGTTTGATTTCTTCTGACAAATGGTTTCCTACAAATTTATTTAATGACTTCTAATTTTCTATACCAATTAAGGATTAATAATATTACAAACTAATAATCTTATAAAATGTATTTTATTTGTATGATTATATAAGTATGCAACTAGTGATCTCATCTATTGTCCAATATCATAAAATATAATTGTTACTTTCCCATTCTTTACATTCAATCACTGGATGTTAAAAAAAATTCTAATTTTTTATACTAATTTGAAGGGGTTAATAATATATATATGATTTGCACGGAATATAATAATGTTATTTTAGTTTTTTTTTTTTACGTATAATAATAAATTAAGTTTAATAGAGCATAAACAGATATTCATAATTAATACTTTTACGATGTATTTTTATGGACTTATGATATTAATACCCAGTACTCAGATAATTTGAATTAATCTTATAACTAATTTATATTTTTATACTTAACACTTTTACTAAATATATTAATTATTTTAGCATGTTCAAATGTACGTACTTTTATTAATTATTCTATTATGTTAAAATAAAAGTATTTTTATTGGTTAATATTGTTGATTGTTAACTTATTGATATTTTTAACTTTTTAAATTTTTATCACATAGATGTTTTGGATGATATGAGTGACTTAAATTTTAAATAATTATTTCAAATAGTTCATATTATTACTATTAGTAAGTATTTTTTTTCATTTTTTTATTTTTGATTTCAAAGATTATGTAAATTTAACATTTTAATTGTGTTTTTTAAACCATGAATTTGACCACTAGTGATTCTTATTTTTTCAAACTATAGCTATTGATACATTAATTTTACTTTACATTTTCGTTTATTTGAATGTATTTTAGGTTTGAAGCTCCGAAAGTAACAACCTTTAGAAAACTTTTAGTTTATTTTAATGTAATTTTAACTTTAATATATTTAAACTTTATCTTAAAACTTTGGTATTTAGAGTTAAAATTATGTAATTTATGTTGAATTTTTTTTATACATATTTATTGTAATTTATTATTAAATTTATATGGATAATAGTTTTATTTTAATTTTTTTCTTTTACGTAATTTTTTATGTTATATGTTAAAAACATAAAATTATTATTTGTACCCAATCTAATTCGTTCAATCTGATCGAATTTCAAATTTAGATTAATGTTTAATAAATTACATTTGGATTGAAAGTTTTATAATTTATTTTGGATAGAATAAAATTTAAAATTGTCTTAAAACTAACAATTTTGATCCAATATTTAATCTTATAAAAAAATTAGTTTATTTTTTAAATATAATTAAAAAATAAAATTTAATATGAATAATTATTTAAATATTTTTTAAAATGAAATTTTTTTAAAAAATTATAAAAATTAATTATTTTATGTGCTCACATTTTTTTAAATTTTATAGATTAAATTATAGCAAAATGTTTTCCTAAACCTAAGTGCTTCACGTGAAAAAATAGTGGGGTGATACCAAAATCACTTAACCTATGTTTTTGGAGCACTTTAATCCATAAAATTTAATTAATATATTTAGGTCTTATTTAAAAAAAACATACATTTTAATTTAAATTTTAGAAATTAACTCATCTTAATAAAATTAAGGAACTAAAATATATAAATAACAAACCTGTTTTGGTAGATAACATCATAAACTATTAAAAGAATAAAGTATATCAGCTAAACATTTAGCAATTAAAATATTTTAAAAATATAAATTTATACCTGAAGAGTAATTTCTCCTCGAAAGAATTAGTGGAGCTCTCTAAAATAAAACTTCTTTCGTGCGATTAAACCATATAACACTTCTGAATCTCTCTCCAGTTCGAAATGCACCGTTTTGTCCTACATTCGACATTGGCTACCAAGTCGTGCAATGCGCCATCTTTCTCTTACAAGTTACACCTTCACACTTCATTAACTCTCTAAGACCCTAACGACCTCAAACTCGGTGTAAATAGTTGTCCTTTCTCGGATGAAACCCAGATGGGTTTTGAACAAGCTGAAGCCTCCCTTGCCCTCTTGGGCTTCCTATCTTGTTTCTCTCTTCAACACCAAAACTATCCAAGACCCATCTTCAAAAAAATTGACATTTGTTCTCAACCGTTTGGACCTAAGCAATCTTCTTATCGAGTGTGGAAGAGAAGGTAACCTTCAATTGGGTTCTTCAATCCATGCTTCTCTTATTAAACAATGTGAACTTTTTGATCTGGAGAATCGAGACGTTTATCGTAATGACTTTGTGCTTTGGAATTCTCTGCTTCATTTGTACTCTAAATGGAGTCAGTCTCTCGATGCCTCCAAACTGTTCGATAAAATGCTTACGAAGGATACAATTTCATGGAACATTATGATATCTGGTTTTTTAAGAGATGGGCAGTTTGATACGAGTTTTGGGTACTTCAGACGAATGCGTGAATTGGGTTTTAGTGTCGATAAAGCTACGTTGACAACGATTCTTTCAGCTTTTGATGAACCAGAGTTTTTGTACTTCAATAAAATGATACATTCTTTAGTTATTTTGAATGGATATGAAGGACAACTGACTGTTGGAAATGCTTTGATAACATCATATTTCAGATGTGGGTGCTTTGATTCAGGTGAGCGGGTTTTTTATGAGATGGTCGAAAGGAATGTCGTTACATGGACAGCTATGATTTCAGGCCTAGCACAGAATGAACTTTTTGAACAAAGTTTGAATATTTTTGTAATGATGCGTCGTGGAATGACGATGCCAAATTCTTTGACATACTTGGCCTCGCTCATGGCATGTTCTGGTCTACAGCATTAAGTGTAGGGCTTCAAATTCATGGACTTTTATGGAAATATGGGTATCAATCAGACTTGCATATTGAGAGTGCATTAATGGACATGTATTCAAAATCTGGTAGTATGGAAGATGCAATCCACATTTTTCAGTGTGCAGAAGAAGTTGACGAGGTTACAATGACTGTCATTCTTGTTGGATTTGCACAAAATGGTTTCGAGGAAGAAGCCATCCAAATCTTTAAGAAAATGGTGAAATCCGGGGTGGATATTGACCAGAATGTGATTTCAGCAATTCTTGGCGTTTTTGGTATTGATACTTCTTTAGGACTAGGGAAGCAAATTCATTCCTTAATTATCAAAAGGAATTTCAGTTGTAATCCATATGTTAGCAACGGACTTATAAACATGTATTCCAAGTGCGGGGAGTTAGTAGAGTCACTGAGAGTTTTCAGTCGGATGCCTGAAACGAATTCAATCTCATGGAACTCTATGATTGCAGCCTTTGCCCGTCATGGGGATATCTCTAGCGCATTAGAATTGTATGAAAAGATGCAATCGGAAGGTGTGCAGCCAACAGATGTTACATTTCTGTCATTGCTTCATGCTTGTAGTCATGTAGGTTTAGTTGAAAAGGGTTTAGAGTTTTTGGATTCGATGGTTAAAGATCATGGAATTAATCCAAGAACAGAACATTATTCTTGTGTGGTTGACATGTTAGGCCGAGCAGGACTTCTTAATGAAGCTAAAACGTTTATAGAAGGATTACCTGAGAAACCAGGTCCACTTATTTGGCAAGCATTGCTTGGTGCCTGTAGCTTCTATGGTGATTCCAAATTGGGAAAATACGCTGCCAATCAATTGTTTCTGGCTACACCCGATAGCCCAGCACCATATGTTTTACTGTCCAACATATATTCTTCTGAAAGGAATTGGAAAGAAAGAGCAAGAACTATCAAGAAAATGAAGGAAAGGAGGGTTGCAAAAGAAACTGGTATTAGTTGGATTGAGATAGACAGGAAAGTCCATAGCTTTGTTGTGGGGGATCAAAAGCACCCACAATCTGAGACCATATATGCAGTTTTGGCTGAGCTTTTTATACTGTTGGCAGATGAAGGATATGTGCCAGATAAGAGATTTATACTCTATTATTTAGGTCATGATGATGAAGAAAAGGCATCTATATTTAGTAACTTGTTAGAACTCAGCAAATAGAATCTCTAATTACTGTCAATTGTCGTGCAATGACATATACTCCAAATTGATAAGACGATGAGGTTCAAATCCTATTCAATATAAAACGGGTGTGGGAGTGTGTAATATGTTATTAAAAAAATCTCTATATACAGAGTAAGATTCCTCTCTTCTTAGAAACTAAAACTAAGGGTCGAATCCCTTAACCTAAACAATGTTAGTTTACTGTATTATTTCTTTGGCAACAATGAAAGATACAGTCTTACTCACCCATGTTGAATTATCAAGAGGCCTTTTCAGATATAAGCACCGAGCTAAGTTCTTAACTAGGCAACCTCAAAACTTGTAGTGTTCATCAAGCAAGTAAAAGAAAATAAAAAACAATGAAAGTGTTGCCAAAGAAAATAAAAAATTATAAAAAATGATAAATGAGAGAAATGGTGTGAGGGAATTTGATAATAGAGGAAAACACTAATATTGACTACTATGCCCCTCGTTTTAATGGTAAATATTATTTCACTATAATAGTTACTAAACTGTCTCCTTTTTAATAATAAATGAGTGACTTATGTATCTATTGTAAAACAATGTGATTAAAGTGTCCGTGACATAACTAAAGTAACTTAGAGAGCTGGTCACCCTTAAATTAAGTTAAAGACAATTAGCTGTCTGATTGTGGTAGGGATATAAGGCACTTCAAATGTTTTTCAAATGCACAAAAACAAAGTGAATGATAAGTTCAGCAGATCAGTGAGTACTGTCAATAATGAAGGTCTTCTTGATAGTATACAGTAACACTCGAAATACTTTGTCGATTATACCTACATGCAATTTGCAATTCAATGTAATATTGTTTCTAAGCTATCGCACAATATCATCTCTCACCCTTCATTTGTTGTCGTATCAGATGGATTCTACAAACAGAGAAGCTTATATAGAGCAGTATATCTACTATGGCAGACAGTAGAAGGAGGAAGAAAAGAATATGAGCTACTTAGAAATGATCCTCATGAACCGATTAAGTGAAGAGAAAATGCCTGCTGCTTTATCAAATAATGATGGGCCCTGTTCCAACTTTTCTTCTACGTTTCCAAATATTATCTGCATATAAGAGAAAAAGAAACAAAGAAAAGCAAGCTTATAATATTGGTTACTATTACCATATTATAAATTCTTGTATTCATTAAATTTTCTTGCATTAGCTGATGTTCATTCATTCACTTTAGTGCAAGCGCTAATTTTGCCAGCAACTGACCTCAAGGTCTTCAGCATCAGGACGTGTGACTAGTTCTTTGGCAAGAAGGTATCTGTTTGGTCTGTCCTTATCGTCATAGAACACCTTCCACAATCTGGTCAAATACAAGAAGAAAAAATGAAATTAGACTTTGAGGAGAGATCAGATTTCAGCCAGACCTGCCTAAGAATAACAAGTTGTTAATTAGTGGTTTACATAGCCTAGTTCTTGAGTCTTTTAGCCTCAAACCTTTTCACTAATGGCCTTAGCGACCCAATTCGAAACTAGAACAAAGAGTCGAATCATTTTGATGGTCTCCAGCCATAAAATTTCATAAACAAAATATAAGGGTCCTATAGATTAAAGAGTCCAACTAGATGCCCTTACCCTGGGTAGCACCTAAACACAGCACCAGATGGCAGAGGCCTCATTGAGTAAACTGTAGTAAATGTGCTGCAGAAACAAACAAAAAATCAGGATTTCGTGATTTATGATATTGAAGTAGAAAGAAAGTAAGGAGGAGGGTCTTCGTTGGGTTGACGTGAGGGTGGTCACACCCACACACCTTTAAAAAGGGATCAATGACACCAACTAGAAAAACAGCACAATGAGAAAAGAAAGCAGGAAAACATACATCCAAGGGAAAACATGAAATGGCAATGGTCAATCTTTCAACATAATTTGAATCATACAATTGAAGCTGAGTAGTGTATAATTGGGAAACATTAATTTATAGAAAATTTGAAAAGGATTCGTGGTAAAAGAGAAAGCAGATATTAACATAACTATCTTTTTGGAGAGACTGAGAATGATACCTAAGAAAGTACCGCCTTAGTTTCCGAACGTTAAATCCAACTCCAACATCCTCGCTGATGAGTCGTGGGTTCCACATAATGAGAGGCCTAAGCTGAGACATACAACAATTCATTACAAGGATACAAATAATACTTGGAACAAAATAGAGTACTAGAAAGTCTGTTCATACTGGATCATCAGAGAGATTAGATGCAATTTTCTCAACGTATTCCAACATCTGATAATCAGGAACAACCATAACCACAATCTCATCTTCACTCTTTACAGGCTTCCTGTCACTTAAGCTGTATATAAGGGGAGAATTGCATACAATCAGAAACTTGTTATAATACAAACATTATCCAAAGTGGAAGCTTAAGGGAATGGAGTAAGGAACCTGGAGAATCCAAAAGTGGCATCCTTCCAACGGTATTGTAGAAGGGCTGAGGCACCAGCATCCGGAAATATGGCTTTAACTCTCTAACAATCAAACTAATACTACTTAGAAATTGAGTTTAGGTACCAGCATTCAGAAATATGGCTTTAACTCTCTAACAATCAAACTAATACTACTTAGAAATTGAGTTTAGGTACCAGCATTCAGAAATATGGCTTTAACTCTCTAATAATCAAACTAATACTACTTCGAAACTGAGTTTATGTATGAATGGATGAAAGATATATTGTACAAAGAGAAAAGACAAAGCAGGATAAGATCTTCACCTCAAATGCTATCAATTCCATAGAACAGATTGATTGCAGTGAAGGAACAATATGTATATAAAGCCTCCTTTTTAAAGCTCATACATTAGAATCTTGTGTGTAAAATCGTACCTGATTCCCAGTTTCTTCAATTAGCGTATCCAAAAATACTCTTGAGAGATTCCACAGCTCAGCTTGTGCACCTTCATCGTCTAAAAATTGTAGCTGGGGGATCAAAAGCTCAACCTGTGAAAATATGATAAATCTATGAATAAAAATTAGTTATCATCTTAAGTCAGAACTTAGTTATCATCCAAAGTTGGTCGTCTAGAATGTTTTAACATGATTAAGACAAAGCTACAAAAATCACACCAAAAGTTCAACTAAACCAAGTTTGCCTAGAAATCCTGCTTTCTTTCATTTATTTCAGACAAGATGTTAGTACAAACAGCTACAGCTTTTGCAAAGAAAATATTATCCTATTTAGTTGGTGGACATTAGTTTGTACCTATAAATGGAAGTTGTAAGGTTACAACACATGGTTAGATTTCCTTCATTGGTCATAGAGTTCCATTTTCTATAAATGAAATTTAACAAGTTTAGAAGAAAATTGCTCTCAAAATCCAAAAAGATAATAGCATACGCAACTATAAGATTACATTTTCATTTGTCACATACTATGGCTCGCGTTCCACCTGAAGACACAAATAAAGCACTAGCTTGACCTGATTGCCTAACCGCACCCTCCAAGTCAGGAGGCAAGCAACTGAAACATAAAATGGATTATATCAATTTTTCAATTCACTCTTCTATTGAAAACCAATAACTAAAATTAAAATATTATTTAAAGCATAGATTTTCATATCTTATTTTATTGAATATCACACAAAAAGAACATTTCTAAAGATAGACTAATAACAATAAGAGAAATGCTAAAGTTATATAAATTTGTGCCCACATTTGCACTCATACCAATTATGGTATGATACTTGGCTAAATTTTCTTGAAAAATGAATAATTTTTTTTTCATTTCTAAAGGTATGAATGCAAATTTAAGCGTTCCTAGCATTTCTCTCTAGGATAAATACCAATTAGTAAAACTTGTGACCGTACATTATACACAAGTACATATGTGTATCTAAAGAAATGAAAAACTTAAGCTTTTACAGATTCACCTACACAAGGTCGTATGGTATACATTGTCAGCCTCACGGATAACCTCTACTCTTAAAAGCAGAGTTATGCCATTGTACTACCAAGTCACTAAAGAATATCCACGTCTTCGAAATTCCTTTGGATCAAAAGTTTAAGAGAGTCAATCAGTTTCAAATATCTAATGACTTGACTTTAATTCACAACTTCTACACCTAAAGGCCTCAAATTCACAAACAACCAATCAAATGAAATGATAATCTTTCTCGCCATGGTCGATTAAGATAACCAAGAGAAATTGCCAAGTGCACACGAATTTCCAGATAATTGACTAAATCAGTAAACTATAATCTATATTGCAAACACACAAAACAAAAAAAAATTAAAAATGAGGATAGTGAATGAACCTGTCATCTTCTTCCTCTTCATCATCTATCTGAAGTGATTCAGGAGATACTTGCGTGGTTTCTTCAAGATCGTATTCGGAAGGTTGATTTTGGAACTTCTCAAACTTGGCAAAAATTCTTGAGTTAAACCAACCTCTTTTGTGTGAGCTTCCTTTAAGGATATACTGAGAAAATGGTAAGCAAAAACGAGTGGCTGAGGTTGAGCTTGGTGCGGATGAAGAAGACGAAGTAGAACAGCAGAAGAACGAGTTCGCATGCGTGGAAGCCATTGGATTACAAACGAAAAAGAGCCTCAAACAGTCAAACTTTAGATTCTCTGTACAATAATTTATTCCACGAATTTGAATTTATTGATATTTTCCAAATTAAGGATTTGATGATGAACGTAGACGGTGTGACACGTTAATACCGACTCCGTGTTAAGACTTTACGACATGTCGCATGAGCTATGAGAAATTAAGGGTGTCAACTTTCAATAAGGCTGCAATTTTGTTTATCATAAGTTTTGGTTAGGACATAAAACTCTGAGGTAACAACATGCCTCATTTTGAAGTTAAGTTTTATAGTTCTTACTAATTTACTATAAGGCTAGTACTTCAAAGGTTTTTTTTTTTTTTTTAAATGATGGCCCAATAACATTTATTTTGAGTTCAAACGATAATTATTTATTTTGAATATAAAATATAGAATTGAGAATTTTTTTTAGAGAAATAAGTCAAGATTGATCAGCTTATGAAAATTCGTTAGAATTAAAAATTAAATATTAGATATTTGATTAAAAATATTATAAATTTATTAATTAGATTATCGAGACTTAAAAATGTACGAAGAACACTATGAAGAAGTAAAAATAAAGATAAAAAACATTGTACACATTAGATCATACAAGTTATTGCTGTTAACATTGTTATTATTCAAGATTTTTTATGCATTATATTGGGATCAACCACATTTTTTGTTAGCAATAACAGTAATAATAGCTTTCAAAATGTGGATTAGAAGAACGTCTTATAACTTAAAAATATTTTTTAATGAAATTACAACATATAATTTTTTTTTAATGAAATTAACATATATAAATTGACCACATAAGCCCTCTGCCATGATGCATGTGGTAAATAAGTGTATAATTGTCGATTTGAGCCTCGTTGAACAATAATTTTCCTCCCCTACAATCAAAATGGGCAAAATAATTACCACATAAATTTAAATTGATGCACATATTTAGCTTACTTTATATCAAAATATCTGATATGTTAGATAATATAAATATTAATTAAATAAGTTAATTTAAATTCTCGTGTTTAACACCCTTAATAATTTATCTATGTAAGTTGGTTTAATGATGTGTCAATTGTGTTTCTCTTGCATGTGTAAGAATATTTTATCCCTATGTAAATCTTAATAACTCAAAAGATATTGTCAAGGTACATTAGTCCTTTTGTGTGCAACTCAACTAATATATATATACACACATATATACACACACACACGTGTGTATATATATATATATATATATATTGTGTCAACTAATTTTTTTATTATTATTATTTAAGTTCTATACCTTGGTCTCTTTTTATTATTATTTAGTATTACATTTTAATTTTAACATTTGTCCATAACTTTGAAATCAACTAGAAATGAATTAACTATGTTAAAAATTCGTGTGTTAGCCCAGCTTTCGAAACTTTGAGTTTGGGTCGAATATTGTAAGCCAATGTATATTTTCAGTCAGATCAATGCCAAGTTTTTTAAATTAAATAAAAGTTCAACGTTTGACCTTAATATCATTCTGTTACGTTCGTATTCAAATTTAAATTATTCACTAATTCATAAAAACCATTAAAATTACGTATATTTATAAAATTTAAACTTAATTCATATTATGAATTTGGTTTAAGTCGACCAAATTTCTTCGAACTTAATTGGACTTCAAATTGAGTTAATTTAGACCGTATCAATCGAGCTTTGCGTATGCTAGACTAAATTTACACGCCTAACCCAAGATGTCTCGGCCAACTCGCTTCCATCGGTAGTAGGACTGAAACTTCGGCGAAAACCATTCTCAATAAAGGCTTATAATATACTTAAAATTCCGGAACATTTTTCCACAGGAGGTAGTACAAATCCATGTAAAGTTATGGACAAGGAACTGCTTTAGAGTTCATAAAATGATTAATAAGGGACCAATAGTAAGCTAACAAGCTTAATAAGGGACCAAGAGATAGACAGGAAAAAAAAAAAAAGTAAATACAATTTCGATTGTTTATTACTTTGAAGAACATAAAATGATTGCTAAAAGGAAACAACTTCGTTATGTTCAAGAGTATGAACTATTTTATGTGATGCAAAGCACACAAAAGTGGCATAAAGTTTAATGTCTTGTTCCAGGGTAACCCAATCACACATTATTATACAATATTACAAATTCTATGCACAGGATACAAATTCAACTATCATGTATCCATCTCCAAAACCACCCGAAAAGAAAAGGGAAGCGAAAAAATTCAAACATTACCTCTTAAAGTGCAAGACATAGCACAGCCACTTCAGCTTGGTCCTTGACATACAATGACCCATTCTGAGGCCGAAGATAAGGAATTGAATTCCGTCGGATGCTATGCCAAGTAGGATTTCCTATGGAGTTGCCGAACTGTTTCAACTTTCAACCAGGTATTCTTTATCCCGAAATGATCACTGCAGCACTTATGTTTTGATCCATGGAAAAGCTATAGGTCTCCTTTCTCAAGCGTCAGAATAATAGCTTTGTCATCCCTCTCATCTGCTTGGAGATGCAAACCTTGTTCTGTCTCGCTGCCTATTCATAGCTCGGTCGTTGGGAGATAATGTTTTTCCTCCCACACCTGCTTGGCGCATAATCTCTGGAAACAGATGCCACACGAAGTCAAAACTCTAGAATGTAGTGCAGAGACAGACAGACACCTCGAATTCATAAAACGATATGAGATGAAAATATTTGAATGAAGAAAACTTGGAATGTTTGAGTTTGTTAGACAGATCAATTCATTCTGTAGCTTATCTTACAATAGAACTTCTAACTGTTCAGGCTACCGCCCCATTTAAAATGCATGGTACATCATAAAGATAACTGATAACCTGATATTTGAATTTTACAAGAACAATTAAGAATAAAAACTCCACCTCGTTTCCTCTCAAGCTCCTGATCCAGCTCCTCTTTCCACCTCCTCTGTCTTTCAGAAAAGTTCGGGTTGTAGCCACAGCAAAAATAATAATAATCAATCACTCCACAGTAAACTAAAAGAAAGCGTAAATTGGAGCCTAAACTCATGAACAAGGTTTTAAAAGACAGAATCTAGCCTTGAGTCATGCTACTTCTTCCACCGAGGTGAGAAGTAAGTCTCGAGGTGGTTTGTGATTTAAGCAACAAGGAGAAACTTAAAAAAAAAACACATAAAATCAAAATAAACAATAACAAGACATTAAGTATCACAAAATAACATGATAATAATTTCGTAACTTCAAAAATCAGCATAAAAGTAAATAATAAGAAGGCAAGCAATAAACAACCAGCATCAGCTAAAAAATCAGTAGATCATCTGTCGATGTTTAAAAAGAAAAACACCTTAAGGTTTCAACTTCAATAAGAGAGAGAAGACTAAGCAAAAAATATATATATATTCAAAGAAGATGGGCTATGAACAATATCAACACTCATAATATGCACAATAGGGAAAAAGAAAACATATACTGAAAAAGCACAATCAAAGAAATAGATTGAGGTCGATGGACAAGTTTTTAAATAGGAGTTAGGAGATGAAAATGGTGGAACAGGGTTGCTGGTAAGGCAAAGGAGAAGTTGCCGATAGACTTGAAAATCCTAAACTCTTTGAATATTTTAAAAATTATTTAACTTTTCTCTTGTTTATCAGCTTTAGAAGGCAAATTTGATATGGAGTTTCTTCTGAAGCTAAAATTGGACCTAATTTGTGTTCCAAACCCATCCATTGAACTTAATTTTTTAGCAAAATTTAGAGGCGTAAGCCTTTCCACGCATTTAAATTTAAGCTTGAGACATAAGCCTCAGCAGGTTGAGGCACAAAGTGCGGTGTATGCCTTAGAAAACATCGAAAATACTAGCCTTGGTTCCACTTTGCTTTTAAAAAAAAAATTTAAGGCTACCCTTAGATAGGTTTTTAAAGCCATGCTCATGCACAAACCTTGGACAACTAGGCTCCTCTTGACCATCAGCTAGAAGCCTACACGGGGGTGATGGCGTGTCATGTGCATTTTGATCAGTTGCATTGTGAACATTCGGTACACACCTGCCACTACTTCCCGGGCTTCCAGGTACAAACACCATCAGCAACAGTTGAGGTACCAATTGGACCTCTACTTGGTGATCTACTCTTGGGAGGTAACTTCAAGTATCTTGGAGAAGTTTCATCACATGTGCTCTCCATGTAATTAGGGGAGCAAGCTGCATTCATGCTGTTGTAAAACTCTTCATACAGTGGTGTTTGTAGCTTCTTCAGTTCTAAAGCCTGAGATTTGAGACACAGTTCAATACAAATTTATTTTTGCAGAAAAAATGCATAATAAATATTTGACTCTAAATCAACAATGGGCTACCCATTTAGCCCACCATACTGTGCAAATAAGGCATGATATGTATGACTATCTATTGAAAACTCCAAGAAGTAAAATTAAGCATGATATGTGGACAACTATCTACACCCAGCACTTATGACTGAGACCTGCAATTTAAAACTTTTTTGAACCTTACAAGAAACAGTACCTTCTCGTCCAAAAATGCTGTTATTTTTGATTCAGTAAGTTCATCATCATCCTCAGAAAGTGATGTTCTGCAAGGGAAAGAAAAATCTCTGTTGCCATCTTGACAAGTCTCAGAATTATATTCTGTTTCTGGACTTGCTGCCAATTTACTGTCCCAGTCATCAGATGGCTCAGTTATGGGATTAAAGCTCTATGTAGAACAAAACAAGAAATAAATAATTAATTTCCACCAAATTTTGAATGCTTTGGAAATATTAATGAGGGTATAGAAGTAGACACCTTAAACTTGTCAGGAACTATAGAACAATCTTTCCTTTATCCATTGCAGTGTCATCCCTGTCAATCTGGCAAGTGCCAACATCACTGTTATTAGTCCAATCACGCCCGCCTCCCAGTGACTTCTCATGAAATGCAGTTGAGAATTGCAGAGAGCCCAAGTTACAAATATCATCAGAATCTGGGCGAGTTGACATTTTACTAAAAGAAAAATCACAATATCAAAGTAAGTTGATCATAGAAAATACCATATGACTCCATAAAATTGCTTGAAACACTAGCTGAAAAACTTACAAGGTTTCCAAGCATTTGAAATATGGCAGAAGAGGGACTTCGGGATTTTCCTAACGGTTAAAAAAACGAAAAAAAACATACTCAAAAGCACATCAATAACAGGAAGAAGAAAAACTCAGTAGCTGCAATTGCAAATGGTGTAATACAGCTCAACCACACTAACCATGGTAGAAGAACTAGAAATAGGATGAAATTCTGTGTTCTCCCTGTTTATAAAAGGATGCTGCATGCAATTTGTAGAGTAGAAATTTAGTGGCAAAATAGTCATGCAATTTGTAGAGTAGAAATTTAGTGGCAAAATAGTCATGCAATTTGTAGAGTAGAAATTTAGTGGCAAAATAGTCATGCAATATTTAGAATAGAACAGTTCCTAGATAATTTAGAGCCAATAATACTCTTTAAGTAAAATAAAATAACAATAATCTTTTATGACCTGAAGCAACTCAGATGCAGCTGGCCTCAAATTTGGTTCCCTGCCATCGGACCAATGCAAATATAAACTTAACATAAAGAAAAAAGAAAACCAGATGTACAACCTAATATTCATATCCTTGGTCAATCTAAACTATAGTTTGAATTGAGAGAAAGTAAGCATACTTTTGCAAACATTTAAGCAGAAAATCTTTTGCTTCAATAGAGAGTTGCTCAGGAATTGGTGGATGAGACTTTGTCGTCCCTATGTGGAACAGAGCAGCAACCTAAAGTGAAAATGGGTTGAGTACAAAGTATTAAAAACCTTGGGCGCAGAACACTAACAACAAATATCAGGACAAAAATGAGTAGTTACCTCTTGGTATTGTTGGCTCCATGGAGGCTTTCCAGTGGTCATCTCAATTACAGTGCATCCAACACTCCATATATCAGCAGAACTATACCATTATTCCCATACATTAGTAAAGATCAGTTCTACAAACGAAAGATAAACCATAAAGAAAAATGCCAAGTAGAAATTACCGATAACTATCCACAGTAAAACAAATATAAAAAACTGATTGAGATATCTTTCACTAACCTCGATGAATTTAAAATCTAAATACATACCTACTATCATGTTTGATTTTTAGAATGTTGCCTATGTTTGCAGAAAACAGATGTATGGCTTTCAGAGTGTTAAGAGAAATAGGATGAGTTTCATGCATAGTTTGTAGAAGCAAACAAAACTTCACTTGGCAATGAATAATGAGTAATATATGCGCTTCCAGAGTTCTTTCACTTTTACAAAATATTAAATATTAGTGACAAGAACATTTTCAGGGTTTGGGTGTCACGTAATGGATCAGATAATAAATAGATGGTGAGGGTTATAATTGTCCTTACAAACTATGACCAGTCTGGCGAATGACTTCAGGAGCCATCCAATATGGTGTACCCTTCATAGACTTGGCACCTGAAATCGTTGCCTACAACAGATATCAATCAAAAGGGACATAATTTCAGACAAGAACCTCGTGTAACAAAATTTCAAATTAAAATGAGAAGTAATGGCTATAACCAGCTCAGCAACTTGTTTGGATGCACCAAAGTCTGCAAGTTTAATGCATCCTTTATTGTCAACAAGAATATTTGCCCCCTGCAACATTTAAAGTTATGAATGTTATCCAACTAAAAAAGAAGGGACAAAAACATTTTCTCCATAAATAAACATAGCTGAGCTAAGAAAATTACCTTGATGTCCCTATGCATAATTCCATTCCTGTGTAGATGATCCAATCCAAATAATAATTGTTTTGTGTATGCTCTTATAACCTGATTAACAAATTAATTTAGAAGTAGTTTTGCGCATAAAATAAAGTGACATATGAACTCAGTCAGCAAGAACTTACAGTCTCTGGGAAAGATCCAAATTTGCTCAAGAGTGATGATATTGATCCACCGGGAACAAATTCCATAAGAATATTTATGGTTTCTTCCTCCGTCACTGTACCAAGATATCTCTATGGAAACAAGACAAAATAAGATTTAGAAGAGAGCTACGATTCAACATAAAAACTAGACACCAGGGGTTCCATGCTTACCACAATATTGGGATGAGACAAATTTTTCAAAAGCTTCACTTCATCCTCAAGCTCTTTGATATGGGCCTTCTCATCACATCAAACCAACAAATTAAACAGATAATAACATTACAGATATTTCTAATATCTTAATTTCCAAAGGAAGATACTCTCTTTGAATCACACCATATGATTTGAAAATTTTCCAAAGGGTGATTATGAATGAGCATACAAGATACAAAAATCAGAATAATTGAATTTTTTTTATTTCTTAAGCAACAACTTTAATATTTTCAAGCTATATAGAAGGAAACAACAGGGACAGAAAAATCACACGAGAAACACTACCTACAAATTTACGTGCATATTACTGTAGAACATAAACTGCAAAGAAACACAAGAATTCGAATTCAGACCTGTGCCTTTTCAGTGGAAGCACTACTTGCTGCTACAGAAACCTGGGTAAGAACGAAATATAATATTATCAGATTGCAAATTTAAAACCAGAATGTTACAAGAATAAAATTTGACAACTCAAGATCGTAAGGAATAAATATCCTGAAATGTTAGAATACCCACCAAAAAGTAAATAAGTACAAAATGTCAATGCAACATTTAAGTCTAATATGAAGTTAAAAAAAAACTCACTGAATAATCAATGAGGCAGCTGTAACTGAATTCATAAACCCGGTATGGATAACAAGTAGATACTGGAACTTCAAACTAAATACTAAATTAACGCAGCACAAAAGTAAATTGCAACAACAAACAAAAAGACATTTCCGAATGACAAACGTTGTTTTATTTTTGTTTTTTTACCAATACAGAAAATTCAAGAATCAAAGCAGTAAAACAAGGAATTCAGGTCCAAACTCAAAGTCAAAATTAACGAGACCCAGAAAAAAATCAAGGATCACTAAGCAGAAAAATGAACTTCAAACCAAAAATAAAATGTCCCAAATAACTGGACCTGTTTGATAGCAATAAGCTCTCCAGAGTCAAGATTCATGCCCATGTAGACACGGCCAAAGGAACCACAACCAATCAACTCGCCTTTGCGCCATCGGATCGGAAGCGCATTCTCCTTTGCAACTGAAGATTTTGAAGATTGTGGTGATGAAAGTAAGGGTTTGGAAAAGACTCTGGATTTCCGGATACAGGAATTAATTTTGTCGACTAGGGTTGATGGTCCTTCTCCAATTGAGCTCGGCGATTCTTCGTTATCAGAGGTTGCACGGAACACCAGTGATCGCCGAACTGATCCGAAAATGTCTTGCATTTTTCACTCTCTCTTTTTACTGAATGAGAACGAAACAGACAAGAGAAGAGACTGAGAAAAAGAGTAGGTGTCACTGGTGGGTTTTCATTTGGTCGGCAAAAGGAGAGAAATTTTGATCAGAGCAAAAGGAAGGGAGGGAAAAAGGTCGATGACTATATATTTTTTTTTAAAATTACTAAATTAAATAAGAGAAATTCTGAAAATATCCCGCTTTTTACTACAATACATCCCGTTAAAATAAAATTACTAAATTATCCATTCCATCTCACCCAAACTATTCCATCACACCAAACTATCGAGCATCCTTCACTCACACTAGGCAAGCATCCCGTAACCCCCAACAAAAACCAAGAGTAGTAACACCAAGAGAACAACAACAATCTTTAAATCTCACATGTTTGTCCAAAATTAATCTCTTTAAATTTTTTTTGGAATTTGATAAGTGATCCTGTAAAAAAAAAATTGTATGTTTAGAACTTTCCCACAAACTTTGTGTTAAACTTGCTATACTAGAGGTTTGATAGAAGATAAAGTGATAGTGACTCAAGATTCGATAAAGGATATCAAACCTCTTTAGCAAGGTACTGTGGCAACTATTGATTCAATTCTGTAAGTAAGAATTCAGCAGGACATATAAGAATAGGTAGAGGCTACTAAACCTTATTAGTATAGAATGATATTTTCTACCAAATCTCACCATAGAGGAATGCTATGGTCTATCAAACCTCATCAATTAGGAACAGTTTAGCTTATTGAACCTCATCAGTTGAGAATAGTTTAATTCCAATATTTTCTTACTTTTTAAAGTATATACTTATAATTGACTAAATTATTTTTGTTTTAAGTTTGAGTAAACAACCGCAAATTATCTTTTATAAAAAAATAAATGAAGAATTACACGAAGTTGAAGACTCATTTATAAGAGAAAGAAAATAAGGCAAAGAGAGGGAGGCTTCAAATATTTACGTGGATTTGACAATTTAGCTTTTTGGTAGCACAATTCAACATTTTATTAGATTCAGCCTTTTATAGAGATGTTAGGTGCACGTTCTGATATTCATTGGAAATAGAACATAAAAAATAGGATTAACAATGTGAAGAAGATATAAGACTTGAAGGTGATTTTGATCTAAGAACAGTATAATCATTCTCATTTTTTGTAAGGCCATCTAATTTATCATTGATGAAGATCTTCAAAACTCACATTGCAAAAACAATTTGATTTAAGGATATAAGTACGATTAAAAAAATTATTTTGAGTAAGAACTCTATTATCAGATTTATGTGTTCCTTTCTATATATTAAGATTATTATGACCTATAACTCATTATGGAGGACAAAGTAGATAAATTTCAATCAACCTCAAATGTAACAAATTTTCCATTGTATACAAGCATCTAGCCTTACATATTCATGTTATGTCACATACAACATGTAAATAAAATTTTGGCGTTAGTATTTGTTGAGCGATAGCATATGAAAACTAACACTTTTCATATGAAGATTATAATTATTATAAATGATGTACAATCGATATAATAACTCAAGATTATCGAGAATGCTTGCACTGGAGCTATACTAGGTAGAAATGAAGTTTTGTCACTTCTAGTGGAGGCTTTCAGTGTTAGTACATACATTATGAAAAGTTAATTGGGTTCAAAAGGCTTGTATGTGAAATTGAGTTGCCTAAAAATTTTGTTCATGGAGGAACATAGACATGTAAATCATTCTACTATGCATTTTTGTTACATTTATTAGGGTGCATATTATTTATAAACAAGACTTGTAATAGTGTACCAGTTTCATACTTAACATTATTGATGGATTTAAATAAGGTACAATAATATGCATGGTTGCAACATCATTAGCTTATTTGTATCAGCAAACATATAATCAGTATGATGCGAAACACGTTTTTGGATATCTAACATTGGTCCAAGAATGAATTTATGAGCATTTTTCTACTTGTGCCCCATCTTATAACCCGAATTACAGGAGTTAGCTTTCACTAGTGCAACATTGGGAGTTGTCCTCACATCCTTGTGTAGATCAAAAGGCCTTATAGGAGTTGTAAGGTTTATAAATATTGGTAATTTTTGTGAACAAATTATTGATTGTAATATAGCATAAATATTCACTTTTTAATCAGATGATAAATGATGATGGAGCCACCAAGCTTGCAATGCCTATTTGACAAGTAAAACATTCTCTCATGCATACAGTCTCACACAATTGAGCACATATACTTAGTATGGATCGTAATAAAAGAAATTGTGCACACGTTGATCGATCGATCGAGAGGGTAGTTCGATCGATCGAGTATCGATCGACTTCAATCTAGATGATCTCGAGTTGAGTTTATGTTAACTGGATCGATCGAGTTATCCGTTGAACGATCAATTGAGACCTATTCGATTGATCAAACATCGATCGAGAGGTCTCAAGTTGATTTTCTGGATTACTAGAAACGAGTAGATCGATCGAGTATGCATAGATCAATCGAGATGAAGTATTCGATCAATCGAGTTGTTTTAAAATTTTGCTTTGTCTTTCATATTTACCAAATTGACCCCTTTTAAGTGTTACAAGTTAAATACAGTTTGATTATAATTGTTGTGAAAGCTAAATCCTAATATGAGTAGAATTGTTCTTTATTATTAATCCTCTCTTAAGTCAAATTTGAATCTATATAAACAACCTATGTTAGAGAAAAATATTACCACACCGAAATAATATTTTCTATATCTGATTGAGTTTTTCTAAAGAAAAATCTTCTTCTCTTCATCTATTAATCATAGGCATTTTCTTGATTTAATTGTTCAAACATATTGTGTGATTATGTTTGAATAATTCTTATGCCTAATTGTTCTTCATGGTATTGAGATTTACATGATCGTTCTAGAGTTTACTAGCTGATTTATTTTTTACATCGTATGCTATTGAATCTGCTAGTTAGAATTTTTCATTGTTGAATCTGCTCTAGGACACACTTTACACTTGTGTTATTTATGCTAACTTTTTAGGTACTATTGGTGTCGTGTTCGGTATTTTATGTGACTCAAAATTAACAAAGTTGACAGGTTCGATTGATCTTGTGTGATTTAAGTATATTGGAACGTTGGTCTGGATCCAGACTCCTTGCTATTGGAGACTATGAAAGGAGCGACAACTCTTAAGTAAGTTACATAGAGGGCATTATCTATAAAGAGTAGTTTAAGACATTGCCTTGTAATTGAACATTAATTTTCATAGTAGATAGTTAGGTGGTCCGGTGGACCGATGATTTTTCTCTTAGGTCATTGTTGTGACCTAGGTTATTTCCATCTAAAAATCTTGCATGTTATTTCTTAATTTCACATCTTATTTTTACATGTAATTGCATATCTGACCGTTGTGTAACCTATTCACCCCCTTTAGGCATATTTGATCTGTAATTAAAAATTTTCAGAAATTAAGTGAAGTAATAAATGATTTTATAGTTTTTTTTTTTTTTTTATGTATATTCATTATCTTTATATCTAATACTAATTATTAAATTTTAAGAAGTTCATTTGAAGCACTAATATTTATATTTTATTTTCGAATCATTTGGGATCCTTATAACAATGAGCTTTAAGAGATCACATTTTTTCATGGTTATATTAAATTTTTGAAAATTATAGAGTTATGTCATAGTCATCGAATTTTGCACCAATTTCAACATATTCAAATTTTTTTATTTAATTTAATTGAACTTTAAAAATTAATAGAGGGTCTAGTCCCAAAATATATAAGTTATAGTTTCATGTGCATGTTAGTATTGGATTAATTGAGATAATCATGTGCGATACTTTGATAATATTAAAAAAAAAAATACTATTAAATAATTACTTTGTGATCAAAATATTTTGATATTTTTTTACTTTTTAGGTTTTTAATTTTTTAATTTATTTTTATAATTTTATTCAATTTATATATTAATATTATAATTATTAAAATAAGTTCATTTAATTATATAATTTAAAATTTGAATCAACTTAATTTATTTTTTTAAAAAATTAGTATTTCATTACTGGTAAAAATAGATTTCTTTGTCTAAAAAAACAAAAAACGAGAAAGAGGGAGACATATATAATATATATATATATATATATATATATAAAGAGAGAGAGAGGAGAGAAATTAAAAGGAGTTGTTTTTTTCATTTTTTAATTTTTTAAATAATAAATTTTTTTTTAATCTAGATAAAATATTAATTTTTAAAAAATTAAATTGAATTTGTCCAAATTTCATATTGTTGAACTAAGTTAATTTACATTAATAACATAATATATTAGTTAATAAATATTCGACAGTTAAATTTAGAGGTGATAATTATGTTGTATTAATCGTGTCTGTGTCGTGTTATTTATGTCAATATTGGGTTTGTTTTATGTTATTTTCGTGTTAATTGACACATAAAAAAATTTATTTGACTTTTTTTTCGTATTGTCTATTTATAATAATAAAAAATAACAAAATTTTTAAGAACATAAAAAAATTATTAATCAATTTTTACTCAAAAAAATTTGTATTAAATTATATTTAAATTATATTATTAAATCATGCCAAAAATTATCACCACTAATTAGACTGAGCCAAAGTTTACTCCCATTTTATTTGTATTAATTATTATTACTTATTACTAGAGTTTTCATTCTCTCTCTTGTGGTGGAAACTGATTAAATTATCTGATTGAAAATATTTATTTAAATATGTTAAAATTATAAGATTCGTGTCCAGCTTATAATTGAGTGGATTTATTTTGGATTTTTATAACTTTTACACAGATTTAAAATTCAGGATTATTTAATTAAATTTTTTAAAATTTTTATAAAAATTAAGTATATTTTATTAAGATTTTAAAATAATCTTTAAAAATTTAAGTGGATTTAGAACGTAATTGACTTTTATAT
The DNA here is from genome assembly GCA_029378325.1 of Elaeagnus macrophylla. Lineage (NCBI taxonomy): Eukaryota > Viridiplantae > Streptophyta > Magnoliopsida > Rosales > Elaeagnaceae > Elaeagnus > Elaeagnus macrophylla. The sequence continues at coordinate 17,221,534 of CM055642.1, forward strand.
ATAAATACACACACAAAGAATCCTTAAAATTTTATAAAATTATTAAAACTTAATAAAAATCTTTAAGCTTTATAACTCTTTAAAAATGTGTTAAAATCCAAATTTAGTAGTACACCCTTGTAAATTTACATATAAATTTTTAAATTTTTAAAACTAATATTTAATTTTTAAACTTTTAAAACCTCAAAAAATCTCTAAATTTTTAAATTATATGATTTAGTGTTAAAATTTTAAACCTTCATGCATAAAATTTTTGCTTGATTACTAAAATACATGTGTGTGTGATTCAAAATTTTGAAACATGTGTGTTTGTATATTTTTTTATATACTAAATAAAATAAAAAAAAAAAAATAAACAAAATAAATAAAAGTAAAAATGGGCCTATAAATATGAATTTTTATATATGTAATGATAATAATAATAAAATAAAAACTCATTTAGATAAAAAAAACACAATAATGTTCTGTGTGTGTATATAAATATATATCTAAAGCCTTCAATCAATCTACAAAATGGTATTGCCTTGGATCCCTGGGCAAAGTTTTCCAATGCCCATCAGCGAACCCATCATTCTTAGCAATTCGTCTCGATGTCCTAATTCTTTGGTCCATGTTTTTTGTCAATCCACAATAAGCCTGCAATCTCTTGGGCATTTTATCGAACACTTGCCACCATTTCTGATGAGCAGAGTCACTAGCCAAATCATGGTTTTCCAAAACATCCCAATTACAATCATAATCCTTATAACACATCCACGGCTTCCAACCCAAATAATGAATTGCATAAACATCCTCAGAAACCTCATGATTTACATTCGTACCACTGTCAAATACTTTCAAATAATTCAATTTCCTGGGCAATCTATGCCACCAAGTAAAATACTCATTCAAAAAACCTTGGTCACCTCCATTGTAAGGTTCCAACTTGAAAGCTTTCTTCATCATATCTTCAAATAAACAAGTGGATGGCTCAATTACTATCAGCCCAGAATTGAATATCACCATGCTGTTTGTTGAAGCTGATAATTGAGGGTAAGTGAAGAAAGAATCGATGTTCCTTAAAACTAATAGATCGGCATCGATAAATATGATTTTTTCAAAGTGTGTGAGTTGCCAAATTCGAAGTTTACTGTAATTCCATTCGTTGTATGAACCCTTTTGGGAATATGGGCTGTAAATGCGTTGAATTGGGAGGGTGAACCAACCAGCAGCTCGGAGACCTTCAATGGATTTGGAAGAGATAGAGTCGTCAACGAGAAGGACGAGGGCTTTGGTAGAGTTGGTTTGTTTAATACTTTGAGCTAAAGCTATGGCACCACATACGTAGTCTTCTGAAGAGTGGAGGACTGTCACGTAGGCATATCGGGGACGATGAAAGTGGTGTTGTGTGGTATTGCTCTTGTTTGGTTGTAGATTATAGGCCCTCCATGGCTCTTCTCCTGTAATTTGGAATAGATAGTGATCTCAACGACATGTCGTTTATAATAGTAAAATGAAGCAGGCAACAGAGAATGTTCATGCGAAGCTTTCTTTTTCTCTTTCAAAGCCATTTATAAATTGTTTCATCAAAGTGGGTTGGAGTTGGACAGTGACAATAATATTCCTTCTCTCGCACTTAAAATAAATATTTATTGACTGATTAAAAAAAAAAAAAATGTGCGGTACAACCGGTATTTTATAAGAGAAAAATATTATTATTATTATGCAAAAATAACATTTAATTTTCTTACTTTTAGTTATAAAAAGAAATTAACTTTTTTTTTCTTTCAATTATATCAGACAGGGATTGTAATAAATGCACTTTAAAAATTAAATAAAATAGAAAGAAAAAAAAATATTATTATTTGTTTTCATGTATACACTTTTTAATACCGTATAAATAAACTATAATAAAAAGTAAGAAATTATCTGTATAAATAAATTCTAAAATTGATAGATATATAAAATAATAATTAGTTATTATTCCACTAGTTTAAATTTTTTTAAATGGTTGGTTTAAAAAAAACTTTTACCATAATATAAAAACAAATTGTTCTATGTTTATGTATTTATTAATAAGCGATAAGTGATGTACATAGACTAAGTAAATCAATAACAATTTTAATTTTATAGATATATTATAACAACTTTTAAAAATACATTTCACTAATAAGCGTGTAATTGGGGTGGAGTATCACAATATTTATACTATAAAAATAATAAATAATTTATTAATATCATATACAAATTAAGATTTCTTTAAATATTTCCAAATCCTAAATGAGAATAATTATGGTAAATAATGCAATAAATGGCAATGCATTTTTAAAGGAGAAAAAGGTAATAAGGTTACTTTCGTATTCTTATTTAGTTATAGCATATTAAAAAAAAAATGATTAATTTGAGAGTAAATATAAGGTGGTAGTCCACAACTGTTGTATGTTTGTTTAATATAAATATTTTCTTAAAAATATGTAATATACTTATAAAATTAAATTAATATTCAATATGATTGATTAAAAATATTTGTGTTACTTATTATTAAAATAATGAATAATTTACCATAAAAAAAATATAGTTTGGATTCTCTACTTATTTTTGCTTGACTTTTCATCTTAATTATATTCAATTAATGCACTTAATAAATTTGTAGTTGTCAATACATAATATTTTTTAAATGTTTCTATATCACTAAATTAAGCAAGTAAAAAATAAAAGGTCAAAAAAGAGAGCCAGAATCACAGCTATTAAAACAAAAACAAAAAAGAAGCCAAAAAATTCAAATCAGTCCAGATACTGTACTAAATGCCACCAACCTTCTGCCTTTTTTGGCTAATTATGATCCCCAAAAATGGATACATTTAAAGAATAACTAAATTTGATCCTCTTCTCAACATTTTTATATATTGTTAACGTATAAATCTTAAACTGTGATAAATATATATATGTAAAATTTTAATTACATTCTTTACATGAATGTACATTATAATATTTTAGAACATAAAATGAATGAAGATTTTTTTTTTTCAATGAATGAATAAAAAAGTACTGTCTATAATATTATAGATATCACAATTTCATGTGATTTAAGTGAAATATTTTAAAATTCATTTAAAAAAAATAAAGTATTGTCTGTAATATAACAAATTCTTATACATAGAAGGTTAAGAAAACACAAAATATATAATAAGGTGGTTGTTTTAAAATTTCTCACTTGAAGATGAACTTAAAACTACAACACAAGTCATTTAATTAATTTTGACACGATATAAATACATAAACAATTATAATACCATATAATCACCACTAGTAAACACAAACTAAATACGAATATTAAGTAAACATGACACCAATACGACATAATATCATATAATTACCACTTTAAACCTTAAAAATCAGTAACTTTTATAAATTTTTGGTTTTGTTTGTATTGTTTCAAATATTAGTGTCTCAATATGTTTGCTAATATGCATGTTAGTGCGTTGTAGACCTAACAAACCCTTCGAAAACAATTAAGACATGACTTTGCTCAATTACGATTTTTTTTATGACTTAAAATTTGATCAAATTATTAAATTGGTTCTTATCTAATATACAAACCTCAATTGAATTTATTGTTACTTTAAATTTATATTTAATTTACACATAAATTATGCCAAAACTAAAACATACCTGTTAGTGCATAACCAGGAGCAAGTTGGCATGACCCAACAGGCATAAGCACTTTTTGTTTAAGCTTTCTCATCTCAGGCTTATACACCCAATAATCGCCTTGATGCACCAATAGATCATCACATCTGAAAATCTCAACCATTGGTCCACAAGACCCGATGAAAACGACGTAAACCGTTCGATATTCCACATCATACAGTGGCCAGCTACTCTCCACCAAAAGATTAGCCACCACCAAATTAACTTGTAGCCTAAACACATCTCTAATCCCTTTACTAGTTGTCCAATTCTTCCCACATGGAACCCTAGCCACAACCAAGTCAAGGTCTTTATAATCTTTTAATTTTGGCATTGGAATTGAAGGGCATTTTGGAGATTCCCATTCTTTATCTTCATCAATCCATTCAGGAAAAAACTCTCCCCATTTTCTATTGTCACCAATTTGCTCATAATTTACTATGACTGTCTCTGAGTTGGCCAATCCATGTAGTTCATGTAGAAGAGCTTCATCATTATGATCAACATTGACTAATCCAATCTTTATATTCTTCAAACCCTTTAATTCTTTGGCAATGGTTTCAAACCATTTGGAATCTTTAATGATATTCTTTTGAAACCTTTCAATATGAGATTGAATAGAATTGGGATTTTCTCTCAGAAATGATGTGAAAAATACAAGTACTATACTTAATAAGATTAGAGAGAAAATGAAGGGTCTTTGTAATTTGGAAGAAGGATAGGAAGTTTTGGCGGCCATTTTTTTGTTGATGAGCTTAAATTCTCTAAAATCCTGGTTTTATTCTGAATGAGAGCTTTGAAGAGCGCAGTTATGTGAAATGGTTTCATAAGGAAGGTTAATTTGCTTTGAGTAATTGCACATTATACTATATTTTACGCACATAGGCACATATTTGCCTATTATAGCTTTATTTTGAGCTTTAAATATAGTATCTACATAAAATAAAATAAAAGGTTGGAAAATTATAAAAAATAACACTCCTAAAATTTATAATAACAAAATTATCATCCTAATAATATTTAATATTTAATTTGAATGTATAATATTAAACGTTCAATATTGAATATGTCTTAATTGTCATCGTTCAATTTTAATTTAATAGGTATTCAAAGAAAAACGATATATCAATTATTATTTTAATTATAAAATTATATATTTGAATACAATGGATACTATTTTTATTATTATAAATGTTGAAGATGTTATTTATGTTGTTTTAAAAAAAAAAAAAAAGTATTGTTAACTAGGAATTATTTCTTGGTGCCGAATAAAGTTGACATATTGAACTTGCCAATTTAACATAAGGAGAGAGAGTATAGGAAGAGATAAAAAAAATGTTCATGTATTTATAACTTATTTTTATTATTCATTTTAATTGATGTAAATTAACATGTTAAGCTTGAACAAAGATTAATGAATAATTTTTTATTGTTAAAGGATTTTTGATGGTTAAGTGGTATTGTTCGATAACGATTTTAATTTTTTTAAGTAAATTTTTAATCAAATATATTTAGTAACGATTTTTGATTTTAATTTTAATATTTTTAAAGAATTACTACCAAAATATGGAGTGATTCATAAATCTTTAAAAATAAGATTTTTTAATCAAATTCATGATTTATGATTTTTTTTCCATTTTAACAAAACATTTTTCCTAGAAAGTAAATAAAGTTTTATAACTTTTGCATGATTAAGTATTGGAAAAAAAATGATTAAAAATTTAAAATTTGTATAAATAACCAAAAAATTTCTTTATTTTTAAAGTTTTTTGAAAAAAATATATAAATAATTATCAAACAATTTAGAAATGATTTGTTTGATAATGATTTTGATTTTTTTTTTCTTTAAAATCACTAAATAAAAATTGTTGTCAAATATATCAGTGATTATTTTTATAAAAAATCAAAAATTTAATAAAATTAATTACTTAATTATAAATTATAAAATTATTATCAAATATGATGTTTGTGTTATTTCTCACAAGTAAACGAGGTTGAGTCTCCCCATTTCCATTGATAAAATTAATTAAATTACACCTAATCCTAATTGATTGCTTATCATTATGGTGGGGGAAAAAATAAGTACTATGGTGATAACTAGCTTATTTTTTATCAAATTGACGTCATTCTCTTAGCCTATCATTAATACGAAATCTCGTTTTTGACCTTCACTCCCTATTACCAATCCTCGTAAACTCTCAAAAGAACAAGAAGTTGTTTCGCACATCGAAGAAAGACGATGTTATAACAATCTTTCAGAGTTGAGAAGTACCAAGCATAAGCATAAGACAATATAGTGAGCGCATCTTCAACTACTCAAATTGCAGTACTTGTTGCTTATGTTTACCTAGAGAGATTTCTTCAAAGCAGATGTATTTGTCTCACTTTTCTTAATGTTCATCGGGTATTGATGACTAGCGTTATGGTTGCTTCATAATTCATGGATGATGAGTAAGTGCCTAAATATCCAAAGCACAAAACCTATATAAGGGTTTATGGTAACACTATATTCTCATTAAACACATAATTTTGAATTTCGTCAATCTGTCGAATTTTTCAGGATAAATTTTCATTATTAGAACTTTGTTTTTGGGGTCTAACGAGGTGTACAACAAAAAACAAAAAAATTTAAGCAACTGCTAAACTCATATTATACATATCATGATATCAACACTCAAATAGTTGTTTTATTTGTTTTCATTTTATTGTATAATAAAGAACAAAAAAAAAAAATTGGCTTAATTAATTACTTACCCAAACTTTTATTTACTTTACACGCACCTTCATAAATTTTTAAATTTTATTATTTAATTTTCAAATTTTTAATAAATTGTATTATATATTTTAAATAAATTGTATTAAATAGTTTTCAAAACTTAAAACTTCATAAAATTTTATAAATTTTTAAATCGTATAATTTAATCTCAAATTTTTACAAATACATCCTAATTTAACAACTGAAATACAAATTATGATTATCATGAGGGATAAAAATGCAAATTATAATTTATAATCTTGAGACTTATATATAAAATTTTATGTTTGAGCACTAATTCGTACCAGTAATTTATAATATGTACAATATGTACGAACTTAATCAAAGTTTACCAATTAATGATATATTTTAACAAAGAGTAGAGTGACACATACTGTAAAACAATAACATGCAGGTATCATAGCAATGGCTATTATGCCAAAGTGGGAGGAGTGAACGTAGGAGAGCTTAACAATTTGGAGATTGAATTACTGTTCAGTTTGGACTTCAGGTTTCATGTAACTACAGAGGTTTTTGAGAAATATTGGCATTATTTTTTTAAGGAAAATGGTAAAATGGAGCAAATTAACAGCCCAATCAAAATTGAACAACAAAAGAAAAGCAAAAGCAATAGAACCATGAAGGTTATCATTGTACAGCCATATAACCATACTTTATATAGCTTTTATACTTCTTACTAATTGTCTGCTTACAACAGTGCAGGCTCTCTTATTTTGCTTAGAACAAATGATAGTTTTGCTTTAGGGAGTGGTGAATTTGTACAAGAAATGTCACATTCTTTTTTATTAAATTGTAACTTAAACTAGAGGATGAAGTTTTACCGCCAAAACGATCACAACGTCAAGTATTGAAAAACAACCAACTATATTTATAATTTTTATTTAATAAATTTTAGTGGTGTTAAAGTTCATTATTTTCCAAAATTTAATATATGTGCCATAATATAACTAAACATTGGAAATTTCGCGAATAACTAATTGAATTCTCACACATAATAAAGTCCAAATTTAGTCACATCTTATACCACTTCTCTATAAATATTACATGTAAAACATCCAACAAATAAACGGACCAATTCAATTTCTAAGAATCTAAGAAACAAATTAAATCGTTCTCGTCAGTGGTCACACAAGAAATGAGAACCCTAATCTTTTGTGCAGGTAGGTACGAGCAAAAGCTCATGTGAAATTATATAATTTCTTGAATAGAGAGTTTAAAGTGCTTTTCGAAAGATAAAACAAGGTTAGTAATAAGATTCAGCAACGACTATTGGCCTATCATCTACGATGAGCCAGAGACCATAAACGTTTGGACTTTTTGATTGAGATTTGAAGATTGATAACACCGGGAAAAACCGAAAAAATATATCCACCAATTCCAAATTTTAATAGTCAATAAACCGTACCGAACAGCATAAAGTAATGCAAGAACCTTTTAGCAAAAGATACAATAAACATAAGCTGTCTGGTTTGAAATGACTGTTTGGATAACAAAAGTATTTTTGCAGCAAAAATATTTCGTAGCACGGCTACAAAATTAATTCTGCTTTATAACACCCAATATTCTATTTGGACGGCCTTCAACTGCATTAGGAAAGGTAATATGGAAAACTTCTAGCCTACTTCATACATTACCTAGAACACAATTTTCTGTAAGCTAAAATTGGACGGTGCTATGCAATTTCTTCACACGAAACCATCTCGGGGAACCGAGCAGCATGTTGCCCAACAAGTCAACAAGGCAATGAAAATAAAAGTTGATTGATGATCAAACCCACCAGTGTTTGATTTTCAACTTGAAGTATTTTTCCTCGCAGCATAAACACGGTAAGCTGCCAATCCAACAAGGGCCGCAGCAGCTCCCACTGATGAAGTTGTAAACAAGTATAATGACTTTAGCCATGAGAAGTCCCAGATGCAGTATAAATAAACTTTAAGAGAAAGAGATCTAAGTTACAACAAAAATAAAAATGCAAAACAAATTGAAAATATTTCCACTCTGCAATCATACTTGGTTTTAAGAAAGATAAATGAGTGAACCAAGAAGCAATTGAGAGATAATCATACCAGAAACAACCATAAGAGAACGGTTTATAATTCGATTGTATTGCTTGCGGCTTTTTCCAGCTTCAGTTTCAGGAATGCTCAAATGAGGGTGCTCAGCAGCACTTGCAATTTTACGGAACACATTATTGAGGTCACCCAACTTAGAGCTGATAGGTATAGGAGCCTCTACTCCCATATCTTGACTAACCTACAACATGTAAGTTCACAACAAAGATGTTTGAGCAGATATTGATGCAAGAAATAATGAGAAAAATAAGTCATTCAAGGTAATTAACGTCTTGTTGACAAACATAGTCATTCAACAAAATTATTTACCCTCGTAGAGTGTTGTATGGAGGACGCAAATGAATCTTTGTCATCTTTAGCTGCTACAATGAGACAAGGCACCTCAAAGCCAGTATTCTCACCATGAGAGGCAACATCAAAAAGCAAGTCGTTTGCTCTATTCCAGGATGACTCATCAGAACTAGCAAATAAAAAGGGGAGTTAAGGAACCTGCTTTTTGTGAACATAATTGAAAACTGTAAATAGAACTTTAAGCATTTTTTCTGTTTATATATTTCCTCCCTCTCTTAGCCCGGCAATCCCAAACTTTTAATGTCAAGACAAATCAATTTCAAGAAATTCTAAAGAACAAGGTGAATGGCCAACAAACATCACATAAACTTGGCAGTATACATCATGCTTCATTAGATTGTCAAATATGACAGAGAAGGCATTTCCCACCCACCTGTCATAAACAAATAGTGCTACATCACAAGAAGCCAAAGAGTCTTTATTTGACAGTACTTTTGTAACTCCATCATCAGGGATCTCTCTCAGCACAATCGTTTTCTTTGTTCCCTGCAAGCAAATTTAAAAAAACACGTATTATGACAGGAATTTCAATGAACTTAATAAGACTATCATAATAACTAAAACGCATAACAGATGATGAAAAGAAAAGCGGATTAAAAAAAATCGGATTCCTTCTATTTGAAAAATAACTTACACAACAGACATCTTAAATATCAGGAGCTAAGGGGATGAATAAACAAAACAAGCAATCTCATTCTACAAAAAGGAATTTTTAATATCCATGATTAAAAAAATTAGTCACAACTAAAACAATTATTCATGAGTTTCCAACTTCTAAAAAATTAGTCACAACTAAAACTATTAAAAAACCAAGGTAGGACTAATCTTCATGTTTATTTGGAAAATGTTTGGCCAAACAAATATATGACATTATGCAAATTCTAAAACACCATTTTACAAGTTCTGAAACCTACAAAAAAAACACCAGTTTGGCAATCGGGTGGAAAGAGGGTATCCACCAAACATAAAAACAATCATTCAGTTTCCAATTGTCATTGTAGCACAACAAGCTGTAAGTTCATTTTCACCTACAGAAACATACAATTTCCAAAGACAATCCTATATAGTATAGACAAGAGAATCACCAAAACTAAATAGTACCATTAACCAAAAGAAAAAACTTGGTACTAACTACGTTAATTAAAATGTGAATAATATTTTTTTTAAATTCCAGATCAAGAAAACGCCATCACCATTATAGACACATCTCATAGACACATTAGTTATTCTTTCTACATACAGGGCTCCACTCAAAGAATGAGGATTAGTCAACATAAAGAGCAAACTCTATCCAGATATAAGCATCTAAGTTTATGCTGCTTTGAGTGTAACAGTACTTACCCCAGGTTGATCAACAATGTTCACGGCATACCGCTCATCAGAGGTGAGAATATAAGAGTCGGAAAATGGCCTGTTTCAAGGAGAAGAATATCAATTTATTATAGTTCTTAGGTTATATAAAAAGTTTTCTACTTATGTTTCAAGAGATATACCTTCCAAGAAAAGAATCCAGCAACGCAGATTTACCAGCCTTCTTAGGACCAAAAACAAAGCACTGGAAAACATTTCTATCTGATTGTTGCTTCTTCCGATCCAAACGCCTCCTCCTAAGAATACGGATGGTAGAAGAAATTTCTCCAGGATAACCGACATAAATCAAATTCTCCATGCTAAAAGCTGGATCTAAAATAGTCATAAGTGCCCACTGCAATCACATATCCCTCATATATTTTAGGCGGATTTGTCAATAAGGAAAGATAATGCATAATCATATAGAACACATGTGCATATAAACACTTGAAATTGTATCTATAATAACGAAGTAGAGACATAAGGAAAGGGGTAATATGATTCATTATTACTCCCCGTATCCCAAGAAAAGCTCCCAATCTGGCCTAACACCTTAAACACTCAAACCAAGAGAGAGAGAAAAAGATTGCAGACCTGTGATAAAAATCCTCCCAGTGAGATCCCCCCAAATGCATTTCTCTCAACAGCATCTTTATAAGGAGCCTCATTAAATGGACTGAAATTATGAACAAATACATCAAGCAATACAACACTGAGAATCAGTTATATTTCGTTATAGCGAAATAAACTGAATGCTAGAAAATATATGATTAGTTTAACATTTCCCCACTTAGAATAAATCCATGGAGCTGATAAAAAATAACGTCAATGGAGCTGATAAAAACATTACGTCGATGGAGCTAAAAAATTTTTTCTTTCTTGTAAAATATGCAAAGATTATCTGCATACAACAAAAAACATAGAGTATACAAAGCACCAATTCTGTAGAGTACAGTCCAAACCCCAGAGTATGTAACCCATTACCAAGGTCAGAATTCTAACCTAACTTAGGAAGATAACTTTTCACTGATACTCAAAATACAACTGACGATAAGGTTCATGACATTCACACACCCACCTAATATGTAAGCAAATAAATGAGAAATTATCAATTAATCCAAAACCACTGTAATGAGTTGATCCAGGCCAATCATACACTGCATTGGGTATGAAATTTTCTCAAACGTGTAACTTGTGCTGCACTTATAGCTTTAAAATTCAACCCAATGCAATGCCTGATTGGCCAGGATTATAAAATCAATAATGGTACTGGACGAATCAGTAATTACTCTACATCCATGGGAAATGATTTCACTAAATAGGCATGATAACGAGCCAAGAGACAAAATTTTATGAAATTTCACATGAAATAAAGGAAATAATAATCTATTAAAATCAAATTACCTCTCTGGAGCAGTGGAAAAGAGTTCATCAAGTTCACGAGGTTGAAGAACCCCATCCTGGTAATATTATATAATCCAGATTAAAACACATAGATAACTAAAATGGTAACAGCAATTAGAAGAATAGTTTGTTGCAAAGGTTCTCACTAGCACAATTAAATTACAAGTTTATATCTTTATCTTTCAACGGAAAAGCATATTGAAAACCAACCAGCAATGTTAAATACTCTACATTGACAAGAAATGGAACTTACTCCATCACTATCAAACAAGTCGAATATTCCTTTAAGAAACTCAATGGCTTCATTTGTCAGTTCCACACTCTGCACAAATAATAAATAATAATAAGCAACTTTTTTGAGGCATGCCCATAAAAATCATTGCATTTAACTCAAAGGAAACAGGAACTATAAAGTGGATCAAATGCATAGCGATACTGTGTTAAGACTCAATGTCAGCAACTTAGCACTAGACTGCCTCGGCCCTATTAGTAGATTAGTATATGTTTGAGCATACTACAATATGGATATAAAGACGCTTCAAAGCTCAGGGAAAAAGTAGTTGACAGCACAAAGCTCGGTTTAGAAGATACTTTATATGCCTCCATAAAAAGGTGGTCAGTCTCCAATTAGTCCAAAAGTTAATTTCATCATACAATATCTCAACATGCAAAAAGCTATACTCCAACTCCAATGTAGATTACCTGATCAGGATGCCGTTTGGATGGAGATGGGATGAGCTCCTCTGCAAGTTTTAAATCATTGTTGTATCCAAACTTCCTAAGTACAGTCCATGTTGTCTCCAGTCGCCCCTTTTCTATAAATAGAGCATGAAGGAAGAGAAATCCTGTCAAACTAAGCCCACGTTCATTGACTCCTTCAGGCAACTTTTCTTGCACAACCCTCTTCACACCAACTATTTCAGAAGGTTGCAATGGAGCATTGAAGCATCTAACCTGTTAACAATAAAACTTAGCTAATGTAAATTTTTAAGATATAATTTCAAAACCTTCAAGAACATAAATGTGGGACAACAAACAATATTTTGTAAATATATCACATATAATAGAGGGATAAAAAAAAAACCTGGAAATCATTCAACTCCGGATCACTGAGAGCACCATCTCTGTCATGGTCACAGAGAATAAAGATCCTCTTCAAGGCCCTAACACATCGAGGCTTCAGAGTCTGTGATTCCTGATCAAATAGCGGACCTGTTGGATGAAGCACAGCTTTCTGTGCATAGTAGAAAACCTCGGGAATCTGGAAATGGAAGAAAAGAAAATATTTTAGCATGCATAGGGCATAAAAAGAATGTTGATGTCATAAATGACAAGAAACTTATTTAGAGAACTGAACAAATCCTAGGATTATCCATTTATCTGACTGTGTAATGCACACAAATGGATGATCATCTATAGATTTTGAGATGCAATAAAGAACAGTGAAAAAACATGAACTGAAATAACAGTTTATAGTTAGATACAAACATACAAGTATACAAGCATGATGAAGTGTAAACCAACAAAGAAAGACAAAAAGCAGTGTCAATTTGCTATGTGCACAATAGGAGCTAGGGCATTGCCACATGGTTGTGTACCTGAATGTGGTTGTACGCTGAGCACTCAATACAGGTTTCAATCTCCCGAAACTGTTGCATAATAGGAGACATCACTTGTTCCAGGCTCACCTGCTGGTTATCATCTCTTAAATCCAGCTTACAACCAACCACTATAACTGGCACCCTCACCTGTACACATAATACCCATAACTATGTATAAAGAAAATGGTGATTCCATAAGATTGGTCACATACTGAAGACATTAAAAAAAATAAAAACCTCTAGTTGCCGAAGTTTAGGAAGCCAGAAGGTACTCAATCTATCAAGCGTCTGAGGTTGATCACATGCGTAAGTTAAAACGATGGCATCAGCACGCTTCAATTCTTCAGCAACTTTGCTACTATCCTCAACACTGAATGGGGGAAGCAGGAAAAAACCCAATATAAAGAAATAAGAATTGTAGATTATCAGTACACAAGTTTACCCTGAATCTGAAAAGCTCAAAAAAGTCAAACTAAATAGCATTTCCGTTCACTCCGTATGCACAACTAAAATAAAAAATTGACAATTAATCTAAATTTTATAACCAACATTTTACAATAAAACAATAAGAACTAGAAAATACATCCATACATACTATACATTAGTGAGATAGTAAACAGCCTCAACTATATTGAAAAACAACCGCACAGTTCAAACAATATCTTAGTTCTAATTTCTCGGAAACCAAGTAAAACCGTATTCAAAACTCATACCGAGAAGAAGTATCAATAATTGTTACTGGCACGCGATCAGGGTAGAAATCCTCAGGGAGCCTCGTCGGAGGTAGCACCGGCGGGACGTTTGTAGGAAAGTTGTCGGTCGCAGCTGTGACAATCAATGTAGATTTTCCAGTTCCACGTTCTCCAGCCAGAACAATTCGGACTCCAGTTCGACTGGCAAGGTTCGCATTTCCGGCTTGAGCTTTCGCCATTTTAACTGCAAAGCAAAACCCAAAAACCTAATTTCTCAAGGAAAAAATATATATATATTTTTAAAGGTAATAGACAAGAGCTTAGTTATAATATCAACATCGCACTCGTAACCAACTAATGTTTAAACGAATATAAATGATTTGATAAATAAATAAAATCAGATATCAATTTATGAAAGCTTCATAGATGGTAAGAACCTAACTTTGCGACTAATGCAATTCTAAAACCATAAAAATATCGATTCCGAGGGCTAAATAGTTCGAAAAATAAAAGCCAGCGTCTACAGCTGTGACCGATTAAGAAACACAATAATGGAGATATAGAATAGAGAGCAGAATCTAAATGAACCTGTATTTTGGGGGAGAGATTTAAAGCCTCAAAGAGCTCTATTATGATAACTAAAGAATATTTGAACCCACCGGAAACCCTAGCTGGGACTGGTGGGGATGATGGCTGCTATTGAGACTAAGGGAATTGGGAGAAGAAAATGAGATGAAGATATGGGAAGCACCAAATTCAACCTCTGTCAAAAAAAAAAAAATTTTAATAAAAATAATATTTTAAAATTTATAATCAAAAAATAATACTTCATATTTTTTATTTAAAAAATTATCACATTAATTAATTATAATTTAAATTAAATAATATTCATATGTTTATTTAAATTAGTTAAATATTAAATTTTGAATAATAAAATTATAATATTATTTTTTATATTATAAATTTTAAAATATTAATCTTCATTTTTATTTTAATTGTAGAGAATTGGGGGTTTTTATAATTAAATGATGGAGATTTTTTTCTATATTTATTATTTTTTATATTTCATTTTTTTCTATATTTATAGAGATTCAAAAAACAAATAAAGAAAAACAGAAAAATTGAGAGAAAAAAATATTACATTTTTAAAAATTGTGAGTAAAAAGTAGGAGTGAGATAGGTCTGATAGATCTGTTATTAAGTCATTTTATAAGCCAATTTTATCTTATCGGTTTTAAAAATTTCAAAACTTTAATCGACTTATAACTCTTAAAAAAATAATCTTCAAGCCGACCTACAATGTCGGTTTGAGGGAGGTTGATTTGGCAGTTTTGGACCTATAATTTTACTTAAAAATTATTATCATAATAAAAAAATGCAATAAAAATACAAACAATATTTTACTCATACAAAAACTTTTTTTAAAACTAGAGCATACAGATGTGTTACTATCCTTGCACATATATAATGCTTGATAAATTTAAAGTTATCAATATGTGTCATATGAAAATAATATCTCATTATTGACACTTCGTGTTTGATACTCTATTACTCATTCTCTTAAATTTTAAATCATAATTTCACACGCTAAATATTTGTTTAAGACTTTTATATTATATATTTGTATAATATTAATTAATACTTCATTTTATTTATTTTTTTATCATATTTATTATATAATATTTAAAAAATATATTAATATATAAAAGTATAGGTCAATTCAACTTGGTCGATTTTTATTTTTGATGAACTTACAATCAAATTGATAAAATTAATTTTATAATATTTTGAATTTATCGAATTAATTAATCTCTACAAATAAAATAAAAATAAGTTCAATTTGAATCTAAATTAAAGTTACTTGGCCAGTTTGAAAAAAAAAAAAAAAAAAAAGCCCATTCCTAGTAAAAAGATTTAAGTTTTTTTTTCTTTATATATAATAACTTTTTAAAATATCCACCGTAAAAAATAATAATAATAAATAAATCATGGTGCAGAGTTGCGCAGAAAATTGATGTTTTCATGGCCTGCTATGACAACTGGCGAGTTAGCGTTTGAGACAAGCAATTGTCTGTGTAGGAAAAAAATTTGTTATCATTTTAAAAACCCTCTAATTTTTTTTTTATGATTTTTTTAATTAATTTATGTCAAAAATAATCTTTCATTTTTTATCTATCTTATTTTTATTCTTGGAAAAATTACCAAAAATAGCACCCCTAAAAATTATAATAACAAAACTAGCACCCCCTTGTGTTCAATTAGAATTGAACGTTTAATATTGAACGTTCAATATTCAATTTGAACGTAAAATATTGAACGTTCAATATTAAATAGGTCTAATTATCGTCATTCAATTCTAATTGAACGGATAATATTGAACGTTCAATATTGAACGAGTCCAAATTATCGTCGTTCAATTTTAATTGAACACAGGGGTGCTAGTTTTGTTATTATAATTTTTGGGGGGTGTTAGTTTTGTTATTTTCCCTTTATTCTTTTTAAATAAATAATACATATATATTTTTTAACAAATAATATATTTTTTTCTTTTAAAATAGTACATATGATGTCACTTTTTTTTTCATTATGTAATATTGATTTTTTTATATAATATATGTCTTTTTTTTAATAATATTTAATTTTTATTAAATATAAATTATTGAATAAATAAAAAAATATATATGTTTAATTATTAAAGAAAAAAGTATATATGTTTAATTATTAAAATATATATATATATATATATATATATATATAATATATATATATATAAGAAAATATATGATTATATATAAAAAAAAATAGAAGAATTTTTTTTTATTAATTTAAATAAAAGGAAAAGAAGAAGAAACAACAAAAGAAAGCAGAATAAAAAAAAGGGAAAAGGCTGGAAAAAAAGAAGCAGCAGCAGCAAAAGGAAGAAGGAAAAAAAAAAAAAAAAAAGGAAAAGGCCGAAAAAAAAAAAAGAATCAAGAGCGGCGTATGAAGATACAATTAATCCTTTTAAAAACAATTTTGAATTTAAATTAAAGCCTTTTTATTGATATATAAAATTTTCATTGCATTACAAAAGTAAACCTAATTTTTAAATCATTTAAAATTTGTCCTGATCTTATTACAATTTGTGATATAAATTTTTTTTCTTTAAATTAATAAAAATTTATATTTATCATCCTTAAATAAAAGGAAGATATATAATATATGATGTGAATTTTTAAATAATTAAATTTATTGTTTGTTCACGTTTACATATCAAAAAATATTTTATATTAAAGAATTTACACACTCACATTTATATTCAAATTTTAGAATTATCGTTACTAATGCTCAAACTTTATTTATTGTCCATAAAGCTACAAGTTCACGACCAAAATATAATATTTTATAGTAAATATATAAACTAATAAAATAATTTATTAATTTTAAATATTACGTCAATAACACTCAATGAATCATAAATAATTTATATTTATATATAATAATGAGTAAAAAAACAATTATTTAATATATAATATTGAATAATTTTGATAATACTTGCCGGTTGTTATCTTGATCTTGATTCTAAACCTCAATCAAATATTAAAAATTTATAAAATTTATACTTATTTTATACTCATATTATAATATATAGTAAAATTATTATAAAAAATAAAAAAATTATTTAAATTTTTAGATAATTTTGTCACTTATATTTATTTTATTTTTCCAATCGTTGATTGTTATATTTTATTTTTTCTTTATAATTTTTACAATATATTTAAATTTTATTTGATATAATACAATAATAAGTAAATAATTAAAAAATATGAGTTTTGAATTTAGAGTTTTAAAACACATTAACAAAAAGTACATATGTATGTAGAAAAATAGATATAATAATCAATTAAAATATATTTTGAATCTGTTTTTAATACGTAAATACTTCTTCTTCTTCTTCTTTTTTATGGACATAAATATTTATTTTCCCAAAATTGGACCTTTTCTATTTTTGTCATACATTTTTTTAAGAAAGTTTGGTATTTTTCAAAAATTCTCATCATATTTCAAAAATATTCGCCATATTACATACAATTAAAAAGTTCTAAAAGTTTAATACATAGATAATTTTAAGATTATTTATTTTGAGCTCCATAAAAAAAATTTATGTTAATTTTAATGAAGATTATTAAGAACGTGCTGAAATTTAAATTAACTTGATTTCTTTAAGAGTCTTCCGTTAAACTCAATAATTAATTATTGTTTATTATTACTTTTTTTAATTAGCATTGTATTATTTGGTCTGTCGCACCTCTGTCTCGGATCTCTGTCTCTGTCGCACCTCTGTTGATCCGCTGCCAGACTTCATCAGGTCTCTGTCGCATCAGCCCATGGTGCCTTCCTCACGGCATCATCATCACCATCGTCACCGTCAAATCTCCGTTAGCTGCTGATCACCAGTCTTCCATCACACCGGTCCGCCACAGTCCTCATAACACTCACCACAACTCGGGCAGTCAGCTAGATACCCATTCAGCCCAATCAGATACATACTCGCCATCAGATCTCAACAACAGAGGTATCCATCGCTGAGTACTTTGAGATCTCAACGTTGAGTGATCATCTCCAGCGTTTATTTTCTCTTTATCCAAACACAATCAGGCTCTGTAAATTTCGATTCTGGTGGTAAGGAAAGTTCAAAGTGTGAACGCTCGGTAGAGATTGATCTGCTCAGTGTGATCTGCTCGGCTTCTTGATCTGATCAGTGTGAACGCTCGGCTTCTTGATCTGCTCAGTGTGAACGCTCGGCTTCTTGATCTGCTCCACCTAGGGAGCATCTGAATCGCAAGCTGGTTAAGTCTCTGTGTATAAGCACTCTGTGTAAGTGAAAAGAACAGCGTGAACGCTCGGCTTTCTATCGCAAGCTGGTTAAGCCCGCCTCTGTTTCAACTCTTCCATCAGCCACCAACTTCCATCAGCCACCAGCCATCAGCACTCAACCACCAGATCGCCATCAGATCGTCAGCAGTCAAGTTCGCCTGGTTATGCTCTGATCTTTCATATTTGATTTTATTACCAAAATTTTTTGGGTTGAATAAGAAAAAATATAGCTTCATCTGTTATGTTTTTGCGTTAAGGATTGCTATGAATAATCCAAGTTCTAAACCTATGGATTATTTGGGACATGCTAATCTTTTTAAGTCCTTTGTTCCTAAAAAAAGCTACGCTGAAGCCATATCTAATTCAATCACAGATGTTGTGATTGAAAATTTTGATGCCCCTCAAAAGAAAGCTGGTGATATTGCATGTGTCACTGTAGACTCAGATATATACCAATCTCGACTTGATTTATGTAAGTTTTCTTTGATTGGAAGACTAATCCTTTCAAAGGGAGATAAACCTTGGACTCAAGGAGATTTGAAGTCAAAATTAACAGCATGCTGGAAATTACCTGCGAATTGGAAGCTTATTTCACTGGGACGGGGATATTATCACATGTTACTACATAGCTTCGAGGATAGAGCTAGGGTTTGGGCAAATGCCCCTATCAATTTAAAACCCGGAGTGTTTAGGGTCCAGCCATGGATGCCAAATTTTAATCCTGTACATCAGAAGACAACTAATGCCCATGTGTGGGTTCGTTTCTACAATTTACCATGGGAATTTTGGGACAAGCAAATCCTGACAAATATTGCTCGTGCTATTGGTGCCCCTCTTAAAATTGATAATGCCACTATAAATGGAGAAATGGGCAAATTTGCAAGAGTTTTGATTGATATAGATCTTTCTACAAAGCTTGATGAGCAAGTAATGATTGAAGTAGGCTCTCTAAAGCTATTTGTTGATTTATTCTATGAGAATGTCCCAGAGTTTTGCACACTTTACTCCTCGATAGGACATGCTGCTTTTAAATGTCGTAAAAATGGTCCTGCTACCAATGTTGCTCCTCCAAAAAGAGTACATCCAACAAAAGAGGCACCACAAACTCGTCCACAAAAAATTTATCTGCCTAAAGCCTCTGTTAATACTACAACCATCCCAGTTAGTAATGTTTTTTCTGCATTGAATATTACAGAAAATATTGATATTATTCCAGGTAATAATGTGGGCACTATGTCGGCTCCTGCTCCGAGTATTACTCCAACATCGGCTGCATCCATCTCTGTGCCTACAAACATCACTGATACTCGTCCAGTCTCTTTTGTGACCTCTGGACTTATGATGCCTATCGAATCTACGGTGGTCTCTCTTCCCGTCTGTGCCACCCAACTGGATTCAGAAACTGACAATGTTAAAGATTTGGAGCCTGCTCCCCCTTTTGTTGATCGTAATTTCAATGGTACTGTTTCCAGAGTTATTCATCCTGTTTCCCCTGTGAACATGCTGGAACTTAAACAAAGAATGACGAGGCTTAAGAAAGCTTATGCCCTTGAGAATGAGTTATCTAATGACAAAGAGGAATGGCACGTGGTGACTGGTAAGAAAGGAAGATCAAAAAGTTCCACACCTTCTTCTGCAAATGACACACCTTTTAGTGGTGTCCTCAATCAGGATCTATCATGATAGTGTTTTATTGGAACTGTAGGGGTATAGCCAATCGAGATACCCAACAAGCTTTACAGAATTTTTGTCGGAAAGAAAAACCTGATTATGTTTGCTTAGCTGAACCTATGACTAGTCAAAGAGCTCTTGAGGGTCGTTTCTGGCGCTCTCTAGGATACAGTTTTATTTGTGCCAATGCTCCCTCCAATTCTAAAATATGGCTTTTTGCTATGCCATCTGTGGCACTGAATACTTCTGTCTTGCTTCAAGATCCTCAACATATTACAGTTACCTACAATAATAACTCTACTAAACATTTGTTAACTTTTGTTTATGGAAGTGGTACTTATATCAAGAGAAGAGGTCTTTGGGATTCTTTGATGATTTTATCAGAGTTGAATGCCTCATGGTTGGTAATTGGGGATTTTAATGCCATTATGGGGGCTCATGAGGCTTCTGGATCCTCTCATGCAAACCTTTCCATCCAGGAATTTAATGCTGCTATTTCCTACTGTGATTTAATTGACATTGATGTGAAGGGTTCTTTTTTCACTTTCTTTAAGGGTGGTATTTCTCGGACCCGGTCTCGTCTTGATAGGGGATTGTGTACTAGCTCTTTTTTGGATTCTTGGAATCAAGTTTCTTGCTGTACTCTTCCACGACACAAATCCGATCATCATCCGCTATTGCTTTCTGCTGGTACTTCTGTACCTAGAGGACCTCGTCCTTTTCGATTTCATGGTATGTGGCTAGATCATCCGGATTTTTTGGATTTAGTTCGCTCTGCTTGGTCAATTCCAGTCCATTCTAGTCCCATGGGAGTAGTAGTTAACAAACTCAAGAACTTAAAAATGTCTTTAAAATCTTGGAATATGGAGGTGTTTGGTAACCTTGACCGAAATATAGAACTAGCTATGTCTAAAGTTGCTGATATTCAAAAAAGATATAATGATGAGGACTTCAGCGAGGACACTTTCCAAATGGAGTCTAATGCTACGGTTGATTTGGATAGGCTTTTAAGACAACAGGACACCTTCTTTAAAGAGAAGGTCAGATTAAAATGGCTCAAGGATGGTGACAGGAATACGCCTTTCTACCATTCGATGTTTCGTCGTTTAAAGGCTCAAAAGCCTCTAGCACATTTGGAGGTCAATGGTGATATTTGTCATGATCCAGATATTATTACTAGTCATGTTGTTGGATATTATGAGAGGCTGTTTTCAGAGCCCACAAGGGGGGATCCTTGATGAACACTATTTTGATCTACTATTTGTGATATTTTTAAGTGTTTATTTTGCATATAATCTCGATATAATCTTGTTTTGGAGGGTATTCTACTGTTTTGCAGGTCAAAGTAGGTTTGGAGAGAAACTTGGAAAAAGAGAGCAAAAATGGAGTAAAAATGCATACATACGTAAGCCTTACATTAGGTGCCATACATTATGTAAGCCTTACATCGATAATCAACAGAATATGTACAAGGCACATACATACATGTACATACCATGTACACCCTTACATGCAAGGCGCGCCGCGGCGAGGAAAGTGTATGCCGCGGCGGGGAGCTCTCGGGTTGGAACATGAAAACCATCAAAACAAGGCGCGCCGCGGCGAAGGAATGGTATGCCGCGGCGAGGAATTTAGAGAAATATGTAAAGCCATGTACATACTATGTACACTCATGTACATACAAGGCGCGCCGCGGCGAAGGAATTGTATGCCGCGGCGAGAGGCTCTCGGGTTTGAACACCAAGATCACGAACACAATGTGCGCCGCGGCATGAAAAATGTGCGCCGCGGCGCGCGCGCGCGAATTGGACTCCTCCTGATGTACGAGACTTACAGAAAATAGAAAAAACCCTTACAAATCCTATCGAACATCATATCCTCTCCAGCCTCCAAAAACAGATCTGAGCCTTAATTCAACACCTCTCCAGCCTCCAAAGACTCCAGATTCACACACTCTGTTCTTCAAAGAAATATACGAGAGAAGGAGAAGAAAAGCATCGTAACAGTGCCAGAATTCTTCTTGTCTCAACAATTTAGAGAAAGAGATTACTCAATCAAAGCTCCACCATTGATTTGGGGTATTTTAATATTTGTAATTTACTTTCTCTTTAAGAATTCGTATGATGTTATTCATGATAGAAAATATTGATTTAAATTCTGTCATGAGTGGCTAAATCATCTGTGTGTGGGATTTTGGTAATGTAACTATGAGTAGATAATTGGTTTTGTGGAATGTTTATTGTTAAAGAGATTTATTTCGAGTTTATTGATTCCACTATTATGTTCATTTATTATTTCTGGCCAATTTAATTTATGAATGTATGAAATATTTTAGAATTGAGTTTTAGAAACGCCATCTGAATTCAATTAAGCACTCTTAAACTTGAGCCTAATTCAAGTGCATTGATTTGTCTTGAGTTAGGCGATTAGACTATTTTCTTGGATTTAAAGCTGATTAACTAATTAACGGTCCAGATCAAAGAAGTTAATTGGTTAATTAAGGGGAGATCACCATTGATTTGGGGTTTTCTAGTATAGAGAAAATAATCAGTAAATTCCACTTTTCGTGCCTAACTGTTACATCCACATAAACCAATTCATCCATGATTAGCTTACTAACCAATTTCCCACACTTGTTCACCCCATCGTTTTACACAAAGTCTACGCATTCACTTTATTTTTCTTGTCAATTTTTTTATAACTTCAGCTAAAATCTCCACAACCCTCCTTTGTTAGAATGTTTAGATTTAATTTTATTGTCATCTTTTAGAAAACAATTCACATTTTTGAAAACCACCGCAATTCCTTGAGAGACGATCTTGGGAGTATACTTGTCGCTTACTACGAGTGACTCGTGCACTTGCGAGCTTTATAAATACAAAATTTGGTATCAAGTTTTTGTGCATCAAGTTTTTGGCGCCGTTGCCGGGGAATTGGCGTTTTTGAAATTGTTATTTGTTTTCTTTTTAGTTTACTTAATTTTTAGTCTTTGTTGTTTTCTTTATTTGTTTTTCTTGTTTTTGTGTTTTTTGTTACTTGTTGGAGTCAATTAGTTTCTGGTGCTTTGATTTGTTGTTGTTTTTGATTGTGCATGCACGGTAGAAGATCTCTTGGACATCCACTCGTGCCGTTCATAGATAACATCAACAGGAAGAGCACTCATTTGAGACCATTTGAAGCTGACATTTTGGAGAAAGAGCATCAATCAATTATGGGAGAACAACTACCTCCACACAGAGAGATGACGATGAAGGAGTATGCAAGGCCAATCATTGGCACTGCAACTTCTTGCATCCAACTAGGGGAAGCAGCTCGAAACTATGAGCTAAAGAATATACACTTTAATATGCTACCGTCATTTTATGGGATTCCTAACGAAGATCCTCTAACGTTCATTCGTGATTTTTATGCTACTGTGCAGACTTTTCCGCTACAGGGGCTAAATGAGGATCAGCTGAGGATGAGGTGTTTCCCATACACGCTGAAAGATAAAGCCAAGTCATGGCTTATGACTCTTCCACCTGGATCGCTTTCAACTTGGGACGCTGTATACAACAAGTTCATGGGAAAATTCTATTCCCACCAAAAGACAGCAGACCTAAGAACTAAAATTGCGACGTTCTCCCAAATGGACGGAGAACCATTTCATGAGGCGTGGGACCGCTTCAAATTGCTTCTAATACAATGCCCACACCATCACTTTCCTTTGCAACTCCAGAATCAGTTCTTCTATGACGGGTTGACACAACAGTGTCAATTCACTGTGGATAATGCCGCGGGAGGAGCAATGGGAGAGAAGACCGCAGATGAAACATATGAGCTATATGAGATGTTGGGTGCTAATTCCCAACAAAAGAGTTCTAGAGGAAGGAGAATGGGCGTTAACGAGGTAGCTCCGGGGAATGACATGTCAATGCAAATCGCAGAGCTCACAAAACAAGTCGCACTCCTCACCTCCAAGAATTCACCAACTCAAGAGGTATGCGGTATTTGTAGTACTTACGGACACGGTGCTAACATTTGTCCTTTTGTTTGTGATCCACATGTAGGTACAAGTTACGAGCAGGCCAATGCTATGGAGGGATACCAACCGAGGCCAAGGAATGATCCTTACTCAAACACGTACAATCCCGGTTGGAGAAACCATCCCAATTTCTCATGGAAAGGAAGTAATAATCAAGGCTATGCTCAGAATAACTTCCCACATCATCCAAACAACAACAATTCACAGCCCACTCTTCCTAACAAACCAAGCTTGGAGGACAACTTGAACGCATTCATCCAAGTTAGTCGGGAAAATCAAATGAAGAGTACTCAGAGATTGGACTCGTTGGAGGCTTCGATGAAAAGGGTTGAAGGCCAAGTAGGTCAATTGGC
This sequence comes from Elaeagnus macrophylla, assembly GCA_029378325.1. NCBI lineage: Eukaryota > Viridiplantae > Streptophyta > Magnoliopsida > Rosales > Elaeagnaceae > Elaeagnus > Elaeagnus macrophylla. Next base: position 17,246,354 of record CM055642.1, read on the forward strand.
GGAGCACCTCCAACGTCAAGAAAAAGGAAAACTACCTAGCCAACCTGAGCAAGCGAAGGCGGTCACAGTCCTTCGAAGTGGTAAGATTGTAACTAAAAATTTACCTGAAATATCTGATGATCTACCTTTTAATGCAAGAAACATGGAAGAAGGCAATGAAATACCTAAGGAGAATAATACACCCAAGGCTAGGGAAGGTGAACCTTCAAAGGAATCAAACGGAGAGTCATCTACCGCTCCCCAATTGCACAAATCATCCGAGCCTTACCGACCTCCGGTACCTTTTCCACACCGTCTCAAGGACGATAAACAGGATAAGCAATTTTCTGATCTTTTTAACATGCTTTCTAAAGTTCAAATAAATCTGCCCTTACTGGATGTTATTAGAAATGTACCTTCCTATGCAAAGTTTTTCAAAGATTTAAATACTAGGAAGAGAAAGTATGGTTTAAATGAAAGGATAGTTGTTTCTGAAATTTCTAGTTCAATTCTTCAACAACGTTTACCACCTAAACTTAAGGATCCCGGGAGTTTTAACATTAACATTACTTTGGGGAATGAGAAAGTGGTACGAGCCATGCTAGATCTAGGTGCAAGTATAAACTTAATGCCTTATTCGATTTATTTGCAACTAGGTTTAGGGGAATTGAAACATACTACCATGTCCCTACAATTAGCTGATAGATCTGTGAAATATCCTAAGGGAATGGTAGAGGACTTGCTTGTACAGGTTGATAAATTGATTATACCTGTCGATTTTGTTGTATTGGATATGCAGGAGAATCCATCTATGGACAAAGAACACACCATTCTTCTTGGTAGGCCATTTATGGCCACTACTAAGACAATTATAGATGTCCATAGTGGAAGTCTAACTATGACAGTTTTGGGGGAAACTGTCAATTTTAGAGTATTCGATTCCTCCCCTTTACCTTCTATATCCTCAATTGATGAATGCTCTTCTATTGATCATATTGATAATCTTGTTTATGATGCCTTTTTGCAGGACGAAGTTAAGGACGGACTTGAATATGCTTTAGCAGTTGATAGGATAGAGACGGAATTGGATGATGAAACTAAGGGTTACTTAGAGCTGTTAGATAATGCTGAATCATTAGAAGAACCAAGTACACCCTTAGAGCTACCCAAAACCCCATCTAGGGAAGACACTGCTCCACCTAAGCTTGAGTTGAAAGATTTACCAAAACATCTTAAGTATGTATTTTTGGGTGAGGGGGACACTTATCCGGTCATAATTTCATCTACCTTGACCCGAACCCAAGAACGAGCACTAGTGAATATACTTAGGAAACATAAGAAAGCCATAGGATGGAGCATTGATGATATTAGAGGTATTAGTCCCACCATGTGTATGCATAAGATAAATCTTGAGGACAATACCAAACCTGTGAGAGAAGCCCAAAGGAGACTTAACCCTATTATGCAAGAGGTAGTGAAAACGGAGATTTTAAAACTCTTGGCAGTTGGGGTTATCTATCCTATTGCGGATAGCAAATGGGTCAGCCCGGTACATGTGGTACCGAAGAAATCTGGGATCACTGTGGTAAAGAACGATAAAAATGAGTTAGTGCCCACGAGATTGATCACGGGATGGAGAATGTGCATTGATTTTCGTAAATTAAATTTGTACACAAAGAAAGATCATTTTCCTCTTCCTTTTATTGATCAAATGCTTGAACGTTTAGCAGGGCATGACTTTTACTGTTTTCTTGATGGTCTTTCAGGTTATTATCAGGTGCCCATCGCTCCGGAAGATCAGGAGAAGACCACATTCACGTGCCCATTCGGGACATTTGCCTTCAGGAGGATGCCATTCGGCCTTTGCAATGCCCCCGCCACATTCCAGCGATGCATGATTTCAATATTCTCGGATATGGTGGAGAAATGCATAGAGGTATTTATGGATGACTTTTCAGTTTTTGGAAATTCATTTGATGATTGCCTGAATAATTTGACTCGCGTGCTTGAACGTTGTATTGATTGTAACTTGACCCTTAGTTGGGAAAAGAGTCATTTTATGGTTCAGCATGGCATTGTATTAGGACATGTAATTTCACGTAGAGGCATTGAGGTGGATAGGGCAAAAATTGATCTAATAGCCAAACTTCCACCTCCCACTAATGTTAAGGGAATTAGGAGTTTTCTTGGTCATGCGGGTTTTTATAGGAGATTTATTAAGGATTTTTCTAAGATAAGTCGTCCCCTATGCAACCTGTTAGCTAAAGATGTTTCTTTTGTTTTTAATGATGATTGCTTGACTGCTTTTAATGTTTTGAAAGAAAAATTAACTTCTGCACCCATTATCATGGTACCTGATTGGTCACTCCCCTTTGAGATTATGTGTGATGCGTCTGATTTTGCCATAGGGGCTGTCTTAGGTCAACGAGTAGATAAGCGTTTGCATGTAATTTACTATGCTAGTAAAACTCTAAATGACGCTCAACTTAACTACTCAACCACCGAAAAAGAGTTTTTGGCTATTGTGTTTTCTCTTGATAAGTTTAGATCTTATTTAGTAGGGTCTAAAGTAATTGTGCATTCGGACCATGCTGCTTTGCGTTATTTGTTGAGTAAACCGAATGCCAAGCCTAGATTAATTCGGTGGGTTTTGTTGTTACAAGAATTCGACTTAGAAATCAAGGATAAAAAGGGAACGAAAAATGTGGTAGCTGATCATTTATCTAGGTTGATTTCTGACTTTGACACTACTGAGAGTGACAAAGATATTGCTATTGTTGAGACTTTTCCTGATGAGCAGTTATTTTCTGTGGGTCCAAACCCTTGGTACGCTGATATTGTAAATTTTCTTGCTAGCGGTTTGTTGAGGCCTAACATTTCTTTTCAGGAAAAGAAAAGATTTTTTCATGTGTGCAGGCAATACTTCTGGGATGATCCATATCTATTCAAGATTTGTCAAGACCAAGTCATCCGGAGGTGTGTGCCGGAAGAGGAGCATGCAAGTATCTTAACTTTTTGTCATGAACTTCACTGTGGAGGACATTTTGGGGGTAAGAAAACTGCTATTAAGGTACTTCAATCTGGTTTTTATTGGCCTACACTGTTTAAAGATGCCTATAATTTTTGCATGTGCTGTGATAGATGTCAGAGAACTGGTAATTTAAGTAGACGTAATGAAATGCCTCTGACATATAATCTTGTTGTTGAGTTGTTTGATGTATGGGGAATTGACTTTATGGGTCCTTTTCTCCCTTCTTCTGGTTTTGAGTATATCTTAGTTGCTGTTGATTATGTGTCCAAGTGGGTAGAGGCTATACCCACTAAGTCTAATGATGCTAACTGTGTTGTGAAGTTCTTGAAGGAAACAATATTTAGCAGGTTTGGCACACCAAGGGCAATAATCAGTGATGGAGGGAGTCACTTCTGCAACAAACTTTTTGATGGATTGTTGAGAAAGTACAACATCACACATAAAGTGGCTACTCCATACCACCCACAAACATCGGGACAAGTTGAAGTGAGTAACCGGCAAATTAAGGGTATTTTGGAACGTACGGTGCGACCTTCAAGGAAGGATTGGGCTTCGAAGCTCAATGACGCATTATGGGCTTACCGTACGGCATACAAGACACCTATTGGGATGAGCCCATACCGGTTAATTTATGGCAAAGCATGCCATTTGCCCGTTGAGCTTGAGCACAAGGCCTATTGGGCAATCAAGCAGCTGAACATGGATTGTCAACAAGCGGGTGACAACCGCTTACTTCAACTTGATGAGCTTGAAGAGATTAGGAATGAAGCATATGAGAATGCTAAGATTTACAAAGAACGCACAAAGCGCAATCATGACAAAGGGATCGTTGGTAAGTCTCTCTATCCTGGAATGCAAGTACTTTTATTTAACTCTCGTCTTAAACTTTTTCCAGGCAAGCTTCGATCAAGATGGAGTGGACCATACAAGATTGTGGAAATCTTTCCCCATGGAGCTGTTGAGCTCATCAATCCCAACACACAAGCAACTTTCAAGGTGAACGGACATCGTGTAAAGCCTTACTTGGAAGGAGTAGTTCCCCGTAGAGATGTGGAGTGCGTTGAACTGCATGCACCTTAGCTATGCGCATCGTCTTGCTAAGACGTTAAACTAGGCGCTTGGTGGGAGGCAACCCACCGTTTTAGGTATTATTTATCGTTTTCTTTTAATTCAGTTAGTTTAGTTTATTTGTTTGCCCTTCCTAAATTCTTTTCTGAACTATTGTGTAGTTGAAAACATTGAGGACAATGTTTAGTTTAGGTTTGGGGGTGCATTTTGCATTTTGTGTTTGATTGGTAACAATACTTTCATGCTTTGATCAATTTTTGATGAATAACTAGTCTTTGTGCATTGTCTATCTGATTTTTAAAACATTTAAGGTTTGTTGTTAAGATTGAAATCAATTTGCAATCTGTTTTTCATGCTTTTGATGTTGAAACTGAGATGAACCCAAACACTGTGTCTAGGATTTGACTAGTGGAGACTACCTTGTGAGAATATTGTTGAGCCTTTAACGCTTTATTCTGAGAGACAATTATTCTTCTACTCTTTTAAACACCTTTCATATCATTTCAAATTGCTAGATGATCTCTATAGGTTTTTGCATTGAATGTTAGGATTTTAAACATTTAATGAGGGATCATGTGCTTAATTGAATTGCTTAGACTAAATGACTTAAGTAAAATTTGAAGTGTTTGCCTATTTCATTCGTGCTTGACTTTTAAAAAATTAAAGGGAATTCCTATATTAAACACAAAAAGAGCTAAGAAGTAGCCATTCACAAATTACATATGTATGTGGGTCTAAAAAAAAAAAGAAGAAGAGATAATAAGTTTATTATGACCCTAAGTTCTTCAAGTATGAATGGTTAATACAATACAAAAAAAAAGAGAGAGAAAAATAGGAAATAAGTTCCCCTAAAGTCAAAACATTTTCATTCTATGGCACACTTGAAGTTTTTGCTTGAGGAATTTAATTGAAGCATGAGATTAGTAATGTGATTCCTTCATAAATCCTATCATTTGATTCCTTTCATGAGATCAATGTTATGCACTTTTGAGCCTTTCTTGTTTAATCATATGCGAACCTATTAGCTCGTTTCTTTACATAACTTCTATTCGCATATACATTGTTGAGTGCTTGAACCCATAGGATCGGTGTGATTTAGAGAGTAATTATTGTGAGGATTAGAGTTGAAACGAATTCATATTCTTAACACTAGGTTTGGGGGAGTCAATGTTGATACGCTTTTAGTATTGGAATTTAGATTTGTGAAGCAAAATTGATCTAAATGGTGAACCTTGATGTGCTTGATTGTCGGATAAATTTGTGCATGAATTTTTGGTTATGATTTGGAAAGAAATTAAAGCATGACAAGTTTTGTTAACTTCAATTTTAGTTTTGTTATTTGGCCTTTTAATTTTGGTTTTGCTTGAGGACTAGCAAAAAGTAGGTTTGGGGGTATTTGATGAACACTATTTTGATCTACTATTTGTGATATTTTTAAGTGTTTATTTTGCATATAATCTCGATATAATCTTGTTTTGGAGGGTATTCTACTGTTTTGCAGGTCAAAGTAGGTTTGGAGAGAAACTTGGAAAAAGAGAGCAAAAATGGAGTAAAAATGCATACATACGTAAGCCTTACATTAGGTGCCATACATTATGTAAGCCTTACATCGATAATCAACAGAATATGTACAAGGCACATACATACATGTACATACCATGTACACCCTTACATGCAAGGCGCGCCGCGGCGAGGAAAGTGTATGCCGCGGCGGGGAGCTCTCGGGTTGGAACATGAAAACCATCAAAACAAGGCGCGCCGCGGCGAAGGAATGGTATGCCGCGGCGAGGAATTTAGAGAAATATGTAAAGCCATGTACATACTATGTACACTCATGTACATACAAGGCGCGCCGCGGCGAAGGAATTGTATGCCGCGGCGAGAGGCTCTCGGGTTTGAACACCAAGATCACGAACACAATGTGCGCCGCGGCATGAAAAATGTGCGCCGCGGCGCGCGCGCGCGAATTGGACTCCTCCTGATGTACGAGACTTACAGAAAATAGAAAAAACCCTTACAAATCCTATCGAACATCATATCCTCTCCAGCCTCCAAAAACAGATCTGAGCCTTAATTCAACACCTCTCCAGCCTCCAAAGACTCCAGATTCACACACTCTGTTCTTCAAAGAAATATACGAGAGAAGGAGAAGAAAAGCATCGTAACAGTGCCAGAATTCTTCTTGTCTCAACAATTTAGAGAAAGAGATTACTCAATCAAAGCTCCACCATTGATTTGGGGTATTTTAATATTTGTAATTTACTTTCTCTTTAAGAATTCGTATGATGTTATTCATGATAGAAAATATTGATTTAAATTCTGTCATGAGTGGCTAAATCATCTGTGTGTGGGATTTTGGTAATGTAACTATGAGTAGATAATTGGTTTTGTGGAATGTTTATTGTTAAAGAGATTTATTTCGAGTTTATTGATTCCACTATTATGTTCATTTATTATTTCTGGCCAATTTAATTTATGAATGTATGAAATATTTTAGAATTGAGTTTTAGAAACGCCATCTGAATTCAATTAAGCACTCTTAAACTTGAGCCTAATTCAAGTGCATTGATTTGTCTTGAGTTAGGCGATTAGACTATTTTCTTGGATTTAAAGCTGATTAACTAATTAACGGTCCAGATCAAAGAAGTTAATTGGTTAATTAAGGGGAGATCACCATTGATTTGGGGTTTTCTAGTATAGAGAAAATAATCAGTAAATTCCACTTTTCGTGCCTAACTGTTACATCCACATAAACCAATTCATCCATGATTAGCTTACTAACCAATTTCCCACACTTGTTCACCCCATCGTTTTACACAAAGTCTACGCATTCACTTTATTTTTCTTGTCAATTTTTTTATAACTTCAGCTAAAATCTCCACAACCCTCCTTTGTTAGAATGTTTAGATTTAATTTTATTGTCATCTTTTAGAAAACAATTCACATTTTTGAAAACCACCGCAATTCCTTGAGAGACGATCTTGGGAGTATACTTGTCGCTTACTACGAGTGACTCGTGCACTTGCGAGCTTTATAAATACAAAATTTGGTATCAAGTTTTTGTGCATCAATCCTCCAGATTTTTCAATCATTGACTCAGTGGTCCCAAAGTTGGTTTCTCAGAATGATAATGTTTCCTTAAGAAAAATTCCAACTAAGGAGGAAATAAAAGCCATGGTATTTGATATGGATCCCTTGAGTGCTCCTGGCCCAGATGGCTGGCTATACGGGTCGGTTTTTTCAACATTGTTGGGACATTGTTAGTTTTGATGTTGTTAAAGCAATACAAGATTTTTTTCTTACAGGGAGGATGCATCCCGGACTAAACTCAAGTTTCGTCATCTTAATACCTAAGGTTGATAATGCCAGCCGAATTGAGGAATACAGACCTGTTGCACTTGGAAATTTCATGTTTAAGATTATAACGAGAATAATAGCTACTCGTCTTGGAGTTATCTGCTCTCGTATTCTTTCTCCAAATCAATTTGGTTTTATTCCGGGTCGCAGTATCGGGGATTGCATGGCAGGGGCATCTGAGTGCTTCAATGCTTTGGATATTCGTAGTCGTTGTGGAAATCTTGCTCTTAAAATCGATATTCGAAAGGCTTTCGATACGATAAAATGGGACTTTGTTATTGAAGTAATGAGATCCTTTGGCTTTGATGAGATTTTCCTTGATTGGATACATGGTCTTTTTACCTCTGCAAGAATCTCTATTCTCATGAATGGCTCCCCTAAAGGTTATTTCTCTTGCTCTAGAGGGGTGCGACAAGGTGATCCTTTGTCTCCGTTGCTTTTTTGCATAGCAAGTGATTTTCTTAGCAGATATCTCTCTATCATGGCTGTGGATGGTCGGCTCGCCCATATCTCTTCTCCTCATGGTATTACAGCCCCTACTCATTTTCTTTATGCAGATGATTTGATCATCTTTGCAAAGGCTAGTTTGCACAATATACAGAATATCTCTACAGCTCTTCAACTTTATGGTGCTTTATCGGGACAGTTGGTTAACTTTGAAAAATCAAGAATGTATTTTGGCAAAAGGGTGTCCACAAATACAATGCAGTCTATTCAAGAGCTTTCGGGTATGCGTTTAGGTGGTAATTCTATGAGCTATTTGGGGGTGACTCTTTTTCGTGGTGCCCCACGTCGATGCTGGTTCCAGGGTTTGGCTGATCAGATTAAAGTTCGTTTGGATTCTTGGAAGGGATTATCACTTTCTCTTGCAGGCCGTCGATGCTTGATTGCTTCAATTATCCAGAATACGTTCCTCCATTCTTTTCAAATATATAAATGGCCAAAAGCGATCCTTGACGAGCTTAATAAAGCCATCCGTAATTTTTTCTGGACGGGTAAAACGGATAAAGTAAAATTAGTTCAAGTTGCCTGGAAAGATTGTTGCCGCCCTCTTGCTGAGTGGGGTCTTGGACTAAGAGATTTGAAAACTTTAAATGAAGCCATGTTGAGAAGATTTGCTTGGAGACTTATTAAAGGAACCTCTCACACCTTGATGTACTTACGAAGGCGATTTCTTGATAGGAATGATACTCCGAGAGGATATCATATTTGCTCATCTATTTGGTCTGGACTGAGGACCCATTTCCTAGCTTTGATTGCTAACTCTCGCTGGTTGATAGGTAAGAATTCAATGGTTCGTTTTTGGACGGACAATTGGCTGGGTTCACCACTAATAGAGAAAATTCCTGAGGTTCCAATTGATATGCCCTTGAATGCTTTGGTTGGGCAATTTCAGACAGAGGATGGCTGGCGATTACCGCAAAATTTTATTGACTCTCATCCGGATGTAGCCATGGATATTAACTTGATAATTGCAGGTGCAAAGGATACTCGGGTATGGTCTTGTTCAGTTAGTGGAAATGTTTCAACTCGTGATGCATATGATTCTCTGAGAACAATAGGCCAAGTTAAAAGCTGGGGTAAAGAAGTTTGGTCTTCATTTATTCCTTCATCTCGCTCTATGCTCTTTTGGAGAGTCATTCAGGGAAAGGTTCCCACTGATTGCATAGTCAAAAAAAGGGGTTTTTCCTTCCCTTCACGTTGCTTTATTTGTGGTAGAACAGAAGAAACAATCTCTCATCTTTTCTTAACGTGTCCTTTTGCTGGGGCTCTCTGGGATCTAATTGCATATTTTTTTGGTTTACGTCCCCGCACAGACACGTCAGTTTTGGAGTTGTGGAAAGATGCTATGGGTAGAGATTTGGGACCTCAAATATGTAATTTATGGAAATCAGGCATTATCTCTGTTATTTGGGTTATTTGGACAACTAAAAATAATCGCTGCTATGATGGAATTGAGATCCCTTTACTATCATCTCTTACTACGGTTTGGCGTTTTATTAGAGAATCAGGTTTAATACAAACTGGTGCAATGCGAAACACTATGAATGACTTACAGATACTCAATCGTTTGCGAGTTTGTGGTAGATCGTCAAGATCGCCAAAAGTGATTGAAGTTAACTGGCATCCTCCTCCTCCAGATTGGTTAAAGGTAAACACGGATGGGACTGCATTCGGAGCACCTGGTCTTTCAGGTTGTGCGGGAATTTTTCGAACTTCAAGATCTTTTGTCAAGGGATGTTTCTGCATTCCTTTAGGAATTTCCTACGCATATGAGGCTGAACTAGCAGGGGCTATTCATGCAATAAAATATGCAGACAGGTTTGGCTGGAAAAAGATTTGGTTGGAGTCTGACTCTGCGTATGTTGTAAACCTATTTAACAGTAGATCTCATATGGTGCCATGGCGATGGATCTCACCCTGGACAGATTGTTTGGATAGGATTGCAAACATGGACTTCCACTGCTCTCATATTTATCGAGAAGGTAATTCGACGGCAGATAGTTTAGCTTCCAGATCTTCTAGTTTTTGCTCTGCGACTTGGTGGTGGGATGTACCATCTTTTGCGCGTCAATTTACTATTTCTGATATGGTTGGCAAACCTTCTTATAGGTTCTGCTGATGCATTGTACTGTAATCATTACTTTTTATTTATTTAATAAATTTGTGGGTGGTTGGAAAAGGAAGAGGGTGCTAAGAATTGCTTTCCATTCTGATGGGGCATTCCGGTGCGCCTACTGATTCCAGTCTCCCATTTACTTATAAAAAAAAATTGTATTAATTTTTTCAATATATTTTCGTTTTCTTTTACATGAGGTTTGTTCCCAAAGACTATTTAGTCTTTACTATTTTTTATTTTTTTTATAACGTCTTTAGCATCTTTCGTGATAAGGTATTTTATGTTTTGATTGTATTGACATTTGAGAGTATTTTCGTTTAGAATCATGCATTATATCTATTTATAAATTAATTGAGGAGTGAGCTTATATCTTTTTTATTAATCCTTGTTCTTATTTTGTATTTAGCATGTGTGTGAAAAACAATATATTTATAAATTGGTAATTTCATTGAATTTGTTGTTTTTGTTTGTCTGGAAATATATTAATATGTAAAAGTACATAAAAAAGAAAAAGAATACAAAAAATAATTTGAAAAAATAAAAAATTATTATAAAATATAAATAAAAAATAAATGAGATGAGATGAGATAAAAGAGGGTTTAAAATTGAAATAGAAAATAAGAAGAATTTATCTCATGTTATTATTGATATATATACATGGACCTAAATCACCTAACTAATAAATCTAAAGGCTTAATCTTCACATTAATGAAAAATGTGTAAAGAAAGATGAAAATGAGGGCATAAAGAGCAATTTTTACATTTTTTTTTTAAATGATGAATATATATATATATATATAACATTAAACAACTTAACAGGTATACTCAAACACAAATTAAATATTTTTATAATATTAAGTGCGAGACAAAATAAATAATTAACTAAAATAATTAAATAATTATATTTTTATAGGTCATCAATATTCATTAAAGTGGACCCCTTATATGTAAAGAAGTCAAATCATGATTAAAAACATTATTCATATTCATGCGCATATCTCAATAATTAATAAAAAAATAAATTAATATAATTAATAGGATCTATATTATAAGAGGAAGAGTAATGAATAATACCTTGTTTCTGAAATATACATTTCATCAATTATATTATTTTATTTCTTTATTATTTAGTTAAATATTTGTGTTTTTTTTTTTAAAATTTATATTAATTTTAAATTTTATTAGTATAAAATATTATATCATTATTTATTCATGAACAATTTATTATTCAAAAGCAATTAATAATGGCCTCTCATGTAAAATTTTATCATTTATTAATAATGTATTAATAATTTAGGCTATTAATATGTTTTTGTTGGAAAAAAAATGTACTAATATGCTTTAATTAGAGAGAATAATAAAATTTTATTAATATTAATATTAATATTAATACAAAGGATAACAAATTTAACAATGATTCAATTATTTTTTTTCTTTAATTTATATTTTTAAGATTATTATTGGTATTTATCACAATAAAATCGATTCCAATTATTTTGTATATTTTTTGTGTGCTAATATTATTAATATATAGTAAATATATAAATAAAAACGACAAAAAAAATGAAATTTTATTGTATAAAAGATAAAATTTTTATACATATATTTATTAATAATTAATAACATATAAAATAATACACTAAAATAAGTGATGTTTATTCGTATCAAATCAATGTATAATTTGCAGTAAGAGTATTAAGAGATTTTTATTAATAAAAAGTTAATTAAATTATATCATATAAATGCATTTTAAAGCCAGGTTGGCGCACCAAACGGTGATCTGGACGGCAAAACACCAATCCACGTTTTACATTTGCCAAGAAAACGCCAATCGTCGGTCTTTCTGGTTTTATTGTCTTTCTGTACATTGTCATTTTCTTTTATTTTTCACATTCAATTTTCTTTCCTTATATTGCTACTCGCTATTTATAGACGTTTCTGTATTCAATTCTACCCAACCTTCTCTTGTTTTCTTTAAATATAATTGCGTGTCCGACCCAAATATTGATCCTTTTTATATTATCTCAGAAATGGGGGTTGATCTAGAATCAATATCAGAGGCAACTTCAGGAGCCATAGGATCACTATTGAGCACCACCATCTTGTATCCACTTGACACTTGCAAAACTAGGTACCAAGCAGAGGCTAGAGCCCATGGACAGCAAAAATACAGGTGCCCCAATTCTATTTTTTTCTCAATCTTTCTGTATTTGATCTTGATATTGGAATGATTTTGATAAAAAAAAATTATCTGGGTATCTGTTTTTTCTTCTGATGAAGATCATGTAATTAGTGTTTTGGGCAAACCAATTCTTTGTTAGTCCAATTATGGGGTAACTGTATAGTGAATTTTGTCGAACTTGATGGGTGAATGAAATCATATGATCTTGTCTCGGTTTCAGCTACTTTTTTAGTCTTTATTTATTCTATACGTTCAACTAATGAAATGGGTTTCGAACAAAGCTTCCTGCTTGTATGCTTAGTCAGTTGAACTGAGTCAAACTAGATTAAGTCAAAATAATATAGTTATGTTGGACGCTCTTGGCAAATTTTAATTCATCTATACGATGGTTTCAATTGCTTGATATTGTCCATTTTTATCAGCTACTCCTGGTTCTCAGTTCGTTTATAAGCCGCATGTCAGTTTGGAATTCTGAAGTAGAGATTACACACAAAGAAGTAGAGACCTAATATGTGATATACTAATACTAGTGATTTTTATGTAATTTCGGTCCTTAAGCATTGGTACTATACAACTAGCTTCAGTTCTGGAAAATGGCTTGACTACATAAGTTGTCTTTGTATGTCCCTATTCTAGATCGTTTTCATATATGAGTATATGAGCAATGAAGGTCCTTTTGTGACAGTAATACAAGTTGGCTGATAAGTTAGTAACTTGAAAGGTCTTTTATTTCTGAAAGTTAGATTCTTACATGTCATACTTTCCTGATAATTCTTTTCTTATAGAGGTATTATGCATCTATTGTTAGTGGTAAAAATAAAAATGAAATTATCGCATTGATTTACTATGGTAGAGTTTACAGAAGCCACTTCACCCATTAGGTTAACCTTTTGGATTGGCCAACACATGGTGCTTATAACCCTACAAACTTGATGCAGTATCAGTGTTCAGTCATTTGCCAAAAACCTGTTGGTTTCCCCTCACAAAAAAAGGGCATTGTAAAACGAAAAAAGACAAGTGACTCATATAATATAATATAATATAAATTATGTTGGATAAGAAACAAGTGATGATATGCCTTTACACCTACCCAGTCAATCATTTTATTATGTAGTGCTTCTTAGTTTGGCTTCTAGTTTATCTAATTTTGTTTCATCTGGTTTATACAGGAATATTTCGGATGTGTTGTGGGAAGCCAAATCCTCTGGGAAGGTTTTATCACTATATCAAGGTCTGGGGACGAAAAACTTGCAATCATTCATTTCACAGTTTGTATACTTCTATGGTTATAGCTACTTCAAAAGATTATATGTGGAAAAGAGTGGTGCTAAATCCATTGGAACTAGAGCGAATTTGGTAGTTGCTGCTGCCGCCGGGGCTTGTACCGCAATTCTAACTCAGGTAAGCATCAGTATTTCCCTGCCTTTGCTTGAGGGTATTCCACACAAGTGTAAATTGTTGTTTCTATTTGGTTTCTATTATAAACATGGAACTATTTTGGCACTGCAAGCAGTTATGTGATGTGTCCAATTTTGCTGTTTGTGAGTTTCTTGGTATTATAATATTCATTCAGAATGGCGGTCCTCATTTATATCTTCAACTTTTCTTTTGGGTGTTTCCTGGTCCATGAGAAGCAAAGACAGAGTACACATGCGGACCATTGATGTCTGGGATGTAAGAGGTGTACTATGCTTCTGAGTTATGAATATAGTATTACATTTCGAACATTGAAATTGGGATTATATGTTTTCGCTCTGTGTTCAGATGCTTATTTATGAGATAGAATCTCAACCTGATATTTATTGTTCTTAATTCTTATGCTGTTGGACATTGAAGATTTTTTTGATAAAAAAAAAAAAAAAAATCCTTTTTTGTTACGATTTTGTTAACTTTTTTATACATATAAAGTTCACTTGTTATTATTTCATGATTATGATGCATTTCCACAGAGTTTAAGCTTTCTACTCATGAATTTTTGTTTTTGACTGTCTTGTTTTCAACGACGAAGCCCCTGGACACAGCCGCATCAAGGATGCAGAGTTGCAGACAACTGCCTTTGGAAAATCCAAGGGGCTGTGGAAGACCCTTACAGAGGGAAGCTGGAGTGATGCATTTGATGGTCTCGGAATTTCTCTTTTGCTGACGTGCAACCCTGCAATTAATGTAATTTCCCTGGCCCTTTTTCATTAGGACACAAAAAACTATGTATGACATTGCCATGTGTTTTTAAGATTGAGACTAACATTTTATATGCATCAGTATACAGTGTTTGATCAGCTCAAAGAAAGACTCTTGAAAGGACAACAGACTAAAGGGGACAACAAGGGTTCATCCCCAATAGTGCTATCTGCCTTCTCAGCATTTGTGTTGGGTGCAGTCTCAAAGAGCATTGCTACCTTTATAACATATCCTGCAATCAGGTATGTAATTTCTCTCTCCACTTTGTTGAAGTTTTAGACTCGATGCAGATAATTAAATTAGTGTTTTTTGTCCCCTACCTACAGGTGTAAGGTTATAATCCAAGCTGCAGATCCAAATGACGATGGAACGAAAAAAACTCAGCCAAAATCTCGCAAAACGGTGCCAGGAGTTCTTTGTGCTATATGGAACTCAGAAGGGATACCTGGATTTTTCAAGGGATTGCAGGCTCAGATATTGAAGACAGTTCTAAGTTCAGCATTACTTTTGATGATTAAGGAGAAAATTGCTTCTACTACTTGGGTTCTTATACTTGCAATTAGGAGATATATGTTGGTCACTAGTGGTAGATTGAAAAGTGCTTAACCATGCTTATGGACTAGAATATGAATAATAATAATAATAATAAACATGTAAATAGACGAGTTAATTTGATAAGCTCACTTAGGTCGATATCGATTTCTGAGAGAGGGTTGATTTGATTTTTTTTTCCTTTTCCTTTCTAGTGACTGGTATTCTGAATAACAGAGCAGATTCCATCTGTAATAGACAAAAATAATTAAAATACTGATTTTTTTTTTCTTCTTCTTTTCTTTCACATCTTATACCTCAAGGAGACAAAAGGGAGGATCCTATAGAACAGATCCTATTCAAGTAAGGTCGTATTTTAGCTTTTCTCATATAAGGAGTCTAACTGACTCTGATTTGTTTGGATAAATGCATGTCATAATGTTTATCATTTGCAGGCTAACTTTATAAACTAGCTTCTGATTAATATAAGAGAAATTCTAAAATCAAGGCACCCTATTTAATTAAAACTTTAGTTATAATAATAAACATATATGATATTACTAAAAACTCAATTACTTTTTATGGGGCAATCTTGGTGTATTTTATTTTCTACCATTGATATTATCATTTTTGTTATGGATTGAATTCCAAAATGAATCTTATATTATTCTGCTCACATAATACTTTTTATTTATAAGAATGAGCATCTTTGAGAAATGTTATAGATGATAGTATCACTATGTACAAATATGTTAATTCTAAAGTTTTTGATAATTCTTGCAGTTCTTTCAATAAGCTTAAAGCAAAGCTTTGTGTTTTTTTTTTTCTTTCTCTTTCTCGTGTGCGGCAAAACATATTATGTGTAGAATTAATAGTAAAACATGTACATTTAAAAACCCACGATAAAATTGTGTTTAGCATCATTTAGAAATTAAAAAGGGTTAATGATTGAATTTTTTTCCTCCAAAAAAAATGCTGACAATGAGATTTAATCACAAAATGTCTCATTATCAATTAACTATATTAATTTTATATGAGTATTTGAGAAAACAATTAATTATTCATTAGGCATATAAGATATATTTTTTAACGTGTCTTGATAAAAAATTGAACTTTTTCGATTTAATAGGGGTTGCTTTAATTAAGAGTGTGCCTTGAGATTAAATATGTGCAGCTTTAGAATCTTTCTCAATATGACTTTTTACTTTTTTCCTTTTGCTCTTTTTTTTTAATCAATGACAAGTTTTCATGCTAAGGAGCTGAATGACTTTACTTCAAAATAAAAATTTGAGAAGATTATCACCATTAAAATTTAAAATAATAAAAATAATATTAATAATATTAAATAATTTTAATTAATTAAAATTAGATATTGAATAAATTTAAATGACTGAAATTTAATGATTTTTAATATGAAATTTTTGGGCTAAATTTTTTATTTATAGTAAAAAATATAGAAAAATTTGAAATAAAAGGTCATTTTGTTTTTAGAAAAGGTGGTATTTAGTCTTATAAGTTATAAAAAGTGTCTTTAAATTCCTTTGATTTTAAAAAATGTGTTTTTAAGTCCACCTACTTTGTAAAAAATGTGTCAAGCAATGATAAAGTTAATTTTCTATCCTAATTTTTCATCAAATCTAACGAAATATTAGATGTGTTACATGTATATTTATATTTTTCGATATCTATATTTATAAAAAATTACCTAATTTTTTATTAAAAAAACTTACTTAATTTTTTTAATGTTTTAGAATAAAATTTAAATAAAATTTTATTTAATGTAATCAATATAAATTACAATTAAATTTTATTTGTTTAATATATTTAAGTTTGATCGAATTCAATAAAATTTAAATAAGAATTTTCATTATTCAATATATAAAATCATAAATTAGATAATGAAAATTTTATTTAAGTTTAATAGAAAGAAATTGTAAAAAATTAGAGTAATTTTTTAATTAAAAATTATTTAATTTGATATATATCTATAAAAAAATATAAACATGCATGTGACACATGTATTATTCCGTCAGATTTAACGAAAAATTGGATGAAAAATTAATTTTGTCCTTGCTTAATACATTTTTTACAAGTAAATGGAATTTAAAACACATTTTTATAAACAAATGGACTTAATGACATCTTTTATAAGTTAGAGAACTAAATAACATTTATTGCATAAACAAATAGACCATTTTGACTTATCCATTCAAAAATATATTAGTTAAATATAAGATGTATTATTTTTATTATTATAAATTTTTATATGGTTATAAATGTTGGTTTTTACATAAAATTTTATTTCTTTCGAGGACATTCCATACGTTCACTTGAGGAAGCTTTGATTTTATTTCATATGTAATTATAATGTAATTTTCAAGAATTTTTTTTTATAATGGCCCAAAACACTAGTTAGTATTTGGTAGTTATTGCCTTATTGGACACGTCCGTATAATTCCTAGCGCAGCGCACGGTCTAAAATTGCTCGAGCCGTCAAGCCGTGTCCGCGCTAGACAAAATAATAATAATAAAAGGCAAAACCCCAAGAAATCACCGAAAAATTCCCAAAGAAAATAATAAATTTCGCGGTACGCAGAACAAATAGATCTGTTGGATCACGGAAGAAGAAGAAGATTTAGAGAAAGATAAAGAGAGCTAGAGAGGGAAGGAGAAGATGATGTCTGGAAACTATACGACTATAGATAACCAAAATCTATCTGGATCTGTTCCTGTAAGTTCGTTCAGATTAAAGCTCTTAATGTTCGAATTGCTTTTCTTTATGTACCTTATTAGATTTGGATCTGGTTAAATCATTTGGGTTGAAATTGTAGGCTGTTCCAGATCAAGGCCATGTCACTGTCAAATTCCAAGGTGACAATTCGTTTTCTATCTGAAACTTGCATTTTGTTTGGTCGTTGAGAAACGGAGATCTAAATTGATTATTATTTTTTCATGTTCTTGTTTTTTTTTTTGGATTGAATTTATTGGAATGTTGGAAAAATAGCTGATGAAGCTTCTATCATTGTTTCATGCTTGCTCGGATTTTGTAGTTCTAAAATGAGCACCTTTTTTGCCTTGAAAATGTAGGAAATGTCTATCAGTGAATTTATGATATGATGTGATTATCTAGCATTCAAGCGGATTTACATAAATTTGGTGAATTGTGTCTTCTTCTTTTTTTGAGTCTCACATTCAGTTGTGAAACTATAGATGGATTGCTCTGAAGAGCGTAGCAAGTGATTAAGCGTAAACAATCGTGAGTTTTGTGTATTTATCTTTGGGGGCTTACATGAAAATAATACTCAGCGGCATCAAGTTATAAGCTCCTGATATTTGGTCGTTAGTCCATTTTAGCTTCTTTGTATCATTGTGTGTGCCTGTGGGTCTCTATGTTTGTATATGTGTAGATTTTTTTGAATTTTTAACGGATTTGTTTGTGCAGAAACAACCCTTCAGACATTTCCTCCATCTCAAGCGCAAGGAAAAATTTCTGGAGCTTCTGGCCCTCCTCGTGATGCAGATGGTACATACATTATGACCTTATTGTTTTTAATGATGTTTAGATTTTAGGGGTTGAATAATTAAATTGGGTTTTGATCGAACAATGTTACATCCTAATATCCCATTGATCATTCTATAATTCTGTTCAGACTTTTAATTTTCTGATCCATGGTCTATCGGTGTTTAGTTTGATGGAATAGTTTCATTTGTTTGGAAGATAAGTTGAAGGGATATAATTTTATGTTTCTTACTGCAAAGAGCATGGAGTTTGCAGTATGTTTGATATACCTGACTCTTATTTAGAAATATTTAAACAGTCTTCTATTATTCTAAAAGTATGAATATAATCTTAAACATCATTACCGTTTACATAGAATTAGGTGGAGGCTTTGAAATTTTTTCTCATCTAATTATCACCCACGAATTGGGTTGCATTTGGTATGTATTTCATGACTAGAATTTATTGACTCTCTTTGAAATAGGATGAAACTTTGAGGACCTTTTTTTTAGCTATAATGAGGTATACATTGATGCAGCAATCTAAAGAACATGGGTTCAAAGTTCTTATTTTGAACTTTATAGCGGCATCCTTGTGGACATTGAGGGGTTTTGACCGTTAAAAGTTAAAAGCAGAGCCCTTGAAATAACTAAGACTAGATTTGAACTCTAGTCTCATTTAGTTTTAATAATGCTTCAGTGTGTAAATGGTATACTTGGGCGTGTTTAAAGAATTGATCATAATTTCTAATGAAGTTAACCTTGTTATATTTCAGTGTGATTAAATTTTGTGGATATTTTTTCTTTCATTCTTTTTTTTTATACTTTTGGTTGTGTTAGTGCTCATGCATTTTTGTACTGCAGATACATTTTCGAAACCTGTTTCAGGTTCTGAAGAACCACAGCAAAGTGGTTGGTTTCGGACATTTTCCGTAGCTACTTATCAGCCATACTTTGATGTGGACACTTCAGATGTTTTAGAGAGGATTAAAGACTCACTCTTTCCATTTAGTGGGGCTTTTAATGAAAAAACCTCTAATAACCCTGACTTGTAAGTTGTATTTCTTTAATTTATTATTTTGTTTATGTCTAGTGCATGATTAGTGAATGGTAATGTTAAACACTGTTTAAAAAGTTATCATGAATTGGGATCTGACCATCAACTAGTCAAAGCTGCAAAACTGATGTGATAATGAAAACAATTGAAGATAAGTTACTATTTCTTTTCCTAGATATATTATTGAAGAAATACTTGTGTTTTTCTATTTTTTTACAGTGAATATATAATATAATATGCTTGAGCTACTTTTTAAGCTGATAAAAGCAAGCAAGATTAATAAATGTAATATTAATTTCTTAGAGGTCACTGTATGGCTTATAGACAATGAGTAGGCAATTATTGGTGCATGAATACCCTGTAAAATCTTGCTTGCTTTGCACTATATAACCAAATTCTGAAATTATGTGGTAATAATTTACAACAAGCTCAAGTAATTTGCTGGATCAAATATAACCAGATTCTGCATTTTCCATCCTTTGAGCTTGTGTAATCTCTCTTTCTTTTGACCACATGATTAGTTAATTTGATAATCTTTGTTGTTGATTGTCACTATGAATTTGTAATATTTGGCAGCTATTTACTTATTATGGACACGAGAACTTACTCTAGTTATTTATGTTTCTAAGATTAAATAATGTGAACTTTGTGAGTTTAATCACATGCTTTTGGGTTATTTCTTGAAGTAAATTGCAAGACATCAGAAATGGTCTGTACTTAAATTTGAAAGATACGTGCTGAAAAGAAACCTTTACAAACCATTATCTTTTCTGATCTCCGGAGGGGGGGTGAAAGGAATTGACAAGGAACATATTAGGAGTCAGGAAATTTGTCTCTTCCAACTAAACCTTTCAGGCCAAGCCTAAATGTGGAGGGGAAAAAAATCATGTCCATGAATGTATGCACATATGTTTATTAAATGAAAGGGGGTGGGGGTGAAGCAGAGGTATTTTTGTGACTTGAAAAGCCACATTGGTTTAACTATGACTTGAAGTCTGTTGGTTTTTGTTTGGCACACTGTAACTAATGGATCTTTCTCAAGGCTCAAATCATGTAATAACTTAAATGCCTTTTCAGGTATGGTCCATTCTGGATATGCAGTACCCTCATATTTGTTGCAGCATCCATTGGCACTTTTGCAACATATTTAGCCCACAAGCTGAAGAATAAAGAGTGGGATTATGACATAAATCTTGTGACTTGGTCTGCTGGATTGTTCTACGGCTACGTCACCATTGTTCCTCTTGTGCTGTATGTAATCCTCAAATACTTTTCGGCACCATCGGGTCTAGTTCAGCTGCTTTGTCTTTATGGTTACTCCTTGTTTGTCTTTATCCCAGCATTGGTGAGTCTCCTCTATTTTAGTTCATCTTTTTTTGATAGTACTATTAGAAATATCCGCAAATAGTCCATTCCGAAATATGTCCCCTTTCCTAGGCTAATGCTTTGGTTTGAAAATTAAGGGCAAATGCTCCTTTCAGTACTAAAATTTTCTATTTTTTGTATCAATCGACTACTTTTTAATGAGATTTATCATTTATGGTCCAGTGGACTGGATTTGGAAAGTTATTAAAGATATTTTTGAGTTTTTAAATCTCAAGAGTGAACAAGATTAAATAATTTCTGATTTTCCTGTCCAATTTGATGAGAAATTTCATCAAAAAAGTTGATTGAAACAACTTTGATACATAAGTAGTCAATTGATAAATAAATAAATAAAAAAACCGTAGTAAATTGTAATTGACCCTTTTAAAGTATCATAAATTTGTATAGATTTCAAAGATTTTTATGGACTCTTAAAGACAAAGTAAATTTTGACAAAGTCTTGTGGATTTTGTTTCATTAAATTTTATAGATTTGTGTTGAAAAATGGTTGGAAAGATAGAAAGAATGTTAATTGTAATCATTAGGAATCTTTGGAAATCTTGGGGGTGACACAAGAATTGGTGGAGATTTTTCGGTGTATTTTTAACTTCATAGTCCATCAAAATTTATAAAAATTAGGAGTTTTTAAAACCTTTGAATGCACTGGAATTTTTAATAACTTGTATAAACTCTCAATTGAATACACTTAAAAGTCTTTAAACTTTAAAATCCTAATTGAATCCCCTTTTATTTTGAAACTCTCTTAAAATTATTTAAAATTTCTATTGAAATTAGTTTTGGTATCAAATACAATGTGTCCACTAATTAAGATGGAGTGGTGTTATGTTCTTGTGAGTTTGATATTTTTAAAAGAAGTTTTAAAAAACAAAACAAAACAAAAAACCTTAATGACCTCTAGAAGCTGTAAAAAAATTGGGTGGTTCTCCGACTCCAAATCTTATACTCTTAAATCCAACAAGAATCATGATGAAACTTCGGACAAAGCTTTTGTTAAAAAAAGGAGCTGCAGGCTTCTACTGTCTTATTGTGATAGTTTTAATCATAAATGACATCTTGGGCACTATTTTCACCGTTTGTTTGCTAAAAAAAGGAGATAGATATTTTTTTAATTGTATCATGAAAAAAAGAAAGAATAAATAATTTAAAGCCAACGGGTCTTGTATACTGTAATATGTGGTAAAAGCTGGCTTAAATTTCTACTTAAATCTGGTTGCAGTGCCTCTCTGTTGTGCCCCTGGAAATTTTCAGATGGGTCCTTGCAGGCGTGGCTGGATTCATGTCAGCGACCTTTGTGGCAATAAATCTTCGAGCTCACATCACATCGGCTGGTGAAAGGTGGTTCTTGATTGTAGCCTGCATATTTCTTTTGCAGTTGGCCTTGGCTGTGGTACTAAAACTCTATTTGTTTACTGTTACAGTATAACAAACTTACCCTTGTTTTGACAAAGAGGACAGGCCAACATGTAGAGTTACAAAATATGAACCTTTTAAGTGAATTGGATTTTCAATTGTTACAAATTGTTAAAAGAGATATCAGTCATGAACTAAAATAATCATAAGCAAATGCTCGTATTCCTTAAAAAATGTTATTTAGGACCCTTTTTGCTAAAGGGTATATCGATTGGATGCATTTTAGAGAATGTGAAATGCCAATAAATTTCTCTTAAGCACTCCTATATATTTCATAATAACAACTGCTATGCCAACTTTTTATTAGATATTGTTATGTAAATCAGATTGCATTGACCAATAATAATGCACGATCGTATTTGTAATGCATTTCAAATTTGAGATATTTAGACTTTTTCATTTCTTTTATAAATTATATTATACACTACTCTTTTACTTGTATGATTGACACAAGATACTGTTCAAAATATTTAGTTTCCCGTTAAAACAAAGTTTAGTTTTGGAAATAATTAAAACACATCAATTCAGAAAATGAAAAAAATGTTTATAATATAATAGAGTACATGAATAAATGTTCATAAACCGTACTTATCATTCCTTCCACTTCCAGGGACTTACAGGAATGAGATTTCAAACTTTAGGTCTAGTATGGAATTAATTTTTCACCAGCTCGAAGGAATACATTATTCGAATCCCCCCTCTTCATTATTCTTTGATGGGAAAAAAAGGAAAGGAAAAAAAAAAAACAAAACTTTTTCACAATGTTTGCTCCTTTATGCACTCTTTCATACACTGTGCTAGCTATGAATGACATGCATGTGTTAATTCTTTCTATAATTTGTAGAAAAACTCCATATATTCTCACTATTTTTTCATCTCTACTATATTTCACGACTCAAAATATATTAAGAGCATGTTTGGTTGATAATAATATATTTAGGAAAAGAATATATATTTATATTCTTTTGTTTATTTGAATTTTTAAGGTCAAAAAATTCCTGAAAATGCTTATTCCCTTTAAATAAGAAATATACATTATTCACCGGAGGAGAATAGCTATTGCCTATTCATTTTATCAACGAAATATGATTTAATATATATTTAACAAAAAAAAACTTCTTAGTTGCTAATGATTTTTTTTTTTTTTTTGTAGTGTTAGATATGGAGGATGGTATTTTAAGAAAAGTAAATAATATTCTTTCAATTAATTTTTTTTTTCGTATGTCATAATAACTAGTGAATAAAGAAATAATAAAAGTTTTATATATATATATATTTAAAATTTCTAGTAATTATTACTCTTAACCAATTGATAATTTCAATTTTGTTAACCGAAGATACCTTAAATGCTCTATTAGTTTCTTTGGATCTGACATTATTTTCTTAATGAGAGTGGAGTAAAAAAAAAAAAAAAACTGAATCATGATTATATTTTCCTTAATATGCAAGTACAGTGGTAGGTGTCATAGAAATAGGTATGAAAGTGGGTGAAGAAGTGGATGAAATAGCTTTCCTCATGTTTAATCAATATGTACTTTTTTTTAATAATATAATCCATGATTCACTCCCATTATATGCTTGAAATGCAATGCCAAAGATTTAAATAAAAATCTAATTAAATGAAAGAGGTGGTCCAATTTTCTTCTTTTAACTTGTTGTCAAAAAGATGCCATAATGAATTCCTATTATTGGCTTCAACTTGTCCTTACCTGCCTTTTCCAATTCTTGTTCAAAGACTTCAAGTTAGTTCACATGGTTTTCATATTTTTTTACAGAGCCTCAAGAAACCATTTTTCTTGGCAGTCCTTTTACATAATGAAGATATATATTAGGGTATTAGTGGACTGTGTTGACGCAGGACGAGAGCACAAATGCCTAAATACAAAAAGCAATTATGAAATATGAGATGAGTGAACAAAAATATAACTAAAATCTTCATATTTGTAATAGAAAATGCATTCAATAGAAAATCATTTTTTTTTCAATCAATATATACTTATTAACTAACCATTTTAAAATACGTAAAGGAGACTTGTACTCACATTAAAAAAAAGGATACCACCTTTATTATCAAACTGCTAGCGAAGTGATAGGAGAATGTTTAGTCACATGTTGTTGTATTTTGTGTGTGAGAAACAAGCATGTCCAATAAGCCAATGTTAAGATAAAAGAAAATTTTCTCAATAAAATAAAATAAATAAATAAATAAAAGAATTTTTTTTTTGTTTTAATTGAAATAAAAGAAATTTATTGTGTACATTAATTATGAAGACATGAAAGAGTCCATGGGAAAAAAACAAACATAGTTAAAATCTAAACAACAAACGTAAACGCAACAAGACAAATGCTGAAGATGCTTTTAAATTTTACCAAAATGTGTTGTTACAGCAAAAAGCGAACACCTATTTTGTGAAAGAAAATAGTATTAGTCCTACAAAGACTACAAAAATAAAAATTAATAAAAAAGAATTGGATTTTAAATAAGTAAATTATTGATTGATTATGAATTAAATTAATATAGTAATCTAGATTAATTAAAATATGAAAAATATTAGATATAGTTACGGGAGATAATTTATTATGTGGAGCGACAAGGAAAATAAGAGATAAAAATGGATGACTAGTAATAAACAAAATTTTAAATATGACGACACACGGCACTTGAGATTCTTGATGATTAAGTAGTAACTTTTGATTTTGATTTTTTTATTTTTTTTTAAGACACTAAATCTATTTTTTGTTGAGAAAATATAGAAAGGAATCTGATTTTGTATAAGAAAACAAAATCTTGTTGATTTAATACTAAATTGATGTAGAATTAAATGTATAAAAATTAAAGAAAAGACGATAAAAATAACTAGAGAGAAATTGATATTTCAATTCATATTCTTAGTCTACTTTCAACTTACAATTATAGGTTATATTTATTAGACTTCTAATCTATGATAATAATAAAATTCTAATCCGTAATTCGAAACATATAATTTAAAAGCAAAATTGATGAATCATAAAATAACTTAAATTTTAAAATTTTTATTTATTCTTTCTAACATCTAAATTCTAAGAGATATCTAAATTATTTAGGATTATATGCTGTCATGACCCCCTATTTATTAAAAATCTGATATGACCCCCTCCACTTGATTTTTTTACATATTATGACAAAAATGCCCTTAATAACCCTTCAGTTGGACGACTGTCCAACTCACCTCAACAGAGTTGGACATGTGTCCAACTGAAAACCAGAGGAGTATATTTTAGAGGACACATATGTCCACTCGCCGGAGCTCAGTTGGACGACTGTCCAACTGATGAAATTTTGACCGGCCGGCAACCCCACTCGCCGGAGCCGAGTTGGACACATGTCCAACTAGACTGCCCAGAATAACCCCTCAGTTAGACGTATGTTCAACTCACCTCAACAGAGTTGGACATGTGTCAAACTGAAAACCAGAGGAGTATATTTTAGAGGACACATATGTCCACTCGCTGGAGCTCAGTTGGACACATGTCCAACTGATCGAATTTTGATTGGCCGGCGATTCCACTCGCCGGAGCTCAGTTGGACATATGTCCAACTACGTCCAACTTAAAATCAGAGAGCTTATTTCAACAGAGTTGGACGCACGTCCAACTAAAAACAGCTTATTTCAAGTACGTCCAACTAAAAATCAGCAAGCTTATTTCAATAGAGTTTTACTCTATTGACTAATTTTTATTTTTATTTTCTTATGATCAATTGACTAAAATAAAAATATGATAAGAAAATTATTTTAATTTTTGAGCTGTATTTTAAATTTTAGTTTGTGTTGTGTTGTGTTTGGTATTAAACAGAAAAACCATTATTAAGATTGCTTAGTGTATACATAAATAAAAAATTTAGAACACGAGGAAAACAACAATAGTATTTTAAAGATACGATTGAAAAATTCAAAAACGATTTATCCAAACACAAATTCATATAATTCTCCATTTTTCTATTTTCAAAAAAAAAAAAAAAAAAAAAAAAGGAAAAAGCGATTGATAAGATTGAGTTATGCTCAACCAATTAACTGTGTTATTAGGAGATATTTGAGATAATAAAAAGTATTCCCAAAAATTGGCATGTCAAATGACTCATATTCAATGTTGTGAGTTGGAAAAAAAAAAATTAGTTGATCTCTTGTGGGGGAAAAAAATGTAAGTTTTTTTTTATAATACAAGGATTAAAGTGAACGATGAACAGGACAATAGCATCTGGGAAAATTCCAGACCCAAGGTCATTGAAGGGAAACGATATAACAATGCTGGAGGTGCCAGTGAAAGTGCCGCACAAACAAAGAAATAAAAACTGTGAAAAATAGGGATAAGGATAAATGAGGTATTTTTTAAAAATGTGCTAGTGGGGGGTTAACTCAGATTAAGATTATTAATAAGGGGTTAAACCAGCCTATTTTCCAATTATTTATTATTGATTTTTGGACTAAATGAATAGTTTATTGAATTCACCGTTTATTTTTATTTGTCAAATCTAATTTAAGTATTTTTAATATAAGAATTAAATATTATTTTTTATTAATAACTTTAAATTCATTTATATATATTAAATATAAAGTAAACAGTTGAGATTTAAAAATAAGAATATAATCCTTAATATTATCGCTTCTTATGTTAATGTTGTAGAATATCAAGCTAGCTTATCTGAAGTCCAAAACCAACCGATAGGATATACAATGTAGCATGTGAACAAATCCATAGGAAAAGTCAAAACTATGATCCTGAATTTGAGGTTCGTCCGAGAAAAAAGGCATAGGTTACAATTGGTCTTTAAATTTAATGTTGACATAGGTAGCAGCAGATTTTTCTACTATTTGCTAGAATTGTCTGAGACTAAAGAGGAGTGGTTGGTATATATGGATTATGTTATGACTTGCATAAAATTGCCTTTTTTTGTTTTTATCACATGAAAAAAGGCCTAGTCATTATGCAATTACTAATATAGTAAGGATCAACAAAAAATCGGTGTGAAAATAACCAGTTTTAAATTTATTTTTCCGGTTTGTCAAGAACCAACGAAATTTTTAGCCGGTTTTCTTCGAACCGAATGCGACCCTGTTAAAAGTCTCACTTTTAGTCCTTATTCTCTGGCTTAGAATTTGACCAAACCTTTACAACTTCTCAGACACAGACACGTGCACAAGTAGAAACACCCTTTTGAATTTCACTATCACACCATATAAGCTACTCTTTAAAAACTTGCTTCTACAATCCACATCCTGATTCTTCTCCTCTCTTCTTCGAATTTTTTTTTTTTCTTCCTTCTCTCTCAAATTTTGGCTTTGTTAATTTCCACTTCTATATATCCTTTTTTTGTTCGTATAATGTTGATTTCAAGGAGCAGAGTTATGTGTCTCTTAGTAATTTTCTTATTGACTATCTTAGTCTTAGCTACACAAAATGGAATTTTGGGAGCTAGATTATTCTTTGATGAGAAGGTTGAAGATTTAAAGAGACCTCCAAATGGGAGTGAAAGCTTCAAAAATAAAGATGAAGGCTTTTTTGCAACAATCAACAGAGAAGTACCTTTTAGTCCAGACCCTTTACACAACAGGTAGGTTCTTTTAGAAGAAGCTGTACATAAGCTGCCAATATATTATATACACGCAACGCCTTGAAGATTTAATGATCAAATATATTTTTCTTAAATTTTTAAAGCAAGTTTCTCAAGTTCTTTAGTTTATAATTTTTAGTTATTCTTCAGATCAAAGAAGTGTGTAATGCGTAGCAAGACAGGAGGAGTATTTTTTTTTTTTTTTTTTTTTAAGAATTGACTTATCAAACAATATTGCTGATACGTGGAAGAGTCTTATTCGTCAGATTACAAAATAAAATATTTTTGTAGTAATTATACGAGTGAAAATATTACATAGCCACAACAACAAGAACAACATGTGGAAACAGAGGAATAGGACAAATTTATGTAGGGTGCTAAAATATTCTTTAGCTTAGTTTTAATTGAAAACGTGTAGGAGTTGTTGAAATGTGTGTTTTGTTGTTTCATTTTCTTGTATTATGTTGATTAGATACCATTTGCTGGAAAATGGACAAAATAAATGCGTATAATTCATAGTTTTGGACTTTTGGTATCGAAAATGATTGAGGGTGGTTTAGAAGGATAAGACTTGGGGTCCAAATTTGTATAAAGAAGAATACAATTATCTGTCTCATATATGTACAAAATTTCAATTATGGCAATTGAAATGCAACTATCTTCTTAAGAGATAGAGAAAAGAGTGGGTAGCTTTTGTTTAGAGTGTTTATGTTTGTTTGCATTATTACATATGAATAGCACAGTTTAGTACTGAAAACATTTCTTTATATAAAAGAAATATTAATCCAATATGTTAAAACAAGAATAACCTAGCATTGTTTTGGAACAATAAGTGAGATTCATTTCTTTGCAGTACCTTAAACCCAGGAGGGTTTTTACAGAGCTAAATTCTAGAAAAAAAAAAATAAAAAATAAATAAATAACTTTTGAACCTTAAACATTTATTTACTATATTTTACGATGTACCGATAATATTTTAAATATTACCGAATTTAACTACATACAACTTTAAAAGCAAAGTTTGATAGCTTCTTGAAGAGGTTTGGTAGTCTCCTACAGAACTCAACACGAGGTTCGGTAGGCTCTTATCAAACCAATGCATAAATGTTTTAATATCTCAGCCAAGTGAAGGATAACAATGATCGAGAAAGAAAAGACAATACAAAAAGGCAATGGCTGTGATTGATTAGCTTTGGTTAGGTTGTGTGATTTTAAGTTTGGAAGAAATCGGGTTTATTTTTTAAAT
This sequence comes from Elaeagnus macrophylla, assembly GCA_029378325.1. Classification (NCBI taxonomy): domain Eukaryota; kingdom Viridiplantae; phylum Streptophyta; class Magnoliopsida; order Rosales; family Elaeagnaceae; genus Elaeagnus; species Elaeagnus macrophylla. Next base: position 17,275,487 of record CM055642.1, read on the forward strand.
GTACGACTTTTTATATTAGTAACGTTATTAAATGTGAATGTGAGAATAACTTAGATGCTTTGAGAATTTTTAAAGTCCACTTTTTGGACTTTTTATTCCAAAATTGACAGAAGATGTTATCCATTATTTATGAAGTATATTTTTATTAATTCAATTAATTCTTCTATTTATCAAAATTAAATAATTATATTTTTAAAAAAAATAATTTTACTAATTTTGTATTTCATTAACTTAAAATACTTACTTATTTCATGAACAATAAATAATTCTTCAACCCACAATACTAACAGTTTTTTTTTTTTTTTGCTAAATGGACTTTGTCCATAACAAGTTTTGAACTTGTGACCTCCCTATTATTAGGAGAGATGTTGTGCCATTGGGCTATTAGGCCACCGGCAACCCACAATACTAACAGTTAAGTATTCAAGTAGATTGAATTTACTCCGAGCTAAAAAAACAGGGGGTAAATTGAAAAAATTGCAAGTAACTCATCTCAAAGTCAAATGACAACCAAACATGAGTTATTTAGTTAAACAAAGAAGGGCATGGAGTGTCTGTCTTTTTCTTTTTATTTTATTAACAAAAAAAGAAGAAAGAATTACTATTCAATTCAATGGAAGGTCTGTCCCTTTTCTTTTCTTTTATTAACCAAAAAAGAAGAGGAAGAAAGCATGACTTTTCATTTCAATCTTAACATCAATTTTCTAAACCCTAATTCCCAAATCCAATTGAACAATTGTTTCTTTCCAAACTGTTTCCTAACTGAAGGAAATCGCGAACCATCTTGTTCAAATTGAAGAGAGACACGCGCCCTGCAAAAAGGAAAATACAAAAATAAAATTCAGAAGCTGAGGATGTGATCACAAGACAACGACTACTACTAATAATATTCAGAGGTTTTTTTTAAAAAAGTGTCGCCATTTGAAAATGAAATAATTCTAAAATTACAACATTAAAATAAGTTGATTACAATTAACAAATATCAAATGAGTTTCACAGTTTTTTTTTTTTAGCACAATAAGGAAATACTAAGAAGAGGTCCCAAATACAATGTTTATTTTCCATCTAATGCCATATGAAATACAACTTCCCAAAAATTTCGACTGAGATTGAGCTTCCAAAAAGTTAATATCTAGGATTAGTAATTCAGGAAGCATGATAAATAAATAAATAAACTTAAAATGTACTTGGGGCATCCACATTCCTCACAACTCACAACTCACTAGTGCCTAACCTTAATTGACACGACCAAAGACCAAGTTTTGAAATCGCTACAATTTCATTCATAAATTCAACAAATACACCTCAGTCACACCAAGAAATGGATAGAAAAATCAAGGTTCAATAGCCACTCAAATGCATTTCTCCTTTCTTTTCTTCTTTTCCATTGTAGTCTTTTTGTGTGTGGCAAAGGTTGGGATTCTAACAAAATCTTAAGAAAAATCTATTTTTCAAAGGAAGGAAGCTGTAATAAATGAAAAAAACTAGGCCTTCGATTTCTTCCCTTTGGCTTCAGCAGCCGGTTTGTTCTTGAAGGGCAGGAAGGTCTTTCCACCCATGAATGGTCGTAAAACTTCTGGTATGTCAACACCATCTTCCTTCTGGTAGTTCTCAAGAATGCAGCAAATGGTCCTCTCTGTTGCTGTGAGCGTAGAGTTCAACAAATGACAATATTGCTTTGCCTGTTCATTGCTCTGCAACAAAATCGATTATAGTAAGACAATCTTCAATTAGAGAATCACAAACATTGAGTAGATATGAGAGCTCACCTTTTTCTGTCCATATCTGATCTCTAAATTTCTAGATTGGTAGTCTGTGCAGTTCGAACAGGAAACCAGCTCTCTATATGTTTGAGATGACGGAAACCATGCTTCCAAATCATACTTCTTTGCAGCTGAATCATTCAAGGCACCGGAAACAATAGCTACAATCTGATAAGGGATATTGAGCTGCAACATATATAATAAAAATAGATTTAAATACAACTTTACTTTCACAGAAAAAGAAATGATGATAAATAAAGATTAACAAACATAGATTGTAATAGGCATCCATAGAGAAGTGCACATTCACTTGCCTAGATGTGAGAATGTATGGAACATTAATTTCACTCGGCATACATGAAAGCTTTGAATTGTTATTTTGATTTGTTTTTAATCTAACTAGACAAAGAAACTTGAATAAATATAGATTTGATACAGGAATTTCTATTTTACCATCTTGTAGAAATCCTCGGAATTTTTTATCATTTCTTCATGCATTTCCCAGGAATCATTACCATTTGGGCTAGTGAGACAAAATTGTTCAACTTTCTCAAATTGATGAACACGGAATATTCCCAATGTATCACGGCCATGTGACCCTGCTTCTTTTCGGAAGCAAGATGAATACCCAGCATATCTGGGAGACAAATTCATAACTTTATCAAAAATATCCAGTATAACCATTTTCTATTTAGAAACAAAATACTTGCTACAACCTTATGGGTAGCTGGGAAGGATGGATCCAATCATCTATATGATAAGAACAAAGGGGTTGTTCAGCTGTAGCTATAAGATATTTGTCATCGCCTTCACCTGTTACCTGTTGAAGTAACATACCAGAGTCAACTTCATTCTCAACAAAAGTCGAATAATTATTTTGAAGCATTTGAAGTAAACCTTCACATAATACACTATTAAATAAAAATAATAATAAAGATGTAAACAAAATATCCATGGATATAATTAAAAGTTTTACTTTGTAAAGTTCTTCATCAAATTGAGCTAGTTGTGCACATTTTGCCATGATATCTTTCCTCATAAAAAATGGAGTCTGCAATGCAGTGTATCCACGCTTCTCCAAAAAGTCAAGACCAAAGTTAATGAGAGCCTGATTAAGACGAACACCATCTCCTTTCAGGTAATATCCTCTTCCTCCAGCTACGTCAGAACCTATATGTTCCATGGTATTAGGTTCATGATATAAGTTAGTTTGACAACATAAAAGGGTAAATTATGAATATGAAAAAAATGAGACTTCAGGCAACAACAAGAGAATGGTCAAGTGTTCAAGAAAGATGCGATGATTCAGAACAACATGGATGGAATTAATATTTTTTTTAATGCTGCATCAATGTGAAGGCAGCTTGTACAGAGCACAAAGAATAAGCATATATGCCATAAAGTGAAAGAAACATGAGCATGTTGAGCTAAGCCATCTCCTGTTGACTGTCATTTACAAACCTTTTTATTTCTTTATTATTATTTCACTTCATACTACATCAAAAACATTTGTTACCTTTCTTTGTATCTGCAATTCCAAGAAGTTCGACAAGGTCAACATGATTCTTTAGTTTTGGTTCGGTCCGTTTCTCACCCCATGTTCTAATCACAGCATTATTTGCCTGCAGAACGTCTCGAAACGTTAACAAGATCCAGCAAATAAATAGAATATGGTGTAAACATAATGCAGATATCTTATTGTCACCTCGTCATTACTTATAGGAACTGAATCATGGATCAGGTTTCCAATAATTTCTAATTTTGAATTCAATTGATTTAGGGCTTCTTTAACTTCACTTTCTTTCTCAGCTGCCGATTTCTTGTTATCCTCTGTACTCTTAATCATCTCAGATGCATCCTCACCTTTCTTTCCTCCAGAAAATTCCACAAATAAGTTCCACAAGAAAATTAAGCATGCACAAAAGAAAACAAAATATAAGATCCCTAGAACATATAGTAGAACATATCATTTCAGCAAGACGGCATTCAACAGCACAAAGTGAATTCTCTTACCAAACCAGAATGACAGAAGGTTTTTTTTTGTTCTTAAAAGCACAAGTTTCTTTCTCTTAATTTTTGTTCTTTAGATAGAAGCACAATCTTTATTAAATTCAATTTCCATAAGATATAATTGTCATGACATATTACCCAAATACAAAGTTAAACTTCCATTCAGTAATATACCCCAATGACTTCCTCCCCATGGCACCTCTGCTTCTTCAAGAAGAAAGGAAAACATAAAAACAAAGGGAAGAAAAATGGAGAAAGGGCACTTTAGCAAAATAAAAATTACAGCACTCTACATCAGGAATCCAAACAGAAACATCCTAGTTTTCTTATGGAGGATAAATTACCTAGAAAACATATTCCTTATAGATCTGGTAAAAGGGTACACTAATATGATATTCACTCAATGTTGCTGCGACAAAGTAGGTTATGAGAGATCAAATCTTGAAAGAATATGGAAGCACACCAAATCTTACAAAAATTCATGCTTGGATGTTTTCCCCCCCTCAATTTGACAGCACAAGTCTCCAGCAATATTAGGTCTCTACAAAGAGAATTCAAAGAGTATATATCTAAACATAATCTGATTCTGCTCCATTACATTTCCTTTCATCAAGTGGAAGCAATCATACATCAACGTCTAATTTGCACCACAGGACCTCACAGTCTCACACCTTAAATCGATATTGCATCTTATGTGCTTAAAGACCATTATTCCGAATACTAATTCCCCAAGTATTTCCAGTAAATCGGAGTTATTATAAATAAATACACACACACACATAAAAATGTTTAGTTTCTAGAAGCAAACTCTAAAAGTTTAAGAAAAACAAGATGGTCCAGAAATGGAAACCCAAAAGGCCCAAATATTACAGAAAAGATGAATACTAACAATTCTAAGCTGAGCAACTTGCTTATTAATCTTGTTGAAGTCCTTGCGGAGATTCTCCAGCTCAAATTGACCTGAAATTGAATTTAGGAATAAATCAAAATGAAGGTTTAATTGCAAGAGAAAATCATGAAGATTATGGGAGCCAATTACGCTGTCGCCATTCTTTGTCTAGCTTGATTACTTCGTCAACGACCTCAACATTGGCAAAACGACGGCGTTGAGATTCACGAATGATTTCGGGGTTATGGCCCTTCTCTTCTCTGAATAGATTGATGTCCAACATCTCTTTATCGGAGCCTCACTACGACTGTTGAAGTAGATACTGAAGAAGAAAAGCGAAGGACCAAAGCTGAAATAAAACTCGGTGCGTTTCCCTACTTCAAAACCCTAACTATGAAAGATTTTACTATAATTACTCTTATACCCTCAAATCTCTTTCCTGTTAATAATCATCAGGGTTGGACATGGAATTATGATTTTGTTGGAATAATAATACCTTTAATACTTTGACAGAAAATGATGATAATATTCTTACAATTTTTATAATAAAATTATATTAAAAATTTATTTTATTTTTATTATTAATTATAATTTAATGATATTATGAAATGAAAAATATTATTTATCATAAATTTATGATCTTCGTAAATAAAATGACGTAATTTTATCAGTCAAGACAAGTCCAATTAATATCAATTTAAATTATGCTAATATCTAGGGGTGTCAATTCGTGCGAGCTGGGCTAGTTCGAGCTGGCCCAAACTAGCCCAGCTCAAATTGGTTCAATCCTAGCTCAATTCAAATTTAATTCGAGTTGGCAAATGTGAGCTCGAACCCAAACCAAACACAAACGAGCTGGCTCAAACTGGCCCAAAATAGTCCGAATTGTTAATTATATATATATTTTAGTTAATATGACTTTTTTTATTAAAAAAAATATGTTTAATAATTAAAGCTCAAATAAAATTACATAAAACAATAAAAAATATATATATAAATATAATAAAAAATTAATTATTAAAGCAAAAAGTCAATTACTAAATTAATTTGGCAATGAGTAAATGCATTAAATTATACTCATGTAAAAGTTAGAAGTCGTCATGTCCTCATAAAAACTTACATTTAGAATAAAGAGTTATCAAATCCAAATAAAATTTATTCTAGTTATTAAACAAAATAAATAGAGATGAGTAGATTAAATGAATATACTTATTAAAAATTGAACAGTTAAAGTAAATTAAAATGTTACACGATAATATAACTTTTTTTATATACACAAGAACAAAATTTTGACTATTACATAATATCTAAGTCTCAAGACAAGGAACAAGTAGAAAAGAGAATAGCATAACACAAGTATCAATTTAAAAATAGAAACTTCATAATACTAATTTAAATTAAATATAAATATTATTTTTTTTTGTTTAAAAAGTTAGGTAGATTTAAATGCTAAATGCATTAACATCAAAGAATGTAGCATAATATTGTGACAAAATGAATAAATTATAACTATTTATTCATTATCAGCTTATTTTTCAAAAGAAAAAGGAAAAAAATAACTAATATATCATAAAAGAGAAGTATTAAAAGAAATGAAAGATTATTTTAATTTTAATATAGTATTTTTTATTTTTTATTTAAAATTTTATTTTATTTTATTTTAGTTCGGGCTAATGGGTTGGCCCTAACCCAGCCCAAATTTATTCGTGTTATTCGAGCTGGGCCGAAACAAGCCCAAATTTAATTCGATTCGTGTTCGATTCGTGTTTTTCGATTCGGGTTCGATTCGGTCAATCGAGCTATAGCACAAATTGCCACCCCTACAGTAATATCACTTTCCTTATTTTAAAATAAATACTTTAATTTTATTATTATTCAATTGAATAATATTAAGACATAAATTTATACTAATTTTTTGTACTTAAATTAATGATATAGTGATGCGTGATAAAATTCTTAAAAAATTGAATAATTTCTTCAATTTTTTAAAATAATTTTAACATATGTTATGATATTAATGATTTATGTATAAAAATAAATATAAATTTATGTGATATTTATCATCAAGTTAGGTTAATTAGGTCCTTTAATTTAATAAAAATATTTAAAATGATCTAATTATTATAAAGTTATAAAAATTAAACCTTATAAATAAGTATTTATTAACTACATATGTCTAATTAATTAAAAAAAATTATAATTTAAAAAAAAAGTAATGTATAACGGAAAAAAAAAAACTTAAAATCTCTTTTATCATGACATAAAGAAAAAAAAAACATTTAAGAATAACATAATTTTAAAATATTATAACTTCTTTTTGCCTTAAAAAGAATAAAATCTTCCTAAAAAAAGGTCACATATCTATTATATATAATGAAATAAAAAATTATAATTCAAATTTATTTGGCTCTTTTTTCAAAAAAAAAAAAATTAAATTAATTAAATTTAATTCAAAAATAATAAAAATAAATTAAATATTTTTAATAATAATAAAACTAAATCACCTTTACTAACTTAAACAAATAATTAGTTGAGCAATTTTTATTTCTAGCCTGCTTTTTATTTTTGTCCTCATGCTTAAGGCCAAACCTGTTAACAAATGAGCTTTATTTTAATACATATTCAAAAATAATATTTACGGTCTAATACTTATCCGTTAAAATATAGTATAGTGTTATAATTATTCGAAAACTGTTGGTAGCCAAATTTAATAAATTTTTGACAACTTTTATAATTTGGTATGCGCTGTTAAAAAAAAAATTGAGCATGTTTTCATACTTCATAACTATTAGTGGTGAAAAATGAAAGGAGCCTTAGCTGCAATATTCTTTAATTAATTCCCAATTATATTTTATGGCTTTTAACCTATGATCACCCTATACCAATTTTTATTTTTATTTTTATTGAACCCTATACCAATTATTAAGTCCATTGGATTAGCAAAACAAGAAAATTTACTAAGTCATTGGCGTCAAATTGAAGCATTCACATATGATGGCGTCTAAGTGTCCGAACTGAAATCTATGAGATAATTTGACTTAAAATTTTATAATAAAATATTAACTTATATATAATTAAGTTGATAACAAAATATTATGTTATTAATTTGTACATGAATATATATTATAGTATATTGCATACGACTAATGTATTATTCTAAAATTAATTTAATTATTTACATTTGCATATGCCAGTTAGGATGGGAATTATCAATCATTTTCTTGTTACCAGTGGAAGGCTAAAAGCCAAGAATCATTTTCTGGTTTTGACGTGTTGATAAAGGAACATGTAGATAGAATGATACTGAATTCAAATATGCATTTTCTATTTGTAACGAAAACAATCTACATACACACCAAACCAAAATTAAAAGAGAAGACAAAATAGTCGTTGAGAATAAGAAAAAAGAATGAAAAATAGTACAAAATTATTCAAAACAAATCAAATGACACAATCACACAAGAAAAAACATTTCACCAGAAATGGACTTGAACAAACGCCACCAAAGTGATCACAATACAATGAACAATGCCAATTGAAAGCAAAGAAGAAGCACTAGAGATACTTCCACTAGGAGAGTTCAGTGCTTAACACTATAGTGACCCAATTATGCTCAAAACCAACTCCAGCACCTGTATACTTAGAATTGTTTAGATACATTGTGTAGCGAGGACTTGTAATGTTATTACGCACAAGACTAGAAATCAATTTCGGCACACAAATAGGCAAAATGATCCCATCTTTGGTGGTGCTGACATCTATTTTGCACCCCTTTATGTGTTTGTCTATTTTGGGAACTCCTGAGACTGGTCCAGGCTTGTAAGTTTTGTAGGTAACGGAACAAGGCTCATCCTGTAGATCGTCGGCAATTTCGCTAGCCAGACATGCCGCTTTACTGTTGTTGTTTAGGGCAGATAGCTTTAGAGATTGTCTGTAGGAGTTGATTAAAGGGATTGTATCATCTTCTGTAGATATATGTGTGATGACAAGAGTTAGCTAGGAGATGATCAATGACATACTAAAGAAAGCCTTGTGTATTGGGTTCATTGTTTGGTAATTTCATTTGTCAAAAATGGAAAAAAGTACTGAAAAATATCACTTGATGTAAATATAATAAATATAAGTTTTTTTTTTTTTAAATGACCATTAATAAGTTGTTTTACCGACTCTTATTAAAATATAAACTATAACTAGTATAACTCCAATAAAATTTCTCAGTAACCAATACCATGCCTGTGCAGAGTACAGCACAGAGTATGTGTTCTACGTTTAGTAAACTTCTTAGGCATGTACTAAAGCAAACAACTTAAAATCAATAGATTTATAGTTGAAGAAGAACACTTCTTAAGGAAAAGAATCAAAGCATAAGAACCAATTGAGGCACCTACCGACATCACAGTGAACTTGACTAGAAAACAAGAGGAAAGCCCAAGAGAGTGCAAATAGAAGCGAGCTAAACTTGAAGAAGGCCATTGTTCTGAATGCCAAAGTTCATAGAGATAATGACATTAAATACAGTACTAGAAAGGTATAAAGGAAGATAACTTGTAGTTCAAGATTTTCCTTTTTCATCCAAATTAAATTATCTATCCATAAATTGATTCTTTTCTTTACTAGCTTTGCCTTGTCTGTGGAAGTGATTCCAAGTGCCATCTTTATTCATGACTCTTCTCAATTTCTAATTTCTATAACTTAAAATCATTTTTCATCCACCTTAGATGAAAAATTAGATACCAAATTAGTTATTATAAAATGCAAAGTTGAAGTATCACTCAAGTCATGTGGTAGAACTTTTTGGTTTAAAACCAAACCCATATCAAAACCAAAGTCCAATTTAGATATCGTGAGCACACATAAGATACATCCCTAATAGACTCGTTCAAGCAGCACACAGTAGGGTGAACGTAGATGTGCAAACGAGTCAATTCTTCTCATAATTATCACAAATATAACTAATTTTACGGGATTTCAACATAAATTAGTAAAATGCCAATTCACTACAAGAAGTGAAAATGCCAACAACAAGAAGAAAACCAAGTAATGAGCAAAGCCAAACAGTGAAACTAAAGAAACATCACTAGAAAAACTCCCAGTTGGTTTATTGGAACTTAAAACAAGAACCATCCAATCATCTTCAGACCCATTACTCCAGCTTCTGTAAACTTTGAATCATTGAGATACTTTGCATAACGAGAACGAGTGTAATTGGTAATTTGAAGAGTTGGAACCAAATGAGGCACACAAACTGGCAAAACGACTGTTGCCCGTTGAGGGATCAATTTTGCACTTCTCTAAGCGCTTTGGGTAGTTTGTTACTTTGTTAGCTGATTTTGTGTGCCTGATGTAATATAGGAGCCGCTGGTTGTGGCAGTGCATGGTTGGTTCTCGAATTGATCGGCTATTTAGTCGGCAACACAGTCTGCTTTTTTGTTCTTTGTAAGGGCTGGTAGGCTTAGAGATTTCCTGTAGCTGTTGATTCCTTGAAGTAGATCGTCTTCTTTGTCTGCACATGATATTGGTCAAGTACTTTTTTGAAACTTTAAATACTTAACTACATCATTAATAAATGAATTAATCACAATATATATATATATATATATATAAACTACTTCATTCATCTTCAAAAAACTTTGTAAACTTTGTACACACCGTTATGTTAGTTTATAAAAAGAAAAGAAAAAAAAAAATACTAAGAGGATTATGCATGCAATTGAACCTTTAAAATGATCTTAAAGTTCATGACTTTTTTAGAACACAAAAAAAAAAAAAAAAACGTTTTAAAATTTTGGGCACATGGTGAATATAAGCCTAACAACAAAGTGAAGACTGTAACTGACATATTTTACTAATGGATAGTGGACAACTGACAAAATTGAATTTTATTCAGGAAAAGCTGACTAAATGTACTAATTTTTCGTCTAGACAAAGTTGAAGACAATTTCTCTTGAAATATTGGAGGGCTCTAAAGACTGATTTTTCAAGCCAACTCTACAGGAACAAACTGCATAAAAAGTTATTTTCAATCGAAGAATAAATGAACATAAAAAAAAAAAAAAGGCCGGTACTAATCCTTATTTTGAGATGAAGATACATACTTCTTTTCTATTACTTAAATTAATTACTAATAGTCAGCATAAATCACTTCTAGCAATTTTATACCAAGCACTTTAATGCTTCTTTTTAATGCACTTTTAAAGAAATTACTTCATTTCAATTTTCTTCCCTTAAAACTTTTCATTTCAAACCACTTTTCATCTAAAGGGCCCTAAATTAAAAAAAAAAAACAGAACACATCCAGCATAGGAACAAAGTAATTCATGATTATGAAAAGGACAACCAGCAATAAATTGAGCCATTCAAGACAGAGAGCAAGAAGAGAGAGAGGTGTACCACTAACTACCATAATGGAAAGCAAGAAGAAGACATGAAGAAGTAGAGAGAAGATGAGACTAAATTTGAAGGATTCCATAATTTCTGCAACAAATTAAAGACAGAGAGCTAGCTAGAGATCCTTCGTAAAAGCTTGAGATATATGCAACGTACAAGATTAAGGAGTTTGATTGTTGGAAGCGCTTATGAGTTACGAAGTGTCAACAAAGAAAAAGCAATTCAGGTGTTTTTATAGGATGCAGAGAGACTGACAGCTGTGCGTTGACTGGTATGACACGTGTTAGACATGCAGCTTATATACTGCAAACACGAGTCTCTTGTTTTAAAATTTTGTGGATAGCCCAAGTGTTCATGTTCTTGCACTTTCAAACATTAAATATGAAAAAGTTAGGGTTATATATATATTAGTCTTTCAAGTGAGTGTAACACTATTTTTTTGTACAGGGGTCAAACACAGAGAACATTGTTAAATGGTAGTTCTGATTTCTGAACTTCTGAGAATCTGAATAATAAAATTCTTCCTTTAGTTAAAAGGAAAAAGAGTTATGATCATTGACCTTGAAGCTAGCTGATCCAATTTTGTTATAACATTCGAAAATGGAAAGTCTTGGATCGAGTTAATTTGATTAGAGCACTTAATGAATTAGTTTGAAGGCATTTCTACCAAGACCATCATTCATGAAAGCTTGTTAAAAACTTAAAACTCATTGAAATCTAACACATATTCAAGGAACGAATGAAAAATATACATATTGGTGTCCATACACATTAATTCATTAACCACTCAACTTTTTTTCTTCTCCTTCAACCTGCTTATTTTAATCCATATAAGTTTGGAGACCACTCTTATTCTTTCTTTAAACTTTATCCTTATTTCCTATTGATCTCGTAGCCCACATCCCAAGCATAGATATATACAGACGTATAAAAATTTAACACACAAATGCCTAAAGTTGATTTTCGGGTATGAATGTGTTCCACGTTAGATAAATATAAAGATAAAGAGTAAACTTTGAATATGTTACTCCTTCTTCTAATAGGTTAACGTTGGTTGAAATTCCATACACAACAAAGTAGCATCAAATAGGGGTGGCAGTTTGACTCAACGGGTCAGTGCCCCTCAATTGCAGGTACCTACCATGTTTGGGTCAATTTGGGACAGATTAATTCGGTTCCAAACAATTCGGTGCATGCCCCGTTACTTATAGTACCATTTCAGATCGGGTCAGATTTTATCCATTTTGTCATTTATGTTTTAAGTATTTTTACCTTTTCGTAAAAAAAGAAAAGAGTATTCAAAACATAAACGGTTTGGATCATTGACTCACGAATACCTGATCCGAACCAAACACAAAACACCAAAAACGTTCAATTCAATTCGCCTTGTGGGACAATTCGGCTTAGATCCATCCTGGACTAACCCATTGCCATTCTTAATATCAAAAGTAGTATCATAAAAGGCCCCAACTTACGTCACGTGAACACACACAACGAGAGTCCCAACAAAAACCTTGTTTTTTGCAAGTGGAGCTGAGGCACTTGAGATTGTTCAGTGATATGCAAATCACTTATAGTCGAGTGATAAAGTAAACTTTCGATGTCAATCTCTTGTGGAGTTACAGTAGTTTTAAAATTATTTAATTATTTCAAAACATAGCAAAACATAAAATAAATAAAAATACTTAAAATAAATAAATGACGATAAAGTAGTTAAATAATTAAATAACTAAACTAACTAAAAATAAATGAAGAACTTTAATTAAAAAAATGAAAGAAGTAATGAGAATTTTAGCTTGCTTACCAATCATATTTTGGATTATTTAATTAAATTTAATAATTGTTCATAAGTTGATATTATTGATTTTTCCAGTAAAGTTAGAAAATTTCAATGATCATGTCAACTTTCACTTACAATTAAATAATCAATTTCTTTGATCGAGATAATTAATTAAATAATTAGAATGAGTGCAGAAAAATTATATAACCATCTAAACTAACACAATTATCATGTAATTAATTTAGATTCATGTTCAAGAGAACATAATTAGATGCAGATGATATTTCTAACAAACTAATTCACAGATATTTACTTTAATTATAAATAGTGATTTGATCTATCTACTATTTATAATTAAAGCTACGAAGAAAAATAAACATAAAATAATATCAAACTTTTGTATAATAATTAACTTACTAATTCAAAGTAATCATGATAGCATAACTAAAATCCCATATATAAATTTAGCAAAACATAATTAAATTCACTATCATAAATTTAATTATTAAAAGCACAACGTTTACAGTAATAATACTACAAAACTAGAAATAAAAATATTAATAATAAAACAGATACCAAAACTCTTGAATTGGTTATGTTCATACTCCAAAAACTTGAAATATTATACGATAATATAATATTTATCTCTAAAATATCGTAAAATTAAACTATAAAAATAAAAAGTTACATAAAAAAAAAAAACAAGAAAGAGAGAAAAATTGAAGTGAAGAACATTAAAAAAAACTATAAACTAAGCTTACGTAACATATCCTTTTAACATATATGGAGCACGGTATATACAGGTAAAGGAGGCGGTGAAAGTTGATACTAGTGTACCATGTGTCAACATATAATTGGCTGAAACACTACAGAAAAAGACAAAATGTAACACGTGGTAGGACTTGAATCGCTGGATGGTGCCGCAAAAATGCAAGTGGAAGTAGCGGAGAAAACGCGTGACACGTGTTGGATCATGAATAGTGGGACGGCGCTGACGATGCAAGATTGTAAACATGACATATTTTAATTGGCTAAAATTGCGGCCAAGCGTATGACACACGCTAAACGCATGTTATTGAGCTGTCTTCCACATGGCGTCCTCTGATTCGTAAAACTTTGATGTCGTGGAGCCTCCGTTCTGGTGTGGATTGTGGTGCGTATAATGACGTGGATGGTGGCTTAGATGAAATTTTTAAGTAGATCCATGATTTCTTCTATAAGTATCCATATTTTTAAGTACATTTATAAATCCTTTTATAAATCAACTTATTTAATTAAATTCATAAAAAATTCAAAAAATTATAAATTCTTTCTAAATATTTATGAACCTAAAAATGATCAAAAATGTTTTTAATTTGGATAAAATCTTTAAATAAAATATAAAAATAATGCTTAAAATATAACAAAATATTAATTCATATATTGATTTGTCATTTAGAGCTCATTGCGTGAACAAGTACTATCCAACACGTTTATGGTAATTTGTTACAAACCGGCGCCTTATGTTTGGATGATTCACTGTTTTCAAGAGAACAAAACGATTTGTGGTTTTAGTATTCTCAGCGTATTATATTAACCTAATAACTCGTATTGTAATAACAGAACATCATTACGATTTAGGAAGCAACAAAGGATAAATTTTAGGAAGTGAGACAAAACTTGATACATCAGGAAACGAGAGTCCATCCATTCAAAGTGGGATTAGAAAATCAATCACATTGCTAACAATTTGCTGATACAATATCTTCCAATTATTCATTGAGACGAGTAAAAACAAAACCAAATGAACTTGGTGTGGATTTAAAATACAACAAAGTAATGTATAGAGATTAGAGGACTCAGAGGACTGGACCTTTCTACTCTTCAGAAATAGGAGACTCATAGCATTGTGAAACTATTTCAACACCATCCACGCCAACCTTGGCAAGGAAACTATTGAATCCGCATGAGTCCAGCTCTTGAACTACATTATCAACAACCTCTCCTGCTTTTACTAATCCAAATGTCAAGACAACATATTATGCAGTATCAATTCAGAAACACATAACTTCATATGCAAAATCTTTTGAAGATTCCGTGTTTTGGCCAACTTTGTTCCCTTTCTAAAAGGTCACATCTTGCCTTTTACCAGCTACACCTACGTAATTATGTATGTAACTTGGTTCAACACCTATGTAACTCAAATGTCTAAAGTGAACGTTTAAATTGCGTTTATGTGCTCATTTTTCCAAAAGATAGGACTGATCTGACTCTTTTGATAGCAAAGGGATTAATGTGTCCCAGAGGGACTGCTAGGTATTTTTCCCTAAAGATTTTTCAGTACATTGCTAATCAAGCACATATACACAAACACTAAAAGAAATGCATGCGTGCACATACACTAAAACTAACTTGTAATTTGGTGAGCAAGATGAACTGAACAATAAAAGGATACAAATTGGCAATAGCGTCAAAACACAGCCTCCACCTCCAGCTCCTGTCAACTTGGAAACTAATTCGTACTTTGACGTTGTGCGAAGAACAGTTTCTATTGAAGTATGGCTGACCCCCATGCATTGTAGCAGACCCTGGTTCATTTCCATCAACTCTTGTATCTTCTCTTCTTTTTCATTTATGGCAGAGAAGTCAAATGAATCACAAGCGGGGGACTGAAAAATGGTAATCAGTTCTTTGCTAATTGAATTAACCGCATTGAACACAGACTTCATGGCATCTGGATGCTTTGAGGCTCTTTCTGAAACACTAGCAACTAGGGCCTTCGTATTTTTCTCGACTTTTGTGTCAGTGATTAGCATTGTAAGTTCTATATTGTTTTTTATGGGCGTACAAATACCTGATCTGAACTGGATCACGTTTCCTGTTTGCATAAAGTATATCATAATGAATGATACACTTTCTAATCAAAAAAGAGAGAAAAGAAGAAGAAGAAGAAATGCTAGAGTATTCTACCCCCCCCCCCCCCCCCCCCCCCCTCTTTCTCTTTTTATGTCAAGATTTGTAAAATCCTAAATGTTTACATTCTTCTATTAAATCAAGTTGGGTGATATCCTCTCAGCTATAGCAATTACTGTACTTGATCATAAAACAATGAGGAAATACCGATATGAATTATCTTTCAGTAAGAATTAATTATTAATGCTGCTTTACTTGTAAAGGTATTATATTAGATTATTCATATCATTATAAATAAATAAATTGGATAAAAGTAATTTTATTTTTTTATAATATTAAAAAGGTTTGTGAAATTGGCTGGAAAACACGAACATGAGCATGCACAACATGAACGAATACAACACGAACACGAACACGCACGACACAAACACGCATAATATGACTTGATTGACACCCTTAAGAGAAGGGATCTGTAGCCTAATAATGGTATCATAATGACAACACACTTCTAGATCACTTGATTCATCATAATGTCAAGTCAATTGCCAATTTCTTGATTATAATTCTAGAATGACATAAGGTTTGCTACTCATCTAGTGAAAAATCTATCACTATTCCCTTTCAATTTCAATGCACAGTTTAGTTCCTAGCATCTTCCCAACATAGTTCCTTTGTCATATGAACAAGTTGATACACAGAAGTAAACATCAAACAGAAGAAAATCATAGTTAGAAATGTGACATTTCATCAAAAAGTATGTCAAGGCTGCTAATTGCAGTTTTGTTTATGAACAATCATAAAGTTGGATCATGTTATATGGGCTGAAAGAGACAATTGAACCAATATAGCAACTAAAATTCCTGCTACATAGGAAGCTCATAGTCATTCAACTTAACTTAATGCTGACAAAACAATAATCAAACATATAACAAATAATCTTGGTTGGTTAGATGAGATTAAAGGAAGTTACGCACCAGAACTAAAATATTACGAAAAAATAAAGTTATTAAGGTTGTGCACCTAAAAAATAACATACCGTATGAGCTCACAGTGTTGTCAACTCCGGATGGCTTTCCATGGATTATCTTTTCACCTTCAAAAGCCCATTTGTTCAGCAACTCAATTTCACCTTCTCCGAACTTAAACCATTCTGTTCGGTTGGCAATATCGTAGTTTATAGCATCTGAGAAAACAAGCAACACTGCTGAAAGCGCAACACAGAATGCAGCAGAGGAACCAAGCCCTGAGCCTAGAGGTAGCTCTGATCTAACAAGAACTTCAGCAGCCTTAAACCTGAGACAAGCCTTAAATCTAAGACAGGGTAGAAAAAAGGATAAAAGCAAGAGATCAATGGAACAGAGGAATATTTAACTCATACCCTTGTATGGATAAAAACAGCCAAAGAAAAGCTGAGATTCCAGAAGCAAGTGCAATTTTATCCTCTGGAATATTTTGTTCTTCAACTAGAGCTGCAATTGCTTCAATTGACTCTATGGAGCATGAGGTTGGTGTTGAGGGGAAGGGGCAATCCAACCCAGATAGTACTTCTTTGAGTCTAGCAACAGGCCATGAAAATTCTAATTCCATATCCTTCAGCAGCAGTCTGAGGGTGCCATCATCTCCTATAAATCCCGGGGAGGGGAGGGGGGAGGCAATAAGGCTTTACTTACTCATGCAAGAATTAAACAAATAAAATGCTTATCGAGGAAATTAAATGGAAGAGGAACCATAAGTAGAATATTGTTTAAACAGTGAGACCTTGTGATTGTCAAAGCATTAGCACGCACAAAGTTAATCTAATTTAACCTTACTCATTCCAGTGCAAACCTTACTATCACCTCTAACATATACAGAAAAGTAGTAGAACAAAGGATCATACAGTTTCTTGGGTCTGGGTTCCAACAAAAGGTTAACTTATTCGAAAGAGCAACACATCACAACCATACACCAAATTTGATCTTCATATTTATGGGACTAGTTCGTACACCCACCACTGCATGTTTATAATCATTATTCCCAGAAAAGCCAAAACAATTCAAAGCTTATTAGCTTGATAAATTGATATGTACCACCACACACAAAAATTTAGGCATAATTAATATCAGCACAACCTGAAAAGGCATTTATTTAAACACGAATTGAAAATTGCAATTACTGTACGCCCTCAACTTTCTTCTAAACCCAAACAAAAGCCAAAATAGCTATACCCAGAAAACCAAGAAAAAGAAAATACTGAAACACTTCATAAGATCTCAAATTCAAAGTCAACCCATTATCAGAAAACTTATAGGAAAGCAAATTCCGCACCGCCAAGATCACCAAATCGACAGCAAAAAAACAAAAGCAAGAAAACCCAATAGAGAGGAAGAGAGAAAATTACTATCAGTACTGGGAAGACGAAGAGTAACGTTAGTGTAGAGGTTAATGGAAGCAGCAAGTGCCGTAGATCCATGTACCACCGCGTGTTCACCAGCAAGTATGATTTTGCCAGGAGCTCTTGCTTCAACTTGCATTGTAGTCTTTGTTTTCTTCTCTAAATTTGTGGAATCCAAAATCGCTCAGAAGCTGGTTTTAATTTAACAGCTAGTTTTGGAGTGTTTGAGTACGAGAAGGTGCTTTAAATGTGAGAAATATTTGTTTTTCCCAAGCATGGATGGTCATTGCCGCGCTGGTCAGTATTGGCCTGCGAACGAATAGACCTGGTCTAATCTAAACAACTTGTTTTTACTCTATTAATTATTGTGCTTTCTTTCTTTTAATTATAGTCTACTCTTTTTTAACTTCAAAATTAGGTGCAATATAATCTACTCTTAGAACTTAGTTGACGAACTTTTTAGACTTTTTACGAAGTTTAACGTCGGCATATATTTTAATTTGGAATGATTCTGGTGGGTGAGACCGTCTTTGTTATCTTCTATAATGAGAAAGAAAAATTATTTATTGATGCTAGACTATTAGTTTTATATCAATAATAAGCCTCTTTTTGACTTTTTGTTCTTTAAATTTGTAATTTAAAATTTTTATTTATTTAAATCAATATATTTTTTTTTGATGAAAAATTATTGGTTAATTTTTGAAACAAAGCTTACATATTCCTACAAGTGTAGGCCAATAACATGAGGGAAAAAAGTCACAAGCACATTGTGCGTAGTAATTTTATAAAATAATTCGAGTTTGAGTTTAAAATTTGCGTTTTAATATTGAGCTTATATACGATCTTAAATATTTTTTATTGTTGGCAAATTTTAACTAAATTTTAATAATTTAAAAATATAATAATAGCCAAATCTAATAAAATTTTATTGAAATAAAAAAATAATAACATGAGGAAAAAGATGACAAGGACTGGTTAAAGTTCTCTCCCTTAATATTTATCACTACTCCTTATTTAATTATTATCTTCAAGCATGTCTTCATTTTTATAAAATGTCATTACTTGTTGCGTAAAGTAATAATTTTATAAAATAATGCGAGTTTGAAGTTTAAAATTTGTGTTTTAATATTGAGCTTATATACGATCTTAAATATTTTTTATTGTTGGTAAATTTTAACTAAATTTTAATAATTTAAAAATATAATAATAATCAAATCTAATAAAATTTTATTAAAATAAAAAAATAATAACATGAGGAAAAAGATGACAAGGACTGGTTAAAGTTCTCTCTCTTAATATTTATCACTACTCCTTATTTAATTATTATCTTCAAGCATATCTGAATAATTTTCATTTTTATAAAATGTCATTACTTGTTGCGTAAGCTGATAGCCAGCAATCATATTCACCAATTCTTAGTTGTATTTTTTAGAAATAATGAGAAATATCTGCCTAACAATACATAATTTATTAATTTTAAAATAAATAATATTCTTAGTTAAGAAAAGACATTAGATACAAATATAGCATGAACAAACGATCTACAAACATTATTCAAATACTAAAGTAAAAAGGTATAGCTAATTTTTCTCTAATAAAAGCATCATAAAAAATAAAAATAAAAACCAAAATGGAGATTTCGAATTACAAAAACTATAAAGCAAAGAATAAGTAAAACATTAAATTTATTTGTACAAAAACTAAAAACCAAAAAAAATCATAAATTGAAAATTATAGAAATTATAAATAAGTATTATCTAAGGATGATAACTCTCACATTATTTATACTCAACATGAACACAACAAAATATAAAATGTTTATTATAATTGCTCAGTAATTATCATACGTTCTTAAAAGACATAATATTTTATAGTGATAAATAATCAAATAGATAAAAATTATTTTTATTTGTAAAAAATGAGACACAATGAAAGCAATAATTTATCATAAACTCCTAATTGACACATTTTGTCAACATTGTATCACATTAAGGGAGGTTCTCCTGCAACTATGTTTGTGAATCATGCCCTATTTAATAGCAGGAATTATGTTTTAAAATCAATACAAAATTAACATCATTTGTACTCAGAAAAGACAAATAGAATTACTCAGCAAGAAACTGCCCCTAAGTTGGTAGTTAACCACTGTCCACTGATCACCATCAACACCTCTAGTCAAACCAATGGCATGATGAAAAACAAATACTAAATAAAAATAAATTGACACTCACCTTAATTATAGTATGTCTCATGATAAAATGTTCTTAAAAAATAAATAATTTCTCAATTTCTAAAAATATTTTGCCACATAAAACACCTTAACCGGTGTGTTATTCATTGTAAACTATGGCAATTTCTTGCAATAGTAATTTGCAAACCAAATGAAAGGTTATAATTTAATAGAACTTAGAGATAATGATCATCCACAATGTTAAATTTATCTGGCTTCCCTAGTAGTGTCGCGTATTTCTTTGATGCAAGTTTTAGATTTTATTTTCTTGCCAATCATTAGCTAGAGAAGAGCAGAGACCGGAAGAAACTAGCTTTTAATTAGAATGGTACACAATTGAGATCCTTAAAATAGTCAATCAGATCAAAGAAAATTGATAAAATCAATAAAGAAGATGGGAGCTCAGGTCTCAGGACCTCATGGACTTTAACTTACAGTAGGTAAGAGAATTCATATTATCACATCACTCTATCAAAAATCAAGGTTAACAAATTTTGGTTTTATCACAATAAGTGGATGAAATAATCAATCAGTTTCATCAGAATCCTCATCAAATATATAAAGGTATGGTCTTACAGGTTGACTAGGTTGTCCTTCCAAGGCTTCAGTCTCATTGATTATCCCAGGTGCACTCCATCCTAATCGCTGCTTGCAAACAGCATCATAAGCTTCAATGTTTAAGCTTGAAGCAAGGAAGAGTTCCACCTCATTTACAAATTGATCAGTCCTTGATGCTAGAAAAGGCCTTGCTGCATCACATACCAATGACTTGAACTCTTCTTCTTTTGCTTCCGGTGTTTTCGTTCGAGATTGTTGCTCGTTCCTACAGAAATACAACGGTTTATGTAGATAAAAACATAGTAAAGAGAAAATATCAAATGGGTCTTCTACTCTTCTTCATATTCTATAAAAAGATGCAAATAGCAATAAATGTTACCTCCTTAGGCAGGTATTGATTATGCCAAGTATATGATGCACAATTATGTCAACATCTTCTTCCTAAAACAATTAGCCAGAGATATTCAGTCACGAAGACTCACTCAGATATATTGCCAACAAAACAATTCATTTTGCAATACAACAAAATGATGGTTTAAGTTGTAATTGTTATAAAGTGTTAGAAGTTGTTATGGTCTATGCACTATGCAGGCCGAGCACTTTAGAATTCAACAATTGGGCTTCCTATGTTTGAAAACAAGACCTCAAGCTAGGATATTATGTTAGAGTTTGTTGGAAAACCGATCTTTCCAAAAGCTTAAGCTTTTAAGAAAGTGGGTGACCAACAACTTCTAACATAAAAGAGCCCTCGATCCTATACAATTCAACCAATACTAAGATTGATTGTAAGCAGCTCAATAGCCCATGAAACTTTCAAAAACTTTTATGAATACAGCATAAGTTAAACAGTCATAGAAAAAGAAAATGTGATCACGTAACCAAAAAATGATTAGACATGAGTTACCTGCAACAGGGATTCTATCTCCCTTTTCAGCCAATTTTCGAGCCATTGATTTGGCTGCCGATACTTTTGCAATTTCCAGTACCGTGCCACGTCGAATATGTCACTTAAGAACCCTGATAGGATCATAGGACATAAAGTTCATCACACAAACAGTATACAAAAATAGCAATGGTCAAACATCACAAAGATGACACGTGCAAAACCTGGTTCAGTATAATAGCACTGTAATCTGTACTTATGAGCTTTTGATAAGATAAAGCTGCAGATAGCAACTACCATGTGAGTTAGACCAACATAAAACAGAACAACAACACAAAAATAGGAAAAGGATAGAACAAAAAGAAACCTGCTATCCAATTCCTGGTTAATGTAATATTGCCGAAAGGAACCTGCATCAAATCCATGAACTACAGAAATGTTCTCTATCTGCAAGAACTCTGGAAAGTTACATGTCATGACAAAACATACAAAAGCACATTTTAATAGAAAAAATAATGTAATGAAATCTGTTAGAGAAGAGTTAGTAACTAATTTTCCTAACTGTTCAAACTATTAGGAGGTGAAAATTATCCTCTTATATGTTATTTGGTCTTAACACTATCCCTCACTTAATGAGCTTTTCTTTAACACTCCCATAAATTTAATGAATAAGCTTTTACTTGTAGGTTGTGTAAACAAATGTGATGGACTCGCATATGTGAGCTCAGAGGCCCATCAAGTGGAATTAATTAGAATCTTATTAACTAAGTAGATGATTGTGAATGACTCTCCCTTAGGGGTTGAGAAGATAATTTGAAAATTTATCAAGTAGAGTTAGAAAAAATCCCATTATCTAAGTAGATGATAAGCCCATGAAGTGAAGATAGACTTTAAAGTTGGATAGTAGTGAAAGAGAGAGCTATTTAATATTAGTGAAAATTTTGGAATTGAGAAGTTTCGAACCCAAAATTTATGCTCTAATACTGTTAGAGAAGAATTAGCAACCAATTCTTCTAAAAACTCAAGTTGTTAGGAAGTGGGCTAACTATCTTCTTCCAAAGTAGATGTTGGAGCCACCACAGAGAATGGATCACTTCCTTGTTTGCAGAAGGCAAAGATTAAGACTAATAGTTATAGAATATCGAAATACTAGATACATATACATGCACACCTTCAAGCGCCCACAAAAACATGTGACGTAGATATTTATAGTTCATATCTATAGGTTCATGACCAACAGAAGAAAAACAGTATAGACAAATTCAACCTTGCAAAGAGGACACTTTACAGAAGAAAGTTTGCGAGACTGCTTGCTACCAACAACTTTGATCCAATGCATGATACAATTGTAACAGAATTTATCTGCAAGAAAAGAATGGGAGTCCTATGACTATAGAGACAATCAAAGGTTCTAATGCAGTTTATGCACTACCGATACAAACACAGAATATGCAATAAGAAAATAGTTGCATCGAAAGTCACTTACAAAATCCATTTTAAAAACTGAATTTCTAAGAACAAATTTCAAAGATCTAGCAATATATATATATAACACGTTAACCCTGCTATCAATTTTGCAGAAGTGTCATTCAAAAATGGGAAAGTTCACCCTGAAAAATACGTCTATAACAGATAGATACTTATTTTGGGTGGCAGAGACAAAATTGAGTTTTTGCATAACTCTGTTTGCTATCTTAGTATCCTCAACAATTAGCTACCACTTGGTTATAATGATTTTATCCAACTATTTGAAGAGTGTAAGGCCTCTGGGTTTCATTTTATCACACACTACTCCCACTCTAAAAATACATCTTACAAATTACAACACATTACTCCCATTCTCAGAAAATAACTGAACCGCATTCTCAGAAAATAATTGAACGGGTCAACCTTACAAGTTTGCTACCATTGCACCTATCCCATACTAAAGCTTTCTTGCATGCAGAAATTAATTCAAAAAATCCACATAACAGACACATAACTTAAAAAAAAAAAAAAGAGCAGTCAAGTTTCTTAAAGAGTTCACTAGTTCCAACTTACAACCTTAAACGTATAAAACTTAACAAGAAGTTTCTTTACAAGAAAACCCAATATGGAAAAATTCAGGGCATGTCCGGATTTTAAGAAAAAAGGAGAGAAAAAAAAAAGAGAGAGAGAGCAATTGGGAAACATACGAAGGCATTGATCAAGGTAGGATTCTTCAAGAATAGATCCGAGGCAGATTGGGCATGGATTCGATTGGTCGGAAGGACACGCGTTGTTCTGGGGCACCTCCTCCTGCTTCATTTCGCTTTTAAATCTCTTTTAACTGGTGAAAGAACTACAAAGCTTCAGATGGTCAAGTAACCGTACGATGTATATCTTAGGGCTAATCCTTCTTAAACTTCCTTTAACTAAGAAACAACACAACACTACGTTGTTGCAACCTTCCTCGGCACCTCTCTACGGTGAGACTCGTTATTTCAGAAGGGTCGGCAGCATTCGAGCATCGAACAATTATCGTGGCTTACAAGACATAAATACATGTCGTTTTATACTTCTTAGCAATGAACATATGTCGTTTTGCTAACTTTCCTCATCCAAAAAAAAAATTTAATGGCAAGTTTTCTCCAGTTTGCTAGCGGGAGAACTAGCTTTCAGTTGGTGGCAGTTTGTATTATTTTGACATATTCACGGGGCATTATTGATAAAATTTAAGTTTATACTATAATTTCTTCGTTAATAAAGTTTCAATTTTACCTTTTTTTGTTTAGGAAAATTATGGAGAAATTCTAAATTTTATTTCGAAACATCTCGTTAAATAATTAAATATAATAAAATGAAAAATTTAACCATTTTACTTAAAATTAAAAAATATATCTCAAATCCCACACCCCACACCCTTAAAAACAACAATTCTTTAAAAAAATTTCATACATCCTACCTCTTTTTCCTCACTCAACTTCACCTCTATTTTCATATTACTATCTACAACTCTAAACCCTAACCTAAACATTAAAAAATTTCATACATCTCATCTTATCTCTTCTCCATCACCTCCATTTCTATATTACTATCTACATCTCTAAACCCTAACCCAAATATTAAAAATAGAGGATTTTATTTTTAATATTTGGGTTAGAATTTAGAGTTGTAAATAGTAATATGAAAATGGAGGTGAAGGTGAGTGAAAGAAAAGAGGTGGGATGTATGAAATTTTTTAAAAAATTGTTGTTTTTAAGAGGGTGGGATGTGAGGAATTCTCTATTTTTAATATTTGGGTTAGAGTTTAGAGTTATTGATAGTAATATGAAAATGAAGGTGAAGGTGAGTGAAGGAGAAATTATAGGATGTATGAATCTTTTTAAAAAAAATTATTGTTTTTAAAAGGGTGAAATATGGGGTGTGAAATGTTAGATATATTTTTTAATTTTAAGTAAAAGGGTTAAATTTATTATTTTATTATATTTAAAATATTTAATTAAAATTTCTCGAAATTTTTTTAAATAACATAATTTAATGCATCACTATAAATATGATAAATATGTATTTTTAAAGGGATAAAAATTGAAAGTTATATACTAATCAAATGAAAGAACAAACGACACTTGCTCATTTGTTGACACAATCCAATCCATGAAAAAATCACACTCACATATGGATGACAATAATTAAGATAAGATACATCATCAATGTCCACATTAACCAATTCCTGCAGAAAACATGCTTTCGACGACTTCCAACCTGCTTTCGAAGATATCCAAGAATTACTTTTCACATAGTAAACCTCAACTTGGAACCACCCGATAAACTAACAATTCATTTGTGTCCATATGCATATAACAAATCCAAGTTATAGTCATTGGTTTTGGCATCAAACCCGAATCAGAAACAATCCCTAATCAAACTATAATACACTGTTCTTCTTCAGGTATTTTAGAAGTTATCTAGACAAGTCATATCTAATAACAACATTCATTATGCTTTGCAGAGCTAATCAAAATTTTGAAGCTCAGCTTTACTCAGGTACATTCTTCAAAATCAAAATAGACTAGATCAATTGTCTTACTAACTAATTCACAGTTAGTATAACAAGTAGAGACCATGAGAGCATTAAAATCATGATTATACATGACTTAGCATTTTCAATTAATACCAGCTTCCCAATTGAGCCTTTACTTGACTTTGCCAAAATCTCCACATGCTTCACTGATTGCAGATTAAGCAGTAAGAGAAAATTGGCAGACTAGAAGTAACTTACTCGTAATACACCTTTTTCTTCACAGTACCTTCCAGAATCCCATCAATTCCAAAAGAACCAGATATTTGTTGGGGATCAACTGGACCAGGAAGCTGGATTGAGATAGAGAAGCGACCTGGAGGGCACAAATTTTGTGTTTGCATATGAAAGATTTGGGAGTGCTTGCAAACTAACTTCTCACCGGTAGTAGTAACTCCATTTATTATTATTTTCCCTTCGGAATCAATGTTACAACTAAAGTCCTCTGCATTCAAAAAATTGTGCTCAGATTCATCATCATAGTAAATTCCTATGGATGAGAAAGCATAAGAATATGATGCACAATCATGTGTGTTAAATTCTGTATGGTCACTACTTCGCTTTAGTACTTAAAGGCTTAAAGCTCACAAAAAGTAGGCTGAATTTAAAAAAAAAAAAAACTTCAATTATACTACCATTAAGAAAAAAAAAATTCTAAAACAAAAGTTATAACTATGGTAACAAGAATTTTTTTCAATATACTCAATAGTGAAATAATCGGCAAGTAAAACAATTCATCAACTGAATGACAAAAAATGGGTCAAACTTACTTTCTTCCCTTGATACCCCTGGGAGGGAGACACGAAATAAGTATGAATCCTCGGATTCACCGATGTCTACCAATCCTATTGTCGGTCCTATCTTTCCCATAGCAGCACTCCCAGTAAGCGCAACCCCAACTTTGGTAGTTTCCATAACATTATTCCATTCTTCCTTTGTTGTAGAAGAAGGCAGAAATATCATAGCTGGGCCATTTCTTTCAACAGGCTCAGCTTCCTTGGTTGATGACTTAGATTCCGTTGGTAACCGAGGATCGTTATTGCTAGATGGCATTTGAGGTCCAATGTATGGCACGCTATTCAGGGGTGCCACAGCAAGAACTGGTCTATCAGGATTTATAGATGGAGATTCCTTGACTTCGTTCCGTCTAGACCTGTATGAAGTCATATGTATATTAAAATACACTATACTAAGATGACACTTTGTAAATGATGGGCAATCAGTGGAAAAACATTCAAAATGAATAAAGAAATATTAGTCACACATGCAACTAGAAGAAGTTGCAATGAGACCAAGGAAATGAAAGCTTCTGCAAAAACTTCCAAGATGAAACAATCATATTAGTCATGTACCTGATGGTTAATGCATGACATTAAAACCTTCAATCAAATTAGAAAAAGTCATAAGGTGTGTTATGATCAGAGAAATAAAGCACATGTATAAAACAGTTAAAGGCACCTTGATAATAAGTCAATGAAGTAATTGCAAAATATTGCAGATCTATAACTTAAAAGTAACTGTGGCAAATTAAGATTAAACATGGGAATAATGTTGCAATTATAATATCTTTGCAGATTTTAAAGAAGATATCACCTTTATAACCTTTTCTGTAGCCATTATGGTTTATTAACTAGGTATCATAGATTTATACAAGAATCCAGGCACAGCTTACATGGACAGATTGGGTTTTGGTAACACTAAAACAATTGCACCCCCAACCTCCAATTGACATAAAACGAATTCTTAATAAGATTCATTATTATTTCCAGAAAGCTTAAGGCAATCTAAAACTACTTTTGTCTTCAATGATTGAAAAAGAGTCCAAATATTCCCATCAGATAGCCTGCTTTGAACATGGTTTTCAACAAAATAGCTTCAAAAGTCCAGCACAGTAATAAATCTTTTGAATTGATTCAGTTACTATTAGAGAAGTATTACTATTGCCCACCACTCTTGTCCAAAGCTTAAGGAAGTAGGAGGCAGACCAACATTTGGATTCTAAATCCAGTTTTTTAATTTTTTAAGACATCCCCCTAACTTGGCTGTACATATTTTGAAAGGACATCAAATAAAAATCTTAACCAAAATTAAATGCAGGACTCCAACACTAGTAGATCTCCAGCTTTTATATCATAAGCTAACACTAATTTTATCCTTTTCATAATCCTAAAAGTTCCTAATATTCTTCAGCAGATGCAAAATATATATGGAACAAAACAAAATCAGATCCTTTATTTCTCTTTTCCGTATCCACTGGCCACAAGACCAAGTTTCACTGAATCGGAAAAATCCGCAAATCAGTATAATAAAAAAGCAGTCCCGTAAGTTCCATGCAGACCATATAAATGCCAGATATAAAATCGCAACATTAGGTTTTTTTTTTTTTTTTTTAGGGGGAAAAAATCAGAAAGGCCACAACCATTCACCTTTTTCAATATAGCAGAAAATGAAAAACCATAGTTAGGTTAGTAAATCCGACTCCATAACCCATTTATTTTCAAGTTCATACGGTAAAAAATGTACACCAAACACACCCAAAGAATGTACAAAATGTACGAAAATAAATAACGAAATTATACCCAGCTGTAGAAGTCATCGGTTTGTGCTCCAAGATCATCAAAGCGGGAAATCAGCGACGAGGTTGTGGGGGGCTTGATGCTTTGTTTGCAAGTCAATTCACAGAGGAAAACTTAAGTATGGCTCTAACAGTTCCTGCTATTTTGCTATTTTCATAGGAATATATGTATTTCAGGTAAACTTGAGTATTATATTCCATCACATTAAATGTATAAGTGCTCTAACGACAATTATTCAAATAAGCATTTTTTTAGTAGTTAAAACTATTAAAATTTATTATTTAATTTTTTTTTGTATCAATTTGATATACTTTTCAATATGAAAAGAGTGAAGCTTGAAGTTATCTTTTGTTTAACGGTGGAGGGCCTTACGTATCTTGTAACTTATCTCAGAAAATATATAAGCCATGTAATTTTTTAATAGACACATATATTTTGTTATTTTTATAAAATTAATTTTAAAATTTTATTTTTACTATTCATTGATAAATTAAACCAAATTGTTAAATTTATAAGATTATTTTTAAAATAATAAATTTATTTAAGTTTCTAGAGTAATTATAAATGATTATAAATAATTTTATAAATTTATTTACATAACTAATATATAATATAATTTTTTTAAATTATTTAATCAATAATTAAAATATAATTTAAATGTTAATTTATAAAAACAATAAAATTTATATAATTTATTAAAAAGTTTTAAATTTTATTTTTTTAAAAGGGTTCTAAAATTTCATTTTTTATTAATAAATAAAAAATATACACTCACATATCTGAGTGAGATTATAATTTAATTCATAATAGAAAAATTATAAGTTTTATCACCTAAAATACAAAAAAATTTCAAACTTTATCAAATTTAAAATTTAATAATAATTTTATATTTTAATAATAATTTTTTTTTAAATATAAAAATTAAAATAAAAAATTGTTATATATAGAGGTGAAAATCGAATATACTGAACTTAAGTTTTTTTTTTTTATAAACATTATTCAAATTTGATTTTTTAATAACAAATAACATAATATTTAAAATGATATATATTTTTTGCATTTGTAAGGTGTGGCTCAATGATATATGGATTATGGACCAAGAGTTTCTGATTTGTGCACTAATTGCAATTATTATGAAGTGTATTCTTTAGTATTTTTAGTTTTAGATATTATTTATGCTAATTAAATTTTGTTTCTCAATTGCAATTGTTCATTTGGCAATTTTTTAAAAGTGACATGTGATATATGTGAACTTCTGGAATTAAAATTTGATATCATATTTATGAATAAATTATTTCTTCCTTCAAATTTTTTAAAAAAATATTTTTTAATAAACCGATCGACCAAGTGGTTTTTTCATTTCCTGATGGTAGGTTTCGGTTTGGCATTTGAAAAACCTAATAGGTCGGTTCGATTCATTGTTATGTTTTAAAAATGTATCGTATCCAACAGTAATTATTAAATATATTTGATTAAAAAATAAGTTAAAAAAATTAAAAATTAAGAATTAAAATCGTTATCAAATACTTTAGTATTTTGCTGAAAAATTGTATATAAGTTATCCAATATTCAGATAAATTTAAACCATCCAAGTAAGATATTGCCTGGAAATTGTACAAAGAAGATATTTAGTTTGGCTGTTATGATATCATGGAGATGGTTTGGAAAGTATGGAATGAAGTTGTTTTTAAAAAATTGAAAACTGACCCTTGATGATCCAAAAGACTAAGAAACAGAATACAAGAATTTCGAGCAGTATTATTATATTAGGTGTTGAAGATTGTCAAATGATAAGCAGGATGACGTGTTATACATTCCAAATTCTTGCCAGCCATTGCCTTTAAGAGCTGTTAAATATAACTTTGATATTGCATGGGTATTTAATGGTCGAACAATGATAGATTTTGTTATTTCAGATTTTAAACATGATAAAGCATTTGAATGAATAAGGAAGCTTCATAGATCATACTCTGCATATGAACATGCCCTTTTCAGGAAAAATCAATCGGTTTACATGAAAGGTGACGTCAAAATTATAATTGAAGCTTTTATGGGAGATAACGGAAATTTGATATCTAATAAAGTGCAAGAATGACTTAAGGAAGTATATTATAAGTTGCTCTTTATATTTTCTTTATTCTCACCAAGATGGCTTTCAAGGGAGATGAGTTTCTTTGCACATAATAATCTAGTTACTCAGGCTTTTTTATGATAGAAGTGAGGAGCATGATGAAGTATTGTTTAACTATACAATTGAGTATATATTCGAATAAAATGTGAATGTATAAGAAAAATATTAATATTTATTTTTATTATATATATATATATATAAAAGTTTTATTTACATATAACATTTTTTTTAATAAAATTATACATATATTTTAAGCTATTGGTATTAGTTGTCATTTTTATAATATATTATTAAATTAAATAAGAATTTTAAACATAATAATAAAATAAAGATCATATTCGATAAGAATTCTAATAATATGATGATTATTACCTTCAATAAAAATTATAAATATTTTTTTTATTAAAAATTAATTTTAAATATATTGTAAAAATTATAAAAAAATTAATTTTGTATTTATTTTAAATATATTGTAAAAATTAATTCAAAAAAATAAAATAAATAAAAATAATTCAATTATAAAACACGTATTTTTAAGTAATTTACTAAAAAGTGATTATATTAGTTTAATTATTTCAAATATTTTAACACTTATTATCTCATAAAGAGTAATGATACATAATATTATTTAAATAAGTCATATCATGACTTATACCTAAATTAGTGATCGATAAAAAATAAATTAAATAATAAATATTACATAAAATTTAATGACATATTTTCAATTATAACCCAATTTAGTAATAATAAATAACTTTATTTTTTCGCGTAATATATTAAAATCATAGTAAACTCAAGGATTTTTTAACTTTTCCGAATTAAAAAAAAATTGAAAATTTTAAACTCTCTATTCGTGCGGGTCCCACAAGAAGCATGGTGGTGAAAAAGATACTGATTATCGAGTCTACGAGTTAGAAGTTACCATTTACCACTCATTCCCTCACGTTTTCGTTATTTGTAAACTATCGGCGGCTTCTGATTGCGCTGAATCACTCTACCTTCAAAGAAGAGAAAGAACAATAGCAAGAAAATCGCTAGGACTGGAACAGAGCAAGCAACCCCAATTTTATTGGTTAGCTTATTCTTACTTCTCCTTCTCTTTATTTTTATGTATTTTTTCATAATTAAAGTTTCTGAAGAATTTTTTTTTCTTTGTTTTGATTGTTCTGTTAAGTGCATTTGTTTATGTACTAGAATTATATGCTAAAATCAAAATGTACCGTCATATACGAACTGGGTCCTTTTTTTTTCTTCTTCTTTTGATTGAAGGAAAATTGGGTTGCTTTTATTTTAATTTATTATATTTTTATTTTTGGTTCATTCCATTTTTACTTCGGATCAAGTGGGCATTCTGGAACCTTCAGGAATAGTCATAATGCAGAATAAGTTTCCTCTTTGTCAAGGATGAATTATCCTTATTTGCATGTATGGTTGATTGCATGAGGACAAATGCACGGATTTGAAGCATATACGTATTTTCATTTACAAGTAGTTCGTTTTTGCAAATGGGTTTTGAGTTTTTGATGAAGGCCTTTAAAGAGTTACTATTTTTCCCCAAATATATTCCTGGTAAGGATTCGAAATAAGGAACTTAACTTGATTAGATAAGGGACCATTGCTCATTGGTGTCAATTGAAGTGTCATTTATCTTGGTGGTACCCAAGCTGAGTACTGAGCTTTTAGCCTGATTGTTTAGTTTTATCTAACCACCAAACAAGTTAAGGTCCTAAATACTAATTATTTGCTAAAACAGGAAATTAGTGTTATATTTTGATTTTAATTACATGGCATAACCCACTTCATAGATGAAAGCTTCATTTTGCACCCCTCTACCCCGTGCACATATTTTTTTTTATAATGTGAAAAATATATGCTTTTTGCTTGTTAAAAAATGCGGTGCACATATGTTTTTCTTATAACATAAAAATATTTTATTTAGGGCTTAAATGTGAAACTGTGAATAATTGGTTTTTATAAAAACCAGAGTGTATTTTTTCTAACGATTATCTGTTTCAAGAATTGGACATAGAGGATATGTAGAGACCTATGCTGAAAGAGCTGTGTTTATTGCTTAATATGTCATACTCATATCTATCGTGGACCTACATATTAAACTAAATTCAGATTGCTAGTGTACCTTAACTACTACTTTAATACTCTGATTCAATATTGTCTTTCCATATATAAATTTCATTTGGATTTTTTTATCTGTTTTGAGTTTTTGTCTCAGCAGCATGAGTGTCTTTAATACACATAACATCATTAAATAGCTTTATATGCTTGTCTGTCACTGTTTCTTTGACTTCTTCGTCTGTTTCTTTCACCATCTCCTGTGTTGATTTAACCTATTAACATTTGACATGTGTTGTTCAATTCATGTTATAATGCTGCATGTAACCTTTCTTTAAGCCTCTATTTTTCCTTTTTATAGATTCTGGTTTATGTGCACGACTCTAATGGGGGATTTATATGAGTCTTCAGTAGATGATGATCAACGTTTTCTTTTGTTCTTCATCATGGGTACTTACTTTGGGCCTGATCTCAAAGGAGTGGGGCCTCAACTATCAGTTTTGAAGAGAATAGCTGAAGGACTTCCTCCATATACGTCCGATCAACTTGCTGGATCGCACATCAAAACAATGGAGTTAGAGCAGGTTTACTATTATGTTCTTAGGAAAGCTGATCAATCTGTTGTTGTAAATTTACCTTTGCTGTACCAATTCTTTCACGGTATCCTCCCTACAGATGAACAAGACCCAGCTGCAAACTACCCCCAGTTTTCTGATCTATTTCCGCCCTTATATCATCCTCACTTACAGTTCAAAAACCAGTACAGGATTGTGAAAAACATTGTATTTATTTACAACCCTGAAACATTTTACGTTAACGAAGAGGACATTGAAAGATTCAAAAGGCTAACCAGATTGGATGATTTTCTTCTGGACAAAGATGCTGCAAGGTCACATGCTATTCCCCATAGTGGAATTTTATCCAATGGAGCAATTCAGGTAGCTGATCCTAGTGAAGAATCGCCTTCTTTAAGATCGCCACTAAAATCTAGGAAAACACGACGTATAGATGATCTCCTAGAATGCAGTAACCTTCTTGATCATGACCATGTTATGTCACCAACTGAAACTGACTTAGATCCTGACAACAGTGTCGGTCCAGCTATGATATTTCTTCCATCTCTTCCAGCTAAAGCAGAGTGGTCTAACATTGTAACTGCTGCCAGAAGTGGATTTGCGTTGACTGGAAGTGCAGCCATTGGAAAGGTGGGACCAATTATCGGACATACAGACATTGGCGAATGTGAAGACGCTTACCTGTTTCGTGTATCCCTTCCAGGAGTTGAAAGAGATGAAAGTAAGTTGTCATTTTAGATTAAAAGAAACCAAATAAATTGCTTAAATGCCGTATTTAAAGTTATATCCTTGAAACTTATATTGTCTGACTTGATTAATTGCATGCAAAATGTTCATTAAAGTGCCAAGTAAATCAAAATTACATGTTGCGTTGAAGTATATCTGATTATCTTCATGCCTTTTTCTTTTCCCCTCAGGATGGATCTTGCTGTCGGTATAACTATTCTTTAACCATTTCTTGAAATATTCTCTGATTTGATTTGTAATAGTTTTCAAATTTGTTGTTTCCTATCTTTTCTTTTTTCATTTAAGTTAATAGATATAGTTTTAATTGTTCGAACTTCCTTAAACCTACTACAGTATGACCTTTTGTTTGCTTAAAAATGGTCTCAATGATGTCTTCATCCATGGCTAACAGGGCAATTTAGCTGTGAAGTTGAAAGTAATGGAAAAGTTCAGATAAGAGGAGTGACTACAACGGGTGAGAAGACAGTTTACAGGTATTCCCAAGTATTTGAAATGCAAACTCAAAATCTCAGTCCACCAGGTCATTTCTCTATCTCATTTAAGCTACCTGGTCGAGTTGATCCCCAGCAGTTTTCTGGTAGTTTTGGCATTGATGGGATTCTAGAGGGTATTGTGATGAAAGGCAGAGACGCTTGCTGAAATTACGAGTTTTGCCATGTACAAAGCCTTGCCTTTCATCAATTAGTTACTGTATATTTGTGCGGAACGAAGTAAAAAGGTTGCTGCAAATATACAGAATTTAAAGACCTATCGTGCGAAGCCAACTCTGGTTAGGTGGTTAGAGAACCGCTGAAGTATGCATGAAAATGTGGATGGTAAGAAGTAGATATGTTTACCTTATTGGGAATCTTTCTTAACAATAATAAGCTGATTAGCATAAGGAAACGAGCATGGAAGGTTTTGTTTCCAACTTCCTACAATATATTAAATCTCTGAATTTTCTCCCTTTTCTTTCTATCAAGTTTTTTGATCATGCTGGAACGTAGTTGTTCTCCAAGTGACGTTGACATATTGAGTGGACGAATTTTGTTCCACTGCATAAAATGATTTCTGAGATGTCCAATAAAAAGTAATTGATTTCTCAACCATTCAACAAAGTGGGGAAAAAAAGATTGATAGTTTTCCATTCCAGTTCGTCTTTTCCTCGGGATTGATTGTTGATCTTTCTAAGTGTGACTTCTCTGAGCACATTCAATGATTCAATCCTCTTATTTCTCATGGTGTTAGAGGTTCCTGAATATCATCTGATCTTGTTTTGCAATGTTTTGATCTATTATCATTTGCAGTAAATTCAATATCATTGGTTTTTTCTTCCAATTTTTAGCTTCTGTTTCATCTATCACTCTTGATTATCTTTGCGAGAGCATTCTCAACTCTTTGAACCTGTCTCTGACGCTTTAGTCCCTATCATTCTTAGCTCTAAATACCCCAGTTTGTCTCTACTTGTTTGAATTAAGAAATTTGGGAATTTTGCCTATGAACGATATCTAGGAACATATGAAGAACCTAGATCGTTCTCTCAACATTGAAGACCAAATCTGTGCTGAGCAACTTCCCATGGAGCTCATTGTGGCTGTTGAGTAGTCTAACGAGAACTAGTAAGTCATGATGCATTGTTGACAGTCATCTAACATAGTTGGCAAAAGAATGCAGCTCTTGAAATAAAGGCTTGGTTGAATTTCAACCACAATTTGATCGTTAAACTAGCAACTCTTAATATTTGTAAATTTTATATAGTGTATAAATAACATTAGACATTCACTTTTTAAAAGATTAACCTCCAAGGTAATTAAGTCTCATGATTACTTATAAACTTTATATTAGTTCATGCTTAAATAATGTGAGATAATACATCGAACATTTCTTTCAAAGTATGGGTCTTTGTTTTTTGCAAAGTCCATCATTTTGTATTTTTTACTTATTTTATTATACTTTATTCTATTTGGATTATTTGTCTTCTTTTTTTCTCTTTTGCAATACCCTTTTTTTTAGAGTCAAGACCCAAAGTATTTAGCTCATTGATCGACTGAAGCTTTGATATCATGTAAATTTTATAATGTATAAGTAATATGAGATATTCACTCTTTAAAAAGTTAACTTTCAATGTAACTAAGTCTCATTATTATTTATAAATCTTACATTAATATATACTTAAATAATGTAAGATAATGCTTCTAATAATAATTGTTCTAAGATTAGATACCAATAATATAAGATTTTTTAAAAGTAGAAACTTCCATGCATCTGTCAAGTCAGACATTGAAATAGAAGCATATTAAATTTGTTCTGCTTGGGACAACCTTTGAATGATTGTATTTTGGGTGTATTGATTTGTGTGGTCAATGTGTGGTGTAATCTCCTTTTCATGTGGTGTATGATGTGTTTTTTATTTTTTATTTTTTTAGAAGTCATTGTGCTTGCTAATACTATTTTATTGAGAAAAGTTAAGCAAATTTGTTTATATTAAAGTGATGTTTAATTCGTTGAATGTAAAAATAATGAGAATGATAATTGTAATTGAATTGAATGTAAATGAAATAGTATTACTATTATAGTATTTGTTTAAGCAATATAATTAAAATAAATAATAATATTAAAATAAAGATTATAAAATTATAAATAAAGTAAAAAAAAAACTTTTTTTATTACTAAAAGAGATTGAATGAGTAAAAAAAATAATCATAAATAATTATACAAATTATAAGAAAAATAGAGATGATTAAAGACATAATGAAGATTATAGAGGGCTACAGACGTAATAAGAATTACTACTATTGTTGTAATCTCTTTATATTTCATTACAGAATACAGTCAAATCAAACAAAATAATATATTGAATAATTTTTATTACGATTATAATTACTGTTAATTAAATATATCATAAGGTTTGAATTTACGATTATCTAAACGTGAGATATTTTTATTTATTACCGTTATTTGTATAGGGTGACAAAACTTAGAGTTATTATCAACCACAAGTTTGCTGTGCTAAATGATTTTAATCTGTTTAGTGCTAATCTTAATTAGTATCATGTTGCTAGTATTCTAGTGGCAGAATCTTTGTGTTATTATTGTTAATGAAATTCTCTTATTTGAAAAAAAGGAAAAAAGTTGAAGAATTCAAGGCGACATAGTGATGGTGATAATTTGTGCCTCAATCCAAATGTACGAACTGGATTTTAACCAAACACGAAAGATAAAAAACAATATAACCCGAACTGAATGAACCAATTTACTATTGATTTACTATTATAGTTGCGCGACACAAAACACAAAAATACAACCCGAAAACACCATCATCATATTCAATTAATATTTATTATTATTATATTACTTTTTGGCCTAAAATATTATATTTTGTATTTTAATTAATATGTTAAAATTTTATAGACTTTAACCAATCAAGGACCTAATTGCATCACGACATGATAAGAACCAAACACAAAATATGAATCATGAACCAAATCTACAGACCTAATTTACATTTTTGTGCTGTACAAACTAGCATTAGTTGACTACGTTAATGGCTCTTGTAGTGCCCCAAAGAGTCTTATCTGGTAGGATTTTATTAATGGCACTATTATGTTAAATGCGAAAAGGTCAAAATTGATTTGATAAAGAAGAAAGAAATAAAAAAAACCCTATTACAGAAATAAAGATAACACAAAAGCATTACTTGTCTAGTTGTTATATGTTACAACTGAGTAAACATTGAGAAAGTAAACCAAAAAGGAAAACACTAGCCCAACCAAGATATTTCCATCCTTTCCAAGCATTTCTATCATGAAGTCTGTTTGTATGTTTAGGTCAAATCTTGACTGCTCTTCATTAGTTCAAAAAGGCCTTCTCATTTCAGATTCAAAGGGTTAGTGATGAAAACTACGTGCAAGGTTGCAACCAAGTTTGAAAACAAGCAAAATTGGTCCTATAAAAAGAAAGAAAAATGCTAAAATTCATTTTAGTTTGACTCTTCATTTTTCTTAGAGTAATTGAAACAACATGACATGAATATGAGTGTGGGTAGTCAGACACTCTAATTTGATAAAAATTTTGAAAAAAATGAAAATATATATTCAAAATGTACGACATTTTGGTATCTTAAAAGAGCTTATATACCATTGTTCAAGTAACTATATTAGAATAGGAGCATCAATTTACATTCCCAAAAGAAGTGGAAGCGCCATCTCAGTTAGCATATTGCACACAACTCATAGATTTTAAAGAAATTTGAGGTTTGGACTTGATGTTGTACAGCCTTTCTGTACCCTAAGTTTTTCATGAAGAAATCTTTTAAATTCTTCTGTAAGTTGGCTTTGTCTGTTTGTACGAAAAAAATATGAAAATTACAGAGTTTTTCTCTATAAAATAAGGAAATTTCAAACATAAATGAAAATAGGAATAGGATACTGAACTACCGTATATGCAACAGTTGAAATCATGCATGGGATTCTTTCTATAGCCAAGCAACATAACAACCGTTAATATAATATTTATGATATGAGAAAGAATACAAATTCTTTTAGAACACCGAGAATTTGAAATTTTTGCATAAGCATTTAGGTATTAAACACGCCATTTTCTAATTTTTTTTTTTTGTAAATATATACTAAATTGGAGTGTCTAAGTACCCATATCCATGTTCATGTCATGTTGCTCGGACACAATTACTTTTAGTAAAATGAAGAGTAGAAGTAATATAGGAAAGAACCATCTTATACATAATTGTTTCTAACCTGGTAAAGCATACAGAGAAATATACTTCACTGTAACAACCTAAGAAGCTCTACCTTCACCTTCTCCACATTCTATCAAAATCTTAGAAAATAAACCAAATCTACTTACACTTGTACGATTCTTCTACACTTCCTTTTTAGTCACTGATGATCTGATGGCAACTGCTGGTCTTCTGGTGCTTGGTGCCACATATGCTGGGTATGTAGGGGTGAGACTGTGGGTTGTACATTGTTGGATCCATCCAAAGCTTGCTTCATAAGCATCCTAGGATTCCCAACTTAAGGCGCATGTTAAGAGGGCGTATAGTAAGAGAGACCACCAACAAGGCCCTCGACGAGCATTGCACCTCTTGGATTTGATGTACCAACTTCTTCTGTTAGGTCATCCTTAGGAACTATATCAACTAATAAAAGTCAAACATATCAGTTCTTGTGATTGTAGCTGCAATTTCATACTTCTAAAGTGTCATACGTTTGTTCTCTTCAGTGTGATTCCAAGACCACAATGTCAATTCTAAGATGAACATCTCACATGTCCTAGCAAATACAATCGATGCCTCAACTAATATAATTCCTACATCCTCATTAGCCTTAATAATCTTCTTGATCCTTGCTAAGGGAAGGCTATGGTTCTTCAAATCAGTTGCTTTCTTGATTTCTTGGTATAGTCCTTCTAGAAGCTAATACAAGAAAAACAATTGTACAGAGCTTTTCTGCCACAAAATTCTCACGAAACCTTAGAGATGGAAGAGAAAATAAAGATTTCAAGAATAAGAAATAATTGCATAGATAGATTTCAAAAATAAAAGAAAGAGATGAAAGATGATACAGAGCTTTTGCTTATGAATGAAATCAAATTGTGAAACCTTAATAAACTGCAAAGGAAGCCTTTTCTATAAAGGTTTTACCCCTTACAAAAAAGTGATTGAACATTTTAAATTGAGTAGCACGATACTTACATTGTTCATTTTATTTTTAAAAATTGAATAAATCGGTCTTTTTTTTTTTTTTTTTTTTTGAATTAATGCATATTCCTCACTTAACTAATAGAAATGTTGACACTTTAAATATTTCTTTCTACTTTTAATTTTTTTTATATGAAAAAATTTAAGTTTAATCGAATGAAATCTTACTAATAAGAATTGGTGGATGTTTGAAGAAAAAAATGTATCAAAAAATTAAAAAAAAATAAAAAATAAAATTTTTGAAACTACAAAAAATTGCTAATTGTTCAAATTTATAATAGTTATGTGATTAACGTGGATACAAATTTTTGGTTCAATTTATTTTCAAATTTTCTAAACAATTGGTTCGGTTAAGACTGGATACTCCTAATCTCCTACCTTACACTACCATTTCTAGTGCTAAAATTTCAAAATTAGGATCTAATGCTTTTTTTATTATTTTTTTTTTAAAGACATTTAGCGATGAGATTAAAATTATACAACTATCAAACATTTATCAATACTCCTTAACAGATTAATATATGAAAAAAGTGCTTCATTGATCACTTATCTTTTATAAATTATACATCTTATTTAAAATTGGTATATATTTATCTTCTTTATTTTAATAAGTGATACACTTCTTTCATATTTTAATATACTTTGATCAAAATTCTCAGATGACTAAAATGTCTAAAAACGACTTACGTGTACCACTTATTAAGAACTAAAGTCATAAATATGTATAAATTTCAAGTAAAATAATTGATAGATAAAAATGCTATAGAAGTCTCTTAAATTAAGTTATTTGTGCCGTTTAATTTCTTAGATTATAAATGGTGTCTTTTAGTCCCCCAACTTTGTAAAAAGAGCCGATCAAAAGCAAATTATATTATTTTAATAATTTTTTTATTATAATATTATCATTTTTATGTCAAGTGATTAAATGCGATTAAAACATGGGTCTTTAACAATTATAAAGTTACAATTAATATAAAAAAAATTAACAAAATATTCGTTTTGAATATTTGTTAATTATTACTATTTTATTTTAATGTTTTATTAATTTTTATTAAAAATTAAAATATATATTTAAATAATTCTTTGTTTGAATAATATTATTGTTAATTTGTTAAAAAAAATTATATTAAATTTTATTTTTATTTTTGTAAAAAATAATATTTTAATCGCATTATAAATACTTCATAAAAATAATAATATTTTAATAAAAAATTATTAAAATAATATAATTTATCATTAATTAGTCATGTTAACAAAATTAATGGGATAAATAACATTATTTTTAATTTAAAAAATTAAATAACATAATTTTTAATTTTCCGTAACACCTCATCCTAACTAATATATCCAATTAAAAAAAAAAAAAAAAAAGCTCCTTCCTCGATCAGAATGATAAAAAATATATATATGATTGCCTACAACAATGTTTGATGGTTTTCCCGAGGGATAATATTACCACCGTTGGATAATAATAATAATATTAAAATCATCTTCAGTAGTACAAAAATTATAACAAAATTCAATAAGTTTCTCAATTCAATTGATGGATACCAAAGGTCAAATAAACACTACCATCGAACACCTAAGTGACCTAACAATATAAAAAGAACGCAACATCCTACTACGTTCTGTTACCAGTCAACAAAGCCAAAAAGTCCATAAAATTTTCTTTAATAAACTGTCTTGCCGACCAAGAGATAAAAAAGATCAATGATTATATTATACTGCATGGTCAATATTGCTTCTTAGTCTTTGGCACATTTTAGTGCAAGATACATTACAAAGCTAAAAACACTATTAAAATTTTTAGACCTTAGTGGTTTACATAATACTACAACTATTAGCATTTTCATCATTAAAAAAGTGATGATAAGGTTCACCATCCACCATCGGAGGGGGGGCGGCGTAATTGACAGCTGGTTGGGGCCGGGCATACATCATAGGTTGAAACATATCATTGCCATTACCTCTTTGCTGATTCATCATCATAGCCATATATTGTTGTTGATGATTGTAAGGGTTTCCATTTCCCATTCCTTGGTAGTATTGTTGCTGTTGATAGGGGTTGATAGATCCCATACCTTGATAATATCCACCATTCATCATTGGTTGGGCTGGTAGTCCATGTACTGCTGGCATATTACCCATTGGGTTTATTGGATAATTACCCATTGGGCCAATCCCATTCACTTTTACACTTCCTCTACCATTACCCATTTGATCCATTTGGCCCATTTGCTTAACATTACCCATTTGACCCATTTGCTTAACATTGCCCATTTGATCCAGTTGGCCCATTTGCTTAACATTGCCCATTTGATCCAATTGGCCCATTTGATCCAATTGGCCCATTTGGCCCATTTGTTTAACATTACCCATTTTGTCCATTTGTTTAACATTACCCATTTGGCCCATGTTCTTACCTCGCCCACCATCATTACCTCCTTTGCTTCGATTAATGGCTTCAACTTCAAGATAACTATTCTCCATTTTGTTAATATCATGGTCCCCATTTTTCTTTCCTCCTCCACGTTTTTTCCCTCCATTGCTAATATTGTTAATAGCAACAACACCATCACTACCTTTCTTACAACCAAACTGCTCCTTAGTTTTTTTACCAAAAATCTTCGCAAACAAACCAACCCCTCTTTTGAAACCATTTTTGTCTTTACCACCTTGTTTTTTCTTTCCTTCCTTCTTATCATTCTCACCTCCTTTTTTACCTCCATTCACATTCTTCTTTTCATTCTTTCCAATGCTACCCTTGCCTTTAATCTCTATTGGCAATTCAAAACTCCCACTTTTCTTGGCACCTACTTTAACTCCACCATTACTATTAACATTTACTTTCTTTTCACTCATAGTATGCATATTACTCATCCCATTATGCCCATATGGCACATGATTATTACTACCCATATTTGGCATCATCTTCCCATAATGCCCTTGACCTTGTAACACATGGCCATTACCCATCATAGACATCTTTTTGTTGGGTAAATGACCTCCATGTCCTTGACCGTGAGCATGAGCAAACTCTTCCTCCTCCTCCACCTCCTCCTCATCATATGGATCATCAAACTCATCATCAAATTCCACATCAAACTCATCATCCAACTCATCAAATTCATCCGCACTCATATGAATCTCATCATCAGGCAAGTTAAATTTGACAGATTTGTGATCCTTTTGAGGAAGCTTCATATCTTTAATACCTTTCATTTGATGCATTGCTTGTTGGTCTTTTCCACCCTTTTGAGATTTGTTGTCTTTGACTCCTTTGTTATTCTGAATTTGTATGTTCTTGAATTGGTTATTAGGATGAACTTGTTTGTAATTTGCTCCCTTTTGATATCCCCAAATCTCTGCATGTTTTCCTGACTTCTCAAGCACCGTTACAAGTCTTGTTGGATCTATATTTCCCGACACAGTCACCTTCCCTTGATCTACATCTATGCTCACAGAGTATACACCTAAACAAAATT
Organism: Elaeagnus macrophylla; assembly: GCA_029378325.1. Classification (NCBI taxonomy): domain Eukaryota; kingdom Viridiplantae; phylum Streptophyta; class Magnoliopsida; order Rosales; family Elaeagnaceae; genus Elaeagnus; species Elaeagnus macrophylla. The sequence continues at coordinate 17,318,574 of CM055642.1, forward strand.
ATCAAAAAAAAAAAAAAAGGTTCAAAGTTAATTATAACATATAACATAGATATGGGTACTTAAAAACATTTGAATTGCTTGAAATGTGTAGTCTAATGACATGTTCTCCAATTGAAGAGTTGTAGAGTTGTGAGGTTTGGCTTTCAAATCTATGCTTGAGTAGTGCAGTTAAAAAAAAAATAGAAAAAGAAAAGTCTTTTGGAAACAAATTAGGAACATACCTTCAACTTTCTGCAGTATCTTCTTGACTTTGTGCTTACATCCATTACAGTGTATGTTGACCTTTAGAACCCAAGTCTGCAATCAAACCCAATTTGAAAGAATTGAAATTAATTAAGTTGCTATACGTGCTTAGAGAAAGAAGAAAATGGGTCCTCAATATTTTGGTATATAACTTGATAAATGAACTTAAATGAGTGTACCTGAATCTTCAAGAGCTCTGGTTTACTCATACTTTCTATCAGAGAGAGAGAGGGAGAGATGGCAAAATGGGTCCAAAAGAAGTGACTGTGAGAATATAAGGAGAGAGTGAAGGTAGTGTAAGTGAGAAGTAGTGAACAGAGTTTCAACGCAGTTGGTGAAGCATTAAACAAAACAAATTTTTATCGTTTATGATAGCTATGCCTATGCTATGCTTGTATGCTTTAAAGGGTTGTTTTGCTCCTTTTTCTTATTCTAACACTTTATTTTGGATGAAGAGAATAGAAGGTTTGTAAAGCGGCAAGGTATACTGAATATTAGTTGGGTTCATATAAATACTTAAGTATATAACATGCTCTAGAAAGTTTTATATGTCGAACATTTAAGGGTATTATTATCTGTATTAAATTATTATATATAATAAATAATATATTAATTATTAATTAAATATTAAGATGAAAATTTGAGACATAAAATAATTATTCAATTATTTATTAACAAAGAGTAAATTCTTTTATATTTTAAGTTGTAATGAAAAAACAATATCAATATTTAAGCCCTTTTAAAAATTATTAAAATTATTTTTATAATAAGTTGATGAGTATATATGTAATAATATAATTAAAATTTTGATGATAAAATATTTATTTTAATAACTTATCACTTTCATTTATTGTTAATTTAATGTTAATATGATATATATAAAATTATATATATATAATATTATTTCAACAAAATATTGTAATTAATAGATAAGTGTTCATGGACATCCACCAACTTTTTCAAATGGAGTGTTTATGTTTAATAGTTTTTTTATTTTATTTTTTATAGTTTAATCTACTAAATTTAGTGATGATACACATTTAAATGGTAAGTTTTTACGATTTCTTTATTTTTTTATTTTAAAAATTATTTTAAAAAAATTTAGGTTCAATTTTTTTTTTTTTAAATATAGTTGAAAATATAAAAATAATTTTTTAAAGTCAACTGTCATTTCTTTAAAGTCGGTAGCCTAATCTGTAAAAAAAAAAAAAACTAAAACTAAATACTCCATCTTGGTTATAGTGGAAGAGATGATAAGATGGGATCACGTGCTTAAGTTTAGCCAGCTCATTAGTTTACAAGAAAATTAATTTACATTAAAAATCAATTATGAATTTATTATTAAATTTATCTTTTAGAATGCGTTTAGCACGCCATGTTAAATTAGATCTAATCTAATTGTAATTGTAACTTAGTAAATTAATAAGTTGGGTGGGATCTTTGTGACACTTTTATTATTTTTAATTTTTTGTGTTTATTTATTTAATTTTTATTTTTGTGACAAAAATATGGTATATTTTTATTTTTCATTTTATTATTTTAATATTATTGATTACTTAATATTAAAAAAAAAAAAACTTAAAATTTTATATTAAACTCAAACATACATTTCAACTTTAAAAAAAATTATAAAAATGTTATAGAATAAACCTTATTCTTAATTTGTGTTAAAATTAAAGAACAATATTTTACATTTTTAAAACATTATAAATATATTTGAAGCAAATGCTAACCAATGTATCGTTTATATTTAAACTATAAACAAATTCATGATTATAATTTATACAAACAAAAGGTCTTAAAGAACAAAACTGTAATAAAATAATAAAAAACAGTAGAACAATGATTTACACACCATATGATCGCCTTATTTTGCAACAATATTATTAAAAATAATGAAACATTCATTAAATTAAAATATATATTAAATAATATTTAATTATTTATTGAATATAAAATTAAGATATGAAATAAAAAATTAATTGTGAAATCTCTGTTCAATTAAATCATAATATATAAAATATAATGTGTATCAAATTATAAACCAGACATTATTTATTACTTTTAAAATTAACAAAAATATTTATTGAATATAAAATTAAGATATGAAATAAAAAATTAATTGTGAAATCTCTGTTCAATTAAATCATAATATATAAAATATAATGTGTATCAAATTATAAACCAGACATTATTTATTACTTTTAAAATTTACATTTTGTTAATTATGTTATATTATTTTTTTTAATTATTTATGGTTTTAAAAAAATATATTTATACTAATTTTAAATATTAAATTATTACTTATAAACAAATTTTTTTTTTTAAACTTGAAATAGATAGAGTTATTTTATTATTAATTTTGCCTTCCTTGAAAGCCAAAACCGCGTAGCATCATTCGCTACAGAGAATCGAAGGTGACCTACACAGCTACAGGTGAACCAAACGTAGGGGACCTTAGGGGAACCGAAGTTGACCAGTAGGCAGCCTTAGGGAACCGAAGGTGAACATGTTTTCATGGGGCCCGAAAATTTTCGTACCAAAGGAGGCTCGGAGAGAGAATATGCATTAAATAAATATTTTATTTATAATAATATATTATATTTAATTTTTATATTATATATTAATAATATTTAATAAATATATATTAAAAAATAATATAAATTACGAGAAAGTAATTAAATATATATATATATATATATATATATATATATATATATATTTTATATAATTATTAAATATTAATAACACAAATAAATTAATTCTTAAATGATAATTTATAAATATTTTAAATATATTTAACTTTAAATTAAATATTATAAAATTAATTTAAAAAAAAACATAATATGAAAGTTTCTAAAGTTTAATTATTTATATCGTTAAAAAATTTTATATTTTATTTTACTTTAAATTTTAATATTATTTAATATTATATTATTTTATAATTTATTTTAATAATTTTTGTAAATTTTATATATAATTTTTAATATTTTTATAATAAATAAGTTAAAAATACAAAATGTATGAATAAACAACTCACACTTCTAAATAAAATGTTAAAAAATAATTAATGTTTAATATTAAAAAATATATATTATACAAAAATTTGTAAAAAATATGAATATTTTTATTTATTACATTAATTTTTTAAAATTAAAAATTTATAATTTTATAAATTTTTATATAATATTATATATTCAGTAAAAAAAAAAAAACTCTTAATTTTACATTATAATATTTTTTTTTTGTTTTTTATTATTTAAATAAATGTATTTACTTTATATAAAAATATAGATTTTAACTCCGCGAAAAATATTTCTAAGCCTAAACTGTGAAGTGATGGCTGTCTTTATGGATTGTTTGCACTTGATGTTTTATTAAAATATCCTCTCTTTTTATCTGCAAAAGACAATTGATTACTGACAAAATGGAACCCCACAACAGGAGAGAAAACACCGCATGAAGAAAATTTAACCTTATTAAGATGCTTTTTAGTTAGGTCTTGTAATAAATCACAAAATAGCTTTTCTGTTAAGAAAAAGTTTAAATACATCTTAAATTTTAGACAAACTATAAATAATGTACGTGATATAATACTATATTACTATTATTACGTACAATTAAATTTACATTATTATATTTTAAAAAAATTATATTTATTATAATTATGTTTTTTTTTTTATAATATATAATAATTCTTTAATATTGAAGATGGATTACAAAGAAAAATAAATTTCTACATATATATATTTATATTATTTATAATATATTACATATAAAATAATTTTTAAAATAAAAATATTATTTTTTATACTTGTTACGATATAATTAAAGTAATTTTAAATATATATATATATATATTGGCTTCTTCTTTTTTCATATTAAATCATAAAACTTTGACTAATTAAACTTCCGGAGATCATAGACATAGTCTGAGAATAAAGCCATCAAATCAGAGCTTTTTAGTTTTTCGTGTCTTTCTTCTACAGCTGTATGGTTCAAATTCTAGGCAGAAGATCAAATATTTAGGATTCATGTCTAAATCTTCCAAAACATATCCGGAAAAGGTCATTAGTGTAGTGATTTGATTTTAGATAATATGATGGTTTAAATTACTAGTTCACTTTTAAATAAATTCTTACAATCTTACATCTTCCAGAAAGTTGATATTATTTTAAAATTTACTTAAAAACTAATAAAAATAATATTTTTAAAATTTTTAATAATAAAAATAATACTTCAACAATATTAAATAATATTTAATATTATATTAATTTAAATTTTTAAAATTTAATTTAAATAAACATCTAATTTAATGTTATTAAAACAAATAACATAATAATTATTTTTTTAATTATATTTTATAATTTAAATATAATAAATATTTTTATTATTACTACAAATTTTAAAAAATATTATTTTTATTACTTTTTTAACTTTATTTTACAACACATCACATTATAACTATTTTGTATATAAATTTACTTCAATTTATAAAGTCTTAGCATTTTTTACAGTTCCAAAAAAATGTAAGTGCTTTGTTTTGTCATATAATGGTATGTCGAGGACAATTACAATTACCACATAAATTTTCCTCCTTTTCTTTAACTGATTGAAATTACCCGATATTTTTGTATCGGTGGGCTTAAGATTATGCACCCTTTTTCATTTTTCAATTTTCAATTTTCAATTTTCAAATTGAAGTTCCTTACAATTTAATATATATTTACTTATAAACTTAATTATTATTATTATTATTAAATTAAAATAAATTTATTCTCATGACATATTTTATTAAAATACCACATTATAATTAAATTATAAATTTCATTTATACATGATTTTTTTTTAATAATGATAAAAAATCTTGATAATATTTTGTATAAAGACGTGGTGTCATCTTAAGTTATTCATCCGATATTGTTGCATGCTTTTACAGATGTTTTGTCATCGATATTATCAGTGTTCGAGCAATATTAAATTCAAAACTCTTTTGATGAGTCGAGTATTAGTGTTTTAATATATATTTTTTTTTTTTTAAGTTTATGCGATGTTTCATCTTTCTTTCATCCATTTAGCACGACTATACACTTTTGTTTGATGTATTGTCACCACCACCAATAGTGTCTAAGCAGTATTATGTTTAAAACTCATTCACTGAGTTAAGTGTTCATGTTTCAATTTTTCTTTCAATCATTCAAATTTTTGGATTCTTTTTCAAAACGTTGCTTATGTTCTTTCTGTAAGTATATTATTATTATTGTATTATTGTCGGTGACATGCTCAATTTGTGAGCTATATTAGGAGCTTTTAGTTTTTGGAGAAGTCATCAATATTATATATTCATAAATGTAGCTTATTTTTAATCTCTTGAGCTCATCAATGTGAATTAGTTCTAATATGAAATGAGTTTGGATGTTGCCCCATAGTTTCAAGTGTTTATTACTATCATAATGTTCTTCAATTTCTTTATATATTTTATAAACTAATGATTTTGTCAACTTCATTAGTTTAAAGAGATATTAAATTATATGATAATAATGTATACCTTAATGTAGTATAATTTATAATGTGTGCTATATCTATTATATAAAACATTATTTTCTATTAAATTTGCTAAGAATTTAATTTTAAAATAATAAAATATAATTAATTTTGGATCCTATAATCATTAAAACAAATATTCAAACTATGTCTAAAAATTATTCACTAAATTTAATATATATTAAATATAATTTCAATTTTTTTTATTTTTTAACATTAATTTTGTTAATTTTAAATATAAAATATATTATTAAACATATATTTTTGACTAATTTAAATAATTGATTCTCACAAATTTTAAAATTTGGACTTAAATCTCACTTTTTCTCGCATAGATTTGGCTTATAAATGAAGATGATGGATAAAATAATATTAATTATTTTTAGAGAATTTTTCTCACACTAGAATTTTAGTATTAAATGCTCAGCCTCTACAATGAGAATTGCATTTGGATATATATAGACATAAATCTACATGTGTTATAATACAATAGGTACAACCAGATCTGACATAGGTGTATGATGTCAGACTTGTATACTCAGTGTTAGAACTGAACTTGTCGGATGTTTTGGAGTTGAAGATCCCACTAGTCTTGATTAGGTCATCATCTTTCAGTCGTACACGGATAATCTAATCTTCCGAAGTCCTCATCTTCAAGTCCTGAGCTCTCAGTTCATATCATTCAGGTCGTACCATTCAAGTCATACTTGGATGATCTGATCTTCTGAAGTCCTCATCTTCAAGTCACGAGCTCTCAGTTCATACCATTCAGGTCATACTTGGATGATCTGATCTTTTTAAGTCCTCATCTTCAAGTCACGAGCTCTCAGTTCATACCATTCAGGTCATACTTGGATGATCTAATCTTCTGAAGTCCTCATCTTCAAGTCATGAGCTCTCAGTTCATACCATTCAGGTCATACTTGGATGATCTGATCTTCTGAAGTCCTCATCTTCAAGTTCTGAAGTCCTCATCTTCAAGTCATGAGCTCTCAGTTCATACCATTCAGGTCATACTTGGATGATCTGGATAATCAAGACAGGTCTTCAAGTAAATTTATTACTTAATAGATCATATAACATAGGTCGTAAAATTTTAGTCATACGACACATCATACAAATAGGGTACACATTATTTATATTCTAACATCAAGTCTCCTATTTTTTTAGCTTGAAGCAAGGTGAAAGAATGTAGCAATACACTTTTCTCCAGCTATATCTATGTTGTATATTACAAGTCATATATGCTCTCTAAACGTAAAAAATCCCCTAATTATTTTTAGTTTCAATATAGTTTATTTGCAAACAAATGTAAGTAAATTTTTATTTACTTTTGTGAAGCATAACGTTTCTCTATTTCAAAGAGTTGCGAGAAATAAGAATGATTGTTTTGACGTCTTATTAAGCGTCGTATCTTTGAGATACTAGAGCTTATTCATATATATACATTATTTCTCTCATTTGTTAGGACATGATTAAACATATTTTGTAGGCCATATCCTTGATGTATAATCATGGGTGAGCTAATTGGGATCTTTATGATTTAGCCGATTGCCTTTAAAAGGAACTTGACCTCGAAACATTATATATAAAGAAGTATTTTGTGATTTATTGTATTAACAAAGGACGTTGTCAAAAATTTGCAAAGGTAGATAGTTAATCATTGCTGCAAAAGATAAATCCCACAAGAATGTACTATATTGAAGCAATAAAATGAAACTCTTGTTGAATAGAGAAACAAATTATTCCAAGAGGTGGAATATTGAAAGAAATTGTTCCATCAAGAACGAAACACTTCTAATGCCTTACGAAATGGAGCAGTAGTCGTATTCCTTAATATGAATTGTGGTTACTTCACTTAGAATAACTTTGTTTAATTAACTATTTGTATCCAAATAACGTTCACAATCTTGATTGTCATGAAACGATTTGTGTGTTTGAATAAAACTCCGATTATAATTTGAACATATTACAAAGTAAATTTATATGCCTTGTCCCTTCGTAATAAGTTCTATATATATATATATATATATATATATATATATTTTTATCTCTTCTGAGTAGAAAAATATTTTTTTCTAATGGGTTATCATATTATTTTATTCGCAAGATCATGTTATTTTGTTCGTAACATGAGGAATAAAAGCTAGTCGAACTATTTGTCATTGCCATGTTTGTTCTCTTGGAATATGTTCTGCACTTGAGAACTCTTTTCATTATTTTATTCACGATATGAGGGTCATGAGCTAGCCCGACAAAGTCTTACTACTAAGTTGCCCTATATGAATAGGTTTACCATTTGGGAACTCTTCGCATTTGTTTGCGATATCACATTATTAGTAATGAGGGGCATGAACTAGCTGATTTAAAATCTGTCGCTATCATGTTAGTCCTCTAGAAATAGGTTCTTCATTTGGGAACTCTTCGCGTTATTTTATTCGCGATATCACGTTATTTTATTCTTGATGAGGGACAAATGATCGATCTGAGTCTGTCGTCATTATGTTGATCCTCTAGGAATAGGTTCTCCATTTGGGAACTCTTCGTGATATAACTCGCGATATCACGTTATTTTATTCCTGATGAGGGACAAATGACCGATCTGAGTCTGTAGTCATTATGTTGATCCTCTAGGAATAGGTTCTCCATTTGGGAACTCTTCACGATGCAACTTGCGATATCACGTTATTTTATTTGTGATGAGGGACAAATGACTGATCTGAGTCTGTCGTCATTATGTTGATCCTCTAGGAATAGGTTCTCCATTTGGGAACTCTTCACGATATAACTCGCGATATCACGTTATTTTTATTCGTGATGAGGGACAAATGATCGATCTGAGTCTGTCGTCATTATGTTGATCCTCTAAGAATATGTTCTCCATTTGGGAACTCTTCGCGTTATTTTAATCGCGATTTGGCTCTTTGGCCTGGCTGAATGAAGCTTTTGATGGTGTCTCGTCCTTGATATATTCTTTTTACTAATAAGCATATGCTTATTTTATATTTAAAATGATTTGACACTTAATGGCCGCATAACATATGTATTGTTAGAATAACAAAATAGTCAACATATAACGACAAAACAAAATGTAATAAAAGAGATAGATATGACACCTTATGAAATGGTCCTTGCTTGAAGTAAATGTCTTTTTGTTTTGCATGCTCCTTCAATATTTATCTTCTCTTGATAATACTTAGCAGGTCTTCATCAAGTCTTACTTATGAGTTCATAACCATCAGGTCATATCTACTGGGTCATACTTGAACAATACTCAACAGGTCATAACCACCAAATCTTACTCATTCGATCTTCCAAATTTGTTCATCAACATGACTTCAACATCAGGTCGTACAAAGACTATTCAAAAGAAGATCTTCAACATCGGGTCGTACAAAGGCCAACCTCAACAAGTCTTCAGCACCAGGTCGTACATAGACCATCCAAAAGCAGATCTTTAACATCAAGTCGTGCAAAGACCAACCTCAACACGTCTTCAGCACCAGGTCGTATATAGACCATCCAAAAGCAGATCTTCAACATCAGGTCGTACAAAGACCAACCTCAACACGTCTTTAGCACCAGGTCGTGCACAGACCATCCAAAAGTAGATCTTCAACATCAGGTCGTACAAAGGCCAACCTCAACAGGTCTTCAACGCCAGGTCGTACATAGACCATCCAAAAGCAAATCTTCAACATCAGGTCGTACAAAGGCCAACCTCAACAGGTCTTCAGCACCAGGTCGTACATAGACCATCCAAAAGCAGATCTTCAACATCAGGTCGTACAAAGACCAACCTCAACATGTCTTCAACACCAAGTCGTACATAGACCATCCAAAAGCAAATCTTCAACATCAGGTCGTACAAAGACCAACCTCAACACGTCTTCAATATTAGGTCGTATGTAGATCTGCAAGAGAGCTAAGGGATTTCATAATTCTCCGTTATTTGGGGGTGAGCTAAGATAATTGGGTGATGATTCGAATCGATGAAGCCAAAAAGATCGATTGTATGTGTTTGATCTCTGAGTTGTCAATTCTTTAAGAGGACGTCATGTCATGATTGAATTTTGAGTGACGAACTAAAAATCCCAATGTATGGACTAATTCTCTTATTATGAACTAAATTTAAGGTCTCAAAGGAAAATAGCAAGAGCTAAAAAGCTTGAGTCCCCACGGTGGGCGCTAATTATTTTTAGAGAATTCTCCTCACACTAGAATTTTAGTATTAAATGCTCAGCCTCTACAATGAGAATTACATTTGGGTATATATAGACATAAATCTACATGTGTCATAATACAATAGGTACAACCAGATCTGACATAGGTGTATGATGTCAGACTTGTATACTCAGTGTCAAAACTGAACTTGTCGGATGTTTTGGAGTTGAAGATCCCACTAGTCTTGATTAGGTCATCATCTTTCAGTCGTAAACGGATAATCTAATCTTCCGAAGTCCTCATCTTTAAGTCCTGAGCTCTCAATTCATATCATTCAGGTCGTACCATTCAGGTCATACTTGGATGATCTGATCTTCTGAAGTCCTCATCTTCAAGTCACGAGCTCTCAGTTCATACCATTCAGGTCATACTTGGATGATCTGATCTTCCGAAGTCCTCATCTTTAAGTCCTGAGCTCTCAATTCATATCATTCAGGTCGTACCATTCAGGTCATACTTGGATGATCTGATCTTCTGAAGTCCTCATCTTCAAGTCACGAGCTCTCAGTTCATACCATTCAGGTCATACTTGGATGATCTGATCTTCTGAAGTCCTCATCTTCAAGTCATGAACTCTCAGTTCATACCATTCAGGTCGTACCATTCAGGTCATACTTGAATGATCTGATCTTTTGAAGTCCTCATCTTCAAGTCATGAGCTCTCAGTTCATACTATTCAAGTCATACTTGGATGATCTGGATAATCAAGATAGGTCTTCAAATAAACTTATTACTTAATAGATCATACAATATAAGTCGTAAAATTTTAATCATACGACACATTATACAAGTAGGGTACATATTATTTATATTCTAACATTAATTATTAAAATTTTAACTTAAATGTAAAAGAAATATGGTCCTTTGCAAATGAAAGTCCACATCAATAGAAAGTTGGCAGATGGTCAAATGGTTTGGGTATTTATCTAAGGTCATAGGTAATGGTTGTTGTTCGGGTGTTAAAAACAATCTTAATTTTTACACTAAAAATTTAAATTTTATTAAAAATATATATATATAAAAATCTAAGAAACTTTCCTCAGAGCTCAAGTTTTAAGTTAAATAAAGCAAAGGATACAAAACCGGTACAGTTAATTATTTTTAAACTTTTATAAGAAGGTTTTCAAAAAAAAAAAAAAACTTAAAATAGTTTACTAATGTCTTATTTTAATTAATCATGTGATTAATTTATTACTGTCGTCACTTTTTGGAACTTTTAAATCCTTTTATGCGTGTTAAATAGTTGTACTCTGGATTATACAGACTACACATTACGTACGGATCACATGGCCTTTTCTCCTAAAATATATTTTTTTAATGAATATTTTCATAAATATTTCAAGAATGGTGTGAATTTTAAGAACATAGATCTAGTAAACGAAGTCATAGATTACGCATTTACCCAAAAACAAAAAAAAAAGTCACAGATTATGCAGGTACGTTCTCCATTAACATTATGTTTTTTTCTGCAGCAAATGGATTCTCTTTCTTTATTTAAAGAGAGAAAGTTATTGCAACTCTTCACCGACAGTTCATCAGCTTATCTAGTTGATGATCTTGGGGCCTTCGGTGGAAAGAGAGAAAAGCACCTCTGTTTTTTACTTTCAATTGGGTAATTTTTTTAGCCCTTTTTCTAAAGTATAGCCCCAGCTCAAATAATTTTTTTTTTTTTTCTCGTTCCTGACTAAAAATAAGTATTTACTGATTTATAAAAAAGTGGATACTTTTAAAAGACACATAATTTTTTTTTTAAAAAAAGTGCCATGAAAATAACAAGTCTTGTAGCTCATATACTTTTATAAGAAACAAAAAAAATCTTAGCATAAATATTTCATATTAAATATTTTACGTTTAATTTTAACTTAATTTTAATATTAAATTATTATCAATTAAAATAATTTAAAATTATTAAAATATTATTTTTATTATAAATTTTAAATATATTATTTAATATAATTTCTTTTTATTATATATATAAGAAAAAAGTATTAAAATTTTTCATGAAATCAAGGGCATAAATAAGAAGAAAAATGCTAAGTTTATATTTGTACTCATTTTACACCTAAATTATTCTATAGTACAATAATATGCTTTTATTGTGAACATTATGTTAGAATTCCTAATTATAAATGTGTACGTGTGGATAAAGTTTAAAATTATATGTTTATGACATAATTTGTTATCCTATCTTATTTATCAAATGAGTTAAGACGTGTTTACTCGTTGATTAAATTAATTTAATTTTAATCAAAATTTATTTAAAAATATTGTATTTATATCAAATTTTCGGATTATAATACAATATTGATTAATAAGTAATATATATATCATGAATTTAATCCTAATTTAAGTCAATTCATTTAATAGTAAAGATGAATTTGTTTATTATTCAATTTATTTAACCTTAATGCAAATTTGTTTAAGTAGAATAGGGTTCATGTCGTGTGAGAAGGTGGGAGTATAACTGTTATTAAAAAGAATTAAGGCTATAAATATCATAGGTACATATTAACACATACATTATCAATTAATTGTTATAAATTAGCTACATAATATGAAAAACAGTACTAGAGTTACAAATATTATTTTGGTTGGAATCGAAAACAAACATATACTTGATACTCGCACTAGATATTTAAGAGCCATAAAAGAAGAGAGTGAATTTGAAATCACAGCTGGGTCTGACTTCTGAGAGCTTTGAATAGAACAGCAGAATGCATGGGGGCACTTATTTCATTATGAAAGACAATAATAATAATTCACCTCACACTCAACTCAAGGACCAGAGCTAGATATTTCTTTATGGAATTGAATCACTCTGTTGGGAAATTGGGACCCAACAATAAATGCAAGGTACGTACAATCAATTATCTATCACAGGCTTCATTGTCAGATTGGAGTTGGTACACTGTCACAGTCATCGTTTGCATTAGAATATTGCAAAATATACATACAATAATGGTATAAATGAATTGATCACATTATAAATTTCGAAAATATTTTGTAACATTTTTAGATCATCAAATATTAATTACGTGTGATAAAATTTAATTAATAACTATAAATATATTTTATAGATTTTATTTTGATTAACTAAATCTTTGACAACTTATTTCATAATAATAGCAAATTTATAATAGATATCATTATTATTATATTTGCAACTAAATTGTTTGATAAAAGAAATTTAAACACTTAAATTTAAATAAAGAAATATTTTAGCTCAAGTCTACGCCTTTTAAAGAAAATACATTTTAAATTTATATTTATTAAATAAGATAGTATAAATTTATTATTTATATAAAAAATAACAATTTTTTTGAAAAATTTAATTTTATTAAAGATAACAAATCTTTTTTTTATGTCTGTTTTGCTCTATTTATTCAAATTAACGTCTTTTTTTTTAGAGTATCAACAGTGACTAGTATTTTAGGCTGTCGTCAGAGGGTCTTTATATACAAATTACAGCTGTTTCACATCTCGAACTCATAACTTAGTGCAGGTAACCTAATGACATTACCTACTAAACTTTTCACGATCCGTATTAAAGATAATAAACTTGGCCACCCATTGTCCTTAAATAAATATACAAGTTAGATGCACTAAACTGATTTTTAATTATTTTTGAAAATTTCAGTCACTAATACCTTCACTTTTAGAAATATTACATAAAACAGAAGATGTTAAGAGCTAAACTAGAGTTGGCAAATTGTATGTCTAGCTACTGCCCCCAAAAAAGTTTTAGCAAAAAAAAAAAAAAATTACTGACCCAAAAAGTTTAGCCAAAAAAAAAAAAAATTTTGTATGTCTAACTTATTCGATGAACTGATTAATTTTTTTAACTTATTATGTTAAGTTAAGCTATTATCAGGTCAACAATCAAACTTGAAAAACAATTATTCAAAATACAATATTTTAGGTCTAGATAACCATTTTAATTTTTCAAATTTACAAATTTTGAAATTATGTTCGTTTGATAATTTACTTTTAATTTTTAATTTATAAATTTGGATATTTAATTTTAAAATTTGACTAAAATTTGAAAATTTTCCAACTTTAGAAATTCAAGAAAAAAAGTTTTAGAATTAAAATTTTATTTTATTTGTTCACTAATGCTAAAAATTAATAACATAATCAATCATACTTAACCTTACTCAAAATGATTAAAGAGTACAAATATAATAAAAAAATTTCAAAAATAAATTTGAAATTGAATTTTAAGACTTAAAAATCAAGCATATAGAATTTTCAATTTCTAATTTTTAAAATTGAAATTACAAATTGATTATTTAACAATTTGTTATATTTTAAGTAATTTAAAATCCAATTTTAAAACTAAAAAATTAAAAATTAAAATAATTAATAAAAATTAATTTAGTAAGTTTACTTTGATCTAATTGTTTCGAGTTGACTAATAAAATTTTAACTTAACTAATTTATTCAACTATAATGTTATTTTGTATTTGACCTTTAACCTTTTCAACAATGCTTTTTTTTTTTTTTCTTTCTTTCTTTCTCCATAAATAGCATTATTTTTTGATAAATTAATAAAAAAAAATTCTAATTAGTTACAATTTATTATTAAACTTATAATTTTATATCAAATTATTTAATAAATAAATCAAAATATCATCATTTTATAACTTTATTAAAATGAAATTATTATAAGATCCCACCATATCTTCTACGACCTCATCAAATCTTCGACCATTCTATCGGAGCTCCGGCAGCCCTACCAATGATCTTGGCAAAACTCCGGCCACCACCACCGATAAACTCGCCAGAGATGACATGTTATATCTAAATGTAAAGTTGATTCTCACCGGAATGTCAATTATCCTACTAGAGACAAATGTAATATATTACAACTAAATATAAAAGTAGATGCATATGTTACATACAAAAGTAAAATTAAATTTATAAATTGTAAAGTAAAGTTGAATCAATAAATTTATATATGTGGATGTAATATGTTACAAAAATACAAATAGATTTAACAAGTTACATATAAAGATACATGTTGATGTAATTGGCTACATCTATTAGTTTAATAAGTTACATACCAAGATACATATTAATGTAATAGGTTATATTTAATAGTTCGTTGGAATTCTAGTGGGCCACTAAAGATCTTGTGGAGATTTAATTTTATTGAATTTATATAGTATTGTCATTTTGATATTTATATGTATGAAGTTATGAATTTTGTGTTAAAATTTTGTTAATTTGAAGAAATATACAATTGAAATAAGGCAACTAGTAGCTTAAATGATTCGTTTAGCCAATATATATATATATATATATATCTTAAATGATTAAAGTCATTCTCGAATTAATAAGTTTATGTGATTTATGTTATAGATTAAAACTCCAGATCGAAACACAAGAATGAAGATACATGTGTAATTTATTTGGCTTATAATATATGTTTTAATAGAAAAAATAAATTAATGTATAAAAATGTTCCTAATATATATTTTCGTTAACATATATATATACTTTGTTATTTTTGTTAAAAAATTAATGATTAAACATAATATCAAAAAAACTAACTAATTAAACATAATATTAAAAACTATGTTCACAATAAAGACAACAATGATATAAAGGCTAACGAAACAAAAAGTGGTATGTGTATTTTTACGATAAATTAAGTGTGAGAATATGTAAGCCTTTATAATTTTATTTAAAAAAAAAAAAAGTGGTCAAATAGTCAAACTCCAATGGAAGCTCAAGGAATAGACTTTTTAAGATCAATGTTGATAAACAAAATGGAAGAATGGGATTTGGTGTGGTGGTTTGGGAATGGTAGTTTTGTAGTCCTGGTTGCTCACCCAATGAAGGGATGTTTTCGCTTAAAATGTTAGAGTTATGTGCTATTTTAATGAGTAATTTTATTTGTTTTTATTGTATATAAATTCATGTCAATTTTAAAATATGAATCATCCTATTAAATTAAGTGGAATCTAAAAGTATTTATAAAGTATAATATATTTTTGAGTGATTATTTTATAGAAGCATAATTTTAATGGAGATATATAAAGTTGTCATATTTTACAGAAGGAATGTTTGCAGCAAAAAATGAGTTTTTGCTAGATGTTGTGGAAACTGACATGCTCTTATTTCAAATAGGATGAAGAAAGTTGGAAAATTACTAAAAATAAACGAGTCTAAATTGTCGTCGTTCAATTACAATTAAATGAATGTTCAAAGAAAAATGACATATTAATCATTTTTTTAATTATAAAAATATAAGTTTAAACACATGGGTGTTAATTTTATTATTTTAATTTTTTTAATTAAAATATTATTATTTTATATAAGTAAGTAAAACGCTATTAAAATACAAATTTTTAACAAAGATAAAAATAAAATTTAATATAAAATTGTTTAAGAAAAAATCAACAATAATAATATTTAAACAAAAAATTATTTAAATATATATTTTAATTTTAAATAAAAACAATAATAAAATTTTAATTAATTGTAAGGTTTATTTTGTATTGGCAATTTTCGTGGACAAAATGTTTGATTGTAATCTAGAATAGGAATTCAACAATTATTCAGACCACACGTGATGATGGAGTCACCAAGCTTGCAACGCCCATATGACAGGTATAATATTCCATCATGCATACATCTGCACACAATTGAGCACGACACTTAGTATGGATTGTAACGAAAAATGTATTGTGCACATGTTGGTCGATCGATCGAGAGTATTGTTCGATCGATCGAGTGGTCGATCGATCGAGACTGAGACAACTTCGATCTAGGTGCTCTCTGTTTGGACTGGATCGATCGAACAATTGGACCGATCGATCGAACCATGTTCGATCGATCGAGTATAGAACAACTTCGATCCAGGTTCTCTCTGTTTGAGTTAGATCGATCGAGCTTTGTGTATCGATCGATCGAGACCTTCTCGATCGATCGAGACGGCCTGTCGATCGATCGAGCCAGTATTATATTCCTACTCAAACTCTATTTCTTAATTCGACCCTTATGTTTCTTTTACCTAATTGACCACATTTAATGTTAAGAACAGTATTCTTATTTGAGGATAATTGTGGTAATTGGTAAATCCTGATAGGAAAAGAGTTATAGTGAATTACAAATCCTATTTGAACTAGGATTGGACTCTATATAAGTGAAGGGATGTTTATGCATAATGAATTAACTTGAGCATTTAGAATCATATAGCACTAATACTTTCTAGCATTTGAATTGTGCTTATTCTCTTCATCTATTGTTCTTAGGCTTTCTTATGTTATATTCATATGCCTAATTGATTTGCATGATATTGAGCTTAATTGAATGTTCTAGGGTTTGCTAGCTGATATTGTTTTTACATCGCATGTTAGTATATTTGCTAGTTAGGATTATTCATTGTTTGAATCCGCTCTAGGACACGCATTGCACTTGTGTTATTGTGCTAACGTTACAGGTGACGGCTTCAGTATTTCGTGTGACTCGAAATTACTGAAGGTGACGGGTTCGGTTGATCTTGTGTGACTCAAGTAGATCGGAACGTTGGTCCGGATCCAGACATCTAACTATTGGAGGCTGTGAAAGGAGCAAGCGGCTCGTAAGTAAATTACAGAAAGGGGGATCTATCTGCGACGGGTAGTTCTGGACTCTATGGTTGTAATTGAACATAATTTTCATAGTGGATAGTTAGGTGGTCCGGTGGACCGGTGGTTTTCCTCTTAGGTCATTGTTGTGGCCTAGGTTGTTTCCACCTAAAAATATCGTGTGTTGTTTTATTATTCCGCATTTATCTTTACACGCGATTGCATGTCTGGCCGTTGTGATTAGATTATATAATATTTGTTGAAAATTGAAAATAACCTATTCACCCCCCTCTAGGCTTATTAGATCTTTAATTAAAAACTTTTTCAATTGGTATCAGAGCGGGTCACTAGATATACTTAGTGTTGCCTAGGACCTTATTATGGATCATTTTAGAGAGGGTTCTTCTACAATCCGTCCACCTTATTTTAATGGGTCTAACTACCCATATTGGAAGGCTCGTATGAGAGCCTTTTTACGTTCCTTAGATGAAAGTGTATGGAATTCTGTGCTTTATGGTTGGGAACCACCTACGGTTACCAAGGATGGTGTAGTCACACTTAAACCTAGAATTGATTGGACTTCTCAAGATAAAATTGGTAGTGGCTGGAACCAAAAGGGCATCAATGCTATTTTTAGTGCTGTGTCTCCGGATGAATTCCGACGTATTTCTGATATTGAAACTGCTAAGGCTGCTTGGGACACTCTAGAGGTTGCCCATGAGGGCACGTCCCAAGTTAAACGAACAAAACTTCGCATGCTAGCTACTAAGTTTGAAAATCTTAGAATGAAGGAGGATGAAACGTTTTCTGATTTTTATGCTAATTTATGTGATATTGCTAACTCTTCTTCAAATCTTGGAGATAAAATTGATGAACGCAGGTTGGTTCGAAAAGTCTTATGCTCATTACCAGAACGCTTTGAAGCAAAGGTTACAGCGATAGAGGAAAGCAAAGACATTGACACCATGAAGATTGAAGAACTAGTTGGGTCAATTCAAACATTTGAGATGAACTTTCCAGCACCCAAAAAGAACATTGGAATTGCTCTCAAAACCACCGAAGCTGACGATAGTGATGATGATGTAGAAGATGAAGATCTACTCACTCTAGCTAGAAAACTCAAGAAAATGTTCAACAAAAAGGATCTACAGATTAAAGAAAAATCAAGATATCGTAAGGGAAGAGAATTCACGCCAATGAGTTCAGAAGGTAAGAAATCTAAACCCACTGGTCCTAAATGTTTTGAATGCAATGGTTTTGGACACTATGCAGCAGATTGTGCCAACAAGAAGAAGAAAACAAGAAACGCTTTCAATGCTACCCTTAGTGACACAGAAAGTGATGAAGACCAAGCTAGTGGTTCAGAAAATGTCAACTCTAACTACGTAGCTTTTACATCAACTGTTGGTGGATACTCCAGTGAGTCAGACTTTGACTCAGATGAAGAGGGAAGTAAACGAATCCTTGATAAATTTAATGCAAACAGTTTTGAGGAGTTATTTATTGATTTAATTAAATGCAAGAAAGAAAAAGATAAACTACTCATAACTGTAACAAAGCTGAATGAACAGATCAATTTGCAGGACCTTAATTTATCAGTTTTAGAAAAAGAAAAAGTTGAACTGTCTGAGCATTTTGACAAGTTAAGTTTAAGTCTTGCAGGTATTGAACAGGAAAATTCAAAGCTTGTGCAGGAGTTGGAGCAATCAAAGGAAACTGTCAAGAGATTAACAATTGGAGCTGAACGACTTGATAAGATGTTGAGCATTGGTAAGCCTTTCGGTGATACTCGTGGACTTGGTTTCCAAGATGAAAACTGCACACCTTCCACTTCAAAAACTACATTTGTAAGGTCATCTAACTTTACCTCTACTGCTACAAATTCTGCACAAACACCCACTAAAATTGCAGTAGCTAAAACTGTTAAGTTTGTGCCTGTTTGTCATCATTGTGGTAGAAAAGGCCATATTCGACCTAACTGTAGATTTTTGATGAATGCTTTTCGATTTAATGATCATCTTCATGCTTATAGGTATAGAACTCATAATTATCATCACACCATGCCTATGTTGAATTTGAATAGGAAATATGAGCCTAAGAGTATGCCTTTAAAATCTAATGCAATTAAGTCTCAACCCAAAAACATAAAGAAATCAAAATTCATGAAAATTTGGGTTAGGAAAGATTGCATGTTTCCTATCAATTGATCATTATTGCTAGACCACCTAGGTACTTTTGTTTGAGTGCTTAAATGACCCTAGGTGAGTATTTTTTTTGATTTATTTCGTTTTTTTTGTTGTTATTTTTTTTGGATTAAAAAAAAAAAAAAAAAAAAAAAAAGGGTCTACAAGGTTTTGGATTCAAATGATGCTTATACTTTTACAACCTTATCTTTTGTGGCTTATTTTGATTCTCATTGTATATTCTATGCTAAAATTGAAAATTCTGCACATATTTACTTGGTTACCATATGATGACACTATTGACTGAACTTATGCACACACCCACTGAACACTCATGTATGTCATCGATGAAATTTATGATTAATTTTGAAAGACTCTAAGACTTGAGCTAATCTTGACTGCGAAATTATATTGTGTTCTATTTCTTATTTTTTAAAATATTTCATCTTAGGGAGATAACTAGTATTGAGAGGGCTACCTACTATGATGTGTGAAGCTACCGTAGTGAGCGGAGAGGGCTACCTCATAACTAGTGTGAAAGTCATCATATTAGATTTATGGCTCGTACATGTTTTAAAAAAAAAAAAAAAAAAAAATGGTAAAAATTTAGTTGAGTAATTCTATTTGGCATGTACAAAAAGAAAGAGCAAAAATGTTTAAAAAAAAAAAAAAAAAAAAAAAATCTCTTTTTTCATAGACATATTTTATTATGTAAGATTGATGACTCAATTATGATTTAGCATGATAGATGAACTTATTTTCTTTTGAGTCTCTTAAAATTGGTCATAAATGAAATTATTGGAATACAAGTGGAGTTCACATTTGTATACTACCTTAAGTGAATGTCAATATGTCATTATATGTGTTAGTGTGCTTATGTGACCTATTTATTTTGCTAATACAATGAATAATCAAAATTTAAGCAAAAATAATTTTTTCAATTGGTTGTATGCTTATTCGTGTTAAATGAGTTCATTACTTTGTGTGGTAAATAAAAAAAAAAAAAAAAAAAAAAAAAAAAATTTTTTTTTTGAATTTATTTTTCGTCTAGAGAGTCATAGAACTTAGGGGAGTCATTGCATACATATTTCATTATTCTTCTTTTGACTTATGCAATTCCTCCTACATGCTTTGGACATATACATGTGTGCTCTTATGCATTTTTAGCCCACCTTGTTGAGAGTGACCCTTATCATCTTTAGTGTTTCATGATTTGTCAATTTCGTATGCCAAAAAGGGGGAGAAAGATTCATGTTATTCATGTTGCTATGGAGATTGAATTTAGGGGGAGATGTTGCATTTATTAGTTGTGGGGGAGAAAGATCCATGTCCATATACACTACATATCTTTCGCACTTTTATGTACACTGAACTAATAAGCAATGAGGCTTTCAAGCCACATTTGTGTGCTATTTGTTTGTCTAATTTCAGTGGACCGAGCGTATCAAGTATCAAGCGAAGATGGTCCACCAGATCATAGACAGTCCACTATGTAATTGATGTAATGATATTTTAACCTTGAGCGTTATGTAGTGAGAGAGTAATTTTGTCACACGAAAATGCCAAAGGGGGAGATTGTAAGGTTTATTTTGTATTGGCAATTTTCGTGGACAAAATGTTTGATTGTAATCTAGAATAGGAATTCAACAATTATTCAGACCACACGTGATGATGGAGTCACCAAGCTTGCAACGCCCATATGACAGGTATAATATTCCATCATGCATACATCTGCACACAATTGAGCACGACACTTAGTATGGATTGTAACGAAAAATGTATTGTGCACATGTTGGTCGATCGATCGAGAGTATTGTTCGATCGATCGAGTGGTCGATCGATCGAGACTGAGACAACTTCGATCTAGGTGCTCTCTGTTTGGACTGGATCGATCGAACAATTGGACCGATCGATCGAACCATGTTCGATCGATCGAGTATAGAACAACTTCGATCCAGGTTCTCTCTGTTTGAGTTAGATCGATCGAGCTTTGTGTATCGATCGATCGAGACCTTCTCGATCGATCGAGACGGCCTGTCGATCGATCGAGCCAGTATTATATTCCTACTCAAACTCTATTTCTTAATTCGACCCTTATGTTTCTTTTACCTAATTGACCACATTTAATGTTAAGAACAGTATTCTTATTTGAGGATAATTGTGGTAATTGGTAAATCCTGATAGGAAAAGAGTTATAGTGAATTACAAATCCTATTTGAACTAGGATTGGACTCTATATAAGTGAAGGGATGTTTATGCATAATGAATTAACTTGAGCATTTAGAATCATATAGCACTAATACTTTCTAGCATTTGAATTGTGCTTATTCTCTTCATCTATTGTTCTTAGGCTTTCTTATGTTATATTCATATGCCTAATTGATTTGCATGATATTGAGCTTAATTGAATGTTCTAGGGTTTGCTAGCTGATATTGTTTTTACATCGCATGTTAGTATATTTGCTAGTTAGGATTATTCATTGTTTGAATCCGCTCTAGGACACGCATTGCACTTGTGTTATTGTGCTAACGTTACAGGTGACGGCTTCAGTATTTCGTGTGACTCGAAATTACTGAAGGTGACGGGTTCGGTTGATCTTGTGTGACTCAAGTAGATCGGAACGTTGGTCCGGATCCAGACATCTAACTATTGGAGGCTGTGAAAGGAGCAAGCGGCTCGTAAGTAAATTACAGAAAGGGGGATCTATCTGCGACGGGTAGTTCTGGACTCTATGGTTGTAATTGAACATAATTTTCATAGTGGATAGTTAGGTGGTCCGGTGGACCGGTGGTTTTCCTCTTAGGTCATTGTTGTGGCCTAGGTTGTTTCCACCTAAAAATATCGTGTGTTGTTTTATTATTCCGCATTTATCTTTACACGCGATTGCATGTCTGGCCGTTGTGATTAGATTATATAATATTTGTTGAAAATTGAAAATAACCTATTCACCCCCCTCTAGGCTTATTAGATCTTTAATTAAAAACTTTTTCATTAATAAATATTAAAACAAATAATTTTAATTTTTTTTAATATTAATTATCATTTTATTATTATTAAATATCCTTATTTTCATTGCGTTTAATCACGTCAAATACTTTCCTTTTCTGAACTGGGGCGGGGGGCATATTTACATGGGGAGAAGGGCATTACTCTGGTATTGAGAAAGAAAAAGAAAACTATATAATATTAAGTTTGCTGTTAATTTTATTTACTAAATATTTAATAATTTAAACCTTTCAAACAACATATACATTACAACTTCTATATGAAAAATATGTAATAATTAAAAAACAAGTACAAAGAGGATGTTTATACATGTCATATAAATTTTTTTACATTTTAATCTTATTGTTATTAAAAAATTACCACACGATGAAAAATAATACTTTTTTTTAATGTTTTTATTAAAAAAATTCTTCAATGTTTTTTAGCTATAGTTATTCAATTTAAAATAGTCTTTATTTAATACAACTCAAAAATAAAAAATAAAAAATAAAATTAACTTTATTTTTATGTTGTTATTTTTTAATAGTAATGAGACTAAATTGTTAAAAAAACACAAAATTTAAATTTCATTTTTATAATAAATGACACAAAAAAAAAATCTCAATTATTTATTGTTTATATGGTGTGTCTCTCAAGCTTGTATTCTATGAACATATAGAAATGACATACAAAAATAATAATAAATATTGTTCATTTAATTATTTTTGATTAATGATTACGATGAATTTGAAAGTTTGGACGCTACGTTTGAATCCTAAAAAGAGCATTTCAAATTCATCAGAATTACTGATCAATGGTGATTAAATGGATAATATTCAATGTCATCTTGCCTGTCAAAACTCAACCCTTATTGGCTAAGGTAAAGAGAAAAAAATCTAAGCGATGTAATTTTTTGAAATATATAGTTTTATTTTTTATCTTTCAATATATATTTTTAAGATCTTATAAAATTTTAAAAGGTAAAATATGATAATTCATCAAAAATTTCAAATTTTAAATAACCTTTTTTTTTTTAATGATAAATTTAAAATTTTGAAAATAAATTTAAAAAAGTAAAAAATAAATAAAATTCAAATGTTAATTCTTTAATCTTCTCTATTTTTTTTAATTAATTTTCAATTTAATTATTTTAAAAATTAAACTTTTAATACTCATTTAAAAAATATTACTTTTTTATTTTATTTTTCAAAATTTTGAATTTATCTTTGAAAAAAAAAAACTATTTAAACTTAATTAAAACTTTTAAAGAATTAAAAGATCTTAATGGTATTCTATCAAAAAAAAAAGATCTTAATGGTATACTTTAAAAGAAAAAAATGATTAAATTTTATTTTTTAAAGAATTATATAACTCTAAGAATATATTTTAAAAAATACACTATTAATATATATTTTGAAGAATTATTAGAAACCTAAAAACTTTAATATCTCGGGGTCTAAACTTTTCTTGAATAATATGTAACTATTTTATCGGTTAATTTTAAAATTTTAAATTAAATTTATATGAATATTAACTAATGATAAATGAATTTAAAAAACAATCGGCTTTAAAAGCCGCTACGAGTAGCAGGGCTCAAAGAAAAAAACAAAACCAACAGAAGATACAAAAATCTCAGCAAGTGTGGTCTCTGAGTTTTTTTGAACACACCACCAATCAGTAGCAGTGATCTGACGTTTGTTGTATTTTTCTGTTCTTGTGATTCCCTAATATGTCAATTTTTTTTCTTTCTTTCTCTCTCGGTAATCCCCTAATATGCTAACTTGTGTAATCGGTATTCCTTTGTAGATTTCGTGTGAACGCAAGCTTAGTAAGCATGCATGCTTTTACTTCACTTTCCAGAAAAAGAGACCATGCCAAAACTTAAACAAATGTTTTAGGTCTTATATAACAAGCAAACGATTATCATAATTCATCTGTTATTTCTTTTTTTCAATTGTATTTTTCAGCTATTTATTCAAGCAAACTTAGACCCCGAAAATTAATGAAAGTTTTAACGCACTGCATAACTCTCCTTATAAATAGGGTTTTGTTTTTAACAATTTTTAACAGTGCGTATATTTTTCGTAAAATATAAAAATATATGTTTTTTCTATGTTCAAAAATAGAGTACATATATATATATATATAGGTAGAAAATGGTCCCCAACGTATCAATCAAGTAAGCAAATGAGCTTTCTCGCTAAATATGCATTCGAGCCTAAGCACATTTTACTTATCTTAAAATAAGGAGGTTTGAGTAGGGAATTTATAAATTTTCTTTCACATTACTTAACACTAAATTGGAATTAACTTCGGTTAAAAATATATTTTTAATTATTTTCTTGTTTATAGATTTCATGCATTCAACTATTCAAGATTTGACCAAAAAAAAACTATGCAAGGTTGCGGAAAACTGAAAGATAAGTTGGAAGGTTATCTGTAATGTTTCATTAAAGGGAAATTAAAAAAAAAAATCCACTGCCAATACAAAGTTTAATTAAATATTTTCCAATACAGTTTATTATATCAATTTTAACTAACATAATAATTTTTTATCCAATACAATTTTGGTTTTTTAGCATTAGTACTTGTTCATAACAATAACAGTGTGTTAAGTTATTTGAAATAACTCTCCATCAAGAATTTAAATTTAAATTTTACTTGAGTGTGTGAGTATATTTTATCTTTATTTATAAAAAAAAGATTTTAAATTTTTTTTTAAATAAAATAAAAATCATTTAAAATATATCTCAAATTTAAAATATATCGCATTTTTCATATATTAAGCTTGGTGATTTCTATTAATTATTGGACAAGCCCGTGACATGCAGGACAAACTTAAACCTGCTTTGGTTTTCCACGTACTGATATAAGCTTAATGTTTCATTATTTTTCAAATTTTGAGTAATTTCATGTATAAATTCATAAATTTTTAAAACATACTGTTTAAAAATTTAACTTTCAAAATTTTACACGTAGAGTTTGAAACATTTAAATTGTGGGATTTAGTCATTAAATTTTTAAAAATTTACACATAAATCCTAAAATTCTTATTACATAGGTTTATCTTATAAACATTATAATATTTAAACATTATGTTTATAACTAAAATATTACATAAGATAAACATATGTAATAATATTATTTTTTGCATTAATAATAAATGATTAATTTTAATTTTGTGTTCTCTATATATATTATATAGAAATTAATGAAAACTTAAATAATACAAGTGCAAAATTATTTTAAAAATAAGAATTACATTGATAAAAAAAAAAAATCATGTAACAAATTTCTACAAATGAACCACAGTTTAATGAGTTATAACTTGTAACTTAAATTATTATTTAAGTAAATATGGAAAATTATGAAAAACTAAAATTAATTACATTTATTTAAATATTAACTTAATTTACAAAACAAATAATAAAATATGATATAATCTTCTTTTATACATAAAGTTTTCATTTTTAATTCCATTAGAGGAATATATATATATATATATATATATATTGTTAAAAGAAAATGAACAGATTTTTTTTAGTATAGGATTAAAAATAAAATTAATTGAATAATTGAGTCATTTTTGAATTAAAAGAAATTTTAAAATATATATTTTGTGAATATACTCGTATCGATATTTTTGATATTTCCAAAATCTTCACTGGAATTTTAGAAAATTATAAAACAATTTGGAAAAAAAATATCGGAAAATTTATGGATATTGTGAAAAATATTTGGGTAAATAATAAAAATAGCATCCTTCAAACTTGATAATAGCAAAAATATCACATATTGTGTTCAAATTATATATTTTACAATTAAAAAAATAACTTTTACATCATTTTTTTTGAACGCACATATAATTGAATATTATTCTAATTAAATTACGGTAATTTAAACACGTTTAAAATTAAAACATCATCTTCGTAAAGACAATTTCACTTTATGAAATTTTTGATGGAATGCCTATTTGTAAATTAATCTTGGATCAATTGTATAATTTAGGCTGTATGATCATACATATATATATATATATACACACACACATACACACATGATATATAGATATATATATTCAATATAGGTAGATATATATACACACACACACACACTGAGATCAGAATAAATCCAATGTATTGCTTGGAGAAATTAACAGATATGTGTGGATAACAAATGTTATATGCTAGAAAGAGATAAATATACAAACAGAATTTATATTAGAAAGAGAAAAATAAAGAAAAGTAAAAAACTTCGGTGGGTTTAGAAATATTTGAATGTTAATATTTTTTATAAAGAGAGCAGCAGCAACGAACAAGCATTTGAATCAATGTGCATGTGAGTGAAGACCATCGACTTTGCAAAACTCATAGTCTACTTACCTCTTTTTCTAAGTATATACAAACTACTTTTCGCTGCAGATCAGTTTGAGTTATATGAGGCAGCTAATTTGGAATTTCTTTTCAACAAGCTTGGAAGCCTGAAATTAATTGATCATTAATTTTGACATCAACATTAGTCCAAATTAAGCATGGATGAACTGAGGCTTCTGTTTGTACTAAGAATTTGTACATAATATAGTATAGCTAGCCTTCAAACATCACAACAAATTAAGCTCATGAACCAACTAGGTAATATCCATAAAAAGTAGGGATGGGTGTCTTGTCTACTGTCTAATATTAAGTGTACGTGATCGAGTAAAGAAGGAGCTCAGAAAGAAATTTAAAGCTGTGTGGAAGTGATATCAGAGTGTGTTAGGTGAGTTGGTAACGTAAGGAATAAGCGGAAGGGGCTAGTACTAGTAGTGTCTTTGGCTTTGAGAATGCAAGGATATGTTTGTTTGTAATTTTGTTTAACGTGAAGTATAAAATGTGTTTTTTAAAGTCTTGGAAGTAATATTAATAAAATAAAATAAAATAAAATAAAATAATATAAAAATGTGATGGTGGCTGTATATGTTCTAAAATTATTTTAAAAATGTCATGTACTTATTTCAAAATTTTTATTTAGGTCCTATACGTATATTTCTTGGCTATTTTTTCTTTAATTATTTTAATTACAATTTATTCAAATTAAAACAATCTCTATCTAATACACTTGAAAAAATAAAAATAAAAATTAACTTTATCATTGTGCAGTCACTTTTTTAATAACCATAAGACTAAACTATTACAAAAAATAAGTATAAAATTTAAATGTTATTTTTGTATAAGTATGAGACCCTGACATTATTTTTCTCAACAAAAAAAAAATTGTATTTGTTCTTGAAACAAATTTTTTTGTTGTTGTCAAAAGCGAGCTTTGTTGTGATTTCAGAATTAAAAACAAGTAGAAAAATTACATAAAATAATATCCTTAAAAATAACATTTTTATTATTAAAAGTAACATTTTTTATTTGAGTTGTAAGGGATATAAATTAATGTTAAGAGTTTTATTTTTATTATTAAAATTTTAGGTGTGTTAGTCTTATGATTTTTTCAAACCAATATGCCCTACGTTATTTTGTCTCATAATACAAGTGGTTTGATTAAATCAAGAGATTGGTGCTTTCTCTCTTTCAAACTGAACACACTTTTCATGAACTTGGACAAAACAGACTCCAAAATTGGTATGGACCCTTGGACAAAAAAAAGATTAGCCAATTTAAGTTAAGCGAAGTTGTTATTCTAGGGTCATGGGCTATATAACAGTAACCGAGTTGTTCGGAAGCGCTCTCAATGGGTCCCCTTATAGCCCAGCCCAGCCCAGTAGAATGCATGTGATCTTTTAAAGGGCAAAGAAGACAATTTTTTTTTTTTTAAATAATTATACAACTCACATCTCAGACTTCTACATGCCCATTTTAAAAAATAATACCATAAAAAATCAATATGCCTTAAAGTTTATCTTTTTTTCCACAAATGTTCAACATGTTTAAAAAAGTACCACTAGCAACATTAATATTAGACATATTATTAAAGATGGTTATATCTTTAAATTTTCAGCTAGTTAATGAGCCCCTCGTATATTTCTCTAATTTTTTTTTTGATAAATTACTAAAATAGTTTTTTTTTTTTTTTTTAATAATAACAAAGTAAAAAAAAAAAAATTTGTTTCTTATAAAGTACATTTAAAACCGTTGATTTTTTTTCCGAAAATAATTTTAAATTTTAAAGACGTTTGGCCATTTTTATAAAAAATGGTTTCAAAATTTTGATAACTATTATTTTTGTTTTTAATAAAAGTAAATAAACTTTACTTTTTAAAAAAAACAGTTTAATATACATGTTCTTATCTTAAATTAATTATTAAAATATCAGTATAAATTATTTTTAACAATTTTATGTTAAATATTTTAATATTTTTCATTAAATTGCTTCATTTCAAATAATTTCTCTTAATATTACTTCTTGAGTAAGCAAATTCAAACAAACCTCAATAAAATATAAAAACTTTAAGAAGTAAACATAAAAATAGCAACTTTTTTTTTAATCCATATATATACCAACTTAAAAGCTTATTTAAGTTAAAAAAATATTCCCGAAAATTATTTATCTCCTTGCTAAAGATGTGTTATTTCTTCTTGCATAAGTTCATTATATTTTGCTACTTATTGGAGCACTATAATAACATATTAATTTGTATATAATTAAATATGTTTTAAAATAGCGTTAATTTTATGTAAATTGTACTTATTTAATTCATCTACGCTTTATAAATTATGTACAATAAATATATACTTATATATACATGTTATATACGACTTACATAATATTTTAGTTTTAATTAAATTATATTATATTATATATGCTGCTTAAGGTCCACACGTTAATAATGCCCTAGCTCATCTTTTGAATGTGTTGGCAAAGTTTAGTGAAGTCGACAATATTGTCTCTTTTGATTGTTGCGCAGGATTTTATCAACATGTGTCGGATTCTCGATCAAAAGCTTTGTAAGACTTGATTACTTAATGATATATCCTGTTCTTTCGTAGTGTGTTTATGGATGTCCCTATAAGTTGTAATTGTAAAGGTCTATAGCTTTTTTCTTTTTATCAATACCATGTAGTGATTTCAGTACAACATGAGTGTGATATTTGATCATAAAATACAGTTGTGCCTCCAAAAATATATATATATATATATACATGAATAGCATAGCATTTTATGAATTAATTAAAATTTTGATAAAATAAGATAATTAATTCATAAAAATTGTTAATTACATCATACCAAATCATTATAAATAGTCCAACGAGTTCAATATGATCCAATTAAGTTATTTTTTAAAAGTTAAATCAAATTTTACCGAATCGAGATGCCGTAGTATTACAGCCAAATTGGTTTTTATGCCTTTCACGTGGAAGTTTTCATTTACATTAGATGTATGGTAGATGAATTTGGTGGCAGATAGAGAGGCTTTCATGTGGGTCAAGATCCAACCCATACAGATGATGATCCTCTTTTTCCAAGGGATCAAGACAAATACATTAGTCGCTTTCAATGGTAAATTGAAGGAGGGTGAAAATATAAGAATGGTAATGTGGCTGCTCTCTTTTCTTTCGCATACTTGATTTGGAGAAAATGGAGTGCAACAGTAAGGGATGACACAATATAAATTTCTTAATAAATCATTTCATTTTATAAATTTCTTATAATTTTGTGAATGTGACTCACTTATTACAGGTTATGTTTACAAAATTTTGAAAAATTTGAAAGTTTTTGACTTCTAATATTTTTTTTAATAATTATATTTATTGGATTTTTAGTTCACACAATATTTATTATATTTTTGATACTTTTTCCTTAAACTTATCTACCAACCAATAATTTCTCCTATTCTCAGAATCAGGACTCAAGACATGCTATGAAATTATCGGTTGTACAGCTGTCATGATAGCCTAGTCCACGTGTTTCATAAATAAATAAATAAAAAGCCTAGTCCATCTATTATATGTAAGCCATTACCACATTTATCTAAAAGTACAATTTATTGATTACTCGCCAAATATTGTAAAAAAGGAAAAATAAAATAAAATAAAATAATTTAATTGTATGGACCATCATGGTAGTAAATAATGCAGAGTATTAAGCCTCCAAGGTTGTTCTGGTACAGAGACAGAGACGGTTCCTTACAAAATACACAAGAAGAGACAAACTCATAAAAATCATTTGCTTTATCACAACACAAAGAGAGGGACTTCCCAATAAGGGAAACTCACCCCTTTCACCCTTCTAATACAAATTTCTTCTTTTTAATAATTACACTGCTTATATACTCGTAACTTGAATTCAAAACCAGACTTTTTACATTGCAAAATAGACTACATGCATTGCAGGTTGGCCCCTTAATACAAAAGTTACATACGATCTTTCACCTCATATTTTTCAAACCAATCTCTCATTCTATCATTTTCTTCTCGTTTGCCTAGCATTTCGTGCTCATGGAAATGAACACCACTGTTACACCAGAAACGCACAATCACTCACATTTTCAAAAGCAAATCCACCATCAACACCATGGAGTTGTACTTTCAAAACCCATTTTCATAACTATCATATCCATCATTTTCTTAGTTCTGCTTCTTGCCATTTGTCTTAGCATTTTGATGTTTCGACGACTTAAATCCTCTAAAAACAAGGCCGTCTACAAAGAAAATGACAGCTTCATGAAGAGTACAAGTAACAGACTTATTTCTCAAACTGCTATGATTTTAACTTCTAGTCCAGGTAAGAACTCAATTTTCAGTTTTTGGTATCACTTCCATATCTTACGCCACTTGTTTTAAGAATTGCCTAAGTTACACAGACACTTTAGGATATTGAGAGTGGTAAATTTTTTGATAGATATGGGTGTCAAGTTTTCTCAATTTTATGTAAACTTACACTAAATTAGAGTGCACAATTACTCACGTTCATATCAATGAAGTATCCGTTATTACATATGTTTGCCTTTTCTTCTTTTTTTCTTTTATTGAAAAGTATGATCTGAATGAATGAAATAATGGCAGATATGAAAGGTAGTTGTCTATATGGAGGTCATTTGGGCAGGACACAAACACAGAGAAACAGAGGAGTTCAGGTGTTCACGTATAAAGAACTTGAGGTGGCTACTGGTGGATTTAATGAAGCGAATGTGATTCGAAGTGAAAGTATTGGGGTGGTGTACAGAGGTGTCCTTAGTGATGGAACATTGGCTGCAGTTGAGATGTTGCATAGGGTCGGGAAAAAAGGAGAGCGTGCTTTCAGGGTTGAGGTGTGTGTGTCTTCATTTATTTTCATTTCTTCCTATTTGCTCTTTCCCTTTACATTTTTCATTATTTGATATTACTTTAGCTTTTATAGTGAAAAAAAATCCTAATTTATCAATGTTAAGTAGAATAATAATATAATCAAGACTTACCTCACAAATACAAATATAATATATATTATTAAAGTCAATGTAATATTTATTATTTGATGGATATCTTGATCAATCGTTAACTTAACATGTAAGTGGTATTGCATGTCACTGCTTAAAAAGTATTTACTAATTTACAATAAGAATCAATTGTAATATGAATGAATATAATTTGAAATGGATAGGAAGAGAGTGTAGAATTCATTCATTTTATTTATATTTACTAAATAACTATAAAAAACATTAGAATTAAATTATTAATTAACTTAAATTTATTTTTAAAAATAATAATTAAAAATATAAAATAAAATATATTTTTGTAATTACATCTTATAAATTCTAAGAAAGAAAATTAATATTTAAGAGAAGTAGATAAGCAATCAATAAAAATGACTTTCAAATTTGTCATATCATTTTTTTTTTTACTATATTTTAAAAAAAAAAATAATATAATATAAATAACTCCCTTTCCTTTCCTCTCCTTCAGTTCCATTTTTTATTTATTAATAAACGTACCCTTATTTAAATAATAATATTTAGTATGACTTTGAATTGTCTGAGATTATAACTTAATTGCCTGATTTGAACTGAAAAAAAAAAAAAAATCCAAGTAAAAAGGTAAATCATAGGGAGGGATGGAAAATTGGGTCAATTGTGTTAATTTATTTGATATGAGTCGTGTCGCGTTCATGCACTAATAGGCAGATTTTTATCGTATATAGATGGTTTTTGGTTCGGGTTATTTTAATTTGTATTATTATGTCGCCAAATTTGAAAAAAAGTCAACAAAAATATATGATATTAATAAAAAATATTATATTAAATTTATTTAATTTATCTATATTATATTTAAAAAATAAGATAATATTAAAATTTAGATTAATAGATTAATTTAAAATATCTTGTTATGATTGACGTATTAACAAGTTGTTAAATAAATCATGTCGTATTATACAATATCACTTTTAATTCAAGCTATCATATTATATATTAGCTATAGAGATAGCAACAGGTTGATTCAGGTCAAATCTGACTTGATTCGTTTAACTCATAATTTAAATTGAATTGAATTATTTTAAATAAAACGAATTTGGGTAATATCTATATTGTAAAAAAAAATCATACCGTAGATTTTTTTTTTTTTTCAAAAGAAAAAAATAGTATATATTTTTTATGTAATTAAAATTTTTAATAAATAAATGAGATACTTGAATAGTGTCCCAAATTGACCCATTTTTTTATAGATCGAAACGAGTTGAACCAAATTATTTTAAATAAAATGGATAATATCTCGATCTGTTTTAAACCTATTTTGTCTCGATTCGATCTAATTCGAATAGATCAAATACTTAAACTGTCAGATCAAATTGCCATCCTGATTCAGGTGAGGTTATAAGCTTAAAGATACCTCAGCAAACATACAGGGCTCCATAAAAGAATATGTTGGAGCATGAAATCCGGATATATAACAAAGCGATTCTAAATAGTCAATTTTCTCATTCCATTTCAACATTCTTGCACATGAATATGACTAAAGAAGCTACTAGCTCAGCTCTGTTTTGTCTTTACGTATTTATTGTTTGTGTTATTATTTTAGGTGGACTTACTAAGCAGATTTCACTCTCCTTATCTAGTGGGATTACTTGGTTATTGTGCTGACCGACATCATAGGCTTCTCATATTTGAATTCATGCCCAATGGTTCTCTCCAACACCACCTTCACAATAAAAAACGGCCCTTGGATTGGGTGACAAGATTGAGAATAGCCCTTGATTGTGCTAGGGCTCTTGAGTTCCTCCATGAACATGCCATCCTACCTGTCATTCATAGAGATTTCAAGTGCACCAATGTTCTACTGGATCAAAACTTGCGTGCAAAAGTCTCAGATTTTGGATTGGCCAAGATTGGTTCAGATAAAATCAACGGTCAGATTTCAACACGCATCTTGGGGACCACAGCTTATTTGGCTCCAGAGTAAGTGCGTTTATCATTAGAGCAGATATCAATAAAAAACCCTGCACATTTGCATATGTCATCCATCATACGCAATTCCTTGTTGTCTTCTTCTTCTTAGGCTACTTGAGCAAAGATATTGATTATAGAAGCCAGAAGCCAAGTGCCTTATAAATTACAATAAGTCTATTGCCAAAGAAAAAAAATGCTCGTTCAGACTCCAGAGATAATTGTTTTTATTGACTGATAAAAAGTAAGAACCACTTCTACTACTTAACCATGAGCTGCTGAAACAGTTTTTTTTCCCCTAAGCAAACAAACTTGTTCAAAAATGTACATTTCTTTTTTATCTACGTGACCTATAAGATGTTATCTGAGAGTAAAGTACATGTAACTGTTATACAAAAAGTGATTTTTTGCCAAATGAAAAAATCTACAATAAATCAATTGTATATACTCTGATAGGTAGGACCCATAAAATGTTACGTGAATGAAGAGTAAATATGCAAGTGTTGTGTCCTTTTGGGTAAATGAGTAATTATCCCACTTTAAGTTGATTGGGCACCTGTTAAAATCTTATAAAGTTTTTGCATTATAGGTATGCTTCCAGTGGAAAGGTTACTGCAAAGTCTGATGTGTACAGCTATGGAATTGTGCTTTTAGAGCTTTTAACAGGCCGCGTGCCGGTTGATATCAAGAGGCCACCCCGAGAACATGTCCTAGTCTCTTGGGTTAGCAAGAAATATCTTTAATTTTTCTTCTAATGAATTAAACTTGTTTCTGTTTTGGTAATTTATTTTTATCCTTAACAAAACTATAGAGATCACATGACCTATCAATTCTGCAATATTGTCTTCTTATATCATTATAAATGTAGCACTGAAAAGCTTGGATGTGCTGCTAAAGAAGTACTTCAATGTATATTATCTTAAGGAAGTATCTAAAAAGGCTTTTTTGCTTATCCTAACGTATTCAATGACTTCTCAGGCTCTTCCCAGATTAACTAACAGAGAAAAGTTAATGGAGATGGTTGACCCTGCTTTAAGAGGCCACTACTCAAAGAAGGATCTAGTTCAGGTAATCAGCTCAGTTTCCAAGAATGCAACAACTGTTTAACACTAATGAAAATTAAAAAGTTTAAATATCACAAATTTGTGATATAACTCAAATGATGTGGAAAAGTGTAATTAGATAGTACACTTTATGTCATATAGTTTGTATATAATGAAATTTTGTCGTGATGGTAGAGTTGGTGATAGAATTATGATGTATAGTAGTGCTCCATGGAAAATATTATTAGCACTAATGAATATAAGTCTGAAATAGAACTTTGAAACTTTAGTGCACATAAGGATGCATTGTTGGAAAGCACTTTTCCATATGCACAGTTCTTCAAGAATTTGGCAGCAAAATAAAAAGCGCTTTCAATGTTTGTGAGACACAATTTTAAAACATGAGAAACATTTGTTCATACATCCCTTGTTCTATAAAAGGCACTTCTTTTTAATTCATTGTTGCCAAAGCCTAAAAGTGTTTCTAAGTGTGTAGCACATCCAAACACGCTGTTAATAGTATTAAACACAATCAAAATCAGCTTTTGCTAATACCTGGCTGTTTGTTGTCTGTTAAAGGTTGCAGCCATTGCAGCCGTGTGTGTACAGCCAGAAGCAGATTACAGGCCTTTGATGACTGATGTAGTACAGTCACTTATCCCTCTAGTTAGGAGCTACTCTGTAGGACCATCAGGCTGCTCTAGATTCCAAAACCAAATACAAAGAACAAGGTACAATGAAAAGCTATGGAAGTATCCATACAAACCATGGATCACCCATTTGTCTCATTTTCTGGTAAAACTCACCGAAAATTCATCTAACACTTATCAAATTTACAATGAAGTTGCAGCACCAGCAATTGTTACAACAAGGCGGATTTCGGCGCCATTGTTGTAGATTGTGAATCTTGTTAAGGAACATATTGAAGGCAAACATAGCTTTCGGTTCTCAGAACTTTAACTTGAGGTTATGTGAAAGCACAGGTCATACATTGTTGAAGGCAAACATTTTGAGCAGTAGAATTCTTTTGTACACAAATTTATTCATCCATGTTGTAACTAAAGATGTACAATTACATTCTGAACTATATTTTCTTTCTAATGACAAATGAAAAAGGCAGTGTTCCCTTTTCCTCCTTCCACAACTTACATACCAAAGCTAAATGCAGAAACCCAGTAATTATTTTCCACAGAAACAAATTTATGCTCAACACACAACATAAGCTTAATTAAAAACTTTTGCATTGAAAAGAACAAATGGGTACCCTGAAATAGAGGTCTCTGAAGTCTGTTGAGTTTGTGAGGGTGTGGAGGAGGTAAGAGGGATGAACAAAACTCAGAGGACTTAACAAAAAGCAAAAGCTTGAGAAAAGGTTTTGCGAAGGAGCGAAGAGAGAAGGTTGCACTGATTTAGGCTGTGTGCATTCAAGAAGTTCATGAAATGAAACTATATTCTTCTTCCTTTGGTCTGTGTTTTTGCTCTCGGTTTTCCTCGTCCATCTATAATAGCGTTGGGCTTTAAATTTAAAATGGTCCATTATGAAAGCCCATAACACATTTTTTAGAACCCATGACATAAAATATAAAGTGTAGTAGTAAAATATAATCTCACATTCATTAAATAAAAAATAATATTCATCAAAAAATAAAAAATAGAGAATAATAATACTAAGGACTCATGAATGTGTATATATATTTACACTCAAGTCAAAATTTTTCATAATAATTCTACCCTTGTCAATATATGAGTAACTTATGTAAAAAAATGAGTATAAATTTATATGATTTTATTATTTATCTTAATTGCAATATTATGGTAAATTTTATAAAAATAATAAGTATTTTTACCTATTAAGTTAATATTTTAAAATTAGACAACTCATAGCTGTTATGGATTTGACATGAGCAAATAACAATTCTTCAATACTATTAAATTATGAGTAATATCAGGTAATAGTACTTAAATTAGTAATAACCTGTGCATGATTTATATGTAAAATTATAATTGATTAAGTTATAAATTAAATAATAAATATAGCATAAAATTCAATAATATATATTCAATCATTTTTTTTTCATATAAATGATAATAAAATTAATATTCTATTTAGTAGTAATAAATATTATTTTTTTAAAGTTATATAATATGATTTTAACAGTGTTTTCTGGATAAACATTTGCACTATTGTACATGGACTTGGGGCCCAAAAATCAGAAGTATTTTGAGATCGGATAAAATAAAATTTTGCACCCTTTATATACTAGTTTATGTTTCTTTTAATTTAAAAAAATTATATTATTTTTGTTATTTTAAATTTTAAAAATATCTATTTATATACGGAAAATTTTTAAATTTATCAATGACATGTTTGGGCTTGAAGAAATAAAATAGTTTTCGGTACATTGGTTTTGTAATTGTAAACTTGACACGTGTTTTTTTTTTATCTCATAACTTTTATTTTAACTCATCACTTAAAAATAAGAGTAACAATATTGTTACAATTAATTTTTTTATTATCAAAATAAAAATTTATGAATTGTCTATTTTACTTTTATAATTAATTACACGTTAATGTAAAATGTAATAGGTGCTGGTCTAAGAAGAAATAAGCATGGAGCCAAGTTATACATCTTAGAGGACCGATCAAAATTGATGACCTTGTATTATAAAAGTTTATGCAGTATTAAACATACTCGTTAATACTCTTTCTAACATTCTCACAATCTTATTACCTTTAATATATATCTTAAGAAAATATTTATTTTCATTGAAAGTTCTGTTTTCTTTAAACGTATAATATAGATTAAACAAATAATAATTGTATGTATTTTTTTTTCCTTATTACAAATAAATAAAAATAAAAATATATACACACTAAACTAAAAATAAAGTTCAGGAATCTCATTTTAATATAATATAAGAAAATTGAAAAGCAGGGACCAAGGCACCTTTGGACCTTACTTAACCTCCGTCCATGGTGACAATACAGCTTGATATAATATCACTTTCTCAACTTGAAAATATTGATGCATAAATTTACAATTATATTATTATATATTTATAATTTTTAAAATAATTTAAATATATAATATAAAAATATAGGTAAGAAATTAAATACAAATTTATGAGTTTATAGTATTCTAATAGTAGGATTTTTTTAATTTTTTTTATTATTAATTATTATTACATTTTAAATAACTATATTATTCACGTATAATTAGAACTGAATAGATTATAGTTTGCCCTATTAATTATGATAGAGTACAGAATAGGACAATAACTTTACAAAGGTAAAGTTTAGTATACTAATTTTTTAGTTAAAATATTAATTTCATAAATTTTTAAATAAGTTTAAAAATTTATATTTTTTTAAATAAACATTTTTAAAATTTTGAATTAAAAAAAAAAAAAAATTCAGCAACCAACTAGTTGGAAACTCAGCAACCAAGTTAGTGAGAAACTCGCCAACTAACAAGTGGGGCGTGGGGACCAGCAAGTGGGGGTGGGGTTGGGAGTTGGGGGCTGCGGGTGTGGGGTATGGCAGGGGTGGGCGGTTTGGGTTTTTTTATTATTATTTAAATTATTGTTTTTTTTTATTATAGTTAGTGTAGTATTGATTTTTAATCACTTGTTGGTGGAACCAGCGAGTGGAGGTGTGGTTTGGGGTTGCGCGT
This sequence comes from Elaeagnus macrophylla, assembly GCA_029378325.1. Lineage (NCBI taxonomy): Eukaryota > Viridiplantae > Streptophyta > Magnoliopsida > Rosales > Elaeagnaceae > Elaeagnus > Elaeagnus macrophylla. The sequence goes on from CM055642.1 coordinate 17,357,386, forward strand.
GTGGTGTACGACAGGAGTGGGCAGTTTGGGATCGCAAGGTGGGGATGGGGTTGTTGGTGAGGGATTAGGGTTGCTGGTTTGTTTTTTTGTTTTAAACTATTGTTTATCTTTATTATTTTTATTTAAGTCAATCTTTAAATTATCAAATCACATATTTTTAAATATTACAGTATTATTTTAACTATTAATTATGTTATTAGTTATCTCAAGCTGAAACAATAAATGCGTTTCATCAACCAATGTTAAGGTTATTGGAGATTTTTATTTTTTTATTTTTTTTAAAGTCTTTACCATTTAGACAAAAATTGTTCGAACCAGATTCAATTTTGTACTTTACGATTTCTCTGATTTCTTGGACATTTCTAATAGTTTATAGTTTTTGAGAGAAGAGCTAACGAAGGAAAAAGTATTCATTGCTTACAAAATATATAATTATAGAGTATTTTAGATTAATAAAATACAAATTAGTCTAATAATTTTTTAAAAAATATAAATACTCAATAATTAATTATAAACTCAATTTATTTCACTGGTAAGAACTAAGGATGAATAGTTCTTCCTGCAAAATTAGCTCATTTGAGAAGAATAAGTTTCGCTAGAGGAGCATCATTTTGTATTCAATGTCTTTCTTTGAGCTAATGTTTTGATATTGTAATTGAGTCAAAAATAATAATTAAAAAATTGCATATTTAAAAATTATAACTACAAAAATAACATCATTTATGTACATATAAATTATATGTTTTCACTATTATTTAAAAAAAGTATGATAAATTATTTTACAAGCAGTCTAATTAGATGTCGTTTCATTTGAAGTAGACTATTTAGACCTGTTTAATTTTAACGAAGGCCATTTATCCGCGAACGTCAAATTGGATCGTATTGAATATAATTGGAGTGCTATTTGTTATTATAAATTTTAAAAATATTATTATTTTTTATTTCTCAATAATTATTTTCTACGGTAAAAAAAAAGACAATAGTCTCAGCAAGGTAAGAACTATAAGTTTAGGGCAGAAGCTAATGTCCCAAAGGGATACTAATCATATCTCAAATGAATTATTTGGTTTACAACCATAAATAAGCAAATTTAAAGCTAGCAAGCAAAATAAATAATTATGGAGATATCTTGTTATTAAAAGCATGTTGCCTTTTATTGACCGACATAAGAAAGATTCGTCTTGGATTGAAAACTAGTATTAACTAACTTACTATAATTGTGAAATGCTCAATTTATTTAGGAAGTTTTTTTTTTATTATTAATAAGATAAAATATTTTTACATATTTGGATAAAATTTGACCTTAATTTTTGATAGATATATTAAAAATTTTACCATTTAAATTATAAAAAAAATTCAAACTATAATGTAAAAAATTAGAAAATAAAAAAAATTATTTTTAGGAAGTTTTTTTTTTTATAGTAAAAAATCTCACTTGAATAAGGAGGATAGAATAAATGGCGCACACCATCACATATCAAGATCATAGATAATTTGTTGTTTTTTACTAATCACAGGTTAGTTAGAGGCACCGAGAGGACTAGAATACGATTAGTAGAGCGATTTGTTCGAAGAGCAAAAAAAATCACGCTCATTTCGAAAGGACAAATAAAGCATCCAACAAGCTTCAAATTCATACTCTATCATTTAAGGACAAAGATCCAATGTTTAACTATAAGTATCCAACCACTAAACTCGAATTGCTCATTAGATAATCTCATATTAATAAGATTATGTTAAATTAAGGTACTCACGGCCATCATAAAATATATGTTGATTTCATGACATTTTTATTTTTATTTTCAATATAAACCTTTTCTGGGAATTCGATATATGTTTAAATTTTTTGATACATTTTAACCAAATATTTAACACATTTTTTTTTAATATTACTTTCTTATATAAATTGAAAAAGATAAAAGATATTAATATTATAAAATAAATATTAAAAACATATATTGATCAGGGTTCATAATCATTTGGGTTATGTAATTATAGCCTTTATATACTTTCTTTCAATAATTATTGAGGCAAGTTCGTTTAATGTTATAATTTAAAAGAATGACCATCTAAATCAAAATTAAGAATTTTTTAAAGATAAAATAGGAATAATATATTTTAATAAAAAAAAAAAAGCAAAGAAAAAAGTAAAAAAAAAAAAAAGTAAATACTACTAAATAGACTAATTTTAATAATCATAAAACAAAAATGTATGAAAGTCATAGTTATAGGACCTGAAGAACTTGATACCTATTGATCATGTGTACAAAATATTACTAAAATTGAACATATTTATAACATTTTGAACTTGCATTAAACATATTCTCATTGTTTAATATATTTGTTTTAAAATAAAATTTCATAACTCACATATTTTAAAAAATTAAATATTTAATTTTATATTTGCATGTTTTCGAACAAAATTTTGGTGTTACTGCTACAATGCTAATGTATTGTCTAATAAAATTTTAACTTTAACAATATATTAAACTCTAAAAATGATACTCTCTAATATTGAAATGAGTTATATATACTTAAATAAAAAATTAAGGTACTAGATAGAGATTTTTTTTTTCTTTCCATAAATTAAAAAAATTGTATTAATTTAACCAAACAATTACACTTTAATACTTGAAAAAGCACGTACTTATCTGAACACTGGTTTCAAAAACAGTGGTTGAAAATGAAATAATTGATTAAAAATGATTTTCAGAGAAATAGTTAGGCAATTAGGATGAAAATATTAAAAATAATTTTGAATTATATAAGACCATTATTTTTGAATGAGAGTATATATTTAAAATAAGTAAGTATTTTTTATTTTTCTGTAATTAATATTTTTAAAAGTATTTGTTATAAAAATTGTTAGATATTTTTAAAAATATTTTGATATATTTAAAAAATACTTTTAATAATAATAAAAAAAATAAGCGGTTCTAAATAGATTGTGAAATTCGATTGTTCGGTTGAAGCGGTCAAAAGAAACCAGCAGATGAGCATTTATACTCGAACAAATCACAATATTATTCGAATTTAAAATTAATAACAAACTCGTTTCTTTCCCTTTACTCTAAAGACAGGAAAAGTGGAAGCGCATGCACTCTTTGACGGAGGAATCAACAAAGGAAATAAAGATAAGAGAGCTGCGCCATAATGTTATTTAAAATATTATCTAATTATTTTTTATTTAATATAACTTCAAGGTTAGGCCTCTCAGTCTCTGTCAATATATAATCACCGTTTAACAAGAAACAAATAAAAAGAATAAAAAAAATTAATTAAATTAGCAAAAATAATAGATAAATTAATTCTCGAGGCTGGAAAAGGGTATGAATCATTGGTAATAAATTCAAAAACATTAATTATTTTCAGCAGACAGAAAAGACAAATGAAACAAAACAAAAGTCAAATACAAACACCAACTTAAAATTGAGTGAAAGAGTATTATACAATTAGATTAAAATAAAACTAATATTTTATAAATTTAAATATCATATTATTTTTTAATATTTTAAATAATTTATTGGATATAAATTTATTGAAAATTTTCATTATGTCAATTCACATATAAAAACAACATAATTTTGGTGGAACAATGATGTTTAGACAGGTTAGTTAGGATTTTAAAACAATTAGATCTAAATAGACTTTAGTCATCCCATTCTTCTTTATGTAGCCCTCAAAAATCTTCAAGGATAATTTGACTCAAAAAAATTCAAAGAGTAAAGATTCAACTTCTAACACTCAACTGTACAACTATTTATTTTCATCGGTTAAAATAAATTTTGAAAAATTGTTTTATTGTAATTGCAATGACAGAGAAACAGACATTCAAAAGGTATTTAAGTCTCGGGAAATTCTGAAGAAATCCCAATTATTACTCATGGACATCCCACTAAATGAGAAAAAATTTAATAAAATGAGAAATTATAAAATTACCTTTAGTATATTTTACACATTCCGGCACTCACAGAGGTTCGGTAGGGGTTACCGAACATTTTAGACATGTTCGGTAGGGGTTACCGAACATTTTAGACATGTTCGGTAGGGCCTACCGAACATATCATAAACGTTCGGTGGTCCTTACCGAACCACTGCGCGATTTGCAGAAAAAAAAAAATTTTTACCAGTTTGATTTGCTTTTTTATTCCATTTTTTTCATAAAAATCCACTTCTTCTACATTATTCATGTATGTATCTTCCATTTTTAATTTCTTAAGTTAAATTTTGGAGGTAAATGTGGGTGTGGAGGTGAAGGTGGAGGTGAAAATGAGTGAAGAAGAAGGAGTGGGATGTATGAGAAATTTTTAAGAGAGTGGGATGTGTGGGGTGTGGTGGGTTGGGGTGTGGTGGGGGTGGGATGGCTAAGAAACACTAAGGATAATTTTGTAATTTTTCATTTTATTATTTATTTTGTAAATTTTTTCTTATTTAGTGGGATGTCTTTGAGTAATTTTTGGGATTTCTTCAGAATTTCCCTTAAGTCTCAATTACTATTTACTAATTCAATTTCACTTACATCATTATTTCTCGACTATATTAAGTCAAATTGTGCATTCTACATACATAATCTAAATCTAACCCTTAAAAATAAAGATGGAAAAAAAATTACAAAACAGAAAAAAATTTACAATTAGAAAAAATTACAGGAAGTAAATAAAATATCAAAAACAAATTTACACTATTTGTTATACCGGAGGGCGTACCGAGCCGCTCCGTTCAACACCCAGCTGAGCCGACGTCTCTTGAGACTCTTCGCCGTCATTTGCCGCCACCTTAGGCGATTTAAGAGAAGACATCCTTGTCAAAAACGGTGGTGCCATTGTGAACACCCACCTGTCTGACTTAGTCGCTCGGTCCGACCTCTCGAACCGCCTAGAGTTCTTTCCTCTACTACTTCCCTCATCACCACCGGTTCGATTTCCTACCCTCGAACTTCCTTCTCTAGGCAAAATCACCATACTCGATGCCCGGTTCAACTGTCGGTTAAAAATTTGCTTTCTCACCTCAACTGGTAATCTCAAAGTGAACCGGTCGGTATTTTCTCCCGGTTGAACCAACGAGTGTCCCGTCGAGTGGGACCTAGGGAAGAGTCTACGTCTCCTGCTCGACCTTGATCTACGTGTACGGTTCCGATTCAAAGTCTTGTTCCTGTCTAAAACCTCAGGTTCCTGAAGTTGCGATTGTAATTGTTGTTCATCAACAATACGCTCTTCTAAGACCTGCTCAACGGCATCGTTTTGAGCTTCAATGTCGGAAACAGCTGTTACCTCGGGTTGCGCGTCAGTTGACTCGTCGGATTCAGGAACAAGATTAGCGCGACAAACAGGGCAAGTAGTGTGAGATTCCAACCAAGCATCAATACACTCTGGATGAAACACATGATCACATTTCGGAATCAAACGCAGCGTTTCTTCGTCTTCGAATTCGTTCAAACACACAGCACATTCTAGAGCTCCTTTACCAATCTTCAAACCCTTGACCGTGGAGTAAACTAAGGTAGGGAACTTATCAATCACTTCTCGATCAAGCCCACGTGGACCTCGTCTCGAAAGGCCTGTGATCGCTCCGGCGACGCCTCTGATACTGCCAGCTCCTGATGTGTCGGAACAATGGCGTATGTAAATAGAAAAGAAACCCATAAAGAAAAGTGCAGCTATGAGAACGACGATGATGATCGCCATTGAAGGGCTGAATCGAGTGTATGGGTATTTTTCGTTTTGGCCATCGGGACTTGGTTGAGCTCCGGCTAAAGGTATAAATGGTGAAAGAAGTAAAACAAAGTAAAGGGAAAGAATCAGAAGATACTGCTTGGTACTTCGGTGGTCGGAGTTCATGTTGTTAATGGAGGAATATATTTTAATTTTTGAGAGGAGTGAAGGCTAACGTGTGTCAGAGCGGTACATGTGAAGGGAGAAGCAGAGAAGTGTTACAGAAGAGAGATACGTGTGGCTTATAAATGAAAGAGAAGAGAGGGGTGTGATCTGCAATAACTGAGAATACATTGAAATGGGACCCACATTGACTTTGGGAAAGGAGGAGTGTTCTTTCTTTATGAATGGCGTTCCACGTAGACTAAGCTGAGAAGAAGCTTCCGGACTTGCTCAGTTTCTCTCGTTCTTCTTTTCACGAATAAAAATATTTAATTATTTGTAGTTAAAAAAAAAAAAGGAAATTTCTTCTTAGGAATTGAATTATATTAATTTTTGTAGGGTGAGGTCAGCAGTCATGTCATCTTAGGTTTTGGCAACTTTTATTTATTGTAGTTATTGTTGTTCTTTTCCTTCTAATATTTTGTAAAACAATTATTTTGCATTTAAGAAATAGGAAAAGGAAAAAGCAAACGTCTTGCGTTTAAGATTTTTTTTCTTGTTTCTTATTCCTATAAGCATTTAAGGTTGCATTAATATGTTGATGTTGCTAAATGTTAGCCTTATAATGGGATAATTTAGTGCAACAATCCAAATCTCTCCCTGGAATATAGAAATAAAATTAGGAAAAAAAGATAAAAAAAAGTTTGTTATATTTGACAAAAATATACTTTAAACTTTTATTTATTTTGAGGGACATCACAAAGTTTCATTACTTTTAAAAAAGTATTACAAAAATTTATTTTATAAAAATAATGAACTTATGTGATATTTTTCTAAAAATAATAAACTTGTATTAACTCTTAAAATCAGTATGAATTTAAAATATATTTTTATTATAAATAACAGATATCACCATTTTTTCAGTAATAAAATTAAATATGAAATGATATATGCTAGATGTAGAGTTTGTATGACTGGCTCTGTGGCCATGTGTTGGAATATTAGGATCACTATATTTTTAGATCACAATTTTATAATAATATGAAGACAATGAATTGTAAAGATTTTATACTTGTTTTAAAAATGTTATTTGAGTTATTGCATATTTTTGTGATAGTTTAATTGTATCTGTGTAAAAATAAATGATCATTAATTATTATTGTTTTATTCCTATTTTTATTTAATGGTTTCTTGGATTTTTTAGTTACATTTTATTTATATTAAACAATCTCAATCTAATGTTTTTTTTTAAATAATAATTATAAGAAAAATAATAATTTTTTCTTATACAATTAATTTTTAATAACAATATAATTAAACTGTTAAAAAAATGGGTACAGAATTTAAATATTATTTTTATAATAAATAAATAACTATATCCGTAATTTTTTTTAATGTAAAATAATTTGATAAAATTTGATTGACTCTTACGTACAAGAGCCCACATAATTTTACTATTTACGAATCCAGGCACAGAGTAAAGATTATTATATTATTTATGGTTATTATAAATTTATGATGCAAATCATTTCTTGTTAAAATATAGTTGGAAATGTTAAATGTTAGAATTAAATCTATCTGAGTATGGTTGAATATATGTAGAGGTATGGAGGGGGACACCAACACACCCATCTCTAGACAAATAATATTTTTGGTATAATATTTTTATAATTGTAAATAAATTATAATTATAAAATAGAATTAGTCCCTTTGTAAATTTTAAATTTTAGGTATTTAATATTTAAGAATTTATTAAAAAATTAATATATTTTTACTAAAATAAATAATAACTAAAAATTAAATAATATTATTATTTTATTATTTATATGATATCTCTAATAAGTTCGATTCCTATATCTGCCCCTAGATCTAAATGGATGGAGCTACAACTCATTAGGGCATATGCCCGCTTGTGAAATTAGTTTAGTGTCGTGTTAAAAATATATTTTTTATTTGTTATTTTTTAACTTTTAGTTGATTTCATTTCATTTTAAGCATTTTTTTTTTTCCAGAAGATGAAGTGAATGTATTTAGTTACGATTGGACGAAGCCAAGTCGATTATGTTTATAAAATTAGAGATCTAAATGAATTTTATTAACAGTGTTATAAGTTCCTCGAAAATTAAATTTATAAAAAATTTAAATTGTTAAAAGAATGTTCAACATTGTTTTTTATATGAATCACTCATTTATAAGCATTGCTTTTATGCATCGTGTAAATTAAACACTTACAACTCAACAATTGAATTTACTAAGCCTTGAATATAAGACTTTTAACTATACCGTTTATAAATTGTTAAAAAACTCACAATCTCCAAAACTTAAATTATTAAGAGAAAAATTATCATTATTTTTATACATCTATCACAAGATTAAAATATTATTCAAGTAAAATTAATAAAAGACATCATATTAAAAAAAATAGAGAATAAACTAAGTCACTAAACGACTCTACAACCACAAACTTAAACTAGATGGCTATTATCAATTATGGTGGATTTGGAGCAGAATATGTGGTATATAATTGAATTAAATTTAAAATAATATCTTAATGTACATAAAAATTATTTATGTAGTTTATATATATATATGTGTGTTATGTATAACTTACATACATATATTATATTAATAGCACGTTATTTATGGCTCATTCTTTTTTATTTATAACAAATTGAATCCAATTTAATATAATATTTGTTATTAAAATGCATCAAATATTAGTGACAGTTGCTTTAAATAAATTAACATTTTGTTACCATTTAACATTTTTTTTCTTTTAAAACAAAACCTTAATTTAAATTATCAACTCTATACTTTTGAAGTACAATTGGTGACTGAAGCATAAAATTTATAAAAATTAATGAATTATTAATTAAAAAATTTAAGTGACAAAAATGTAGAATCTAAAAAAATTAGAGGACCAAATATTAAGAAAAAAATTAGAACATTAAAGTGTAAAATTTATAAAAATTAAAAAACTAATAATGTTATTTAGCTTTATTATTATAAGGAATTAAAGCAATGGTTTCTAAGACTTTTGTTGTGTGGTTAGCTTACATATATATTCAATTTTTAGCAAAATTAGAGTTTTTGCTCGCCTGCATGAACAAATACTATATATATAGTGTAATTTTACAACTACACAAAGAACAATACAACTAAATATATTATTTATATACAAATGAATAAAAAATTAGCGGGTGTTTTTTATATTTAATATATTTGTCAAAAGATAGTTGGAAAATTACCAAAAATATTACTCCTAAAATTTATAGTAACAAAACTAACACTCCAATAATATTGAACGTTCAATATTCAATTTGAACGTAAAATATTGAACGTTCAATATTAAACGAGTCTAAATTATCGTCGTTCAATTCTAATTGAATGGATGTTTAAAGAAAAATAACATATTAATCATTTTTTTAATTGTGAAAGTATAAATTTGAACACAAAGAATACTAGTTTTGTTATTAAAAGCTTTAAGAGATGTTAATTTTGTTATTCTCTTAATATAATTTTCTCAAAAAAAAAAAAATTTATATATATACATAAAAACCCAAGGTAGTCAGTCTAATCGGACCGGTGACTCAAAGAAATTTTGCAGAGATGAGCGGATTGCTATTAGATTAGTCAGCTTCTAGAAATAATTGTTTCTTAAAAAGAATGCTTCGGAGTTCTGATAGGCATGTCAATGAAAATACATTCTAGAATGCTACAATTAAGTAATTAGCAGGGTGATAATTTTTGTCTTAATTTGATAATATGAATCAAATATGATATAATAAATTTTTTTTTAATAAAAATTAATTAATAATTTTTTTAAAATATTTTATTATTTTTTACTATTATAAATAAACAACACGAAAAAAAAATCGAATAAATTTTTTCATGTATTAACTGACACGAATAACACGAAAAGAACACAAAATAAATATAATACGAATATAATTAATACGATATAATTACCACCCTTAATAATTAAACAGCAAGGTATTATTTATTGGAAAAATAGCTTTGAGAAATGAGGAATAATTTATAGGGACCTTATATTAAAAAAGAAATTATTTTTTACCACTTCAAAAAATACAAGGTAGTTTTAGCTCAGATAACTCCTGCAATTGATATCTCTCAAACCTATGGGGAAAGATGGTATAAGCGCTTTTAGAAATTATTTTATATATATTAGGATGTATTTGATAAAAACTTTGGTTCTTAATTTTTGATTTTTTATAATTAATTTTTTATTTTTATATTATTAAGGAATTATTATTAAAATATGGTTGGTATGAGATGATTCATAAATTTTTTTTAAAAAGATTTTTGAATAAAATTTTTAATTTTATTTAATTTTACTACACTTTTTTTTATAGAGAAAATAAAATTTTATAACTTTATATATATATATATAAGTATTGATGATTAAAAACTTAAATAGTAAATAATAACTAAATTTTTATTTTTTATTTTTAAAATTTTTGAAAAAAATAAAATAAAAAGCGTTACCATACAATTTGTATGTGAATTTTGAATATCTAATAAAAAAAAATTACCAAACACATAGTGATTATTTTTAGAAAAAATTTAAAATTTAAAATTATAAAATTTAATTATAAATCATAAATTAAAATTGTTATCAAATATAGCTTTAGTTATTCAAATTTAATAAGTATACAATAATATTAATTATCAAACAATAATTGTTATTGCTTAAAAAAACTATTTTATAAAATAAAACAATAAAAACATTAAATATATTTATTCATTTAGGCTTTGTAATTTTTAATTTTAATAACAATGTGAAAAACTAAAGTTTAAATTTTGTAAAAATATTTGCAGAATTACTCTTAAAATAAATATTTAATTAATTTATATTTTAATGAATAATAAATATACAATAATAATTACTTTATTAGCAGTGGGTGTAACAATTTATGATATACATAATTCAATCACGATACAATTATGAGTTATTTGCCACAACAAGACTATCAAAATTTTATTTAATGAATAAGTCAAATATAATAGAACAACATACATGAACTTTTTAATTAATATTTTTATTGTTATTTAATTAGTTAATCAACATGAATCGGTCGAATTTAATAAGCATTTGTATAAATATTTTTTTTTCTTAATAATATTATATATTATTTGATTATATATTTTTTACTTGATATGAGATATAATTTAATTTTGGGATAAAAATTAGCAATTTAATACAAATATGATTGACTGAAAATGAATTAATTGAACTAGAAATGTTCGTTAAATGGATAAACATGAATCACATAAATTGTCACCTTTAATATAATCAAAACAATTATATAATGATAATTATGTAAAGTTAATATACAATAAAATTATCAAATATAATTATTTATAAGAAATATATTAATTATAAATACATTTTAATATTTATTGTTATTAAAAAACTAAAAAAAATTAAAATAAAACAATGGCAATGACCAACAAATTTTTCATGCTTTTATACATAAATTAGTATTAAGTATGTTGAAAAAAAAAAGGTTCTGTGATTATTAGTTTTTGGATCAGTGCATATGCACAGGTTTGTATTTCAAATTTGATAAATATATAATAATATAATTATTATTGTTCTCAAAAAAATAAATTTAAAAAATAAAACAAAAAACTAAGTTTTTAAATATAAATTTTTAGGTTGCATTTGTAAAGACAAGATGAAAAATTGAAGTCAAAAATTTTATAAAGTGGTTTGCATGAATATGTTAAAATAAATAATTTATTTATTTATTACTTTATTAAAGAATAATATTTAATAAACACACTCTTTTATAAGCAATAAAATTTAAAAATAATATAAACAAGAGTGATTTTTTTATATTATTGACAATACCTACGTTACTTTATTTATCAAATAAGTTAAATATAATATATAATTACATATAAAATTATATAATTAATATTTTTATTATTATCTAAAAGTTAATTTTACATAAATACCATATAACCCGATCAAACTTAATAATTATTTTTGTAAGCATTGTTTTGCTTAAAAATAATTTACATAATTGATTTTTTTTAATTAATATGAGATATTTATAACATAATCTTTATGTAAAAATGATTAGTTTAATACAAATATAATCTATTTATAAATAAATTAACCCAATTCAACTTACTTATAAAATAGACAAGCATGAAATGCATGAATTATTACCCTTATTGTGATTAAAATAATTATTTAATTGTAATAATGTAAAATTAATATATAATAAAAATATATAAAAAAAAACCTTTTTATAACAAATAAAATTTATTATTGAGACATTTTTGCATCATTGGTGTAGTAAAAAAAATACTAAAAACTTTTTAAAAAATAAATAAAAAACGAGATCCGATCAAACATCAATGTTTTTATTAAAAACATTGATTACTTCGATACAAATATAACTCATTCATAAATGAATTAAATATACTCAATCAACTCATTAAATAAATAAGTATGAACTGCATAAATTTATATAAAAATGATTACTTTAACACAAATACAATCTATTCCTATATGAATTGAACAAATACAACTAACTTATTAAATGAGTAAGTATGAACCGCGTGAATTTTATACAAAAATGATTACTTCAACACAAATACAATCTATTCATTAAATAAGTAAGCATGAACTGCAAAAATTGTTACCTCCAATGTGATTAAAGCAATTATTCAATGATAATATATAATATAATTAATACACAATAAAATTATCAGAATAATTATTTATAAGAAGTATTTTACTATAAGGATATTTGTATTCATTAGTGCATAATAATAATAATAAAATAAAATAAAAATAATACACAGTAAAAATATATTAAGATATTTTTGTATTTCTTGGTATAAAAAAATAAAAACTTAAAAAAAAAAAAAGCGAGAATATCTATATACAAAAATAATTAATTCAACACAAATACGATTTATTTATAAATGAATTGACTATTTTGATATTTATTGATGTAAAAAAAAATGAATTGACTATTTTGATATTTATTGATGTACAATAAAAATCAACAAAAACTAAATAAAAAAATACATTAAAAAGTATTTAAGAAATTTTTGTATTTATTGGTATAAAAAAATAATAAAAACTAAAAAAAATAAAAAGTGGATGTCAATCAAATATCAATGCACAAATATGATCCATTCATAAATAAATTAACTATTTTGATATTTATTGGTTTACAATAAAAAAAAAAAAGGATGGTCGACCAAAGTAAGCATGAAATCAACAAAAATTTAAAATCAACACACAATAAAAAATATATTGAGATATTTTTGTATTTATTGGTGTAAAAAACTTTTAAAAAAGAAAGTGTGTGTTGACCAAATATGGATGCACAAAAATAATTATTTCAATTCAAATACGATTCTATCATAAAAGAATTAATTATTTTAATATTTATTAGTATATAATAAAAATCAATAAATAAAATGGATCTTCGACCAAAGCAAGCAAGAAATCAACAAAAACTAAAAAAATCAATACACAATCAAAAGTATATTGAGGTATTTTTTTTATTTATTGGTGTAAAAAAATACTAAAAACTTAAAAATAAATAAATAAAAAGGCGGGACAAAGTGACCATCGACCAAATAGTAATGCACAAAAATGTTAGTTCAATACAAATCCTATTAATTCATATATAAATGTATTTATTAACGTACATTAAAAATTAATAAAACTTAAATTTTTTATTTTATAAAACATTTAAAAAAAAAATTTGGTTGTCGACCGATGCAAGCTAATTTTATGTATAACAAATGATAAAAGTGAGTTAAGCATGGCTCAAGTATTCACTATTTCTACAATAAATGTTTTCTATATTTTAAAAAGCATATTTATACTTTCATGCTTTCATGAGAAGTAAATATTTAATATACTTTTGTAATAAATATTACATATTGCATGCTCATACCCCAAAGAGTGATACAAGTATCTCATACTTATTTTTGTTTACATTATAGTCCAACGTTATCAAACAAGTATATATATATTTTTTTCAAATGCATTAGCTAGACAAATGTTGTTTTGACATGAATCGAAAAATTTTAAACACCGTAAAAAATTGAAGAAAATTAATAAAATGACAATTCATTATCGTACTGTAACTTTCTATTAACAATAGAGCTAAATTGTGTATATATATAATATAAAAAAAAGTCTTACTTTCAAAATAAGTAAGAGACGGTGACCCTCTCTAATCTAAAATAACTACAAAAACTTTATTTCATGAAACCACTTGAATTGATTCCACTAAAAAGCAGTTCACACGGGCTTATATGTGCATATGAGGCTGTCGATCATGAAAGCACTTTATCTTCACCTCAATCTTTTTCAAAATTGCAAGTCATTTGCGTGTAGGAAGGAAACAGTGCTGATCAGCAATAATTGAATCAAATTCAAAAGAAGGTTTTTGGTGGGTTTGTTAAGTTTGATATATTATTGTGATTGGAAGAAAGTTGTCATATATGACTTGTGTTTCTTTCCTTTCTAGAATAATTTGATTTTCAAACTATGATCGTCGACTAGATTCCATGATTTTATCTATTGTGAGGTGAAAGATTCAAACCAGATAATAATAATAATTATTATTATTATTATTATTATTTTAAAGTTAAAGTATTTACTATTAACAAAAATATAATTTAACTTATAAAAAAGGCATGAAGTTATCAAATTTCATATATTATTTATTAAAATAAAGATATTATGATTGAATTTTCAAATCTTTATTCTTCTCTTTTTCAATCACATTGACGATTATATTTAAGTACAAAACAAAATTCAATCAAGAGTCTCTTATGCAGCTAAAAGAATATTTATAGTGGTCTCAAGTATTGATTTGGATTGCAAGAAAGATATGCAGCATTAATCTATGCAGGGTTCGCTAAAATAAAGGACCTTATAGGATAAAAATTTACACAATATATATATTTTTTTATACCGATTAAGGGCGGGTCAGAGGACGCTGTAGAACTGGAGCTTGACGACAGAGAGTGGGAGGAACCGGTATCCAAGTACTTTACATGTGCAACTCCCAACATCCTGAAGATTCGAACTCGCACCCTACCGTATGTGGACAGGGACCCAACGCCTTAATATACTTTTTTATATTTTCATAATACTTTAAATAACATCTGATCTTTTATTTAAAATCTTATTTAAGTGAAAAATATATCTTATATAAATAGGAGAATAAATATATATATATATATATATATATATATATATATATATATATATATATATATTTTGCCTAGTATAAATAAATAAAGACACAACAATAAACAGAAATAAAATTGAAGAATCTTTTATTTTAATTATGATATATAGTTTGGTAATATTATATTATATAGTTTAAGTGTCTATAAAAAATGTGTTTGAATCTTGTACTGTATAAATGGGTGTGTAAGCATAAAATTTAATGAAAAAAAATAATAGAAGGATATCTATGACCACAAGTGAAAGGTTCGTATCTACATCAGACAAGCTAGACCGTTAAATGCCGAAGCTCTACTCTTTTCTTTTCTCTCTCCGTAATTTTGTTATATAGTTTTTCCTTTCAATACAATATTACCGATTTACCTCACAATACATTAATAACAGAGGTAAATACAGAAGGTTTGATTAATTATCAAATTGCTCATAAGCATTGTATTTTGTTTCAATCATATGCTTAAAGTTACGTTTAATGTTAATGAAGCTCAATTTCATTTAATTAAATTAGGCAAGAAAATAAAATATTAAATAATTAGAACAATAATAAAATAATTATTAAAATATTGCAAATGCTTTTGTAAAAAGAAAAATGAACATTTAAATTAATGCAATAACAAACTGAATTCGAAGCAAGGAGATCAAGACAAAATTAATGTATAATTTATGACTAATTGGAAGCCCCCTTTTTGAATATTCTAAATAAAAAAAATTCATTTAATTATTTCTGTTCATTATTTTTTTTTAAATGAGATATATTATACTAAAAAAGATAGATACATCAATTAAAAGGTATAGCATGGATAGTAAAAAATTACTACATATTTGATTTATTTTTTCATTTCAAATTTTTAATTTTAAAATTAATATTTAGTGATATTTTTATATTAATATTTTGAATTATATGCTGTCGTGACCTCATATTTATTAAAAATTAGATATAACTCCCTCTACTTGATTTTTTTTTTTACTCATTTTGACAAAAATACCCTTAATTTTATTAACTAATTATTATGAATATTGATTGGAAACATGTCCAACTAAATTGTCCAAAATTGAACGGCTATCTAATTGGCTATATTTTGACCGACCTGTGACCTCCCTCGCCAAAGGCGATGTCCAACTAAATTAGACCCCACTTGTAGGAGACGAATTGGATACATGTTCAACTGAATTGGATGGTTGTCCAACTAGCCAAATTTTGACTAATCAATGACCCTACTAGCAGGAGTCAAATTGGACACATGTCCAACTACTAAGTTTTGATCAGCTGGTCACCTCATTCGCCAGAGCAGAGTTGGACACGTGTCCAACTAGATTGCACATAAATAAATGGCTATCCAATTGGCCATAATTTCAACAATCAATAACCATACTTGTTAGAGCTGAGTTGGACACATGTCTAACTAACTTGGGAGTTGTCTAATTGGCCAGATTTTGATCAGCAAATAACCCTACTCGCTTGAGCTAAATTGGACACATATACAATTGAATTGAACGACTATCCAACTGCTATATTTTGATTAGCCGTTAACCTTACTTGTCGAAGCCGAATTTGAAACATGTCCAATTGGTTGGATTTTGATCGATCAGTGATCTTTTGAATGAAATTGAATTAGACACATGTCCAACTCGTTGTAACTCAATTGAACAAATATTAAATTAGGAAGATTTCATTTCAATTTTTTGGATTCGAATTAGACATATATCTCTTATTCACAAATCAAAAACACAATAAATATATAAACAATTGAACTAAATAGAAAGATAAAATAAAATATAAATAATTTGATGTCAAAACTAATCTCTACATATTTCACAATTTTTATTGTATAATCAAGACTAGACTGTAATTCAATCTAACAAAATTGAAAGCCTCATTACTAGATTATTAATTCCCAACTATTACAATAGCAATGAAATTCAAAACAATAGAATACGATACCGTGAAAGAAAGAGAGAACATATTAATACGGTCTAATTTTGTTAAAAATTGCTTAACTAAATTGAACCTATTTTACATATGATACTAGATCGGATTGGACAATACTGTTTATAACTGTTTCATCTAATCTAATTACTAATTAAATCGTATATTTGCTTGATTAAATAAAAATATTGTTAAATATATAAAAAAAAAAATAATAAAAATAATATTTTTTAAACTTTATAATAATAAGGTTGTATTAATTAAATAAGGCCTATAATTAATGCTATCTTGTCATCCAAGTTTAGTATAAATGCGGCAATGGAAAAGTGGATGACAAAGTAGCATTAATTATAGGCCTTACTTGATTCCTTTGATAAGCTTATTATTTTATGTTTTCTAAAGCGAAAGTAAAGAAATGTATTAATCGACCTCTATATAACGTAGACAGAAGTTACTGTTGTGGAATATGACAAATATCATTGAGGTGCAAAATTCGACACTCAATGGAGGTTATTTATTTATATAAAAAAAAAATTTGAAAAATGGTCGGAAAATGTCCAGTCCATTCCCAATGATGTGTTAATCGGTCCGGATCCAAATTATGACTTTAATCGTTCATATCAGTCCAATTTTTGATTTGATAAATTCCTAATTTTGCATGCCAATGACAATGAGCTTGTTTTGTCAAATAACATTTTAGGGAATATCAAATCTTCCACCCCATTATGTTTTTAAGATCATTGAATGTGGGTTATTTGGATGAGGGTGTCACTTTAAAATTAGTAAATTTTTTAATATTGTTGTTATTATTTAAATCTCTCGTGTAAACATAAGAGTCGTAAGTTTTACTATCACTAAACAAATCAAATAATAACTAGTATTAAATTTTTATTATTTTATTAGATAGCAACTCATATTATTTTTCTATTATATACGTATGTGTGATGTATACCTTAATAATTTTTTTGAATAAAATTTATGTGAAAGACTAATGAACACAAAATATTACATACTTTTTTAAGCTTGTTTTCGACCACTTGGTTTAAGTTATCTTAAATTACTAAGATTTATGGAGTACATAAATTTAGAGTGGAAAAACTCCCAGATCTCAACTATTAACAACTTAATATAGATTAAATCATATGATTGTACATGAATGAAAAAAAAAAAAAAAAGTATATAATATTTGATAGCTATTGATCTTATCCTAGCATGTAATGTATGACATCACTTTTTTTGATTCATTCCTTTAAATTTAAAATCCCAGTCTCTCTTTATTTTCTTCAAATTAATAGTAATCTTGCAAAGCTCAGTCAATTGTATAGACTGGTCTTCATAATGAATGTTAATCTAGAACTTTATTTTGTTAGCGTCCTTCTAAAATTGTAAAATAAAATAAAATTAAGAGATGAAAATTAAACAATTACAAGCACCAAAGTTAACTCTTAATGATAACCTGTCTCAAGTATTATTTTTTGGCTTTCAAAATCTAATAATTATTTTTGCAGCAATTAACTTTAAAAAAAAAATATTATTATGTCTGGCGTAAGTCATATCTATAGCCTGCCACACTCAACTTGTTATAAAATTATATAAATATATTTAAAGGGAAAAAAAATTAGGAAACTAGAAAACTTATAAAAGTCATCTTTTACCTGTATATTAAATAATCACAAAAATACTCATAATATATGTTAATATCAGTTTCTCCAATAAAAATATATGATTATTACTTAGTTCATGTTTAATAATTATTTTAATTTTAAATTTTAAATTTTTTTTGAAAAAAATAAACTAATTTTTAGTTTTAATTAAGAAAAAATATAAATTAAAAATTAGATATTATTTTTTAAATAAACAATTACTAATTTTTGTTTAACTTTATAAGCTCTAAAATTTATTTTCAAACATATTTTTAATCAAAATTTATCAAAAATTAACTCTTTAATCATTTTTTGTAAGACCGGATTATTAGTTTTTAGTACTAAAAAATAAAAAATATAAATGAAATTATAAAACTGACTTTTTTTTTTTTTTTTTAATTTTAAAATAAGTTATTGAAAGTACTTAACTTCAAAAAAATCTAAAAATTTAAAATTTAAATTAAAAATTAAGAATTAAAATAGCTATCTTTAGCTTTCATAATTTTGTTCAATAAAAATAATAAACCTGACTTCAAAATTCTGCATCAGATCGTAATAAGTTTGACAAGGTCTCCATAGCAGAATAGCCTTCGACTTCGTGGGTTGTTAAAATACGAAGCTTTCTATTATTATTTTTCGGATTTTGACACAATTTAATTATTAATTATACAACTATTTTTAATAATAATAATTTTATCTTATATTAATGACATTAAAATATAAATAATTTTTAGAAGAACATAGCATGGTTGTTGCCTTGTTGGTAACAGTATTATTATTATTTTTAATAAGAAAAGCAATTTATTAATTAATTAATTTCAGCTACGTGTTTGTCCAAGACTGAATAAAGCCAAGGCAGCTTTTTTTTTTTTTTTTTTTAAAGGCTCTAAATTTTTTTTTTATTAATAAAGGAAAAATACATTCACACGCACTCGAGTGAGATTAAAGCTTATTTTTTTTATAAAAAAATTAAAAATCTTACCGTCTAAACCATAAAAAATTCACATTTTTCAAGGCAGATTAACTTCTATCAAAGTAACATAATTAGACAATATAAGCTCATATCTTGCTAACTTATGAGCCGAAGAGTTTGCTCTTCTAAGGAGGCAAGGATATAACAAGTGTACGAATGGTGTGCGAGATTATAGGTCTATTTAGAACTTACTTTTTTTTATTTATTTATTAAAAGTACTTTTAAATAGATCAAAATATTTTTAAAAATACTTGTCAATTTTTATGAAAAGTTCTTTACTTTTAAGATAAGTAATTTTAAATATATGCTATCATCTTAAAATAAATATAAAAATGTTAATCAAAATCTCTTCTAAAATTTTAATTTCAAAGAGCTAAATATTATCTTCAAAGCACTTTTAATCAAATCCATTCTCTTAAAACTAATTTTTTAAAAAACACATCTAAATAGGCGCCAGATATTCTGCCACAATATATCCCTCCTAAGAATATGAGGGCAAACATCATTCACAAGTTGTACTGCTTGAAAATAGGTTAAATATAATTGTATTTGATCAAATTATATTATAATTAATTTATATAATATTTAATAAAAAATTATATAATATAATCTAATTAAATTAATATATATATTATACTAAAATAATTTTATTAATAATTTATAAAAATTTATTTAAATTAATATTTAATTCATTTTTATATTTTCATTACATTTTTAAAAATAAAAAAATATATATTAATTTTAATTTGAGATAAAAAAAAATTAAAAAATATAATTTTATAATTCAAAAAAAAAAAAAAAATTAAGTTAATTGCCTAATATAATTTAAATCCATATTTTTAATCACATAAAATTATATTTAATACAATGTAACAAACATAACGTTAAATTCCAAAATGACCGGAACTGAAATCAGACAAAATTATCATTTTTATTATTTTCCGATACAAGTTTAAAAAAAAATTCGACGTGGCTTCTTTTCCATAGCAAATGCCATATGGGGTAAAGCTATGAAGTCCCTATCTAACTTCAGTCTTCTAATAAATTTACGTATATTTCGGACTTTATAAATAAATAAAAAATTGAATGACTTTTCACTTTTATTAAACATATTTTTATTAAGATGAGCTATTAATCAAGCCATCCAAGTCCTACACATAATTCCAGATTGTTCTTTCACATAAATGTTTGGTTGAGTCAACAATTGAATCATTGATAAATCTCCAGAAAGAAGATGAAGACATCAACTTTACACCGACGACTTTTTAGCATAAGAACTCAAAATCCTCTGTAGAAAGATCACAACTAGCTGGAACATAACAGACCATTGCAAAAAAACCACAAACTATTCTCAATCTGTTATAAAGCTAACCTTACCTTACTTGGGTAAAGTCACAATTCTATAGGCATCTACAAAATCCAAGTTCTATCAACAAAATAGAGAAAAAAGAAAGGAAGAGCGGAGGAGGGGGTAAGTGGCGAGATAAAGATTTAGGGAGAGGAAGCCCTAGCCACTGAACGAGATTCTCAA
This sequence comes from Elaeagnus macrophylla, assembly GCA_029378325.1. NCBI lineage: Eukaryota > Viridiplantae > Streptophyta > Magnoliopsida > Rosales > Elaeagnaceae > Elaeagnus > Elaeagnus macrophylla. Next base: position 17,378,529 of record CM055642.1, read on the forward strand.
GCTGTAAAAGTATAAATCAAGTCAAAATACAAGCACAACAAAATGTAGGAAATAATATAAAATGCTAAGGCTAAGCCATTTATAGGATACCATTTATCAAGCCTTGAAATAGACTATGTCATGTATTAAGAGATTGAATGGCGAAGTTTTAAAGCAAAGAAAAGACAAAAATGGTAAAATGTGTAATTTAACTAAATATTTCTTTAAACATCAGGGTTCACAAAGAATAGATTCTATAACTACTGCAAAAATTTGCACTACTCTTCTCAGTCTCGCTATTCTCCAGCTGATTGAACTATGCCGATGCTATAGTCATAAAGCCATAATTATCACAATTCTTTACGTTGAATAAGCTCAAAACTTTTAATTGACATGTCTCCCCCTCATCCTCAGATAGTTTATATATATCACGTAATAATAGACCTATTGCACTTCTAATTGCAAATAAAATATTACCTGTCACGTAGACAAAAGCTATACTAGCCTAAGTTAGGGTTCTTCATCTGAGAGTATCCCTCCAGCCAAAGAATTATAACATAAGGCAGCATTGAAATGGCACCTTCTCTAATCCTGTTGCATCTTCGGAAGACACCACAAGACACTAGGTGACTAAACAGCAGTTTTCTTATTCCTAAAGCTTTCCTTTAAGACTGTAAACTTTTTCTTGCATTGATTCACTGTCTTCCCAGGAACAGCAGCAGCAACTCGCTCCCATCGCTGACTAGCATCCTTTGGGAATGTTTTCAGAGCTTGAACCAGGGCTCTTTCTTGTACGGCAGACCACAAATCTTGATCAGAACTTGAAGTTACCACATTTGTGGCAACAGAATCACTGGGACTCTGGTTACTTCCAGACTTGTTTGAGGAGTGATTCGGAACATCAGACTGGCTGGCACTAGTTTCAGGCCTATGTGCAATTGAAACATCTCCTACTTCATCCCTAGTTGTAAGTGGAGATGAAATAGATGGTGCAACTTTCCTCTTTTCAAGAAATGAATCAAAAGCTTTTGAAGAATCAGGCTTCCGTAGGAGCACTGTTTTGGTTGCCTTCAGAATTTCTTCCACCGATCGCCCTGTGCCAATGTATTCTGATATAACTTCCCACCTCCTAGATGTACCTTTAGGATATTTATGCATTCCTTTTCTCAAAAGCTCAATCTCTTCCCTGCCCCAAGGGTTTTCTTTCTTTTCAGAGCTGCTAAAAGGAATGCTTCCATTAGTATCCACAGAACCATTCTGCGGTTCAGGCTTTTTGTTATCTACTTTTTTATCCTCCGAATCATCATTACATCCACAGGCAACCCTGAGAACTTCTGCCATCTCCAAACCTTCCTTTCCATCCATTTTGTCACATAAGTTCTTCATCTGCTCCATATCAAGTGCCATACAGAGACTTTCAACATTATCATCAGAAAGGTTGAGCAAATGCTGAGATACAACAGACCTTGAAAGTGTTCGCAGACGACTACGCTCTTTGCGCAAGAGTTTCTTCTCTTTCTCTTTTACCTTTTTCTGTTGTAATGCTGCTTCGGCAGCACATCGTTCCTCCTCCTCCTTTCGACGTCTTGCTTCTTCAGCAGCCCTGGCTGCTTCCTCCTCCTGCAATTTCTTTGCCAAATACTTGGCCTCTTTTTTCCTCTGCTTCTCAGCTTTCTGCTCCTCCTTTCTCTTCAATATTCTAGGGTCTCTTCTGTAGGCATTGTCAACCAGAGTACGAATTCTAGAATTTTCTTCCTTCCTAGCCTTTTCAGTAAGCTTTGCATTCTGCCTTTCCATCCACCTCTTATGGTCACGGGACTCAGCTTGCTCGAGATCAAACTCATCAGCATGTGGGAACTCTCTCCAACTTTTAAAACTGTACCAAAAGTTATAAAAGCTATCTACATCACTAAATGCGGAATTATCATCACCTAAAATCGGGACTGGCTGGTTAACTGACCACCGCCCATTCCTTATAAACGCTGGACCAAACACCTTGAAGAAGTCCTGTGGGGCACAATCTGCTGGAATTTCATCATCAACCTCGTCTGTGGAGTCATAAATTCTTCTTTTCACAGGATCAATTAAGATTTCATACGCTTCTTGAATGGACTTGAAGTGGCTCTCTATCTCATCCTTTTTTTCTTGTTTTGCAGCTTCCGTTTCCTCAGCCAGAAGAAGAGAAGCCTGCTTGTCAGGATGATACTTCAAGGCAGTCTCACGATAGCTTTTTCTTATTTGTTCCTCAGTCGCCAGGTATCTTAAATGGCCTAAACCCAAAAGTGCATAGTGATCTTGTTGCTTGCCTCCAGCACCAGATTTCTTTTTGCCTTTGGTGTTATATGATTCATATGATGGGAGAGATGTTGTTTCCTTCTCACCAGTTTCCTTCTGTTTTTCATTATCTACAACTTCATCTACATAACCAAGAAGTTTAAGAGCAGCAGAATGAAAGGAATGTCCAGCCGGTTCAAGCCTCGCAGCCTTAACAGGAAGGCAATTTGAAGACGCATGGATTGCTTCTCCATTAACAATCTCATGAGAGTAGCAAATAAGACGTGTGTTTAACTGGAAACCCATTGTGGTTTCACAAAAGACACTAACAGAGAAGGAAAATATAACAAACAGAACTCAGTACCCAGGAAAGATTCTCTATAGCTCAAAGCCCTCTTCGTTACAGATACTAGCAATCTCCACACTGTACCAATCAGATAACTTATATCAGTGCTACAGTTAACCAATACAGACAACAAAAATGTACAAAAACTATCATCTGTGACACTACTCTCCTAATCCATACATGTAAAAGGATAAAGAACGACAGAAATAAAAGTATTGCTAACGTTTGATTGGAAACTCATCTGGATCAATAAGAAAATTATACACACTTGGGTTATAAAAAAAAAAAAAAAAGGAAGGACGGCAAATTTCTTTAGTAATACTCAAATTTGCTGATTCTGAGTCAGGGATCTATTTCGACAAAATAAAAATAAAAATTTATCATGAAATTTGGAATAAACAGTAAAGAACATATTTTTAAACGTAAATTTGTTTGTTTCCAAACTAAACCATCAAATTAAAGCTTCAATTTTTTACCCCAAACAGCCCTCAAAATTTAGTCCTGAATAAGTAACATGTAGAATCATCCAAACATGTAATATAAGACAAATGATACCAGAATACTATTAAAAAAAAATTGCACAAGTTTTCTCTCACTAAATAAAACTATGGGAAAAATAATTTTGAAAAGGAGAAGAACAAAAAAAAAAGGCATTTTCATGAATATAAAGATAAAAATAAAACATTGAAGAACTAGCAATTAACTTCGAAGCATGCAAGTTATCGAAAAAGCCTAAACGGAGAAGGAGAGGGGAAGACAATGAGAAATAAGAAATACATATATGATTACCAGAAGCGATGGAGATCGAGAGGGCGTTTGGCAGCTGAGATGGAAGACAACTGAGCGCTGTTCTGAAATTATTCTGTAAATGCGATTAGGGTTAGGGGGTGTTTTATGTCGTGAACGAGGCAAATAGCTTTCTCTTGGAGCCAAATCCCAAAAGAGTAGCAAATGGATTTTTATTTGGGCCTAGTTAAGAAGTTTCAGGAATTAATACGTTTGGGCTAGGATTCAAGTTATTTATGAAGACCCATATTTTTTTGGGCCTAGGATTTAAATTATCATATTCATTTAAATTGCTTTTGAACTATAAGTTAATAACATAATAATGCATTTAATTTAAATAACATAAATAACAAAAAATAGTATCAAAACACATAATTTTATATTACAATAAAATATAAATTTATAAAATATTATTGCTTTACTAACATTTATAAATGATATTTTTGGTAAAATAAATTTTGGCCTTAAATTTATATTATTTTAAGTCACCAACTCCTTAACTAAGGGTGTAAAATTGTGTTTTTTTATCCTTTCCAAATTGTTATATTTTTAATATTTTAAAAATTAAATTATTTTTAATCCTTTAATTTATTTATAATGATAATAAAATTATACATCTTTATAAAAACTAAAGATTTATAATTAATTTTAATTAAAAAGTATTTTTTTATTAAATAAGTCATATTTGTTGCCCAAATTTTGAGACTCATCATTTTGAGTCATAGTAAGAGGAAATTTTTTCAATACAGTTAATGTATTAAGAAGTAAATATATTTTAAAAAAATATATATAAATATAAATTTAAATTTTCAATTTTTTTTATATATATTTTTTTACCTTTTTCTTCTTGTATTCATGATAAAGTATTGTTAAAATTATCGGAATATGCTTTGCATCTGCGTAGTTGCTGGTATTACAAAGAAACAAAATATTTTTCTGAATGTCAACTTTCAAATAATTGGGCCCCAATAATGAACAGACAAAGCGGGGTATGGAAAAGACGGTGCATGCACACAAGTGCTTTCACTAGGCAGGGTACGAAAAAGACATTGATAGCATATTTATTACACTGGTATTAAAAAATAATATTTTTAAAAATTTATAATAATAAAAATAATATTTTTTGAAATTTAAATTTTATTTTTATTATTAAAAAATTAATTAATATATCATTTTTTTAAGCATCTATTTTATTAAAATTAAACGACAATAATTTAAACTTATTTAATATTGAATGTTCAATATTTTACATTCAAATTGAATATTCAATATTACACGTTCTAAGTTAAACGTTTAATACCATTGAAATTTTAGTTTTATTATATATTTTAGGAGTATTATTTTTTATAATTTTTCTAAAAAATTTAATTGTATAATTTTTATATAATTATATGTGTAATATTAAATTAGATTATATCATATAATATAAAAATATTATAATTATGAAAAAAAAAATTGTTATTTTATGTTTTATTTATACGATCAAAAAATATGTATCTAAATTTTAATGGACAATTAACATAATATGTTTGAATTTTTAATAATAAAATTATGTACCTCAATTTTTTTTTATCTCTAATAAAAAATAAATTTTTTTATTTTTAAATGTCATAACAATATAAAATTGAATTAAATATTAATTTAAATAAATTTTATAATAAAATTTTATTTAAAATTTAAATTATTATATTAAAATATTTATAATTAATTTTGACAGACTATATTATATTATTTATCATCAAATATTACATAAATTATTTATAATATATTTTAATATAATTTAATTTATATAATAATATTTAATTTATTTAATATGACCAAATATATTGTGAATGCACAAACTGCTCCCTCCAGGCCACGCTATGTATGATGTATCGGCCTACATTGTCTGGAATTTTGTTTATTAGGTTCAAAGGAGCCATCATCACAAATCATAATAAAAATAATGTAGTCATATTAATTTGAATTTTATTTTTTAATATATAGGTTGTAGTTATTTTAATATATACCCAAAATTCAAAACGAGAAATACGTACATAAATATAAAACACAAATTAGATATGCATCATTATTTTATATTCAATTCAGCTAATTAAACAATCTAATCCAATTTTATACTTTGATCCAAAGAAATAATCTAACATAATTTAATCTCATTAATTTTAATTTAATACATACTTTTTATTTACATTTTTATGCAATAAAAAGATTATCATAAATAAGAATAATAAAAGGGTATTATGTTAGTTTATTTTCCACCGACATACAATTCCAAACCACTATGACACCTTCGAGTTGTATTATGGCTTTCTAATTAATTTAAGTCTCTGTTTGCAATTGCAACCTATATTTTAAAACTTTGGAAGAAAGTTGAAGTTGAAGTTCAAATTGAATTAATAAAACATTAAATGTCAAGTTTCTACTTGCATTTTGCCGGCCACTCTAGCTGGTGCCAATGGTTTAAGCAACAAGGATCAGTATTAATTAGGGTGAGCAGCGGATCGAAATTGTCTGTTTTTTACTAATCTAAATCCAATCCAATCCGAAGCAGATTTGAAGATTTTTAATCTAAATCCGATCCGATAATGTAGTCAATCCGAATCCGAATAGATCGGATTTTTCGGATCGGATAGGTCGGATTGAGATTATAATTTATTTTTTTATTATTATCATATATAAAACACAATATATACTAACATTTAAATTTTAAATTGGTATATTTTTTAGTAAAATTTATTTATTTATAGTCACAAATTAGATAATCAAAATAATAAAAAGTATACTGTTGAATATTATTAAATTATTATAAAGATTTAATATTTTTATTTTTTAAAAAACTAAAATAATAATTTAATGTAATTGTGGTATGTATAATATTTAAATATAACACATTAAAAATAAATATACATTTATTTATAATTTTAATAGTAATTCAGTCCGGATCGGATTACAACGGATTATAAAATCTGTCAATCCGAATCCGATCCGAATCCGAACAGATTATATACTTTTCAATCCGAATCCGATCCAACTACAAAATATATCAATCAAATCCGATCCGAATCCGACGGATCGAATCAAATTTATTAATTTAAGCGGATTGATCGGATTATTTGCTCACCCCTAGTATTAATCATTTAAGTTGATTTTTTCGAGCAAATAAGGACCAGTATTAATCATTTAAGTTGATTTTTTCGAGCAAATAAAAAAGAGAGGAAAAAATATCATAGAAATCTTTTTATTTTTATAAAAAATATTATTTAATCTTTTAACTTATAAAATATATTTTTAAATTTATTTACTTAAAAAATGTATTTTTAAATCCTTTTACTTATAAAAAATGTGTCAATAAATAACAAATTTAATTTTGTATCCAATTTTTCAATAAATCTAACTGAATAGTACATGTATTACATATATATTTATATATTTTTAATAGATATATACGTAAAAATTAATAATTAATTAAAAATTACTCAATTTTTTTAATTTTCAAAAAAGATTAAATAAAATTTTCAATATAATTTAAATAAAAATTTTATTGTTTAATATCTAAAGTCACAATTTAGATAATGAAAATTTTATTTAAGTTTGATCGAATTTAATAAAATTTAAATATAATTTTCATTGTCTAACCAAAATTACAAATTTGACGATGAAAATTTTATTTGAGTTTAATCGAATAAATTGTTAAAAATTGGAGTAATTTTTTAATTAAAAATTATTTAATTTGATATATATATCTATTGAAAATACAAACATATATGTGATACATGTGCTATTTTGTTATATTTAACCAAAAGTTAGATGAAAATTTAATTTTGTTCTTACTTGATACATTTCTTATAAGTAAAAAATTTCAAAACACCTTTTTATAAGCAAAAAGACTTAAAAATATTTTTTATAAGTTAGAAAACTAAATGATACCTATTATTTAAATAAATGAACAATGTTTACTCTCCACCCAATAATATATATACCACATGTATATTTAACACTTTTTTTTTTTGTTAAATATTTTAACTTGGAAAATAGGGTTTTCAAAGTGTTAATTGTAAACATGCAATGGGTGAGGGAACATAAAAACGGGTAAGTTGTTAATTGACTATTTTACCCTTAGTTTTAATAATAAAATATTATATTACCATTTTATTTAGTGATTAAACTATCTCTTTTTTATAAGTGAGTAATTTATGTATTTTATGTGAAAGCAATGTAACTTAAGCATCTTATTAACACAAATAAAATGACTCATAGAATACTTTTTTTTTTTTTAACTTGTAGTACCATAAATAAGAAGTTTTAAATAGAGACTAGCTCTACTCTCTCTTTAAAAAATAGTCCTAAAACTTTTCTAACAAAAAAGGGCCGCCTCAACTTATATTTTCTTCTCCATTAATTCTTAAATTCTTTCTTTTAACATTTGTCATTTTCATTTTCACCTCTCACCAAAATAGCTAATAGAGACTAACTCTATCCTCTCTCTAAAAATAGGGAATGTTGTGTAAAACTTTTGTAGCAAAAAAGGGCCACCTCAACCTATATTTTCTTTTCCATTAACCCTTAAATTCTTTCTTTTAACATTTGTCATTTCCATTTTCACCTTTCACCATAATAGGGGGAAAATTTCTCAAATACTCCTAAGGTTTAGGCTTTCTTCGATAATACTCATAACGTTTTAAAAATAGCGTTAGATATCCTTAACATTTAATGCATCTTCAATCATATCCTTAAATGTTAACAGAAGTTACTCTAAACTGTTAACTGAACAGAAATTGACAGAAAGTCAGTTTTCTTTATTAAAAAAATAATTTTTCAGTTTTATACCGTTGTAGTATAACTGTCATGAACAAAAATTGAATGTAATCAGTTATCAATAATACCACATTCAATTATCAATAATATCTCTGCCATACTTTCAGTTTCAATCAAAAACTCATGTTCAATTAAAATAGTAAAAATCTTATTTTACATCAAAAATGAATAAAAAACACCTATTTTATACAATAATAGCAGCTTATTCCTTGCACATTAAAAATTATACCAACATAAACAGCCTCAGAACCCACCAACTTTTTCTTTCTTTCTTACTCGATAACTACTTGCTAAAAAAGGACATAAAAAAATAAGAAATTAGGCGTATGGTAGATGTCCTTAAACCATCATTCAAACTCAAAGTTTTTGCAAATCCTACTTTTGTAACAAACTGATTTTCTTCTTCTTCTTTGAAAACTACGAATGGAGGCTGTTTTGTGAGGTTCGATGTTAGCAACAAGTAAATATTGTGAAAATGAGAGAAAGAAGAAGAGGGATTATATGAGAAAGATTAGGGTTTGAATCAGAGAATAAAATGAGAAATAAGAAGGGTTGCGTGTGAGAGACTTTCAACGCCAAATGAGGTTTTGTTAATTCTTAATCCCAATAATATCTCACATCAACAGTTTATATTTACTAATTTGTTCTTATTTTTAACACTTTCTTAACACCATTTGTTTTTTAGGACATTATGGACATTTTCGAAACATTGAGGGTATTACTGAAGAAACCCCAAATGTCGGGGGTATCTGTGAAGTTTTCCCCATAATAGGTCCAAGACATCTCGTGCTTTAGGTGAATGAAGCAGTTGCAGTTGCCTTAAGTCTAGACCAAATAAGTACCCCAATTTCTTATAATGCATATTTTATATTTAAAAACATATATTACTAAAAAAATAAAAAATGAAGTATACAATTCAATGTTATTTTACATATTATTAAATTATGATAAAAAAAAATTAATTTTTATTTTCTCTCAAATAATACAAAAATATAAAAGACTCATAAACTATTTTAAGTTCATTAATAACCTCCACATTTTTTTTAATCAAAGATTGTGCAAATCAATAAACACCTAAACCCTCTATTTAAAAAAAATAAAACACCACTATTTAAGTTAGCTTTTTTAAATCAGCATCTCTTCCATATTTTTAACATTTTTCTGTCTCTTCTTATTATGATATTCACACTACTCTAAATTTTATACTTCTTACTCTTAGCATGACAATTAAACAACCTATTAATTCTTTCATCTCTCTATCTTACTCATAATTCTTATTAATAAAATAATGAGTCGGTACATATAAGATAATTTAGACTTGCAACTTGTTTAATATTATATGAGTTTTAAAGTTTACTGCATTCCCACCGGATAATTTCAGTCATAATAAAAAGGTGTTGCAGGCGCTAAAAGTGGGGGAAAAAAAAAGTCTAATTATTTCGATATGTATTTCGTATATTATTGCAGCTTTTTTTCAAATATTTTTTATAAAATCATCCAAGATATTGGCTCTTATTAAAAAAAAAAAAATTTAGATGACTGAAAAAATATTATCTATTTTATAAATTAAAGATTATTTATGATTAAAGCAAGTGTTTTATTATGTTATCAACTTTGTCGTAATAACGTTTGAAAGTTTATTTTGTGAAAAAAAATTAAATATTTTTTTTTGTTTGATATACTTTATACATTGTATATATTTAAATAAATTATTAAAAAATGAAAAAAAAAATATTGTAAAATATTTAAATTAATTATTAAAAAAATGTTTCTATTTTTATATTTCGCTGTCATAAAAGTTTTTAAACTATCCCTGTAATAGTCTTTGCCCTACCGAAAGGAGAAGAAATTCTCTCTCCAGTAGATCTCCAAATCCTTTTTATCCTTTTCTTGTATTTTTTTTTTCTTTAAATCCTCTGCCCTATTTATTTAATTTTTCCATATGTTCTTATAAAAATTGTGTGAGAAGTTAATTTTTTATTAATTTTTTATTGAATCTAACAAAATATACATATATTATATGCATGTTTATATTTTTTGATAGATATATACATAAAAAATATTTAATTAAAAAATATAATTTTTTTAATTTTCAAAAAAAACCTAAATAAAATTTTCAATATAATTTAAATATAATTTTTAATAAAATTCAAATAAATTTTTTATTGTCTAATATCTAAAATCATAACTTAAAAAATGAAAATTTTATTTAAGTTTGATCGAGTTCAATAAAACATGCGACATATGCATGTAACATATGTACTATTGCGTTAGATTTAATAACAAATTTGATGAAAAATTAATTTTATTCTTGCCCCACACTTGTTTACACGTAAAAAGACTTCAAAACACTTTTTTCATAAGTAAAATAACTTAAAGAAATATTTTATAAATTTGAGGACTAAATAATATCTACTGTCTAAGTAAATTGAACATTCTCTATCCTTTTTAATATTGTGATATGATACCTCAATCAATTTATTGTAATAATATTATGAAATATTTAAAGTTCTAAAAAAAATTGTTTATGGTTTATTTTATAAAAATATATTTGTTTGTGGTTATTTTTAAGACACTGTAAAAGTTGATAACAAAAAACATGCCCATTTGAAAAGTGGTTTAAAGTTAAAGTAGTTTTAAGTTAAGTATTTAATTATAGTGATTTTAATTTATATTTTAATAATAATTTTTTAATAAAAATATATATTAAAATTTACTTTTCTTAAAAATATATATATATTTATTTTTTTTTAAAAAACACAACTTGTATTTACAAAAGCTTCTAAAACCACTTTTTATAAAAATTATCAAATACATAATTGAAAGTATTTTAATCAATTTGATTGTGATTTCAATAATAATAATAATAATAAATAATAAAAGCGATTTGAAACGTACCTAAACATAGATTTGAACCAAATACTAAAACAATTTTCCAAGAGTGCATTTCTGACTAAAAAGCACATTAATTTTGTGCTTTTTGGCAAGACGCTCGTTTGAAATTGTTACTTCTTTTTTTTTAATAGATAAAACAGCTTTTAAATCAAACAAAGCATTTTTAATTAAATGTTTAACAATTTATATACGAAGCATTTTTAAAAATGAGAGAAATATTATTTAATTTTTAAGAGAATTAATTTTGCATGTATGCCCTCATCCAAAATTATTTATCAAAGTATCACTCAAAACTACCATTAATATTTTTATATCAAATATTTAAATGCTTTTTTATAACTATTTTTAATCAAATTATTTTATTTTAAACTACTTTTAAAATAAGTTCATCCAAACGAACTCAATATTTATACTTCTACTTCTTATCTTAAAATCTATTTTTTGATTGATTTTTTTTTTTTCTCTGTTGCATAAATGATATAATTATTGAATTGGTTTTACTTCTAACCCTCTCAATAATATATATATATATATATATTCAATTTTTTACAACATTAAAAAACGTATGTTTATTTACTTAATAAGAAAAATAAATATATGTTTTTTTTTTCTCTTAAAAAGATTAAAAATAAAATTTTAGGTATGAAGGGAGATTGTGTCATTCAATTAAATATTTTTTTTAACAAAAACAAACATGATAAACAAACATATCTCATCAAATTAATATATGCGCACAGTTACCAGATGAAAGCGCTCATATCATGCTTTTGCATGCAATCATGAAGAGAAAGCTTTAACAAGTGAGTAAAAAGTTATACTGCAATGTGGATAATCTAAAACAATACAGATCGCTTCTTACCTAGTAAGATTTAAAAAAAAAAAAAAACATATCACACCAAATATCCGAAATCAATTATTTTCCTATTGAGCAAATCTCAACTATAGTATTCATTATTTGTATTTTTCTGCATATTTCTTCGGTTTTAGAAGATATTTTTCCAATCTTTTCAAGATTTGGTATAATTTGTTATATATATATATATGAGACAACTGTGAAAATATTAAACATGGATAATGCCTTAATAATATGAACTATAAAACTAGTTTCGCAATGGGAACACAGACTGTCGATCCAATAGAAATTCTAGTCTCTAAAGTGCTGCAGGTTTGGTTATATCAGACCAGTCATTTTCTCTAAAATATTTGGTTTTGTCCAAACCAAGATTTTTGTCGACTAAGCTGTTTGATATATTCTTTCAGCTTAATTACTAAAAATGCATTCCCCATCTTATGAATAGTCTAATGACATATTCAATTGGTCTCATCCCCTGTTTCAAATGATAAAATGAGTGTGCTTTACATCCAAAAGATCATGGGTTTAACTAAAATCTTATGAATATCAACTGATACAATAATTCATCCTCTTTACACCAAAAAAAATGCTTATCCATTGATAAAAAAATTATACATTTAACTAAAATCAACATCCCTATTATGATTGTGCTCACTTTATAATAAAATTGGGCCAGTGTTTGATTTCCTAACACTTACACAATAGTTATTGAAGAAAAAAAATGAGTCTAATTCTTTTGTTTATTTTTTTTTAATGTGTTATTATTACATTTACTTTTATACAATAAATTTGAGGGCAAAAGTGATAAAAATTGAACATTTCGTTACATGAAAATGGCATATCAAACATAATATAAGTGATTTAACGTAGAAAGTACATAAATCTAACATACTCTACATCGACTCCAATACACGAACGCATTTGGTATTATAATTGGTGAGCTCTATAGGATAGGGAAAATGTTTGTTTTTATAAATAATGAACACAAAAATATAAAAATATTTACATGTTTATATCCTAAAGGTAAATATAAATCTTATTAATGAAAATTTAAATTCTAAAATGTAAAAATTAAACTTTAAAACTAAATAATAAATTTTAAAATGTGACAAAACTTTCTTGAAATCTATGAAAGCCTATTTTACGTCTGCTGCATTCTCTCAGGTGAACGCAAGTGATGAATTTTCTTTACATGCATGTCAAGGTCGACAAAATAGATTCCAAATCCATCAACTTCACTAAAAATAGTCCAAAGCAACTCCAAACAGCACATCTAAGGTCAACTTATTTGTACTTATCTTAAAAATAACTTTAAATAAAAGCTCTTTTAAGAATAAGTATATATAATTTTGTTAACAAGTATAAAATGTGTGCCATGAAAAGTATGGTAAACTTTTTTTTTTTTCCTTTTTCCGGTTTGGTCTTAAAATATCTTTTACTTTCAAAAAATGTTTTTACAGTATCATAAAAGCATAAGTAATTAGAGCTGGTAATTAAATATTGAGCAGTTGTAATTTTATTGGGTAATAAAATGAAAAATTTAAAACTTATATTTTAATATTGAATATTAACAAAACATTAAGCACAAACCACTTTGTAGGTAAAATCTATCCTAATTATTGATAAATTATGGTGTATGGCCCGACAAAAGAAGATGAGGCTATTTTTAAAAAAAAAAAATTAAATAAATACAATAAATAATCAGAGCTGTATTTTTTTTTTTTCCACGATGGAAACTACTTTAATATAGAAAGTGGTTTTTGATGAGAGCCGCAGTTTCTTTAGAGGGAAATGGCCTGGTAATAAAGATTCCACGAGGAATGAGAAGCTGCCAAGTGTACGGGTACTTAGATTGATGAGCATAATTAATCGTATATGACCTTACAAGATTCTCTTTCCAAATGAACCAAGACAAATTTTATATCAAATCAAAATATTTACAGTACCGTACCTTGCCAGCTATTAATAAATTAAAATTATATTTAATGCACCGTATTACATGATTTAAATATAATTATATTATAATTAATTTATATAATATTTGATAAAAATTTATATAATATAATTAAATTAAATTAATTATATATTTTTTATTAAAATAATTTATATTTAAAATAATTTTTTATTATAAAATTTATTTAAATTAATATTTAATTTATTTTTATATTTTTTTTATATTTTTTAAAATAAAAAAATATAATTTTTAATTTAAGATAAAAAAAATTTAAGACATATTATTTTATAATCGAAAATTTAGACAGATTAAATTAATTGTCCTTTAGACTCACCTTCCCTAGCCGTACAAAATTTTTACATAATCGTATTATTTTTATATTATACGATATGGTCTAATTTTAGAGTTAAATATATGATTGTATATAAATTATATAATTAAAATATATAATATTGTGTAATAAATATGTCCTAAAAGTTTATATATAAATAGCAACATTTTTATATTAAAAAAAATTATACAAGGCTTTCGATATCAAGTTCCATGAGCATTTTGCATGCATGCAATATTAATATTTACTTTTCACTTCAGATCTATCTAATGAATAGCTGAATGCTCATCGGTTGACCCACTATTATTGTTTTTTTTTTTTTTAATAATACTGTATTTTTATATATTAAATGATATATTAATTATTAATTAAATATTAAATATTAAATATAAAATAAAAAAATAAATTTGAAAATTTTGATTAATAAAAATAAATTAAATTATATTATATAAATTTATGTATATATTAATTTGTGATAAATGTTTTTTTCCCACTCAAATGTGTCTTATGAACTTGGAAATGACTTTTTCGTGCGTTCTTTTAACCCCGAACAAAAATTATACCAAAAAAAATAATAATAAGAACAATAAAAAAAACACTAGCAGTGAGAAGAGAGCGGAGTTAAGTTTTGTTTTGTTTTTTTTTTTTTTTTAATTTATCTTAATAATAATAGTGGTTTTAGAAATGTCTCGTTTCCTTCCAAGCTCCGGCTAAATTAAGACTACAAAATGGAAAATTATTGGAAAATTACCAAAAATAGCACCCCATAAAAATTATAATAACAAAACTAGCACCCCTGTGTTCAATTAAAATTGAACGTTTAATATTGAACGTTCAATATTCAATTTGAACGTAAAATATTGAACGTTCAATATTAAATAGGTCTAATTGTCGTCATTCAATTCTAATTGAACGGATAATATTGAACGTTCAATATTGAACGAGTCTAAATTATCGTCGTTCAATTTTAATTGAACACAGGGGTGCTAGTTTTGTTATTATAATTTTTAGGGGGTGTTAGTTTTGTTATTTTCCCTAAATTATTTTAAATAATATCATTTAAATTTATAATAATAAAAATAATATTTTTAAATTTAATTAAGAAAAATATTTATTAATATTAATGTATTATTTTTATTATTATACATTTAAGAGGTATTAATTTTACTTAAATTTTTTTTTTTAATAGCTAAATACCCACCGGCAAAATATTGCTTGTAAGACAGAATCAAATGCTCGTTTGAGCTGAGATTTGACAAATGCATGCGCAAATAATGTTTCCAAGTGTGAATTAATTAATCAATTTTCTATTTAAGAGAACGAAAACAAAATCAAATTACTTGATTTAGGACAGGAAGTATTTATTTAATAATATTATATTATTTGGCTTATAGTTGTCCTTGCTAGCTTTATTTAGAAATATGATAAAGAAAAACAATGATGAGAACACTTGTACATTGTTGGGGTGATTTATATTAAATAAGAGAACTTATTTGTCAACCTCTTTACTTAAGTGGTTGATTGTTACTGTCAACATATTGCAAAAACGTATTTATCCTATTATTTATTAATATACTAATCTCATACGAAATATTATTCATAATTTAAATTAATAATATCACATAAAGATTAGATCTCCTGCCATTTCTACAAACAGGTGTCAACCTATAAATAGTCTTAAATGATATTGCGTATCTCAAGTAGGCACGAATTTTCTCACTGAAACACTGACAGTTTTCTCTCTCATAGTCTTAAGCGTTATAGTGGATTTTACACTACTACCCTTTTTTTGCAATACCAGAAACACGACTATGAATATTAGACAGTATATTAATTATAATAACACATGTAATTATACATATATTTATTAATTTATTGAGGACGATGATAAATTAAGATTATAAATTTGATCATATTTACATTTACATAGTACATTATAATGGTTTAATTGATGGTAGTTAAATTAATTTAAATTATTAATTATATGTATTTTTAATTATTTTTTTTATATAAAATATATATTTAATATCATTAAAATTTAATCGATAAGCATTTAATATCATCAAGCTCTTATCAAATTATTTATTTAAAATAAATGATAATTATAAATCATAAAAATATATAATTTTTTTGGCATATATATATTCAAAATAAAATATATGAATAATATTAAAAATTTATAACATAAAATTAAATATATAAAAAATTCATAATATTATCGTTCAATTGTATATTTTGTCTTATAACACTTTAGCTGGGTTGAGAATAATAACACTCGTGGTAGTATACATTAGGTATGACAAATTGTATCAATCTATTTAATAAATATATTTTATTGTGTTAATTTATTTATAATTGTATCATATTTGTGTTAGATCTATTGTATTTATATTGTGTTCAAGTCTAATTCACATGTTAATAAATTCAAGGATTAGTTAACTAAAATATTTATTAAATTTATTCGTGTTATATCATATTATTTTTGTGTCTAATTATCGTATAAAATAATGATAACATATAATAATATATGTAGTCTACTAATTTTTGTTATTTCTATACTTTAATTATTTAATTTTTTCTCTTTTAAGATTTGGTCCCTTTTTAAATTAAAAATTAGTCTAAATTTAAAAATTAAGTTAAAATTTCACTATATCAATCATAATAAATCTGCCAAAATGAATTTTTAATTTTAATTTAATCCTATTACGTTTTAATTTTGACACATTTAGTCATATTTAGACTAAATTTGATAAATTTAAAAAATTAGGAACTTACCAAAACAAAATCAGGGCAAAAAAGTGTAATATCGGTAAAAGTTAAAAATATCATAATTTTTTTTAACCTTATAATAAAATATATGTTTAACAATATATATCGTGTTTAATGTATTTATGACACAAGTTATGCATTTTGTGTCAACTAGTAAGAGTTTAATTTAAACGACATCTAACTAGCTAAAGTTTAATATGAAATATTTGAAATGAATTTTTTGTTTGTAGTAAAAATATATGAAATAAGAGTTTTAGTTTTATCGTTGTAAATTTTAATATGTATTACAAATATTATTTCTTAAATTATAATTATTGAGATTATAAAAATTCAAATAAATAAATGATAAAATTTATAATACCATTTAAATTTAATAATTATAAAAATAATATCTCTTACATTAAGAAAACATTTGCAACGTGATATTTAGCGAATTATCATTTTTTTATAGGTATTTTTGGCAAGTAACACTATATAAGTTAAGTATATATAAAATAAATATAAATATATATTATTTTAGCACTATTCTTCTCCTCCCAACAATTATTTTAGTGTTTAATGAATTCGTGCGTCAGGCCGTATTATTAGTGTCAAATAGGGGTGATAATTTGTGCTATAGCTTGATTGATCGAATCGAACCCAAATCAAAAAATACAAATCGAATTAAATTTAGGCTTATTTCGACCCAATTTGAATAACTCAAAAAAATTTGAGCTGAGTTAGGGCCAGCCCATTAGCTCGAAATAAAATAAAATCAATTTTTAAATTAAAAAATAAAAAAACTATATTAAAATTAAAATAATCTTTTATTTATTTCAATACTTCTCTTTTATGATATATTAGTTATTTTTCTTCCATTTTCTTTTGAAAAATAAGCTGATAATGAATAAATAGTTATAATTTATTCATTTTGTTACAATATTATGCTACATTCTTTGATGTTAATGTATTTAGCGTTTAAATTTACCTAACTCTTTAAACAAAAAAAATAATATTTATATTTAATTTAAATTAGTATTATGAAGTTTCTATTTTTAAATCGATATTTGTGTTATGCTATTCTCTTTTTCACTTGTTCATTATCTTGAGACTTATATATTATGTAATAGTCAAGGTTTTATTCTTGTGTATATAAAAAAATTATGTTCTCGTATAACATTTTAATTTACTTTAACTGTTCAATTTTTAGTAAGTATATTTATTTAATCTACTTACCTCTATTTTTTTTAAAAGGGGCACTAAAGTTCCCTTTTTTATTAATAAGAGAAAACACACTTACACACACGGGTGAGATTCAAACTGGGTTCCTAGTGGGAAAATTGAGAATTTTACCACCTGAATTACAAGAGATTCCCAAAAAATGTCACGTAACTCATCTCTTTTTATTTTGTTTAATAGCTAGAAAAAATTTTATTTGGACTTGAGAACTTTTTATTTTAAATGTGAGTTTTCATGAGAGCATGATGACTTTTAACTTTTACATAAGTGGGATTTAATGCATTTACTCATTACCTAATTAATTTAGTAATTGACTTTTTGCTTTAATAATTAATTTTTTCTTATAAATATATATTATTGTTTTATGTAATATTGTTTGAGCTTTAATTATTAAACATATTTTTTTAATAAAAAAGTCATATTAACTAAAAAATATATATAATTAACAATTCGGGTTAGTTTGAGCTAGCTCATTTGTATTTGGTTTGTATTCGCGCTCACATTTGCTAGCTCGAATTAAATTTGAATTGAACTAATGATGAACTAATTTAGACTAGGCTAGTTTGAGACAGCTCGAACTAGCCTAACTCGCACGAATTGACACCCCTAGTGTCAAATGACTATGCAAGTTTTAATTGTTTTTTTTTTTTTTTGGTTGACATCTTTCATTTGGACCATGTCTCTATGGTAAATTTCTTTGTTTACAGCATATAGCATGAAATAACAATAATTTTTCAGTAGTTAATTTAAAGTCATATGTATTTTATAAAGTTAAATATATGAATAAAAATTCTTTTTTGTTAATTCTTACCTCACAATAAAGGTATATATAGAGAATAAATTAAAAGAGTCTTGAGTAAAATTAGAATCTTGTACAACCTAGAGTTCTATTATAGATGACATATATATTATACACTAAATTACATGACTTACTCTAACACTCTCCCTCAAGTTGGAGCATACATATCGACCATGCTCAACTTGCTTAGTGAGTCATAAAACACATTCTTGGAATCTCCTTTGGTGAGCACATCTGCAAGTTGCTTTCCAGTGAGAACAAAATGGAAACTAATTAGTTTGGCATCTAGCTTTTCTTGTATAAAGTAAAGATCAACCTCTACATGCTTAGTACGATTATGTTGTACTGAATTTTGTGATATATCAATGACTGCCTGATTGTCGCAATACAACTTTATAGTACTTTTGGGTTCAAAATCCAAATCAGATAGCAAACTTCTTATCTACAACAATTCACATACCCTATGAGCCATACCTTTATACTCAGCCTCAGCACTAGATCGCGTTACAACTTTCTGCTTCTTACTTTTCCATGTAACCAAATTACCTCCTACAAAAGTGAAATAACCTGATGTCGACCTTCTATCTGTAATATTTCCTACCCAATCTGCATCTGTGAAGCCGTAAACTTCAAGAGAGTTGTTGTGTTTAGAGAACATTACTCCTCTCCCTGGAGCTGACTTCAAGTACCTTAAAATCATCACAACTGCATCCATGTGACTCTGACTCAGGTTATGCATGAACTAACATACTGCATATGCAACATCTGGTCTAGTATGCGTTAAATAAATTAAGCGCACAACCAACCTCTGATAGCGAGCTCGATCAGTTGGTACCTGATCTGGATATTCTGCTAGACAATGGTTTTGCTCAATAGGAGTGTTAATAGGTTTGCAATCCAACATACCTGTCTCAGTTAGCAGATCAAGAATGTACTTTCTCTGATACAGAAAAATTCTTTCTCTCCCCCTAGCTACCTCAATCCCTAAGAAGTATTTCAATTCACCCAAATCTTTCACCCGAATTCAAAGCCTAATTGTCTCTGTAATCTATCTATCTCAACAGTATCATTGCCAGTAATTAGCATATTATCAACATAACTAATTAAAGTAGTTACCTTCCCTTGTTGATGTTTGAGAAACAACGTATGGTCTGAATTACTCTGTCTGTAATCAACATTCTGCATGAACTAAGAAAACCTTCCAAACCAGGCACAAGGGGATTGCTTGAGACCATATAAAGACTTCCTCAATTTGCATACAAAATTATCAGGAGAATCAGCTACATTCCTAAGTGGAAGACTCATGTACACCTCCTCGACTAACTCTCTATAAAGAAATGCATTCTTAACATCAAACTGTCGAAGTGGCCAGTCTAAGCTAGCAGTAAGCGAAAGAAGAACCCGATAGTATTCATTTTGGCAATAGGAGTAAAAGGCTCATCTACATCTGAGTGAACCCTTTTGCTACAAGGCAGGCTTTATATTGATTTATAGATCCATCAGCATTATGTTTCATAGTAAACACCCAACGACAATCAACTGCCTTCTTTTCCTGTGGTGGAGGCACAAGTTGCCAAGTATCATTTTTCTGTAACGCCTCAATCTCTTCATCCATTGCCTTCCTCCACTTTGGATCTCCCAACGCATCCTGCACTTTGTTAGGTACTAATACTATAGATATTTGATTTACAAATAATTCATATGACTTAGACAATCGTTTAGTGGTTGTTCATACCTCAAATGAGTGACCTTCAATACTAGGGAGTTGTTGATCAAGGGTAGGAAAGGGAACAATTGTGTCTTTATTTTGATTTTCAATGATCATAACTGGTGCTTGGATACTTGAAGCATCTGTTTCTTCTACTATTGAATTCAACGGGATAAGAACCTCAACTGGACCCATCAAAATATCTCCTGATTGCATTACTTCCATAGTTCCTTCCAATTCCTCCCCCTCACCATGATACAGCTCTTCAAAATATGAATTCTCCTGCTTAAGAGCAGTGTTAGATGAGGAAAAATAGCTCATAGCTTCAAAGAAAGTGACATCCATAGTGACATAATACTTTCTCATAGGTGGATGGTAGCACTTGTATCCTTTTTGATATCCTCCGTAACCAACAAACACACAACTTAGTTGCTCGAGTATCTAATTTAGATCTCTAATTTTTAGGAGCATGGATAAAAGCAACACAACTAAATACACGGGCATGAAGATTATGAAATGATGACAAGGATACATGAGATGTGAGAACCTCAAATGGGATTTGTCTATAAAGGACACTAGATGGGAGACGATTGATGAGATGGACGGAAGCTTGTACAGCATCGCCCCAAAGTTATTTTGGCATATTAGCACTAAATAGGAACGCACGAGTCATATCAAGTAAGTGACGATTTTTTCTTTCAGACACCCCATTTTGTTATGGTATTTGTGGGCAAGTAGTTTGGTGAACAATCCCATGTGTTTGGAAAAAAATATTGAAAAACACGATTAACATATTCTCCCCTATTGTCAGATCGTAGGACTCTAATGGTGCTATTGTATTGTGTTTGAACAAGAGTACGAAAATTTTGAAAGGCTTGAAAAACTTCATCTTTGTTTTTAAGAAGAGCAACCCATGACAATCTTGTACAATCATCAATAAAAGACACAAAATACCTCAAACCCGATATAGTAGGCTCTCTAGACAGTTTTCAAACATCCAAATGAATTAATTCAAAAGAAATAATACTTTTATTAGAAATACTTGGAGAATAAGTAGTACGATGACTCTTGGCCAACACACATGTCTCACAACATAAAGCAGATTCATTCACACTAATAAACAGAGTAGGCATAGATTTTTTCATAAGACTAAAAGACGTATGCCTTAAGCAACGATGCTATAACCAAATTTTACTTAGCTTGTCAGAACTTGAACTGTGCTCCTAGTTTCTCCCTTGTATAATTTTGATCTAGACGAAACAATTTGTTCCTCATATACCCCCGACCAATTATTTTCCTAGTAAGAAGATCCTGAAAACTCACATATATAGGATAAAAAGTTACAAAATATTTAGACTCATTATTCAATTATGGGACATATATTAAGTGATAAGATAAATCCTGTATATATAAAACATTTTGGAGCAGTAAGGTTGGGGTAATACGAACTGGCTCCATGCCTAACACAGGAAAAGCTTCACCATTAGCATTTGTAACATAAGATACTGGTGGGGAAGACAAGTTAGTAAAATAAGATTTATCATAAGTCATATGATGAGATGCATCAGAATCAATAATCCAAATATCAAATCTAACAGAGTGAGAAACATTTGAAACTATACCAATCTTACCACGACCAGCTATAGAAGCTGTAGGGTTACCTCCAAATGTTGTATAATGATCTTGTCGAGCTACTCCATAAAAATTTGGTATTCATGATCTTGCTTGAATAGCTAGGCTAAATATTTCATTAGTTTTAGAATCTTGATTTTCTTTCGAATCTTCCATTGAAAAAGACAATAATAATATGTAGCGAAATAAACATTTTTTTTATTTATTGACTTGACTGCTGACTGTGTCTGTTGACTAATGATTGTGTGTTGACTACTGATTGGACTGGTGATGAGGGAGTGGCCAACAAGGGGAGGGAATGGGCTAGGGTTTGGGAGTTGGGCTGTTTATTTGTTAGGCCACAAGGTGAAGGAATGGGCTAGGGTTTGGGAATGGGATTGAGGTAGGGTTTGTTAGGGAGAGGAGTTCATGAGGTTGGAGGTTTATTGCAGGTTGTTACTAGGAAGGCTGTTGGAGAGCGACAGGTCTGAACTAGAGGCGACATATCTGAACTGGAGCAGACGCTGGCAAACAGAGCAAAGGAGAAACAGGCGACAGACGGCGCAAAGGAGAGATAAGCGGCAAATCTGGAGATTAGCGCAGAGGAGAGGCAGGTGTGGCTACTAGAGACAGGCGCGGTGAGCGGAGACAGGCTCAATGACAGGTGATGGCGGTGCTGGTTGGTGGCCACGACACTTACACGATGTGGCTGACAGGAGACGAAAAAAGTACAGTTCTTTTGAACCTTTGCTCTAATACCAAGTTAAATATAACGTGAATGAAAATTCCTTCTTGTTAATTCTTACCTCACAATAGAGGTATATATAGAGAATAAATTACAAGATTCTTGAGTAAATTAGAATCCTGTACAACCTAGAGTTTTATTATTGAAAGTTTTTAATTATTGATCAAATATGCCTAAAGGGGGGTGAATAGGTTATTTTCAATTTTAATAAATTTTAAATACGTAACCTAAACACAACGGTCAGACATGCAATCACGTGTAAAAATAAGATGCGGAATTAAGAAATAACACATGAGATTTTTAGGTAGAAACAACCTAGGTCACAACAATGACCTAAAAAGAAAACCATCGGTCCACCGGACCACCTAACTATCCACTATGAAAATTAATGTTCAATTATAAGGCAATGTCTTAAACTACCCTTTAGAGATAATGTCCCCCTATGTAACATACTTACAAGCCGTCACTCTTTTCACAGTCTCCAACAACAAGGTGTTTGGATCCGAACCAACGTTCCAATCTACTTGAGTCACACAAGATCAATCGAACTCATCAATTTTGGTGATTTTGAGTCACACGAAATACCGAACACGTCACCAATAGTACCTGAAAAGTTAGCACAAATAACATAAGTGCAAAGTGTGTCCTATAGAAAATTCAACAATGAAAAATCCTAACTAGCAGATTCAATAGCATACGATGTAAAAAATAAATCAGCTAGTAAACTCTAAAACGATAATGTACATCTCAATATCATGAAGAACAATTAGGCATATAAATTATTCAAACATAACCACACAATATATTTAAACAATCAAATCAAGAAAGTGCCTAAGATTAATAGATGAAGAGAAGAAGATTTAAAAAAAAAAACTCAATTAGATGTAGAAAATATTATTTAATTGTGGTAATATTTTTCTCTAACAAAGGTTATTTATATAGAGTCCAATTTGACTTAAAAGAGGATTAATAATAAAGGCGATTTTACTAATATCAAGATTTAGTTTTTACAACAATTCTAATCAAACTGTATTTAACTTGTAACACTTAAGGGGTCAATTTGGTAAATACGAAAGGCGGAGCAAAATTTCAAAACAACTCAATCGATCGAATACTTCGTCTCGATCGATCTATGCATACTCGATCGATCGAGAACCTCACTCGATCGATCTACTCGCTCCCATTTGGTTCCTATGATGTTTTTGTCATGTGGTCTAGGTACTAAAGTCCATACATCATTTTTAATAAATTGCCCTAATTCTTCCTGCATGGCATTTATCCAATATTCATCTTTCAATGCATCATCTACATTCTTAGGCTTTATTTGTGAAATATAACAGAGATAAGTTATCTCACTTACCTGACGTCTACTTGTTACCATGCTTGCATTTGGATCACCAATAATTTTTTCAACAGGATGATTTTTGGAGGTACGTGTTGGTTTTTGTATGGGATCATTCGAAACGATTTCATCCTTTAGTTTAGTGCTTCTTATCTCTGTGTTGGATGTTTCATCTTTTTGTAGGTCACTAGGCACATTGATATCCAATTCTTCATCTTGTATATTTTATACTCGAGTACTAGTACCTGCATCATCTATAGTCACATTAATAGATTCCATCATTGTGTTAGTTTTCAAGTTAAAGACTTTAAAAGCATGACTGTCAAAGAGTAACCAAGAAATATACCTTCATCACTTCTAGTATCAAATTTACCTAATTGTTCACAGTTCATGAGAATATAACATTTATTATCAAATACATGCAGATGTTTTAAGTTTGGTTTCTTACCTTTCCATATTTCATATGGAGTTTTGTTCGTACTTGGGCGTAGATAAACTTGATTCATGATATAGCATGCAGTACTTACTGCTTCAGCCCAAAACTTCTTTGAGATTTCCTTTGCATGTAGTAGGACACGCGCCATTTCTTTTAATACTCTGTTCTTTCTTTCAACTACACCATTTTG
The DNA here is from genome assembly GCA_029378325.1 of Elaeagnus macrophylla. NCBI lineage: Eukaryota > Viridiplantae > Streptophyta > Magnoliopsida > Rosales > Elaeagnaceae > Elaeagnus > Elaeagnus macrophylla. The sequence continues at coordinate 17,403,580 of CM055642.1, forward strand.
TTGAGGGGTGATTGGTGCTAAAAATTCATAATTGATTCCATGCTCCTTGCAAAATTCAGCAAATTTTGTATTTTCAAATTTCTTCCCATGATCAGTCCTTAGCTTCATAATGTTGATTATTTGATTCCATGTTTCAACCTACACTTTGAGACAAAAACAACTAAAGACATCAAATGCATCAAATTTTTCTCTTAAAAAATTTACCCAAGTAAAATGCGAATAATCATCAACTATAACAATGATATATTTCTTTCCACCCAAACTTTCAGTTCTTATAGGACCCATTAAGTCAATATGAATCAACTCAAGTATCTTACTTGTATTAATTCCTTTAAGTTTCTTATGAGAATTGTGAGTTTGTTTGCCAAGTTGGCATGGTCCACAAAATATTTTGTCAATTTCAGAAAGTTCAGATAGACTACGCACAATTTCTTTTCTACTCAAATTCACTAACTCATTGAAATTTATGTGTCCCATATTTTAGTGCCATATAGTTATAGAATCACTATGAGCAAGATTACCAGTAACAGTTGTCGTGAGATCTAGTTCCTCTAAGCATGCATTCACCATTAGGATTAGTTGCAATGCAATGACTGTTAGTAAATTGCACACTATAGTCTTTATCACAAATTTGACTGATGCTTATTAGGTTTACTTTAAGTCCATCAACAAATAAAACATCATCTAGTTTAGGTATATCATTTACCAAAATTGTTTCTTTTCCCATAATTCTAGATTTTTTCTCATCACCAAAAGTAACCGTTCCTTCATTATTCAAATGTTTTAAATAGGGAACAATCACATGTCATGTGTCTAGAACATCCACTATCAAAGTACCATGTAGTGGTAGACTTAGCCTTAAATGCTATGTGTGCTACAAAACAATGTATTTCAAATTTCTTGACCCACCCCTTCTTAATTTTGGCTTGTTTTATTGGAGGGGATCTAAATGTACCTACTTCACATGTCCTAAAAGAGTTAAACTGTGTTCTCATATGCTTAGTTCGTGATCTATATAAGTGAGCATAATTATATTTCCCATAATATGATTCATGCATCTTATGATCACTCCATTTAGAATTCAATAGTATTCTGCACTTAGGTCTAATATGTCCCTGTCTACCACAGTAATGACAGGTGGGAATAAATTTAGCAGTAGATGCTTGTGTTAAGTGAACATTTTGTAAGGAGGAAAGATTAAATGATTTAACAAATTCTTTTTTTGATGATGATAGTGTAGAGTGCTCATCCACATAGCCTAATCCTCTCTTGTCTCCAAAGGGTTTTTCGAGATCAAGGACTTTATTTAATCTTCCAATGGTTAGCTTTTTCACAGTTTCCTTCGATTGCTCTAATTCCTGCACAAGCTTTGAATTTTTCTATTTGATACATGCAAGACTTAAACTCAACTGATCAACATGCTCAGACAATTCAAGTTTCTCTTTTTCTAGAATTAACAAATTAATGTCTTGTGATTTGATTTTATCATTCAGTTTTATCACAGTTATGAGAAGTTTATCTTTTTCTTTCATACAAATAATCAAATCAAAAAATAATTTCTCAAAACTGCTTGCATTAAACTTTGAGAGAATAGAGTTAGATTTACTTCCTTCATTGTCTGAGTCAGAGTCAGACTTACTGGAGTATCCATCAATAGTTGCAATAAAGGCTCGGTAGTTGGTGTTACCATCATTTGAATCACTAGCTTGATTCTGGTCACTTTCTGAATCACTAAGAGTAGCATTAAAAGCTTTACCTGTTTTCTTCTTATTATTGGCGCACTCAGTTGCAAAGTGACCAATACCATTGCATTCAAAACATTGAGGTCTAGTGAGTTTAGATTTCTTACCATCAGAACTCATGGGCTTAAGTTCTTTAGTCTTGTAATCTTTGGTGCAGCTAGATTGATTCTTATTTGGGAAGTTTTTTTTCTGTTGAACATCTTTTTGAATTTTCTGGCCAAGTAGACAAATTCTTCATCATCCATGGAGTCATCACAGTCATCATCATCTTTGTTGGTCGTCTTGAAAGCCATTCCTTTGTTCCTTTTGGATGTTCTTAGATTCATTTCAAAAGGTTTGAATTGATCCAACAAGTTTCTCAATTTTAATGGTGTCAATGTCTTTGCTTTCCTCAATTGCTGTAACTTTCACTTGGAAGCGATCTGGTAAGGAGCACAAGACTTTACGAACTAATCTGTGTTCATCAATTTTATCTCCAAGGTTTGAAAATGAGTTAGCAATATCACATAATTTTGCATAAAATTTAGAAAATGTTTCATCTTCTTCCATTCTAAGATTTTCTAATTTTGTTGCTAGCATGCGAAGTTTTGTTCGTTTAACTTGGGACGTGCCCTCATGGACAACTTCTAGAATGTCCCAAGCAGCCTTAACAATTTCAACATTAGAGATACGTCGAAATTAATAGGCAACACAGCACTAAAAATAGCATTGATGCCCTTTTGGTTCCAACCACTACCAATTTTATCTTCACTAGTCCACTTAATCCTAGGTTTAAGTGTGACTACTTTGTCCTTGGTAACCTTTGGTGGCTCCCAACCATAAAACACAGAATTTCATACACTTTCATCTAAGGAACATAAAAAAGCTTTCATATAAGCTTTCCAATATGGGTAGTTAGATCCATTAAAGTAAAGTGGACGGGTTGTAGAAGAACCCTCTCTCAAATGATCCATAATAAGGTCATAGGCAACACTAAGTTTATCTAGTGACCTACTCTCATACCAATTAAAAGTTTTTAATTATGGATCAAATATGCCTAGAGGGGGATGCATAGGTTATTTTCAATTTTAAAAAATTTTAAATATGTAACTTAAACACAACGGTCTGACATGCAATCACGTGTAAAAATAAGATGCGTAATTAAGAAATAACACGCGAGATTTTTAGGTGGAACAACTTAGGTCACAATAATGACCTAAGAGGAAAACCACCTGATGCACAAAAACTTGATAACCAAATTTTGTAATTTATAAAAGCTCGCAAGTGCACGAGTCACTTGTAGTAAGCGACAAGTATACTCCCAAGATCGTCTCTCAAAGGAATTACTGTAGTTTTTAAAATAGCTAAATGTAATCTAAAACGTAACAATAAAATAAATCCTAAACACTCTAATCAAAGTTTGGGTTGTAAATTGTTTCTAAAATCATAAAAATACTAAAACAATAAAAGTAAGTGCGTGAAAGTTTTGTTGAAACGATGAGATGAATGAGTGTGGGAAATTGGTTAGTAAACTAATCATGGATGACTTGATTTATGTGGTTTTGACAATTAAGCACGAAAAAGTAGAATTTAATGATTATTTTCTCTAACTCTAGAAAATCCCAAATCAATGGTGATTTTCCCTTAATTAACTAATTAGCTTCTTTGATCCAGTCCGTTAATTAGTTAATTAGCCTTAAATCCAGAAAAATAGTTTAATCACCTAATTCAAGACAAATCAATGCACTTAAACTAGGTTCATGCTCAAGAGTGCATAATTGAATTCAGATGGCGTTTCTAAAACTCAACCCTAAGATGTTTCATACATTCACAAATCAAATTGATCAGAAATAATTGATGAACATACGTATTAAGAACAATGACCATGAATCAAATTACTTAATCATAAAATTATCCACACAATCAATCATCCAATCATAGTTACATTACCAAAATCCCACACATAGAGAGTTTAACTACTCATAATGAAATCCAAATCAATATTTTTCATTACAAATAACATTCTATGAATTCTTAAAGAGAAAAGAGATTACAAATAATAAATTACCACACTTCCACTTTTCAAACAAGCCCTTGATGTTGGATGATCACCTTCTTCAAGATTGTTAATGGAGCTTCAATGGAGGAGCATTAATTGAATAATTTTCTCTCTAAAGGGTGTGGAGAAGAAGAAGAAAAACACAGTTCACGAGTTGGTGGAGGCTCCAAGTCATTCTTTTTGTTGGAGGCTGAATGATGTATATATAGAGGCTGGGAAAATCATGTGTCCCCTTTAGGTTTTCCTTTTCTGTAAAGGTTTCCATAAAGAATTCGTGCGTGTGTGGCTGGGGGAATTGCAATCTACGCGCGCGCGCCGCGGCGCGCCTTTTTCTATGCCGCGGCGCAGCATGTGAAATTGATTTACGAATAAAAACAGAAACCTTCTCGCCGCGGCGCACAATACTCATGCCGCGGCGCGCAATGTTCTTCAGAATTGTGAACCAAAACAGAAAGTCCCTCGCCGCGGCGCTCCTTGTTTTCTTGATTTCCTAGGATGCAACCCGAGAGCCTCTCGCCGCGGCATATGTTTTCTTCGCCGCGGCATATGTTTTCTTCGCTGCGGCGCGCAATGTTGTTGGTGCCATGTAAATGTCCTTACATAATTTGCTGATTCTCGATGTAAGGGCTTACGTTCTTAAGCTCTTGTTGGTCCCCCTTACATAGTAAATTGCACCCAATGTAAGGCTTACAGTCTTTAACACATTTTGCTTCATTTTTGCTCTCTTTGACCACATTTCTTCCCAAACCTACTTTGACCTACAAAACAATAAAATACCCTCCAAAACAAGATTATATTGAGATTAAATGTAAAATAGATGCTTAAAAATATAACAAATAGTAGGTCAAAATAGTGTTCATCACCACCAGTCCACCGGACCACCTAATTATCCATTATGAAAATTAATGTTCAATTACAAGGCAAGGTCTTAAACTACCCTTTATAGATAATGCCCCCCTATGTAACTTACTTACAAGTCGTCGCTCTTTTCACAGTCTCCAACAGCAAGTTGTCTGGATCCGGACCAACGTTTCAATCTACTTGAGTCACACAAGATCAATCGAACCTGTCAATTTTCGTAATTTTGAGTTACACGAAATACCGAACACATCACCAATAGTACCTGAAAAGTTAGCACAATTAACACAAGTGCAAAGTGTGTCCTATAGAAAATTCAACAATGAAAAATCCTAACTAGCAGATTCAATAACATACGATGTAAAAAATAAATCAGCTAATAAACTCTAAAACGATAATGTAAATCTCAATATCATGAAAAACAATTAGGCATATAAATTATTCAAACATAGCCACACAATATGTTTAAACAATTAAATCAAGAAAGTGCCTAAGATTAATAGATGAAGAGAAGAAGATTTTTCTTTAAAAAACTCACTCAAATGTAGAAAATATTATTTCGGTGTGGTAATATTTTTCTCTAACAAAAGTTGTTTATATAGAGTCCAATTTGACTTAAGAGATGATTAATAATAAAGACAATTTTACTCATATCAGGATTTAGTTTTTACAACAATTCTAATCAAACTGTATTTACGTTGTAACACTTTAAAGGGGTCAATTTGATAAATACGAGAGGGGGAGTGAAATTTCAAAATAACTCGATCGATCGAATATTTCATCTCGATCGATCGAATATTTCATCTCGATCGATCTATGCATATTTGATCGATCGAGAACCTCACTCAATCAATCTACGTGCTCCCAGTAATCCAGAAAATCAACCCGAGACCTCCTGATAGATGTTCGATCGATCAAACAGGTCTAGATCAATCGAACACCCCATTGGATCGATTGATCCAATTAACATAAACTTAACCCGAGAGCATCTAGATTGAAGTCAATCGATCGAACTACCCTCTTGACTGATCGATCAACGTTTGCACAGTTTCTTTTTAATTACGATTCATACTAAGTTTACATGCTCAACTGTGTGAGGATGTATGCATGAGAGAATGTTTTACCTGTCATATGGGCATTACAAGCTTGGTGGCTCCATCATTATTTATTATCTGATTAAAAGGTGAACGCTTGTGTTAGACATATATATTATACACTAAATTATATAACTCAGGTTAATATATAATATGTTATTTTGACTTTATACATTCCAGTAATTGTGTTAAAGTATAAGTTACATAGTTGCACTGATGGAGGTGCGAAACAGGATACAACACCACACACAAAAAAAAAAAAAAAGTATTCTAATTATAATATAGTTGTCTTATATTATTGAATGCGTTGCTATTTACTACTTTAATAATTAGATAATTTTCATAAAAAATAAATTTATTTTTTTATGTCAAAGAAAACACGATAACATAAGTTAATTATACTCTTTTATTTTAAACTCCTATTTTGTAATATCAAAGTTGTGTTGTAATTATCAGTTTTTTTTTTTAAAAAATAATTCTTAATTTTTGAAATCTTATGCTGCAAGTATTAAAGCTGTTATATCACTACTACAAAATTGATTTTTAGTCTAATAAATTTAACCTTAATTTTACTAATAATTAAGACCTTAGATTTTCAATCACAATCAACTTAAAACCATAACTATATAATTTCAATTTTTATAAAAATTGTGATCATAAGTTAAACTAAAATAAAAATAAAAATTAAACAAGCTTATAGTCGTCTATGATAATAGAGTCTCAATTTTTTTTTTAAAATCCAGATAATATAATATGTTTTTGTGATATATATTTTTTATTTTGTAAAAAAAAAATTAAATGTTAACCTAGCTAGCTAATTAATAGATCACATTCTCACGCTTCTCATCACGCCATCTCTCTCTCTCTCTCAGGAAAACATCCAATACCATCCCCGTCGTCGAGTCCAGAGTGTCGTTCGTTCAGGGCGCCATGCAGGGTTGCTGTTCTCCGCCACCGAGCTCATCCCATTCTACCCAGTCCGGGCCTGTTTCAACACTCTCTCGCGAAAACCACCCAACACCACCTCAGAGAACGAAAACCATCTCCTCTCTCGCATCCACTAGCCTAGCCCACCCCCTTCGACCACTTCAATCAACATCGTTCTAGTTCCGTCCGCCACCTCACAGCCCATCCCCTTCGGCCCACTCATGGCCGAGCGTCGTTCCATTCAATCAGAGCCATTCCATTCACGCGAAAAGTACCCTGTTTCGAGTTCTCCTCTTGGCTAATAATTCTACCTCACGAACGAACCATCAGCCACCAGCTATCAACCACGTAATGTCTTTCAGAGACTATGTATTCTCTTCAATCTCTATCTATATATTTGATATTTCTATTTGATTTATTATTTGGTTTATTAATTTCTGAATACCTAATTTTATAATGTTAATATCTAAATACATATTTGATTTATTATATGGTTTATTAATTCTCTTCTGAAGTTTTTATGTTTTTGATTATAGCATGTTTTGATTCTCACAATCACTTGCATAGATATGTTTTTAGAGTAATTTTAGCATTCAATCTAAGACTGATACAAATATGGAAACCAATGGTTCCTATTCTAGACAAATGACAATTACCTCTTGGGGCTACTAAGACCAGTTTTGACACTGCATGAATCAATGGAAAAGTAGTTGTTAGATTTGTTGTCTTTACTCATTTGAGACAAGTTATTTATTATTGGATCCAATCATCAGTTTCGCTTTGGATTGTATGTGGCTACATGGAAGAATTTCTTCTTACATTCAAACTATGTTAGAATTTCTTCACATTGTGGTTATTTTGATTTTCCATTCACTTCATATATTAAGCATCAAGTAGTCATTATGGAACTTTAGTTTGGTCCTGTTTGTTAAGTAAGAGATCCAATTGTGTTCACATGAATGGATAAGAGGAATAGTACGTATGCACTAAAATTGTGAAACAAGATTTAATTTTCAAAAATACATTAAAAGATCACTTGAAGAAGACTTTAACGTTGTAGTTGGGATTAGATTGGTGTTCATAATAAGGCAACTAAAGATTAAAGTCGTTAGTAGCTACGAGTGTGATTCTTTTATAATTTTGACCTTTTCTTTCTTGATACATTACAGTCCAATCATATGGTTCTTTGTAGTGTTATTTATGCTATTAAACACAAATGGAAGGTTAGATATTGATTCCATCTACAAGAGTACTATTAATTGACCTTTTCATTACCAACTAGCCATGAGTTAACTAATCAAGATTAGATCATTTACTTTTTTTTTTTTTTTCATTTCATTTCAGGAATTCACTCTTATTTATGGATGCCATTTATCTCTTTAATTGCAAGCACTATAAAAGAATATAAAATTTCAAAGATTTATTTATATAATGGTTGTATTTTAAAGATGGACAATTTCTGACTAATTATAAACATTGTGTAGATAGTTCTTTTGGTAGGAGCTAAGCTACAAGTAATCATAACAAAGATGTGATTAAGAATTCAAGAGAGAGGAGATGTGGTGAAAGGTGCACCATTGGTTCAACCAGGTGACTCTTCTGATTTGGATGCCCTCGCTTCATGCTCTTTCTAAAAAATACACTGTATTTTGTAATATTTTAAATTATTTTTAATATATGCATTTTTAATTATTAATTAGTATTGTTGTTTTATTATAAATTTTAGAAATTGCCGTTAATTTTGGAACTTATTGTAATGTTTATTTTGTTTTGAAGTCCATAAATTTTATAGAATGTAATATATTTTTTAATGTTAATATAATATATTATTTATATACGATAGTTCAATATTTTGGATAAGAATATTATACTTATAATGCAATAATTGTTTAAAAAATAGGTATTTAAATTTATGAAAATACTAAAAAATATATAATGTCAATTCTTAGTAAATTATGGTCACGGTCTTTGTTTAAACCGAGACCAAAACAATATGAAGGTCTTGATTATTTAAAAAATTATGACCTAATATATTATATAAGATCTCGATTATTTACAAAAATCGTGACTGTAAAATATTAATAGGTTACGGTTTTACAAAAATCGTGATTATGTTTACGTCTATGGTCTCAATTTTTTAATCGAGATTATATGTAGTAGTTTATGGTCATTCTTTTTTAGGCCTTAGTTTTTATAATTGTGATCATAAATTTATATTCACGGTTAAAAATTTTGACCATATGTCATTTTAGTTGGCAGTGAAAGGCCAAGCAGTACTTATGTAAATTTTGTAATGTAGTTACAGTTGGAGCCATTGTATCTTAACAGAATGTTTAATTGTCAATATTAGTGACTCTTCGTGACTTTATATATATATATATATATATATATATATATATATATGCTACAAAATAATTTGATTATTAATTAAGTAGTTTTAAATTGCACTATTTCACTCATTACATATTAAATTAAACTTTTGAAAAGTAGATTTGAACAATTAATCATTCTAATTATTAAACATTAATTTAATCACATATTAAGATTTAATTACATTAAGATCAGTTAGTATATAAACAAATAAAAAATAAAGAAAATCTGTTTTTAGTTTCATGGTTAGATAAAATGGATGTAAAAGATATATTGGATAATTTGTTAACAAATATTTGTCATTAGGAAGGTCATAGTGGCTGATGATGCTAAGGTCATGATTTTTATATTTGAGGGAGAGAAAAGTTAAATTTAATATCAAGGTTTTAAGTAGTTTATTTACATTTTAAAACCATCGCTTTGTTCTTAAAATTTTCAGGTGACACTCATTTTGTCTATTAACCCTTCTAAAATAGCTCAAAAAGTTCATTTATTTTTTAATGACTTTTGTAGGTATATTAAAAAATTGTTCTTTGGATCACTAATTTTATACTTTTATTTAAAGTTTTGTTCGATGATAAACGAAATAATGATCAATTTGGTATTTAGAGCCAACCCTATTAATAGACTAATAGAGAGGGTTGGAGGCTATGGGATCGTCATAGAAGGCGTGAACTAAGGGTGTAAATGGATAGTCCAAATTTTCTGTATTATTTTTGATATATTAATTAGTGTCACAAATATACTACATATAAATAAGAGTATGTGAAATAGAAAGTAAATTTATTTAAAAGTTAAAAAAAACATGTATATTTATTATTTATGTATTAGTGGCACATGTACTTGAATATATGGAAAGTGGTATAAGTGATTTGAAAACGTAGATAGCGACCAGAACCTAGATGATGTGAAAGAGAGGAAGATGAGAATTTTGTGAAAAATGAGTGGTGTTGGAAGGTAGGGGGGAGTAGGTAACAAAAAGTGAAACTGTGAAAGAAGGAAAAAGAGAACGGAAGAAAAATATTAAAAACAACAAATAGCCCTCCATTGTTTTGTCATATGTGCCTGATATATGCTAAAAAAAAAAATGTTTTTTTTTTATTTGTTGTGTTCTGTAATTTAAATGTGACTAAAAATAATATATTAATCAGTATTATCGTTAAATTATTAAAAAAATATTAAATTAATATATTAAACAAAAAATAGACTTCTTGGGAAGAAACAGGATAATGTCTGTTACTTTTTATTCATTTGTATCAGTGCCTGTATTGAGACCTTATATTAATTATTTTTTCAAATAATACATTTTATTACGTAAGAATATAACTAGGTAGCAAAAACTGTGGATAAAAATAAGTAACTAAAATTAAAAAAGTATCTTAGGCACCCCTTTAGTCCTAGTCGAATATTTGTCAAAAGAATCGAAATTTTACCTTCAACTGTTAGATATAAAAAATCTTAAGTTTTTAGGTGATAAATATCCTAATTATTTAATTATTTTATTTTTTAATAATATATATTATCTTACAACATAAAAAAAATATTTATTTAAATTTAATTTTTTAATAAAATATATATATATTCATTTATTATCTTATAACAAGAAAAATGAACATATAAATTTTCTTTCAATAAGTAAAAAATGAGACTCCATATATAAAAGAGTTATATCATATTATTAAACTAATTAGGCTATTTTATTCCCATATATCACATTTAAATCATTCTTTAATGGTCTGTTTCATATATATATATATATATATATGATTTATTGTGTACCGCTCTCTATTAATATATGCAAGGGTTATATAATTACGAAAACTTAAATAATTAAATTAAAGAGAATTTGAATAGATGAGATCGTTTGTGAAAAAAAGAGAGAAAACATAAAATTATAAATAGATAAAATAATTTTAATAGTGTCATGTGACACACAAAAATTAGTTTTTATATCTAAAATAGGTTTGAGTGTAATAATAAGTTAATGATTACGATTAATATTTCCCTTATAATTATAATTTCTTTACCATGGATGTAGATTTGAATTAAGAAACTTTGAAAAAATATCAAGCATTGGTAAGACAATTTGCTTGATAATTCTAGTTTTCTTTAAAAACAAACCATTTAAATACTCCTTCATTTATCTAAGGAGCTATAATTTAATTACATGAAATTTCTTTAGGCAAGTAGGAGATATGAGATTTGAGTTCTATTTGAATAGTTATTAAAAAAAAATTTACTCCATTTATATATGCCAATTTTAGTGAAACACAAAGCACTAACATAAATTAATTTATTACTAACAATATAAAAAATTAGCTATATTGTTACAATATACATTATTTTTATTATTATTGACAATAATAATCTATGAATAACAGCTTTATTTAATCGTGAGGACACTGATATGTGATTAATACTAGAATAAAAACGAATATTTTATATATTTTTATCGTAAAATATCATTAAAAAAAATTAAATAGTTAATATCTTAAAAAAAACCGGACGATAAAATATCTTCATAAAAATAATTGCAATAAATTCATGTTATAGCATCTTTGTTTATTTGATTATTTCCCTTTGGGCAATTATAGTTCCACTTTATTTCACGTGTGATGTTCTATTCTCTTGTTCATTCTAGCCTTCAAAAATATCCGCATCTCCATCCCTAGAGGACCCAAACCTCCAACATCCTTTTGCGTACTCTATGCTTCGCCTTCATCTAATTATTCATTCACTTTCTTTCAAAACCCATTAAAGTCCTCAAGGTCTTGTGTGTCAAAGAGAGATAGAAAGAGAAAAATAAACTAATATGGCACTTGAAGCTGTTGTTTTCCCACTAGACCCCTCGGTTACTTGTAGCGGAAAAGATCTCTATAATTTGTTAGGAGGGAATTGGAGCTATAATTTCAACTTAAACTCCAAAGAAGACGAACAACTCAGCTCTTTTGATTTTCTCCGGAATCAAACAGAAAATCTTTATAACAATTGTTCTCATGGAGATTATTATTGGAACTCCTCCTCTTCACCTCCTTCTGAAACAGACCCAACAAATGCTGGAGAGTTTAAACAATTTGATAATTTCTCTACAACCACCACTCATACTCGACCAAAACGACGACGTCAAAAGAGTAGAAAGAATAAAGAAGAAATTGAGAATCAAAGAATGACTCACATTGCTGTAGAGCGAAACAGAAGAAAACAAATGAATGATCATCTCTCTATGCTTCGATCTTTGATGCCTGACTCTTATGTTCAAAGGGTATCTCTATTTCTTGTTAATTTCCATTACCCATTTATTCAAATTTTGTTATTTTTACTTTTTCTTCATTGATTCAAAATGGGTTAATTCCTTTTTCTTTTCTTCTTTTCTTTTTTTAGGGGGACCAAGCATCGATTATTGGAGGTGCTATTAACTTTGTGAAAGAGCTAGAGCTACAATTACAATTGTTAGGAACTCAGAAACAAATGAAGAGGGCTGATTTAGAAGATGGAGTTAATAATAATTATGTGCCTTTCTCGGAGTCCTTTACTTTTCCACAGTACTCAACAAGTGAAAGCTCTGTATCCATGGCCGAGAAGGGGATTGAGAAACAGTCTTGTATTGCTGACATTGAAGTGAACATGGTTGAGAATTATGCGAATTTGAAAATAAGATCAAAAAGGCAGTCAAAGCAGCTCCTTAAGTTGGTTACTGGGTTGCACACTCTGCGCCTCACAATTTTTCATCTCAATGTCACCACTGTTGATGAGTTTGTTCTCTATTGTCTCAGTCTCAAGGTTAGTCACATACGCTCATACTTTCTGTGTGAAATTCAAATGGAAAATGTTTTATTTATTTATTTATTGTAAGTCACAATCTAATTCAATAATGGTTTCACAGTTAAAAATCTCGCCATTAACATCTAATTTAATATTGATAGACATTACTCAATTCAATTTTTTATTCCCTTGGCTATTTGATACTTGGGTTCGCACTTGAACCCCAGAGGATAATACTTTACTTATAATCACCCCTTACATACAAATTAGTTAAATATTGAATGTAATGATTCCTCATATCATCTATTAACATGCTTAAATCTATCCTAAAAACCACCATAATTAAAGTAGAACAAATAATTCAAATAAAGTTACATAGGAATAATTTGTTAAAATAAGATAAAAACAAAACAATTTAAAGCCCAACATTTTGTTCTGCTTTAATTTTCAAGTTTCTAAAATTACCTAAGGCGTGTGTTTTATTGCCAGTGTATTTAACATTGGTAGTGGACTGGACTATGTTACTCCGACTAGGGGTTGACAGTAGAACACAGATATGGATCCGAGAGCATTTTTTTTTTAATAATATTTATACTTACACACTTAACGCAGCATATATATACTAGTGGGATATGAACTCACACTCTTTCATTGTCCACAATAAACATATAATTATTGCATTACAATGCAATTGATAGATATGGTCCGAGTATTAGATTGTCATTTTCATAGTTTTAAGATACCGGAACATGACATATAACGTTTAAAATGTATTTATTTCATGTACAATGCTTTGAAAAAAATATTTTTTTTTTTTAATTTTAGAAGCTATGAGATATGGTCCGTAACTTGTAACGAACTTCTTTTAACTAGAGTTTTGTAAGTTTCATCCTTTTTGTGTGTCTACTGCCTCCGACCGCCTCTTCTCTTCTTCATCTTCTTCAACTGATTTATTTTTCTTTTGTTTCTTTAACCAACTCCAGTATATGGGGCGGTACACGCAGTGTCATACCAGTTTCGTGTCAGTATCAGAGTCAAGTTGTGTGACTCGTGTCGTGTCGACACGGGTACATCCACAATATAAGCAAGTCAAGGTGACATAGGTAGTGTGCAATTCGATGGAAGTGAGCGAGATTAAAATTTCTTTATTTCTGTCTGTATAGTTAGTTATGTTGCATAAATTATTACCATTTGGGAAAAAAAAACATTGGTTAGTGGTTTGGTTATATGTTGATAGCTTGTGAATATTTTGATTGATATAAATGTGGAAAATTTGAACAGATAGAAGATGACTGTGAACTAACTTCAGTGGATGAAATTGCAACTTGTGTGAATCAGATGCTAGCCAGAATTCAAGAAGAGGCAATGTTGTTGATGAATTGAAAATGACTAAAATCCCATTTTGATTGGCTCTTCTCCTGCGTTACTGAAAACTTAGATGTATATGAATATGATACGAGGGTACTACTCATATTTCCTAATTAATTAGATTTCTAGGCTGCCACAAATTGTCTCATTTAATGTCTTCACGTTCACTTTAGGACTTTTTATTTAATTTGTTCTCTCTCTCTCTCTCTATGGTCAGCTTGTCCTTTGCCTTTCTTCAACGTTATTTATGTGTATGACTGTCAATTAAGCAGGCTTTCTGTAATGAAGTAGAACCAGCTATTTGAATTACAAACAATTAGAAACCAGATCACAATGTAATTTTCTATGTTATTTTTTAGTTTCTTATTCCTTTCTTTTCTTCAGCTTTATGTGTGTTTCTCTTCTCTGTTTCTTCCATTGAAGATTTTTCTAGTTGTCTTGTACCCTCTAGTTACGCTTTTGAGTGAGTGCACTTGCTTGACTCCGTACGTCTCACAAAGAGGAAAAAAAATTTCTATATACTACTGTTGTACAAGTAAAGTTGGTACATCTCATATGAGATACACTCAAATATCTGTGGCTTACTTATATTTTCAAGTTTTTCACTCTTTTTTCCCTGTATCAATCCACTTTTGTGTGTCTCTCTCTCCAAGATAGTAAATATATCAGTTGTACTTAAATTATTCTCCACATACGGGTAGGAAAAAATGTTTTTTTTTTTTTTTTTATAGTATCAAATACCAATTGACCTTAAAAGGTAATAAAAAAAATTATAGTTTTTTGTATGATGGATGAAGATTTTGAGAAGGACTAAATGTCTCTTATGTCAATTCTTGCAAACATAGGAATTCGACCTTAGTTGGCCCTCAACACACAAGTTTTCAACATAATATAGGTATATATATATATATATATATTGGGGAAGAATATCAGGGTCTGTTTTTTCTGTTGTTTGCAAGTTCCAAATTGTTAACAGAAGTTAACTAGAAGAAGAAGAAGAAAAACTACTACAAGCATTTCACATGTCAAAAGGTTATCCAGAGGAGAAAACATACCTAGGCTGATTTGTTAGTCAGAGCCAGCCAAAGGTGTCAAAAAGATAACTGATATGCCTGGGCCCTGGTGTTTATGTTCGTTATAGCTTTTCACAAATATCTCAATAAACCCAACTGAAGAGAAAAACATGTTTCAGTGTGAAACATAGATTCACTTTTGAATCAGAATCAGGCTTTCCAATTTCCCTCACTAGCAATCAGTTTGGCGTAGTAGATTTGGATCTCATTTACATTTTTTTTCTAAGTAAATGAGATATCACATCTGCCATTTCACTCCCCTTCCTCATTTTGTTGGGTTGAATTGCCCTCAATCATATCAACCTAGTGGCACATCCCCTCTTAGCATTCTCTCCTTTCTAATTTTCAAATTTTACATTACAATAAGTACAAATCTTGAACTTCATCACTTTTACGTAATGCTAAAATAAAAATTAAATTATATATCTTGAGCCATTGCTTTAAGTTAGATGCTTAACCAATTTCTCTCTCTTTAACTTTTATTTTCTACCTAACGTTTTGACACAAGTCATAAAAAGTACGTTTTGTGATTTTATATAAACAGAGGACCAAGTTTGCAACGTGTATTTTTTCTTTCCCTCAACCACACTACGATAATGGATGAAAAAATTGAGGAATTTTATTCCTCTAATTTCACTCTATATCAACCTGCATAAATTAATTATTTCTTTAATAATTTTTATTGATCAATATTATCGACAAAGATCCATGTATACAAACCAATAAAAAAAAGTATGCCACTTAGGGTATAATCTTACATTCTCCCACTTATCCCACTTGGCTCTAAGTGGCATAATTAATCTTTATAGCTTGATAAATAAGATAAACATAATGTGCATATCTTAATATCTTCATCATATTAGTTAAGTCATTATGTATATCACCATTAAAAATAGACTAATGATGTGTAAATTTTAGCACTTATAAATGTACGAATCACACGTAGCAAGTTATAAGTAAACTTCGAGGTTGGTTTATCAAGAAATTGCAAGGATTCTAAATAATATTTTTAAACTTTTTTAGAGTCATAAAGTAACTAAAATACTAATTAATTAAAATTTTAGAACTACTAAAACACTAAATAACTAGAATCTTAAAGTTACTAAAACTATGAATAATTAGAATTGTAAATAAAATTGGACACGAGAGCAAGATCCATAATGATAAACAAACAAAAGAAGACAATATTTCGAACTTAAACTAGCTCAAAAAGATTATAACAATTAATGGAGGATAAATGGATGCTTTAGCATAGTTGATCATGCTTGCATCGAAATAATATGATGAATGACCATAAATAAATTAATAGATAAAGATTATTGACTTTCTTTTTATTTACGAAAATTCTTATAAATCGGGTAATTTTCTTTAGTGATTAACTAACTAATATCATATGGATCAGATATATTAAATAAAAAAAAATTATGCATAATGAAGAATATGTCAATTATACTAATACTATGACTAGGTTATTAATTTAAAGTTTCAATTAAGTTTTTCAAATTATAGTCAAGGTGATGTTCTTAAAACTAAACTCTAAGATTTTTCAATCTATTTATGAATTTCAAATTGACCCATAAAAATTCACAAATAAATATTTAAATAAACTCTTAATTAAAATGCAATTTTATTTATTTTATGCAATAAAATTATTCACTATAATAAATCTAGCAAACATTGTAATATAAGTTAAACACTCATGATAAATTTAACCAATCATCTTTGAATTAATATTTATAACAAATTTAATTCAATATACATTCTATAGAGGAAAGAAGAAAAAACAAGATTCTATTAACAACAAGAAACCTAGATCTAAATACTACAAATAGTTTGGATGTCGTTTCCTTCCCAAAAAGCTTGATCTTCAATCTTCAATGACTTATTGTATCTTTATAATTGGTATCTTGCCTCTTAAAATGTGAAAAAAAAAAAACTCCAAAAATTTTAATAAGTTTCGTAATAAATCGTAAATTGAGTTGTATGTAAGTTAGAAACTTAATGAGATATTTACAGGTGTAATGGTTTTATAAAATTTGGGCTCCTAAAATTGTACGTGAGCCGTTGTTCTCTGCAACAGCACAAAGCTAAAATTGAGCCCCATAGTAAAAGTAGAGACCAATGCGCCTTGGCACATGTTGAATTCTCAATTCATACAAAAAATCATAGGGCTGTCTGCCATGGCACACATTTTTTACTGTCGCAGCCCACGTTGTTTGTTGTTGCTTTATATATACACCTTACATACTAGTTGTTTCTTAGGTAAGGCTTACATAATTTGGTTCTTGTTGTTCCTAAGTTGTAATTCAAGTGTTGTAAATGTTCCATTTTCACATGTTTATATTGTTTACTCTTTTAAAACTAAAAATACCTGAAAAATATAAAAAGACACCCGTGATTCTAAAATAATAAATTTATGTAAATAATTAAATAAAAATGTAATAATCGAATCTATTTTTCACAATTAAGGACAATAAATTATGAAGTAATAGTCATTTTCAAGCACTTATCAACTAATGAGGGTCATGACAGTTCTATATTATTAAATCGGCATAGTTCTTTCTAGGTATCACATTATTAGATTTATACTTAATGTAATTTAAAATTAAAAAATTGAATATTAATCTACGCTAATGTCTCTATTAGAAACTATATACTATCAATTGTATAAGATTCACGTATGTACCAAAATAAATAGGATGTCAACAAATATCATAAAAAAATATATAAACGAGCTCATAGTGTCAAATAAATAGCATCGTACAATTCATTAGGTCATAAAATTAATTAATAATGTCCATCATTTTCCCATGTCCAATGAGTATCTTTGGTGACAATTCATTAGTTTTTGAATATGCAATCATGATATTGGTGCTAATATGCTTAATTGATACTTTTATTTATAAAATTATTATTTAACGATAAGACATTTTAATTCTATATATTTAGTACCTTTGGAATACTTCTTGTGAAATTATTATATAAATTTTCAACCTCTTGGCAATGATGTCGATAATTCCAAATCTTGAAATTAAGTTTCGTAACCAATTCCTTGAATTGTGGCCTCAAACTCTCAAAGCATGCCACACACTCAACCTTCGTAGTTAAAGCAACAATAATATCCTACTTCACATCTTTCACACTTTCATCCTAAACTCTTTAGAACTTTACTGATATGCTTTACGAGACAAACCAACAATCATTGTAATCTTTTTGAGATATTTTTATTCTAAACACATAAGTTGTATCCCTTATATCCTCTATTACAAAGTTGTTTGATTGATTTTTTATTCATACAATAAGCCAATAGTGTCAATAACCAGCAAGATATTATCAACTTACAAATTACAATTATAAGCTTACTGATTCTTATATATGCACACAAATTAATGGTATTCTCCTTAATTCCAAAATATGTGATGATATCATAGAACTTAAGATACCACAAGTGAGAAGCTTGCTTAAGTTTGTATATTGACTTCTTAAGTTTACACCACGTGTTATTTGCCTTTAAAAAATATTTCTAAATTAATCTATAAAAAGCACTTCTTCCAATTTTTCATTCAAAAAAGTGGTTATTCACTCCCACTAATTTTTCACTATTTAAGTGCCTTGAATTAGAATTTTATGAACAAATTATCAAACTTGAAATTATAAAAATCATCACATATGATATCATAAATAATGAAGCCTTTATTCTTAAATTTAAAAAAAAAATATAGTTGAATTAAATTTAGACAAAGAAACTAAATTGCAAGAAAAAATAAAGTATATAAAGAGTTTGAAATAAATATAAATGATATTTAATGTCTAAAATTAAACATAAGCTCTTATAGCTTCAATTTAGTTTCTCATGAAAACAAATTTATTTTCAATAAACAAAAATTTATAACCATAATTTACTATAAAAAAAAAATGAAAAACTAATACAACCAATCCAAAATGTTGGGTTTAGATTGGATTGATTGTACATTTTTAATTAATTTATTTGGTTTTTAAATTTTAAGAAATTGTTAGATTGAATTGGTTCCAAATAGAAACAATATAACTTTTTACACCCCTACACGTCCATTAGACCCCATATAAGGCATGTCTGTTCACTTCTAAGGCTTTCAGCCCATATCTGTCCTAAAAACGGATTGGGGTAAGAAAGACCAGACCCAGGTGTTGGCCTGACCCAAAAACAAATATCAAAAGGCCCAAAACAGATATTACTGCCGCCTTACAAAGTTTGCTCGTAGTTATAGGCTTATAGCTTTTGCTCCTTTACTGATTCTCTGCCCTTTAGGTTTTTGATTCGAAAGGGAGGCGAGGAAGCCATAGCCTAGATCTTAATATCTATTTCTTCTGCCTCAGAGGTATGCCGTTTTAGAACAACTTTTGCTTTTGTTCTAATCCATTGTTACGCTTCTGTTTCTGACCTTTTTATTGTTATTCCCGTGGTAAATTTTTCGGAATTACCCGCGATTTTTCTTTATGAGACTTCAATTTCGTATTTGTTTGGCTGTTTTCTTATGATCTGTGATTTTTTCTGTATATTTGTTTTTATTTGTGCGTATCAGATCTTATTTTTTTGACTATACCTGTGAAATTTAACGCACACGTATATGTATAATAATAAAAAAGGTGGAGATTATAGGCGTTAACTTCTAATTGTTTGCCGAGCCTCGGTTTAGCGTTTATATGAATTACTATTTACCTTTTCTTTTATTTACTTTAAAATATCTTATGTATTATCCAAAAGTTTTTTACACCTGAAAATATGGAATTTCTGAAAGTAACTTGACTTCCTTCTTTAAGTTTAGTAGCCTGTTAATTTCAGAAAAATGTTTTCTTTTTCCGTTTAAAGAAGTTTTTAGGTTCCTTCATACCAAAAATAATAGCAGCCTTATGCTGGGAATTTTTTATATTGTGTAATTATGTGCTGATTTTTGTGTCATATGAAATTAATATGTGTGTATGTGTGTGTATATATATATTTATGTATATGTATATTATTTTTGCTAGGTACTTCACTTGCTAAAATTAGTTTGTTAGTGGATTTGGTGTTGCTTATAGTAAAATTTGTTTTTCGTGATACTTGTCCTTTCATAGGAACTCTTTGCTTCTTGTCGGTTATTTTGGAATTTTTATGCTTTGTTTATTGTTGGGATTTCCTGTGCGTGGAAATTCTTTTGGGAAAATTGCAGCGTAAAAAATGTCGGACGAGTTGGAGTATCGCTGCTTTGTTGGTGGCCTGGCCTGGTCAACATCTGATAGAGGTTTGAAAGATGCATTTGAAAAGTTTGGAAAGCTTGTTGAAGCTAAGGTAACCAGTGATTTTTCATTTTCTATACTGTTTCAGTTTCTCCAATAAATTGATTGTTACTATTTTTTTTTTTTTTCTGTCTGATGATTACACGATGTATTTCCTTCCGTTGCAATTGATGGGGATGAAACTGCTAGAGTGGAAATACTCAGAAGTTGGGTTGGGTGATCATAATGTCTTATAGCATCTGTTCCCATATAAGAGACTTAATTGCTTTTGGTTAAAAACGTGTTTTTGTATAATATGAATGAGAAAATAAGATTACATGGTCTGAGGTAGATCAGGTACTGACTTCTCAAGCTTTATTCAACGTGATTTATGTTTTTTTAATGATGTAATCATTGATATAGGTAGTTGTTGATAAATTCTCTGGACGCTCTCGTGGATTTGGGTTTGTCACTTTTGATGGGAAGGAGGCTATGGAAGAAGCAATTGAAGAAATGAATGGAATGGATTTAGATGGACGAGCAATCACTGTTGACAAGGCTCAGCCTCAACAAGGATCTGGTAGAGATTATGATGGTGATCGTGACCGTGGTCGTGACCGTGACCGTGGTCGTGACCGTGACCGTGACTATGGTCGTGATCGTGATAATGGACGTGGATCCAGTGGTAAAGACTGCTTTAACTGTGGCAAACCCGGACATTTTGCTAGGGAGTGTCCTAGTGGAGGTTCAAGAGGAGGGGGCAAGTATGGTGACAGAGATAGTAGGTATGGTGGAGGTGGTGGAGGTGGTGGTGGGCACTATGGTCCTGACAGAGGTGGAGACCGATTTGGTGGGCGCAGCAGGGATGGTGGTAGTCGTGGAGGTCCAGGAGCTGATCGATCCAATCGTGATCGTTCTGGTCCATATGATCGTCGTGGTGGTGGAGGCTTTCGTTCTGGATAGGGATTGCTTCTTATAATGGTATGCCACATGTGCTTTGCTATTCTGAGCTGATATGTATAATTTTTAGACTTGGTACAGTTCATGATTACTGCAGTTTTCACAATTATGTTTTTCTGTCATTACAGCTTAGGTCAGGAGGTGCTGCTTGGCTCCCTTTCACCCTCAGGCAGAAGATTGCGAGTTTTCCGTTCATGGCATGTTCTTGTGATGATGTATGGCTTGGTTGGTCTAGTAAATCAGTAATTGAAGTGCGAAACTTGGCACAGATTGTCTACTTTTGTTGTTCCTAGAATGCTCAATTTGATATTTTCTTCAGATGCAATCTTATATGACATGCACGTTTCGGTTTTGGTGTCATACTGAATTCCATTTCTGCGGCTGGGTTCCTCTGCTTTCATGCTATATTTGCTACTTGGTTGCCGTTGACTGTCTTGCTTAGGCAATTGCACTATGAAGGTTGATTGGTATTGGTTGTGATCCGTAGGGAACGATAGTGAGGGGTCCGTTCCTGGGAGTTCTTTTTCTCTCTTACAAGTCAAATTCCCATTTGGCTGCCCTGTTAGTAGTATCTTACTCGTAAACAGGAGTCAAGCGGGTAATGATTTCTTACATGTTTATTTTAGGCATGCCATCCCTTAAATATTGTTCAGTTATATTAATATTCTCAACCTTTTGGCAGGATGCTGGGCTAGGTATGATCTTTTTGGGTACATGAATGGGTTTCTTTGTTGCTAAAATTCAACATGCTTGGTTTTATACTAATAAAAATGTGCTCTTTTCGGGCTGCAACTTAAAATCTTCTGCACTGCCCACTGGTTGAAGAGTTTCATTCTGCATAAACTTGCAGCACATTTTTTGGAAGCTCTTTATGCTGGATTTCGTTTTCATTTGTGCTAGTGGGTCTTAAGTCCACGAAGCTCCATCGGGGTAATCCGTTGTTTGGCCTTGTTTCCTATGATATTGATTTCTGCTGAAATGAAGGGGTGTGTTTGTTTCCTCTGGTGTGTCTTGTTCTTGTTCGTAGTCAGTTGAGTTCTATTCATGACATGACATAAATTCCTTGTGCTCTTGAGTAGTATGGGTTTCATCAAGGTTCTATTTGGAAGTTGCTTCCTTTCCTTTTACCAAATGGAACTATAACTGAAGCAAAGCTTGTCCGAAAAGAATTCCTAAAATTTTGTACTTGTCTCTGTAATTTTAATTTGTTACATTTTTTGTTCTTGAAAAACTTTCCCTGCTGTATTTACTGTGTTAAAAAAAATTATTTTTCTTACAAGAATATATTCGAAGGTTAGTTCTCTATTGTTCGTTTTTTTTTTTTTTTTTAGGATGGTGGCTGTATATATTCCATGAATGATCACTTTTTATTTATTTTTTTAAAAAAAATTCAGTTATAGTTTATTCAAGCTATGATTTCTATTTAATGTAGTTGGGAAAAAAATGACTTTGTCCTTATTGCGGTTAATTTTTTAGAACAATAGAATTAAGTTACCACAAAAAATAAATATAAGATTTAAGTGTCATTTTTGCAATAAAGTAGGGGATCTTGTGGTTTGTTTCCCTTTTGTTTACTCGTTTGTTGGCTTTGCCTTGTGTTTTAATTGTACTTACTGTTTTTGTTTTTTTTGTATGAACGAGTTAAGGTTATTGTTGTATGTAGTTGTGTTATCATCAATGGATGCGCATAGATTCTGCTGGTCATGGTTGCTATTTCATTTTCTGTATAACATGACACACCCTTTAAAATGTTTTTTTTTTTTTTATATTTGTTATTATATGTGCCAAACAAGTAAAATAATTTAATATTTCCCCCCCCCCCTTTCTGTGTTGTTTTTAATTTTTTAATTAATTCAACTGTGTAACTATTAAAGTGAAAGTGGTAATTTACTTGATGCAATTGAACTGTAGTACTTGAGTGCACTCGGTTGGCTTGCCACTTTTCACTTTTTGGAACTTTAGATTTTATGGAAGAAATAGTGAGGAAAACGTTACTGAAATAAAAAGGCTAAATAATAGAATAAAAGTAATGTATTATATTAGTTGATTAATATAGGACCTTTGACGATGTTTTTCTTCTTTATAGTTTGTAAGAGTTAAACTTGAAAATAAATTACATGTACAAATGAATTGAAATTTGTCCCCTTAGATATGTATGGTTCTTTTGGGCAAATAATACTATTGCGTTAATAAGAATAGTTGAAAGGCCCCAATAAGCTAGTCTATGAACTGAGCTAAAGTAAATTGGAATTTGTGCTATAGACATGTATGGTTCTTTTGGACCAAATATACTATTAGTTATTTAGAAGAAGTGAAAAATAACCCACTTTATGAATTGAGCTTATTAAATGATTTTCAATATGATTTTATTCTCTCTTTTTTATAAGAAAAACATACTTGAAAGATTATTATTTTTTATTACAAAAACATAATAAAAAAGTTAATAAACTTTTAAAAGATTTTGAGAGGGGACCAAGTAAGATGTTCATGATTTAGTGCTATGAATTTGAAAAAATTGGACATGTTTCTTCCCACTTGTTCAAAGAGAAAAAAAAGTAGCCAAACTTTAAACTTATATTCATTTAGGTCCTAAAACTTTTAAAAGATACAATTCTATCACTTAAAACAACATGACTTTTAGAAGTCATTCTTTGATAAATTTATGTACATTGTGTGTCTCTTTTAATTACGTGATTGTGTTTATGAGGGATGAGTCGACACTATTAAATTTCAACAATATATATAACCTGAAACATATACTATTATTTTCTTTCAAAAATTATTAAATTATCTCTAATAAAATTTGACACTCTCCATCTGTTCCCTAAATACTCCTGTATTTTAGACCTCGGGCATGCCTATATTTATAACATATTGTTACTCTATCAAATTTATATTTCATTTTAACATTGTATTTCACATCCAATACACTTACACTTGGTAAGTTTGTGAACACTTAAAATGAAATACATACCATTATATTAGACAGGTAAATACCAGGAAGAAAAATAATCTTAATTCCTTTGGCAGACACTACACCATGTAAAATTGGATAAAGATTGAAAAACACAAGTCACTATTATAGTTTGAAAGACGCATTACAAATATTATAAGACCTTATCCCCTTTTATCCTACAAATCATTACAAGACTTCACTTGATTAAACATGTTACTACATACCTATGCTTCAACTTAGTCCCACAACCCACAAGCAACAACATAAATATTACAAGTACTAAACACCATAAATTGAAGTACCAAAGGGAAATGAGCAAAAAAAAAAAAGGGTTGGAACTAGAATCACATTCGGAGACCACTAGAGCCAAGTAATTTAGTAAGCCCAAAAGTGATAGCCATAGCCATCCATCCACCAACAAGCACTCTAGTACAAGACTTAACAATTGGCGTCCTTCCCAACACAGCTCCTACCCCTCCAAATATCACCAATGCAAAACTAGCCACCAAAGCTACCACAACTAATCTCAGCTTATGTTCTCTTACAAAAGCAGCTGCCAATAATGGCATTAGTGCCCCAACCGAAAATGCTAAAGCTGAGGCCATAGCAGCTTGTAAAGGATTTGGAAGTTTCAATTTCTCAGTCTCATGATCTTCACTCTCTAATATTGTCCCATTTGGTTTGATATTGTCTCTTTTCATTTGAGACACTTCAATGTCATATTGAGTATAGACAGAGACAAATTCTCCAATTGCCATACTACAAGCACCAGCTACTAAACCAGCAAAGCCAGCAATAAGTATTGCTTTGAAATCTTGCTTTACAGCTCCAATACCTAACATTAGTGATGCAACTGAAACTAACCCATCATTAGCTCCTAAAACAGCGGCTCTAAGCCATTGTGCTCTTTGAGAGTAGTCAAATGTGTTTTTGTTGTTCTCATTTTGACTTTGGCTTTGTTTTTGCTCTATGTTATTTGGGACTACTTCAACAGTGTGGTTGATAGAGACTTGGTTAGGAGCTGTATAGAAATTAGCCATGAAGTAGTTCAAAGGAAGTAGACTATGCTTGGTTTTTACTATAAAACTAGGATTAAGGATTTAATTGCTTGTGGAGGACACACGCCTTATTTTGGATATTTATAGAGAGACATTGACAATTTTAGATAGTGGAGATCATGGTGGTGAATGTTAGTTATTAATTGAGCTAGTGTTGTTAAAACAATATCAATCATTTTAATTTGGCACAATCATTTTATTTTTTTAATTAATTGTTGGCACTAATGCACTCATTTACATTGGATAAAATTCGAATTACGTCCTTTCATTACCTGCTTTAGAACATATGACATTGCACTGTAAGTCAATTGGTAAGTTCAATGACACTTTTAATTATTGCATAATTAAAGATTTTTTTTTGTTTTTGTTTTACATTTAATGAATGAGAAGTTTGAATCACATGTATAGCATATTTAGCCTTTTGACATTTTAAAATGCAAAAAATTCTGCCTTGGTAATTTGCCAATGGTTTTAGTTCGATTCATGGCTGTCTCTCACAATTTAAGGTGGCTTAGAAAATTCCTAACTTTGATCTGCTTTAGAGTAAGCCAGGCATTTAAATAAGGTGGTCGTGGTCCGAACCCAAAAGATGGTTTAGTAGTAAGCAATGATGTTTACCAATTAGTATTGATGCTCAAGCTCAAGTATAAATTAATGAATACAAGTTAACTTCTAAGAAAAAAGTGGAAACATCTGCCTTTTGGATTCATTTTCTCTAAACTGCTACTCAAATGCAAAGCTTTATCTGTTTTTGTGTTTACTACTAAAAATTACAATCCACTTAATACTTCACACAATATTAGCCCACCTTATAATTCGATTCATGTTAACATTTACTATACACTAATTATTGATATAGTGACCTATTACTCGATTATCATATCCACAACTTACGTTTAAACATTGGTTGGTCGTACAATGCTAGTCTACCTATCAAACATATAATCAAGTTTTAATACCATTTGTAGAATCTATCTTAACTATAAAATTATAAAAAAAATGTTTATTCATATTCTACTAAAAATTAATTGATAATTAAAAAGTGAGTATTAAAGTATTTAACTTATCTCTTCATAATCCCTCGGTATTGTTTGCTTTGTGATGGCCAAATAATTTGAATTCTTGTTCTTCCAATGTTATTAATTTTTGTTGTATTTGCTGTGAAAGCTTATCGAATTGTGCAGGCGACAGTAGAAATGGAAAAGACTAAAGCAGATAAAATGCTGATTTGGCATGCACTTTGAGTTGAAAGTTACATAAGAAGTAATTAGTAAATTGAACAATAGTGTGGATTGCACACGAAGTCACAAACACAATATTATAGAAAAGATAGTGGCTTTTTTCGAGATTGTGGGATCGTATCTAACTAAGATATTGAGAGGCGTGTGTACTCCACCCGAAAGCTTGTGGGTAGCTCACTTTGACAATAAACTAAGATAAGCTCTTGTAGCCACCTTGATTACTTTGGAATTTTGTATCAATTATTTATCGTCTTTTTCTACTTAGTTTGGTCGACCCACTAACATAGAAAGTAATCTGTATGTGTTAATGGTATAGAGTTGTCATGTTTTGAAAAACTATATATTATTTTAAAAAATGTCTGTGACAATTTCTAATAAAAAGATGGACGGTAGTGTAAATGTATTTAAAAATATTACTTGTGATAATTTAAACATGCGACTTAAAATTAAAAAATATAAATCTTATCAGCAAAAAACCACACATAAATAATAAAAAATATTGCTTAAATGTTTATTTTTTTTGTTGAAAAATAAAGAAAAATTACAAAAAATAACATCCAGTCCTAAATTATCGTTATTCAATTTCAACGAATGTTTAAAAAAAATTATATATTAATTATTTTTTTTAATTGTGAAAATATAAGTTTGAATACAAATAATACTATTTTTATTATTACAAGTTATAAGGAATGTTATTTTTTTTATTTTTTCAAAAATAAATATTTGCCAAATGACAATTTTACCCTTTCCAGCTACGCTTTTTTACAATCAATAGCCGACAATCAACTCTAATAATGTGATTCAACTAGTTGCTAGTGGATAATAAGGCTTTCATCCCTACTTGAAATCACATGAATAAAAAAATATTGCTTAAATGTTTATTACCATCATTTTCTGTTAAAAAATAAATATTTGTCAAAATAACAATTTGGCCCTTGAACTAAATTTTTTAAATGAACTACTATAAACCTTTTTTTTTTCCTTTCAAAAAAGGCCTCACTAAAGTTTTTATAATAAAGTTACTACTACATACTCGTACCACCACGATTCATCAACTATAAAATAAGTGTAAATTCGACATTAAACTGGGTGAATTAAACTGCACTTTTACCGATGCAAAAAAAACTCCGGCTACCCTTTTTTACAACCAATAGCCGGCAACCAATTCTAGTAATGCGATTCACCTTGTGTCTAGTGGATAGTAAGTCTCTCATCCGCACTTCAGGTCACAGTTCGAAGCACACATTTAACCTAAAATAAATATGCTAACAATAAAATTTTGTGTACCGTGTTCAAGTAATTGTGTCACAAATTGTCATACCTAGTTTAGAGTTATCATTTCCTGACATCTCTTTTCAGTTGTTAATCAGATAAGTGCAGATAAATAATGCAATTGTTAGTCAAATGTCGATGAACTTTTTAGATTTTTAAGACGCTACATAGGCAATTAAGCACGTTACCAATAAATCAACCAAAATATCAACAATTATCACGCCATATGTGAATGCACATATGTAACAGCCAGAAAACAGATCAAGGAACTTTCAATTTTTATTTCTCACGCCATATGTGAATGCACTTGCATGAAGTATTAGGCCCAGATAACACACCCAAAGAAATTTCACTTTCAAAGTATAATTTACCCCATAAATTATACAAATAATTACACGATACAGTTTATTCAAATTCACCATCAAATATTAATGTAAAATTTAAAAAGTAAATACAAAAGCAAAAGCAATGAAACATCAGCACCGATGCAGCCAAAAATCAATTGCTATGCCTCTCAGAGTAACCTCTGTGGCTGTGGATCAGAATCAACCTGGTGTGAAGAAGTCATTATCAGTTCTAAAGGTGATGCTATCACTACCTTTTCTATCGTAGCAAAGAAAGTAAAAAAGTGATACTATGAAGATGAAAGATAATTGTACTGGAAGGGTGGCACAACTCTAGCCTTCTCTTTCTCAGTTGGTGTTATTATGATTCAAGTTTTATCGGAAATTGAAGGCTGCATTTGAAATCTGGATCAAACGGGAAAGGTAATTGGTATAGATCACTTGTTTTTTGCAAATTTGAACAAACAGCCAAGTTGTTTTTGTTTTTGAGGAACATGAAAAAGTCCCAAGATGCATAAAAACAAAATTATTTTATCTATTTTCTTAGCTTCAAATGTCTGAAGGTAATTGTTTTTGCCAAGTTCTTTTGTCAAGCTTACGATTTGAAACTACACCTGTTCAGCTAATGATACTACTTTCAAATGAAAAATAAATAAATAAAATCACGAAAATCCCATTAGCCATGTGGGAGTGGCTTAAGGCTTCAACACAAATGTGTTCATGATCATGCAATCATAGCAAGATCATAATCATAACTTCAGCAGAATAATATTGAGAGTTGAAGGAGAAGAATCCCACCTTAAATGTCCATCAACTAAGATTATTGGTATGTTGGTATGGGCACTCCTGAATCCTCCGTTAGCTTCTTGTAAGCATTTTGCAATCTTCGAGTCACAGGTCCCACTTTTCCATCACCAATTTCACGCCCATCTATCTTCACAACCTGTTAAAATGAAATTATACATAGTAGGTTAATAGTTCAAGAAGGGAATCAGGGCAACCTTAAGACTAGAGGATTTTAATGAGGCATGCTCATTTTAGTTATGGTTCTTATAAGTTAAAAGAAATGGTGGTCCATCTCCCAACAACTTATGCTGTTGTGATAATTGATAACGATCTCACTCTAACAGATCTCTTCAAGTCAGATTGTAAACTACATGTGTGGATTTATTATAGCTTGACATAAGCAAGCCAGTTTCTGCATGTTTGAGGAAAAGAAAAAATTAAGCCAGAACTTTGATGTGCATTTAAGTTTACAACAGTGATGAGGCCCATACTGGAGTGAGTTCTCCCATTGTCCCTGTTGTCCATACCTGCAATGTATTACTGCTATCAATGAGCATGTCCAGATCCACGTGAGCAAAGAAATTGGCATGCATGAACAAGAAAATATATTTTCATTCACCAGGTTCACTTTGTGTTTGCTCAAAAGAGCAGGGTTTGAAATAAAGTTTTCTCCATAATGTTCATCATTTATGATGCAAACAGAGGAACTTAGTTTCACTCGCATGTACATTTGTGAAATTTGATGAGAGAATAGCCAGCAGAATATTCATCATCCATGCATACAGAGGAACTTAATTTCATTCCCATGTACATGTGCAAAATTTGTTGAGAGAATGATCAACTTGTGTGAAATTAAGTTTTATAGGATGAATGATTCTTTAAACTGCCATAATGATAATATTTACAATGAATTTAATTCCCGTGTGTCCTTTTTTCTTTCTTTTAATTACATCAAATGCAAATTTGAAAGAAATCTGTATAGCCATTTATACAGAGACAATCTTCAGAAATTAGAACTATCTTGAAAACCATAACATATTTTGGTATTTCTTAGTTGATGTCATTAAGTGAGAAGTTGGGCGAGTGGGCAGGCATGAGCCCTTTGTGTGTGTGCATACTTGTATGCATGTATGTATTTTTTAAAACCTCATCTGCAGTGTGAAACTCTGAGAGACTGATATTGCGCTCCTCTAAAACCAAGTTCTGCTTCACCATGAGTTCTATAACCTAAGAAACAAACAGGTTATTCACTCCAGGGCGCAAAATTTTGGGTATGTCAAGAATGTCCACATATAAGTACATATTAGTTGACAATCTCGTCAAATTTAAGAGTCCAGGCCTTAAATATAATATACCATAGATAATCGAATTTACTCTAAAATAACATGTAATTGTACATAGCATGTACATGTGTACATAATGTCTATTCATTTATATAAGTGTATATAAACTAGATATATAATAAGTACAATTGACATACTATTTTTGGTTATTAAGATTATGTACTACATGTGCATGCAATGGCTTTGATACTAAAGTTGAAAAAGTAATATATTTTCACTTTAATACAACGAGAACCTTTTATCGTAATAGCAAAGTCAAAACATGAGGAGAACTTCAATGTCGTACAGCATGAACATTTTGATTACATTCCATAAAAAAATAATTCTAAATTACCTTCCAGTGTATATGGAGTCGATATTTGCCCCAGATTTTCTTTTATTTTCTCAACTCTACAGCATTCTAGAAGAGTTCATAACCTCTTTGAGATATTGTATAATACAGGCTCAGTTTATGGAACCATTTATATTATTGTAACAAGTAGATTGAAGTTCAAAGAACTTACAGTTGCTCGGGTAATGCCAGGAAGGCAGTAATCAGCATGAGGTGTCAAAACACGCCCTTTCTTCACCAAGAACTGTACAGTGGAAGACAATCAATGTACAAACTGAAAAGTTAGGGAGTGACTTAAATAGTGACTTGATTTGCTCATCAGGTTTTGAAACTATCCAAACATGGTGATCTTTTACACTAGGAAAAATAAAAATTCGATATTACATGAAATAGAGAGTTATCCAGTTTTTGCTATAGATACACACTATAACTGCCCCATGTCCAAGTGGCTGTGAAACCATAAAGAAAATACAGACTTACAATGTTTGTAGCATTTGTTTCAGATACATAACCATCTTTGTCCAGCATGATTGCATCAGCAGCATTTGCATTATTCCCTTCTACCTACATCATCCGAGATGTACGCAAAAGACAAAAAATAAATAGAAAATCTGTACTTTCTACTATTATAGTAGTTTCAAGTCAAGAAAAAAGCATTTATGTCATGTTCTTAATGATTTTACTATATTGTAGTAGATAGATGTATAAAGGAAATATTGGCCTTTCACCCAATAGCTTAAAATTTTGGAAGAGTTTGGTTTCTCAACATCTTTTAACATGATATCAAAGCCCAGTAACCTCAATTATTGAATTGCAAGTGTTTGACTTACATGATGTATAGAGATAACACTTATGTGAAGTAATAGATGTAAAAGTAATATTGACCCTTTGCTTAATAGCATAAGCTTTTGAAAGAGTTGATTTTCCAACATCTTCTAACAATAGTTAACATCATCTAACTTTGAAAATTCTCCACATGCCTAACCTTCTAAAGCTAGAAATCTATACGTTAGTCTTACGCTATTGCAATTAAGTCATACATGAAAAGTCAATGCCATACATACAATTAACAAGTTCAAAACTTTGGGCTGATAACCTACTCACATGGAAGAAAATAACCATTAATACAAATTTGGATGTTACTTTTATCATATGTGTTAGATATATATGTATTAATTGTGATTATCAATATATTAGGTAATTAGCTTAATTATAGGATCCTAATTAATAACTTTCCTAAGAAAGAATCCTATTCAATCTTGAATAACATAGTATCAGAGCATTAGGGTTACAAAGTTGGAATTTTTTCGTCCAAATTAGGGTTTGGTTTTGGATAAACACAAATTAGACGTTAGTGCATTTTTGGGTCCCGACTTGGAACACCCTTTTCGAGTCAACATTTACTCTCACCGCCAGCACAGGGAGGAAGCCCAGCCGCCGATCGGCAAAACCCCGGAGTCCGGCGACCAGAGGAGCCGCGAGTGGTCCCCACGCGCCACCGCGAGTTTCTGCAGTCTTCCCACGCGTCGGCGCGTGACGGCGCGTCTCTGCCTGAAATCTTCTCCGGTCGTCCTTGGGTTGCTCGCCCACGTTCCCCTGTGTCGTCTGTGGTGGTTCAGCACTCATTGGTTCAGGTTTGGGTTCTTCCAATTCGGATTTCGGCCAATTTTGTGTTCTTGTTCGCTGCTTTGTTGGATTTTCTTTGTTCGCTTGTTCGCTGTCTTGTTGTTTGTAGGAGTTATGACTGAAAAAAAATCTAGTGTTGTGACAGATATGGTGCCTGTAATGTCGAAAATCACGGACCATAAGCTCAATGGCTCGAATTATTTGGATTGGAGCAAGACCATTCGACTTTATTTGAGAAGTATTGATAAAGATACTCATTTGACTGAAGATCCTCCTAACGATGATTCAAAGCAGACATGGCTTCGAGAAGACGTTCGTTTATTTCTGCAGATTCGAAATTCTATTGAGAGCGAGGTAATTGGCTTGATCAATTATTGTGAGTTTGTTAAGGAATTGATGGATTATTTGAATTTTTTATATTCTGGTAAAGGAAACCTTTCTCGCATGTATGAGGTATGCAAGGCGTTTTACCGTGCAGACAAGCAAGATCAGTCTCTCACGAGTTATTTTATGGAATTTAAGAAGACTTATGAAGAGCTCAATAGTTTGATGCCTTTTAGTCCTGATGTGAAGATTCAGCAACGCTAACGGGAGCAAATGACTGTCATGAGTTTTCTTGCCGGTCTTTTCTCTGACTTTGAGACTGCTAAGTCACAGGTTCTTTCTGGTTCTGAGATCTCCTCTTTACAAGAAGTATTTAGTCGAGTACTTCGTACAAAAGACACTCCACCTGCTCAACTAAATGGTGTTTTGGTTAGCCGAAATAATAATTATGAGCCTGAAAGGTCAACTTATATGAGTGGAAACAAAGGAGGCGGCTTGCAAGGGTTTGAAACTCGACCACAGGATCCAAGAGGAATTGTGTGTTACTATTGTCGCAAACCAGGACATACAAAACGTGATTGTAGCAAGCTTCAGTACAAGAATCAGAAGGGTTACTCGGCCCATATTGCATCCACTCATGATACCTCTGAAAAATCGATTCTTATCTCTGCAGATGAATTTATCAAATTCTCACAGTATCAAGAATCACTAAAGTCTTAATCACCTTCTGTCACTGCTATTGTTGATTCAGGTAAACTAAATGCGTGTCTTCTTTCTTCATCTTCCAAATGGGTTATTGATTCTGGTGCCACAGATCATATGATAGGTAATTCTAGTCTCTTTTCTACTCTTCAGTCACACATTTCCACCTCTACTATTACCTTAGCCGATGGATCACCATCTCGTGTTCTTGGATCTGGCACAATCACTCCTACTCCTTTGCTTCCTTTGTCGTCTGTCTTACATTTACCTAACTTATCCTTTAATTTGATTTCTGTAAGTCAGCTTACTCGCAATCTTAACTGTTGTATCTCATTCTTTCCTGATCATTGCTTATTTCAGGATCTTATGACGAAGAAGACTATTGGTAAAGGACATAATCTGGAGGCCTCTACATTCTTGACACACTAATACCGAAATCTGTTGCTTGCTCTGGTGTAACCTCTCCCTTTGAGGCACATTGTAGACTGGGTCACCCATCTATTCCTTTACTCAAGAAGCTTTGTCCTCAGTTTAGTAAGGTGTCTTCATTAGATTGTGAGTCTTGTCAGTTTGCAAAACATCATCGTCTTAGTTCGAGTCCAAGAGTTAATAAACGTGCTAGTGTTCCTTTTGAATTAGTTCATTCTGATGTTTGGAGTCCGTGTTTTATTTTGTCTAAACCTGAATTTAAGTATTTTGTTACTTTTGTAGATGATTATTCTCGTGTAACTTGGTTATATTTAAAGAAGAGTCGTTCTGAGTTGTTTTCTATTTTTTGTGCATTTTATGCTGAGATTAAAACTCAATTTAATATTTCAATTCGTACTTTGCGAAGTGATAATGCTAAAGAATATACATCCGCTTTGTTTCAATCTTATATGGTTCAAAATGGCATACTTCATGAAACTTCTTGTGTTGATACTCTATCTCAAAATGGAGTAGCAGAACGTAAGAACAGACATCTTCTTGAAACTGCACGTGCCTTATTATTTCAAATGAATGTTTCTAAACCTTTTTGGGCCGATGCAGTTTCCACAGCATGTTTTCTTATTAATCGCATGCCCTCATCTGTTCATGGTGAAATTCCTTACAACATCTTGTTTCCTAATAAGTCACTATTTTCGGTTGACCCTAAGATATTTGGTAGCACTTGTTTTGTTTAGGATGTTAGTCTGCATGTTACTAAATTAGATCCCAAGTCTTTGAAGTGTATCTTCTTTGGTTATTCTCGTCTTCAGAAAGGTTATAGATGTTATTGTCCTAGTCTTAACAAATATCTTGTTTCAATTGATGTTACCTTCATGGAAGACACACCCTATTTTTCATCTTCTCCGCCTCCCGCACGTCAGGGGAAGGATGATGATTTGTTAGTCTATTCTATCACTTCATTTGAACCTGTCTCGGATCCAGCTCCTGTCAAGCCTCCTATTATTCAAGTCTACTCCAAACATAGACCTTCTGATTCATGTCCTGCACCTGCTCCTTCGTTTTCAGATCCAGTTATGAGCGATGATCTTCCTATTGCATTACGCAAAGGTAAACGTCAATGTACTTATCCTATTTCTTTTTTTGTTTCTTATAACTGCTTGTCATCTTCCTCTTGCTCTTTTATTGCCTCTCTTGAGTCTATTTTTATTCCTAAAACTGTTCACGAAGCCATATCTCATCCTGGTTGGCATCATGCAATGATAGAGGAAATGAATGCTTTAGATGACAATGGTACTTGAGACTTGGTTGATTTACCTTCGGGGAAACGAGCTTTAGGATGCAAATTGGTGTTCACAGTTAAGGTTAATCCGGATGGGTCAGTTGCTCGATTAAAGGCCCGTCTTGTTGCTAAGAGATATGCTCAAACCTATGGAGTGGACTATTCTGACACTTTCTCTCCAGTTGCTAAATTAACCTCTGTTCGGTTGTTTATTTCTATGGCAGCTACTCATAATTGGCCTTTGCATCAACTAGATATCAAGAACGTTTTTCTTCATAGCGATCTTCAAGAGGAGGTGTATATGGAGCAACCTCCTGGTTTTGTTGCTCAGGGGGAGTCTGGGCGAGTTTATCGTCTCTGAAAATCTCTATATGGTTTGAAACAGAGTCCTCGTGCTTGGTTTGGAAAATTTAGTCAAGCTATAGAAACGTTTGATATGATGAAAAGCAAGTCTGACCATTCTGTGTTCTACAAACAATCAAAAGCTGGTATCATTCTTTTAGTTGTGTATGTGGATGACATTGTTATTACTGGAAGTGATACTACGGGAATTTCATCTCTTAAGTCTTTCTTGCATACTCAATTTCACACAAAGGATTTGGGGATGCTAAAGTATTTCTTGGGTGTTGAAGTCACAAGGAGTAGAAAAGGTATCTTTCTATCTCAGAGAAAATATGTTCTTGACTTATTAACTGAGACAGGAAAATTAGGAGCAAAGCCTTGTAGTGCTCCAATGAATCCGAACATCCACCTTACAGGAGATGGGGAACTATTTAAAGATGCTGAGAGATATCGAAGGTTGGTTGGAAAGCTGAATTACCTTACCGTAACTCGTCCAGACATTGCATATTCGGTCAGTGTTGTTAGTCAATTTATGTCATCCCCAACAGCTCACCATTGGGCAGCGTTAGAGCAAATTTTGTGTTACTTGAAAGGAGCACCTGGACGTGGTATTTTGTATGCAAATCATGGGCACACTCATATTGAATGTTTTTCAGATGCAGATTGGGCAGGTTCCTAAGTGGATAGAAGATCCACATCAGGCTATTGTATCTTTGTTGGAGGAAATTTGGTCTCATGGAAGAGTAAGAAGCAGAATGTTGTATCACGATCGAGTGCAGAGTCAGAATATAGGGCTATAGCACAGTCTGCGTGTGAGATAATATAGATATACCAGCTCTTGAATGAAGTAGATCTTAAAACTTCAGTACCAGCAAAATTATGGTGTGATAACCAAGCTGCTCTTCATATTGCTTCTAATCATGTGTTTCATGAGCGAACTAAACACATTGAAATTGATTGTCATTTCGTCCGCGAGAAAATTCAACAAGGTTTGATTTCTACAGGATATGTGAAGACTGGAGAACAACTAGAAGATATCTTCACAAAAGCTTTAAATGGAGTTCGGGTTGATTATCTTTGTAACAAGTTGGGCATGATTAATATCTATGCTCCAACTTGAGGGAGAGTGTTAGATATATATGTATTAATTGTGATTATCTGTATATTAGGTAATTAGCTTAATTATAGGATCCTAATTAATAACTTTCCTAAGAAAGAATCCTATTCAATCTTGAATAAGAATATGCTTTGACTAGTACCATATGGAATATTTGATATTGAGTAGAGGACAATACCTTTGCAAGTATATTGTTGAGGAGGTTATTGTGGTGAATCTTTGAATCCAAATTCTGGTAAAGAAGTTAAAATATAAGACTCAAGTGAATGAATGAGAACAAAACAGTTAACACTTGTTGCAAAGTGGCATTGGTACTCCATGCCACACCATCTTACATGATATCATAAGCAACGAATATTTAGATTAAAATTTTCCAACCTTGAAAGAAATTGAGTAAAATAATAACATTTTAACCGGTGGAACAAAACCAAAACAAACTCCGCTTCGATCATAACTTGATACTAGCTCTAGTTTCATATTAAATTATAAATAATCATATTTAAGATAAAAGTAAGCCAAAAAGTAGCAAACTTCTTGGACTTCACATACTTGAGATCAAAATAAAGTGCAACTTGTTCTCCAGTGTTTCTTGTCTCATTCCATTTATGGTAATCTAGCATAGTTAATTCTAGTTTTAAAATGTTAATGACACAAAGCTGGTTCAATTTAAAAGGCAATGGTAAGTCCCCCAAACTTTTGAATCCTATAATAATCAAGTCTATTAGCTCGGGGTGGCTTCGCAACCATATTAGCCTACAAATACATAGAGTTCTCATTTGAGAATCAAACCAATCAAAGTTACCCATTAGTCCTACAATAGAGTGGTAAAAGGCTTGGTATTTCCTCAGGAACAACCTGGCTCAAATCCCCACCCCAATTATTAAAAAAAGGGTTACTGAATTAATCTTTTGAGGCGTTTGGAGACAGACAGAATGTAACGATCTTCTGGTTTAGGAGGAAGCAAGCTAGAAGAAACAACTTGAATTGTTCAGTGTTATTAGATGAAAACAAAAGCTGGAAAAAGAACATAACTAAGTACAACTTGGTTGGACTATAATGAAAATTTGAAAAAACAGGATAAAAGATAAAAAGCAATAATCTTACATTTGGTGAATTTCGGCGCGTGGTAGCTGTGACCAGAGTTACACCACTTGTGTTGTCATAGACAGGGGGCTTCCATTCAGGGAGGACTGCATTTTTAAGGTACAACTAGAACAAGTTAAAAAAGCCGTTGGAAAATAAAATTAGACTTTTCTTATTAGTTTAGAACTCCTGTTAGGGTTACAGGGGCTAGAGGGTTACATAGTCTCTCTCTATAAATATTAATTAGTATTTCAATGAAACGATATTGGAGATTTTCAGTTTTCTATTCTTACTCTATTATCAACAAAGACATTCGCTATAATAGAACTATACAGAGTACAACTTTTTATATAAATCCTCAATTTAAATCCAATGTTCAAGGAATCTTTACTCTAAAACCTGCACCATATCAAACCTATACAAATGAATGTTAAAAAATAGCTACACAGCCTCTAGGTGAAATTTGTACTTATTTTGCTCAATATCCTTTACTAATTTTCATGATGATCTTGGACCAACATCCATGATTAAATAAGAAATTTAATTCCGAATAATCATCATATGATGCACTGTGTTAATTCGATATTATTTAATAGTTGTAATTATGATCTAGGAGAAATATTCATTACCAGATAAGAACCTAAATCTCTTCATTCAATGAGAAGCAGAACCTACAACTACGTTTTACCTATTAAGGTGCAGCCATAAAGATTAAATTCAGGGCTCATGCCAGAAGTAACCTGAAAAAGACAATAATGTTTTTCCATTCAGTAGAGAAATTTAGACTGCTCCAGCATAAGAACATGCAAAAGGGAAAGAGAGAAAGAGGCAAAAAAACAGAAAAGAAAGAAAACTTCTTAAACTTAGATCAGGTAAATAAATACTATTAATGGGGAAATGATAGAAACATCCCACTCATGAGATGTACCAGTGCAGTCAAGCCATTCATTATGTGAACATCCAATGAAAAGCCACATAACTAAGAAGAAACCAAAATTTGGGCACAAGTTGTCAACTTATTGTGAATTTGCATAAAACTGAAAATAGTAAGTCATTATATATTATAAAAAAGTCAACTTTTCAAAAAATAAATAAAAGGTAATCTAAAGATAAATAATTAGATCTCTACTACTGTGCTAACTGACAGATGGTGGCAGTCTTCGTCATATAATGATATACAAACCACGATGTACCATTGATTGAATAATTCGAAACCATTAGCAAAGCCCAGTAGTACCAACAAAACAAAAATTAGTTTTTTGGGCATTGTCAATGTCATGCATACCATGATACTACTTAAAATTTACAATGAGCATTTGCATTAATCAGTAAGAGAGAAGATTTTAAAACAGACCTTTTTGCCACGTGTTAGACTAAGCCGGATGTGAGCGTTGTCAAACATTCCATTTTGAATGAGAGTTCTAAAGATGGCTTCTTTGATCTACAATAGAGCATGTTCTATCAGGATGTGCAAACAACCCAAAAAATAAAGGGAAAAGGCAAAGAAGCAACCCTCTTTTCACCTAAAACTGATACATATTGGGTTGCACAAACTTTTACCTCTTCTTATATAAAAACAAAAATATATCTTACCTCTTCACGATTAGGAACATTCTTGAAAGCCAATGCCTTTGCTGAGTCAAATAATCTATCAAAATCAAATATACATTTTAGGCTTGGTAATTCTGGAGAAAACAATTATGAATATCTACGTATCAATGATAATGATGATGATGTCAAGGAAAAAAGATATATAGAATTGGGGAAGGGGCCAAAAAGTCTAGTTTTCTGGAAACAAAAATGACAAGTAAAAAAAGTTATATATTTCAGAAGAAAAAGGTTATTTGCGGAAGTAATGATAGAAAGGACAACAGACAATAATACATAATAGATTATCACCATTTTAGTTATTTTGTTCTTTGAGTGCACAGAATTTTCAAGATTCCCTATGCTAGAAGCACCATTGTAATTCTTTCATTTTAACATATCTATATTGAATGTCAAGTAATAAACTGAACATTTGGTAACAAGTTTAATGGCATGCATAAAGCGTTTAATATTAGTCAAAATATCTCTCACTAACCTATCTAAATGCTCTTCTAGCTTAAATATCTTTCCATTGTAAACACGGAGCCCTTCCCAAACTGAGTCGCCTCCTTGGACTACAGAGTCGAACACCGAAACCTTCACAAGTTATAAAATAAAGATGAAACATACAAGACATTAATACATAGTTCAAGCTTTGATTTTGAAAATGAAAATAAAATTCCAATTCCACTCAAAGGACCTTTGCACTGTCACGTGGCAAGATCTCATCGCCAACCCATGCAAGTAAATTCTCATTGGCAGGAACTGGGAGATCAGGAGGAGGTAAGGGAGACTTCAGGAGGCCTGCTGTGTGGCGTACTTGGCGCCTGAGCAAGTTGTAGAGAGGTAGACTTTGCTCCAATACACCATAGAGGGAAAAAGAAAATGGCTGAAAAGTATCCATTAACAATGAGCTCGGTGAAACACAACTCTATCATGTCATAGCTTTTAAAAAAATTAACAAACACCCATTGAGATATCATTAAGAAATTTTAAAATAAATATTGCAGAGACTAATTAATAATTTAAGTTGTGAATGTATATTTTCTAAAGAGAGGGAAGGGAGCTGTGAGAATAGATTAGGCAGACTGCAAAGTCTGCCACAAAGCCCAAAATTTTATTTTAATTCTTAAATACCGTTCATTATTTCCTAGGAAGCACCCAAAAACAGTATACAAAGAATCTGTGTCCATAATAAATCAAATTATAATTTCCATCAAACTGAACATGTACAGATCATGAATAATAATGCATGCAAACTACCTTAAAAGAACATTTCTAATGCTTTGATTAAACATGTAACATTTCCTGAACTTGTAAATTTTATGTTTGTAGCATAAAGTACGTAAATGAAGAAACTACAAACCACGGGGAACTTTTTTGGAGGTTCAAAACCTGTTGATTCATGTACATGTTTATACCACCAGGGAGCCCAGATGCCATCTATTGCCTTTGGGCCAGCTTCCCATCTGCGTATGTTTGGATTGAAACTTATCACAAGCTAGAGGATAGTGAAATATATAAGTGAACAATGTATATTTAGGGTACAACTAGAGATATTTACATAAATATATGAACACGATATATGTATACAAAATACAAAGAGACTGTTAGATGTATTAGTTGTAGATTAGGTGTCATTAGGTGTCCATCACTAGTATAGTTGGATATTAGGTGTCTTTCACTAGTTTATGTTCCTAGGTTTGTATATAAATATGTAGCACCTATGAATGAAATAGATGTGAGAAACAATTCCTTTCAATCTCAGATTACATGGTATCAGAGCCTTAAGTTTTCTGAGATTTTTTCTTTCTCTCCTCACCTTCAAATTAGTGCATTTTTTTGTTCCAATTTGGAACAACCTTTTGGAGTGCATTTTTTTTTTTCTCACCGCCAGTACAAGGAGGCAGTCCAGTCGCCGACCAAACCCCGAAGTCAGGTTGCCGACAGGCCGCGCGTGGGACCCACGCGCCACCACACCGACTGCACAGAATTTTTTTTTTCTCACCGCCGGCACCTGAAGGCAGCCCAGACGCCGACTGGCCAAAACCCAAAATCTGGTGACCAGATCGTCCGCGAGTGGACTCCACGCGCCACCGCAAGTTTTCGCGCAATTCCCACGCGTCAGCGCGTGACAGCGTGTTCCAGCCTGAAATCTTCTCCGGTCGTCCTCGGCTTGCTCGCCGGCGTTCCCTTGTGTCGTCAGCGTTCCCCTGTTTCGCTGGCGTTCACCTGTTTCGCCGGCGTTCCTGTTTCGCCGGCGTTCCCCTGTTTCGCCGGCGTTCCCCTGTTTCGCCGGCGTTCCCCTGTTTCGCCGGCGTTCACCTGTTTTGCCGGTGTTCCTCTGTTTCGGCGCGTGACTGCTGTTTCGGCGCGTCACGGCGTTTCAGCCAGAAATTTTCTCCGGTCTGTTGTGGTTCGGCACTCATTGGTTCAGGTTTGGGTTCTTCCAATTCGAGTTTCGGCCAATTTTGTGTACTTGTTCGCTGCGTTGTTGGATTTTTATTTGTTCGCTTGTTCGCTCTCTTGTTGTTTGAAGAGTTATGGCTGAAAAGAAATCCAATGTTGTTACGGATATGGTATCTGTGATGTCTAAAATCACGGACCATAAGCTCAATGGTTTAAATTATTTGGCTTGGAGCAAAACAATTCGAATTTATTTGAGAAGTATTGACAAAGATACTCATTTGACTAACGATCCTCCTACTGATGATTCAAAGCAGACATGGCTTAGAGACGATGCCCGCCTATTCCTACAGATTCGGAATTCTATTGAGAGCGAAGTCATTGGCTTGATCAACCATTGTGAATTCGTCAAGGAATTGATGGATTATTTGGATTTCTTATATTCTGGTAAAGGAAACCTTTCTCGCATGTATGAGGTGTGCAAAGCATTTTACCGTGCAGAAAAACAAGATCAGTCCCTCACGAATTATTTTATGGAATTTAAAAAGACTTATGAGGAACTAAATAGTTTGATGCCTTTTAGCCCTGATGTGAAGGTTCAGCAAAGCCAACGGGAACAAATGGCGGTTATGAGTTTTCTTGCTGGTCTTCCCTCTGATTTTGAAACTGCTAAGTCACAGATTCTTTCTAGTTCTGAGATCACCTCTTTACAAGAAGTATTTAGTCGAGTACTTCGTACAGAAGGCACTCCACCTCCACCTACTCAATTAAATGGTGCTTTGGTCAGCCGAAATAATAATTATGAGCCTGGACGGCCAACCTATATAAGTGGAAACAAAGGAGGCAACTTACAAGGGTTTCAAACTCGACAACAGGATCCAGGAGGTATTGTGTGTTCCTATTGTCGTAAACCAGGACATA
Source organism: Elaeagnus macrophylla (assembly GCA_029378325.1). Lineage (NCBI taxonomy): Eukaryota > Viridiplantae > Streptophyta > Magnoliopsida > Rosales > Elaeagnaceae > Elaeagnus > Elaeagnus macrophylla. The sequence continues at coordinate 17,446,154 of CM055642.1, forward strand.
CGATACGTTACTGCAGAAAGCTTCAGTCCAAGAATCAGAAAGGTCACTCGGCCCATATTGCATCAACTTGTGATACTTCTGAAAAATCAGTTCTTATCTCTGCAGATGAATTTACCAAATTCTCACAGTATCAAGACTCACTAAAGTCTTCATCATCTTCTATCACTGCTATTGCTGATTCAGGTAAACCAAATGCGTGTCTTCTTTCCTCATCTTCCAAATGGGTTATTGATTCTGGTGCCACAGATCATATGACAGGTAATTCTAGTCTCTTTTCTACTCTTCAGTCACACACTTCCACCTCTACTGTTACCTTAGCCGATGGGTCACCATCTCGTGTTCTTGGGTCTGGCACAATTACTCCCACTCCCTTACTTCCTTTGTCGTCTGTCTTACATTTACCTAACTTATCTTTTAATTTGATCTCTGTAAGTCAGCTCACTCACAATCTTAACTGTTGCATCACATTCTTTCCTAATCATTGCTTATTTCAGGATCTTATGACGAAGAAGATTATTGGTAGAGGACATGAGTCTGGAGGCCTCTATATTCTGGACACACCAATATTAAAATCTGTTGCTTGCTCTGGTGTCACCTCTCCCTTCGAGGCACATTGTAGACTGGGTCATCCATCTCTTCCTTTACTCAAGCAGCTTTGTCCTCAGTTTAGTAAGGTTTCTTCATTAGATTGTGAGTCTTGTCAGTTTGCAAAACACCATCGTCTAAGTTCAAAACCAAGAATTAATAAACGTGCTAGTATTCCTTTTGAATTAGTTCATTCTGATGTTTGGGGTCCTTGTCCTATTTTGTCCAAATCGGGATTTAAGTATTTTGTTACTTTTGTGGATGATTATTCTCGTGTAACTTGGTTATATTTAATGAAGAGTCGCTCTGAATTGTTTTCTATTTTTTGCGCATTTTGTGCTGAAATTAAAACTCAATTTAATGCTTCAATTCGTACTTTGCGAAGTGATAATGCCAAAGAATATACATCAGCTTTGTTTCAATCTTATATGGTTCAAAATGGCATGCTTCATGAAACTTCTTGTGTTGATACTCCATCTCAAAATGGAGTGGCAGAACGTAAGAACCGACATCTTCTTGAAACTGCACGTGCCTTATTATTTCAAATGAATGTTTCTAAACCTTTTTGGGCCGATGCAGTTTCAACAGCATGTTTTCTTATTAATCGCATGCCCTCATCTGTTCTTCATGGTGAGATTCCTTACAAAGTTCTGTTTCCTAATAGGTCACTATTTCCGGTTGACCCTAGGATATTTGGTAGCACTTGTTTTGTTCGAGATGTCCGTCCACATGTTACTAAATTAGATCCCAAGTCTTTGAAATGTATCTTCCTTGGTTATTCTCGTCTTCAAAAAGGTTATAGATGTTATTGTCCTACTCTTAACAAATATCTTGTCTCAATTGATGTTACTTTCATGGAAGACACACCCTATTTTTCGTCTTCTCCTCTTCCTGCACGACAGAGGGAGGATGATGACGTCTTGGTCTATTCTATCACATCATTTGAACATGTCTCAGATCCAGCTCCTGTCAAGCCTCCTATTACTCAAGTCTACTCCAGACAAAGACCTTCTCATTCATGTCCTGCACCTGCTCCTTCGTCATCAGATCCAGTCCTGAGCGATGATCTTCCTATTGCATTACGCAAAGGTAAACGTCAATGTACTTATCCTATTTCTTCTTTTGTTTCTTATAACTGCTTGTCGTCTTCCTCTTCCTCTTTTATTATGTCCCTTGATTCTATTTCTATCCCTAAAACTGTTCACGAAGCAATATCTCATCCTGGTTGGCATCATGCAATGATAGAGGAAATGAATGCTTTAGATGACAATGGTACTTGGGACTTGGTTGATTTACCTTCGGGAAAACGGGCAATAGGATGCAAATGGGTGTTCACAGTTAAGGTTAATCCTGATGGGTCAGTTGCTCGATTAAAGGCTCGTCTTGTTGCCAAGGGATATGCTCAAACCTATGGAGTGGACTATTCTGACACTTTCTCTCCTGTTGCTAAATTGACCTCAGTTCGGTTGTTCATTTCTATGGCAGCTACTCACCATTGGCCTTTGCATCAACTAGATATCAAGAATGCTTTTCTTCATGGTGATCTTCAAGAGGAGGTGTTTATGGAGCAACCTCCGGGTTTTGTTGCTCAGGGGGAGTATGGGCGAGTTTGTCGTCTTCGCAAATCTCTGTATGGTTTGAAACAGAGTCCCCGTGCTTGGTTTGGAAAATTTAGTCAAGCTATAGAAACGTTTGGTATGATGAAAAGCAAGTCTGACCATTCTGTGTTCTACAAACAATCAGAAGGTGGTATCATTCTTTTAGTTGTGTATGTGGATGACATTGTTATTACTGGAAGTGATACCACAGGAATCTCATCTCTTAAGTCTTTCCTGCATACTCAGTTTCACACGAAGGATTTGGGGATGCTAAAGTATTTCTTAGGCGTTGAAGTCACAAGGAGTAAAAAAGGTATCTTTCTATCTCAGAGAAAATATGTACTTGACTTATTAACTGAGACAGGAAAATTGGGAGCAAAGCCCTGTAATACTCCAATGACTCCAAACACCCACCTTACAGGAGATGGGGAGCTATTTAAAGATTCTGAGAAATATCGAAGGTTGGTTGGAAAACTGAATTACCTTACTGTGACTCGTCCAGATATTGCATATTCGGTCAGTATTGTTAGCCAATTTATGTCATCTCCAACAATTTATCATTGGGCAGCTTTAGAGCAAATTTTGTGTTATTTGAAAGGAGCACCTGGACGTGGTATCTTGTATGCAAATCATGGGCACACTAATATTGAATGTTTTTCAGATGCAGATTGGGCAGGTTCTAAAGTGGATAGAAGATCCACATCAGGCTATTGTATTTTCGTTGGAGGAAATTTGGTCTCATGGAAGAGTAAGAAGCAGAATGTTGTGTCACGATCGAGTGCAGAGTCAGAATATAGGGCTATGGCACAATCTGTATGTGAGATAATGTGGATATATCAGCTCTTGAATGAAGTATGTCTTAAAACTTCAGTACCAGCAAAATTATGGTGTGATAACCAAGCTGCTCTTCATATTGCTTCTAATCCTGTGTTTCATGAGCGAACTAAACACATTGAAATTGATTGTCATTTTGTTCGCGAGAAAATTCAGCAAGGTTTGATTTCTACAGGATATGTGAAGACTGGAGAACAACTAGGAGATATTTTCACGAAAGCTTTAAATGGGGTTCGGGTTAATTATCTTTGTAACAAGTTGGGCATGATTAATATTTATGCTCCAACTTGAGGGGGAGTGTTAGATGTATTAGTTGTAGATTAGGTGTCATTAGGTGTCCATCACTAGTATAGTTGGATATTAGGTGTCTTTCACTAGTTTATGTTCCTAGGTTTGTATATAAATATGTAGCACCTATGAATGAAATAGATGTGAGAAACAATTCCTTTCAATCTCAGATTACAGAGACCATTGACGAGAACTGGACATTGTAAGGCCAACCAAAAACTCCAGAACAAGCAATTGGGATTAAACTAGAATATGTTTCAAATGATATTGACCAAAAAAGCAGCTTCACCTACCCAGCCCCAATGCGTTACAAGATATGTCAAGAATTTATATGATGAAAATTGAAAATTGATTATAACCGCATATTGTGATCACTGATCACACTCCATGAACCAATTCACCTTTACCTTTCTATGTAAAAAAGATGTACTTATGATACTAAATAATTTACAAAATGAAAAAGAGAGAAAAGTAAACAGCTTTACATACTTGAGCATTGTGTCTTGAAAAGGAATATCCAGGTCTTCACAAAGACTAAGTAGTGTAGCCTGAGTACAAGTCAAAGTAAAAAGAAATAAATCAAATATAATAAGTTCTCTAAACATAAATTTAAGCACCATATAGTTCCAAACTGAAAAATACACAACATAATGAAGAAGGAACGACAGTCATTATAACTTCTGACATGAGATAAAATCAACCACATTGAATCAAATAAAATGACCTGATATTAAGTACTAAAATCAAATGTAAGAAAAATACATGAATAATAATATGGAAATTCCTAACACCTCTGGATCTTTTTGAAGTTCTGCTGCATCAATGACAGGCGGTGGCCTTCCCAACTCAGAAAGCTCGCTATATATAGAGATTAGGTTGGCAAAACCCAACTCAAAGAAGGATGAAGGCAAAACCTTGTCAAATGACGGCTGGAAAGACAAAACAAATGAGCCAGTCAATGATCCAAAAGTAGTAATATGAAGGATCAAAAGCAGAAGAGTCAAAATTAGTCGTATCTCATTATACGAATACTTAAGAAATTTCTATCCACAGCAAATTTTTTAACTATTCGACTTATTGATTAAATGCAGAACAAAAGTTGCAAAATATAAACTGATACATTGGACAATTTCCACGACCCAAAAACATGTGTGACTAGCATCTCACCAAAATATCAAGAGGGTTACGTGTCAATATGAAGTGCTTTCCTTTCTTCATTAAATCACTTGATAGACCAGGGATCCACTGCTTTGCTATATGCTGTAAACCACAGAAATATTAAACTATAAATGGATACAATAAAATCACCAAAACATCATATAAGTGTTTGATATATTTTGGTAAATAAGGCTTATAAACCTTGCTTAGAAGTACTGGAATAATAGTCTAACATGTTCTTTTTATAAGATAAAGATAAACAATCCAATAAATCCATGATTAGAATACTTCAATAGAACCAAAGTAATTATTTTCTATGTTCAATTTTTCATAAGCAACTATGATAATCAATTTGTCAAAAACCTGTTTTTCTTCTCATTTTATTCTGCCTCCCTTTTGAGGGGTTAGTAAATTCTTCCTTTACAAGATGATAATTTCCTTTCCATGAATTTTGTTGAAATTTCAATCCACTAGTACCAATAACAAAATTCATGTTAGCTTTAAGACAACACATGCCTGGAAGAAAACTCCACCAAAGATAATATCAGAGTATTTGATTAACCTACAATGTATTCCAATATGTTTGTGAGATTTTACTTATGGAAATTCATGAATCTTACCTTACATAATCGGTACTTCTTATTTCCTGGACTAAAAATGACTTCTTTCACGACCTTGTTTCCATCAGATTCCTATTGAAGTATGAAGAACTTAAGATTCAACTCCAAGCATAAGAAAAAGGAGAACATAAAAGTTCACAGAAATATGGCAATATTTATAAAGAACTTGAGGAAAGAGAAAGGCAGTATCCACACAGCAAAATTTGATGCAAAATGTCAGCTCTGCCGAGTTGAATAAAGGATTCAATTATAAGAATCATAAACGATATAACTGATCATAGTAGTTACAATGAATCAAGACATCATCCTAGCTTTAATCTCATGATAAACGCAACAAATTCCTCTATCGGCCCTCTGCTTTGTATACATTCACTTAAATAATGAATTCAATATTGATCAGTAATGCTTCATTGAGTTGAGTAAGAAGATATACATTTTCTATTACCAGAGAACAGGCCTTTGACCATTTCTTTACAGAATTGTTATCCGTCTTATCTAATAGGAATATCACATACATTTTTAGGCAATCTTAAAACAAAAAAATCCGCCAGGAAGAGTGATTTGCTGTTCCACACTACAGAACCATAAAACTCAACTTTCACATATCACATATGCTTCTCTTTTATATAAGCCACACTAAAATAAAAACAAAAACTGCTAGACAATGTGGTGTCGCCAAAACTTAAAAATAATTTTTTTTTATATTTTTTTTATTTTACAGCAAGCCAATGCACAAATCCTCTCAGTTTCTGGAACAAAGTAGAAAACTATATATCTAGGTAATGATTAAACTTATTCATGGCTGTGACGACATACATTTGTCAGTTTCTGACACATACCATATTTGATAGTACTTCGTCTCTATAGGGCCTGTCGAGACCTGTCACCCGAAGGAAGTGCGCATACAGAGGTTCATCAAGTACTTCCATGTCATCCCTCTGAAGTAAAATTACAACCAAAATAACATATTACATTATCAGAAGTCAAAATCAAGATATAAACCGTATGCTTAATGAAATTCTATATATATATATATATATATACAGAATTTCAATACAATTTATCCAAACCCAAACAAATATGCTACATTGATTAAAAATTTATGATATATGAAATTGATTCAAATTTTGAAGAATCAATTTCAAAACAAGAGAGGTGTTAATGAAAGAAGGTGAGACCTGCGCAAAAGAGTACATAAGACTGGTACTTAGTGATCTTGGAGTACACCATGCATGAATCACCTCCACTTCACCTTCTACTTCTTTCTTTCTTAGCTCTGCCATTCTTGATGAGTCTCCGATTTGACTCTGTGCTTATCCAATAGCTCTTCGAGGTATACAGAGTTGAAAAAAAAAAATGGCTTTTTCTTTTTCTAAACGAGCATTAGTACATTGGAGAGATCGAAAGCTGAGCGAGCTCTGCCACGTGTGTGTTATTGATTTGCAGGATCGATATGAAGGATTTACTTACATTATATATATATATATATATATATATATATTAGGGCTAACCTCATATTTATTAAATTCACTATTTTTTTTTTTTTCACATTGTAATAAAAATATTCATAATTTTATTAATTAATTATAATAAATTTTAATTTGACATATGTTCAATTAAATTAAATATTTGTTCAATTGATCGAATTTCAATTAGTCGGTCATCTTACTTACCGGATCCGTATCTAATTGAATTGAACAGTTATCCAATTGACCGAATTGTGATTAGCCAATAACCCTACTTATAGAGCTGAATTGGACATATGCCTATTAATTATACAGTTGTCCAACTAGTTGGACATTAATCGATCAATAATTTCATTCATTAAAGTTGAGTTAAACATATTAATAATGACTAATACAATGTTAAATCAATACAATTGTGCTTCAAAACCACTATAATTCTTGTAATTGTATACAAACCTTGAGCTTGGTTCCAAGTGCCTAACAAGCCCCAAAAAAAAAAAAAATGATCAATACAGTAATAGGAGCTTGAAGAGCAGCAACAGGATAAGCATGATTATCTTCTTCGCAAAGAAAACAAAATCACATTGATCATGCAAACCTTTCCCACACATCTTTGAGTGATCACAGTTCCACACGCTCAAACAACTATTGTTGAGCCTTTTCAACACTGATAAGGCTTGGCCAACGGTGGCAAAAACAAAATTGACTTAAGCACGGGCTTTCCAAGGCATAGATCAAATACTTCATGCTCCAACAATGACATGCAAGGTAATCTTGAAATTTGAGTAAAAATTGAAAGTAAAGGGTCAAGTGAGAATAAAAATATTAAAAATGGTCTATACTAGCCTATATCCCAATAATATATTATATGATAAAATAATTTTACAAATTTAAAAACTTAGTTTTTAATATTTTTTCAACAAATTTTTTTCCCTTGAATTTAATTTTAAAACATTATTTTAATATTTAAGTGCATTCTATAATCTCATTCATATACATATTTAAAAATACATTGCACATATTTTTTTAAATATTAAAAGTAAAAATAGTTGATTAACCAATCATATAAAAAATTAAAAATATTTTAGATTACTGATAGATAGAGTGATGTTTTTAATATTTGTAACAATTTCTATATGCTTTACCAAAGGTAATATTTTGAGAAAATATCAATAATATTCTCAAAATTTGCTTAATTAATTTTAATTTTTACAAGTGATTAGCCATCAACTAACTATAGGGGCATATTCGAAAACATTTGTCATTTGTTATAATGTTGTTACTTATCCAAATAGAACGACTAAATTGCTACAACGAAGGGATTAAAATACTCTTTTTAATATGACTAAGGACACATGATATCACTAAGAGCTAGCCTGTGTTGTATATTTGAAAGAAATTGTATCAAATTAGAGGTGATAGTTTATATCGTAATTTATTTGATGATAATTCCATAAAAATATAATTATTTATCTACTTTTAAGTTAATTATTTGTTTTATTATGTGTTTAATATCATAAAAATACTTAATTTGTATTTAATTATATCAATCTATGTGAAACGATGAAAAATAGAGTAAAAATAAGTCAAAATGGAAAAAAAAAAAAATATATATATGTCATGTTACAATAGGAAATTATTTGTGCCGCAGCGTACCTAGACGACAAATATTTTCTAAGAGCTTCAAGTCGCGGCACCCAATGTTTAGAATTCAACCCAAGAGTTTATAACCATGGCGCGCGCGTGTTTCACTGGACAACACGACGAGCTTATGTTGTGGCGCGTACTTTTTCAAGCTGCAGTACAAGTTGTTTTCCTAATCGTTAAATATCACATTAAATCAATTTTTACTCTAGATTTTATCCTCAATTTTTGGATATTTTAGGGTTTGATCTAAGAATCCATATTTCGTTTAAATAAACCTAATTTTTCAAGAGTAAAATACAATTAGCATTTGAAACACAATTTTTCAGCAACTTAGACTTAGAAAGAAGAGTAAGAATAGGGCCAAGTACATCATTGGAGGAGACACAACTCTAATTAAGATTGAAGAGTTGATTACAATAGAATCAAGAGATTGATTGTATTGTTTTTTTTTTTCCTATTAGTTTTTATTTATATCTCCATGAAATTTTTAGATTTTATGAACATGAATATGAGTAGTTAATTTATTTAATCTAGGATCTTATGAACTTAAATTTTTTTACATGTGATAATCTAATAATTTATTCCATTATGATTGCAATTTTAATTATATTATTTAATTTGATTTTCATATTATTAATTATTAAGCCAATAATTATACTATAGAAATAATTAAGTAACTTTAAGAAAAGTGTTTAATTGTTTATCTTGGTTAAATAACATACATAATTTTTAGTTATAGATATATAATTTTTGTGTGTATAGTTTATAATTGATGAACTTAATAAATAGTATAAAATCTAATTAACATGAGAATATAATTAAATTAATTAATATAAAATATGTAATTTATTTGAGATAGAAGTGCATGTTAGATTAGACTCAATGAATTACATAATTGGTTGACAATTACTTGAATTTTTTTTAATGATTTACATGTTAGAAAATTGAAAGATTAAAGATTCTTAAACTTCATATATCTTTACATTTTGTGCTTGAATTATTAATAGTTAATTTATTTTGTCTTTTTATTATCTTTATATTGTTCAAATAGTGATGATAAATAGTGATAATGACAATATATTTAGTACTCATTTATAAGTTGCGTCTGTACTTAAGTACACTTTAATATTCTTACAATTTATATACTTATTGTTAGTGTGTTAGTTGACAAAATCAAACATAAATTGAATTAAATTTGAGTTAAATTTAAACCAACTTAAATAAAAAAAAAATTTAGATTAAGCTAAACAATTAACTCAAAATAAAATAAAATAAAACAAAATTTGTAAAAAATTAAAATGAAAGAGCTAAATTAAGCTAAAATATTTTTTTTTCTCTTTTAATATTTCTCGTTGACTCACGATTGGTGTTAGTAGTTAAGTTTAATAATATTAATTAATCCTTTCATGTATATATGCTTTAGGTTTTAGGTACATTTAATCTTACAATTATATTTAGCTAATATATTGATCTTATAGTTATTAAAATAGATTTATTTAATTCTATAATTTTAATTTTAAATTAAATTTGTCCAAATTTTTTAAAATTATGTTTTTATTAAAGATAAAATTAAATTTTAAATTTTTATTTTAAACAAAAAAATAATAATAAAAATTTAGTTAATAATTTAATAAATAATTGAAAATAAAATAAAGTTTATTTTTTAAAATAAAAAAAAATTTGTTAAAATTCTTCAAATATAAAATTTCATTTTATCCTTAAAAAAATTTGAACTAAAATTTCATTTTATCCTTAAAATTTCTTCAATTTTATCTTTAAAAAAATTTTATTTTTAAAAATTTAAATTAATTTAAACTAAAATTAAAATTATATAATTAAATAAATCTATCTTAATAATTATAAAATTAATTTATAATAAAATAAAATTATACAACTAAATCAACTCAAAAAATCTATATACCTTTTGTACACTTATGTAATTGTGACTAGATAATATTACAATGAACGATATTAATTTTCTTTTCTTTTTTTAATTTCTAAATTGATATTAGATCCATGATGCTCTAAGCTTTATGGATCCTGGAACAGTTAAAACCTGTTGTGCGAGATTGATTGTTGTCAGATTAAATTTTTTTTAACATTGTTCCCTTATCAAATTGAATGTTCTTTAATATTGTTCGTTTGTCATCGAACTTGATTCAAAATTTCTCTGCAAGATTGATCGCGAAGCATCCAAATTGAGTCTCATCGTTTTTTGCATTTCCCATGCAAATTCCATTTTAACTGTTTTCTCGGGGTGGATCGGCTCTTAGACCGCTTCGAGAAACCGTTGGAGCTACGATTCTCTCAAGAATTTTCGTCAAATCTGTTCCATCGTTCAGGCTCATCTAAAGTAGGTTTAACTCACACTGTTCCGTGCTTTGGTTGCATCTGCTATTGGAGCTTACCTGCATCATCTTTGGATCATTGATGGTCTCCTTTCAACTTTTTCCACTTTTGGTTGTATTTTCTAGTTGTTGTCTACTCCTCCTTATGAAGATAAGAAAGGGTTGCACTATTGATGTTGACTGGTACCTTCCAAGGAAACTGTTAATCCTTTGATTTCCTTAGGCTTCACAATGAAGAGATGAAGAATGGCTTCTTGAGGAGATTCTTGTTGGGCTTTGGCTGCAAAGCTGATGGATCAGCAAATTTATCAACCGATGAGTCCAAATTTATTGAATTCATCTACTATTATCCTTGTTTCTTGGTTCTGAATCTACTGGTATTGATTGAAGGTATCAACAAGCTTAATCCATTTTTTTATTCTAAATCGTGGTGTTTGGTTCTTCAGAAACTAAATCACCACTTAGTTTTCCTTCATGTCTTCTCCGTTTCCATTCGCAGTGTTCATGGTGTTGGTTCTTTTGTTCTGTGTGATGTGGAGAGGCCCGTGTAGGTTTAAGATTTTTTTTCCTTCAAAATGTGTTTTGGTAATGGATCCGAAATCTTGCTTACTATTTGGACATGGGCTATGAATTGTCTTTTTTTGTTTTGTTTGATGATGGTGGAAACATAAATGAGCTTGGTAATAGTAGTGAGTATTTCTAGAATCTTGGTTTGTTTTATTTTTTGTTTGTTCTTCTTTAAGAATCGAAGATGTGGTTTGATAGTTCTGCGTAGCTTTGGTCTATTAGTTTAGAATTTAATCTATTGGATGCAACTTCATTATTATTATTATTTTTTTTTTTGTGAATAATGTGAATATTGCTAATTTCTTTTCTGTTTCATACTTGAAAATTTGCTTTACGATCAATTTTATTTTTGCCTTTTTTGATAGCTTAGCTTAGAATTTTTATCGTACAAATTTTTTGCTCTAGTGTAAGCATTTGTTTTTCGCTCATCTCAATTTTTAAGAGTTATAGCTTTGCATTCAGTTGCTCCTAGTGTTTATTCTTCTTAAGTGAAATTAGAACTAATGCGCAACATGCCTTGCATTTAGTTTCTCCGAGGTTTTATTCTCCTTTAGTAAGTCTAGTATCTAATGCTCAATATTGATGTTAATTTCTAGCAACTTATTCGATTTTCTCTTTGGTTAGTGTTTTGGGTCACTTAATTTTTATGAGTTTCAACATTACTTGCCGTCTCATAAGCATATATTGGTTTTCAAAGTTGTATTAGTTTTGTTCCTTGTAAGTTAAATTGATGTTTGTTTTACCACTATCAATTTGAGAGTGTTGGAGTTAAGTTTAGTTCTAGTTAATCCTCTCATGTGTATATGTACGTTCTAGACTCATGTAATTGTGATTCAATAATAATACAATGAGCAATATTCATTTTCTCTCTTTTAACTCCCAAATCTCTTAATTTTGTCCTATTACAAGTGACAGGTAAAAAAATGAAAAATTAATTTTTGTGGATTTGGCGGACTCTGAGAAAGCAGAGAAAACTGGTAAAAAACAAGGAAGTCCTCAAACTAAAAATGAGCATCTGAGAGGATCCTAAACAAGGTCAGAAATCAAAATTTCTATCATTACAAGGTTGAATTGGTTCTTTGGACCTAATGAAGGTTGAATTGGTTCTGACGTCGTCCAAAATATAGTTGAGGGAAAGATTAGATGAGGAAGATGTGAAGTTACTTAAGGAATCGTTCATACTTGATGGAATCTTCTTTGATCCTTACTCAGTTGAAGAGTTGGACTCGGCATTTGAGGACTTTACATCACAGACAATTGTGGCATTGCATCAAACTGTGGAAGAGTTTGGTTCGCTGGTTGAGGAGGTAAAAGTAAAACAATCAAGCGCCTCATTGTATATCTAATTGTTTAATCAACTTCTCTCTAAGTAGCTAGCTTGTTCAAGTACACATTTGTTACTTCTTATTTTTCCCAATTTGACTGTCATATTTCCTTGAAGCGTTGCTTAGATAAATCATGCTGTTTTCTCAGATAAAATTCAAATATTTAGATACAAGCAACTGCATGTGTTTGTTATGCTAATTGTTACTTTGCTGATTTTATGCTTTTGCAGCTTAAGAAGGAGGTGTCCTCTTTCAAGAAGCCGGAGAAGCTTCAACAGTTATGAACAAAATTTCATACTTGTTCTGTTGCATATTGGCTTGGATTGGGTCACTCCCCTTGATTAAGATGCTAAAATGAAGATTACATTAGTGTTTCATAGCATGCATACAAAAGCTGTGAATAACCTCGTTCGATGTCGTGGGAATATCACAACACTATTGCATGACTACTTCTACCTGGAAATATATTCTTTTGCATTTTTATCGAGCAAAAGAATATGTATTTGCAAATATGATGCTTATCAATATTAGTAAAGGAAAATCCTGATGATATACTGATCCTGGCTTTACCGTGACATTTGTTTATATGACCTACGGTTTATTTTAGTTTTACCATCAAAATTTGCATATAGACTGCACTTCATCTGATCCACAATTGGTCCATAATATTTCCCATTTCATACAAAAATGAATGAACCACAACTCTTTTCACGTAGTTTATAGTTCCAGTTTCTTGGATTCAAAGATGTTGGTATTTAGCTTTCCAGGTACTGATTATATGGACCTAAACGGGGACATAAATTAGATTCTGAAAGTAAGTTGTGCCTCTATTTGTTTTGCATTAACAAATAAAAGTACTAGGTGTGCGAATTAGTTCTAAGCAAATTAAATATAGGGTTGAGATTAGTTACACCTCCTACTAGGTTAAACATTTTGGAGGTCCAACAAAATGATATTAGAATCGAGACCTAATTTATATTACGTAGCCATACATGAGATAGATTCTCAATTTGAAAGTTGATTAGTATAGGCAGTGCATGTGAACTAATGGTGGACCTGTTATTGGTTTGTAATAGAAATTCTATGATATTATGCTAGACTTATTTGGACTCTTAAGGTTTGATCAAATTGGCATGAGTTTTTTAGCCTTTTTTATCACGTGTTTGAACTTGATAGAGTATAAATATCTATTTGAAAGAAGCAACTAAATGGAGTATAAATATCTACTTGAAAGAAGCAACTAAATGGCTGGTTCTTAGTATTGGCCTATTGGGGCATATTTGGAGTTTATGGAGGCTAAAAGTGTTCTCGTTCAAGAAGAGATTGTTAGGTATGCGAACTAGTCTCTCGTTATGAAGAGCAATGAAGAGCAAATTAGGATATGATCGGGATGAGTTACTTCTTTTAATAAATTAACATTTTGAATTGAAATTCAAGCCTAACAAAAAAAAAAAAAAGAGTTAGCTATATTTTTTTCTCTACCCAGCAAATAAAATTTATTTAAGTTTTGAATAGTTGGTGCTTTCTTTTGCTGGAATATTTGGACCGAACAACCAATTAAAAACTAGTAGAACATAGCAGAGACGATGAGAAAACCTACAAAGGGAAAGAAAACAATGTTGAACTAATAAATTTGTTACCTTTCTCTAACTGTAGATCTTCTTATAGTTAATCTTTTTTGCTGAAACCGAAAATTTTAATGCTTGATCAGAAGCTAACTTCAGAGTTTAGAGGAGCATGAAATTCGGATTTTGGAAATAAGGACACATTGAATCAAAAAAATTGACGTGTATAAATACTCCAATGTATTATTTTTTAATATATTGTATAAATACTCCAATGCATATGTGGAGGATGAAGATTTTTTTTTATTATTTTTTTTTGCTTGTTTTTAAATCTTAAATGTCTACTTTTATGTTCAATGCACATGTTAAATTTGACGCTATTAGTGTATTATTATAAACTATTATTTGAAATGTTTCTTATAATATTTGTATGCAAGTAAAAACAAACCCAAGTGTAATTATAGTTTGAACCACAAATAATTTTACATGTAAGAAAATCAAAAGATTTAAATGCATAAGATATCTCTTTCCATTTTAACAGGCTCTCATATGTTCAAAGTTTTATAATTATAATATTATTTAACATATATTCAACACATATTTATAAGTATGTTAAACATAATTTCAATTTCTTTATTACTTCGAATATATGTTCCCAGGCATATTCTCAATATTTTATTTTATGATATAAATATATATTTTTAACTTTATATTTATAAAAATATATTTATATGATAAAATAAATTTGAAAATATATAATGTATATATCTTCTAAATGTATCCAAAGTTAAACATACCTTATATGTTGGGAGTGTTTGAAATAAAATCAATAATATATATATAAATATATAATTGAAAGAATTTAACAATTGGATTAGACGGTAAAGATTCTGCAATATGACTAGTATTGAATATCTAAGAGTATGCAATAGGACGCAAGCTCTCTCTTTTCTATTTTTCTTTCTTGCCCCTCCCTTAGGTTTTTGTTCGTGCTCCTTGTCGGTAGGTCGTTTGGCTACTGGGCTGGCGGCCAGTTTCTTCATTACCTTTGTTTCTCTTCCTTTTCTTTTCGTTCTCAAGTTAGATGCTCTGGTGGCTCTCGAGATTTTATGGCCGTTCTTGGTTCTCCATGATAGAGAGATTCTGTTGCTTGGAGTATTCTGTAACTAGTACCTTCTCCTTCTTCCTCGCTTGGCTCTGGTTCTATCTCCGGTCTGCTTCCCATGGCTGACATTGTCTCCGACGACAGCTTTGGCATCCTTCTAGCTCTTATCGGTCACCGGTGAGAAAGATGATTATTTTGGATATTTTAGTTTTTTCTTGTTATTTTTATGTGTTTGTTTTAATGTGTATTTTATATTTTTTTCTACTATTTTTGGTGTATTTTAAAATATACATGTATATTTTGTTGATATGATGTTCGATTACTTTCTTTTTGCATTTTCTGTTTATGAAAATTATTCACTTTTTTATTTTATCGAGTTAAATATTAAAATGAGTCTTAATATAGAACTAATATAGAATGTTCATGTATATTCGCTTATAGATTTGAGTTTCTTATTGTATGTTAATCTTAAATGAAAATTTAGAATTATGCTATATTTTCAAGAATGGATGTGTTTTAAAATTATATTACGGATCCATTTTTAATGAAATTTATGTTTATTATAAAAAAGAAAAAAAGAAGAGAGTATGCTGTAAGAAAATGAGAGCGGAGAACATGCATCTATATAGGATGTTTTTAATTATAATTTAAACTTGAAATTTAAAACAACTTAAAACATAAAATAATCAAATATTATTTTACATATTGTCTTCTTATATACTAAGCAAAATTTAAATAGTACTAGCACTTGTATTAATATTAAGAACTCTATATAGCAGATTATTACAAGTTTAGAATTAGTGACAATGTGATTTATTGTTTATGAAGCAAAAGCCTCTAGCATTGTTGTAATTAATAGGAACCAAGAGGGGTAGAGGAAAGAAGAAAAACAATAAATAGAATGTCATTTTAATCTTTTTTAGGTAGTGTATATATATATATATGTATATTTTTTTTTGTATGTTTAAAATGCATCGCGCGCGCACACTTGCGTGTATATATATCAGTGTATTTATTTTTATGTGCTTATGAAGTTTCTATTTGTGAGTTTAGTGGGACACTGGGACTTGCAGGACACCCGTGGTTGTTCGTACATATCAAACAGAGACCTCAAAAAGTTAAGCATTCCGTGAAAGAAAATTTGGACCTTTGCTTCGGATAAGGTTCTAAGTTCTCCCTCATGTCATAATCTTTTCTCATAAAACTTCTTAACTAAACTATGAATTTGAAACATGATTAAAAACAAATACATATGAAGTGTTAGGAAATTTAGGAATTGAAGCTAACACACAATCAAAGTAAAGTTGAGAGAATGAAGATAAAAACGAACACAAGTATTTACGTGGTTCACTCAAAATGATTACGGGCTACTCCACGGGCAAAGGCCAGAAGAAATTCATTATACTGAAAGATTTACAACCTCTCTCTAAATACAAGGAGAGAACAAGATACCTCTCTCTCTTATACTAGGAGAATACAATTAACCTCTCTCTCACAATGAGGAAAGAACTTTTCTAAGTGGAGAAGCTTGGAATGCTTAGGATGTTTGAGATTTTGGGATGATGGAAATGAGCAAATGAGCTCTCTATTTATAGAGAGAAAAATGTTACTATTTGGAGAGATGACACATGCGCTTAGCTCATCACTTTGATGATGCAAGCGCTTAGCTCATCACTTTGATGATGCAAGCGCTTAGCTCATCCTTTGAAATTGCAATAATATTCCATCAATTAAGCCATCCCTTTTGACATTGTTTAAGAAGTTGAAAATGGTTTCACACTTGTCTTTCAATCTCCCACTTGAAGTCATCTTTCACGATTATCTCTTCCAACTAGCCTTTGCTCAAACCCTGCTGCTTACGTCTCTGCTAAGCCGTACGAGGATTGACACCATACAAACTTGTCAGTGTTGATAGGTTTTGTCATTACATCTGCTAGGTTCTCTTTTGTGTGAATTTTTAACATATCCACACTTCCTTCTTCCACTACTTCTCGAACAAAATGATATTGTACTCCTATGTGCTTAGTTCTGGAATGAAATGCTGGATTCCTTGCAATGTGCAAGGCGCTCTGACTGTCACAATACACAAGAATCTTCTCTTGTTTGTGCCCGAGCTCCTCCATTAATCTTCTTATCCAGATTGCTTCCTTGCAAGCTTGTGTAGCTGCCATGTATTCTGCTTTTGTTGTAGATAATGCTACAACTGTTTGTAATTTTGAAACCCAGCTTACAGCTCCACCTGCAAGTGTGAACACATAGCCAGTAGTGGACTTTCTTTTGTCGAGATCTCCTGCAAAATCTGAATCAACATATCCTTTGACAGTAAAATTTGATCCTCCATAACATAATGCAGCACTTGAGGTTCCTTTGATGTATCTAAGGATCCTCTTCACAGTGTTCCAATGCTCTCCACCAGGATTTGCCATAAATCGACTAACCGCTCCCACTACTTGTGCAATGTTTGGTCTTGTACATATCATAGCGAACATCAAACTTCCCACTGCTGATGCATACGGTACTCGAGACATATCCTTCCTCTCTGCTTCATTGGTAGGAGACATACTTGAGGATAACTTAAAATTAATAGGAAGTGGGGTAGATATTGGCTTACAATCTTGCATGTTGAAGCGTCGCAAGATCTTGTTGAAGTAGTTCTTCTGAGAAAGCCAAATCTTCCTGTTATTTCTGTCTCGGTGAATCTGCATCCCTAGAATCTTGTTTGCTGGTCCCAAGTCCTTCATATCAAACTCCCTAGCCAATTGAGCCTTTAATTCTTGGATTTGATCTTTGTTGGGTCCTGCTACCAACATGTCGTCCACATACAACAATAAGATAATAAAGTCATTATCCCCATCAAACCTTTTGTAGTATGTACAATAGTCTGAACTAAGTCTGTTGTATCCAAGGCTAATAATGAAGGAATTAAATCTCTTATATCAACACCTCGGCGCCTGTTTGAGACCGTACAGAGATTTGTTCAACCTGCAAACTAAGTCCTCCTTACCTGTTTCAGCAAAACCTTCTGGTTGAAGCATATAAATTTCTTCTTCAAGTTCTCCATGAAGAAATGCAGTTTTTACATCCAACTGCTCTAGATGTAAGTCAAACGTTGCACACATTGCCAAGACTACTCTGACTGTTGTAAGTCGTACTACTGGGGAAAATATTTCATTGAAATCAATACCTTCTTTCTGAGCGTATCCTTTTACCACCAATCTTGCACGATACCGTTCCACTTGATCATTGCTATCTCGCTTGATCTTGTAGACCCATTTGTTACCAATGGCTTTTCTTCCATGTGGTAATGGTACTAGTTTCCAAGTCGTGTTCTTATGTAAAGCTTCAATTTCTTCCTGCATTGCTGTCATCCACAGAGATGCATCTGAACTACTTGTAGCTTCATGGAAAGTTGATGGCTCTCCATCCTCCGTTAAAAGACAGTATGCAACATTACTTTCAGTAACATACTCCGAGTGCCAAGTTGGCGGCCTTCTTTCACGAGTTGACCGACGAACTTCTGGAGCCTCAGCCTCAACTGGTTCTTGTACATCGTGTTGTGGTGCTGCTTCAGTAGAATCTTGAATTTCTTGTATTGAATTATTTTCCACCTGAACTATTGTAGTCTCTGAATTCTCATTTGATGTGCTATCGACTCCATCTTTTCTATGTAATTGATCTTCTGCAAAGATCACATCCCTGCTGATTATGAGCTTGCGGGTAGTGGGATCCCACAAGCATATCCCAAGAAGATACACCTTCTAGATTTTGGAACCAACTTCGATCTTTCTTGGGCATTTTACATTACGTACACAGGACATCCAAAAGAATGTAAAGTAGAGTAATCTGCTGGCTTACCAGTCCACATCTCCATCGGTATCTTTAACTCAATTGCCGTTGATGGCGACCGATTTACCACATAACATGCAGTTTTGGCTGCTTCTGCCCAAAAGGAGTTGGATTGACCTGCAGACCTCAACATAGCTCTTATCTTTTCTGCAAGAGTTCTGTTCATCCGCTCTGCCACTCCATTTTGTTGAGGCGTGTATGTGACTGTGAACTGTCTTTTAATACCTTCTTGCTTACAAAGTGCAAGAAGCTCGCCGTCTATATACTCTCTTCCATTATCTGTCCTTAAACACTTAATCTGCTTCCCAGATTCAAGTTCCACCTGCGCTTTAAAGTCTTTGAATACTTGAAAGACATCTGATTTCTTCTTGATTGGATATACCCAACACCTTCTAGAGTAATCATCAATGAATGACACTAGGTACTTTGCACCTCCTAGTGACATTTCTGGTGATTTCCATACATCAGAATGAATCAAGTCTAAAATGCCTTTACTCCTTGCATCAGATCTGCTAAACTTCAATCTATGCTGCTTACTTGTAACACAATGCTCACAGAAAGATAGATTTATCGATTTGAGCCCTGGAAGCAACTTTCTGTCGGAGAGAATCTTCAAACCTCATTCTGACATGTGGCCCAATTTGAGATGCCACATCATTGTTGATTCTTCTCCTTTACTGGTTGACGCGACACACGCATCAGCTTCCTGTAGTGTTTCCCTTTTAAGCATGAATAGATTTGCTGCAATCTTTTCTGCCTTCAAAACCACAAGCGCACCTTTGATAATTTTCATAATCCCATTCTCGACATGGGTCCTGCATCCAAGACTATCTATTTGCCCCAAAGATAGTAGATTCTTCCTTAAGCCCTTCACATGTCGTACCTCCTGAATAGTGCAAACTGTACCATCAAATATTTTTATTTTGATAGTACCAATACCAGCAATTTCCAAAGCATGATCATCCCCCATGTGTACATAACCTCCTGAGATTGGTTCATATTTGTGGAACCATTCTTTTCGAGATGTCATGTGCCATGTTGCTCCTGAGTCTATTAACCAGACGTTAGAAAACTGCTTTCTACCTTCAACTGCTGCTGTAGCCTCGCTGTATAAGACTTCACCATCATCAGGGATACTTGCTACATTCCCTTGAGCATTTGATGGCTCAGGGTCTTCATTCTTTCTTCTACTCCAACAATCCTTTTTGACGTGCCCTTTCTTGCCACAATTATAGCACTTGAAATTCTTCTTACTTCTTGATTTTGATCTACCACAATTTTGACTCCCACTAGAGCCACGTTCTGTTGATCTTCCTCTCATCACCGTCAAAGCTTCTGCTTGCTGCGAATTTACTTGTCTGTCTTCTTTGTTTTTACGCCGAGTTTCTTCTTCCAAAACAGCAGCTGTAATTTCATCAAAGATCAGATAGTCCGAAAGGATGTTGTTCGTCAGGTTGATGATGAGTTGATCAAACGAGTCAGGTAGATTTTGAAGTAGAAGCTCCGCACGTTCAGTTGTCTCTATTTTATAACCCATTGATGTAAGTTGCGAAAATAGAGTATTCAAGGTGTTGATGTGGTCGGTCACTGATGTGGATTCCGCCATTCGAAGAGTGTAAAGTCTACTTTTTAAGAAGATCTTGTTGTGAAGTGATTTGGCCTCGTACAGTCTTGTTAGAGTATCCCAAATCTCCTTTGCTGTCTTCTTTTCTGCCACACTGGATAAAACTCCATCGGCTAGTGCTAAGTGTAGATCAGCAATTGCATTGCCATCCTTTTCATTCCATTTTTGATCATCAATGATCTCAGCTGGCCTTTCTCCAATTGCTTCCAAGCAATTATCCTTCCTCAAAATTGCTTTACTCTTCATTTTTCACAACGAAAAATTACTTCCGTTGAACTTCTCAACATCGAACTTTGTTGTTGTCGTCATTTTTGATATGCTTCTTACTTGAACCGGCTCCCACTATTACAAGTGAACAATAATTGTATTTGTGAACATTAACCGTATACGTGAACAGTAACCGTATACGTGAACTGTGAACAGTACCCACAACCAAAGCTTTGATACCACTGTTAGGAAATTTAGGGATTGAAGCTAACACACAATCAAAGTAAAGTTGAGAGAATAAAGATAAAAACGAACACAAGTATTTACGTGGTTCACCCAAAATGATTACGGGCTACTCCACGGGCAAAGGCCAGAAGGAATTCACTATACTGAAAGATTTACAACCTCTCTCTAAATACAAGGAGAGAACAAGATACCTCTCTCTCTTATACTAGGAGAATACAATTAACCTCTCTCTCACAATGAGGAAAGAACTTTTCTAAGTGGAGAAGCTTGGAATGCTTAGGATGTTTGAGATTTTGAGATGATGGAAATGAGCAAATGAGCTCTCTATTTATAGAGAGAAAGATGTTACTATTTGGAGAGATGACACATGCGCTTAGCTCATCATTTTGATGATGCAAGCGCTTAGCTCATCACTTTGATGATGCAAGCGCTTAGCTCATTCTTTGAAATTGCAATAATATTCCATCAATTAAGCCATCCCTTTTGACATTGTTTAAGAAGTTGAAAATGGCTTCACACTTGTCTTTCATGAAGTAAATGATTTTCTATTTTTGGTTCAAAGAGGAAAAATTCTTGCTTTGGCTCTCGTTTACCTTTAATTTTTTCTTAATACCAAAACTTTAAGCATATTTATATACATGTCATAAATTTATATTTAAAATTTCACATATAAATTTATAAATTTTTAAATCATATGATATATAGTTTTTAAATTTTTAAAATTTCACATGCAAGTTTTAGCTTAATAAGAAACAATATATATTTGTGATTTAAAATTTTAAGACTTATATGTGAAGTTTAAATTTTAAAGATTATTAATAAATTTTTTTTTTGAAGATTATATTTACATTTAAAAAATATAACATCATTTGATTAAAAATGTAACTTATAATTTTAAAAATTTATAATTTTTATAAAAAGTGTCATATTTCAATTTAAGTTTAAAGAAAATGTTTTAAGTATAGAATATTTAAACCGAAGCTTTATATGTAAATTCAATTATTATTTTTAACTAAAATCCAATAAATTTGTGAAAAAAAAATATCATATTTTGATATTTATTTGCTTAAAATTTTTAATTTTGGTATTTTTAGCTCTATTGTTTCATTTATATTTTATTAGTAAATTTTTCGTACAATTATTATATTATTGATTGTTGATAAGAGTCCTGAATTCGACGCTGCACATCTATAGGATATATTTAAAAAGTTTGGGGATGAATAATTGAATATGTTTCAAAAGTTTATGAGAATCTTTATGAATCTAGCCAAAATGATAAAACTTTCCCATGATTCTACGCAAAAACTAATCGTACCCTATCCAAACACCTTAAGAAGAAAAATAAAATCAATCTACGTACATATACTACCAAAATGAAGGAAAGATGAGGTAAACGTACTAGTTCTTCTATATTGTAGTTATCGCACAACAAACTTGTCAACAAAAATAACTTCATTAACTATGGCTTTGAACACCTTACCTCTCCAAACTATGACCTTACTCTACCTTCTTTTTCCCTTTGTAAACTCCATAAACTCAAAATATCCTGCAGTCTTCAACTTTGGTGATTCAAATTCCGACACTGGAGACCTTGTTGCTGCTTTGGGTTTAAACCTTCACTTGCCTACTAATGAACAGTCTTACTTCAAATCCCCATTTGGGCGATTCTGCAATGGCCGTCTTATTGTAGATTTTCTCAGTAAAGTTCTCACCTTTACTTTTCACTCTTTAATTTTTTTTTTTTTTGTATATAATGAAGTACAAGTACAAATATTAACTCTACCTTTATATTATTGCTACAAATATTAACTATTTCGTTGAGATTTAAAGCTGAAATTTTCGCTCTCCATCCTCTTATAAATCTCAACAATTTTTGTGATAAAAGAATGTAAAATTGGGTAAAAAGTTGGGCCATTATATTGTCCTTGTATTACTATTATAGTATTATTATATTGTTTTCGTTTGGGAGTCTGATAGCAAAACCTCACCAACTCCGTTTGGTCTACCAAACGTCAACAGATGATGTTATAGTATAAGACTGCTGTTTCTATGTAAATGAGTCTAACCACCTCTCTTGAACCAGCCATGGCTTCTAAGGCTTGTGTTCTCTTATTCTTAACTGTAGCTTTGATCTCTTTATTGCCTCTTGTGAGATCCATTCAATTTAATTTTCCAGCTGTTTTCAATTTTGGTGATTCAAATTCTGATACTGGTGATCTTGTTTCTGCTGGGATCGAAACCCTAAATCCTCCAAATGGGCAGAGTTACTTCAAACAACCATCTGGGAGATATAGTGATGGCCGATTAATCATTGATTTTCTTAGTAACGATCTGTTCAGCTATAATTGTTCTTATTCCCCTGTTTCCTCTATTTTCAAGGTTATTGTCTTTATTGATCATAATGCTCACAAGTGATTCATTTTTACTTGCACGTTGAATTTGATGTTGCAGTGGATGCTATGGATCTTCCATTTCTAAATGCGTATTTGGATTCGATCGGCATGCCCATTTTCCAGAAAGGGTGTAATTTTGCTGCTGCTGGGTCTACTATAATGCCAGCAACTGCAATGTCAGTTTGTCCATTTTCATTTGGAGTTCAAGTGGCTCAATTCTTGAGATTTAAAAACAGGGTTCTTGAATTGCTTGCTAAAGGTTTGTGCTTATAGATTCTGTTTCTTTGATTTTGAAAACCCATTGCAGGTTTTTAGCTGCAGATGATTTATATGTTTTCAGCGTTCTTGATGTCTTTCAGGAAAGAAACTTGATAATTATTTGCCAGCAGAAGACTTTTTCAGTAAGGGATTATACATGTTTGACATAGGCCAGAATGATCTTGCTGGTTCATTTTATTCCAATACATTGGATCAAATACTTGCTCATATTCCATCAATTTTGGAAGAATTTGAAGCAGGAGTAAAGGTTTCACTTTCTTCAACTTTAAACAGAAGTTCATTACTTTTTCGATTCAATTTCGACGAAATCTCTTAACTTTATCAACGCAAAACATTGAATTGTGACTCAATATCTAATTAAGTTGCTTGCATTTCAGAAATTATATTACCAAGGAGCCAGAAACTTTTGGATACACAACACTGGTCCTCTTGGGTGCTTGCCACAGAATGTTGCTAAATTTGGAACTGACCCATCAACGCTAGATGAACTAGGATGTGTTAGCTCACACAATCAAGCTGCTAAACTATTCAATTTGCAGCTTCATGCTCTCTCTAAGAAGTTGCAGGGTCGATATTCTGATGTAAATGTTACATATGTTGATATCTTTACCATAAAATCCAACCTCATTGCAAATTACTCCAAATATGGTAAGTATGGTTTTCCTAGAAACTTTGTCCAATCAAACCCTTTCTATCAACTTTATATGTTATGACCAAGTATGGTTTTAAACCTTAAAAAGTAGTTTCTACACAATCATATGATAAGATATCCAGTTTAATCTGGTATGGATAATAATAATCTGCAGGATTTGAAAAACCAATTATGGCTTGTTGTGGATTCGGAGGACCACCACTCAACTATGATAGTAGAATATCCTGTGGACAAACGAAGATCTTGAACGGAACATCGGTGACAGCTAACGGATGCAGTGATAGCTCAGAGTATGTTAGTTGGGATGGAATTCATTACACAGAGGCTGCAAATCAGTATGTTTCCTCACAAATACTCACTGGAAAATACTCTGATCCCCCTTTCTCAGATAAAATGCCTTTCCTACTAAAGCTAAAGTTTTAAAGACTAAGTATGGTTATTCACATCATTGTTCCATTTTTTCTTTTCTCCAATGTCTTATACTAGTAAGTGAAGCCATCTATTGGAAACAATGGTCTTGAGAAGTTTATTTTCAGTGCCATAATCAGCATTAGCACTCATCATTTGACTTTGGATGTACATACATTAGTTTAACGTCTCACTTATGGTAACAACAAAGTACTTCTGAACACAAACATGAAAAAATTTGCTAGAAGCACCTGAGGGCTCAGAAGTTATATTTTGAGTTAGGAAGCACAAATTATGTGCTTATTCCTGAAAGCATTTTATCTTGAAACCACTTTGATTGAAATCACTTTTAAAATAAGCAAAAGCAACCAAACACTCATTCCCAATTTTACCTTTGATAAATCCATAAACTCCAATGAAACCAAGGAAATTCGACTAGGAAATAATTATCTGAAATGCTCTATTTTGCTGAAGAAATTTAAGTGAAATGGTTATACTACAAACCCTGCATGCCCTAAGATTTATCATACAATATCAGAGACTTGGGTACCCCAAAACTAACAGTCTGCTTAGTTCTTTTAGGTGCTTCACATTTTTACACAGAAAAACTCAGCTGTTTTCCTATGGATGAAAGTTTATTTATCTGCATGTCTTCAAGTCATGAATGTCTTAAGGAAGTTCAGAATAAACAAGCTGGAAAGACAAAAGTTTTTGTAAAAATATCTTACTTCTTGGAGACATAAGCAAAGTATTGGGCCATAGGAACAACAAAAGTAATCACTAGAAGACCTCCAACAACAAGAGAGAACTGTCCACGTTTCTTCCTTGGTTTTAAAATTGGATGCACGTTTGTTGTCTTTAACTTTGGAACCTCCAGGATCTGTAAGCCCATGAATAGCAGCAACCAGCCTTTTGACACTGCTAACAATAGCTTCATTGTATTTCTCTTCTGTAGCTAAGCCTGCAATTATCAATCCAGAAATATGATCTATTTTACTAAGATTAACAAATGATTATGATGGGTATCGTAGAAAGAACAAACTAAATCCATGGTAGAAACTAGAAAAGCCTTGTCTGCTTGTACAGAAATTTATATCCCGTGCTGACCCATGTTCAGAAAAATATTTCTGCTCCTTTTAGTCTTTTGTGCAAACTATTATTTCAATTATTTTGTTGTGCATATGTAATGAAACTAAAAGTACTTAAAAATGTGTTTGACAATCACTATGTAATGTTAAAGACAAGTTAATTGATTTTCTATTAGCTTAAGCTTTAGGGAAGACAAATGACTACAAATGCAATAAGGAGCAGAAAGTCATGTGCTACAAACCCCATTATGATTACAGCCAAAGAAAAAAAACAACCATTATAAATGAATCCTGAATGAAGCCTAAAAGAATCGTACTTCTCAGTTTGAGGTTGAGATGTGTTCATAACTTGTGTCAAAGAACACTGCTATTCATCCCCGGGAAGGAAAATCACTTAACTTAAGCATGGAGTGTTAAATGAGGGAATGAGTATTAGATAAGGAAACTAGATCAACTTAATATGTATGGGGTAAGACGATAATGACACATGAGTGATGTGGGTAGAGTGGTGATATGAAGTATTTTTCTGTGTCAACATACGATTGGAAGATAAAAGTTGGTCAACAATTTCTTCCAATCAAAGTCTATCACAGCACTTGAGAACCCATCTGAAATGGAGATTAGAATTCCACAAGTGTATATATTATATAGTACATCTTAAGGTGAGAAGAGTGTTGGTCAATAAAGTTAGATACTCTTTCAAGTCATAAACCAACACAATTAACAAAATGAAAATAGTTTTAAGCAGAATAATTATAGACAAGAAGATGAAGATCAAAGTCAAGAGTTACCAGGAAGACCACCAGTGATTACTCCTTCCTTTTGACTAGTGACAAGCACAAGAATGCCCTTATTGCCCTCTTCTACAGTTGGATACCACGTCAGCATATTCAAAAGCATCTGCTTTGCATATTCAATAACAAAACTCGGGTATCGATTCTGTCAAAATTATCAATTAATTTAGCTCAAAAGGAACTGTATATTAAATTTGTGTACATGAAAAGTTTCAGTTGAAAATTAAAAAAAGATTTGGGATAGAAAAGTAAAAACAATACATGCTTTTCTTTCAAGCGATGTTTTCCTCATATTGTTTGAAAACTCCTTTAAAAGTTTGTAAACAACTATCTAAACTTAAAAAGTACAAAAATAAAGCTTTACGAATTTACTACTTTTTAAGAAAAGATTCAAGCATAGGAAACAAGTTTCTTCCACGTTTCAATTTAGTCTCTTAAGAATGGCATCTATATAGCTCAAAGTTCAATCCAAATGATAATTAACTTTTCCAAACATTACAATTACATTTATGTTACTTTGAATTAAAAAAGAAAACTTTAACAACACAGATGGATCAGAAAGAGCAAAAACACCAACCACTTGGAATTTGTGAGAGACTCTACAACTTCATCATTGAAACCCTAGTTTCACAGGCCCAAAAAAGAGTCACTTTAGGCCGTCCGATGAGTGAAGTTGGCTGTAAAAATGATCCCACGGTACACCCAATCAATCTCTGTGAACAAGCCAAGAATAGAAAAAAATATGGCAATTCTACATCTCTAGGATCTTTGTTAAATGAACATCCAAAAGATGACAAGGAGCTCCCAACAGTTGAAGCCAATACATTTCAGGCAAAAGAGAAAAGTCTGTCTTTTTCTGATGCTGGAGAAAGTGAAGAAGAGAGAGTAAGATTAACCAAAACTACATCTCAAGCAAAGGCTCCAAAGAAAATGGTTAGCATAAATGACAAGGTGGAGTTGATAGACAAAATCATGAAGAAAAGGAAAAAGAGCAAGTCGTTTGATAGGACAGCTTCTTTAGAGAGTGAAGAGGATGAATCAAATAAGCCTCTGAGATCAATTCTAAAGGTTGGTTCTGATCTAAACCAAAAACCAAATGTATGATTATCAATTTGTCATGTGACTCTTGTATTATAATTACTCATGTATAATATCGGAAGATTTCATCCACTCTTGTCCATTTATTGGGTAGTTATCGAAATAAATGGAATATAAAAGCTTATAAGGTTAAGATAGCAGGTTAAACACCAGCTGGTGGACGTAGATCTAAAAGTTACTTAACAAAATATATGTATATATATATATATATAGAAAATTAATAAAATGATATACATAATTAAGATTAATGTTAAAATATACAGTTTTAATTTATAATTAAAGGTAAGTTTAAAAAATTATTCTTATCTTACACCGTTTGTAAAATTTATTTTTGATAAAATTCATTTTAACCTTAAATCCTAATTATTTTAGGTCCTTTAACTCAAGAATATTGTCTTATTGCACGTTGTTCATTTCAAATACATTTTTTTAAATTAGAAAAAAACTTAAATCCAAACTCATAGCTTCGTATACATAAATAACAAAATATTCTTACTACATAAGTTCAATAAAATGAAAATAAAATAAAATTTATAAGTTCTTTGATGACCCATCAAAATTTCGGTGATAGTCACCAACAACCTACCAGAGGTAACATATTACACTCAGTTATATCTTTATATGTAACCTGTTATATCTACTTGTATTTTTGTAACCTCTTACATCTATATGTATATATGTATGTAACATGTTATATTCATATTTAAAAATTGGTTAATTTAGCTCTTTGTATATAAGATGTTACATGATTACTATATTTTGATGTAATATGTTACATTTATCTTTAGTATTTTTGTAACCTCTTACATTTATAAGTATATTTTTATCATGTTATATATGTATATTTATATCTCTAATATTTTTGTAATATGTTACATCTATTTTTACAAATAGCCTCTTACATCTATATGTATATTTATTTTTAAAAATTAGTTAATTTAGCTCTTTGTAAATAAACATATTACATCTATCACTATATTTTAATGTAATAAGTTACATCTATCTTTAACAAAATTATTGAAGCTCTAGTGAGTATACAATATATTGTATCCAACTCTACTTTTCAATGTAATATATTACATCAACTTCTAGTAAATTCGTCATTGGTAGCTGTCGGAGCTCCGATAACGTCACTAATAGGGCTTTTGGAGCTCTTGTAATTTTAATTAAGTAATTTTCAAGAAAAAAAATCTATAAGTTGTTTAATAATACTTCATTTTTTTTTTTTTTTTTTTAAATAACTTAATTATTTAAAAATATATTGGTTGTTATTTACAAATTTTAAGCATGTAATTATATTTTTTTAATATTTATACATACAAAAATGATAGGATTTGATTTATTTTCTAGAAAAAAAATATTTGATAAAAATGAAAAAAAAAAATCATAAATTATATTTAAAAATCATTTTTATAAAAGTTCATAAATTATCCCAATATAATTTTTTACAAATAACAAAATTAAAATAAAATATAATTATCAATCATGCCTAACTAAAAACTAACTTGCAAAAATTAAAAATCATAAAATAAATTCGTTTTTAAATTCACCCTAATTAATAAATGAAACATCCATTAACGAATACAAAGGAACTTGTATTTTACCATAATAAACTAAACCTACGTATAACCTAAATGTTATTATTATTAATAAGAGAAATATTAAAATGATGTAAATTTATAATTATTTTTGTACTAAATTATTTATATTATGATACGTAAAAAAATTATTTTAAAAAATAAAAAAATAATTCAATTTTTTAAATAATTTTAAAATATATTACAATATAATAAAATTAGACAAAAATAAATGAAAATTTATGTATTGTAGCCCAACTCTTACCGACACTTCCAATGGTAATATAAATTATCCAGGTGATCCTCAAATTTTCAAAATACTTCACCGAAATCTCTCTAAAATGCTAGAAACTAATTACATTAGACGGTTTTGAACTCACATACTTTCATCGCCTTCTTGAAGCATATGTGTTAACAAATTACGTGTAACATTCCGAAATTTTTTTATACGTAAATAAATTAAAAGAGGGTCATTAATACAAAATAAAGTTCTCAAATATTCTACCAATGTAAATATCTTCAATTTAATATTTATAAAATCTAATAATAATATAATTTAGCAACAAAATTTTTTAAACCTAGCACGCTAGAAAAAACCAACCTAGGGGATCAACAATTTTCAATAATGTTGTTAAATCCTTCTCATAGAGTTTTCTGAAAAATGGTAAATAAAACTTAGATTAGTGATATCACTCAGTAAGTAAACTCACCATAATTGAAATATTAAGCAACACAACATAAAAATCATACTTAATAAAACATTTTCTTATAACACGTTTATGCATATAGAGTAATGCTTGTAATGCATTTATGTCTCCTTGAGAACGTGCTTATATTTATGTAATAAAGCTTGCAATGCATTTCTATTTCTTATATAACATGCTATAAGCTTATAAGATAAAGCTCGCAAAATATTGCTATTTCTTAGAAACACTTTTCAAAATGCTTATTTCTTTCTTTAAGAGTACCATGAATCATCCCTTAAACTTATCATAGTGGAGCCTTACATAAGTCACCCGTCGGCGACTGGCACGTATAAAAGGCATACGCAAGTAAGGCTTAACTTATAACTTAGCAAAATTGGAATTTTGTACATAATTCTCACATGCACACATACATCCAAACCAACGGTAAGGACTCTTTAGTCATTAGGTACCCTAATTTACACGAGAGACACTTCCCACACACGACCCTTAAACTTATATCATAACTTGTCATATCGTGTCCCTTCAAGACACTTAACTTATTTTTGAAAGATTCAAGTATCCTATCAAAACATATACTTGTTTGAAAATTTTGCTTAAAAAGATCTTTTTTTTTTTGAAAGGCTTCATATGAATAAAAGTTTTTATAAAACTTATGCTTATGATGACATGCATGAAATAATGCATATGTGAAACAATGCTCAATTGTACATAGAAAAACTTGAGAAATAGATTATACACATTCATAAAATACTATTTCACTCTAAACAATTACATAACACAAACATCTTTTTATAACAGCAACAAACATATAATCAGACAAAAAAATAAATATATACTTAATATTTCAAGTAGGGTCAGTTTACTTACCTCAAAATACTGCAATATTTTAAAATATCATATGATCTAGGCACAACCAATATTATCTTATAATTTTTAAGAGTAAAATAATCAACTTATAATCTTAATTTTAAAGATATAACTATTTATTTTCCTTTTTTTCGTTCTTAAATCCTATTCCTCATATGATTCCATAAGTTATGACACTTTTGATAAATAATTGAACACGTCTCAATACATAATTTCTTACCGAATACAAACAATTAGTTTCTTCATAAAATTTCTTAGAGTCAAACTAGACACATGTATCTATTTGTATTAAAAATTTTAGATTTAAATGATATAGGAATCATATTCAAAACATACTTAAAAATTAATTTACGAAATCTGTCAAAAAATTTCCTAATCAAAGTACCTCTTATCGAAAAATATCTCGAATATTCTATAAAAATAATTTGGTTTTGAGATTTTCATAAACAATCAATAACATATATTTAAAGTTGTTATTAAAATTTTAGATTAAAATAACTAGGTTAACTAAAACTATTTTTATTTTGGATGTTAATACAAAAACTGTAGAATTTCAGATTTTCAGATCTAACTTTGACAATTCATGAAAATTAGAAAACAAAACATTTTTGAGTAATTCAAAAAATCATTAGACTCGAAAATATGTCTATATTTGTCAATAAAAATTACAAGTAGTAATTTTAAACCTAATTATTTCAAAATTATCAGAACATATACTTGACTCGGAATTTTTGGGTTTTGAGATTTCATTCTAGCCTCCTTTTCTTCTTTTAATTTTAGTGCATAAAAGGCCATGAAAATTTATAGAAAATTCAGATTATGTAGAGTTACATCATAAAAATTTAGAATTTTTATTTTTCCTTAAAACTCTTAATAAAAATATATGAAAACTATCAAAAATTGTGAGTTTTAGGACTAAATTCTTATCTTGAAATTACTTCTATGGTTGCTTGAAAGACTTATAATGCTAGAAACCAAAGAGAGGAGGGAGAGAGAGAAAAAAAATTTAATGTGAAAATATTTTATTATCTTTATTTTGGGCTTTTTATTTTGTTTTATTTATTTGTTGAATACAAACTCTAAAAGAGTAACTTAATCCCGATCATATTACAACACAAACAATCCCTTTTTCAAATTAACATTATTATTATGTTATTATTACTATTTTTTTTTTTTTTTTTTGGATCGTTACATTAATGGCTTTGATATTCATCCTTTATAGCTTTGCGTTGAAGCAGAACAAAAAAGTTGATGTCCCTAGTAGATTCAGGAACAGAGGGGAGTGTTTCTTGTAGTTTAGTTTGGAACAAATAGAAAAGCTCTTCAATGATCTCATCTCGATGTCCAAAATGGTGCTTGATAAGTTCCTCTAGAACGGGTCTTAAGGTGGAACAAACATCTCTAGCATTTTTGGACGCCAAACTGAACATAATTTTCATTTTCTCAATGCTAAAACTTCCATTTTTTTCCACGGCTTCTTCAAATTCTGAGGGAGACATTAGATACATTGGTATGTTGAAGGAGTCAACTTTTTCCTTGCTAACAATTCCCTGCCATACATATTGAGGTTCAAAAAACTAAAAGAAACTAAGGGCATGCTTGTTTCTGCTGCTAGAAACGTGTGAAAATACTTCAACACCAACTAAGAAAAATTTTGTCAAAAAGTCTTTTCCAGTTTAGAAAACACATTTTATGCTTGCTCTTGAAATTGCTTATAGTATAAGCTCAAGAGACATACCTTAAGTAAGCTTTGAACATTAATATAACATTAATAGTTTTAAATTCAAAAACATAATGGATCTGTTTGGAATTACTTCTCATTTTTGTTAAAAGTAGTTTTAAAATTTTAAGAAGTATTTATGTATTTTAAAAAAAAATAAAAAAAAATCCTTCTGTTTATATAAGTAGTTTAGAATGCATGCTCATATCCTAAATTATTTATTAAAATGTCACTTTAAATTACTTTTAACAATTTTATGTCAAATAACTTAATTCTTTAAATTATTTTTAATTAAATTACTTTATTTTAAACTTTTCTTAAAACCATTTCCACAGAAAGCATATCCAAAAGGATCCAACAATTCAGACACTAATATTTACTAATTTAATATAATGACATATTTTTCAATGAATACTCAAATAACAAGAATTCGAGTCTATACGTATAATGATATATATTTGTATGTACCTTTCTCACCATGTCCATAAGGCAAAATCCTAAAAGTTCAAAGTACATATTGCTGAAACTTTGAGAATGAGAAGTTCCATTTGATCTTCCAAAAATGATAAGTGCCATTAATCCTCCAAACACAATCTCTTGTGCTCTGGCCTCTAAGAATTTATCCATATCCAAAACATATTGTGCCTCATATGCCCTAACAACTTCATGATTAGAGTTTATGTAATGAACTCGTCCTTTGTTCCATGCAAGTGAGTTTTTGTTCAAAACCTCTCTTGGTACTCTTGAGAGCCAATGTATGGCATATGAAGCATGCACAAAATGAAGAGAAGCCTTTGGAAACACACGTTTGTAAAACGATCCTGGCACGCCTGCAGCGAAATATTGCCTGTTTTCTTGAGGGAGAGATTTGAATAGCAAGTTGAAATCATTTAAGGCATGATCATTAAAGAAAACTTGAAATTCAAGCATTTGAGAAGAAAGTCCTTGTTTATGATACTTTAACTCCACAGCTTCAATAATGTTTTTCACTGCTATGAATGTATTAGGTCCATGAGAGCAACCCAAATCTGCTAGAGTAAAGGTGTTTGATGAGGAATACATGTGCTTTTCTATTTCAATTTTTTCTAAAATTGCTTCGGTCAATGTTTCTTTGGCAACGTCTATAGCTTCTCTCTGTTTAAAGTTTAATACAAAACTAATTAGAATTGCAACTTCTCAAAATATAGTAGTACCGATTTGATCTCCAACCAACCATTTAACTCAACTAATTTAGTCCTAATTTTTTTCAAATTGATCTAATTTAGTATAACCCTTTTAAAAATATCAATATAATCTTTTAATTTGATTAATTAGATGATTAAAAAAGATTTAATTGCTTCATTTTTACTCTTAAAAAAAACGTATATTATTTTTGTTATAACACATTTTTTCTTCTTCTTAAAAATATGTTGTTTTACGTCGTAACAAAAATAACATATATAATAACATTTTTTTGGTTAAAAAAATAGTTAAAAATGAAACCTTGAGTAAGTTGATATGTATGCACCGAAAGATAAAATATGGCACAAGATTAAATATGGGAAACAACTTCAAGATTAAGGATTAATACAATAAAAAAAATATTTTTAATAAAAATGATCCAATTAAAAGGTTGAGGATAAAATTCTTAGAATCACAAAAAATCAGAGACCAAATTGATACTTCGGCTATTGACAAAAAAAAAAAAATGATACTTCGGCTAAAGAAAAACAAATGGGTTATACATATTTTGAGAATTCAATACAAATGTAATATACTCTAAAATAATTATTTTTGGATTTTAGAGTAATTACCTGGGTACTTGAGTTCTTAGCATAGCTGTAGACACCATCTCCACTTTTCATTGGATATGCTTCAGGATGATGACCAACTGCAATTTTGGTGCTTTCTTCTTCCGACGCCATCTCTCTCCCCTTATTTGTTTTTTGCATTTTTGGGGAAACATTATCTCTATTTATAACGAAGAGCAATTCTTAACAAACTTCTTTACACGTCAATTTTACCTGTTTACTTATATTATTAGCTCTGTGGTACCCATATTTTACTACACTCTATGCAAAAGTTTTTAAATTGACGTAATACTTGTTAAATTTTATTACGTGACGTGAAAAAATTGCAGAAATCAATTATAAAAAGACACTTCCACGTAAATGGTACCTTTATATTAAATAACACTATACATTTGAAGTTATTAGTCAATTCGTACCGATACTTCCGATGTTAAAAAAATATTATTAAAATATTGAACCATATATATAATTTTAAATATATTATATTATTTTATAGTTTAATTAATTAAAAAATGATCTATAAAATTTAATTTTGACTATCGAGTATTAAATTATCGTAAAATTAATGTGTAGAGACCAAACATGTATTTTTAAATTGATGAGGGACCAATTTGAAAATACTAATTGTCGATAACTACTTTTGGCGGTTATCTATATAAAGTGATCATAGTCCCCATTTGAGCATAGAACTTTAAGAACACAAGTTTTCTTTGTATCTCTATCAACAGAGAAAAACTTTTAAGACAACTACGCATCAATTGGAAGATCTGAATCCGTTCGATTGAAGAACACAATGGATTCTAGTACGCTTCCGCTATAATCTCTTCTTCTCTTGATTAAACATGGGATTTTAGAAAACTATGTTTATACTTTCGATAAACCAATTCTAATAATTGGTATTAGAGCTACCTATGTTTGATTCAAAAGAATCTATAAATTTTAGAGATTAATTTATTTTTGATGAATTCGCCATAAAATTTGAATAATAATCTATATTATTGGTTGAATTGTTTATATATGCATATTATATATGTTTCAGATCGGCATCCCCAATTGGTTTTTATATATGCCACAAAATTTGATAGGCTTTAATATATATATATGGATTCTGATCTGTGTCT
This sequence comes from Elaeagnus macrophylla, assembly GCA_029378325.1. NCBI lineage: Eukaryota > Viridiplantae > Streptophyta > Magnoliopsida > Rosales > Elaeagnaceae > Elaeagnus > Elaeagnus macrophylla. The sequence continues at coordinate 17,481,677 of CM055642.1, forward strand.
CCAATTTTTTTTTTTTTAATATATGCGAAAGGAGGGTGGGTCGGTAACAGGCACTCAAAACAGTGCCCATAAATGAATAAGATTTCAAGAAACATACAGCTTTCAAACTGTACTTTTTCGATTTCTTTCTTGTTGTTGTTTTTTTTTTTTGTAATAACTGTTTCTTTCTTTTCGCACATTAAAAAAAAAAAAACTGAGTTCAATATGTAATATAATCGGTATGTTATATATATATATATCGAACTGAGAATTGATACATATCGAACTGAGGATGTAATCGGTATGCACACAATCTCTATTCATGGATTCTGGTATCAATATATATCAGATATATACCATAAAGGCATACCGATTATATATATATATATATATAAAAGAGGTAACTTTAGTTAGATATATATTACATCTTATGTAACGTTAGACTGTGTTCTCTGTCTAGTATGAATATATATATATATATATATATATATATATTGTTGAAGCTTGATTCTTAAATTAAGATTTTTTAAATTTTGATTAATTATATACGATATTTAATTATTATAACACTTATTTGGTATTTTAATTAACTCAATTTATACAAGATGTCACCAATGTGGCAACTCTTGTGTATATTGATGTTGGGAGAATAATTGGATATGATGTTTGTGTATGTGTAATTCATGCGAATATTAACCAATTCAAAGAGGGGTTTATATTTGGTCGAATTACACACGCACCTGCGATGATAATCGTATGACAATTATCAAGGTGACCTCATGTGAATAATGAATCGATGCAAACATGGATTTATTATTTGACATAACTTATTGTCATTGTTTGATCATTGCAACAAGAGTACCACTTACAATTAATATCACTGTCCAAAGGCTTGATATTAATGTTGTGCTTGATATCTTGAAATGTTGTCATGTAATTAATCAATTTAATGACTGTTTATTTTATGTGAGCATAATTTATTTATTTAATTTTGTTCTCTGTTCAGCTTTAATGTCTACTACTATGCGAACATGAATAATGTTCAAATGTTAAATGGAATAAACTTTAAGGACTGGAAAGAGAACATATTGATTGTTCTTGGCTGCATGGACATAGACTTGGCATTGAGAATGCCGAAATCGAATGATCTCACTGCACAAAGTACCTTTGAGGAAATTACGTACTTTGAAAAGTGGGACTGTTCGAACAGGCTAAGTCTTATGATCATGAAGCGCGGGATTCCAGAAGCCTTTAGAGGTGCAATAACAGATGACAATATCATTGCCAATATGTTCCTTGAGGAAATTCAGAATCATTTTATCAAAAACGATAAGGCTGAAACAAGCACGCTCTTAGCAAGCTTGATTTCAATGAAATACAAGGGCAACGGAAGTGTCAGAGAGTACATCATGGAGATGTCTCATCTTGCTTCAAAACTTAAGACACTAAAGCTCGACTTATCAGATGATTTGCTCGTGCATTTAATTCTGATCTCTCTTCCTGCACAATTCAGTCAATTTAAGGTCAGTTATAATTGCCAAAAGGAGAAATAGACTCTCAATGAGCTCATCTCACTTTGTGTGCAAGAGGAAGAGAGATTGAAGCAAGAGAGGACTGAAAGTGCTCATATGTTAAGCACTTTTAAGGACAAGGGTAAAATGAAGGATAAAGGAAAGGAAGTTGTTGTTCCTAAGGGTCCAGTGCAAAAGAAACAGAAAAGTAATGAAGGTTGTTTCTTATGTGGTATGCCTGGACATCAGAAGAATGAATGTGCCAAATATCGCGCATGGCGTGAAAAGAAAGGTATAATTCCTGTTTTGGTCTGTTCTGAGATCAATTTAGCATCTGTACCAAGAAACACTTGGTGGGTAGATTCTGGTGCTACTACTTACATTTGTGTTTCTATGTAGGGTTGTCTAAACCACCGAGAGCCAATTGATGCTAAAAGACGTATCTTTGTGTGTGACGGCAAGTCGGTGGAAGTGAAGACAATAGGACATTTTAGATTGTTATTAAAAATTGGTTGTTATTTGGATTTAAAAGACACTTTTGTTTAACCGTCTTTTAGACGGAATTTAATTTCTATTTCTGTTTTGGACAAATTGGATTATTATTGTTCATTTGGAAATACTTAATTTACTTTGTCTTTAAATTTAAATGTTATTGATACTGGTTTACTTAATACTTTTGATAATCTATATTTGTTGGAAACTGTTTCATCTTATAATGAAACCTTGCATGTAGAGTCACGAGGTACAAAGCGAAAATTAGATAAGGAAACTTCAGCCTCATTATGGCATAAACGCTTAGGTCACATATCTAAATCTAGAGTTGAGCAACTTGTGTCTGATGAAATTTTGAAATCCGTTGATTTTTCAGATTTTTATGTCTGTGTTGAGCGTATCAAGGGAAAACAGACCAAAATGAAGAAATTAGGTGCAAATCGGACTACGGGCGTCTTAGAATTGATTCATACGGATATTTGTGGTCCATTTCCTATAGCATCTTGGAATGGTCAACAATATTTTATAACATTCATAGACGACTATTCTAGATATGAGTATCTATTTCTTATACATGAGAAATCACAGTCTTTGGACGTGTTCAAAACATTTAAGGCCGAAGTTGAGTTACAACTTAACAAACGGATAAAGAGTGTCAGATCTGACCGTGGTGGTGAATACTATGGTAGATACGACAAATCAGGTGAACAACGTCCAAGACCGTTTGCTAAATACCTAGAGGAATGTGGGATCGTCCCTCAATACACTATGCCAGGGTTGCCTAGCATGAATGGTGTATCTGAGAGATGAAACAGGACTCTTAAGGACATGGTAAGAAGTATGATTAGTCAATCTACTTTACCAGAGTCACTCTGGGGTGAAGCTCTAAAGACAGTAACTTATATCTTGAATCAGGTGCCAACTAAAGCAACTGTAAAAATGCCTTATGAACCTTAGGTTGGGCGAAAGCCTAGTCTAAAGCACTTGCGTATTTGGGGATGTCCTGCTGAAGCGAGGCCTTATAAACCTCATGAAAGAAAATTGGACTCCAAAACCATTAGCAGCTCCTTTATTGGCTATGCAGAACGATCAAGGGGTTACAAGTTTTATGATCCTACTAGTAGGTCTATATTTGAGACGGAAATTGTAACATTTTTTGAGGATGTTGAGTTTGGGAGCGGAAATCGAGTTAGGAATATTGTCTTTGAGAAGGAAGAGGGAGTAATTCCAATTCTTGCTACTACTTTTCTTGAGGATGTGCAGGTTTTCATACCTGTCATTGATCAAGAAATGAATTTAGATCATCGGCAAAACAATGTTATTCAACCCCTCATTCAAAATGAGGTAATTGTTCCAGAGGAACCAATTCCTGAGGAACAACCTCAAGAACGCGCGCCATTGAGGCGATTCACGAGAGAAAGGAGATTTGCAATTTCAGATGATTATATTGTATATCTCTAGGAACATGAGGCAGAAAGTGAAATGTCAGAAAATGATCCAATCAACTTCCGCCAAGCCATGCAAAGTTCCAACTCTCATAAATGGATTAAAGCCATGAATGAGGAGTATAAGTCTATGCAAGACAATAAAGTTTGGAAACTTGTCCCATTACCAGTTGTTGCGAATCTCGTTGGTTGTAAATGGATATTTAAAACCAAAAGGGATTCAAAGGATAATGTGGAGAGGTATAAGGCACGTCTTGTAGCCAAAGGCTTTACTCAAAAGGAAGGAATTGACTTTAAAGAAATTTTCTCTCCAGTTTCCACGAAATACTCTTTTAGGACAATTATGGAGCTTGTTGCACATTTTGACCTTGAGTTGCATCAAATGGATGTCAAAACAGCGTTTCTCAATGGTGACATTGAAGAAACAATTTATATGGTACAACCAGAAAACTTTGTGTTAGGAGATTCAAAGAATATGGTTTGTAAATTGACGAAATCCATATATGGACTCAAGCATGCTTCTCGTCAGTGGTACTTAAAGTTTCATCAAGTCATTGTTTCGTACGATTTTGAGATGAATATCGTTGATGATTGTGTGTATCACAAGTTCAGTAGGAGTAAGCATATTTTTTTGGTTTTGTATGTTGATGACATTTTACTTGCCACAAATGACATAGGCATCTTGCATAACACCAAGAGATTTCTATCAAAGAATTTTGAAATGAAAGATCTTGGTGAAGCTTCCTTTGTATTAGGAATTGAGATACATCGAGATCGCTCTCGGGGTATATTGGGATTGTCACAAAGGAACTATATTGAGAAAGTTCTCAATAGGTTTGGCATGCAAAATTGCAAACCAAGTGAAACCCCAGTCTCTAAGGGAGACAAATTTAGTCTCAGCCAATGCCTAAAGAATAGCCTTGAAATTAAAGAAATGCAGAAGATTCCTTATGCTTCGGCTGTAGGGAGTCTAATGTATGCCCAAGTATGTACGCGTCCAGATATTGCATTCATAGTTGGCATGTTAGGCAGATATTTAAGTAACTCTGGCATGGATCATTGGAAAGCAGCCAAACGGGTTATGAGATACTTATAGAGAACAAAGGAGTATATGCTCACATATAGAAGATCGGATCGGTTAGAGATCATTGGGTACTCTGACTCTGATTTTGCTGGATGCCAAGACAACAGGAGATCCACATCGGGTTATGTTTACCTGTTGGCTGGTGAGGCAATTTCTTGGCGGTCTACCAAGCAAACGCTTATGGCTTCATCCACCATGGCCGCAGAATTTGTGGCATGTTATGAGGCATCAAATCATGGAATATGGCTGCAAAATTTTGTCACTGGGCTGCGTATTTTAGAGGGTATTGAAAGACCACTCAAATTATTTTGTGACAATAAATCAACGGTTCTATATTCTAACAACAATAGAAACTCAACAAAGTTAAAGCATATTGACATCAAGTTTCTGGTTGTGAAAGAAAGAGTGCAGAGTGGTCAGATTTTTATAGAGCACATTGGAACAAACTCCATGATAGCGGATCCGCTCAAAAAGGGACTACCACCTAAGGTCTTTCACGAGCATACTGCTCATATGGGTGTTGTTCTGTGTGAGGATACTTTAGTTTAGTGGGAGTTTGAATTTGATTTGTTGCTTTATGTTAAACTTTAGACTTGTTATATATATATTATTTAGTTTATTTTCTGCAGAAGTAAAGTTTTGGTTTAATATATTCTGTTAAGTAATGTTGTAATATTGGTCTCAATAAAGAATAAAGTAGGACCAGTTGAAAAATAGACATGTTTGGATCACATTACATGTAATTTTCATGCTACACATCCATGATTGATCTATGTCATTTGGTTGTATTGGTATGTGTGACCATTGATAGATTTAGTCATGATAAATGTGAGGAAGATCGCTTTGATCCTGTATCAGTATGATTAATGAACGAGCTTGTTCGAAAGTACCCTAATTGTGATGGCAATTTTATGAGCTCATAAGGTTATGCACATTTACAAAGTTACATATGTGGCCGAGTGGGAGATTGTTGGAAAAATATTATTAAAATTTGGGGCCACACATGTAGTTTTAAATGTGTTATGCTATCTTATAGTTTAGCCAATTAAAAGGTGATCTATAAAGTTTAATTTTGGCTATCGGGTATTAAATTATGGTGAAATTAATGTGTAGAGACCGGACATGTATTTTTAAATTGATGAGGGGCCAATTTGAAAATACTAATTGTCGATAACTACCTTTGGCATTTATCTATATAAAGGGGCCATGGTCCTTATTTGAGTGTAGAACTTTAAGAACACAAGTTTTCTTTGTATCCCCATCAACAGAGAAAAACTCTTAAGATAACTATGCATCAATTGGAAGATCTGAACCCGTTCGATTGAAGAACACTATGGATTCTGGTACGCTTCTGCTATAATCTTTTCTTCTTCTCTTGATTCAACGTGGGATTTTAAAAAACCATGTTTATACTTTCGATAAACCAATTCTAACATCCAATAGTTTGACAAATTATCCAGGTGATCCTCAAATTTTCAAAATATTTAATAGAAATCTCTTTCTTTTTTATGTAAAGAAAAAAATCTCATCGAATTAAAATTATTATCACTTTTAGATAGAAATCTCTTTGAAAGACTACAATTAGTAGCTTTGCGTTGACGCAAAACAATAAAGTTGATTGGGCACCAACTCAAAATAATTTTCATACTAAAATTACCATTTTTTTTCCACAACTTCTTCAAAATCTTGAGGAGATATTAGATAAATTGGCATGTTGAAGGAGTGAACTTTTTCCTCACTAACAATTCCCTGCCATACTTATCGAGGTCAAAGAAAAAAAAATCAAAAGAAAGGGCTTCTTTAGTCATTAAACTTAAAAAATATTTTCTGTATTTAAAAATAAAAAATTAATTGTTTGACCAAGATTTTAAGTTATAATTTTTAAAAATGAGTATAAAAAATTATAGTAACTAGAAAACAAAAAATTGAAAATCTCTCTCACGTGTTTTAACTATTTTATAAAATCTAATGAAAACTCAGAGAATATGTAATACATAATGATGATTTGGAGACTATTATTGTTGTGATTATTAGGTTATGACTTAAGTTTGTTTTTCTTTTTTTCCTTTTTGTTTCTCTTGGTTAAGAGTGATTTTGTATTTTTTAGTACCCAAATTTTATCAAAAATATTTTAAATTGTCCATGTTTTTAAAGGATTTTAGTTTAATATCCATATTTTCAATGTATTTTCAACTTAATATCAATTTTTTCAAAATGGTTTTATTTTAATATTTTTAAACAATAATGATTAGGTTTTTATATTTCAGCAAGGATATTTTCATCAGGTTATCCCTACAATACAAATAGAATGCCCTTCACAGCTTTCCCAAACAACTAATAATCTAAAATATATTAATTCAATAATAAATTTTATTCTTTGAAAAAGCTTTTAGAAGAATATGAAAATCAACAAAAATTAATAAAATTATGTTCAAAAATATGTAGAAAATGATTGTTGAAAGTTTCAAAAAATCAAAATGAAACCCAAGTGCCCATCTTATCTTGAAATTTGGCATCATAGAGAACTCTTTCGAACATAGTGTACTAATTTTAGCATAACATTAATATATACAATCCTTGCTTTTATGATTATCTAATTTTATATCGAAATAAAGAGGATATTTATTAGAAATTGGAGAAGAAGAAGAAAAGAAAGAATACACAAATGTATGTTTTTGCAATATTCTTCAATGCTTGTTAAATCTGACACAAAAACACAATTTTTATTTCTCAAAATCACTCAAAAATGTTACCCTTTGTTAAAGTCATTGAACCCTAAGGTTTTTACTATTTTATAAAACCTAGTGAAAACTCCAAGAATAAGTAATACATAATGATGATTTGGAGATTATTATTGTTGTGATTATTACGTTATAACTTAAGTTTGTTTTTCTTTTTTCCTTTATGTTTCTCTTGGTTAAGAGTGGTTTTGGTATTTTTTAGTACTCAAATTTTATCAAAAATATTTCAAATTGCTCATATTTTTAAGGAATTTTAGTCTAATATCGATATTTTTAAAATATTTTCTGCTTAATATCAATTTTTTCGAAATGGTTTCATTTTAGTATTTTTAAACAATAATAGTTAGTTTTTTATATTTAAGTAAAGATATTTTTATAAGTTTATCCCTACAATACAAATAAAATACCCTTCACAGCTTTTCCAAACAACCAATAATCTAAAATATATTAATTCAATAATAAATTTTATTCTTTAAAAAAACTTTTAGAAGGATATGAAAATTAACAAAAATTAATAAAATTATCTAGAGAAATATGTAGAAAATGATTGTTGAAAGTTTCAAATGAAAAAATAAAACCCAACTGCCCATCTTCTCTTTAGAATTTGACTTTATAGAGAACTCTTTCGAACATAGTGTACTATTTTTAGCACAACATTACCATACACAATCCTTGTTTTTATGCTTATCCAATTTTATATCGAAATAAAGAAGATATTTATTAGAAATTTGAGAAGGAGAAGAAGAAGAAGAAAAGAAAAAAATACACAAATGTGTAAGTCTTTGCAATATTTTTCAAAACTCGTTAAATCTGACACAAAATTACTAAAAATGTACCCCTTTGTTAAACCCATTGAACCCTAAGGCCTCCCCTCCCCCCCAAAGAACGAGGTTTGGAACCCTGGAGACTGATTCTCCTTTTCTTCGAGGGACGCCTTGCGGTGAGCTGAAAAAGCTTCCGGAGAAATGAGGCCTTTTGGCGAAGCCAAGTCTATTTCGAGCCACCAAACCTTGCAACTGATTGATAGGCCCTCTTGAGTAACAGGAAGTGTATAGACTCCAAACCAAAGGTGCCTAAAGGGCCAGTGAATTCAGGAAACATTAGACGGCCATGGCCATCTCGAGGCACATCACGACAGGCAACACCGGCGAGACTGGGACAACTCGATTGGGAGTTAGAGGATCCATAGTACCCCATTTTGCATCAAGAATTTGCATATGGTCATGTTTTCAGCTTTTGAGCTTATATATAAGAACCATTACCTTAACTTTTATTTAGAACGCAACAAACACAGCGAAAGTAGTTAGCTACTGCTAGTAGCGCTCACTTAAGTGAAGCTAGTTAGGGAGTCTATCTAGACTAGAATACTTAAAAGCGTACATACACCCATTCATCTCATCATTTTTGAAATATTGAAAGGAGGCGGCTACTAACTATAAACTCCTGACGGGTAGATAAAGGAAAAGGGAATAACCAAAGGAACCAACCGGAAGGTTATATTGAAAGCGACTGTCACTAGCCTCTTATGTATGACATAGATAGGTACGTACCAATAAGTTAAGTACTCAACAGAATAACAACGCTGTATATAGATTGTACTTTTTCTATGGGTGATAGATACCAATAAGTTAAGTACTTAATACAGCAAAATACCACAAAAGAGGTTGGGTTAGATCGTCATTTTTAGGTTCAGGGGATTTAGACTAAGAGTCAGAAAGGCTCCTGGCTCTATAACTCCCTAACTATTTCTAAATAAATAAATCTTTGATTCTAAATAACTAATTCTATTTATAACCATATAAATAGTCTATATTAACTATTTAGCTAGTTAGCTATCTAATTCTTAGCTAGTGAATGGTGCATTCACTTAATTAAGCTTAAGTTTATGAGTTGAATTGAGTAATTAAGAAGGTAGTAAGCTTTCTATAAGCTACTAAAACTTAAGGAAGCAGGAAGTAAGGCTATTTGGTTCAATAGTGCTTACATTCTCTCTCTTATCTTAATTAGGAGAAGTTAGGTTTAATTAAGGATGAACCAAATAAGGACATATCTTATACCGTAAAGAGTCTCTAACTTCTAAGAGAAGACCAAATATGATAGATATGGAGGATGGGTTGTGACGCAGGTACTAAACTCAGTGTACACTTTACGGGGTACCGTTACAATATGGGTACCATTGGTACCGCATTAACTCTATCTAACTCTTCTCACTCAAGGTACAAAAAATGACTAAAAATGATAGATAGTACTTTTCACTAGATGCTATGTATGCTCTTATATAATGATTGTATGTTTAGTTAATTAACGCATCAATTAAAGGCATTAAAAACTAACAAAGTTTGTTTGTAAGTTTGGAAGTTGTGAACTTACCAATATGTTAACTTTAGATACATCAATGCTCAATACTATGGGTGTACCACCCACAGATTTTAAAAAAATACTATCTATCATTTTGTACAATTAGATACAATCTATAATGCTCAATACGGGAAAATGTGATACCCAAAACTAAAAAACGGTGTACAGTACAATATGTACACTAAATCAAACAAATTTGATTTGAATGATGTGATCTGGTTTAAACTTAAAATGCTCTCCATACGGAACCCAACTACCTACTCAATGTACACTACATCTGTTATGGTTAAGTTTGCAGTTCAGACTATCCTAAGAAATTGTTAGTGGGTAAGCCCTTTTTTAGTAGTCGCTATGAGTGGTCTGCCCAGAGGGGTACTTACTCTGTATTCTAGCAAGCCTTAAGTTAGCGCTTAATGTTTAAGCTTTTGTGTTTGTTGCGGGAATACAGCAACAAAAGGATAAGGAAAGGATTCAGCAGTTGTTCGAATTTGACTTAAGGTTTTTTGAAGCAGGAGAAGAGTAGTACCTAAACATGGCAACCTCAAACCGACTTTCAAGGCTCCAACCAAGCATATATACTTGGGGCCCACCCTGAAAGAACAAATAATACTGGGTTGCAAGAGGGTAGCCAATCATTCCACGTGAAGACAAGATAAGTAAGATTGTCGAGAAGAGCCCACTAGAGAAGTCTCGATATGCCGGTCATCCAACTCTAACTCTTAGAAAAGAGCAAAAGACCCGCATTATCTTAAATAAAGCATGTTTTCATAGATAGAATTAAGGAGTCTCTTAATTAAGGGATGATACCAATTTAAAAGACAAAGAGTACTATTATACTGACTCTTATTCTGTAATATAGTTAGATTAGACTATGACTGACTCTTTAACTCTCTAACTATAATTAAGTAATAGTCTATAGTCTATATTAGCTATTTAGCTAGTTAGCTATCTAATTCTTAGCATCTAGTGCATTAATTACTTAAGGGGCTGCTCTTAATAGAAGCTTAAGCAACACTATTTAAAAAGCAGCTAAGGTTATTTAAGGGGCTATATAGGCTATAATAGCTAACTACATTAATGCAAAGCGAAAATTTAGTTTTAAGACTCACTTCTTTAATTAACGCCCTTTTTTTATATAATATATAAAATTTATTGATAACCTTTAATACTAATACTCTATTAACTAACCATTCCTAAGTAAGGCGGCCAGCAATCGCTCGTTTTATTAGCACGATAGAGATTTCCTCGGCCTATTGGGATAGCAGCCTTCGGGCGAGATTTGCCCTTTCTAATTAAACCGGCTCGGCCCGGGCACATACAGAAAGGAAGGGGTCCATGTAGCTGCCCGCCCCAACCTTAGTCAATGGGGCAGCAGGTTCGGCATCTACTAGAAAATCCACTGCGGATCAGATAACCACGCCTCTGCTAGGCTGGAGAACCAAGAATGGACCTTTTTGGATATATAATCCAAGTCGAGTTACGGGAACAGCTGTCTGAAAACTAAACTTTCACGTTTGATTCAGAGAGCACTTTTTTCGTTGAGAATTCCTCGTTCCCTTTCGTGTGAATTTCCCAACGAATGCTTAAACTTGCGTGTTCTAAACCCCTTCCCCTTCGGACTTCATATCTCTTTTGACTCTATATATGTGGGCACTTGATATCTATGAGGGTTCACCCACCCCGGTTACAGCATTCCTTTCTATTGCGCCTAAAATCTCTATTTCTGCTAATATTTCACGTGTTTCTATTTATGGTTCCTATGGAGCTACATTGCAACAAATCTTCTTTTTCTGCAGCATTGCTTCTATGATCTTAGGAGCACTGGCCGCCATGGCCCAAACGAAAGTAAAAAGACCTCTAGCTCATAGTTCAATTGGACATTTTCAATTATATGATGATTATCACATCTAATGAAAACTTCAATTATACGATGATTATCACATTCAATAAAGATTCTAAATATTATTTTAATAAGGATCATAAATATGACAATGAAATAAGGATAATATTTAATAATGACTCTAATCAAATGATGATTATCACATCTAATAAAAACTCTAACTATTATTTTACTTTCATAATTAAATTCATATTTATTCTAAATATGTTATAAAATTAATTAAAATAAATAAAATAATTTACGTGCAATGCACGTATTTTTAACTATATATATGTGTCTGTGCGTGCATGATATGTTAGGCAACATCGTCTATTAGCATATTAAGCTAAAACTATGAATTCTGTTAGTTTAGGGTTTAAGGTTTAGATATAAAGGTTTAGGATTTTTAACATTTAGATTTTAGGTTTTAGATTTTAGGATTTTGAATTTTAATTTATAGAAAAATATGTAATTATTGCCTAACATGTAATGAAAAAAATCCTCAACACATCAATTATATATAAAACTTACTAGAATGTTTAAATAAAATTTGAGTAAAACAGTAATCTATGGTTAATACTTTGGTTAATTTAAAACTAAATCCAATTTAATTTTGTTGTTTTTATTTAAAAAGTATACAACAATTAATTTTTAAAATAATTTAGCCAAATAATATTAACATAATCATATATTTTTTTAAATAGTGTTTTAAAATACAGGCCAAATATTTCATTATTTTTCAAAAATAAAAAAAATTGTTAATGAGTTATGATTTAAAAATAAATATTAATTTAACTAACCAAACCAGTTCTTAAAAGCCCTTCTAATAATTCATGAACAAATAAAATAAAATTGTTATAAGTTCTTTTAGGGTTTAGAAAGTTCATTTTCTGCTGGAAGACATAAACACATTATATATACTTCATTCTAAAATTGCTTATATTTGAAACAACTTTTAATATAATTATAAGTAAATATACCTAAGTAAGCTTTGAATATTAATCTAACATTAATAGTTTAAATTCAAAGATTTAAACAATTGAGATTCAAGTTTTTACGAATTTAATATAATAAAATATTTTTTTAATGAATATTCAAATAACGTGAGTTCAAGCCTTATAGGTATAATAATATATATTTGTACATACCTTCTACACTATGTTCATAAAAAAAGTAAAAATTATTTTATTTTGTTTACCTATTTTATTTGAATTTGTACCGTGTTATTTTATGTCAAACAAAAACATAAAACTCTAATATATTTAGTTAAGTAATAAAAAAATTATTAACAGAGTTAATAATATAAAAATGAATTATAATAAATAAAAATAATTTTGTAAATTTTTACGTGTAATATAAGTAATGAGATTGATGACTAGTATATCTAAAACGCAAAATAAAATTATTAATAATATAACTTGTGATAAAAAAAAAGAAGAGGATCTGTTCGTCTATTATGACCCAAATTCAGACTGTTACCTTCTTCAATTTAGTTAGGCCCGGTCCAACTAAAATTATTATATTTGACCATAATACCCTTATATCAATGGATCTGTTCAATATAATATTTATTATTTAATATATTAACGAAATAACAATCAACGGATATATATTTGACCAAAATACGCTAAACCTTTGTATAGGTTAATGTTACCGACACCTCCAGTGGTTTGACAATTTGGGGGATTTTTTGAGTAATTTATTCCTAACATTTTTTATTTTTTTATTTTTAATATTCATTCTATATTTTTTAACAAGTAATCCGAAACTCACATGCCTATAGTTTCAAACTTGACTACTTTCATTGTCCGCTTAATACATGTTCGCTACAGACTAATTGGCTTTGATATTCATCCTTTATTAGTAGCTTTGCGTTGAAGCAGAACAAAAAAGTTGATAACCTTACTAGATTCAGCAAAAGCGGGGAGTGTTTCTTCCAGTTTAGTTTGGAACAAATAGAAAAGCTCTTCAATGATCTCGTCTTGATCTCCAAAGTGGTGCCTGATAACTTCCTCTAGGACAGGTCTCAAGTGGGAACAAACATCACTAGCACTTTTGGGTACCAAACTCAAAATAATTTTCATTTTCTCAATGCTAAAACAACCATTTGTTTCCACAGCTTCTTCAAATTCTTGGGGAGACATGAGATACATTGGTATGTTGAATGAGTCAACTTTTTCCTCACTAACAATTCCCTGCCACACATATTGAGGTTTAAAAAAATCAAACAAATAAAGGGTTTGTTTATTTCTGCTTTTAGAACTCTATAAAAGCCTTTTTAAATTTTAACGATAAAAAAGTACTTCATGAACAAATAAGAAAAAAAATGTCATAGTGATAAAAAAAAAAAAAAACAAATTGTTATAAGTTCTTTTAGAACACATAAAGAACATTTATACTTGTTAACATTAGCACCTTATATATGCTTCCTCTTAAAACTGCTTATGTTTGAAATAGTTTTTAAGAAAATCACAAGCAAACATATCTAATTAAGCTTTGAATATTGATAACATCCATAAGTTTAATTCAAACGTATTAATTTAAAATTAAGAATTTTAAATTCAAAAATATAACAATTAAGATGCTGATCTCTATTAATTTAATATAATAACACATTTTTCAATGAGTACTCAAATAACATGAATTCGAGCCCTATACGTATAATGGTATATATTTGTACTTACCTTCCGCACCATGTCCATAAAGCAAAACCCTAAAAGTTCAAAGCACGTATTAGTGAAACTTTCAGAATGAGAAGTTCCATTTGATCTTCCAAGAATGATAAGTGCCATTAATCCTCCAAACACAATCTCTTGTGCTCTGGCCTCTAAGAATTTATCCATGTCCAAAACATATTGTGCCTCATATGCCCTAACAACTTCTTGATTAGAGCTCATGTAATGAACTCGTCCTTTATTCCAAGCAAGTGAGTTTTTGTTCAAAACCTCTTTTGGTACTCTTGAGAGCCAATGTATGGCATATGAAGCATGCACAAAATGAAGAGAAGCCTTTGGAAACACACGTTCGTAAAACGATCCTGGCACGCCTGCAGCAAAATATTGCCTGTTTTCTTGAGGGAGAGATGTGAATAGCAAGTTGAAATCATTTGAGGCATGATCATTAAAGAAAACTTGAAATTCAGGTATCTGAGAAGAGAGTCCTTGTTTATGATACATTAACTGCACAGCTTCAATAATGTTTTTCACTGCTATGAATGTATTAGGTCCATGAGAGCAACCCAAATCTGCTAGAGTAAAGGTGTTTGGTGAGGAATATATGTGTTTTTCTATGTCAAACTTTTCGAAAATTGCTTCGGTCAGTGTTTCTTTGGCAATATCTATGGCTCCTCTCTGTTTAAAGTTAAGAGTGCTGAACTAATTAGTATTATAACTTCTCAAATTATAGTAGAAAATGTTAGTGATAAAAATGACATTCTCACAATAAATCATAAAATTATGCTCGAATTTATAAGAATCATCAGTATTTTGTATTAATTTTTTGAGATTGTACGGACCTTTTTTTATTTAAACTATCCCAACTATTTAATTAGACTAATTTGGTCTCAAATTAATGTTTTCCATAACTTGATATGATTTGGTACAAAATTTTTTAACTAGATCAATTTAATTATCAACCTTTTTATATTGGATTATCGTACCTTTTTTAATCTAACTAATTAGGTGAATATTAAAAAAAAAAAAAAAAGTGTGTTTGAGGTCTTGTAGCTTACATAAATAAAATGCATAAATTTCGTAGTTTTTTTTAGTAGATTATATAAATCCTGTTATTTTTATAAAATTAACAACGATGTCTTATTTTGATGTTAACTAAGAAATTAGGCTCAATCATGTCATGTTCTCATCATGAAAATAAATTTATAAGAATTTTTTAGTTATTTATTATCACTCTAATAATTTAAATAAAATTATTATTTTAGAAATACCCTCGTAAATTTGATAACATAATTAACAAATAATAAAATTTGGCTCAATTTTTCAATTAATAGTCAAAATTTTATGAATGCACTAGAACTTATATAATCAACTAAAATATACAAAATGTATACAGTCTACTTATGTAAATTACAGAACCACTGATGCTCTTAAAAAAATGCACTTAATGTGTTTCACTAATTTAAAATAAAAAATAATCAAAATTATGCATAAATAAAACCTTTAGTAGTTAGTACGAAGGACGAAGTGATATTTAGGTTGTGTTATATGTACGAATCTAAATTATATTTTTGTGAAAGATTATAAATTTAAGCTATCATTTTTCTAAATATTAAATATTAAAGGCAGGAGAAATAAATCGGTTGAATTGAAAAACCAAATAGGGTACCGAATCGGTTTGAGGACTAAATCGGTCGACCAATAAAAAAAATATTTGACATTAAAACGATCGATCCAACAAAAAAAAAAAATTTGAGGATAAAATGGTTCAAATCACAAAAATCAGAGACCAAATTGAAACTTGGGCCAAGGAAAAATATATGGTTAGACGTATTTTGAGAATCTAATAGACATGAAATATAGGCTCTTTGGATTTTCTCTAGAGCTCATACCTGGGCTTTTGAGTTCTTGGCATAGCTGTGGACAGCATCTCCACTTTTCATAGGATGTGCTTCAGGAGGATCCGCTGCAAATTTGGCGCTTTCTTCTTCGGACGCCATCTTTGAACTCTCCCCTTATTTGTTTTCCTCTATTTTTAGCTATTTTTGGTAAACTTTATCGCGATCTATAACTAAGCACACTCCTTAAAAAACTTATTGAGATGTCAATTATACTTGTCTACTTATTTTAATATATTTTGACTTTTCCTCGTCAGTCAGAAATCACAGGTTTTTTGAAACTTTTGTCAAAAAATATCTCTACATTATCAAGTAACGGTTTGGGTAATTCACCAAAAGAAGTTGTCAACGGGATAGGATTAGATAGTGTGCAGGGGTGAGATTTCCCATCTTCGCCTTAATTGTTTATTGAAGTTCACTAAAACTTCGAAAATATGCATATAAAGTTTTATTCGATAAGATTCTTAATTTTTTTTTTTTTTTGAGTTATTTATTAATTACATATATTTAACAATAATTTTTAATTTTAATTTTTATATTTTTAAAAAATCATTATCAAAATATAAGATAATTTATAAATTTAAAAAAAAAAAAAATTTTGATTAGATTTACAATTTCTAATATTTTTCATTTTGACGAATTTTTTTTTAAAGAGTAAATCAAATCTTATAATTTTTATATGATTAAATATTGAAATAAAGTGATTAAAAACTTAAAATTTGTAATAAAAAAAATAACCAATTTTTTTTTAAATTTTTTTGAAAAAACTAAAAAATAGAAAGCGTTATCAAACAATTTGGAGATAATTTTTTTTTTTACTTTTTCTTAAAAATTATTAAATAAAAATTATTATCAAATATATTAATAATTAATTTTATAAAAGAATCATAAATCATAAAATTAATTATTAAATCATAAATAATAAATAAGAATCATTATTAAATATGAACTAAGTTTAATTATACTTCATATACTCCAAATTAATAAAATTTTATAGAAAAATAAAAGAGTTTGCAGTTTGCTATTAATAAATATGGAATTTAATATATAAATTATATTGTTTATTTTTATAAATAATCAAAAGAGAATTTACTTTTATTTTTTGTATTTTTATAATAAAATTGTTAACTTTTTTTTTTTTAATGAAGTACTATATTCATTGAAAAATAAATGAATATTTAAGAAAATTAATGAAAATTTTATATAAAATTATAAGAACATGTAATTTGTTTTTTTTTTTTTTAATAGTAATTTGGGGTTGGAGGAGCGATACGATATACTATTAAAAAAAAATTATATAGGTGAAAAACATCGAACAACACTAATCTACATGATAAAAGTAGGGGTGGCAATTCGTGTCGTAGCTCGTTTGACCGAATCGAAACCGAATCGAAAAACCCGAATCGAACACGAATCGAATAGGATTTGGGCCAAATTTGGCCCAGCTCGAGTAGCTCGAAAAAAAACGAGCTGGGTTCGGGCTGGGTTCGGGCCAGCCCGGTAGCCCAAATTCTTTTTTTTTTTTTTTTTCTTTTTCTTTTCTTTTCTTTTCTTTTTTGATAAATATAAATATTATATTTATACCCTAAACCTAATGCATCATAAGCTGATAAGCATAACAAATTAACAATTTCATTCTGATTTCTGAATTTCCTCACAACGCGATTCGCGCCTCGCCGCCTCTCACGATTCGCGCCTCTTCGCCAGCCCTCAGCCCGTCTGTCGCCAGCCCTCAGCCCGTCTGTCGACAGCCCTCAGCTCGTCTGTCGCCAGCCCTCAGCCCGTCTGTCGCCAGCCCCTCAGCCCGTTCGCGACATTGTCTCTCACGATCTGGTAGGTGGCCGCTTTAGAAATTATTCATTATTTTGTTTCTTGGGTAGTAAATTGATGATATCGTACTCGAACTAGTCAGTGTTTTTCTCTTACTTGCTCTTTAACACTTGAAATTGGATATTGCACATTTATGTGATTTTCTACAATGTTTGTTCTATGGCTTTTTGTTGAGATGAAAAATACTGATGTTACTGGGCGTTCATCTTTTAATTTGAGTTGATTTTGCAACATTTTTGTTTTGGAGTGTATTTTGTTGGTTAATTTTTTCTTTGAATTTGATTAATACCATGGATAGATTTTAATTTAAAATCTCAAATCTGAAATCCCTAACCTCTCGCCGCGCCTCTCTTTTTCACTTTCCCAGTTTCCTCAGCCCATTCGCGAATCGCGACTTCGCGTCTCTCACGATCTACCGTCAGCCGTCTGTCGCCAGCCCCGTTAGCTCGTCAACTTCCTGTCGTACTCTTCGGTTCACAAATTTGCACCAGGTAATCTAGTTTTCTATATATTTAATATGATGCGTAACATGTTTGATTTGCTTTCAATTTTTTTTTTTGAAACGTACAGACACTAGCTTTGTTCCTCCTCTGGTTTATGCCTTCATGGGTAGTTCAAGGGATATAGCAATAGGGCCAGTAGCAGTTGTGTCTCTCTTGCTAGGCACTATGCTGCGGGATGTTATTGATCCCAAACTCAATCCAGAGGCTTATCGCCGTCTCGCTTTCACTGCTACATTCTTTGCTGGAATCACTCAACTTGCTCTTGGATTTTTCAGGTATTATTATTGTTATTATTTCTGCTTCTTATTTTGTATTTTGTATTTTTTTTATGAGTATAATTTGGTGTCTTTACACAGGTTGGGTTTTTTGATTGATTTTATATCACACGCTGCTATTATTGGGTTCATGGGTGGAGCTGCTGTTACAATTGCACTTCAACAACTCAAGGGTTTGCTTGGCATCAAAGTTTTTACCAAGAAAACTGATATTATTTCTGTTATGCGTTCTGTTTTTAATTCTACAGAACATGGGGTAATTAATCATAATTAACATAAATTATATATATATATATATAAAATTATTATTTGTTTTTTCTTATTATTTTGTTATCTTGATGTCCTCAAAATACTTAACATTCTCAAATATTGTCTATGTTTTGCAGTGGAATTGGCAGACTATAGTAATAGGATTATCATTCCTGGCTTATCTTCTGCTTTCCAAACATATTGTAATAATTTTTATCCCTTTTCTATGCATTCATTTATCTGATTTTTTTTCTTTCCATTTTTTATTCATTTGATTGAATATATAATAATATGAGGTGTGCAGGCACAAAAGAAAAAGAAGTTATTCTGGGTGTCTGCAATTACTCCTTTGACCTCTGTCATTTTGGCCACATTCTTTGTGTATATAACTCATGCTGAGAAACACGGTGTTCAAATTGTAAGTCAAAACAAAGTTTCTTCTTTTATGGTACGGAAATAGTAATTAATATAACAAAAAAATTCTACCAATAATTCAATTCAGGTGAACAAAACTAATTCAGAGGGACTGAAGTGATAATTTCCTATTTTAAACTATTTGAATTTGAATTTGTACTTCTTTTGCTGTTTTATTAAACTAACAATATTGTAATTTTCTATTATCATTGCAGGAATATGGGATTCAAACTAACAATACTGTTGGTGTGGATAAATTGCCTGATGAGATGAATGACATGAAAATTAGAGATGATAAGGTGAATACTTGTTTCATCTTGTTTTCTTTCTTGCACTTTGATCTTTCTGCTTCAGTCAGCAAGTTAATTTCCAACAAAGGTTAATTAATGTCAATATTTAACATTGATTCAGTGAAGATGTAATTTAGACATATGTGTTTTTTTGTGCAGGAAATAGAAGCAACTGTTGTTGATGGTGATGGGACAGAGACTGGTCATATTATTTTTACTACCATTGGTGGCAAGAATGGGCAACTAAAACAGGTTTTCTTCTCTGCTAATAATCCAATCGCATAAAACAATCTTACTTTTATATTTTATATGTTCATTGAGAATCTTCTGATAATTGTGTGAGTTTGCATGAAAAATTTGGTGAGTTAACGAGTTTTCTTGGGTGCATGAAAAATAGGGTTGTATGAAAAATCATTAACTAAAAAAAACATGTAATTTCTAGTTTGAGCTAGTATGGGCTAGTTTGGGCCAGCTCGTTTGTGTTTGGTTTGGGCTCGGGCTCACAAATGCTAGCTCGAATTAAATTTGGGCTGAGCTAGGGTTGAACCAATTTGGGCTGGGCTAGTTTGGGCCAGCTCGAACTAGCCCAGCACGCACGAATTGCCACCCCTAGATAAAAGGCTGAATTATTTTAGATATTTTATTGTAATTTAAATTTATAATTTAAAATAATGAAAATAAATAAATTTTATTGCCAAATGAAAAAAGTAAAACCTCAAAATTTAGTCTAAATTTCAATAAAATTCAAACAAATGGGCGCTTAATTCTATAACTGACCTATAATAAATAGGGTAGACTGACCATTTAAGCTTTAGCTAGTGAAATGACTTGTCATTATTTTATCATTGATTTCTTATTCATGATGACTTTGTCTTTATTTTATCATTGATTTCTTATTCATGATGACTTTTTTACTTGCGAAATATATTTTTAATTTATTAAATATATATCTTTCCCTCGCGAATTTTTGCTTTTTGGGTTAAATGCCCTCATCCTTGTATATGTTTGACTAATGTATGTTAATGATCGATCAAGAATGCAGGAAGCCCTCTTTTTCTTTCTCCTTTTCTTTCTACTTATGCAGAAAAATTTTACTATTGAAACAATATTAGGCAAAGGCAATGGTCTAAGTCATATATAATACTTTAATATAAAGTATAGATTTTGAATTCAACGCTCAAAAATATAAATATTGAATTTTTTTTTTTTTAAGTTTTAGACAAAAAAAAAAAAAAAAACCAATAATGCAAAAGACAATATCTTCCGGACTTACAATCAGTCAACCCGCGGAATTGAACAAAATTTCAAAACTAATTATTAAAGTCTAAAGTATAATTGACGTAAAAGAAAATTGTATTTTATATAATTCAGTTACTTTTATTATAAAAAAAAAAGTATATTTATTATATTATAAAAAAATATGCTTATTATATTATAATAAAAAAAATTAATATAACTCTTTTTTACTAATCTTATTTTGATAAAGACACTTTACTTGTATTTTTTATACAAATAAGGTCACATTAGAATAATAAAATGAAAATATAATATTTATTAAAATTTATAATAATAAAATTAGCACTCCGTTCAATATTACACATTTCATGTTATTGAGGTGTTAGTTTTATTATTATAAATTTTATGGGTGTTATTTTTTAAAATTTTTCAAGTATTTTTTTGTGTCAATTTAGTAATTAAATTATTCAATTATATTTTAAATAAGTATTTGTTAATGTTTTGTTTCAATTGATCATCCTTGTTCAAATTTTAAGCGTATTTTTTCAAAATTAAAAGCCCATCAGTGAAAAAATATTTTTCCTGATTTTGTTTTATTTTAAACGTGATCCTCATATGTGTGCTAAATTTGTAATTTCGACATTAATATTCAATTAAACAGAACATTAATAAAATAATTAATTGAAACAAAATTGAATAATTCAAGTACCACAAAAATAATGCACTTGATGGTAAATTGAAACTAAAACAATACTTTAGACGAATGAAAAGTTTAAGCTATTCTGAACTATCATCATCTGAGTCAGTTAGATGGTCGAAGAAACCATCAAGATACCAAGAGCAATTATCATTCCAATCACCTTTTGTGGCAGCGGCTCTCCATTTTTGGTCAGCTATCAGATCAGAAGAGAGACCCCATTCTCGTAGTTCTTCCTCGGAATGATGAACAGCTAAACTGTACTCGCCACCCCCTCCTAACTGCATAACTCGAAACTCGCAGTTGTCAGGATTGCTTAAATGCTCGAATTGCTCAACTGTCCACTTAAACCACTTCATCAAAAATACTCGTGAAGTTAATCCATGTGATATGATTATAAGATTGAGGTCCTGTGATTGGTGAGGGTGAAGCCTATTCATGTCTATATCCCTCCACAAAGATTCCATAAAACCTGAAAATTTCTTTTCATAATAATTGTAATCAATTCAATATTTAAGTTGTATAAAACTATATATTGTCGGTCATCACCAAACAACTTAACTTTTTTTAGAAGGATGGGTTTCCAATAGATTCTAACATATAGTCAGCGAATTAAGTTCCTTGTTGAATTTAAGTGTTTGGCATGAAAAAAATTAGTTTTCCAACAAATCTAACATAATAGATAACATAACAAAAAAACCAACATAGTATAAAAAACAGCTCTTAACCCAAACATGAGAGCAAAACAAAGAAAGGAAAAGAAAAAAAATCAAACAATGAAATTTGTCCTTTTGTTTCTTGTAAAGCTTCAACTTCTCATGCCGTTTCCATTTCTTTATGATTCAAAGAAAAATTAATTATTGCAAAAAGTAATGCAATTCTAGGGATTTAAATACAATGCATACCATGCATAAGAGTTCAAATCAGATGAGCAATTAATGAAATGAAAGCTATGCATATCTGTGATAATGTTATGACAAATGGGATCACCAAAGTTGCATTGACACAGTATTTCGTGAAAACTACTTTGGGTAAACATCAAATGACAGGTGATTACAAGAGTTACTTTGTTGACTTAACACAATATAGTAAGCAGGATTGGCCTGTGGTTTATGAACTTATGTAGCTCCTTAAAGACCCGGCCCTTTTCCCCCACAATTTGCATCCATGAACTTGCTTTATATGTTTCTACTCACGTTTAGATTACTTCCTGATGACCTGGGCAGTCAGATTACCACAAGCTCAGGGGCAGTTTCACAAAACTTGTTTTGTGATTCAACCTTAAGCATACATAAGAGTTGTAAAATGAGTTGATTTGGCCCAACTCGCTTACATTCAGCTCAACTTAGGTGAATTGTAGCTCAACTTAGATTAATTGTAAATTAGCTGGGATAAGCAATTCACGAGAATCAAGATAGCTCATTTACATTTTTGAAATATAAAATAAGATAAATAAAATATTAAAAAATATTTATAATTTTGTTTATAGATAATAATATTAGTATAAATATTTTTTATTATATTTTTAGTAAAACAAGAAAAAACTATTATATTTTAATTGCTTTTTTGCATAGTAGCATAATAGTAATTATTTTTTTTGCCAAAGACATGTTAAATAAGATCATGAGCTGTTTATAAGCTAACTCATTTGAGTCCATAGGTGAGCTCAACTTTTTTGATTTATTAAATCAACCTTAAATGAGCAACATAAGCTTAATAACTACAGTGTCAAAAAGTTAAGGTACTAAATTAAAGTATTAATGTATATTAAATATATCATAATAGATCATTGCCAACGTGTCAATAAGTTAGGGTCCTAAAATAGAGTATTATATCAACTAAAGTGATAGTTTCAATTGTATGAGATTAATTATAATTGTCAATAACACTTTGTCACGTAATTTTAAACCTATCTCAAATTTGACAGAGAGAGAGATTTCTCCTAAAATGTCAGTTTTATTTTTGGCGATACATATGTACCTAGAATAAAATAAGAAATAGTTCCCCCATAATGTTGTAAACTAGTTGGCATAGCTTCACATCCAAGTATGCTAATCATTAGACAACACTTTTCCATAAGAAATACTACCACATAAGTCAAATTCAAAGATGCAGAAACAGAAACAAGAGCCTTGAATTGTTTCAACACTACCACATAAGTCACATTCAAAGATGCAGAAACAGAAACAAGAGCCTTGAATTGTTTCAACAGTTTTGATCTCACATAAAGTAACAAAAATTTTTAGGAAAATTATTTAAAATAATATCATTTAAAATTTATAATAATAAAAATAGTAATTTTTTTTTTTTTTTTAATATGGAGGTAAATAGATTGGTATTTAGTTTATGTTAGGATGATATTTTTGTTATTACGACATTTAGGGATTTTATATTTGTTATTTTTCAAAGTGTTTTTCTTCTTTTTTGAAATTTCAAGTTCAAGAATGAGCTTATATCTATCTATACCTCCCAATTTGTAATATGTAAATGTCACCCGATTCAAGCTCTGAACCAACAATTTATCCATTTTTCTAACACCCATGGTAGAAAAATGACAAACCCAAAAACGCAATCAAACCAAAAACAAAATCGCCAACAAGAAAAAAATAATAATTCATGATAAATGTATAAAAGTATATCAACCTTTAGAAGAATTGGTGACCAAATTTCTAACAATCCAGAAAGGCAGAAACCAACAATCCAGAACAAAAAAAGAAACATACTTGAAACCCGATCATAAACATCAGCAGCAGACTCGCCATCAGGAAATCGATAGTAGAATCTCCCGAATCTCTCTCTATTCTGTTTGATCACTTTCATTCTCTCCTCTACCTGAAAGTTCCCAAAGTCCTGTTCGCGTATCCGACACTCTTCCCTCACACCAATGATACGTTTCTTCGAGAACGACCGGCCAATTTCCCTCAGGGTAGAGCGCGCCCGCTCGTATGGAGAGACATAAAAATACACGCGCCAATCATTGGAATCTGGGCCAGTGTCGGAGACAATTCGCCTGAGAATAGATCCGGCGAGTCTGGCCTGTGAAATGCCTTGTTGGGTTAACGGGATTTTGTGGTCTGGTATTGTGGTGTAGGCCTTGTTGTCTAAATTGCCTTGTGACTCGCCATGCCGGAGCAATATTATCCGCTTTGGGAGAAATGCCTTGTTATGTGAATGCATTTTCAGTGCAATTCTTGTCTTCTGTCAAATCTGTAATCAGACTCTAAAATATTAAAATATTTTTAATCGTAATTTTATGCATAAATCAGTTCATCTTATATTTGTAATTTGAATAAATCATTTTATATTATAATTACTTTAATATCATCCAACACAAATTTTTATAAAGTTTTATAAATTTGTATAATTTTTTTAAAAATAATAAAAATCATACCCCTCATAATTTATAATATTCAATCTATTCAAATTATATATTTTTACAATTAAAAATAATAATTATTACATTTTTTAATGCCCGTCCAATTAAAAATTGTTTAAATTGAACTGCAATAATTTAAATCGATTTAATATTAAACGTTATTCAATTAGACATAATTAAATGTTATTGGGGTATTACTTTTATTATTTTAAATTTTATAAGTATTATTTTTTATAATTTTACTAAATATTTTAAGATTTCATATGAAATTTTATAGATTTTTTTATATTTCAATAATTAGATTTTTTATTTTAAAACTATCATAAACTTACAGTAATTTTTACATAAACTCATGGGTGAGGATTGTGGAAGTCACTTTATTTATGTCAAGTGAACACTTTAATCATTTTGCTTTTATAGTGGACACTTAAATTACTCTATACAAAAATGAGACACTTTAGTCACTTTTTAAATAATAAAATATTATTTTATTAATAATAATTAATAGAATAATAATAAATTGAATTTAATATGGGCAACATTTTTATTTTATTTTAACAGTTTAAAATTAAATTTGAATAATACAATATTTTTTTCTTCTTTTTTCAATTTTTTTTGTAAATTTTATATTTTAAAGAATTTTTCTGTATCTATTGGTGCACTTTTTTGTATTATATTTTCTATAAGTATCGTATTTGTAAAAAAATTGTAAATTTTATAATATCAAAAATAGAGACTACATAAGTCGAAAACTTATAAGATCAGTGGCATTAGAAGAACCACACGAATAAGCTCTCTTAAGCTTATCATTTTTGAATACTAGAAACTGAACAAT
This sequence comes from Elaeagnus macrophylla, assembly GCA_029378325.1. Lineage (NCBI taxonomy): Eukaryota > Viridiplantae > Streptophyta > Magnoliopsida > Rosales > Elaeagnaceae > Elaeagnus > Elaeagnus macrophylla. The sequence goes on from CM055642.1 coordinate 17,507,441, forward strand.
TCACCTCCACTTTGTTGCTCAAAGTTCTGTCGTGATTGCACCATTTGTGTGGTCTCCATGGTGGAATGGAGGAAGCTCATCCGTATGATTGTAATGCCACTAATATTGTAATTTTCTAATATATATATCCCCTAATTTTATATTATAAAGTTTAAAGTTTCAATCTAAACACAATACTTACAGAAAAATACGATAAAAAATGTACTAAAAAAATACAAAAAAAAAAAATCATAAAATAGAAATTTTACAAAAAAATTGATCAAAAAATAAAAATAAAATATTGCACATTTTAAATTAATTTTTAAATTATTAAAATAAATTAACAATTTTTCTCCATTAAATTGTCTTTATTATTATTTTAAAATTTTTTATTAAAAAAATATTTTACTATTCAAAAATTGACTAAAGTATGTCATTTTTGTTAAGACAGTTACCTAAGTGTTCCTTGTGAAAAAAAATATAGCTAAAATATGATAATTACACAAATAAAATGACTCCTAGAATACTTAATCCTAATTTCATATACTTTCATCTTCAATTTTTTTTTTTATATCATTCAATATATTTCTTCTTATTTTTAAAATAATTCACAATTTGTTAATATTAGCAAGTAAAAATCAAAGGATTATCACATTCAAGTCTATATTTTAATAAAAAAAATTATATTATTTATTTTTACAATAAAATATAAAATATAATGCATATAAAAAATATTCAAAAATATCAACGAGACAATTATTTCACATTAAATATGTAATAAAGCAAAAACATAGAGAATAAAATAAATATACGTTAATTAAATACTAAAAAGTTCATTGTTAAATAAGTTTTTGCACATCTAGAAATATATTTTAAAAAAAATACATCCATAATATTAAATTTTACGGTGTTGTTATTAACTGTAAAGTATATTATTTTATTTTTGTAATAAAATTATGTGTTTTTACTTTCTTAAGAGAAAAAAAAAAAAAAAAACAAATAAGGCAAAGAGATTGCTGAAAGAATTAACTTTGCATACTAACAAACTTATAAGAAAACGACCTTTCTACTTTCCTTTCTAAAATCTACTTTCCTTAAATCCCTTATCGCTTTTATTGTCGAGAATTTTCTCTTCTCTACCTCTGTCCTCTGCCTCTAGAGCATCTACCTATAACAAATAGCAATGTTCAAATTTATGGTTGGAGAAGATGACGAAATTGAGGAAGAAAGTTTTAAAATAAAAAAGTCTCTAGAAATCTTATAGTAGAAGATGTTACTTATAATAGACATTATTTATATATATAAAATATTTAAAATTCTTAAAAGTCTATAATTAAATGCAGTTTTTATTAGTCATTGACATTGTGAATACCTTAATACTTTTATAAACTTTTAAATAGTAATAATTGAATACACCTAGACTTTTATAAACTTTTAAAAAGTCTTTAAAATTTTTAATTGAATACAACTAAAATTTAATAGATTCTTAAAAAGTGTTGAATGTACACACCTAAATTTTTATAAACTTAAAAAATCTTTAAAAATTACTAAAAAATCAATTGAATACACCCCTCTTATACTTTTAATTTAACATTCAATCTAATATTAATATATCACCATGTCACAACTTCGGTACCTTTTTGTCTCCTATATTAATAAAATTTATTTATTTTTATCTTTATTTTTAAAGTGACACATTTTTAGTCTCCTATTTAATTAAAGGTATCCAATTTATACAATTTTAAATTATGAATGTAATTTGACAAGGACTTGTTTGTTTTTTTTAATATTTTGTGTCGTGTTTAAAATGCAATACAGAAAATGTAAAAAATATATATATAAAAATTCTCATAAAATATAAAATAAAAAACTATTATATTGTTATTTTATTTTATCAGTATAAAATTGTATTTAAATAGGATAATATTTTTTTGGTCAACTTTTTTGTAAATTTAATGTATTATGGAATTTTTTTGTATTTTTTTTGACATTTTTTTATATCTCATTTTTTTATTCAAACATGATATCTACAAAAAATGTGATACCAAATATATAAAATAACAAATCAACCTTATCAAATTATATTCACTGTTTAAAATTAAACCAATTAAATATATTTAATTAAATAGAGGACCAAAAAGATATTACTTTTAAAATAAGGGTACAAATTAGTACCCTATCAACCCCTTTCATAGGGATGGCTCAAAGAGTTCAATACTAAATAGTAATATTCATGAGTTGCTTAAGACAATCACTCAATAACTAAATTTATTAAATAAAAATAAACAATTATACATACTTGATAAGGTAAACACTAATACCTCTATCAGTAGAGATCACCTGTCCTAACTGCCTAGGCTGCCATTACTAACTGTTACCACAACAACTCTGACCCATACTGAATTTGGCTCACCTCCAAAGCCACACTACCATGCAGTATGATACTAGTAAGTATAATCGGTATGCGTGAACAATATATATGATTTTTACGTATAAATAATTTTAAAAAAATCTCCACCTTTCAATAATAATATAAAAATACACTCAATATATTATTATTATGATAATTCTATTTGATAAAATAATTTAACAAATTTTACTACTACCTCATAGCTTAATACAAAAAAAAAAAATACTATATGTATCGAGACTTCAAAAATATAGTTTAAAATATGTTTAACTCCAAAAATATCCAACGAATATTTTTATCACCTTTGAATCACTAATTCGGAACAACACTTAACGTATTAGTGATATGAAAAATATAAAATAATTTTCAAGAGCTCAAGAAAATATTTTTCACAAAGTTGAATTTTATGCAACATAAGAAATTAGCTTATAAGAATGTGTAGAAAGAAAAAAGAAGTATGAGAGAATGTGTAATTAATATAAAGATGGGTAATTATAACTGATTTTTAAACATCTTGTATCCTCGTGGATACGTCGCAGCTTACATCCGAGAGGCTTCATTGACCACCCCAACGAGTACCCATAAAGCATCAATGAGGTCCAACGAGCTACAAATTCAGCCTGTATACACTTTCGAACCCCTCGCCGACCACCTCAATGAGCCCCCCGCGATGACCCTGCGAACCACCAAAAACTTATTTTTTAATTAAAAATTCAATCATTTGAAAATTTACAAACATTCGATAATTGCGAAAATAAAATGTAAGTAAAATTAACTTAATCACGCAAACTATCTCGTGGTATCTGTAAAATGCAAACATACAAGTATTAGAATTTACATGAATGTGTGTAATATTGATCACAAGTAAAATATCGTACAAAAAAGTAAGCAAAAATACCTAGTAAAATAAACATATTTTATATTTTACACACAAAAATACCAATAAATAGAAATTTTACAAAACTTAAATATATTTTGTTAAATCTTTCTCATCTAATACAAATAACAGCTATACATCTTCATGCCGAGTATAATAAAATAAAATATTATTAAGTGGAGCTTATATACTTATTATATATAAAAATAATAATTTTTTTTACAAATAATAATTGATATTATTATTCTTTATTGAAATGTAAAAGATAAAATAAGTAAAAAATTTAATTAAATTTTATTAAAAAAGGATAGGATTGATGGTTATAAAATTATACGCAATTTTTTTACATTGTTATATCTTAAAGGTTGAGATTAAGAGGAAATAGAAGAGAAAAAATAGGAGAAATCTATTGCCCTAAATCTCAACTTTTGAAAATTGGTGGTGTAAAAATTTAAGTAAGAAATTATGTCTCTTAATTCTATTTTATTAAAAATAATATAATATGCCAATAATTTATAGTGTATAGCATTAGTCATTTACATTTGGTAAGTGTTTGTGGAGTTTGAAGTTTGCTAATTATCCTTCTTTCTTGAATAAAATGAACTGAGATTTGTGCAAACAAGTATTGAGGTGTTTTGGGTTCTAATAATGGACGAAAATACTGATATGTGCAAAAATAACATACCTAAACATTACAAAAATATTGAAAATATTATTAATATTTAAAAGTGTTTAAAAAATTTATATTTTTAAATTTTTTTTATATTAATTAATTTAATTTTATAATTTAAATGACAAATACAAACATACAAGTTCTAGGCCAGTCTAGCATCTATATGGCGTATGGTTTAGTTTAAAAAAAAAAAAAATACATATGGTGTACAACTTTTTTTTTCCTCATAGTCCTTTACCCTTTAAATATTTTAAAATTAATGTAAAACATTAAATTTTATTTCAAAAAAGGCATTTGATTTGATAACTTCCTACAAGTGAATATAAGCATAAAAATTTCCACTTACGTTTGCTTATATAATATATGCCTGTATGTAAGGATGGTAAAAAATACACCACATTGGTTCTTCACAGATATATGTTCTATATGATTTATCCACATCGAATCATAATCTATCATTTTTAGATTGAATCAAATTATAATTCACGTATGAGATCAACGAATTAGATCAGATTAAATTGAATTGAGATAGATTGCTCTGTGAATGAGACTAGATTAAGGCTATTCGTAAATTGATCCAAAACTAAATATTTTTAAAAGTTGTTTTAATTTTATCTTATTTTTTAAAATTTAATTTTGGGTTTAAATTTTATTTTCTTTTTTTAGACTTAATGAATTGGCCCAAATTAAACTCATTTTTATAGGTTATCAGAACTAATCTAAATTTAATTTAATTTATATTCTTAATTTAAATTTAATTCGATTAAAATAATGGGTTAGAAAAACAAGTAAAATCAATTTTCATTTTAGATAATTTTGTTCATAAAACTTTCGCATTAACTACAATATTACTATTATTATTTCTTTTATATATTTTATGATATTGATTAAATATTTTTATGATTATTTTATTTGAAAATAATGGATTAAAAAATAATTTAAAAAATAGAAAAAAAAATAATAAATAAATAAAAATAATTGAAAGGTAAAAGATAAAATATAAGTTTATGAGATTTTTTATTTATAGTTTAATTTTCTATACTAAAAGGCCTATATAAACTAAAATACATATTTATTTTTCAAAATAATGACATTATTAGTGATTAATGTAAAAAATTTACAAAATTGTTTAAATTTAATTACACAAATTTTCCTTATTTTTAATTTTATTTATTTAATAGAAAATGTTATAAGAATCTTATTTATTGTTAATTTTTTTACACTAAATTCTTCATAATTTAAAATACATAATATACTTTTGAATTATTCTTTTTCTTTAAAAAAAAAATGGATTAAAAAACCAAATGAAAAAAACAACATAAACAAATAAAGAAGGAAATAAATTGAAAGATAAAAGATAGGATTATAATATTTTTATTTATGATTTAATTTTTTTTATATTATAAGTCTTAGATAAGCTAAAATATATATATATTTTTCAAAATAATGAGAATATTATAATGAACTAAAAAGTTGGATAAAATCATTCAAATTTATGATGATTAATTTTTTTCATAGTTTTTTGTTAATATTTTTTTTTTTTTGTGATAATAGAGTTTTAAAATAATAACAATGTTAATAACTCAAAATATAGCGATAATTTTTTCAAAAAATAAGTATGATTTAGACCATTAATATATGTTTATGTTTATAGTGTCATATGATTATAGTTTTTATTATATATAATTTTTATTCGATCATATTAAGAATTCTTATTGGATGAGATAATAAAGTCTTAAAACGATAACAATATCAATAGCTTAAAATATAAGAAAATTTTTATCAAAAAAATATTAAACGTAATTCAAACTTTTATATATTATATAAATAAATTAATAATATATAAGTCGGTTAAGTTAAATGTCTATTATATAAACATTAAAATATTACATGATCCAACAAAAATCAATTTTTACATTTTTAAAACTAAAATTAATTTATTTGAATCCATAAAACATAAAATTTAACTTGATTTGATTTTTGATCGAATAGTTATTCGTTATTATATTCAACTTTTTTTATTTCTTTTACGTGAAGATGTTATTAACTTTTAGAATATATTTTTCACATATTACAATACTTGATCTTTTTATTAAACATTAAATATTTATATTTTTTAATTATCATATCATTATTTACTCTAAAAAAAAAAAAGAATAAAAATATTGTCCATAAAAACTTAATTCGCAAATTAATCTAAATACTATAATTTAAACAATTCTTATTAATAAATTATTTCATAATTTTTTTATTATCCAAAACCACTTTATACATACAACGCTTACTCAATTTGTAAAGTTGCAAAAAAAGCCACGTGACAACTCCACATCACCAAGTCATGACACACTGCTGACTCTACACCGGCAACGGCAAGTGGTTGTTGCTTTGGCTGATCACTTGATGATTCAACAACTCGTTACACCTTCTAAATCCTTCCCCATTTACTCCAAATCTCCATTTATCATCCCTCTCTTCTTCTTCTTCTTTTTGTTCATCTTCCTCTTCATCTCGGATGAGGTGTAATCTCAACCGACCATCTTTTCTATGAGCTCTGAGAATCTCAGGCCTGTGAATTTTGACCTCCGTAAGTTCCAACCTCCCATCTTTTCTCACCGACCTCAGAAAAAAACACGGCTTACCATTATGATTCAAAGAAGATAGAGGCGGTGGGTACTTCTTCACCTCTTTTCTCTCGCTCCATTTTTCCTTCTTCATCCATGGCTTAACAATATTCAAACACGACCCATTATCATCCCTATACCCATTCATGAATTTCAACCCATCATCAATATCAATGTCAATATCAACACGCCTCTCATCTGAACTCTCAAACCCAAGACTCTCTGTGCAAGACATCAACCCATCAACCCCATCTCCTATATCATCCAGAAATCCAATCCTTTTCTTATTTGGTTGATTAATTAAACATGGAGGTGAGGATTTGATTATAGATGAAGATTCCAAGATATCGGTTAGATGTTTTGAATTCCCAATTTCAGTAACTAAATCTAATAACCCACTTTCAGATTTAGAACAAGAATCAGAATTATGGTTGCTACATTTCAATGGAAGATTATTGATCTCAGGATTATTAGTAGCTGTATTGAAGGAGGTTGTGGTGGGACCCAGAAAAGAGTGAAGGTTCTTTTTGTAAAAACTGATCATCATTGGGAAGAAGAAGAGTTTTGAGAAATAAATAAAAGACAAAGAAAGAAACAAAGCAGTATACGAATTTGAACAGAAAAAGGTGATGATGAACATTATATATTATTTTCTTAATTTTATTGGGTTGAGTTTAATTTATTAATCTCTTTGTGTTTGGGGAAAAAATATAGATGAGGGTATCAATAATATCGTCGAGCCAAATATAGGGAAAACAAGTGAGACAGAGAAAAAGAGGAAGAGGTAGAGTGGGTATGGATAATAGACTGCCAACATTGTATGGTGTAAAAATGAGTCGAGTCAACAGGACACGAAGACGCTACTTGGAAAATTATATAAAATAGAACAGTAAGCATTTTGTATGCTTTCGTGGAAGTTATTAAATGAATATAAAATTAAAAATATGAAATGAAATTATTGTAGATATTTTATTAATAGTGATTAATTAGATTGTATTATATAAATTGTTATATGTATTAAGTTAAGATAAAAAAAGTTATAATATAAAATAGAGAAAAGTGTTATGAATATCTCTCAGATTAGATGTTTTGTCTTATTTGGTTCCTTAATTTTAGAAAAAGAAGTAAATTAATGACAAAATATATTATTTTAATAATTTTTGAATTAAAATCTTATTTTTTAAGAGTTAAATTAATGACAAATTATATTGTTTTAATATTTTTGATATTGAAATATTAATTTAAAAAATAATATTTTAATTAAAAAATTATTAAAATTATGTGTTTTGTTCTTAATTGACTCATTTTTTTAAAATTAAGGGATCAAATAACATCACTTATAATCTAAAGAATCAAATAACACAAATGACATAATCAAAAGAATCTCTATAACCCCGCTTCCTACAAAATAACACGAGGAATGGTTGAGTCAATTTTAATTTTGCACCTTTGTTTGTACTTATATTAATTATGGTATAATACATAACTAATTTTTTAAAAATAATGAATAACTTTTTCTTTTTAAAATTATTTGATCGTGTCATACCATAATTAATACGAGTATAAATTTGTATTTATAGCATTTTTTAAAATAAGTATTTATAAAATGTACGTTGATTTCAATTTTTGTCAATATTAAGAGTGGGTATTCTTGTCTTTATCATCTTACAGTTATGAAATAAATTTGTTAAAATCTTAGACCATCACGGATGATGGCCTTGGACTCTCCAATGGTAGTCTCTCCATGTGATAGAGGGAGAAATATAGTAGATATTGATCGCTTATACATTTAGGTAGACTTTGTGTAGTATCACAGTTATTTATTTATAATTATCTCTTTTGGATAATTAAATGATATTTTTTAATCATTTATTTTATTAGATATTTCATCCAATAAATATGTTGATACGGTAATTCAGCCCTATTGGCCTTAGATGTGAGTCATTATGATGAATAGGACCACTTATTTCTCGTTATGTGGTGTATTTTATTTTGACTAAATTATATTATTAATTCTTAAATTTTGATTAAATTTATATATAAGTTATCAAATTTTGAAAACATATGAATTGATCATCAAAGTTTTAAAAATTTACACATAGATCTCTAAATTTTTAAATCATATAATTTAATCTATAAACTTTTAAAATTTTACACATAAGTTCTAAAATTTTGATTTATAAATATATATTTTAGTATTCAAGTTAAGATATATGTATGAATCTTTAAAAATTTGGTATAAATTATAGAATTAAAAAATTTAAGGACCTATATATAAAATATTAGAAGTTGTGGACTAAATTGTATAATTTAAAATTTAAAAATTTATATATAAATTTGCTTAAAATTTGGAGACTAATAATATAATTAAGCCTACTATTTTACACCTAACTTATAACGGTAAAAATAAGTTTAATATTAAATGATTTTAAATGACCAAAATTCAATTTAAAAAGTATCTAACTAGATAACGTTCGACATGAATATATACTTTTTAAGAATATTATTGTTTTACCACACTTGTATTGTTGTTTTTGTATGTTTTTTAGATCATACGATATTTTAATATAATTTGAACCTATGACTTAAAATAAAAAATATATATATAATTTTTATCATCCTAATACTAATCAAATCACGTTGGTGTATAGGTTAAAAACCAAAAAGGATGATGATGAACCTAAAACTTATTGTTCCAAGTCTCCTAGTAGATTGCCTATGACTTTGCATTAGGGGTGGTAATTCATACGAGTTAGGTTAGTTTGAGCTAGCTTAAATTAGTATAACTCAAATTAGTTAAATCATAGCTCAAATCGAATTTAATTTGAATCAATAAATGTGAGCCCAAATACAAAACAACACAAATAGGCTGGCCCAAATTATCCCTAATTGTAAATTCAATTTTTTTTTTTATAATTAATTGATCTTTTATATATATATAAAAAATTATTGTTAATTCCATTTTTTAATATATCATTACAACTCAATCAACAAATATTATATATTGTTAAGATCTTATAAAATTATTTACATGAAGTGCATCATTTAAAGTAAATAATAATTACATATCATAACGTTAAAAATGATATATTTGAGCATATCCCTATTCAAAACCAAATTTATAGATGCTATTAAAAAGCTTTTAATATAAAATTGTAAGTCTTATATGTTCATTCGAGGCTTTGTTGGTGTTACAGTGTGCAAATTATGAAATTTGGTTATTTTAATTAGTATTTTTGTTTACTTCTTTGTATGATATTTTGCTTGTAATTAGTACCACACATACTCACGTAGATTTTAACACTTTATATGTTTGCATGTTACACACACTACTAGATGGTTAGTAGCATGTAGTGTGCATGATTAAATTATTTTTACTTGCATTTAATTTTCACAATTTACAGATGTTTGTGAATTTTCAAATAGTAAAGTTTTTAATTAAAAACCAAGTTTTTGATGGCTCGTGGGGTTCTCACAGGTGGCTCGTTAAGGTGGTCGACGTGAGGTCTACAAGCGTGCACATAGTAGATCTGTAACTCGTTAAACCTTGTTGAGGTAGTTAACAAGGCCTCGCGGAGATGTGGGATGAGGTGAGTATGAGGGGTCGACGAGGGCACCAAAAGTTGAAAAATCAACTATAAATATATCTCATCTTTTTCTATTAAATACACATTCTAACTTACTTCTCTCTACATATTTTTTTGAGCTAATTTTTGTGTTGCATAAATTTTGACTTTGTGAAAAATATTTTCTTGAACTCTCAAAAATTATTTTACATTTTTAATATCACTAATATGTTGAGTATTTTATGCATTAGTGATTCGAATGACATAAAAATTTTGGTTTGATATTTTGGAGAAAAATTATATTTTTAAAAGAAATTTTCATAATCTACCTCAAGTATTTTTTTTTGCATTGAGCTATGAGATGGTGGAGTTAGTTATATTGTTTTACCAAAAAAAGTTGCTGTAATAATAATACATGAAGTATTTTTCTATTTATTATGAGGTAGAGATTTTCTATTAAATCATTTATGGGTGAATTTACATTGTTTAGGATTCATTAATTTGATCACAAATATTTATACCAGATTACGTAGTGGTATAGCTTTGGAGGTGAGCCGAATATGAGAGGATAAAAATAGCTGTGGTAACAGCTATTGATAACAAGTTAGATAATTAGGACGGGTGGTCCAGACTGATAGAGGTATTAACGTTTACTTTTAAGTATGTATAACTATTTATTTCATTTAGTGAATTTAGATATTGAGTGGTTTCCTTAAGCAAACTGTGAATGTTATCACTTAAGATTTGAATCTAAGTGAATTTATCATGTTATATTGCTGTGTTTTGCTTGCTCTGTTACATTAGTTAGTACAATCGTAGTATCTTCAATATATGTGTCAACATGTATAGACTATATTGATATTGAAAAGCATTTACTCCTTTACTTTATTGTTTATTATCTGCTTTTACGTGTTAACTGCTATATGTTTTATTATTTTCGCTGACTGTACAAAATGGGTGAGTTTTTAAGTGTTTGTATCACCTAGAATTAGTTGTTTATTGAATTAAAATTCTCTCAAACTAAATATAAAAAATTTATAATAGTAAAAATATCATTTAAGAGACAATAAAAATTGATATAGGTGGAGTGAAGAGGGGTGGCAAATTGGCTTGACAATGAGAGATAAAAAGGGGGAGAGATGAAGGTTGAATAAGGTGAATGATAGTATGAGAACATCCTGACTAAGATAGTGAAGATAGGAAAAAAAAAAAAAGATGGAGTAACAGCATAAGAATGAGTTTAAGTCATTTGAGTGTCAACGAAAAATACTAAAAGAAAATAGAAAGTTGTTTTAATTTTACCTTATTTTTTTTAAATTTAATTTTAGGTTTAAATTTAAATTTTTTTTTTTTTTTAAGATTTAATGAATTGGCCTAAATTAAATCCATTTTTATAGGTTATCTGAACTAATTTAAATTAAATTAAATTTATATTTGATTCAATTAAAATAACTGCACAAATTGCTGTCCCTTATTCTTTATCCTAACAAGTTATTGTAATTTGTGATTGGCGTTTTCAGATAACATGAGGAGTTTGTAGAGTAAGAGAGATGCTTAACGAAAATAAATTGTAAAATAAGAATTGACTATAATTTAATCAATACCTATAGATGAAATTTAACAATATTATTGTCATATCATATTTTATAAAAAGAATATAGAAAATTAAAATTATTTTTTAATTAATTATTTAAGCATATAACTCAAATAAATTTGTACATTTCTGCTTTTATTATGTATTGTGAATTTTTTTTGGTTAATAGATGTGATTATTATATATATATATATATATATATATTCTTTAGATCTAACATAAGAAAAATGTATACTTAAATCTAACTTATAATCAGAAGGAAATGATAAAATTGTCTTTTGTATTAGAAGAAGGCAAAAATATTTGAGCCCTCCTCAAGGGCCTTATTTGAAATGCTACCCGAGTCGTAATATATTATGGTTTTTTAAAAATACAAGTATGAATAAAGTAAAATTTATAAATTTTTATGATTTTTTTTTGTTAATTTATTAAAATTAATATGTTATGTCCTTGTTAACTTATATTAATTATTTTTATCATATTTTTCATATTCTTATTTATAAGAAAATAAAGTAAATAAAATCAAGTCACTTTAAGAACAAATTGACTAATACATGAGCCTTTCTCCCATCTTCTCCTCTATATATTCCAAAGTCTCCAAAGAAATTTACTTTATTTTATACCTGAGAAGCTCTCCTTATACAAGATCTCATCTCCTATAAATTAGCTCTATCTTATATTCTTGTTTTTATTGCTTTTAATAAAAGCACATATTTGTATTTTTTTAATTTAGATCTTTTCCAGGTAATTTTTTAGTCTAGATATTAATTTAAGATAATTTATGTTATGTTTATGTTTGTTTTACTTATATTTCGTTGGAAGTTTATATTTTTATCTCGACATGTTTTGTTCAATATTTTAAATATTACAATATAATATCAAGATTCAATTGCTTTTAAAAAATATACAATATTTTAATTAAAATAATCAAATACTCAGATCGAGAACATTACAACAGAGCAAATAATGAAGGCTCAGATTTTTCTTCATGTATCAAAGAATGTCATTAATTTTAATTTATCAAATTTTATTATTGATGCATTTAAATGAATGAGTTTTAATTTAGATCGTATCTTTGTTCATTATTAATAAAATTTAATTTTATTTAAAAAAAAAACTCTAAATTTATCATAAATATTTCAAACTTCAAATTATATATATATTTATATATATATATATATATTATAGAAGCAATATAACTCAATAAATATTTGAATAATGTAATTATTTATAAAAAAAAATCAATAATATACCATATTTATAATTTAGCTTAACACAACATTTCTAGATTTATGCTTTTCACCCCTCACCCAACATACTCAATTTTTTTTTTTTTTGAAATGTCATTAATGATTTAAAAATTAAACATTAGTTGTCATTTTAAAGAATCATATACTTATATAAGCTCCATTCATTCATGTACTTATATATACTTATGCTCCATTCATTCATTCATTCATTCATTATATATATATATATATATATATATATATATATATAAAAGATGCATTAATTTTTTATATCATTGTTTTAAAATACTACAATTATCACTTTTCCAATGTAATGAATATGTGTATAAATATTTTTGAAAAGTGAAGAAAACTTTAGTAGCACACGAAAAGTTTCACTAACATTCGAAATATATGCAAGGGTGTACATATTGGACTTGGATCATCTCTTTTGCTAATTTCTTGCTTGACTTAATTTTTAATCTCAATTGTTCCTTTTATTTTACTTAATCAAACAGTAATAAAATATTGAAAAAATAAATAAAAACAACAAAACTATAAATAAGATTTTAAAGTTGGCTTCTTTCAAAGTTCCCGCGTCTCCTTTATATAATCAATTCTATCGATATCAAAAAAATTAATTTTGATTAATCAAACTTCAATAAATGATTTAGGGAAAAAAAAAAATTGTCCAGCTCTTTCCATAGTTTCTTGCGTATTGGTTCTTAGAAAAGGTTTTGGGTCTTCTCCTTCATTACCACTATCAAGAATCTAAATATCATAAAACCTCTGTAATCCACCGTTGTATTGTTGGAGAACAATATTGACAATATCAAGAAGTTTTTCCTTCATTGCTACTTTATTTTTTATCCAATTGATTCAGACTTCAAACAAGAATAGGTGAACTGGGAATGGATGAGTCAATGGTAATAGTTAGTGATGATCTAGTTAACACGGATGATATGGAATGGAAATAAAAATACGAAATGCAATTTGATTTTGAAGAAGGCGGCTTATAACTTTTACGATGAATATGGTCGAATAGTTGGATTTAGTATTCAAAAGTGTTGGTGTGAGTCATATAATTTAGTGTATAATATATGTGTCTATTTATAATAGAACTCAATTTAGGATTCTAGTTTGCTCAAAATTTTGTAATTTATTTTTTATATATACCTCTATTATGAGATAAGAATTAATAAGAAATATTTTTTATTCATATAATATTTAATTTGGTATCAGAGCAAAGGTTAAAAAAAAAGACTGTTCTTTTTTGTCTCCTGTCAGTGTCGTCGCCGTGTCCACCAGCCAGCATTTGCCGCTGTCGCCTTCAGTGCAGTCTCCCATGCGCTGCTCAGTCTCCGTCGCACTCTGTCTACCTTCTATCGCGCTTTGTCGGCCGCCTATCGCATCGTGCCTGCTCCAGTTTCCTCCGATTGCCACCATCTGCTCCAGAATCCAGATCTACTCCAACTTCGGCCCATCTGCGTCGTCTGTCCCGCGCCAGTGTACTGTCTCACCAGATCAGTGCGGTCGCCCCAAACCTGCCTCCATCTCTAAACCCTAGCCCACTCCATCAGCCCACTAATAGTTCAAAAAAAAATGGCTTTGGTTTAATCTTAGCAAACCTTAAACACATCACTAGCCCAAGCACATCACCAGTCCAGTCAATAGTCAGCAGCCCAATTAGCAAATTAGTCAACAATCCAGTCAGCAAATTTAAAAAAAAAACTTTTATTCCACTGCATATTATTATTGTCTTTTTTAATGGAAGATTCGAAAGAAAATCAAGATTTTAAAACCAATGAATTATTTAGCCTAACTATTCAAGCAAGGTCATCGATACTAGATTTCTATAAAGTAGCTGGACAAGATCATTATACGACATGTGGAAGTAACCTTATAGCTTCTATAGTTAATCGTGGTAAGATTGGTATGGTTTCAAATATTTTTTACTCTATTAGATCAAAGACTTAGATTATTGATTCTTTGCATCTGTATAATAAGGGTTGAATTAGATTGAATTATTTGGGTTGGATTGAATTGAACCGATTTTGAATACCCTAAGTACATGTATATGCTCTAACAAAAATTAGAATGGAAAATTGTTCAAAAAAAGTATGAATTGAAAATAGCTAGAGAGTTATTAAATTAAGCAATATTCTGTATGACAATTGATATATTAGGGTAAATTTTAATAGGTGAAGGAAAAATCATAAAAATTAATTATGGAAAAATCCTAGAATTTGCTCTAAGATATTCATGTAAATAAATAAAAATTTATAAATAAATTAAATTGAGTGAATTTACCAAAAAAAAAAAAAAAAAACTCAAACATTACAAGAGCTTTAGAGATATCCCAAGAACGTTTTTGAGAAGCCACATTCACCACCTAATAACGACCACCATATCGTGACTATTGAAGGAGAACGACCACAACATCATGACTTTTAAAGGAACCCAACCATTTTGTCATGGCCAACGATGAAGGAACTAGACCATCACTTCTTGACAGTTGAAGGAGGCCGACCACCTTTGTTGGTTTCGCACACTCTTATCGAATTTTACTAGTGTGAAACAAACTGAACCTTACCAATGAAGAACTGTAGTCACTATCGAACCTTTTTTCATGCATCATTTTTAGTTTCGATCTAACAGCCAAAGAAATGGTGAATAACTGGTTCTAGTGTTGAAACTTTCGGTGGTTAGGTAACAATCTTCATCTCTTGTCGTCCTTGACCAACGTTGGTGGTAGCAGTGATGATGCTTGTTTTACAATGGGTCTTGGAGTATTTAGTGTACTTGCTCGAGGGATGGGTGCTCATTATGCTGAATGTTTTTGTGAGTGGTAGAGATGGATGTCTCAGCTGGCTAATTTTGTACTTTTTATAATTTTTATTAAGTTTAATATTTTTTAAATATTTATCGGATATCTTAGAATAAATTTTGAAATTTTTCAATAAAATTGGCACATAATTAAAATAAGTGTTCAATTTCTTTAATGTAAACGGATTGTATTTGTACGTAAATTGTTACATAAAACATTTTCCTATTAAATTAAGTTTCCCTCGCATTTGATTTTTTTTTTTTTTTCAAGTTTCGAGTTTTGCTTATTTTTGGCAAACTTCAATTTTTGTACTCCTAAACTGGAATAAAAGGTTTATCCAGAAGAAGTTTGTGCAGAAATTATTTCTAAAAAAGAATAAAAAAAATTGTGAACAAAAAGAGATATTTATGCAGAATTGTCTCCATGAATAGCGAGAATGGAAGACACTGGTCGATACCGGAGTCCGGAGGACTGGTAATAATCGAATTGGAGAGAACACTGGTGAGAAGCGCATTCATTTTCAATTTTCCCTTTTATTTTTATATTCGTCAAAGGAAAAGGAAACGATTGACGGTTATGTTCTATAATTTCCTAACATAGAACATGTCATCGACCGTTGAAAACGCGCAAATTTCTACAATCTTTCTTTGTGTTTTCTTTTTTTATTTTCTTCATTCTTGGTTTTCTTTCTCTCCCTCAATCCCTTTTCCCTGCCCCACCCAACTCTGCCATGAACAATTATTCGCAAAACCCACGTTTTTGAACCTCTCAAAACGCTGAATCTTTACTTGGGTTAATTTTTTTCTTCCAAGATTTGAATTGGGTTTTGTCGAATAATAGATATATGAGTTTGTTTCTATTATTTTGGCATTGAAAATGTTGAAAATTGATTTCATAATAATATTGGCTTTGCTGGGTGGTGCATTGGTTTTGGCATTTGCGTTTCCTGGTGTTTCAGCAAATTATGTGTTCCCTGTAGAGCACAAGTTCAAGGGTAGACCACGGTCTTTAAGTGCATTGAGAGCCCATGATGCCCATCGTCATGGTAGAATTCTCTCAGCCTCTGCTGTGGATATGCAATTGGGTGGCAATGGCCTACCTTCTTCTGCTGGGTTAGTCTTTTGTATCCTGTTCAAATTTGTATATTGGTATTATGATTATTTTAGCATTTCATGCATTGAATGTAGAGCTTGTCTCCATGTTTTTATTGTGCCAGGATTATTTTTTATTGCATTTATTGATAATATTGAACAGCCTCGAATCTATGCCAATAATGCAAAGGAACAAATGAGCTTATTTTAGGTTTATTTAGCTAGCTGCCTTCATTTGTGTGGACTGTAAATATTTATATATTAACAAAAAAAGTTTAGGCTCCAGTTTAGTTTATGTTTCACGTTTTATTTATGAGTTATACATACAGGTCCAGTGTAACCTGCTGTCCTGCTCTTTTTGTAATAGAATTGTGTCAATGACATTAGGCATAGAAGAGAAAAATGGCTTCTAAAATATTAGTTTAGAATGAATGGAGCAAGCAACATATGCATAATATTAATCAAAACATTCAAATGATTCGGAGGAAAAAATATTTCTGTTCCCACCTCTTGGTTTATGGAAAATTGGAAGCATGATCGACATACAATGTTCACTTTTTTGACCAATTAGGAATAAGGGATATTCAAACTACTTCTGCTTGAGAAATGGGCCTGCACTTGCAATACTTTCCTTTAATAGTTATGATTAGTAATTAGTTTTTCTATGGTATTCTCATTACTAGTCACCTTGTTGATTGGTTTATGTAGGTTGTACTTTACTAAAATTGGGATAGGGTCTCCTTCAAAGAACTATCATGTACAACTTGATACAGGAAGTGACATTTTATGGGTCAATTGTGCTGGCTGTGAGAAGTGTCCGACAAAAAGCGATCTCGGTGTATGTTTCTTGACTCGTGTAATGTTGATATGTGTTTAATATTGTTACTGGATCACCAGCAATGAGTATATTATTGTTTTGTATGTCTCAAGTTTTATGACAATGTTAATTTACCATGTTTTTCAAAATTAGGATAAATGACTTATTCGTTTTATACATATATTGTATCGCAGATAAAGCTCAGTCTTTATGATCCAAAGGGCTCTTCAACTTCAAAAATGGTTACTTGTGATGAAGAGTTTTGCACTTCCATGCACAATGGTCGAATTGCTAATTGCAAGCCTGAATTACAATGCCAATATAACATCGTGTATGGAGATGGAAGCTCAACTTCTGGACACTTTGTAAATGATATTGTACATTTGGATAAAGTAACAGGAAACCATCAAACTTCATCACTTGACGGAAACGTAATTTTTGGGTAAGTTTACATTCTTATTGCTGACTATATATGTTTTGGAAAAGTCTCTGCTATATTACTCCTGGGATCTTGTTTTTACCACGATTGAAACTATACCTATGTTTTGTAATTTATTTATTTAATTCTCTTTCATGATTTTAATGAAACATAATGAGTCGTGATACAAAACAAGACTCATAAATCGTTTTCCAGAGTAAGTATGTTTTACATGTACTTGAATTTGTCAAATAGTGCTCTTGTCTTAATTTTTTGTGTGGAGGTTGCAGGTGTGGATTCAAACAATCTGGGGACGAAGCTGGTTCATCTTCTGAAGCAGTTGACGGAATACTTGGATTTGGACAGGCAAATTCATCCATGTTGTCACAGCTAGCTTCAGTAGGAAAAGTGAAAAAGATATTTTCTCATTGTTTGGATAACTCAAAAGGAGGTGGAGTCTTTGCCATTGGGAAAGTGGTGCATCCACTAGTGATCACAACTCCTATTGTTTCAAACCAGTAAGATCTGTGTGTGCACACGCGCAGGTGTTTTTTTATTGAATTATCTTTGTCTGTATTATAGTTTCCTTACACTCTATATGCTAATTGATGCAGAGCACATTACAATGTTATGATGAAGCATATTGAGGTTGATGGTGATGTTCTAGAACTTCCCGCTATGGGTCTATTGGAGCGAATTACTGGAAGTCGGAGTTCAGCAGCAACTGTAATTGACAGTGGTACAACCTTGGCTTATCTTCCTGAGCCGCTCTTCACCTCATTCATCACTAAGGTACACAGAGAGTTTCTTCAAATGTCCTGACTTTTGCATTTTAAATTTTGTCTAGTAGTTTAGTTTCTCATTTTTGTCATTTTTGTTCTTGCAATTAGATATTGGCTCGTCAATCTGGGTTGAATTTACATATCATTGAGGAAAAATTTAGCTGTTTCCATTACAGTGGAAAGTAAGGAACATGACCTTTTAACTCTTGTGTAATTTGTGTCTACTTCCCTTTATGGAATTATTTGTTTTAGGTTGAACTATACCATTAGTTCCCAAAATTTTAAAATGTATGATTTGGCCCTCAAACTTTTAAAGTTTTATACACAAGTTCCTAAACTTTTAAATCATATGATTTAATCCATAAACTTCTAAAATTTTACAAAACGTTCTAAAATTTTGATTCACAAATATTTATTTTAGTAACCAAGCTATATGAATTTTTAAAAGTTTGGGAAGTAAATTATAGAATTTAAAAGCTTAGAGACCTATGGGTAAAATTTTAGAAGTTTGGAACCAAATTTTATGATTTAAAAGTAGGGTAAAGGGTACTAGCAGTTTTGTCCTATAACTTTCAACTGGAGCAATTTTGCCTTATAACTTTGTAATAAGGTGCACTTAGTCTAAAAAATTTCAAAAAAAATGAACTAAATTGTACTTTTTACATCAAAGATATGGGAATAAAGTGCATCTTTAATAAAAATAAGGGACTAAACTGTTTCAGGTGAAAGTTACGAGACTAAACCACTCTTTTGTTCAGAGTTACGGGATTATTAGTGCCCTTCACCCTTAAAGTATAAGGACTTTTGTATGAATTTGAACAAAGTTTGGAGACTAATGAAGTGGTTAAGTATTTGTTATACTATGAAGTTGGGGTCTTATGTTTTGAACAAGTTTTGAGAACATCAGTAAAGGATATAAAAACAGTTTCTTACGTACTTTCTTGCAGGATTGATGATGGATTTCCAGTTGTCAAGTTTCTCTTTGAAAATTCCCTCACTTTGACAGTTTATCCTCATGATTATCTGTTCAACCTTAAAGTAAGTAAAGTGTATTTCTTATTTATTTTTGGAAAACTGACACGCATGCACAAATATAGGAATGGGTCTCAAACCCACACTACTAAGATGCAGCAAAAGCCACTACAGTACAAGACAATTGATACGTCTTTCTAGTTAGATTCATGCATGCAAACAAACCTTGTTATTTGGGAATTATCCGAATTGGCTTACAATATTGTTGTATTGCATATATATCTACAGACGAATAAGTGGTGCCTTGGTTGGCAGAAGAGTGAAATCAAGGGTAAAGATGGAAATGAAGTGAGTCTTCTAGGAGGTAAACCCTGAGTTGATAAATGTTAATACAGTTGTTTGCCAAGTCAGTCTCATAATAGTCATATAGCCTTGAATGAATTAAAGGTTTGGTCGTCTCTGTTTATGTGTAATTAATTCTGTTTATTAATTCCTCTACTTGTTTCCTTCTGCAGATTTGGTTCTTTCAAATAAGCTAGTCTTATACGACCTTGAGAATCAGGCTATTGGTTGGACGGAGCACACCTGTAAGTTGTATATACTCACCGTCACTGAGTTCGCTTGAATTTCAGTTACATGTAGTTTATTTTCTTTATTTCTCATCTCCTCAAAAGAAAATCATTTTGGTCTTTTGTTTGAAGTTCTCTATCAAATGTGATGTTTGTGAATTAGGACTTTACATATATAAATATCATTCAAAACTCAATACATAGAATAAAACATGGTTCTTTCATCCCATGCTTCAGTAGCATAAAAATGAAAACGATGTCACCCTCATATTTAACACGTTTCTTTTCAGGCTCCGAAGGCATTAAAGTACAAGATGAAACAGGAGCGGAGTACACCGTAGGTTTTCACAATATTTCATCAACTTCCAGTTTAGTTGTCGGAAATGTTTTCACATTCTTGTTATTACTGATTGCTCTGCTGCAAGGCTTTTGAAATTAGAACATTCAAGCATCAAGCATGCGGAACAACATAAACCTCAAAGTGCTCTTAAAATACTCTGCCTACACTCCCATTATTAGAAGCGTTCTTTGTATTTCTAGCTTTCTTTCCTTAATAATCTTCCACTAACTGTTAGTTTTAGGGATGTATTTGTGTTGTGTGCTGGTGTTTTTTGGTTATTCATGATCATCGTCTGCCCGAGGTTTTTCATCCGGGTATCTGCTGAAGAAACTACACTTGAAGTAGGAGAAGAAATTGTATGAGCTACTAGAAAAGCTCAAGAAATGGCAGTTTGTCACTAATCTCTCTCATCCTTGATTTACATGTGCCTGTAGATGGGTTTCTTATTCATGTATGTTGTTTTCTACCTTTTTTTTTTTTTAAAAAAAAAAAAATCTTAAAATAACCATACTGTATTATATTATTGGTATCTGTTCTGATTCAATGAGATTGGGCATCTCTTAACAACATATGAAACAATGTAAAATAATTTTTTCATAATAATTGTTTTTTATTATAATTTATAGAGTGAAGATATGCTTCATTTGTAACACTATGCTTGCTTTGTTAATAAATAGTATTTAATGGAAAATTTATGGTGGGTTTGGGCAATAGTTACAAACATTTAGCTATGTCATTGTATTCAAATAAAAGGAATTTTCTTACAAAAGAATAGTAGGGTGAACAATGTTTAGCACAATATGTGAAACCCATACAAATACAACACACAAAACATGACACGACATGAAAAATATCAGAGTAAGTGAAAGCAAAGAATTGATATGTGAAAGAGAAATACAGAGATCGGAGGAGAATAATAGAGAATAAGGTTCTCATTATAACATTCACATTAATCAATTCATCATCATAGGCTGCTATACTACAATAGAAAATAGAGGTAGTTATATTCTTCATTAATTAATTGCATAATTATCTATTATCACTACCATTAAGTATAATTTAATTAGTTTATTAAATTAAACATAAATAACACAATTACTGAAATATCCTTATATGTTTATATTTAGCATTTATGTCCATTATAAAATATCTACAAATAAATATATCATTATGATCATTTAATTAATTTACAATTAATTATGCATAAATCTTGAAATGTAACGTCTGTTAAGTCGTGTATTATGGAGTAGACTTGGGTTTAATGAAACTATAAGTTTAATTAACTACTTAATTAAATATCAACTTTATTAATTCCAGTATCAACCCAACAAAATTAGGAAAAACAACAAAAATAACACCCTCAAAATTTTTAATAACAAAACTAGCACCCTTTGTGTTCAAACTTATATTTTTACAATTAAAAAAAATGACTAATATGTCATTTTTCTTTTAATACTCATCCAATTAAAATTGAACGACGACAATTTAGACCCATTCAATATTGAACGTATATTCTACATTCAAATTGAACTTTTAATATTATTAAGTTTCTAGTTTTGTTACTATAAGTTTTAGAGGTGTTATTTTTTGAAATTTCCCAAGAAATTATGTGTAACTTACTCTTAAATATATAGCAATAATTTATCCAATTAAAAAAGAGTTTTTATTATATAGAATATTCTTATATTTTTATACATTTATTCGGTACTTATAAACTGACACTGAAGTAACTAAAATTACACTGATTTATTATACAATAGCTTGCTGTTTATACAGTTTTCAAATTGGTACAACATTAGATATATAATTATGAAGGAGTTGCCATGTCAGCAAATCCAACCCCTCTACGTATTGTAGGAAATATAGTGAAGAAAAAGCTAGACAAAGCCCCAGCTGCCATAGGCAAATTCATTATAAGAACATTGCCTTCATTTCCCACTTGAGAAAAGAAACAAGTTTGTACACTTGAGTTGCTCAAAGCAAAGATCAAGAACACCAAAAGTGAAACAAAAGCATGAACAAAGTCTATCAAACTTATCTTAAACTTTTCCAACAACTTTTTCTTGTCAACAAAGTTGTTATTGCTATTGAAGATGTAAAAACCTTTGAATGTAGCAATACCATAATACATTTTACCATTATTGTCTTTAAAGCTATCTGTGAAAGAGGAGAGAAAACACAAGATGGCAGAAAATGTAATTAACAATGAAGTGAGACATTTGTTGGAAATTTGGCAATTTCCATTGTTGGAGAAAGAGGGAATGAAGGTTTGAAATGCGAGGACAGTACCGGTCGGTAGAAGGTTAGCAAGATTAGCAGCGGTGGCTAGGGTTTGGTGAACCGGGTGGTTCGAACCACGGTTTATAAGGGGTGTTGTTCTTGGGGAAGAAGGTAATGTGGTAATTGTTGCCAAATTTGATGTTTCAGCCATATTTGAGATACAGAAGAGAGATACTTATTTTATTTTTATTTCTTTCCTTATGTGTGATTAGTTTTATGTTGGGTTAGATTATGAGCATAGCTCTTTATAGGAAAATTTGGAGAGTCGAGAGTGTTAGTTTAGTCATGTGGGCACGTAGGGGTCTCTTGAGAGGAATAGCGTTAGGGATTCTCATATATAATGGCCTAATTTGTGCACTATAAGAAACAAATGTTGTATCTGTATGTTATGTGCTTTATGTATTGTTATAGATAAATGTGCTAAATAACAAAATCATTTAGGAGAATCATACAAAACAATGTGCTTATTTTCTAGTTTTCTGGCTCCTATGAGTTGTCATTTCTTTTGCACTGTCCTCAATGACGTACTATACCTAAATAGCTTGTCTTCTTTTTTATTTTTTTATTTTTTTTATTAAAATTGGTTCCAAATTGCTGATAAATAATGCTATGATCATTTTCAAATGCACTCTCATCTTTATTTTCACACTTTTTATAATGACATGGGTTTTTTTTTGACTTTTTCTCCACATGATTCTTCGTTTAATATTTATCCCTTAAATAAATATTAATTACAAAATTTCCATTCCTTTATCTAATCAACACATACATATTGAAGATTGTTCTTTTAGTAAGCTAGAGATTAGAAAAAACAACCTATGAAATGTCACTTTAAGGCTATAATTTTTATTTTTGAAGGAGAGAAGAATTCTTACTTCAGTTATAATAATGGGAAAAAAATATTTTTATTTTCCTCAATTTTTTAGCGGACAAACTATACAATTAAACTTTTAAATTTTGATTTCTTAAAAAAAGAAAGTCATATCTTAATTGTGTGGTTTACTCACAAAGGCATTCGTACACTTTCTATGAAATTAAGCACTTAAAACTTACAAGCATTTTCTTCCGTACCAAACATTTTGGAGTAGATAAGCAATTTTATTGAATTTTAATTTCAGTGTGAAACCGAACTAATTCATAAAATCTAATAAAATTAGTTCGGTTTAATAAAATTGATTCTTCAAAAATTAGAAACTTATCTACTCCAATAAAGGTTATAAAATCAATCTAAACAAAACATTTTGGATTGATTTAGATTGAGTTGAGTAGATCAATTTTTTATTTAATCATCAAATTTTATTTTTTATTTTTAATAATAAAATAAATATTATATTAAATTTTTTAAATGTATTAATACCTAAAAAGGATTATAACTTTTTTTTTTTCAAATATCAAATGCAATTATAAATGGCATAACAATTAAAATAAAAGTTTAGTGTTTAATTTCACATCAATCAACATAGATTACATAACTTAATTAAATAATAATACGTGATTAAATGAATATTAATAAAATAAGTATATTTCACTTAAATACCAATACATTTAGTTTTGAATTTTTATTTAACAAAATTATAATATAAATTAAAAATAAATAAAATAAAATTATTAGTGTGTTAGATCAATTCCTAAAAATTTTTACTATAAAAAATCAATCAAACCTATCTTGGGTCTTGAAATTGTTGTAACCAATCCAACCTAATAAAAAAGAGAAAATCAAATAATATAAATTGGATTGGTTTGAAATATATGAGTTGGGTTTAGACTAGATAAATTTTGAAAACCTGCCAATTATCCAAGCTTTTTCTTCCTTGACAGTTTATATCTGCTCGTTAGAGGGGAGAAAAGGATGAAAGAAATCTTGAGCAGATGATATAAAATGCGCTATTTTGAAATTCATTTTTTTTTAATGAATAATGAGCATATGAAAGTTACTCATGAGGACCAAATATTGAAGAGTTAACTTAACCCTATGTATCATCCTAAACCAACTGTGCTAAAAGTGAGTCTTATTTAATTATTTATTTAAGTAAAAGGGAGACTCTTCCACCTTCACGTAACTATTAAAAGATTTTTTCCATGTAAATTATAGATATAACAAAGAAATGACAGTTTTGTAAATTAATGTTTTATTAAAAGGATAAAAATTATATAGAGAATCATGTGAAAAAAACGTCAATAAGACGATTGCTAGATGTTATTACTGATTGCTGGTACTACCAAAAGAGCTTAAGTTTGAAGTTTCTAATTTGTCTCCCGTAGATTCTAAATAATTTAATTAATTATGACAATATTACAATTCTTAAGAAAGCCAAAAAAAAAAAAAAAAAAATATTACTTTTAAAACTTGTAACAATAAAAATAATATTTTTTTGTACAATTAAATGTTTTACTTTGTTAAAAAGCTTGATTTATTATTTTACATTGAACGTCATTAACGTTAAATTACAACACTCTTTCAATGTCAAACTCTAATCAATTGAAGCTAATTCAATATTATTAGGTACTATATTTTTGTTGTTAATTTTTCAACTCTTTATTGTGAAAATTATAATCTAATTATCTCTCTTGCCTCTATGTTCATGTTTATAGCTGAATGTGATTTATGAATTTAAAGGAAGTGGAGGAGTTCAGCATTGTGGCGGTTACTGAAGAAAATAATACAGAAGAGGCTCTTGGAGAATGGTCCTAGAGTCTTAAAGAAAGAGGAAGTTTTTTTTTTTAATCCTTTCTGCAAACTATCAGCACTCTCTTTTATTTACTTACGTGTGACTTTTCCATACGTAATATTTTCATTTTGTTAGAGTCAAATGGTATTTATTAAGCATGGGTATTTTAGTCATTTGTTATATAAATAGAGTCAAGACTTAATTTGTGTAATGTGTATTTGGTGGGCTTTATACTCATTTGGACCCATGAAACTAGCCCGAAGCTATAAACAGCGTGGAGCCTGATCGGTATTGAGTTTGATGTCTTCGTCTTTATGTTAATTGTTTACGGAGATAGGATGGATATTCTCTATCATAATTTTGAAAATTTTGTTGGGATGGGTATTCTTCATTAACGAATAGTATATATTTAATTATATATTTTATGTAATAAATTAATAAAATTTATGCTTAAAATTAAAATAAATTTAATAGATATTAAATATAATGTATAAATTATAAATATAGTTGAATTGCTTTATTTTTATGGTTGTTAACAAATAAAAATAAAATATATTCTTAATTATAATGTTGTATTCTTTCAAGTAGATATATAAAAATTATATAAAATTGAAAGAAATTCAGGTTCGGGAATTTGATTGGGCGAAAAACATAATCTCCCTAACCTGCCCCACTAAGGCATTTTTTTCATCGAGTTTTCATTATCAAATGAAAATTTTGAATTTTTTCTACGATTTCTCACCCCAATGAAAAAAATTGACAACACTGTTGGTTGGTGCACATTGAGGGCATATTTGTCCTTTCCTCCGACATATATATTTGTTGCAAATAGGCTTTAAAGCCCCCA
Organism: Elaeagnus macrophylla; assembly: GCA_029378325.1. Taxonomy (NCBI): domain Eukaryota; kingdom Viridiplantae; phylum Streptophyta; class Magnoliopsida; order Rosales; family Elaeagnaceae; genus Elaeagnus; species Elaeagnus macrophylla. Next base: position 17,534,002 of record CM055642.1, read on the forward strand.
TCCATACTTGTTAATAAAAAATTGTTATGTTATTGAAATTGTAATATATTTATAGATAATAAAAGCGCTCAAATTTGAAAGTGATAATGTAAAAGAACTGATTTGAAAGGCAACATGTCACATATTAAGGAGAAAATTACAAAATTATCACAACAAAATAATATTACTTATAATCTGTCTTAGCCTTTGGAATTGGATCCTTTCATAAATGGCAGAGCTAAATCCATGCTAGGGAAGTTTGCTGACACGCTCAAATATTATTTATTTGCACATTTGTCATTTTTGCCCCTTAATGTAAACAATTTGTAGATGATTCACATAAGTATTGTTTCTCATTTCTCAAATATGTTTTATTGATCTCTCAACCTCACGATTTACCTCTTTCCCATTCAGTAATTGTGAAAATTATTTTTCCTCGAGGAAACGGTGCTAAAAGTTTATCTTCTTTTATGTATTTATTGCAATTTGAGATATTAATTTTTTACTTAAAAAATGATTCAAAAAAGAAAAAAAAAATGTTTTAGTGATAATAATTAATCACTAATTCTTTTATATATAGTAATTCGATTCGATTTGGATTAGATTATAGAAAATTATAAAATATGTTGATCTAAATTCGAACGGATTGTATACTTTACAATCTGAATCCAATCCGACTATAAAATTTGTCAATCCAATCCAAATCGAATTCGAATGATCGGATTAGATTTCTTAATTTAAGTAGATTGATCGAATTCTGTGTTTACTCTTAATTTATATCTATACTATATATAAAAGTTTTAATTACACATATTATTTTTTGGACAAAATTATCCATATATTTTAAGCTATTGACATTAGTTGCTCTTTTAAGATATATTATCATATTAAATAACAACTCTAAATATGATAATAGAATAAGGATCATATCTAATAAGAATTATAATAATATAATTATTACCACATCAAATAAAGATTCTAATAATATGATGGTTATTATATTCAATACGTACTATAAATATTATTTTATTTTTATAATTAATTTGTAAGTATAAAAAAATTAATTTTGTATTTAATTATTTTAAATATAATATAGAAATTAACCAAAAATAAAATAAAATAATTCATGTGTAAAGCACATATTTTTTTCTAATACATTTAAAAATCAATATTTTTTATTTATTAAACAAAACTAACACCAAATAGTTATCATATTTTTCAATATTAACAACTAAGAAAACAAGATAGGCACTCTCAATTTTAATCTTATATGAAATAAAGAGATAATAACTTGTAAAGACTATGTCACAGGGTACAATATTATATATCAAATATTTATCACAATTTTAATATTTTAAAGTTTTAATAAATATTTAATATATTTTAAAACACTGAGCAAGAAATAAAAAGTGTTATTTCATGAGTGAGTTTATGGGTGATAATTTTTGACACGATCGAAAAAATTGACCCAAATTCGAACCAATTTAATTTTGGGCCAAAAATAAGTTAATTCAAAATGACATGAAAAAAAGGAGTATAGTTCATGTCGTTATTAGGTTGACACGTTTAACCAATTCTTTTAAAAAAAAAATAGAAATAGATTAATTAAATGAAATAAGTAATAACTTGGCCCAAATGCCATACCCTATGCCCACCCCATACGGAACCCCTGAAGCACTCGCTCAAGTACTCAACTAGACAAAGACAACCACAGTCCATACACACCTCGCGTCATGCTCTCACTCTTCTCAACCCTAATAGCCACGCTGTCGCCCTCGCACCCTTGTCGGCTCGCCCTCGCTCCCTGGCTAGTTGACCCTGTCTCTCATGACACGAACAATCCACCTCCATCGTCACCTCACACAATCTATCCTGCCCACCTAGTTAATAGCCCAGCCCATAGGTACAATTTATTTTTCAAATTTACAGTTTCCTATTATTGTATCTCATAGTTGGCATGTTTTCTAATTCAAGATTTAAGGATATTGCTCAAATTTTTGTCTAGGTGCGCAAATATCTATAATCATTTTAGATTGGTTTCTGTTTTGTTTGTCACTCAGTGTTGTCATAGCGAGTATAGTTCCACCCTTTACCAAAGACACCTCCAAAGCTGTTAATATAAGTTTCCCTTTGCAAATTTTTTTTTTTATTTCATTTCTTCCTCTTATTTGTCTATGTGTTTGTTTACACTCTATATTTTGAGCGCATAACTATTGAAATCAGAGCCCTTAGGCCAATGCAATGAGAAATTGTTGGATGTCGTAATTGTTTAAATATGCAGTTAAGACTTAGGACATCAAGTATAGTGTGTTGAATTTCTCACTAAGTTTGAAGAATCCAATAAGACTCTTTCCCATAGAAAAAATATGCTCAAGTTTTGCCATGCAAATAATTTCTTGTTTGTTTTTGGGTATGATTTTACTATCAATATTTGTTTGTTTATTGCCTATTGACTATTACCAATAAATGCTTCAAAAAATAATAACTTGTTGCCTGTTGGTCTATAAAAAATATGCTCAAGTTTTGCCATGTAGTATTGGTGTTACCATATTACATTTTCAAATTCTTATACATTTATATGAGTTCGGGTTCGGGTTCGAGTTCAAGTTATGGTTCAATTTCGTTAAAATTGACCTATTTTAAATTCAGGTCGTGTTTGGGCTTCTCGAATTTGTGTCCGTGTTCTAGTCGAGCTGGGATAGACCCGTTTTGAATTCAGGTCGCGTTTAGATATTTTGGGTCTAGGTTTGGGTTTGATATATGTAACCTATTTTCAAATCAGATCATATTCAGGTTAGGCATGTTCGAGTCAAGTTAAAAATGGGTTAACCCCAACACGACTCGTACAACACGAATTACCACCCCTAAGTGAGCTTATATGTAGAAAGGTCAAAGAAAATAACAAAAGGTTTGTAAAGATATGCAAAAGAATTGAAAGAGTAGGAAATGCATTTTTCACGAATTTGAAATGAGTTTAATTACCTAGAATACTGGCGATTAAAGATGCTGGAATATAAGATGGGTCATGACTAGCATTTCAATAGTTACTTACTCATGCGTGTTCAATGGTGAAGTTTCAGGGTTCTTCAAACCTGGGCTAGGATTGAGACAAGGGGATCCCTTGTCACTCTTTTTATTTCTATTGGTGTCTGAAGGGCTTTCATGTTTGCTAAAGGAGGAGAGTACTGCACGCATATATAGACTTAAGGTTTGTCGCGTTGCATCACTTCTTATTTGTTTTTGCTGACGACTTCTTGGTATTTTGTAAAGAAATCTTAGATTAGTTGTCAAGAATCAAGAATATGCTAATGTTGTATGAAAAAGCTTATAGGCAAACAGTTAATTATCAAAAGTCCTCCATCTTTTTTAATGCAAATACAGCTGAACAATCTCGAGAAATAATTTAGACCTTTACAAGGGTTGGCTCTGCAAGAGAGTTTTGAAAATTATTTAACCTTGCCTACCATAATGGGACAATTAAAGAAGCAACAATTTAATTATATTATGGAGTGTGTTAAGAAGAAGATAATGGGGTGGGTTGGGCAAAAATTATGCTTGGCTGGTAAAGAAATACTACTTAAGGCAGTTGTGTTCGCTATGCCCAATTATGTCATGCAATGTTTTGTGCTACTGCTTGGCCTTTGTGAGGATGTTGAGAGGAGTATGCAACATTTTTGGTAGGGGACCACTAAAGATAAAAGGAATATCCATTAGTTTTCTTGGCAACAACTTTCATGAGCTAGATTGGATGGCGGGGTTTTTAAAGACTTTTATCTTTTTAATCTTGCCATGGTTACTGAGCAATGTTAGAGGTTAGTTTTTAAACCTCATAGCTTCTTGTCCCAAGTTTATAAAAGCAGGTATTTTTGACACAGTAGCTTTTTAAATGCTAGCTTGGGTTCATCACTATCATGGGCTTGGCGTGGATTTTTACAAGCTAGAAAAGTGTTGATACCTAGAGTTTGTTGAGAGATTGGTGTAGGTTCACATGTTAGCATTTAGGAGCAGCCAAAGCTGGCTCGTGACAATGGGTTCATTTCATGATCCTCGCTTAATTACATGGTTGCAAGATTGGGTGATCTAATGGGTGCGAGTTCAAAAAGTTGAAATTCTTCTATTGCACATCAAGTCTTTACGCCAGAGGAAGCTCATCTTATCCTTACAATGAAGATTAATACTGAGACTAGAATTGAAAGGCTTACTTGATACTATACTCCTCATGGGTATTATACAGTGAGATCAGGTTATGATATTGCTACAAAGCTCTTTCAAGTTAAGGAGTTGGGTGAGAATCTTGGTGGTGAGTCAAGTCATGCAACAATTGATAAGCAAATTTGGAAGATAAAAGTGGTGCCGAAGATATGACATTTTCTATGGCGATGTATGCATGAAGCAATTGCCACACTTCATGCTATTAAGATGAGGTGTAGGCGTGTGGAAGGTGAGGTAGCATGTGGTTTGTGTAGTGTGCATGAAGAAACCTTGGTTCATTTACTATTTGGGTATAGTATATCCTCTAAAGTTTTGGTGGCCCTTTGCACACAATTAGCTATGCAACAATTAATCACTAGAGCATTTAAATTGAGTTTTGAAAAGCTATTTCGTTGCCTCAAGTTGCTTCCTGACTTTGAAGAAAAATTGGCCTTGGTGTGCATTGGATTGTGACAACTTTGGAAGACTCAAAATGGGGTTGTGTTTCAATACGTAATGAATGTTGGGAAAATTTTACTTATGATAAGAAAACATTACGAGAGATTTATCACTGTTATTGGCTAATGGTTAGTTTCTTACTAATAATTGTTAATGACAATTACTCTCATTTCATCATTTGTTTTGCACTCATTTATAATCTTTATTGTTTTGTTTGAGTTTGACTCCTTGTACTCAGGGGCGGAGGCAGGATTTCATATTAAGGGGGGCTGACTTTTTTGATAACATAATATGAACAAAAAATAAATAAAATGCCTTAATAAAAGAATAAAAATATTATATTAATTAATAGTAAAAATAACATTAGCATAAAAAGTATTTATATTACCTGAAAATAATGTCACATTGTTAAGTAGGAAAAAAAATTATCGAAGTGGAGCTCTGCAATACTTTAAAGCATAGAACGTGTCATTCATCTCTTATAAATCCCACAAGAGTAAGTCTGAGAAAACCTCACAATTGATAGAAATCATTTTACACCATGTCCAAGTAAAAAAAAAATTATTATTTTGCAAGACATCCAAGTAATCAGAAACAATCTTATATTTTCCTGCATCAGAAAGCACATGCTATGGGATTACTATAGCACACGTGTCACTCAATTACTATCTGTCCATTTCTATTCTTGGACAGATATATAAAATAGATATACCTCTCATTCTTTCAATAATTTCTTCCATTATCCAGCTCCATAACGTGTTCCTATAAGTCTTTGTGTTCCACATTGCTGATCTCTCAACAAACATTTTAAATCATGAGAAGTAATTTTCAAGAAATGCATACTGCTGAAGGCAATTTTCATGGGGACCCTTTTCGATTACAATAAATTCTACAAAGGGCCTGGTTAGCTAGTCTTACGTTTCTAATTCCAAAATCCCCCATACTGCAGCAGCAATGACACTCATCCTGATTATACTTGAGACCCACTCATTCGCACTGGTTTCTTTATTGTACAACATGTCTTCAGTTTCAAGAACTAAAGCAAAAACAACCAGCCATATGCAAAGCTCCAACATATAGCGTTTTAAATTAAAGGGTTAATCCTCAATCATATTCACTTCATGCTATTGTCAAAGAAACTCATTTCATGCACCTTTACAAAACGACCTCATCCTATAACACAAAAGAATTCTTGCACGAGTATAACATCTGACTAAATTCTTATGTTGAGTAATAATATCATTTTCTTCCAAAGAGATTCCCCTTAATGATAAATAGGATGCACAAATTAGTGCAAAATAGAACAATGCTAAATTATTAACAGAGCTCATAAATAGACATAATTAAATTCTGCTTCAATGCTCTCCACTACGATAAACTACCTTAATGGAAATGAACCCTGAATACCAGAAACAAAAATTAACAAAACCAAGCAATTCAAGTCTACAAAAATACCAGATACAGTCAAAAACATCATGTAACTTACAGCATGGTAAGCATATGGGGATTTCCCCTGACGCTCAAAGTGTTTAGTCATGATGCAGAACTCAATAGGCCCCCATTCTTCTGCTTCAAAGCAATTACCAAGCGCAGCTTTATACAGCTGAAAACAAGTATACCAAAAGAACAAAGAATAGCTATCAGCGAATGAAAAAAGTAAAGGAATCAATCAATCAAACACCTAATGTGCATTTCAAAAATAAAAAAGTAAGCTTTCCAATCTAGGTACTCAACAAACCTTTTCCGTATCGGTCAAAAGCTCAGCTCCTGCTGGATAAGATGCATAGTATTGGTCCGCTCTAGAATACCCAGCTCTTGTTCTGAAACATCGAGCACAAATATACAGATAACAAAGTTAAAAACAAAAAGTAGCTATATGTAAAGTTTAAAATTAGAAAAGGTAACTTACGTATTGTTGGTATATGCAAAGTTTAAGACCGATACAAAGTAGTAGAATCCAGTATAGCTCACAATTCTTCGAAACTTCCGCCAGGGCTTCAGCCCCCCAGCCCCGAGTAAGTCCGCCCCTGCTTGTACTAGATAAATATTGATTCTATTATTACTTTTTCTATTAATAATACCAATATTTATCGATCGGGAAAAAAATACTGTAAAGTATGGGGATTTTATTTATTTATTTATTTTATCTTTTCGAAATGTGGAGTTAGTTATGCACTTATTAGATAAACCATGAATATGAATGAATTATAAATAAGGGGGCAAAACTGTCAAACATATAAGTAAATTACTTGACGAGCGTGGCAGCAAAGCTTTTTGGCGTGGATTTAACGCCACCCTTCAAATATAGTTAACAAGATTTGTCAACATAATAGCACAAAGACAGTTACTCTACATAATACATAATACATAAATTGACCTAATTGCATAATCTATTGCTTTTGTATTTGGAAATTAATTATCTGATTATGAACCCTTTTAGGCTTATAAATCTTACTCTCAGCAAAACAATTAATTAATCAGCTAACTTCACTAAACATAAAAACAGAACCTTGCAAATTTTTTGTTGTTGCCACAATGACAATCTCCAAACCCCTAATTACTTTTATGTTCATAATTCAATCTTTTTTCCCTAGATCGGATAGTTTAAGTGAGGTGAATATTGGCCATGGATGGGACTCTGCTCATGCAACATTTTATGGGGACATGAGTGGCTCTGAAACTATGCGTAAGTAATATTTCATCTTATCCCTTGGAAAAACGATAACAATTTTACTGTTACCTTGTAATCCTATAAATTCAAAATCTTTGACACCAAAAACTAAGACAATTACATCCATTGACCTTTTTCACTGCATATTACTTTTCTTTGCAAGTTATGATGTAGCAAGTTTAAGTAGAACTAAGCTAGTTATAAAAAAAAAGTAGAACTAAGCTAATATTTTGTCGAGGAAAGAACAAAAAAACCTTCCGTTATATATACAGGATTGCGATTTCAAGAATCTCATGATCAACACCGAAATATGTGTATTTCTCCGTCGGTTACAGACCCACAAATAGTGTTGACAATTTTCCTCGTTGTGATATATAACCATAATAAAAAAAAATTGATTTTTTTACGATGGAGAAAATTAGATGGAGAAAATTTCTTTGTGTGGTGGGTTAGGAAATCACATTCCCTACCCCCATCAAATTTCCAAACCCAAATTCTTTAATATTTTATATAATTTTTTTATATATATTTTACTTAAAAAAATACAAATAATTAAAAATACATTTTATTTTTATTTTTTAACAACCATAAAAATAAATAATTTAATGATATCTATAATTCATAAATTACATTTAATATCAATATAAATATAAATTTATTTTTTTTTGCATAAATTTTGTTAATTGTAATATAAAATGTATAATTATACATATATTATATTATTCGTTACGGGAGAATACATGATCCCACAAATTCTCCAAAAACTCCGATGAAGAAGATCCGCCCTACTCAATAAACAATTAGCATTGGATGGTGACATCAAACTCAACCCCGCCACGCCCTGTTGACAACACTACCACAAACGAGCTTGTTACATATCATATGTAGTTTATTATATTGTTAAAAAACTATTTTATTTTATGTATTTATAAAATAATTATTAATATATTTAATAACAATTTTTACTTAGTAACTTTCAGAAGAAAAAAAATACAAAATTGCCTATAAGATATTTGGTTGATGGTTTCTTATTTTTGTTTTTTTCTTTAAAAAAATTAAAGAATTAAGATTTTTTTTATTATAATATTTTGATAAATTACTAAAAAATAACACTCATAAAATTTATAATAATAAAAATAAAATTTCAATAACATTGAACGATATTTAATATTAAACGACATTTAATATGAAACGGATCTAAATTGTCGCAATTTAATTTAAATAATTTTCAATTAGATAAATATTTAAAAAATATATATAACAGTCATTTTTTTAATTATAAAAAATATATTATTTAAATATAAAAATGTTAATTTTTTTTGCGAAATTACCAAAAATAGCACCCCCTAAAAATTATAATAACAAAACTAGCACCCCTGTGTTCAATTAAAATTGAACGTTTAATATTGAACGTTCAATATTCAATTTGAACGTAAAATATTGAACGTTCAATATTAAATAGGTCTAATTGTCATCATTCAATTCTAATTGAACGGATAATATTGAACGTTCAATATTGAACGAGTCTAAATTATCGTCGTTCAATTTTAATTGAACACAGGGGTGCTAGTTTTGTTATTATAATTTTTAGGGGGTGTTAGTTTTGTTATTTTCCCATTTTTTTTTATATTTATCCGTACGAAAGTCATAACCCTTAATGTACAATCTAAAGGGGTGAATGTTTAACTTTACCTCAAAAAACAAAATATAATATCATATTTAGTTAATAGTTTTGAAATTTTCTTTAAATAAAGTCAAATTATTCTTGGCAATAATCCTTTCTCTATAAAAAATGAAATTGGAAGAAAAAAAAAATCAATAATCAGAACAAAAAATAATCTTATTTTTAAAAGTCACTATATCTTTTAAAATTAAAATACAATAGTCATTATCAAAGCTTATTTAAGAATCACTTCAAAAACCAAAAAACAAAGTCGTTATCTCACACTCTAAGCTATTCCTTTTGTCATTCTTGGACCCCTTGTAAACACAACATTCACTGTCCTCTTATTGTGGCAGAGGGAGCTTGTGGCTATGGAGATCTATTCAAGCAAGGTTATGGCCTTAAAACAACAGCTTTAAGTACAGAACTATTCAACGATGGAGCTACATGTGGAGCCTGCTTTCAAATAATGTGTGTAAATTCACCATGGTGCATTAAGAACGCAGGGACAATCAGGGTAACTGCTACAAATTTTTGCCCTCCCAACTACACAAAAACAGAGGAAGTGTGGTGCAACCCGCCCCAAAAACACTTTGATCTTTCGATGCCAATGTTCCTTAAGATTGCCGAGTACAAGGCCGGGATTGTTCCAGTTTTGTACCGAAGAGTGAAGTGCTACAAGAAGGATGGGATGGAATTTGAGCTCAAGGGAAATTCATACTGGTTACTTGTGCTAGTGTACAATGTGGGAGGGGATGGCCAAGTTGTTGACGTGAAAATTAAAGGTTCTAGGACTAAATGGATACAAATGACTCGTAATTGGGGACAAAATTGGCAAACTTGGGAACAACTAAAAGGGCAACGTTTATCTTTTAGGGTAACTGCTAGTGATGGTAAGATGGTGCAGTGTGAGAATGTTGCACCCACAAATTGGCAGCTCAATCAAGTCTATGTGGGAAAAAATTTCTAGAAAAACCGAAAAAAGCTTCCTTTGGCATATATGTGCATTTTGCACAATTATTGTTATTCATTTGTAAAAGAAAATACTATCTTCAAATATCATAATATAATTCAAAATGGGGAGTTTCATATGAATGAAATAATTATACATTTGAAGATCTGAACATTAAATGCATTAATGCTCACCGTTAAAAGGACAATAAGAAACAGGAAAAATAATTGGTTTGTCTGGAGTAAGCTGATCGGCGGTCAAGATCAATTAACATACGAAGAGAGAGAATATTGAAAGGTAGAAATGACAGATATACGTGTAATTCCATTCTCTCACTATTCTCCCTATATTAATTGGTATGAACTATCACAACACCAACCAACAATTCCTTCCAAAACAGAGAGCATGCAACTTGCAAAGCCAAGGATGTAAAAATAGATTTCAATATTCTGAGTTTCAACTTTCTCTTCGCATCAATTGTGAATAAACACTATTAAAATTACAAAGTCACAGTAAAGGAGATGGGGAAAAAGTCTGATTCTATATTATGTGATACAAGGATTTTCATTTTTGTGCACCTGGTCGAGCAGGTCCAAAGTAGTTAGTCACCAATCCCATAATAGCAAACCTGATATGTTAACATATAAATCAATATCAGCTAAATAACAGGAAAATGCCAACTTAAAATATTAAAACATAAACAAACCCTTACATTCAAGCACAAAAAGACATTCTAGTGGTAAAATAAAACACTGCTCCACAAATAATTCTTCTTCATTCAGGGGTTATAATGTTATGGATCATTAAGTCAGAAAAAAACAATCAGAAGATTCAGAACCACTTATCTCTTGGCTTTATTTAATAGATCTAACTGAAATAATTCATGTCATGTTCTGAGTTGTAGCACAAATTGCCATCCCTAACCTAGAAGTTTTAATTTTTGCCAGCTTCTATTAGCATTGTATAATTACTCATTTTCAGACGGTGAAACTTTTCCTAACAGGATTCTTGGTGTGCAACTCTAGCCTCTAGGATCCCCACAATGATGGGCCATGACACAACTTGCTGCATTATAAACATCATGATTCCCTTGGCACTATCTCAGAAACAATAGTTATTAGAGCAAAGCAGTTATAGCTTTTGCCAAATTTTTAATATATATGTGACCATCTGAAATCTTTGTTTTTGTTGAAATACTCAAATACATAATACATATCATTCTCAATCAATAAATCTAAAGGTCCTAAATCACTAACTTTGAACTATGATCCTAATAACGAAGAATACATTTTCATAAGTATAAATAAGATAAGGGATTAACATTATCCTTTCAGTCATTCAAATTCTCCCCCCAACCACGATAGTAACCTAATATAAGGCAGCATCATTACTTAAAGCAAGAACTGCAGTTTAAATTCTTTCATTTAATTTCCAATGACCTAAAATGAATTGATACAAGACATAGCCAGTTTCTCCTAGTGTTAAAAAATTCCTAACACTGAAGCAATTAAATTACGTTCACTATGTGTGCACCTCTTGAATCTTTCCGTAATGAGGCCCCAAAATCGCTGGTATTTAGAGATTGAGTGAAAAATGTTGCAAATTTGTAAGTGCTTGCTATCTATAGACTGTACATGATGTACCCATGATTTTGGGAAATTTTTAGCCCAAGTTCCCAATCTCCATAAACTTGCAATTTAGGGCCTGATGTCCAATCTTTTCATTTCATAAACTTATGCAACACAAGGCTAAATATATTTATCTCACAAAGTTAATCATTTGAATTTTTCATCTTACACATTTTTGTTAGGCACCCACCTTTATGAGGCATGACCACGTCTATATTTATCCTTCTAATGAAAATAAATAATTAAGTTCAATAAACATGACCAGAATTAATTAACAAATAAATAAAAAGACATCAGAAAATTTAGTAGCCACATGAAGTTCAGTTGGCATCTTTCAAAACATTCACTTGCTCAATTACCTCTTGACCACCCAGTTGTTACCTCCAAAACAAATGTATACTACAATGTATTAAGTTAGAGAAAAAAAAAATCAGAGTGTTTCAATCAATCAACATCTCACTAGGTTCACAGCTTCACATAGTTCAATCTCACCATCAAAAGTTTCAGCCAAAAAAATCTCACCATCAAAATAAAACACAAAATCCGGATGATTTGAAAGTTTTCAAATTGATACATTTACATGAACCACAATATGTACATTGGAAAAAAACTCCGTTCAGAATCATGTTTACCACAGGAGCATATCAGGGTCTTGTACTTCAGCAAAGCCCTAAGGTTGTATTACAACAGAATCATTCATCCCAAATTTTTAAAGCAGATATGTATTGAGTCTAACTCAAAATAATCTATAACAATAATCGCCATTCACCATATATGCATACTTCAAACACTCTCCAACAACAAATAGATTTTTCAATATGTAATAATTACTCTTTTTCAACACAGCAATCATGAGAATAACAGCTGCACACACGCGGATATAGAAAAAAGATATACTTACATCATGGCCATCGAGACCTGCTTGAGATCGGTTTCATAATTCTTCATGTTGGCCAATGATTGCGCACAGAAAATTATAGCTAGCCAAGAACTCAACTTGTACTGCAAAATTATTAAACCAAAAAAGTAAAGGAAAGGAAAAAAACACGATTAAAACCCAGGAATGACCAATCTGATGGAGAAATTGAAAGAAAATCTAAAGATGGATAGGGGGCTAGGTTCAAACCCTGAACATGACTCCTGCTACGCCGAAAATAACGGCGATGAAACCAGAGTAATCCACTGGTAGATCTTCGGGTGCCACCGGTTGTGCATAAAAGGGCTTTGCGGCCGATGGCTGACGTGGATCGTTTACGGCTGAAGAATTCCCATGCGAAGACATCTATATGTCAGTGCAAGATATCCCTTTTACCAACGAACGATAACGATCTCCGTATCGTAATCTGATAGGAGTATATTATATCAGTATCAGAAATCAGAAATCAGACTATGGACTTTGAGGTTTGGGTAGACACCTTAAATATGACCTTTCATATGGCAAACTACAAAAATATATCCTATAGTAATTTTCTTGCAAAAATAAGCCCCTTATATAAGGAATAAAAATGTTGAATGCCTTACAAAAATTATAACATCTTACAAAAGAAATAAAATTTCATAAAAGCTTACATAACCAAAAATGTCAGAAATAATAAAAAATCAAGAAATAATACAGGAAACAATGGAAGTAGAAACACAAGACATCTCAGGATATTTTTCACAAGAAATGATATTAAGTAAGAAGAAATTTGAAGAAATTCAAAAATCAAAACTAAACTTAAAAGAAAAAGATGGATTCAGAGAAGAATCATTCTCAAAAATAAGAAAATTATTTCTAAGGAAAGATATAATATAAAGAAATGAGCATAACTATAGCAGACGCAAAAGGAAGATTTAACATACCATTAATTAACAAAGAAACTATTATAGAAAAATTATCAAAAATTCCTGAAAAAGATAGAGAAAAAATTGGATATATTCACTTAGGAGGAATACAAATTTTAATAAAAGCACACTTTAGAGAAGGAATAGATACACCAATTAAGTTAGCATTATTAGACAATAGAATAACAAACAGAAAAGATGCTTTGCTAGGAATGATTAATGGAAACTTAGGATATCAAAAATTAAAATTTACAGCATACCCTAGATTTGCTGTTAATATTCATGATAAAAACTTAAATCAAGTATTAAGTCTAGCTTATGATTTTGAACGAGAAAATTTAATGAAAGATGGAAACCATCCATTTTCAATCCACTACTTAGTAGGATATTCACTAACAAACAGCCATAACAGTTCAATATATGGACAAAATGAATTCATAGAAATAGATAAAACTTTTAAAGATATAGGAAAAGTAATAAAAAATCCAGAAAAATTATTAGAGTATGAAGTACCTGATGAATGGAACCTAGATATTAAAGAAAAACCTTTAATACCATCAAGAAGAAGTAATGTACAAACAATAACATTTGTAGACACCCAAGCAGAAGTCAGTAGAAGAAATAGAGAAATAGAAGAATTAAAAGAAGAAATTGAAGAAGTAAAAGACTTAGTCTATACAATGAAATGATAATGATAAAAGAAAAATTATTAGAAATACGGTTAGAAGGAAATAATAGTTTAACAAGTATAAATAATAATCAAATATCCATAATGAAAGATTTAATTCTTATAGCAGAAAAAATAGACACTACAGATAAAAATATACAAGAATCAAAAGGAATACAGTTAGAAATGTATAAAGAAATCATAGAAATAAAAAAGAATATTAATAACATACCAAGAGGAAATGGATTAAATTTTGATCCATTAAAAGGATTAAAAGAAGAACCTCCTAGAAGATCTGATGCATTAATACCCAAAAATGAAAAAAGAAAAGCAGAAGAATCTAGACAAATTATAAAAGCCTAATGGATTTAATAAAATACAGGAAAAGTTTAGAAAAACAATTCATGAATCCTGAAAATAAGGATATAGGAAAGTTAATCAGTCTGTTAACCTTAACAGATAAAGAATTAGAAAAACATTATGAAGAAAAATCCTACATAAATAAAGAAGAAGATGATATGACAGTAATAAGTGAAGATGAATCTGGACAAGAAGATACAACTCAAAGAATTAATATGGAACCGGTATTAATACCTAACCAAGAAAGATCAACTCCAGAAATAGGAGAAACATCTGATCCACATAGAGAACACAGATATAGGCCAGAAGAGCCTAACCCACCACATAGAAGAAGACAACCACCTAAAATGGAAGAAGGATTACATTGGGGTACTAGAGGAAGTATTCCATTAGAATTCAAACCACATGAAAATTATAAAACATATATTTTAGACTTAGATTGTATAAGAGACAGGAAAAAAGCCTTAGATGAATGGGCTAGTGGAATAAGTGTAATAATACAAACATCATCAACTACAAATACAAACCTTTCAGTTTGTAAAGTATTAGTAGCTCACAAAATGACAGGAAACGTAAAAGTTTGGTTTTCAAACCTAACTGATCAACAACATTTATTAATGCAAGGAAATGCTACAACAGGAAGAGATTACTTAGATACAGTAATAAATGAAATATACAAGGAATTTATAGGAGAAGATAAAGGAAGAAATATAACAGAATCTAGTGAACATGAAATAGAAGAAGCCAAATGACATTTAACAAACATGGAAATATGTGACATGTGTTACATAGATTCTTTCATTTGTGAATATGAAATGTATTATCATAAACTACCACCATCCATCCAAGAAGTCTATAGGGAAATGTTTTACAAAAAACTACCCGGAACATTATACAAAACCATGACAGAAGAATGGAATAATAGAAATACACAAATTACACCTGATACCTTAGGAGCAAGAATAAGAGGACTTAAGAATTGGATAATAATAAAGTGTCAAGAAAGAAAAGAACTTAAGCAAATAAGAGAAAATGATAGAATCTGTTGTGATTCAAAAGACTTTAAAACACCAGGAAAATATGGTTGTAATATAAAACCATATAATAAATACAAAAGACATAAGAAATTTAAAAAATTTAAGAAGTATAAATTTAGAAAACAAAATTTTCAAAAATATAAAAGAAGATATAAAAGAGAACCTTACAAGAAAAGATTTTTTAGAAGAAAAAGATATTATACACCCGAAAAGAAAAATTATTGTCCATCAGGAAAAAAGAGATGTAGATGTTGGATATGTAACGAGGAAGGACATTATGCTAATGAATGCCCAAATAGACTCCAACATAAAAAAGAATTTAAAAAGGAATTTCCACAGAAAGCAAAAATATTAGAAGAAGCCTTTAGAATGGAACTAGAACCAATAGAGGAATCTGATATAGATGATACATGTAGTATTTATCTATTAGAAGAAACAGAAGAAGAAATAACAGACTCAGGAACGTCTGACTATAATTCTGATTCTGAATATGATTCTGAATAATGAATGAAATATTAAGCATAACAAACCCAAACAGTACATATATAAAAATAGGATTAAAATTCAAAGGATATAAAAATTACCATTTACATGCATACATTGACACAGGTGCAAGTATGTGTGTAGCCAGTAAATATGTATTCCCAGAAGAACTTTGGAAGCAGGCTCCCAAAGAATTAGTAGTAAGAATAGCAAACAATACTACAATAAATTTAAATAAAGTATTAAAAGATACAAATGTATCAATAGGAGGAGAAATCTTTCATATACCTACAATCTACCAACAGGAAACAGGAGTTGATATTTTATTAGGAAATAACTTTCTAAACCTATATCAACCATTCACACAATACTTAGACAGAATAAGTATAACAACTTTAGATGGAGAAATAATTTATGTATCAAAAATTAGGAAAGCATTAACAGTTTCATCACCAACTTTTATGTCACAACATAAAAAGCGAAAACGTGGTGAGGATATAGAAAAACAAAAACCATATTTAGAAAATATTTCTTTAGACATAGAGGTTGACCAAAACCCCTTTCTAAATGAAATTCAAGAAGACAAAGCCTTAACAGGAATAAGAAAATTACTAAAAACAGTATGTTCAGAAAATCCTTTAGATCCAAATATTAACAGATCTAATGAAATAGCAAGAATAGAATTAAAAGACCCCTTAAAGGTTATAAGAGTAAAACCAATGATTTATACCCTGGAAGACAGAGAAGAATTTGAAAAACAAATTCAAGAACTTTTGGAATTAAAAGTAATTATTCCCAGTAATTCACCACACTCTAGTCCAGCATTCTTAGTAGAAAAAGAAGCTGAGAAGAGGAGAGGAAAAAAGAGAATGGTAATAAATTTTAAAGCTTTAAATAAAGAAACAATTGATGATGGTTATTTCATACCAAAGAAAGAAGAATTATTATCATTAATTAAAGGAAAGAAATATTTTTCAAGTTTTGATTGCAAAAGTGGATTTTGGCAAATAAGACTTGATAATGAATCACAGAAATTAACGGCATTTAGCTGCCCTCAAAGACAGTTCCAATGGACAGTTATTACATTTGGACTTAAACAAGCACCAGGTATTTTCCAAAGACACATGGATAATATCTTTAAAAAATATCACAATTTTTGTTGTGTTTACATAGATGATATTCTAATATTCAGTAACGAATTACCAAAACACTATTTAGACATTATCAATGTTTTACAAGAATGTAGAAGATCAGGAATAGTGTTATCAGAAAAGAAAGCAATAATTGCTCAACAAAAAATAAAATATTTAGGGTTAGAAATAGAAGATGGAAAACATCATCTACAACCCCATATATTAAATCACATACAAAACTTTCCCAGTATAATTAAAGATAAAAATCAATTACAAAGATTTTTAGGATGTTTAACATATGCTGAAGCATATATAAAGAAATTAGCAGAAATGAGAAAGCCATTACAGGCAAAACTTAAAAAAGATTATGTCTGGCAATGGACTGAAGAAAATACCAAATATATGGATAAAGTAAAAGCACAGGTAAAAGATTTACCAACTCTATATCATCCAGGACCAGATGATAAAATGATAATAGAAACAGATGCTTCACATGAATATTGGGGAGCAGTATTAAAAGCAAAAGTTGATAACGAAGATGAAAATCTTTGCAGATGTACTTCAGGATCTTTTCAAGGCCCTGAACTAAATTACCATAGTAATGAAAAAGAATATTTGGCTGTTAAAAAAACTATTAAGAAATTCGCAATATACGTAATAAGTTCAAAATTTATTGTTAGAACTGACAGTAAAAATTTTGGACATTTTTTAAGGACTAACATTGCAGGTGACTATAAGCAAGGAAGACTAATAAGATGGCAACAATGGTTTAACTACTACAAATTCGATGTAGAACATTTACCAGGAAAGAAAAATTGTTTAGCTGATGCTTTAACTAGAGAATTAGCACCTCTAACTATACTTTTCATGACAAGAACTTACAAAGCAGGGATAGATTCTCTCGACATGGAGATTCTGATCAAGAAAAAAGAAATTTCAATCCATGAAACACAAATCAAATGCATCAAAGAACAATTGGAAGTATTAAAACTCAAAAAGAAACTACAGGACAGGGAAACCATAACAAATCCAGAACTTCACATGGAAAAATCTGAAGAGGAGAAAGAAGGAACTTCAATAGGAACAAAGATGAGAAGAGCAGAAATTGAAGAAACTGCCAGCAACAACCCAGAACCAATAAAAGATTCAAAAAAGAAGAAGCAAAAAATGAATTGGGCTGATGAAGCCGAAAAGGAAGACTCAAGAAAAATTTATGTAGCCTATAATGGACCTAATCCAGGAATCTATACCAGTTGGCCAGAAGCAAGTAAAGCAGTATATGGAATCAGTGGAGTCATCCATAGATCCTTTACTAATAGAATTGAAGCAGAAGGAAGTTATAAAAATTTCAGAGTCCCTAAACTCATAACCCCATCAGAAATAGCAAAAAACTATTCCCAAATAGTTCAACAACCAGCAATAGGAACCAGTAGAATGAGGAACCTTGGAACTATTCACAGACCAGTAATTTTCAGAGAACCAATCAATAATTCTTTCGAAGAAGAAAAAGAAAGATACAGAAACTTGACTAAACAGGAATGGTTAGGATTATATAATCTAGCTAAAAAAACAACTCAGGAACATATTGAAGATATGAAATTTTACACCACTGAAAAGGATTTCCCCTCAGGTAGTAAATTTAATATTTTAGAAGGAGATGATCCAATATTTACTTATAAAATATTTTATGCAGGACTTATTGAAAACATATATCCAGGGAATGAACTAAGAGAATTAATATATTTTCCTGATAATTTTAAAAAGGCCATTAGAAATTTTAAAAGAAAAACCAGGGCTGCAGAAAAGCCTATTTATTTAAGATGTTTCAGTTCTTTAATGGATTGGAACCAAGAAGAACCAGTAAGTCCATATCATTTTATTAAGCTTGGTGTTTCAAGCAGCAAAAGAGAAGTAACTCGCCCAAAGGGCTTACCAGAAAAGGAATTTAATACTGGTGAATTGGACCTCGAAAGAGAATAAATGCTAAGCCAGATCTATTATGAAATAAGAAGAATTAATAATTCTTCAGAAATAAAAGTAAATTACTGTACAAGTAAAACCATTATTACTTCCCAAAGTAATTCGGTTATCAGTAATGAAGACAGTAAAAAAGTAATTTCCTATGAAGCAAACTTCAATTGCAATAATATTGAAATAAGCGAGGAAACAAAAAAGATTCTTTGTTACTACTCAACACAGCAATCAGCTGATCACAAATGCAATTATTGCATCAGAGGAAAAATTCCACTAGAAACAAGCTCGTCCAGCAGCTCAATGTCGGCAGAGCCCACTCAACCAACCATGTAGGACCCTCCTCAATAGCTAAAGGCAATAATTCAAGACAGCAATAATGTAAGGCGTCTAACGCCAAATAGAAAAGTAGGAATAGTGTATTTCCTCCATTGTAAACAGGGAACCCTTATCCTATAAAAGGGAACTCTTTAGTTTTGGAGAACACACAATCAATACACACGAGAAAACAACACAACCATTTATCATCTATCTTTTAAGATATGAATTCTGAAATCAGGAAGAACTAAGAACCTCTTCAAGGTTACTAGTTCTCTAGCTTGTAATATTACCTGTTAATAAATAAAAAGTTCATTTCAATTCCAAACTATCTTTCTCATTTTTCATTAAAATTAAGTATGGATCTCAAAGGATCAGCAGGGTCAGGAGGACTAAGAGCTTGGATCCATGAGTGAGGCTTAGTTTTTGAAACAAGAAGATAGCAAGGAAGCGGAAGAACGCGGTGGACCCATATTTACAAAACAGGTGAATCTACAGGTAGAGACTAATATTCCTTGGAGTTTCATTAATATTGTTTAAACTTGTTTATACTGCATATAATCATGAATGATGAACGAATAAACATGAAAAGGAAATCTAAAACTATTCTCTATAGATGTAAAAGTAGGAAATATTCTGAAAATCAAGAAAAATTAAAAGATGCAATATATCTAAAACAATCACTTATCTGTTTTAAAACATCTATAAAAGAAAACTTTGAAAAAAGTACAGGAAGATCAAAAATAATGGAAAATTTACAAGAACTAATTGATCATTTCACTAAACAAGAACAAAGAAATAATCTAGTAAGAAAAGAAGATAAAGAACACTTAGATTTAGAAGCAAGCCTAGAACTAGTACAAATGGATATAGAAGAAAATAATGAAATTATAGAACTAAGCCGTTGGATAGAACAAGAATTAGGAGAAAATAACTCTGAAATTCAACCAGAAAATAATGATTAATATAGAACACTTTGAAAGAAAATATTTAGAAATACTAGACGAATACATGGATAATGAAGATTATGAAACATGTCTAGAAAATTTTACAAGGTTTGATACCTTATTAAGCGATTATACTGATTATGTTTCCAGCATATTGCATCTAATAGACCATCCAGTAGGAAGAATATTAAAAGATTATTTTAAACATTATTTTGTACAAGTAAACAAAGAAGAATTTGATAATTTAATCTTTGGATTTTATTTATTCAGAGAACAAATAGGAAGATAATTAAGTAACTGAAACTTTTTGAATTCAGCCTCAAGTTGGTATCAGAGCCAATTAATATATAAGGAACATGTTTTCAGAAATACAAATTAATAATTTAAAAGAATTAATTAATTTAATCCTAAGAACAGAAAATAATAAAGAATTTAATAAAGATTTTATAGGAATATTTTTAGCTTGTATGGAAATAAAAATGAACAAAATAATCCTATCACAAGTACAAACAGAAATATTAAAAGAAAAATTAAAATTCTTAGAAGACGTAAAAATAAAAGAAAACTTTATAAAAGTATATAAAGATTTTATGAATTTTATTCTAGAAAAATTAATAGAAAAATAAAGAAATAAGCTAAGAGCCTATTTTTGACAAAATACCTCCTATGGGTACAAAAGTGCAAAATGATTCTTTAAAGGGTACATTTAAGACAAAAGCCCTTAAGGTTTGGTGCGAGAGACAAGTTTAGTTTTTAATATAATCAACAAATTCCTAATTCCAAATTATCTTTATTTTTTTTTAATAAATAATATATATATTCTTTTTTATAAATAACACTTATATATTTTTTATCAAATGATATATATTTTTTTAACAAATAAATATTTTTTAAATAGTATATATGATATCACATTTTTTTTTTATTTAACATATAATTTTTTCTTGATATAATATATGTCTTTTTTAACAATTTTTATTTTTTATTAAATATAAATGATTAAATTAATTAAATATAAAAAATATATTATTATATTAAAAAAATAGAGGAAATTTTTTTGGGTTAACTTAAATAAAAGGAAAAAAAAAAAACAGCTGCAAAAGAAAGAATGAAAAGTTGCAGGAAAAAAGATGAAGAGAAGAAGTTGGAAGAGAAGGAGAGAAGAAGAAAAAAAAGCAACGACACGGGAGGGGGGTTGTAAATAAAACCTGGTCACTGTAACCGAGCTATTTGATATACTTAAACCATTCAAAAATATCCTGATTGGAAATGCAGTGCTTATAATTTTAGTGAATTGCCAGAATAATGGTGCAACCCAATAACTTTGAACATTTATCGTTTAATCCTTTTTTAACATTTGTCTTTTGGTTTAATAGTGACAATTTATATACGTGATATTTGAGCTACTTTAAAATTAAATTATTTTAAATTATCTAATTTTAGTTCAATTTTATTTTAATTTAAGTTAGTAAAAATAGCATAAATTTAAACTGAATTATTAATCTCATATTTTTTTATTAAAAAATATATTTAATGATTAAAATTTAAATATTATTACATAAAATAATAAAAAATATAAATATAAGAGAAAAAATTAATTATTAAAATAAAAAATCAATTTTTAAATTAATTAGACATTGGATAAATACCATCAAATATCACCCATATAAAAGTTAGAGATTATAGTGCCCTCATGCAAACTCGTATTTAAAATAAAAAGCTCCCAAAATTTTAATAAAATTTATTCTAACCACTAAACAAAATAAATAGAGATGAGTAAATTAAATAAATATACATATAAAAAATGAAGAGTTTAAATAACTTAAAATGTTATACGATAATATAAAAAAAATTTATACACAAAAATAAAACTTTGACTAATTTTACATGAGAATATAAATTCTTTTTATACACAATAATAGAATTTTAACTATTACATAATACATAATTCTCAAGAAAATAGACTAATTAAAAATAGAATAGCATAGTATAGACTGATAAAAGGTTTTAAATTTTATTTCAAAAATTAATACATAATCGATTTAAAAATAAAAACTTCATAATACTAACTAAAATTAAATATAAATATTATTTTTTTGTCTGAAGAATTAAGTAAATTTAAATGTTAAATGCATTAACATTACAAAATTTAACATAATATTGCAATAAAATGAATAAATTACAATTATTTATTCATTATCACTTTATTTTTCAAAAGAAAAAATATAGTCTTATTCTTTTCTTTTATTTTTTATTTAAAATTTAATTTAATTTCAAATCAATGAGCTAGTTTTAACTCAACTCAATTTTTTCAAGTTATTCCAACTAGGTCAAAACAAGTTTGAAGTCCCCTTTTCCAACTTTAAAAATTTTAAATTACACATTTTTTAAATTTAAGAATACTAAAAAATTTCAATTTTTTAATTTTAAAATCACTAAAGTACACATGTCAAATAAAACAACTACTTTTATTGCATGATATAATCTTCTTTTATACATTAAGTTTTAATTTTAACTTTTTTCTTCATTTTTCTTATAACATAAATGAACATATTTTTTTTTAATGTTACAAGAAAATGAACATATATTTTTTTTACTAAAAAAATTAAAAGTAAAATTAATTAAATAACTGAGTCATTTATAAATTACATTTTCGTAATTTTCTCCAAATTTTTTTATAAAATTGAATTACCGATATCTTCAATGTGGAAAATTTTATCCTTGAATCCCTTCTACAAATGTTCATGAGCAAATGCTTAATTCGTGGAAGAAAAACTACGAAGTTAAATTGGTATCAATTTTTAAGATATGCATTGTGTTTGCTTAGGGACGTCAAAGTTGAGATAAGCAACTTATAAACTAACTCATTTACCATTCTCTAATATAAATAACAAAATATTTATAATTTTCACTACGCCAAAAATGACTTTTAAGGACGGTCGACCGTTTTTTTTTTTTAAATGACCGTCATTAAAAATATGTATATGAAGTAACGATGACGGTCATAAATTTTGAACTTATGATGACGGTCGTTTTGAACATGACCGTCATTAAAACTTTAAAATAAATAATAAATTTTTTTTATGACGGTTATTTAAATTATGATAGTCATAAAAAATTTTAAAATTAAAAATAAATATATTTAATGACGGTTATTTTTAAACATGACCGTCATTAAAATTTTAAAATAAATAATAATTTTTTTTTATGACGGTCATTTAAATTATGATAGTCATAAAAAATTTTAAAATTAAAAATAAATATATTTAATGACGGTTATTTTTAAACATGACCGTCATTAAAACTTTAAAATAAATAATAAATTTTTTTTATGACGGTCATTTAAATTATGATAGTCATCAAAAATTTTAAAATTAAAAATAAATATATTTAATGACGGTTATTAAAAAATAATCGTCGTAAAATCTTTTTAAAATTTTCCCTCGCACACGGAAACTAATTAGGGTATGTATGTATACATTCGGTTTTTTCCTGCTTGTACAGTAAAATTTTCCTAGCTTGCACAGTGTTTTCCAGCGACTCTCCCTGCGCTCCGTCTACCAGTTTTCTTCCTCTCCGGTCGCCGCGTCGTCCCCGCTGCCGTTCGTCCCCGCGTCGTCCTCCCAGCTCGCGGTCGCCTCTCGCCGCTAGTTCCCGCGTCGTCCTCCCAGCTCGCGGTCGCCTCTCGCTGCTAGTCCCCGCGTCGTCCTCGCGCTCGCCTCTGGCCGCTCGACCCCGCGTCGTCCTCGGGCTCGCCTCTCGCCGCTCGTCCCCGCGTCGTCCACGCCGCTCGTCCTCGCACAGTTGCCGCCGTCGCTGCACAGGTATGGATGAATTAATATATATACGCCTGATGTCTGGTCCCTATCTTGTAGTTTCAGCGTTCAAGAGTTTAATTACAAGCTGAAGTTGGACTCAACAAAGGTATAGTCTTTTTGTTAAAAAAGAAAAGGCAACGCCTTCGTGCTCAAAGACACGAAAAGGGTACACAAGTTCACAACAAGCCGCAACAACTCAGGTTCGAAGAGATACTGAGAGAGTGTGAAAAAGATGATAATCACAGTAATGACCCCAGATGAACAAATCCTTTCTTTGGATATTGATTCTCATAAAACTGTAAAGAATTCAAATCGTAGTTCTCTTTATATGTATAATTACTATAAAATACTTATGTACGATGCTAATTTCTCCTTTTCTTTTCAATTTTTTCAACTATTTGATGATAGGTAGAAAACGTCAAAGCTCTGCTTGAGGTCGAGGTGAGAATTTCTATATTTTCTCATATAATATCTCTTTATTTTTTTTGGGTGAATTGGTGTGTTTGTTTCTCGGGAAAATACAGGAGAGGAGCTCTGGATCATTCATCCATTTTCCCTATGTGCAAATTGGAATTAATAGCTCTTAAAAATCTGTTTTATGAGTATCAGAAAATGGCAACTGCTTTACAGTAAAGTCTTTGATATGCTGCATATACTATGATTAAACATATTATTCTTATGAAGGGAACGTTTTTTTTATGCAGATTGTTGAGGCTTTTAGACCAACGTTTCAAAGGAATTGCCCATGGTGTTGGTCAATCAAAGATATTGGGTCGGATTCATGTAGCTCCAATTAAAGTAATATATCAACCTTGATTCTATAAAAGTTGAGAATTCAGCTCGGATAAAACAGTTTTATCAATTCTTGTTTTTTTTTTTTTTTTTCCCTTTTTCGTATAGACCCTTTGTTGACAATGCAACTTTTTAAATTATTTTTTATTTTCAGTCCAACATTTTTTCTTACTAATCTTACTGTAGATTGGGAATAACTTTTATCCTTGCTCATTTATGGTACTGGATTCTCCCAATATGGAATTCCTCTTTGGGCTAGATATGCTCCGTAAGCATCAGGTAGCATTCTTCTTTCAGTGGCATAGGGCCCTAACCATTTCCGTATTTCATAATTTTTTCTCTAACCACGCAATTTATCTTCAGTGCATTATAGATTTAAAAGAAAATGTCTTAAGGGTTGGTGGAGGAGAAGAATCTGTTCCATTTTTGCATGGTTGGTAACCTAATCTCTGCATGTTCTAATTGCTTAGAAGTTGCTACTGCTCTACTTTCACATGCATTAAAGTCTTTCTTTGCAACTGAAGCATTTGGAACTTATTGTGGTCTATCTAAATCAACGAATGACATTAAAACTATGCACCAATTATTATTCACAGAAAAAGATATACCATCTCATTATCTGGATGAACAAAAATATGCCAAGCAAGCATCCAGCTCCGGTGGAACAGTGAGTATTTCCTTATCTTTATCATTTTCCCCATGAGGTCACTCCTTGTTTAACTTAATTGTAGAACACAATAGTTTAAGAAAATAATTTATTGGCTAATGTTCTGAGGACATTCAAATTTGACCCACACCCTACCAAAAACAAGAAGTGAATCCCCTGTTTTTCTCTTTTTTGATGTTTCATTACATCTTTAATGCACATGTCAACAAATCATCTGCCTGTTCTTACTCAAAAAAAAAAAAAAAATAATAATTGAGAAGCACTTTTACTATCTGTGTATTCGTTAACAGTTTTAGTTAAAGAATTAGGCCTTGAGCATATTTTTTAAGTTATGTGCTTTGTTACTTTTCAGGCGCTATCAAGAACAACAAATAAAATAAAAAATGATCCAGCAGCAGGTCAATCTACTGGTTAGTTTCTTATTGTCGTTTCCTTTGTTAGGGGGTGCCTCTTCTAATTTTGACTAAAAGTATTTTGTTAATTTCCTCAAAGTCTAATGTTCGCAGTTTCATATTATATATAATACATACACACATGTGATTTCTACTCGTTGTGACTGTGCAATTAATGCACTCAATGATATTTTTGGTTTTTCTTGTGTTTGGCAGGAAGTGTTCGTGGTGATTTGACTCAGGTAAACTTATTTTAATTTTTTATTCTTTTGGGACCGATTCTTTAATTAAAATTTAACTTTGCTATACTCTAGTTGGCTTGGCTTTCATTGCTGTCAATTTTATACTTATGTATTGCACTTGCTATAGGGACCTGATTTTGAAGCCAAAGTTGGAAGGCTTATTGAGCTTGGTTTTGAAAGGGAAGCAGTCGTTCAAGCTCTCAAGTTATTAGATGGCAATGAAGATCAAGCAGCTGACTTTCTCTTTGGGGGCTGAACTTAAAGGTATGTTTTTAGAATTTGTTTCTTCTTTCTGAATAATGTTTGTTCCCAAGTTAATTAAAAAACCAAAAAAAGAAAGAAAGTAGAATACTCATTTTTTTCATTCCTTATTCTTCTGGTTACATTAATAGATCTTTATCGACGAAGAGGACATAAATTGCTTTCGAAATGGCAAATGAAGATCACCAAATTCAAATATTTGCTATGAGAATGAAGGGTATGGAGAATAATACTATACTAGTTTGCCCATATTGGAGAGGGTAAGTGTAATAGAAATTAAATTTATTAACATATATTCTTATGCTTTCGTGAAATCTTCCGTTAATGCATGTAGAATTTAATTTTCAACTATGTAGTGCTCATTGGATGTTAGCATTGATGAATCCATCGAGTGGAACAATTGCTTGGATTGATTCCATCAATCAAAGTATACCAATTGATTTTTTAAAACTTTTACAAGAGTAAGACCAAAAACCATATATGTTTGTTTATTTGTATTTTTTTAAAATTCTTGTACTTTTATTTGATGACAATTATTGTACATAGAGCTTATAATATGTGGGGTGTCATGATTCAAAGAGAGAATTCATCGACTTTGCAAGTCAATCAAATTAAGGTATATATGATAGTTAATTATTTATGGTCCAATTATAGTATTTATTTACTTGACTAATTATATTATTTGTTTAAATTTTATTGTGAATAGTGCCCAAAACAAGCAGGAGGCTATGAATGTGGCTACTATGTGATGCTATTTATGAAAGACATTGTTAACAATCCTCGTACAAATATAACTGAATTGGTATTAATCTTTAATATAGTTTATGTAATCTATGTTTACATTTTAATATAGTTTTAATTATTTTACTAAACTTTGTTTTGTATCTAATGCTTGTAGTGGAAGTACAAGTTGCGCTATACAAGAGAAGAACTATTTCAATTGAGGCAGGAGTGGTGCATATATGTGACAATGCATATTCGTGGATAGTAGAACATATAAAATTTTACTTTTATTTTAGCTAATGTATAGTGAGATTATTTTAGATAATTATATATTTTTCATTTTGAGTATAGACCTACTTATGTTTTGAAAAGTTAATTAGTAATTGGAGATTACAGATTTATTAATAAAGTTATTGATTTGTTATTATTCGTATATATGGTCAATTTAATATATAAAACAGGATCAATCGAAAGCACAATATTTAATATATATATATATACACACGCATATTTAGGACGGTCATTTGAATAATCGTCATTGAATAATGTACTAGCCGTTATTTTTAAATTTTATTTGATATTTTTAATGACGGTCATTGTCAGTTTACAATGATGGTCATGAAATAACAACCGTCATAGAATATATTTTTTATGACGGTCATTGTCAGTTTACAATGATGGTCATGAAATAACAACCGTCATGGAATATATTTTTTATGACGGTCGCTTATTTTTTTACGATTTTTAATGACGGTCGTTGTTTATTTTTCATGACGGTCACGACCGTCATTAAAAATGCTTATTTACGATGACGCCTGAATAGATGACGGTCATTATATTTTTTTTAAAGCGTCATCGTAGCTTTATAATGACGGTTAATGACCGTCTTTAAAGCCATATTTTGGCGTAGTGTTTATTTAAAAATAAAAACTATAGTATATATATTTTTGTAAAACTATTAAAAGATAATAAAAAAAAGTATATTTAATAGCAATATTTTATAATAATGTTATTAAAGTTATAAAAAAAAATATTAAAATTAACGAAAACATTTTGTTAAATAGGCTTATAACTATTTATAAATTAGATAAGTTAACTTATTTAGGCTCCTGAATTAAATAAATTGTGTTTTTTAAATTCATTGAATCAACTTTAAATACGCTGATTTGCTAATTTGACACTTCTACCATTATATTTACTTACTATGTTGAAAATCTTGGCCTTCGGTTCCTGCTTTTTGGTGAGAACTTCACGTGTTATTTATAAGTTAAATACTAAATTCCATAATAGCCACCTAACAAGAGACGACTATTTTTTGATACATGCTACTTTAAGTATTGGCTTGTTGTATTAGCGGCCAGCTTACTCGATGTACAGTCTTGTACAATATATGCGCGCACCAATTATCCAGTTGATTGGTGCTAATTTAGAGTCTTCAGCTTGAGCTTGGAATATAATTCCCACAACTTATAGCGTTGATCCCCTTTGATATGGGATGCTCAATCACAAAAAATTAACCAATTGAATGAAGATGCCCATAATTCGAATAAACTTCACCATAACATTATTATCTATAATCAATGTAAGACTTATAATTTTATCAATAACATTCCTTCAATGAATCTTTGTATGATGTTATTTTGTAAAAGTCTAAATATTATGAGCGACTCAAACTTAAAAGGTTAAGACAATGCATAACTCTTATCTTTATATCCTTTGTAGTGCCATGCTTGCTTATATCATATTGAATGTGAAGCTACACATTTGTGGGGTTATTGGTTTTGTTTCATGTTGTTCAACTACAATTGTACAACTATGTTGTTTAACTAGATTTGAATACTTTAATACAAATCTTAAATTAGTATGGTTATATTTTTTGTCAGATTTTTAACTTCTCCAAATCTGCAATGTTTTTATCAGGTAATACTTCTGCAGAGCTTAAAAATAATCTATCTAAGAGAAGTGGCATAAGGATTGCAGAGTCTAACATCACTTATTTGAAAAATCCTCTTTTTATGCAAAGAAGAAAGATACAGGATTTTCAACATATATTGGAGAAGATTAGTAAACTAACACAAGGATGGAGTGCAAAATTTCTACGTTCAACAAGTAAGGCAACCATCATTTGTTCTGTGCTTTAATCTATTCCAGTATACACAATGATTTCTTTTAAAACTCCTCAAACTATATGCAACAAGGCTGATTCTCTTATAAAGAGGTTCTGGTGGGATAATAATTCTCAATCTAAGGGTTATATGGCTCTCAAAAAATGGTCAAAGGTGTGTAAGCCAAAAGATTTGGGAGGTTTAGGCTATCGCTCATTTTCTAATATGAACTCTGCCTTACTCAGCTGGAACATGGCTACCAACAAAATAAACTATAGGTTAGAGTGCTCCAATCTAAATATTGTTTAAGAAATAGATTTATGGATGTTGTTCCTAAACCTAGAGATTCATTTATCTAGAAGGACATATGTCATCCAAAAAGGAAGTTGTTTTCAAATTGGTAATAGTAAGGATATATAGATATGAAGAGATCCTTGGATCCCTTTCTTGAAAAATCACATTCCTTTTCCAAATTTTAATATTCCAGAAAATGTGAGTATCTCAAAGGTTGAGGACTTGGTCACTACTCAAGGAGATAGAAACTCCAAGCATTATTTGATTATATTACGGTGAATGCTATTTTTCAGTAAAGTCTAGCTACAAGTTGCTTGTCATGAATGATAATAATGTTGGGAAAAATCCTTTATGGAAAGCATTGTGAGGAATTAAGATACATGAAAGGCACAAGGTATTCATGTGAAAGATAATGTCAAAAGCTTTGCCAGTCTGAAGTAAGCTTCATTAATTTATACTTGGCATTATTATTGATTGTCCTTTATGTCATCAAGAGGATGAAACTGTCTCGCATCTTATGCAATGATGCCCTTACTTTGGGGTTCATGGAAAGGAGGAATAAGGCTAGATGCATTTCAATTTGATGATTTCTTTTCATATCTCAAGTTCATTTTGGATCCACCAAATACATTCATTAAAGACAATGAATGACAGATTTCATTTCATCTCAGCAGCTATTATAAAATATATTAGGTATGTGATGCCTTAGAAATTTTGCAGTATTTCATGACACAAATAACTTATTAGTGAGATTTCTCAAGGTTTTTCAAAGAATATTTCTTGTAGAATAGAAGATAAGATTTCCATGAGGAAGGAATCTCGCATATTCAACCATCTTAGAATTGGAACAAGCCTGAGGATCAATTCATTAAGTGAAAATGGTTGGCATTGGAGTTGTTGTAAGGAATGATCTGGGTGATGTTATTGGTGCTTGGGGAAAAGTATTGAAGGCACATTTTGTAGAAGAAGCGAAAGCAAGAGCTATTTTGCTCTCAATTGGACTAGCAAGTGCGATGGAATTTAAGAAAATAATAGTTAAGAGTGATTGTTTAAATGTAGTTAATTACCTTTCGAAAATGGATAAACAAATTTCAATTTTTAAATGAAGTTTTTTCTTTATTGTAAAATTTTTTATGTGTTATTTTGCTGTAGTTTTTTAGGTATTGTAATCAAGTAGCTAACAAAATAGCTAATTGGGTTTATATAGATCAACTTGTAGGTTATTTTAGATTTGATGATTTACCTATATGTGCAAATTAATTTTTTGTAAATTGAAATATATGTAAAAAGTATGTCAATTAATAATATTGACTTTCTTAGGGCAAAAAAAAAAATACAATTGTTCCTCGTGCTCTTTTTTTTTTTTTTTTTATATAACGTTCCTCGTGCTTTTCAGGAAAGTGAAATTGAGCATCTCGTAGAAATTTGGGACCTTGCGATTGAGGCAACTGTTTATGAGTGCCTTTTATTATTCGTTAGGCATAATGAGAACAAAAATGATTTTGTATTAGTTAGTTACATAATTATTTAAGATTTATCATTATTTAATAATTAATTTTATATAATTAAGTTCTTGTGATTAACTTTCATGATTTTGTTTTAAAAATACTGTTTAT
The DNA here is from genome assembly GCA_029378325.1 of Elaeagnus macrophylla. Classification (NCBI taxonomy): domain Eukaryota; kingdom Viridiplantae; phylum Streptophyta; class Magnoliopsida; order Rosales; family Elaeagnaceae; genus Elaeagnus; species Elaeagnus macrophylla. Next base: position 17,565,195 of record CM055642.1, read on the forward strand.
TTTTTCATATATAATTAATTTAATTATTTAATTAATTTTATTTTTAATCTCTTTAATTATAAATTTTTTTTATAAAAATTAAAAAATATATTTATTTATGTTATAGAAAAAAATACATTTTTTTATTAAAAAAATTAAAAATAAAATTTTATATATAAAATAAAGTTATATTATATAATTAATTTTTTTGTTTTTAAATAATGTTTAATTGATAGGGTGGGGTGGGTGTCTGTCTGTCGCATTAAAATTGGCAAGTTTTGAATTGCTTGAACCTTGAATTCTGTGCAGGAAATGTGCTACAGAATTTGACACCTAATCTTGGTGATTTAAATTAAATCAATATAACTTATCTTTTATCAACAACAACAAAAAAATGCTAAGTTCATAATAACAAAACAAAAAAATTGCTAAATAATATATAAAAGAAATTTGCTAAATAATACCTTCAAAAACTTTGACTTTTATTATTACTCGTTTTTTTCCCCGTTTAATTTAATTGAAGATGATAGATTTGGATCGGATAATTAATTCTAAAGAAAAATAATTTGCTTTTTTTTTCCCCCCTTTGTATAGAGGTATATGCTATTATTATTTTTTATCAATCGATAATGAGTGAGGTATATATTAATTAGTTTCAATGACAATTGATAAGTTTCACACATTATGTAAATGAGTTCGCAAATCAGACAAGCCAGTAAACATAATTCTCTTTCGTTGTTTTTTTTTTTTTTTTGCTACATACAAGCCTCGAACTCGAGAGCTCCCCCTTATTAGGGCGGTTACAATGCCATTGGGCTACCAGGGCCTTGGCAATTCTCTTTCGTTGTTGCACAACATATTATCACAACATTCCTCTTGTTATTTTGAACCAAAAAAAAAAAAAAAACATTCCTCTTGTTTTTTTTGTCCCTTATTTAATAAAAAATATTAATTTATACCATTATTTTTAAATTAATATTTTTTAGTCCTCCATTAATTAAATATATTTAATTGGTATAATTTTAAATAATAAATATAATTATACTAAAACTGGTTTGTTGTTTAGATATTATATATCGCATTTAAAAAAATGCAATCCATAAAAGTATATATATATATATATATATATAAAAAGAGAGAGAAATTCCCATAAAATAAAAAATTTACAAAAATGTTGAAAAAAAAATTTATTGTACTGTTATTTTATTTTAATAGTATAAAATTGAATTTGAATTTTACAATATTATTTTATTTTTTTTGGTCAACTGTTTTTGTAAATGTAATATTTTACAGAATTTTTCTGTATTTTTTTGGTAATTTTTTTTATTTTAACTTACTACTAAATTTATTAGTTTTGTGTCAACTTAATACTAAATTTTTTTTTTTATTTTACTATTAAATTATGTAATTTTATTTCATTTTGATATTTTGTCAGTTGAGGCATATAAAATAATAGAAAAATAAAACATGTGTTAATCATGTGACCATATTATAATTATTTTTCTAATTTTTATATATAATGTAAACAAAAAAATTTTGAAAACTGAAAAAAAAAAAAAATAATAATAATAAATTGCAACAAGGTATGTAGGTAAAAAAAAAAAAAAAGCGCTAATGAGCTATTATTAACCGCAAGATAATTGGATAATTGGTGAATAAATTGAGTAAACATTTAATTGGTCAAAGTGCACCATTCTTTTATATATATATATAAGTTAACGCTATAACTATATTTTTAGTTAAGATATTCTACTTTGATGAATTTTTCGGGATTATAAATGTTTAAATTTATCCATCCTAATAAGCCCTTTAATTTGAATTTGGAGGTAGCATATAAATACATATAAATTATAATTAAATTTATTTATTTATTAATATAATTATTTTTTAAATTAATCATATGCATGTTATTATGTAAAATTAATAGTAAATTATTATTTTAATTTCTGTAATATTTAGAATATAAAATTACAGTACATGATCTTTGTTCTTTTTATTATTTTTTAAAAAATCAAAATCATTTAAATTTTTAAATAACAAATATTTTAAAAAATAAAATATTTAGTTATTAAAAATAAAAATAAAAATAAAAATTGATAATGAAGGAAAAAGAAACGAACACAATTTAAAAGGTTCAATTTAAATTGATTTATAAATTTATTAGATGGGAACGAGTTATAAATTTTAAGACCTAATTTTTACCGGCTGGATTCTTAATTTTTAAAAGTTAACTTTATTAATTTAATTTTAATTTTAGTGCAAATCCAAACAAAACTCAGGATATATTGGTATTATATGGCCACTAGAAAAGGTCAATTTCTAGCTACTACCGTCTAGTTACCAAGTTTCTCAGCTCCATGTACATCTATCAATATACGTATTTAATTCAACTTTAGGCTCTAGCCGTCCAACTCCAACAGTTGACACAGCAACGAATTATTGAATAAATGAAAAGAAAAATGCTAAGTATAGAATAAAGCAAATAATTGTCAGATAAAAATATTAAAATAAGGCAAAGTTGTCGTACTCATCAACTGTAAATAATCGTCTTTAGATTTTTGTTTTTGTTTTTGTTTTTTGAAAGAGTCTTTAGATTATTCCTCTTGGCTTATTTATGAACTCCAAAATTGACAGCTGAAATTCCCAGTTACATGCTATCAAAAAATGTCATTGATTTCAAGATCAAAAGGTGGAATATTATTATATTATTATTTTTCATAATATTATTATATTATTATTTTCTACAAAGTACAAACTGTTCCACCTCATATTGAGAGACAAATATGCTACAGAATTGTAAATAAAAGTTCCATTGCCCCCACTAAACTATGTCAGTGGTTTTTATTTTATTTTATATAATAATAAATTATATAACTCATATTATGGAGATCTACCTTATATTTGCATATTTTATAAAAAAAAAAAACTTTAAAATTATTTGAATAAAAATATTAATATTTGACAAAAATATTTAAATTTTAATTTTATAAAAATATTATCGATATCGATGAATATTTGAAAAAAAATTTCAAAAATTATAAATATTTACAATATTTTTTTGAAAAATTTTATAAAATTTTAATAAATATTAAAATAAATAATAATACACTAATTTAGCTAAAAAAATCATTAAAATAACTTAGCATATATAACACATATAATTGACATATAATAATATTGAAACATAAATTCAATCTTTATTTAATAAATATAAATATAATTTATATAATATATCTCTAAATGCATTAAATTACACGCAATACAAATATATATAAATATTTAATTAAAATAATTTTAATTGGTTGTAGGCTCAAATTCTGAAGGCTATATAAGCATAACATTAATAAAGACACAGTAATTATACCATAAAATTAAGTAATAATAATTTTGTTTATAAATTATTAATATGTCATAGGTTGGTTGATTTCTCTAAACAGCATCTCCATATAAAGAAAATTCTATATTAATCTAATTCCTATAATACTTAAGATATTCATTCCGAAATAAACATAGATGATATATCATAATGAAATTCTTACTAAAAATTTCAATTATAAACAAAAACACTTGCTTTCACATTGTAACTTACTGCAAAGTTTTTTTTTTTTTTTTGCATTTTTATTGATATGTATCGATATTTTAATCACTATTATTGAAATTTTTGATAAAATTTTAGAAAATAATAAAGCAAAAATATTGAAATTAATATTCCAATATTTTGGACGAAATCAATTTCAACCCCATACCATTTATATTTTGATTTTACAAAAATTTCTATCAAAATATCGAATTTTTTCATCCATGAATATTACTGAATCAGAGGGTTACTTTGGAGCTCACAAATTTTATGAAAAAAGAAAATTTTGAATTTACCTATCGCCCTCTAGATTGCTGTAATAGTGGAGAGAGTAGGGTAAATGGCAACTACAAGTGGAACTAATTTAGTGATTTTTTTTTTCAATGGATAAGCACTATTTTGGACAAAGAAAAGGAAGGATTATTACTTCTTTTAAAATTTGAACCCACGATTCTTTAAAAATAAAATACTCTAATCTATCATCCGAACCAGGCAAACAAAATTAGTGATTATCAAAAAAGCACCACAAACCAAAGAGGAACATGATTATTTCTTTAATTCTTGATTAAACCCATAAATAACATAAATCTATATATTCCATATCTATATATATACTATATATAAAAATTTAAATTATATTTAAATAAATTTTAGACAAAAATACCCTTAACATTTTTTACAATAACATATATTATCCTTTTTATTTTATTTTAAATATTAGAAAAAGTTAAGATCAGTGCTTACCGTAATCTTTTAGATAATGACTTATATTATCATTTATATTTGATTTTAAATTTTGAAAAAAATTTAAGATCCATTATCATATTTATTTTTGATATATATGCATGGATGAAAAAAGATCCACATATTTTGGTGAAAATTTTCGTAAAATCAAAGTATGAAATCAATATAAGATAAAAATCGATTTTATCCAAAATATTAAAAATATAAGTAAAAATATCAATAAAATTATCAAAGTATCGATTTTGGTATTTTTGCTTTTTTTTTTTTTTTTGAAATATCATCAAAAACTTTGATAATATTGGTAAAAACATCGATAAATATAGATAAAAATGTATAAAAATTTGTAGTAATTTACCATATGAGAATATGTTTTTTTTTATTTATTTGTTTGTAATTAAAAAATTTGGTAAAAATCTAATTATGAAGAATACAAATATGATGACTTTCAACATTGATAACATAGACATTCATTTTATAATGAGTATCTTTTATATTATAAGAATTAGATTAATTTAAAATTTTCTTTATATAAAGATATTGTTAGAAAAGATCAACCAATTTATACATAACATAACACATTAATAATTACAAGTAAAACCATTATTACTTAATGTCATGGTATGATTATTATATTTTTATTGATGTTGATACTTTCATAGCTATCAGATTTGAGCCAGCTAGAAAAATTTGTTTTAATTAAATATTTATGTATATTTGTATTGCATATGACTTAATGCATTTAGAGTTATATTATATATTATATATTTATATTTGTTAAATAAAGAATGAACTTATATTTCACTATTATTATATGTTTATTATGTGTGTTATATATGACATAAATATGTTATTTTGATGAAAAATTAGTTAAACTAGTATATTATTGTTTATTTTAATATTTATTAAATTTTTATAAAATATTTACAATAATTTTCGTAATTTTCTTCAAACATCCATCGATATCGATAATACTCTTGATATTTTCGAAAAATTAAAGTCTTGAAATTTTTGTTGATATTAATATTTTCAACCATGTATATATGTATGTATTGATTAAAGAATTTTTACAATAATATCTCTAATTAACTAAAAAAATTATAGATAATCTTTTTTACGTAATTGTAATTATATTAAATAAATTTTAAATATATTGTAAAAATTAAATAAAAAATAAAAATAAGTTAATAGTTTACACGCAAAAATTCATGTGTAAAGCATGTGTCTTTAAATATTTATATATAAAAGTTTGAATCACATTTAATAATTTTTTAAAAAAATTATCCCTATATTTTAAATTATTAACATTAGTTACCCTTTTAGGATATATTATCATATTAAATAAGGATTATAAATATGATAAAGAAAAAAAAAACATCTAATAAAGATTCTAATTATGACATCCAATAAGAATTATAAATATTATTTTACTTTGATAATTAATTTAGAAACACAAGAAAAATTAATTTCGTATTTATTTCAAATATATTATAAAAATTTACTAAAAAATTAAAATAAATAAAATAATTCGTGGGCAAGACATGTATTTTTAACTAGTAATATGTGTGTGTCTAAATTATACCTCGAGTTTTTGACAAAAATATCCTCAATTTTAAGATAATGATAGTTTTTGCCCCTTTTTATTTATTTAGTTTTAAGAAAAGAATTTTATGAACATTAAAATATATTTTATACTGTGACATATACTATAATGCATAACAAACACATTTTATGTTAGAATATTAGTTCAACTAAAATTATAAATAATTTACGTGTTATTATTTTCTATCTATTAAACACATTTTATGTTATAATATTAGTTCAACTATTATTATAAATAATTTAAGTGTTATTATTTTCTAGCTATTAAAAAATGTTAAGAGTAAATTAGAAAAAAAAAAAAAAAAATTAAGGCCTTATACATGCACTTATTCATAAGTAGTAGTATTTAAAATTGACGAACATCATATAGATTACTTTTTTTTTTTTTTCATGAGTTTTGTCTTTCTTATGTTGCTTATATAATTTATGATGAAGACTCAATTTTTTTTTGTTTTTTATGAACACGAATAGTAATTCACTATGGAGGCTTTGTTTTATTATTTGCTTAATTGTTTTTAGACAAGAAGGGCAAATTTGGTATATTTAAATATTTTTATGGGCAATGTTCTCGGAAAAATTAAAATAGTTTTAAAAATGAGTAATTGAATGGAAACAATACAACAGGGCTATTAAATAGAGCTAGAGAATCAAATTTTGAGAAAATAGGAGAAAATGAGTGTTTTCCTTTCCCTTTCATGCACTTTTTGTTATTATAAAAAATGAAAAAGAGAAAAGACTCTTATTTCCCCCATTCCATTTCCCATTTGGTGCACAATTCTTTTTTTTTTTTTTTTTTTTAAATTACCTAAAAAATAATCCTAATATTTGTAACAATAAAAATAACACTTATTTTAAAATAAAAAGAATATAAATTAGTATTAAGAGATACTATTATTATTATTATTATTATTATTATTATTATAAATTTTAGGGTGTTAATTTTATGATTTTTCCACTTGTTTTAGGTGAGGTGATACTAAGGTCTCTAAACTTGTGTTTTTTAGACATAAATTTTCAACTAGTATAATTAAATCCTACTTTTATAAAGGAAAAAAGTATAATTTAGTCTAAATTTTAAAGATTAAAGTGACTCATTTTAGTAAAATTAAAGACTAAAATATTTTATTTTAGTAAAATTTAGGGACTAAAATATACCAAATACATAAATTTAGGAATCAAGATAATTTTTTTCTGCACTGTTATCTAAATTTGTGGTCATGGATTCCAAACTAGAACACTTGAAATTGCCCAAACATTTGTTTCTTTTATGCTCTGCAAGTGGCTGTTAAATGGAGGAATAAATAAATATACATGGAGGGTGATGCAAAGAATGTTATTGATGCTTTCATGCTTGGAGCTGGGGCACACCGCACATCAGCTGCATCCTGTGTCTACTAATTTGTTGGATGATTTAAAAAGACTTGCATGTATTTTATATTATTTCAATTCGTTGGTTACCTAGAGATATTAATTTCTTAGCTCATGAAATTGTTAAAAGGGCTTTTAATTGTCATTATAATGGCAAAGTTCAACTTTCACTATTGCCATAAAATGTAGCAGCCCTTGTAAAATCTGTTTTTATTTAAACAATGGCAACGTTTGCTGCCTCTTTTCATAGGGGAAAAAAAATACTCTTATCAGAGCCTGGTCTGATGTGCTGATTTTTTCTATTATAATAAAAATTATTTTAAAGTTCGATCTAGAAAAAAAAAAAAACCCTATAATCCAACCATTTCCAAACATAAAATTGAACTTAAATAGAGGCCAAACTATTTTATTGGTCTTCAATTTGAACTAAATGTATACAAAAATTTTCAAATTTTTAAATGTATGATTTGGTTATCAAATTTTCACAAATAAATCTTTAAAATTTTCAATCATACAATTTAGTTCCAAATTTTTAAAATTTTACATATAAGTCCTAAAATTTTGATTTATAATATATATTTTAGTAGTCAAGCTATAAATTATATGTAAATTATTAAAATGTTAGAAACTAAATTGTAAAATTTAAAAATATAGAAGTACAATTTTAAAAACTTGATAATTAAATTATAATATTTAAAAATTTTGAAATCTGTGTATAAATTGAATCAAAGTTTTAAGAACTAATGCAATAGTTTAGTCTTAAACAAAAGAAACATTAATATTAAGATGTCAAATAAGTTGCTTAGGTGTCAATTTATTAAAGTTGGACCATTTAGCTCACAAACTTAAATATCGTTTTGTATTTTTGAACGGTCTTGTTATTAACCGGGACAATGAAAAATATTTGAATGTAAAAAAATATAATTGAAATTCAAACGTATGATTTGCTTTTTATTTTTTATAATTAATTGAAAAAATTTAAATAAGGTTAATAAAAAAATTAAATAAGTTGGATTTTTAATTTAACGCATTTAAAAATTAAATAAATTTAATAAAGCTGCATCTCGCTTAATAGGCGTTGAATCAGCACTATTTTGACACCCCTAGTTTATTCAATCTAATCATTCACCCGCAGCGATTTGAAAAACTGAAAAAACGTATGCGAGTCTAAATTATAAAATAGATTGCATAAAAGTTAGAACACTTGCAAATAATTGACTAGAATGACAAATATATTTTAATGTATTGAAAAAACTGGAAATCATATTTTAATTTAAAAAAAAAAAAACTATGACACGAGGGAAAAAAAAGAAAACAACTATAAAACTACCCAAAACTATCATTTGAAAATTTCAGAAACAGACAACTTTAAATTAAATATTTTCATCCAACAAGGTACAGTTCAAATTGCAATAGCTAATATAATCGTGCAAATCAATCAAAGGAATCAAAATTAAGAGACAATTTGCTTACCGATCTGTCTCTCTAATTGAAAGAAGATGTTTCCAAATTTCAAATCACCATATCCATGGAACTCCAAACAAGTCAGCCAGCTAGACAAAGCTAACAAAACCTAAATCAGACCCATTTGCTAACAATTCAACACAATATCAAGTTATCAACCATTGCTTCAAACCCACTGCAAAACCTTTCAAACTCAAAATAAATAATTGTCTTTTCTCAACACGCAATCACTCATATGTGCAAGTCCAAAATGGCAACCAAAGCCACAGAACCCACCGCCATAAACCCAAGGTCTTCCCGATCTCCACGAACCCATCAAACAATCCACACATCTTCAACCTCCTTCGACCAACCTTCAACCTCTAACACCCTTAGTGCCCAATATACCTCTACTTCTAGCTACAAACACTCCTCAGACACCGCCTCAATCTCTAGCCGAACTTCACTCACTAGTCTCCGTGCAAGTCTTCCCGATAACCCCCACATCTACGATTTCCGGGAAATTGCCTCCGCCACTAACAATTTCTTATCCAAACGCCATACTACCTCAACTCCTTCATGGCGGTGTACTCTTCGCGGCAAAGACGTTATCGTGTTTCAACGCAAATATCGCCTCAAGATTGAAACTTCCGAGCTCAGAGAACGACTTTCCACAATCTGTCGGAGCCACCACACCAGCATAACCAAACTCCTCGGTGCTTCTGTCTCTGGCGAATATAACTACTTGGTTTATGAATTTATCAGCGGTGTTAATTTATCGGATTGTTTGCGAAACCCTAGAAATCCTAATTTCACTATCCTCTCGAGTTGGATTTCGAGAATGCAGGTCGCGACAGACATCGCTCATGGACTCGATTACATTCATCATAATACCGGGTTAAGCATCAGATTGGTGCACAAATACATCAAGAGCAGTAGTGTGATGATAACTGAACCTTCTTTTAACGCCAAGATCTGCCACTTCGGTGCCGCTCAGCTCTGCGGTGAAAGCGATGCGTTCGACGATGCTGAACCGACGGCGTCGACTAAAATCAGCGAAATTGAGGAAGTGAAAACCGAGGGTTCGGAATCGAAGCAAGCAATGGGAATGAAGCGTACGGACAGTCGGAGAATGCAATTCGAAGGAGTTATGGGATACATGTCGCCTGAATTTCAGTCGACGGGAACGGCGACGCAGAAGTCTGATGTGTACGCGTTTGGGGTGGTGATATTGGAGTTGTTGTCTGGTGAAGAGCCATTGAAGTACAAATTCGAGAAGAGTAAAGGCGAGTTTATAAAGAAGTCAGTGATTGAATCAGCGAGATTGGCGGTTGAGGAAGGGAGAATGAGGCAGTGGATCGATCTGAGATTGAAGGACTCGTTTCCAGTGGAAGTGGCTGATAGGCTTACACGTTTGGCGTTAGATTGTGTAAACGTGAATGCTGATCAACGGCCCGATATGGGACGCGTGGCAGGGAAGATCTCGAAGCTTTATTTGGAATCTCGGACATGGTCCGACAGCGTAAGGGTTCCTACCGATATTTCGATGTCCTTAGTACCCCGATGATTAATCAGTTCATAAAAAAATTGAAGAAAATGATTTGAATATATTTTCTGTGCCGATCATTTGTTTTTTCCTTCCAAACTGGAGAATTGTTGACTTTGATCTTTTCTTACGGGTTTCTATTGGGTTTGATTATGAGACTCAACTGATTGCAGAGTGCATTTATTCTTGGGGAAATGGCCGTAGTATATGACTAGTGTCCAGAATATAATATTAAAGAATTTTTTTTTTTTTTTTTTTAATTTATCAGAAGATTTGTTAATTTTGATTATAGTGTTTGTATAATTATTTAATTGATTTGGGAGAATTTAGGTTTTTCGTTCGTCACTTCAGGCTTTTTCATTTGCCGGTGTTGTAAAAACTTTGTTTAGTATCAATACAATAGCAACAGAAAAAGGAGAAAGACAACTAAGGTGATGGATTTTCATTGAATAACTTCGCATCTTATTTAGAGCTCATGCATGTATAGATACACATTCAAAGATATAATTGGTGCTAATTTTTAAGTGGTTTTACAATAAATTAACATTAAAAAAAATTATTATGTCGTGATAATTCAAGGTAATGATGAAATACATGAAAGTGAATGTTACAAAGAAAGAAGAAAATGGATATTCTTTATATCTCTCACTACTCTGCCTGCGATTGAACCAACCAATAATTCCTTGGATCGACATCTCACTTTTTCAAATCATTATCTGACCTGAATTGATTAGACCCAGGTCAAATTGCCAACTTATATAAAGCAAGGGCACAAATAAAATAAATAAATTATGTTTTTCTATACAAGTTTTTGACATGCTTTAGCCATTACAACTAGTGTTCTTAGAATCTTTCAAAGAACTTAAAAGATTCAATCTTCAAAAGATAGTTTTTAACAAAGCAGAAGTTGAAAAGAAAGAGATATTTCAACGTCAAAGACATACTTCTGCATTTTTTTCCCTCTTATTTCTGGGAGATTCGGATGGATTGCATCTGCAAAAGAATTCAAATTTACAATCTTCATTAAACAACCCAGAATTATAAGTTGAAAAGGAAATTATAACAAATACAAGGGACAACCAATATATTCATGACTCAAAATATCAAGTCAATAATTGTAGCATATTAATGTATAATAAATTCTACAAATTTGTAAGAGAACATCATATAGCGAAACCAAAGCCAAATCATACGGAAGTATATCGTCAAATCAAAGTCAAAACTACAATACTTTTGCTTTTTATATCAGTTTCATCCCCTTTAAGTTCAAAATCACTGAGCTTGTTACCATAAAAAAGAGTACAAGAGTTTGTGTACGCAAAAAGGCAAGATATATAAACATTTAAGATCAAATGTACAGTTCAATAATGCAGGTTTAGATTATTCTTTTAGATGTATACCTACAGAGTTACGATAACCCGAAACCTTCAAATGAGACTAAAACAATTTTTTTTTTAATACAAGAGTCTAAAATAAATGAATCATACAGAACATGCAAATGACTTCCAAAATAATCCAACTTTTCAAAATGGTCCGTAAAAGCAAAAACTAAACAGTGCAAACAAAAGGAAAATACATGTCAAATCAAGCTTTTGTATATTTTGTGCAGCTTTAGTACAACAAACCGGGGAAACAAATATGATTATTGTTTGAGCGTAAAATTAGAAATATAAAATGTTGACCTAATTTTATAATTATTAATTAATAAAAATTAATTAAATTATGTGATGTATATATAATATATACATTAAATTATAATAAAAAAATATTTTTGTTTACTATTTTTTTAGTCAATCATGAACAAGACTTTTGAACACTAAAATATCAAGTTGACACGTTAAGATTAATTTAAAGTCGCCAAAACCGAGATCAATTGACATCCCTGCTGTTTACCAACAAAAAAAATTTGACACCCCTGCTTAATTTGTTGTAAATGTTCATGGTCACCACGAAAAGCTCAAGTGGAAGCAATCTTGATTGCTTGTAACTGGATTTGGGTCTCTGGGAGTGAGTTCATATTTGAAACTGACTGCCTGCAAGCTGATTAGATGTTGAACTTTAAAACCCTTGTTATGTTAGAAGGAACTCTGGTAGACGAGATTAAGAAGATGATGAGTATGAAAATAATTCTTAGTTTTTTCTTTAGTGGTAGAGAAACTATGGACCATTTAGAACTAGTTCTCTTATGTGTTGAAAGTAGCAAAGTATTTTTAATGGTGTTTGATATGATCGGAAACTAGTGCTTCATTACAAAAATAATTGCTAAAATGCCACTAAAAACCAATTTTAACAATTTTTTGTCATATACCTAAGTGTTTTTCTCCGAACCACTTCTAAAATAAGCACTTCCAAATGATCCCCTAATAAAATTGCTCACTTCTCTACTGATAATGTTAAACTTTTTTCAAATATAGCTTGTTGGCATAATTTCAGACCACATATCACAATATAACCAACAAAATCCATACTTTTAGCTTTTAGCATATAATCTCATATTATAAAATGTGAGTTAATCATAAGGTAACATGTCACCTTTATCTGTAAAATGATAAAAAGTGATAAAAACAAATTTCAATACACCAAAACTTGGACATATTATTAGGTGAATAGTTAAAATAGTCCCTTTCTTTATGCAATAAGTGTTATTTAGTCCTCTAATTTATAAAAGATGTTTTAAGTTCATTTGTGAAAAAGTTTTTAATTACGGATCTAATAAGCCTAGAGGGGGGTGAATAGGTTATTTTCAATTTTCAACAAATATTATATAATCTAATTACAACGGCCAGACATGCAATCGCGTGTAAAGATAAATGCGGAATAATAAAACGACACACGATATTTTTAGGTGGAAACAACCTAGGCCACAACAATGACCTAAGAGGAAAACCACCGGTCCACCGGACCACCTAACTATCCACTATGAAAATAATGTTCAATTACAACCATAGAGTCCAGAAACTACCCGTCGCAGATAGATCCCCCTTTCTGTAATTTACTTACGAGCCGCTTGCTCCTTTCACAGCCTCCAATAGTTAGATGTCTGGATCCGGACCAACGTTCCGATCTACTTGAGTCACACAAGATCAACCGAACCCGTCACCTTCAGTAATTTCGAGTCACACGAAATACTGAAGCCGTCACCTGTAACGTTAGCACAATAACACAAGTGCAATGCGTGTCCTAGAGCGGATTCAAACAATGAATAATCCTAACTAGCAAATATACTAACATGCGATGTAAAAACAATATCAGCTAGCAAACCCTAGAACATTCAATTAAGCTCAATATCATGCAAATCAATTAGGCATATGAATATAACATGAGAAAGCCTAAGAACAATAGATGAAGAGAATAAGCACAATTCAGATGCTAGAAAGTATTAGTGCTGTATAATTCTAAATGCTCAAGTTGATTGATTATGCACAAACATCCCTTCACTTATATAGAGTCCAATCCTAGCTCAAATAGGATTTGCAATTCACTATAACTCTATTCTTATCAGGATTTACCAATTACCACAATTATCCTCAAATAAAAATTCTGTTCTGAACATTAAATGTGGTCAATTAGGTAAAAGAAACATAAGGGTCGAATTAAGAAATAGAGTTTGAGTAGGAATATAATACTGGCTCGATCGATCGACAGGCCGTCTCGATCGATCGAGAAGGTCTCGATCGATCGATACACAAAACTCGATCGATCTAACTCAAACAGAGAGAACCTGGATCGAGGTTGTTCTATACTCGATCGATCGAACATGGTTCGATCGATCGGTCCAATTGCTCGATCGATCCAGTCCAAACAGAGAGCACCTAGATCGAAGTTGTCTCAGTCTCGATCGATCGATCACTCGATCGATCGAACAATACTCTCGATCGATCGACCAACATGTGCACAATTACATTTTTCGTTACGATCCATACTAAGTGTCGTGCTCAATTGTGTGCAGATGTATGCATGATGGAATATTATACCTGTCATATGGGCGTTGCAAGCTTGGTGACTCCATCATCACGTGTGGTCTGAATAATTGTTGAATTCCTATTCTAGATTACAATCAAACATTTTGTCCACGAAAATTGCCAATACAAAATAAACCTTACAATCTCCCCCTTTGGCATTTTCGTGTGACAAAATCACTCTCTCACTACATAACGCTCAAGGTTAAAATATCATTACATCAATTACATAGTGGACTGTCTAAGATCTGGTGGACCATCTTTGCTTGATACTTGATACGCTCGGTCCACTGAAATTAGACAAACAAATAGCACACAATTTTGGCTTGAAAGCCTCATTGCTTATTAGTTCAGTGTACATAAAGGTGCGAATGAAATATAGTGTATGTGCAACATGAATCTTTCTCCCCCACAACTAATAAATGCAACATCTCCCTCTAAATCTAATCTCATAGCAACATGAACCTTTCTCCCCCTTTTTGGCATACGAAATTGACAAATCATGAAACACTAAAGATGATAAGGGTCACTCTCAACAAGGTGGGCTAAAAATGCATAAGAGCACACATGTATATGTCCAAAGCATGTAGGAGGAATTGCATAAGTCCAAAGAAGAATAATGAAATATGTATGCAATGACTCCCCCTAAGTTCTATGACTCTCTAGACGAAAAACAAATTCAAAAGAAATTTTTTTTTTTATTTACCACACAAAGTAATGAACTCATTTAACACGAATAAGCATACAACCAATTGAAAAAATTATTTTTGCTTAAATTTTGATTATTCATTGTATTAGCAAAATAAATAGGTCACATAAGCACACTAACACATATAATGACATATTGACATTCACTTAAGGTAGTATACAAATGTGAACTCCACTTGTATTCCAATAATTTCATTTATGACCAATTTTAAGAGACTCAAAAGAAAATAAGTTCATCTATCATGCTAAATCATAATTGAGTCATCAATCTTACATAATAACATATGTCTATGAAAAAAGAGATTTTTTTTTTTTAAACATTTTTGCTCTTTCTTTTTGTACATGCCAAATAGAATTTCTTAATTAATTTTTTTTTTTTTTTTTAAAAAAAAAAAACATGTACGAGCCATAAATCTAATACGATGACTTTCACACTAGTTATGAGGTAGCCCTCTCCGCTCACTACGATAGCTTCACACATCATAGTAGGTAGCCCTCTCAATACTAGTTATCTCCCTAAGATGAAATATTTAAAAAATAAGAAATAGAGCTCAATATAATTTCGCAATCAAGATTAGCTCAAGTCTTAGAGTCTTTCAGAATTAATCATAAACTTCATAGATGACATACATGAGTGTTCAGTGGGTGTGTGCATAAGTTCAGTCAATAGTGTCATCATATGGTAACAAAGTAAATATGTGCAGAATTTTGAATTTTAGCATAGAATATACAATGAGAATCAAAATAAGCCACAAAAGATAAGGTTGTAAAAGTATAAGCATCATTTGAATCCAAAACCTTGTAGACCTTTTTTTTTTTTTTTTTTAATCCAAAAAAAATTAACAACAAAAAAAGAAATAAACCAAAAAAAATACTCACCTAGGGTCATTTAAGCACTCAAACAAAAGTACCTAGGTGGTCTAGCAATATTGATCAATTGATAGGAAACATGCAATCTTTCCTAACCCAAATTTTCATGAATTTTGATTTCTTTATGTTTTTGGGTTGAGACTTAATTGCATTAGATTTTAAAGGCATACTCTTAGGCTCATATTTCCTATTCAAATTCAACATAGGCATGGTATGATGATAATTATGAGTTCTATACCTATAAGCATGAAGATGATCATTAAATCGAAAAGCATTCATCAAAAATCTACAGTTAGGTCGAATATGGCCTTTTCTACCACAATGATGACAAACAGGCACAAACTTAACAGTTTTAGCTACTACAATTTTAGTGGGTGTTTGTGCAGAATTTGTAGCAGTAGAGGTAAAGTTAGATGACCTTACAAATGTAGTTTTTGAAGTGGAAGGTGTACAGTTTTCATCTTGGAAACCAAGTCCACGAGTATCACCGAAAGGCTTACCAATGCTCAACATCTTATCAAGTCGTTCAGCTCCAATTGTTAATCTTTTGACAGTTTCCTTTGATTGCTCCAATTCCTGCACAAGCTTTGAATTTTCCTGTTCAATACCTGCAAGACTTAAACTTAACTTGTCAAAATGCTCAGACAGTTCAACTTTTTCTTTTTCTAAAACTGATAAATTAAGGTCTTGCAAATTGATTTGTTCATTCAGCTTTGTTACAGTTATGAGTAGTTTATCTTTTTCTTTCTTGCATTTAATTAAATCAATAAATAACTCCTCAAAACTGTTTGCATTAAATTTATCAAGGATTCGTTTACTTCCCTCTTCATCTGAGTCAAAGTCTGACTCACTGGAGTATCCACCAACAGTTGATGTAAAAGCTACGTAGTTAGAGTTGACATTTTCTGAACCACTAGCTTGGTCTTCATCACTTTCTGTGTCACTAAGGGTAGCATTGAAAGCGTTTCTTGTTTTCTTCTTCTTGTTGGCACAATCTGCTGCATAGTGTCCAAAACCATTGCATTCAAAACATTTAGGACCAGTGGGTTTAGATTTCTTACCTTCTGAACTCATTGGCGTGAATTCTCTTCCCTTACGATATCTTGATTTTTCTTTAATCTGTAGATCCTTTTTGTTGAACATTTTCTTGAGTTTTCTAGCTAGAGTGAGTAGATCTTCATCTTCTACATCATCATCACTATCGTCAGCTTCGGTGGTTTTGAGAGCAATTCCAATGTTCTTTTTGGGTGCTGGAAAGTTCATCTCAAATGTTTGAATTGACCCAACTAGTTCTTCAATCTTCATGGTGTCAATGTCTTTGCTTTCCTCTATCGCTGTAACCTTTGCTTCAAAGCGTTCTGGTAATGAGCATAAGACTTTTCGAACCAACCTGCGTTCATCAATTTTATCTCCAAGATTTGAAGAAGAGTTAGCAATATCACATAAATTAGCATAAAACTCAGAAAACGTTTCATCCTCCTTCATTCTAAGATTTTCAAACTTAGTAGCTAGCATGCGAAGTTTTGTTCGTTTAACTTGGGACGTGCCCTCATGGGCAACCTCTAGAGTGTCCCAAGCAGCCTTAGCAGTTTCAATATCAGAAATACGTCGGAATTCATCCGGAGACACAGCACTAAAAATAGCATTGATGCCCTTTTGGTTCCAGCCACTACCAATTTTATCTTGAGAAGTCCAATCAATTCTAGGTTTAAGTGTGACTACACCATCCTTAGTAACCGTAGGTGGTTCCCAACCATAAAGCACATAATTCCATACACTTTCATCTAAGGAACGTAAAAAGGCTCTCATACGAGCCTTCCAATATGGGTAGTTAGACCCATCAAAATAAGGTGGACGGATTGTAGAAGAACCCTCTCTAAAATGATCCATAATAAGGTCCTAGGCAACACTAAGTATATCTAGTGACCCGCTCTGATACCAATTGAAAAAGTTTTTAATTACGGATCTAATAAGCCTAGAGGGGGGTGAATAGGTTATTTTCAATTTTCAACAAATATTATATAATCTAATCACAACGGCCAGACATGCAATCGCGTGTAAAGATAAATGCGGAATAATAAAACGACACACGATATTTTTAGGTGGAAACAACCTAGGCCACAACAATGACCTAAGAGGAAAACCACCGGTCCACCGGACCACCTAACTATCCACTATGAAAATAATGTTCAATTACAACCATAGAGTCCAGAAACTACCCGTCGCAGATAGATCCCCCTTTCTGTAATTTACTTACGAGCCGCTTGCTCCTTTCACAGCCTCCAATAGTTAGATGTCTGGATCCGGACCAACGTTCCGATCTACTTGAGTCACACAAGATCAACCGAACCCGTCACCTTCAGTAATTTCGAGTCACACGAAATACTGAAGCCGTCACCTGTAACGTTAGCACAATAACACAAGTGCAATGCGTGTCCTAGAGCGGATTCAAACAATGAATAATCCTAACTAGCAAATATACTAACATGTGATGTAAAAACAATATCAGCTAGCAAACCCTAGAACATTCAATTAAGCTCAATATCATGCAAATCAATTAGGCATATGAATATAACATGAGAAAGCCTAAGAACAATAGATGAAGAGAATAAGCACAATTCAGATGCTAGAAAGTATTAGTGCTGTATAATTCTAAATGCTCAAGTTGATTGATTATGCACAAACATCCCTTCACTTATATAGAGTCCAATCCTAGCTCAAATAGGATTTGCAATTCACTATAACTCTATTCTTATCAGGATTTACCAATTACCACAATTATCCTCAAATAAAAATTCTGTTCTGAACATTAAATGTGGTCAATTAGGTAAAAGAAACATAAGGGTCGAATTAAGAAATAGAGTTTGAGTAGGAATATAATACTGGCTCGATCGATCGACAGGCCGTCTCGATCGATCGAGAAGGTCTCGATCGATCGATACACAAAACTCGATCGATCTAACTCAAACAGAGAGAACCTGGATCGAGGTTGTTCTATACTCGATCGATCGAACATGGTTCGATCGATCGGTCCAATTGCTCGATCGATCCAGTCCAAACAGAGAGCACCTAGATCGAAGTTGTCTCAGTCTCGATCGATCGATCACTCGATCGATCGAACAATACTCTCGATCGATCGACCAACATGTGCACAATTACATTTTTCGTTACGATCCATACTAAGTGTCGTGCTCAATTGTGTGCAGATGTATGCATGATGGAATATTATACCTGTCATATGGGCGTTGCAAGCTTGGTGACTCCATCATCACGTGTGGTCTGAATAATTGTTGAATTCCTATTCTAGATTACAATCAAACATTTTGTCCACGAAAATTGCCAATACAAAATAAACCTTACAATTTGCTTATAAAAAAAAATATTCTAAAGTCCTTTTACTTATAAAAAAGATGTCAGGTATGGACAAAATTAATTTTCCATCCAATTTTTTCCTTAAATCTAACGGAATAATATATATGTCACCTGCGTGTTTATATTTTTCGATAGATATATATCAAATTAAATAATTTTTAATTAAAAATTATTCTAATTTTTTACAATTTCTTTCTATTAAACTTAAATAAAATTTTCACTGTCTAATTTGTGATTTTAAATATTAATTAATAAAAGTTTTATTTAAATCTTATTGAATTCGATCAAACTTAAATAAAATTTTTATTATCTAAGTTGTAACTTTAAATATTAGACAATTAAAATTTTTATTTAAATTACATTGAAAATTTTATTTAAGTATTTTTTGAAAACTAAAAAAATTAAGTAATTTTTTAATTAAATATTAATTTTTTTTACGTATATATATATTGAAAAATATAAATATGCATGTGACACATCTGCTAATCCATTAGATTGGATGGAAAATTAATTTTGTCATTGCTTGACACATTTTTTACAAATGAAGGGACTTAAAAATATATTATTTTAAAATAAAAAGATTTAAAGATATTTTTTATAACCTATAAATTAAATGCTATATTTTATAAAAACAAAAGAATGACACTTTTTTTATATTTTTCATAAGTACAAAATGAAATATTTAGTGCTTTCATTTCGGGGTCAGAGCTCTAGTACATCTAAACTTCCACGTTCATATAGTACAAACTCTCTTCTTTTTCTCGATGAATCAATATACAATATATAGCAAATGATTCTACAACAAAACTATAGCAATAAAGCCCTACTACTAAGAGTTACTTTAATCAAATCCTACGTTGTCGGTATAATGTGCTGTGCAATGTTACTTAAGAGTTGTTGTAAGCTGTAGAGAAACCTTCTGTTGTCTTCTCAAAATCTTCAGAGGGAAGTAGCAAAATTTCGAATATATGTACAGAAGCAATGGTTGTGAAGGATTGAATCTACTTCTTTTGGAAGGTTACCAACAAAATCAATGCAACAATACGACTGATTAGACCAGCTGCAATGAGACCAAATAAACACTTCCACCAATGGTTAAGATCATAGCTATTTTCCTTAAGCGCCCCACATCTTGTAATAAGCCACACACCAGCGTATCTGATTTGTAAGAAAACATAATGCAATTAAAAATAAGATCAAACATAGAGATGTCAAATGAACTATGCTCCTTTTAGTTCAGCTCAACTTTAGGCGAATTGTAGATCAGCTAAGCTCGTTTAAATTTTACGTGAAATAAAAAGTTCAACTCAAATCATATCATTTTTAAATGAGTTGGATTGAACAACTCATTTTAATTTTTGAAAAATAAAAACATTTATAATTTTGTTTAAAAATAAGAATATCAGTACAAATATTATATTTTTGTAAAATAAAAAAAAAATATCTATTTAAGTGCATTTTTTCATAGTAACATTATGATAAAAAAAAATGAATACATTTTGTTAAATGAGCTCATTGCTCATGGGTTAAGTGAGCTATCTCATTTGAACTCATGATATTTCAACTTATTAGATCAATCTTAAATGAGTTGAGTTGTTCATGTAACACCATTAATTAAACAGAATGATATGTCACATCATGATGGTTATGTCAAACCTTTTGGCATTTGCTATCACAAATGCTTCCAAAGCCCACTTAGTGTAGCACAAGTTAGATAGGAAGTCAACAATTTTTCCATTGGTATTCTGGGTTGCTATTAGAGTCAAAACAACTGGAAGCAGTACAGACCACTGCACAATGCAAAAGTTGTAACTTAAAAACACAAAGCCTATGAAGCCAATTGTTTCTGATGGGAAAAATGCTCACCAATTGGGCTGGACCAGGTTCAAGAAAGACTGCCAAGATATAAGCTATACCAGTCACGCAGTAAACCAAACAGACCAAAACTACGTAATTATCCGCAAAAGATGATCTTGGATTGTTAAAGAAATAGAACATGGTGAGATAAACTAGCGGCTTCACGATTGTATTAAAACAATCAATTGTATCTTTAGAAAGAAAATAAGCAGTGCTACTCATGCCAGAAGCACTTTCTCTCCAGTACTGCAATCTATCTTGTGAGAATGATCTTAAAGCTGAAATTTTGCACAGAAGAGCTGACATTGAAAAAGTAAAGTACCAATGGTCAGTCCAAATAAATTTGACAAAGAAATTCACTAATTCTAACACATTAACAACTTCAGGAATCTATTACAATAAACAGCTCATTTTCAGCTCAATTTTTTCCTACTTTATCATATGTGATGCATATTAGAGTAAATTAATATAGCCTTATAGGGTTATTTTAGTATTATCTTCATTGTAAGGATATTTTGGTCTTTTTCTTTGTTTCTTTCTTTTGCCTATAAAAGGCTTGCTCTTGTAACATTTAAGCACATAATTACTAATACAAAACCCTAGCTTTCCTTTCTTCTTCTTCTCTTGATTCTTCTCCCTTAATGTTAGCATAGATTTATTATCAATGCAATACATGCACATGCAAGGTGATGGCCATTAGCCTACAAGTCAATTGAGAATTTCATGCCACACCAGAGTTAGGATTCCTTTGTCCTTTTCTCTTCATTACAGTCACCGTTTAAACTAGTAATCATTTTCTTTCAGCTTAAGTGTGAAATGATATAACCATAATAACAAAAGTTTATTTGTTCAGTGTATATTAGGACTAAGGGCAACAAGATGATTCATATGTACGAAACTCAAACTATACTATTCCTTAGCCCATTGCATATAATAAAGAGAAGGAGAAGAATTGAAATATGAGAGATGAAACTTACAGACTGCTATAACGGTGTAAGTATAACCAAGAGATCCAAAGGTTTCATCACTCACTTTAGCAAGCGTCCCTAAGCAGATTCCAGCCAACAATAATATCAGGAAATCTACAAATTGTGTCCTAGATTCCCGTAACCGTTGCTTGCCAGTCCTGCATAAAAGAACAACCATATAGAACGTACATTTAGTAAAACAGCAGCTCATGAAGATGTATCCTACCTCCCCGTGCCAACGACACTAACAAAAATGCCAAGAAACCCCCTTATAGGTTTAAGCATCTACATGCTTTAGTATTTTAATATGTCCCATGAATTTGGATCATCATTGAAATTTTGCTTATGGTATTTGGGAAGGTTAAATAGCGTGTGAAATCCATAGATTTATGAGAAATTTCCTCTAGTCAGCTTAAGTAATTCCACAGTGTGAGGCATTTCAGCAGAAGATAAGGCCACATGTGATAGAGATGCTAGAATTGAGGGGTCCAAACATATGATTAACATCTCAAGAAAAGATAAATATGAAACTTTGCAATATAAAGGTTCAACCCTTTTGGTGCTTAGAGAGATTTAAGGAGTTGAATTCCATTCTTCCCATTTTGAAGAAATAGTCCCCACTAAGTTAGTTAAAACAATCGAGTTAGGGAGTCCTGTGAGGTGGCGCCAATCCTTGCAATTGAATTCGTGGACCAATGGAAACAAGCAGTTATTTTAGTTGTTGGGCATGCGTGTAATCCTAACAACCTGGTAGTGTGTATAAATAACTATGTATATTGTTTGTGATACATACAAGAAAGAGACTTGAGAAAACTTAGATACACACATAGGGAATTGAGAGAAGTGGTTAATAGACACTTGATCAAGAGTGGTGCAGTGTGTGTAATGTATAGTTTTAATGTCTCGCAGTCACTAGAAGTAAGTCAGTGGTGTGCATAGGTTGTACTCTGGTTGTTGTTGATTCTTGGAGCAATAAAGATTGAGGGAGGCTACCAAGTTTGGACAGTGGAGTAGGACGTGATGGATAAACCACTTAATTGACTTGTATGATTTGTTTGTTTTAGCTTTCTTGATTGCATTCAATTTCAGTCTTGTCTTCATGATCCTTAACATAGTGGTATCAGAGCAAGGTAGTAGTAAGACAGTTGCAGCACATGCATTCTTGCTAAGGTTTCTTAGGAAATCACCGATCAAGAAGACATAGAGAATGGGCTCATTGAAGTTGGAGATTGAGAAATTTGATGGCATAGGTGACTTCGGTATGTAGCGGAAGAAATTGAAAGCAATTTTGATTCAACAAAAGGTAGCAATAGCATTGACTGAAACACCTCAATTTCCAGAGAGCACATCTGCACAAAGAAAGCAAGAGATCTTGAACACAGCCTTTGCAAGCATAATCTTGAACCTATCAGACTCAGTCTTGAGACAGATAAACGATGAAAGTTCAGCCTTTGGATCGTGGGGGAAACTGGAGGACTTGTTTTTAAGAAAATCATTGTCTAACAAGATTTACTTAAATAAAAAATTGTTTGGTTATAAAAAGGACTCCTCAAAAACTCTAGAGTCCAATTTGGATGAATTCAAGAAGATTACCATTGAACTTGCAAACATAGCGAAACAAATTAGTGACGAGAATCAAGTACTAATTATGCTCAACTCTTTGCTAGAATCCTTTGAAGCAATAAGGGCAGCAATAGAGTACAAGAGGGAGGATCTAACTTTGGGGATAGTAGTCTCAACTCTTATATAAAGAAGTGGATATGAAGTCGATCAATAAAACTATGTTTGGTGGTGGAAATGGGGATGCCTTGGTTGCTAGGGAAAGGAGTGAAAGAAGGGAGTCCAAGAATGGTAAACACCACTCAAGATCCAAGTCAAGAAACAAGAAAACCCATAGTTGTTTCATCTGTCATAAGGAAGGGCATTTCAAAAGAAATTGTCCAGAAAAAAGAAGAAATTTCAGAGAAAAATATGGAGAGTCCTCTAATGCAGAAGCATCAGTAGCACAAGATGGTTATGACAGTGCAGAGGCAGTCACAATGCTAGAAAACAATTGCCAAAAAGACTGAATTTTAGACTCAGGGTGTTCCTGTCATATGACACCTTATAAGAGTTGGTTTACAACCTATAAGGCAATCACAGGTGGAGTAGTTTATATGGGAAACAATCAGGCATGTGTAGTGGCTGGTATAGGCATTGTCACCCTAAGGATGCTAGATCGAACTAAGAGGGTATTAAAAGCGGTCAGGCATGTAATTGTACTAAATAGGAATCTGATCTCATTGGGAGAACTTGTAGAAGAAGGTTATGTGTTCAAGGAACATGGATGAAAATTGAAGATCACCAGAGGTTCAATGGTATATTTCACAAGAGAGATCAAAGGTGGAATATATGTATTGAAGGGTGAGCTAGAGTATCCAATAGTGGCAATTAGTGAGGTGGATGATGGTTCAAATATCCAATTGTGGCATAGAAGTTAAGCACATGTAAGTGAGAGGAGGCTAATGGAACCGAATAAGCAAGGCTTGCTTGGAGATTGCAATATAAAAATATTGCCATTTTGTGAGCAAAATGTGCCTGGCAAGGCTAAAAGACCGAAATTCACCAAAAGTGACAAGGGAGCCAGTAAGAAAATGGCCTATATAAACTCAGATCTTTGGAGACTTGCACAAAATCCTTCGCTGAGTGGTTCCAAGTACTTTGTTACATTCATAGATGACTTCTTAAGAAAGACTTGGGTTTACCCAATGAAGACCAAGGATGAGACACTTGATAAATTCAAGGCATGAAAATCTCAGGTCGAGTTGCAAATAGGTAGGGTGGTGAAATGTCTCAAGATAGACAATGGGCTCGAATTCTGCAATGAAAGTTTCAATAATTTTTGTAAAGATTGTGATATTATTAGGCACAAGATAATGACCTATACTCCTCAACAGAATGGATTGGCTGAGAGGATGAATAGAACTTTGTTGGAGAGAGTTGGGTGCACGTTGATTAATGTAGAACTCCCAAAGAAATTTTGGGTTGAGGCTTTGCATACTCTTGTTATTGCATTAACAAATGCCCATCAAAAGCATTAGAATTTAAATCTCCTGAGGAGAAATGGACAGGTAAGCCTCCATCTTATGACTTTTATGGGTATTTGAATGTGTGGCATACATGCATAAAAGAATGAGAAAACTGGAGCCAAGAGCAGTGAAGTGTTTATTCCTTGGGTACCCTGATGGAGTGAAGGGATACAATAAAATTTA
Source organism: Elaeagnus macrophylla (assembly GCA_029378325.1). Classification (NCBI taxonomy): domain Eukaryota; kingdom Viridiplantae; phylum Streptophyta; class Magnoliopsida; order Rosales; family Elaeagnaceae; genus Elaeagnus; species Elaeagnus macrophylla. The sequence continues at coordinate 17,590,436 of CM055642.1, forward strand.
TATGATGCAACTTAAGATTGTTAAACAGGCTAATGAAGTGACTCAGTCAAATAAACCTCATGTTGAGGTGGAGCACACTAAAAACGAAGTGCTTGAACCAATAACTACAATTCCTCACCAAGAGGAGACTTACTAAGACATTGACCAAATAAAAGATTATCAACTAGCAAGAGATAGCAAATTTGATAGCTTATGCATTTGTAGTAGCTGATGCTATGAATGACTCATAACCAAAAACTTATGAGGAGGCTATAAAGAGATGGGATGGTGACAAGTTGAGAGAATCTACGAAAGAAGAGAAGTACTCATTGCATAAAAATGAGACATGGATTATTGTACCAAGACCACAGGGTGTAAAAATTGTGACCTATAAATGGGTGTTTAAGAAAAAGGAAGGCATACCACATGTAGAAGCTCCCAAGTATAAATCAAGACTGGTAGCAAGGGATTTTACACAAAATATGGGCATAGATTACATAGAGTTATTTTCATCTATGGTAAAACATGTATCCATAAGAGTTCTATTGTCCACAGTGTCAAAAGAAGACATTGAATTAGAACAATTGGATGTGAAGGCAGCTTTCCTACATGGAAGGTTGAAGGAACAAATATATATGGATCAATCCTTGGGGTTCAAAGTTCCAGAAAAAGGACATTTATGTTTGTTAAAAAAGTCATTGTATGGACTGAAACAATCACCTAGATACTCGTACAAACTTTTTGATGAGTTTGTAGTGAAAATTGGCTTTCAAAGATGCGAATTTGATCACTGTGTATGTATGAAGGATGTGAAAGACAATAGTGCAGTCTACTTGTTGTTATAAGTTGACGATATGCTAGTAGCAATCAGAAACTATGTGGAGATAAATAGGATCAAATTCCTATTGAAAACTGAGTTTGAGATGAAGGAGCTGGGACCAGCAAGAAAATCCTAGAGATGGAAAGCACACGAGAAGGAAACATAGGAGGATAATTTTGACTCAGTCTTCATATGTGGAGAAATTGCTCAAGAAGTTTGGCATGGGACTATCAGTGTCAACACTACTAGCTCAGCACTTTAGGCCGTCAAGTGAGTGCTTACCATACACTGTAGAGGAGGTAAAGTATATGAAGAGGGTCGTATATACAAGACTTGACCTGGCATATAGTGCAAGCCTTGTAAGTAGATACATGAGCAAACTAGGAAAAAACTACTAGGAGACTGTGAAGTGGGTATTGAGGTACCTAAAGAGAAACATCAAAACAGGTTTAGTGCCAAAGGTAGTAGGATATGTAGACTCTGATTATACAGCTCATCTTGACAAAAGGAGATCACTGATTAGATACCTTTTATGTTTGATGGTGGCCTAATTAATTGGAAGACAAATTTACAGAAAGTGGTGGCATTATCATTGATTGAAGCCGAATATATAGCAGTAACAAAGGCAGTTAAAGAAGCACCATGAATGAAGGGGTTGACAAAGGAGATTGGGTATGAGCAGAGCACAACAGTTGTTTACTGTGACAATCAAAGTGCCATACATTTTTCTAAAAATCCTCAAACATCGTGAGACGACCAAACATGTGGATATGAAGTATCATTTTATAAGGAGTGTAACTGAGGAAGGGTCTGTGGTGCTGGAGAAAGTAGATACATAACACAATCCTGCAGATATGGTAACCAAAACTGTCACAAATACCAAACTGGTTCATTGCATGAGTTTGGTAAATGTATCTGGAGGCACTGGTCACTAGACAGTGGAAGAAGACAAGCTTAGCAGCATGCTGGAAGTCTTAGCACCAAGGTGGAGGATTGTGAGGTGGTGCCAATCCTTGCAATCCAACACGTGGATCAATGGAAACAGGCAGTTATTTTAGTCGTTGGGCATGCGTGTAATCCTAACAATCTAATAGTGTGTATAAATAGTTATGTATATTGTTTGTGATACATACAAGAAAAGAGACTTGAAAAAACTTAGATACACATATAGGGAATTAAGAATTAAGAGTAGTGGTTAATAGACACTTGATCAAGAGTGAAGTTTATGGTTTCACACAGTGCCGTGTGTAGTGTATTGTTTTAATGTCTCACAGTAACTGGAAGTAAGTCATGGTGTGCATAGGTTGTACTGTGGTTGTTGTTGATTCTTGGAGCAATAAAGATTGAGGGAGGCTGCTGAGTTTGGACAGTGGAGTAGGCTATGATGGCTGAACCACTTAATTGACTTGTGTGATTTCTTTGTTTTAGCTTTCTTGATTGCATACAATTCCAGTCTTGTCTTACTGATCCTTAACAAGTCTTAATTTGGTCATTTGTATTTACATTGATATCTTTCGTTGACCATCCATTTTTTTTTATAGCAAAATTCTCTATGTGAGCAAAGATGTACAAGTTCAGTACTCACCTACCAAGGAAGTATTTATATTGCATAAAAGCGTCTGGTGTGGTCCTCTCTGATAAATCATTAGAGTTCAAGAAATTATGCTGGATATTGTCCTTATTCCACTCAACATTTGACCTAACATCCTGCCAAAATTCCCCAGCAAATGATGTTTCACCGGGACCAGGCGTATGAGATCCATGAGCAGAGCTTTCACCTGTAGAAGCAGGCATTCCCTCAGCTCCCTGTAGCATATCCATAGGAACTGGATACCCATTATGAAGCATCCATCTAACAGGAAGTTGTTTGACGTCCACCCCTGAGCTTTGACTTGGTTTTACTATGCCCTCTAAAAGGTCAATGAAATAGTCTGGAGGGTTGACACGGTCAGGGACATGTAGCCCAAGCCCAGCAAAGTACTCTTCAACTTTCTTAACAGGACCATGATAAACTGTAAGTCCGCCTTTGGCTAGAAGTATCAAATCATCAAACATCTTGAACAAGGTGTAGCTGAAGCGCAGAAAAAGAAGGAAAATCATACAAATATTCAACAAGGAACTGTATTAGCATAGCATATGTTTACTCGTTAATCTGAAGAAGCAGCAAGGTAACAAATATATCTAAGATTCCTTTCATATACGGCCTACTGAATTTATTTTTAGTTCTCTCTAAAGAAAGAACATTGTTCATTATTTTCTTATATTTTAAATATATGTTTAATTTAATTTTTTGATATAAATAATTTTCATAAATATAAAGATTAGAAAAATATTATTATGAAACAAAAGTTGAGAATATGCAATAAACATATGTTCAAAATGTTACATAAATTTGAGCATATGTTTGAGGCACTTATGAAAATGCATTGAATATATGTTTAACACCTAGAATAACATTAATAATGAAACTCTATCTTCAAGGGCTATGCTATGTATTTAATCTTGGTTACATCTATCTTCTCAAATATTATTCTTAATTTTAAAAACAAATCTCAGTTATGATACACAAAGTTTATGATGTATTGTTATTTTAAAATTACTATTTGTTACCTACAAGCATTGATCACCTCTAAAATATATAAACAAAGAAGAAGAAGAAGAAGTGGAGTTCAGCTGATATGTACAAAAATGTGGCAGAACTTTATTTTATTTAGTTGCTGCTTCCACGTGTCATTGCAAAGAAATATGACAGCATCTCATCATCTCATGCAATGATAAAACTTATTTTTCTTTTAATTATTTTACGAAAGAGTTTTTAATCATGGGATGATGAGTTTTAATATAAGAATTAGTAATTATCTAAATTCTAAACCGACAATATAAAATCATGTAACAGTTAAGAAAATTTGTAAAAACTCTATCAAATTCCTTTCTTATGGCAAGTTCAGCACTCAAGCATTTGATTTCTGATCAAAAGTTGTTAATTCAAAGAGATCTTACCTTGGTTGGTGAACAACCATGCAAATGTTCACTCCTTCAAGAGCCTCACGCCTAAGTGCTCTTAGCAGTAAATTAGAAGATGAACTGTCCAAGCCAGATGTTGGTTCATCTAAAATTAAAAGTGAAGGTTCCATGACCATCTCTAGTCCAACATTTACTCGCTTTCGTTGACCACCAGATATTCCTCGCTTCTCCACTGTCCCAACCAATGAATCACGCACAGCCTGCAGGCCCAAGGACTCAATAACTCTTTCAACAACTAAAACTTTTTCTGGTTTTGGCAGATCAGCAGAGAGCCTTCAAATGGGAGGGAGGGGAAAATAAACACATCAGTGCCATTGATATGTTGAAATATTATTTTAGTTTACAACTACTAAAAACTTGAGTGAGTGGGATGTGGACCAAGGTAAGACACTTTCATTTTGTCATATTGCAACAAATTTTATCAAAACATTCAACCAAATTAAATATGAAAAAGCACCACAATAGCAAAAAACAGAAAATGACAGATCTGGATCACTCTATCAGAAGAGAAAAGATATACATCAAATTATATGAAGAATTTAAAAGATTACTGACTTATTCATGATCATGTATTTTAAACCAATTATCAACTAGAACTATTTTAAAGGTGAAACACTGCGTTGGCAGATTTACTCATTAACCAAAATTAATGGTGTAAGTCCAAGTTGTTTTCCGATCTCAGTATAAGTAAAAATCAAAGCGAAGCTTCCAAGTCATGAAAATACTTCAGTATACAATCAACTGTTAATGCAAGCTTACTTGATTGTTGTAATGGAGATTGAAAACTCCATGGCCTTTACAAAGTAAAATACCAATAAATAAACTAATTTCATTGATGGCTATTAGTCAGTAATGATGGAACTATTTGGACGCACCAAGCATTGCTCAAAAAAAAAAAAACTCTAAGTAAATAATTACCCTAAAGGATGGAATTAGACAATCATACCTGCATCTTGCGCTGAACCAGAGATTCTCCTCCACTGTCAAATTTCCATGTACAATATCATCTTGTGGCACAAAACCAATTATTTTTTTGTATGAATTGATAGATTCGGACTTCCCATTTATAAGAATCATACCATTCATTGTGCAACCTTTCACTTTTCCAGCCAAAGCAGAGAGAAAAGTTGTTTTGCCAGCCCCTGATGGACCCATAACAGCTGAGACACGGCCAGGGGATATTTTTCCTGTGACACACCTCATAAGGTGTTTGTTTTTCCCTTTTAGAGTGAGGGTTAGATCTTTAAAAGCAACCTCAATTGGAGGCCTCTTCCTGATATCAATATCATTAGCCATTGAAATAACACCAGAAAAGGTTAAGTTCGCATTTGCTTCCTGAAATTGTTTTTCCTTCTCAATTTGACCATATGCATACTTGAAAATTTGGCTTTGAGTATGTAATTGCTTTCCCTTTGGTGCTTTAGTTTTCATGTTTCTATCTCCTATCTCTAGATTGAAGCCTTCATGACTATCTGGGTTTTCCTCGATTTCATTTAGCATATTTGTGAGATTGCTTTTTCCTTTTTTCTTTTCTTTTGATCCGTCAGATGGCATGGGTGGCAAGGCACCATCTGATCCAGGTTTAGCTTGTCCAAAACCTCCTCTAGACGGTTCTGCCTGTCTGGTAGATTTCATGCGAGAAAATGTACGAGAAAACTGCTTCCTAGCAATGTCCTTGGCAGATTTCCATTTTTCACGTGCTTGTGCTGTTTCTCTTACACTTTCTACTGCCTTTTGCCTGGACTTTGCTTGTGTTTTCTCTCGTGTTGAAAGAACTTGGTCAGAACAATTATATATAATGAGAAGCAGGAAACTCAATCCAGCCTGTATTGACAATTCAAGGTCAGTTCTAACAGTAATCTGCACGACAATATATTGAAAGCAAACAAACCATAGCTTATTCAATAAACAGGTCACTTGGAACGCAAATTAAAAACTCAAGAAGTTAAGGCAGCATTTTAAGTGTTAAACAAGAAATGTAAAGAGCGCCACTCACAAAGAACATGATACCATACGCTGTGATATTCTGATTTTCTGATTTTGGCTCACATGTCGCCATCTGGAAGCACTCTAAAAATCCAATTGTGAACGCTGTTAGTACATGTTCTCTGAAATCGACTCAGTGATCTATTGAAGAAATGAAAAATAAGAAGGAAATTTATTTTTAATTGACTGATGACTTATTGTCAAGGTCCAGAATAGATTTTACCCCTTCAGTCATGACATTACTCTACTTTATTAATTCTTAAGGCCACAATATAAAATATGTTTTCCACAACTTCATGGTGCAACTTATTTCATTCAAAAGTGTAACATAAACTAAGAATGAAGATCTTATAATATTCCTGCTAAGCTAGCTATTAAACACCCACTGGTAGTTTTTAAGCTTTGTAAAGAAAATCAGGTTACTTGAGCTAATCAATGTAGAAAACACTCTGTGCGTGCTAGTCTGCTGAGAAATAAGGCAAACTAATCTCAACATGAAGGCCATAAGTATGAAAATATGAATTTATCACAGAAGAGTGAGGCTACAACAACCCAATTATTCAACACCATCAAATCAACCCCATTGGTTCTCTTCACATAGTTTGTTGCATCCATGTATGATATATGTTGTTACATAACAGTTAAAGAGCTAGGAAGCCTCCATGGACGAAGAACATCTAGTCCTTAGGTGTTAATAACCTATTTGCAGTGGTGAAACAAGAATTTAATTCATAGGGAAACCAAGTTAAAAAGTCAAAAATTTAAAATAAATAAAATAAAATGTTTGTTGTCTTAACATGTACTCTCGTGAATACTTAAAAGGTGTGAATATGCCTCACATTATTGATGATGCAGTTGACGAAATTACCTTGCTGAGATACAGAACCTGTTCTGCAGTAATGTCTGCAATAGAATACAACAGTTACAGTATTAGTGCAGACAAATGTTATCAATATATGGCTCATATTTATTGGGATATAAAACAGGGCATATTGTGGTCACTATTCATTGTCCAATAATAAAGATGATCCATGTATTAGCAAAACAAATTATTATGGGGAAAACATGAGATGCTGATAACAAAAGTGGTAGTAATAACAAGATAAACAAAATAATATTTTTCACATTCAAGGAAAAGTTAATACAGGTCTGGGAAAACTATCAATACCCCTTAGTGCAAGGATTTTTTCGTATAGTAGACGGACAGTATGATCCTCCTGAACAGAATACCTCACTAGTACTCAAAATATCAGCCCAACTGTCTGCTCCTCCACATGTATGGTTTGGCTTCCCTGGAGGTAGCTGATAATTATATCTGTAAAACATTACTGTTGATAAACAAGAATGCATACTAAATGTTTAGAAAAACTATAAGTGGAAGAGTTTTTTAAGAGAACATGAACTTACGGTTCACAAACACCTGTAGTTTTATTGAGCTTTGCGAGTGGGCAGTATGCACCCAAGGGGCAAGCTTCATGGTGAGATGAGAAGCATTAATAGATAAATGATGTCAGGAAACAGTAGACAGTACAAAAACAGAAGACAATAAAAAAAAGGCAATACTATCCATATTGAACAGACTTTATCTAAGAAACTGAGGTTATCAAAGAACGAAGGAGGCTTTCTAATAGAAACTTATCAAAAATCTTTGTCACGGATAATGAATTTTCGTATTTTCAATATTTAATTTGCAAAGAACACTCCAAAAAACTGCTTTTTTTTTCCCTACATCTCACCAAAGTCATATCCATTTAATCTCAGGCCAGCAAGCCAACTGAAATATTCATTCATTAAAAAAAGTAATGGTGTAGGATTACAACTAGGAATGAGTAGATAGATTGTGAAAGGCTTCTGGATGGTGCCTTTGATCATATTACATTTAACTTGTGTTGTGGGACAACTAGAGAATATAAAAAAGAAAGATAAGGAAAAAAAATAAAAATAAAAATAAAGGGAATGTAGAGAGAGAGATGTTAGCGTGAGTCATGTAATTAGTGTATAATATAGAAAAAAAAATGTCATAATGGTCTTTTTGCTTTTATAAAAGGTGATATTTAGCCCCTAGATTATAAAAAATGTTTTTAAATCCCTTTGCTTTTTAAAAAAGGTGTTTTTAAGTCCTTCTACTTGTAAAAAATGTGTCAAGTAAAGACAAAGTTAATTTTTTATCCAATCTAATGGAATACTAGATGTTTTACATGTATATTTATATTTTTCGATATCTATATACGTAAAAAAAATTAATATTTAATTAAAAAATTACTTAATTTTTTTAGTTTTCAAAAAAAAAAAAAACTTAAATATAATTTTCAATAAAATTTTAATTATCTAATATTTAAGTCACAACTTAGATAATGAAAATTTTATTTAAGTTTGATCGAATTTAATAAAATTTAAATAGAATTTTCATTGTTTAATATCTAAAATCACAAATTAAACAATGAAAATTTTATTTAAGTTTAATAGAAAGAAATTGTAAAAAAATTAGAGTAATTTTTTAATTAAAAATTATTTAATTTGATATATATCTATCGAAAAATATAAACATGAATATGACACATGTACTATTATGTTAGATTTAATGGAAAATTAATGTTTTCCTTGCCTGACACCTTTTTTACAAGTAAATGGACTTCAGAACACATTTTTTATAAGCAAATGGATTTAAAAACACTTTTTATAAGCTAGAGGACTAAATAACACTTATTACATAAACAAAGGGACCATTTTGGCTCTTCATCCTATAATATATTATAATTAATATGTGTCTATCTGTAATAAAATTCTAAATTGTACAGGATTCTAATTTAGTTAAGACTCTTGTAGTTTATTTGCTATATATACCTCTATTGTGAGGTAAGAATTAATAAGAAAGATATTTAATTCACATAATATTTAACTTAATATTAGAGCGACGGTTCAAAAAGGGACTTTGTCTTTTTTCTTTGTCTCCTATCAGCACCGCCGTCACCATTCGTCAGCGCTATTGTCAATGTTTGCACTGTCTCTCCAGCACCGCTCGCCTTTCAGCCTGTTTGCAGCGCCTTTCGCCTACCCCTAGCACCCTTCTCCTCTCCATCGGGGCTCTGTTTGTCGAGCCGTCTCTCCCCCACTCAATTCAGTCGCCTGTCTGTTATCCTCCTACCTCTTCAGCAACGCCGTCCACCTACCTCTCCAGCAGCACTGTCCACCTGCCTCTCCAGCGCCGTCCTCCGTCCGTAAGTTCCATCTCCACCTGCCTCCATCTCTTCCTAGCTCCTGATCTGCAAACAAGAGGTGACTCTTGAAACCCTAGCCCATTTCCTAAGCTTGTGGCCCAAACAGCCCACTCCTAGCCCAATTAGCCCACTCACCAGTCAAGCACAGTCACTAGCCCACTCACCAATCAAAAGTCCACTTGATCAACGGTCAACAATCAACTTGATCAACGGTCAGCTTGGTCAAGCGTCAACTCGGTCAACTTTTTTATTTTAAAGAAAAGAATATGGGAGATTGAAGAGAAAATCAAAGTTCTAATACAGCTAAAATTTTGAAATTTAAAGTCTCTGTCAAGAGTTCAGAAGGTGGTTCTTTCGGTGGTACCAAAATCAATGGTACTAACTTTTGAACATAGAAAAGGGTTATGTCTGTTTATTTCCGTAGGATGCACAAGATGGGACATGTCACTGGAACAACCAAGGCTCCTCGTAAAGATGAAGTAGAGGTTTATACTAACTGGTACGATGATGATGGCCTCGTAATGTCTATTCTATTTAGAGTCATCACCGATGATGTACTACAGATTGTGGAACAATGTGACATAGTTGAGGCCATATGGAAGACTTTGGGAGACCTCTACACTAATAAATCTGACTTTATATAGATCCACGAATTAATGTGCAAAGTTGCCAACATGCAATAGAATGGGCAACCAGTGTCTATGTTTTTTTACCAAGCTGAAGAATATATGGGCTAAAATTGATCAAAAACGTTCATGCAAAATTAAAAAACAGGAGGACCTTATTGGTACAAGAAAGAAAATAAGCTTGAGTAAGTTCATGCATTCATAAGAGGTCTTGATACGAACATAATAGTACCAAGGGCAAATTGCTCCGAATGACAGACCCTCTGAGCTTGACTACATACATCTGTAAGGACGAATTCCAACAGAAAAGTCTTAATCAGGCACATGTTGAATTATCTAGTCTAATCATTCAAGCCAAATCAAAAGCACATTTCCTCCAACAGCAGAGTTCAGTTTCACTTCACCAACAAGGACCTCCACCAGGTTTTGCCAACCGCCCTTGTCCTCAAGGAAAAATTATCGTCCTAAAGCAAAAGCAGTTGCAGTGCAAGTAGTCCAAGAACCAAGTTTCTATGGAATGACTAGACATGATCATCATGTAACATGTGGAGGTACCCTTATAGCTTCAATAGCTGGTCGTGGTAAGCTTGGTATGGCCTTGAACGTTTCTCACTTTGTTGGGTCTAATACTTGAATTGTTGATTTTGGTACATCTGATGATATGACTTATGATAAATTTTATTTTACTAAGTTATTTTTCCCACCAGTGTCTTATATTACAAATACTAATAGTGAGGCCTTTCCTGTCTTAGGCCTTTCCTGTCCTACAGTTGAATACTTAGTTCCAATGTTCTGTAACATTTTATCTTATGTATGTGATTTTTTAGGATTTTTTTACCAAGGAAATAATTGGTAGAGGATATTTGAGGGACAGATTGTTCCGTCTAGATCAGAACTACACAGGGGAGAAACTAGGAGCACAGACTCGCACTGCATTGACTTCAAGTTCTGACAAGCTAAGTGAAATTTGGTTGTGGCATCGCCGCCTAGGGCATCCATCTTTTAGCCTTAAAAAAAAATTCATGCCTACTTTGTTTATTGGTGTTAGTAAGTCGTTTTACATTGTGAGACATGTGTTTTGGCCAAGAGCCATCGCATTACTTGTTCTCCTAGTATTTCTAATAAAAGTGCTATACCTTTTGAATTAATTCATTCTGATGTTTAAGACCATCTAAAAAGCCCACTGTATCGAGTATGAGGTATTTTGTGTCTTTTATTGATGACTGTACAAGATTGTCGTGGGTTGTTCTTCTTAGAACAAAAGATGAAATTTTTTCAGCTTTTCAAACTTTTCGCACGCTTGTTCAAACACAATACAGCAGCATTATTAAGATCTTACATTCTAACAATGGGGGAGAATATGTTAATCGTATTTTTCAAGAATTTTTCAAAACACATGGATTGTTTACCAAACTACTTGCCCACAAACACCATAACAAAATGGGGTGTTCGAAAGAAAAAACATTCATTTGCTTGATATAACTCATACACTCCTATTTAGTGCTTATATGCCAAAATATCTTTGAGACAATACTATACAAGCTTTTGCCCATCTCATTAATCATCTTCCGTCTAGTGTCCTTTACAAACAAATCACATTCGAGGTTCTCGCATCCATATATCCTTATCATCATTCCATAATCTTCCTGCCCGTGTATTTGGTTGTATTGCTTTTGTTCATGTTCCTAAAAATCCAAGGTGTAAGTTAGATGTCTGGGCAATTAAGTGTGTGTTTGTTGATTATGAAAGTTATCAAAAAGAGTACACTTGCTTTCATCCACCGACCGAAAATATTATGTCACTATAGATGTTACCTTCTTTGAGGAAATGCATTATTTTTCCTCACTTGATACTGCTCGTCAGGGGAAGAATTCATATTTTAAAGAACTGTATTATGGTGAAGGGTAGGAATTAGTAGAATCACCTATTGATATTTCGATGGGTCCAGTTGAAATTCTTAACCCATTGAATCCAGTCGTCGAAAAAGCAGATGCTCCAAGTATTCAAGAACCAGTTCCGCTCACTGAAAATGAAAATGAAAACACTGCTGTTCCCTCAAGCATCACTCATACCCTTGATCAACAGCTTCCTGGTATTTAAGGTCACTCATCTAAGATATGCACACCTACTGATACTAATAGCATTAACTCTAGTGTTGGACAGTATGTGTTACTAAATAGGTCTACTCGGGATCAACCAGCCAAAAGATATGAACCAAATATTCATGCAAAATCAAAATATCTAGTAGCTAACTACATGTCCACTAAAAGATTGTCTAAGCCATATGAATAATTTATAAATCAAATATCTGCTGTATTAATTCCTAACAAAGTGCAGGACGCGTTGGGAGATCCAAAATGGAGAAAGACAATGGAGGAAGAGATGGAGGCATTACAGAAGAACGATACTTGGTAACTTGTGCCTCCACCACAAGGCAAGAAGACAATTGGTTGTCGATGAGTGTTTAGTGTAAAACATAATGCTGATGCATCTATGAATCGGTATAAAGCCCACCTTGTAGCAAAAGGGTTCACTCAAACATATGATGTAGACTACGATGAGACTTTTGCTTCGGTTGCCAAAATGAATACTATTTGGGTTCTGCTTTCGCTTGTCGCAGGCTTAAAATGGACACTTCGACAGTTTGATGTCAAGAATGCATTCCTTCAAAGAGAGTTAGTCAAGGAGGTGTATATGAGTCTTCCACCTGAGTATGTAGCTACTTCTCCTAATAATTTTGTATGCAAATTGAGGAAATCTTTATATGGTTTCAAGCAATCCCCTCGAGCCTGGTTTGGAAGGTTTTCACAGTTCATGTAGAAAGTTGATTACAGACAGAACAATTCAGATCACACGCTGTTTCTCAAACATCAATAAGGGAAGGTAACAGCTCTAATTATTTATGTTGATGATACGGTAATTACTGGAGATGATGCTGTTGAGATAAATAAATTACAGAGATAGCTAGCCTTTAAGTTTGAGATGAAGGATTTGAGTGAACTGAAGTACTTCTTAGGCATTGAAGTAGCTAGGGGGAGCGAAGTAATTTTCTATGTTAGAAAAAGTACATTCTTGACCTACTAATTGAGACAGGTATGTTGGATTGCAAACCTATTGACACTACTATTGAGCAAAACTATTGTCTAGCAAAGTATCCAAATCAAGTACCAACTGATCGAGCTCACTATCAGAGGTTGGTTGGGTGCCTAATTTATTTGGCACATACTAGACCAAATGTTACATATGCAGTAATTGTGGTAAGTTAGTTCATGCATAACCCGAGTGAAAGTCATATGGATGCAGTTGTGAGAATTTTAAGGTACTTGAAGTCAGCTTCAGAGAGAGGAGTAATGTTCTCTAAACACAACAATCATCTTGAAGTTTGTGGCTGCAAAGATGCAGATTAAGCAAGAAATATTACAGATAGAAGGTCGACATCGGATTACTTCACCTTTGTGGGAGGTAATTTAGTTACATGAAAAAGTAAGAAGCAGAAAGTTGTGGCGAGGTCTAGTGCTAAGGCTGAGTATAGAGGTATGGCTCATGGGGTTTGTGAATTGCTATGGATAAGAAGTTTGTTATTCAATTTAGGTTTCAAACTCAAAAGTACTATGCAATTGTATTGTAACAGTAGGGCAGCCATTGATATATCACAAAATCTAGTACAGCATGATCGCACTAAGCATGTAGAAATTAATCGTCATTTTATAAAAGAAAAGCTAGATGTCAAACTCATTAGCTTCCCTTTTGTTCCCACTAAGAAGCAACTTGCAGATGTGCTTACTAAAGAAGTTTTCAAGAAGGCGTTTTATGACTCACTAAACAAATTGGGCATGGTGGATATGTATGCACCAACTTGAGGAGGAGTGTTAGCGTGAGTCATGTAATTAATGTACAATATATTGTAATTAATATGTGTCTATTTATAATAAAATTTTAAGTTGTACAGGATTCTAATTTAGTCAAGACTTTTGTATTTTATTTTCTATATATACCTCTATTGTGAGGTAAGAATTAATAAGAAAGATATTTCATTCACATAATATTTAATATTTAACTAGAGAGAGATGAAGTAAGGAAAGAAGAAGAATAAGGAGAAACTCGAAAAAAAAAAAAAGAGAAAGAATAAGGGAGAAAATTAGAGGAAGACAAGAAAAAGTCGATAAGCATCTATCATGTTGTACAGTGCAGGGGCTTAGAACCAAATTACCAATCAAAACACTTCTCATTGAATTAAAAAACAATTATGAGACGGAGGACTATGAAATACTTACGAATCATGCAAGTGAGACCACGGGGGCAGAAGAAACCCTCACAACAAGCTGCACAATCATTATTCCTATAAGGTGTGTCCTTTGTATCTTTTATGTCTACCTTTGTATTTGCATCAACTGAGCAGCCCCAGCCAGGTTCACATCCAGAAACCCATGATGAAAGATTGCAATTCTTATTGGGTTTCAAGTAAGTGTTCTTTTTTGATGCTTTTGGCTGAGAAGCAATTGAGAAAAAACCATTGAAGTATAACCGTATTTCTGCTGCTGTGCACATGCGCCGCATGATATCTTTTGCCGATCCAGCCAAAACATAGAAATTTTGAGATCATACATTCATAGGCACATTAAAACACATAGAAGGGTATGTAATGTTAATGAAGTGAAAGTAATTTGCAATCACATTTAGATCAGTCTAGCTCTCAAAGAATCTAATCAGAGTTAGTCCTTGTTCATTTCTTTAAGAGGTTGATATGAAAATCTTTCAAACATTTTCTCTTTCTAATTCCATCTCTAAGTTATTTCCTTCAGTGCATTTTCAGGATAATGAGAGAATAGAAGAAAAGTTATGAAGGGGAAGTATTTTGGATGAACCAGATTTTCTTTATTAAATTATGTTAATCACACCTCCCAAATACTCAAGTTATCCGAAATTTGGCAAACACATCTTATACATAGTCTAGAACTCCCCTCATTGGGTTACAGGGAGTTGAACACAGAATCGCAGCGTCTTATACCATATTAAATTGTGTCCGCCACTAAGAGCTGAATCTATTGAGAAAATGGGCCAACACATGTTATATATAGTGTAATATTCTCAGTAAAGCTTCTAAATTCTTCTGGAAGGGTAAAAACAAAATATAAGCCAAATTCCAATATTATAATTCAAAAGAACCAGCAACAATTTTAATGATAGTAAAATAATTGACTAATAATAATAATACCTTTTTTTTGTCTAGCACAATTTGCAAGGAATGTAACGTCCTTTGAAAAATTGAAGGCTCCGTTATAATCTTCCATCCTAAACAGCAAAAACAAAATTAGAGAACAAAAAGGGGACAAAGGCAATCAAACTCCAAATATATAAAGAAAAAGGTAGAAACCGACTTACACTTCGGTTACACAATAACCAAAATTTTTCTGGATATCATCTTTAAAAACCACACTGAAATTTAGAATTTGTTTGTTGATGGCATCGACCATGAGCTCAACAGCCCCAGAATTTTCAATATCTTGACCGGTAATGGGACACGGAAAGCTCAAAAAAAGAAGAAAAAATAACAAAACCAAGGAATCCCAACAAGCGTTAGCCTTCTTTCCGCTCATATTGACAACCTATAGCTCCAATAATGTCCAGAAGAAGGCAAAATAAATCAAACACTTTCGGGATTCGAAGAAAAAGAAAATGCGAAACATGAATTGGAAAGGCAAATGAGAATTAAGCAAAAAGTTTAAGGGCTTGAGATTGAGAAAATGTTAAGATGAGAAAGAAATTAGAGACGATTGAAAATTTGGTGGGTGAGAAGGGAATCGAGGTGGGGCTGGATTTTTTGGGCGCAAAGAAATGGCGGGGAGAAATATTTGGTGAATACCGAAATACATATAAAATAAGAGAGCGAGGGAGTTGCAAATATTTTGGACCGTTGGAGTTTTTTCAAATGTCCAAAATATATATATTATACATACAAACCTGTCTATTCAATCCAAATAATGATAAAATAAAATAAAAATACAAAAGTGGCAAATACGTATCTAAATAAATCACTTGTTTGTTCTAAATTGCAAAGCTAGTACCCTGGTTATTTTAATCAAACAATACTCTGATTATTACGAATTTGTAAGAGAACAAATCTAAGTTTGCCTTCTTTTAATATAATTGAAAGGGATGAAAGATATTACAAGTCACTTTTTTTTTTTATAAGTAGAGTATTTTAGTCAAATTTTTTTTTTATAATATCATTGTAGTTGCTTCTCTTTGAAGCGTGTCATCATCAAAATGACATCGTCATCGCCATTCCCATTAGCTCTCTTCTCTTCCATCTTTCAGTTTTGTTTGTCATTTTTTATGGATTTTTTCTTTTTGATGGAAATAATGGATTCTATCTGGGTTTTCGTTGGTTTCAAAAATTTTAAGCATTTAAAAAGTGTTAGAAATCCCAAGTTCTGTAACTACTTGCCAGCAGAATTCAATGCATGTAAACAAAGAACAAATAACAAGAAATACAACAGTACTAAAACAGAAAGAAAAACACAAGACTTTTAACGTGGTTCTTCCCCCAATGTGGAGGCTTACATCCACGGGAACCAGGTTCAGTTCCAATCCACTATTGAAGATGAATTCTTTACAGGCAATAGTGAAGTACACCTTCTGTTAGACCAGTTACATACCAATGAAAGCATGCAATCATACACACAGCTTTCTTGCTTTAATTGTCTAGAGAAGTTTCAAACTCACTACAATTGTACCACTCTGTTTTACACGAATAGAAAAGTTTACAAGACTTGATCACACAAAACACAAATTGAATTGTTTCCATTTAACTTAACTGACTCTATATATAGAGGCCCCAAATCAGTTTCATAAATGGGCTGCTTGTAGAAGATCAAGAAACCTTTTCTTTATACATCACGTGTCTTTTATTCCCAAGTGATATAATCCAGCACATTTATCTCAACTAACTCACAAATCTCCACCTTGAGATAAACTGTGCTATTGATCTTCAATAGTGAATTCTGCACTCTGGTTCCAGCCACCCTATGGCCTTAAGTATTGGTGACCCTAAGCAAGTCCAAACAATGATAGAACTTGCTAGGATTTAGTGTCTTAGTTAACATGTCTGAGGGATTTTCTTCAGTAGAAACTTTCTCCACTTTCACCATACCTTGAGATATTACATCTCTTATGAAATGGAACCTCACATCAATGTGTTTGGTCCTTTCATGAAATACAGGGTTCTTTGAAAGATAAATTGCACTTTGATTGTCACAGTGCACTACTGCAGCAGCTCTGCATAACTCCAATCTTTCCACCAACCCTTTAATCCAAATTGCTTCCTTCACAGCCTCTGCACATGCCATATATTCAGATTCAGTTGTTGAGAGTGACACTACAGATTGTAGGTTGCTCTTCCAACTCACCAAATTTCCATACAGTGTAAATGCATATCCTGTCATTGATCTTCGTCTGTCTAAATCACCAGCAAAATCAGCATCTGTGAAGCCAACTATACACCTTGAGCTTGCACTTTCTTGTTCATAAACCAAGCCCAGCTTTGAGGTACCTTTTAGATACCTAAATATCCATTTCACCCCTTCCCAATGTTGTCTTCCTGGGTTTTCCATATACCTGCTTACTACGTACACTAACAGAGTGAGCTAAGTCAGGTCTTGATCCAATCATGGCATACATCAAACTCCCCACAGCATTTGAGTAGGGTATTCTATTCATCTGCGTCTTCTCTATCTCAGTTTTTGGACATTGCTCACTAGTAAACTTGAAATGAGGTGCTAGAGGAGTTGAGACAGGTTTTGAATCAAACATCCCAAACTTCTTTAATATTTTCTCAATATAATTAGACTGAGAAACATACAACCTCCCAAGCCTCCTCTCTCTTCTCAATTCCATACCTAGAATTTTCTTGGCATTCCCTAAATCTTTCATCTCAAACTCTGACTTCAAAAGTGTCTTGAAGTGCCATAGGTCCTCCAATTTCTTACTTGCAAGTAACATGTCATCGACGTATAGCAAAAGGTAGACCATGTTTCCATCCCTATCTTTCCTGAAATAAAAACAAGCATCATATTCACACCTAACAAATTTCAATTTTTGCATGTAGGTGTCAAACCTTTTATTCCACTGTCTAGGGGACTGTTTCAGTCCATATAGTGATCTCTTAAGCCAGCATACATGGTCTTCTTTACCTTTAACCTCAAATCCTTCTGGTTGTTTCATGAAAATGGTCTCTTCAAGTTCACCATGAAGGAATGTCGTTTTGACATCCATTTGCTCCAAGTGTAGATCAAATTGTGTGACCAGAGAGAGCATAATTCTTATTGTTGTATACTTAGCTACAGGTGAGAACACTTCACTGTAGTCAATCCCTTCCCTCTGTGTGTACCCTTGTGCTACTACTCTTGCCTTGAATCTGGATGGTTCAACTCCTTCAATACCTTCCTTCTTCTTGAAAACCCATTTACTTCCCACAACCCTTGAGTTTGGAGAATTTTTTATTAATACCCATGTACCGTTTTTCATAAGAGAGTGTATTTCTTCTTTCATTGCAAGCAACCATTGATTTGCATTAGGACCTTTCACAGCTTCTGAATATGTCCTTGGTTCTGTGTGTTCAACATCTTCACTTACACTTAATGCATATTCAATTAAGTCAGCGTGCCCATACCTTAGCACAGGCTTTGAGACTCTTTTAGCTCTGTCCCTTACCAGTGAGTAGCTTTGTTCTTGTGTCTCATCAATGTTTCTTTCTTCATGCTCTGTCACATCTTGTTCAGAAACTTCCAGGTTTGACTCTCTTTGAACTGTTTCTGCAGAAATTCCACTAGACATTGTGTCTGCCAACTCTGTGCAGTTTTTGTTAACAAGCTCCACCTCAAACTCCACAATACTTTTATCTGCAGACTTGCCTTTGTTTTCTTTTGTGTCTGTAAGAGTTGCATTTTCAATAAATGTTACATCTCTGCTATTGAAACACCTTTTTGACTCAGGGTCCCACAGCCTATAACCCTTTACACCTTCTGGATAGCCTAGGAAAGCACACTTCCTAGCTCTTGGCTTTAATTTTCCTTCATTTACATGTGAATATGTTAAACAGCCAAACACCCTTAAGTTGTTATAGTTTGCTAGCCTACCTGACCACATTTCTTCTGGTGTCTTGAACCCAATTGCAGAGGAAGGTGACCTATTTATTAGATATGTTGCTGTTTGAACAGCTTCTGCCCAGAAGCTCTTAGGTAATTTTGAACTTAAGAGTATACACCTTACCTTGTTAAGAATGGTTCTGTTCATACGTTCCACTAACCCATTTTGCTGAGGTGTTCCAGCAACAGTTCTATGTCTTTGAATTCCCCATTCCCCACAAAATGTATCAAATTCTAAGTTGCAAAATTCCAACCCATTATCTGTTCTCATCACCTTTACCCTCTTACCTGTTTGATTCTCTACTAGAGTCTTCCATGCTTTAAATTTTTCAAAGGTTTCTGTCTTGCTTTTAAGTAAATAAGTCCATACCTTTCTTGAATAGTCATCCACTATACTCAAGTAGTATTTGCTTCCACCCAAGGAAGGTAATGGTGATGGCCCCCATAGATCAGCATGAATATATTCCAGTATGTGCTTAGTGGTATGTCTTCCAGTGCCAAATTTTACTCTTGTCTTCTTCCCAAGTATACAATGTTCACATACCCCCAAGCTTATAGTGCCTTCACCACTGATCAGCCCTTGCTTCTTTAATTCGACCAATCCCTTTTCACTTATATGCCCCAATCTCTTGTGCCAGATTTCTGAAATATCACTAGTTGAGATTGCCATTGCATCACCTGTCATGACCAGTGTCTTACCTTGCAACAGATATAACCCATTTTCTCTAACACCTTTCATTATTACTAATGACCCCTTGACTACCTTCAGCATGCCTTGTTCTAACTTTATTGAACAACCAGCCGCATCAAGAGCTCCCAAGGAAATTAAATTCCTTCTCAATTCCAGAACATATCTTACTTCACTCAGTGTTTTTATGCTTCCATCTGACAGAAGTAACTTCACAGTTCCCATACCTTTGATTGAGCATTCATAATTGTTGCCAAGAAGAACTCTTCCAATCTCTCGTTCTTCTAAAGATTGGAACCATTCCTTGGTTGGACACATGTGAAAAGAACAACCTGAGTCCATCACCCATTCTTCTTCAGATCTTGTTGTGCTTACAGCAAGTACATCAGAACTATCATATTCCTTTGAGACCACACTTGCATTGCCACCATGATTGGAACCTTCATATTCTGAACTTCTTGATTTCTTTACTGGACAGTCCTTCTTAAAGTGTCCTTCTTTATGACATGTAAAGCACTTTAATGACCTTCTATTCTTTGATTTTGATCTTGAGTGTCTTCTTTCTTTGTAGTTTCCATTTCTTTTCTCTGATCTCCCCCTAACAAACAATCCCTCACTAGAATCTGATGTCTTTTTCCACCTCTTGTGTTCCAATTCCCATGACTTCAATGATGATATAACAAAGTCCAATTTCAAGTCCTCCCTGCCGTACTTTATAGCAGTTTTTAATTCACTGTATGCCTCTGGTAAGGCATTCAATAGGATGATTGCTTGATCTTCCTCATCAACCTTTTTGTCAAGGTTTGCCAACTGAGCATTAATCATCTTAAATTGGTCTATATTGAACTCTAGTGACTTGGACTGATCCATTTTGAAGCCAAATAGCCTTTCTTTTAAGAAAATCTTGTTAGATAGGGTCTTATGATCATAGAGTTTACCTAGTCTGGACCAAATCTCCTTTGCTGTTTGAAGATCTTGAATCTGCCACAGCATGTTGTCAGCTAGGTAAAGTTCAATGCAACTGCTTGCCTTTTTCATCTTTGTTTTCTTTACTTCCTCCTTCATCTCTGCTGGGAAATCTTCCTTTAATGCCCCATCGATTTCTTGTTGTATAAGAACATTCTTCATCTTTCTTTTCCAAAGAGAAAAATCCCCAGATCCATCGAATTTTTCAATTTCAAACTTCATTGCAGTCATGCTGTTTAAGTCGTCTTTCCAAGAACTTGCACACCCCCTTTCCTTACTTCTCAAGCTTTCAAGAAACTAAGACTATCTTCTTGTTCTCCTTGAAATCTAGAAAGCAACCTTGCTCTGATACCACAGATTGTTAGAAATCCCAAGTTCTGTAACTACTTGCCAGCAGAATTCAATGCATGTAAACAAAGAACAAATAACAAGAAATACAACAGCACTAAAACAGAAAGAAAAACACAAGACTTTTAACGTGGTTCTTCCCCCAATGTGGAGGCTTACATCCACGGGAACCAGGTTCAGTTCCAATCCACTATTGAAGATGAATTCTTTACAGGCAATAGTGAAGTACACCTTCTGTTAGACCAGTTACATACCAATGAAAGCATGCAATCATACACACAGCTTTCTTGCTTTAATTGTCTAGAGAAGTTTCAAACTCACTACAATTGTACCACTCTGTTTTACACGAATAGAAAAGTTTACAAGACTTGATCACACAAAACACAAATTGAATTGTTTCCATTTAACTTAACTGACTCTATATATAGAGGCCCCAAATCAGCTTCATAAATGGGCTGCTTGTAGAAGATCAAGAAACCTTTTCTTTATACATCACGTGTCTTTTATTCCCAAGTGATATAATCCAGCACATTTATCTCAACTAACTCACAAGAAAAGAATAGTGTAGAGAAAAACATGCTAACCAATTTTTTCACTTTTTCCTTTCATGGGTCTTCTTCTTACAATTTTATGTTTCAAAATTTTGGAAATTTTTTTTTTTTTGAAGTAATCTAGTTCAAATTTTGTGTTTTTTAAGTCATAATGGTGTTTTTGTAGAAAAGAATAATGTAATATTTGGTTTGAATATTTCACTCAATTCAATTGCTTTGTACAGATTACATGAATTTATAATATAAATAAAAATGACAGAAAAGAATGTTAATTAAATACAATGATTTCTACCATATTGAGAATGATCTCTACCATATTAACATTTTATTTACTTTCCTATTTCAAAATGAATCTCAACACTCCCCCTCAAGTTGGTGCATAGATGTCACACATGCCCAACTTGTCTAAGAACTTTGAGAGCACCCGTCTGGACACTCCTTTGATAAGGATATCAGCTAACTGATCCTCTGACCGAATCTTTGATAGTTCCACAGCTTTTTCATCTAGTTTTTCCTTAATGAAAAACCTATCCACCTCGACATGCTTTATACGGTCATGTTGAATTAGATTATGAGCTATATCACATGCTGCTTTGTTATCACACTACAACTGAATTGGTTGTTTTGAAGAGTAGCCTAGATCATGTAAGAGAAATTTCAACCACAATGCTTCACAAATTCCTAAGGTCATTCCTCTGTACTCAGCTTCTGTACTAGATCGTGCAACAACATTTTGTTTCTTGCTTTTCCATGTAACTAAGTTCCCACCTACAAAAGTAAAGTATCTTGAAGTTGATCGCCTATCTTTAACTGCTCCAGCCCAATCAGCATTGGTATAAACTTTGATGTTTTCCTTATCTGTGCTTTTAGAAAATAGAATTCCCTTTCCTGGAGCAGATTTTAGATACCTCAAAATGTGCATGATTGCATTCATATGTTGTTCACCAGAATTATGCATAAACTGCCTAACGATATTTAGAGCATAGGCAAGATCTGGTCTTGTATGAGCTAAGTACATCAACCTTCCAACAAGTCTCTAGTATCTCCTCCTGTCCGCTGGTACCTGATTTGTCTCAATACATAACTTCAGACCCTCTTCCACTGGAGAGTCAGCTAGTTAGCAAGCTGACATACCTGTTTCATGTAGCAGATCTAAGGCATACTTTCTCTGAGATAGAAAGATTCATTTACTTGATCGAGATACTTCAATTCCCAGAAAGTATTTTAAAAGGCCTATGTCTTTCATTTCAAATTCATTAGACAAGTATTCCTGCAAAGCTCTCATTTCTTTTGGGTCGTTGCCTGTGACGATCATGTCATCCATATATACAATGAGTGCAGTAATCTTCCCATATTGCTTCTTTAAAAATAATGTGTGATCTGAATTGCTTTGTCTATAACCATAGGTTGTCATGGATTTGGTAAATCGTCTTAACCAAGCTCTAAGGGACTGTTTTAATCCATATAGCAATTTCTTCAACCTGCACACCTTTTAATTTTGTCTTTCTGTTACCATATACCCTGGTGGGAGATCCATATAGACCTATTTAGATAGTTCGCCATGTAGGAATGTGTTCTTCACAACAAACTGCTGTAACGACCAATCAAAATTTGCAGCTAAGGATAACAAGACTCGAACTGTGTTGATTTTGGCTACCGGTGCAAACGTTTCAGTGTAGTTGATTCCATAAGTCTGAGTATATCCTTTTGCCACCAATCTCGCCTTAAACCGTTCGATCATTCCATCAACTTTGTATTTCACAGTAAAGATCCATCGACACCTAACTGGCTTTTTTTATGTGGGTCGGTTGACGAGCTCCTAAGTTTGGTTCTTCTGTAAGGAGGCCATCTCTTCATTCATTGCAGCTTTCCATCTTGGATCATTTAATGCTTCATGCACATTGTTAGATATAGATACAGTAGATAATTGATTGACAAATGACTGATTTGATTTTGACAAATGATGTGTAGACATATAATGGTTCATAAGACATCTTACAATACTAAACAATTGAGGTTCATATGTAAGTTTTGGAATACCTCTGGTGAGACGTTGTGGTAACTGTCTTCTAGATGACTCAGGCATTGTACAAGGAATATTCTCAGACAACAATTGGTTTGGTGTATCAAAAGAATCGGGTTTGATTTCAGAAGTTTCCTGGCTTTCTAAGTGTTCATTCCCACTTAGATCTAAGTTTTGATTACTAGATTCCATCTCATTCATTTCTATGTTTATTATGTCATTGTGTAGGGTATCACCATTCACATCAAAGTTTTGACAACTTGGATTCAATTCACCTACATTTAGATTAGATACTTCCACCACATCTTCCTCAAAGTTGTATACAAGAGTCTGAATTTCATCAAGAGACTCCCCATCCAATGTTTGTAGCGGTTACGAAGGTTGATAACGTAGGAGTTGCTTTGTCTTTCTGTGTTTGAGCGACAACTGCATTAGAATGCCGCTTGGAGTTTTGATGTCGTATTGGGTCCAACCAATTTTGAAAGTAACAACTTTTTGAATTATCTGTTTGATTGCAATGAGTGCATTTGTATGTAGGTTTTCTTGAATTAAATAGACCTTCAGACTGAACAAAAAACGGAACAGATTTGCTTCTGGAGGATTCAATCTAGTCACTCATTTTGTTCTTCTCTTCTTCTTCTTTTTTTTTTTTGGTTTTTTGTTTTGTTTTGTTTTGTTTTTTTCTCTTTTTTTATTTTTATTTTGTAAAAGCAGCAAAAGAAATAAAAGAATAAAATGAAAAATGTAAAGGGGGTTTGTAAATTAGGTGTGTGCGAGGATGGCGACGACAATGGGTGTGCGAGTGGCGGATGGCGACGGTTGATGTGTTAAAATGTGTACTCGCAAGTATACGAATCACTCGTAGTTAAGTGATAAGCAACTTCCAAGGTCGGTCTCTCAAGGAATTGCAGTGGTTTTAAATAACTAACTTTTAACTTAAACAGAGTTCTAATGAAAACAAAACACTAATTAAATAGAGTTCTAGTGAAACTAAAACTCTAAGTAACTAGAATCCTAACGCTAATAAAACTGTAAAAAGGTTGTTTGTTTTTGGTAACGAGAACAATCATACGACACTTAAACGAAAACAAGATCGCAATCAAACAATCAATTCAATTAAATCAAATATCAATAGAGGATGTATGGACGTTTAGCTTGGTTGACCATGTTTGCATCGAAAAGGTATGGTGAGATACATGAATGTCCTATATAAACAAAACTACCGGCTTTCCTTTTAATTACGAAACTCCTTTTGGCGGGGGTAGGTCTCTTTGTTGATTAACTAATTAACTGCCTTTGGCGGGGGTAAATTAAATAGCAATCAAATTATGCGCAAGGAAAACATGCCAATCAAATTAATGCTATGACTAAGTCACTAACTTGAAGCTTTGATTAAGTGTTTCGGAATAAAGTTAAGGTGACGTTCCTATAACTAAATTCTCAGATTTTTCAACCTAACTACGAACATCAAATGGGCCCATGATTATTCATAATCAAATATCTAAACATGCTCTTAATCAAAAAGTAATTTATTCATAAATCAATAAAATACACCATACACAATTCTAGCAAACATGGCAACACAAACTAAACATCCATAATTAGACTAGCCGCTCATGTTCATATTATTATTCATAGACAAATAAAATATGATCATACACTTTAACAAATAGAGAAGAGGAATTAATTCTATAACAACAAGAAACTCCTAGATCTAAATACCGCTTATGGATTGGATGACGTTCTTCTCCGTAAGCTTTATCTTCGATCGTCGTTGGCTTCCTTGAATCCTTAGAATATTGTCTCTCGCTTCGTTAGAGTGTGGCAACGCTCTCAAAACTGATTGAATGTAGTGTTTGGGTCGCAAAATTGAGAAGAATAAGAGTTGTGTACGAATTGGTCGAGTTGTATGTAAGGGGGACTCTAAGGGGGTATTTATAGATGTAAGGGTTTACACGAATCCTATGTACCATAGGAATAGGCGCGCCGCGGCATGCATTTTCCCCGCTGCGGCGCAACACAAATTCTGAAAAATATGCAAAAACCCGAGAGCTCCCCGCCGCGGCATGCAATTATCCCGCCGCGGCGCGCAATGTTTCTATGTTTTCCAGGATTCAACCCGAGAGCCTCTCGCCGCGGCATGTATTTCCCTCGCCGCGGCGCGCAATGTCTTCCTTCTTTTCATGTCCCCCCTTACATATGTGATGGCATTTTATGTAAGGCTTACATATTTGTCTTGTTTAGCCCGTAACTCGTGATCCGAGCGCCGTAGGTGTCCCGTCTTTGCGTGTTTTCATCATTTGACTCATTTGACGCTAAAAACACCTGAAATGCACTAAAATATACCCGTGACTCCGAATGGATAGATTTATGAAAATAATCGAAATAATAATCATAATAAATCTATATATCAATCAATTAAGCACAATTAATCACAAAATATTAGTGCTTTTCGAGCACTCATCACAACCCCCAACCAGCTTCTTGCTAGTCTCTAGCAAGTGAAGCGACCTAAAATAAAATTAAAAACAAACAAATAAACTAACCTAACCTAAATCACTTTCGTAGATTGTCACGGTTGCATTTAGCATATGCAACAAGCCTTTAAACCCCTAGGTGGCCCTAGTAGACGAGTTATAGTCTCGTGAGGGTTTCCAGTGATGATACCCGCAAACATCGTAACTGACACAAATAAATAAAAGACTCAAAACATACTTGAATCAATCCATGCATACATCTCAAAAATTGTTAACAACGAATGATACATGAAATAGTTAAACATCACCTAAGCTCAAAAACAGTCCAAACATCAAACTCATCATGGTAATCGAATTTTGAACAACCAATCACACCACAAACCCGTTAGTTATACTATCTAACCGTGTCATGTATGATATTCATAGATTACATTTCAATGTCTCATAAATGTGCAAGTAAAATATGAATGTGAATTTTTGCACTTATAAACTCCATATGCTCATTTTTCAAACTCATCTCCACTAATATAGAAACTAAACAACCTAGAATCAATAGGACTTCATCAAGCTTGTAAAGTTATGGCTAGGTGTGTGATTATGAAAGTACGAAAATGATGTTTTTATATGATAAGAGTACTTTTTATTTCACAAACATATTTTCAACTTTTTCCACTAATTGCGCCTTTTCATCCTCCCTTAAATTCATATATTCTTTGAATCTTTTTGCTTGATTTTCTTTCTCTACTTTTCTTGCTCGTTATTTCAATCATCATCATTTTTTTTTTTTTGATGAAGCAAGACAAATATAACATAATTGCTCATGAAAATCAAATATTACATCGAGTACTCTTATCACTAAGGGTAGTACAATGTATGTCAATGTTGAGTTCAAGGGTGTGCTATTGATAAAATATTGCGGGGAGGCATGAAAGGTCCAAACGGTCCAAAAATGGCCTAAATCACTTTCTAAGTGGCATTTGTTTCTATTATTTCGCTTCAACGTGTTTTCAAATGAGTTCTAGAGATTGTTGAGACTTAAAACATATCATGAACATGCATACATTCCACAAATCAGAATAGTTATACTAACCATGCAAACTACCACAAGTACCACAAAATTCTCAAATTAGATGAATCCAACATTTGTGTGCTTCGTTGCTTAGGTAAAAATCTAACATCTCTCATATGTCACCGTCATTACAATCATGTTAATATCATGGATTTCTGGATTGACTCAAGTAGACACGACACTAACCTAAAACAATTCAAGTGACAAAAGTTAAAAATTTAAAATTGGTCATATTTCATGCTCATGGAATATTCTTCCCACCCCCAACCTAATTTCTGCATTGTCCTCAATGTTGAAAAAGAAGAACAAAAGAAATAAGAAAAAAAGTGTGAGAAGTTACCCCCCTTTCGTATGAGATTGTGTCGTTACTCGCTATGCTCCGGTTCATTGTTCCTCGCTTCTCTTATGAAGAATGTATGTATGTGAACATATATTGAACCTCAAAGTGTATGCAACACAATTCACATTCAAACCCAATTTTTAATTATAACTAAGGCAATTGACATAAAAAAAAAAAAAAAATCAAACAAAGTTAAACAATCCAAAAATAAAAATAAAGATAAAAATAAAGGAAAATAAAAGAAAATAAAGAAAAAGAAAATTAGTCCCAAAATAAAATAAAACAAAACCAAAGAAAAATTACAATCAGGAGGCTCAGTCCTCCATATCTTCAGGTTGTTCATTATGTTCTTCGGGTTGGTTCGCTGGCGGCACAAATGTGAAATCATGTCCGGGATATTGTGGAAGTGGCTGAAATTGGGTGAGATCTACTCCACTCTGTGTTAATTGGCAACTCATCATACTGTGGAGTAGGGCTTGGTAATCATGTTGATACTTCATGTGATCACTGAGCCATGCTTGTTGTTGGATTTGGTATTGACGCATCTCGTGCTGATATTGATGCATCTCATTGACCTTTGCTTCTAGACTTATCATCCTATCTTTTGCGGAAGCGTTTCTTGAGGATTCACCTTTTCTGCTTCCTTGCCCAACCTTCGACCCGCTCGTAAGGTGTTGCATGTAGGCAAACGTCAATGTTTCAGCCGGTTGCAATAGGACCTCGCCCGTGTCGTATTTGACTCCATGTTTGACACATAGGGCGGTTATGAGCTGGGGAAAGAAGTAACTAATGTTGTGATGCTCAGCTGAGTACACAACCCTTTGTTGTATTACCAATCCCACGTCAATTGACCGCTCGGTCTCTATAGCAAACTGTAGAACAGCCCTTTCCCGATCCACTGTACTGTAATGCCGAGTCGGCATTAGTCTTGAGCAAACAAAGTATTGCTAGATTCGGGAATGGGTCCTTAAGTGCTTGGCTTGAAATATATTTACCATATCCCCTTTATACTCCCACTCACCGTATCCATCGGTTAAGGTGCTAATCACTTCTTCGTAATCAACCTGCGTTAAGTAGGTTTCATACGCACTGTTCGGAACATCCCTCAACCCATAGTACGAGTTGATCACCGACCTATTGAAAGGGACCTCAATGCCCCTCACCCAAATCATTCCTTCTCGTGCCTCCGGTACATTAGCATAAAATTCCCTAACAAGCGAACTCACACCCGCTTCCGGGGCATAGGCAAATTTCTTCCAACCTAGTCTCTCAACTATGTCGGATATTCCCATTACTCCTACTTGCCCAAAGTCCATTCCCCTCTCATTTACAAAACCTTTGTTTCTTTTGGCGGCACCCTCATACCGCTCTTGTGCTTCTCGGCTTACAAACCGAGAAGCATCATAAGTCCTATCTTCCACTACTTTCCCCTTCCCTTTTGATCTACTACTTTCACCAACTTTTCTTTTTGGAGCCATTTCAGTCTTTAAACTTAATAAATCCAAATACCAATCCTATATTCCAGGAATTTCGGAAAAACCCCAAAATTGATTCCCCTCTTCTCCAAAATTTTCACTTAATTCTCAAATTCAGACAAATTTTCACAATTTCCAGGAAATGAATACTGAAATGAAGAAGAAAAGTGACGAATTTACCTCTGTAGCAAGCAATTGAAGTGTTGGAGCAAAAATCCCAAATTTGTTCTTGAAACCCTAGCCTTGAAATTGGAGAGGAATTTGATTTTTGATGCGATTTTGATGAAATTGAAATGAGAATAGGTGTTAGCAATGATGAAATGATGAAATGGTGAAGAAAAGTTTTGATTTTTGGTGAAGATTTTGGGAGAAATTGAAGAGAGAAGTAGAGAGAAAATGAGAGAAAGTGAGGGAAAATTTTGAAATTTTGAATGAAATGATTTTTTTGTTTCCCCGAGTGCCTTTTCTGCCCAGTTTTCTGAGGCGCGCCGCGGCATGCATTTCTCCCCGCCGCGGCGTGGTTAAAAATTTTAAATTGTGCGTGAAACAGAAAGTTCCTCGCCGCGGCACAAATTGTTCCCCGCCGCGGCGCGCACATGTTTTCAAAATTTGGCTCGTGAGACAGAAAGTCACTCGCCGCGGCACAAATTGTCCCCGCTGCGGCGCACATTGTTTTTGAAAAATTGTTTTAAAAACAGAAAGTATCACGTCGCGGCACAAATTGTCCCCGCCGCGGCGCACAATATTTTTGATTTTTTTTTTTTTTTTTTTTTAAAAATTTGGAAACGAAACGTGTGCAACGCATCCACCCCCAACCGAAACTTGGGAATGTCCTCATTGCCTTAAGAAAATAAAGAAAAGAAATAAAAACAACGAAAGAAATACAATACCGAATGGGTGCCTCCCATTAAGGGCTTAGTTTAACGTCTTAGCGAGACGTGGCTGCTCTCGTGTCTATTTTTCGAGGAGATGTATTAAATCGATACTTTGCAAATTTTCTCCTTCCAAGTATGGCTTGACACGATGCCCGTTTACCTTAAATGGTTCTTGCTTTTTCGGATTGAGCAACTCGATTACTCCGTGTGGAAGTACGTTTGCAATTGTGTACGGTCCGCTCCACCTAGAATGAAGTTTTCCTGGAAACAAACGTAAACGTGAATTATATAATAGAACTTTCATTCCGGAAACGAAATACTTACCGAGGAGTCCTTTGTCGTGATAGCGCTTAGTGCGCTCCTTGTAGATTTTGGCATTTTCATAAGCTTCGTCTCGAATTTCCTCAAGTTCGCTCAATTGAAGTAATCGTTGTTCTCCAGCTTGTTCCATGTCCATGTTGAGTTTCTTAATAGCCCAATAAGCCCTATGTTCTAGCTCAACCGGTAAGTGACATGCTTTACCAAAAATCAGCCGGTAGGGACTCATACCAATTGGAGTTTTGTACGCTGTACGATATGCCCACAAGGCATCATTGAGTTTAACTGACCAATCTCTCCTTGAGGGGCGCACTGTGCGTTCCAATATCCCTTTGATTTGTCGGTTGCTCACTTCCACTTGCCCCGAAGTTTGGGGATGGTATGGGGTAGCCACTCTATGAGAAATGTTGTACTTCTTCAAAAGTCCATCGAAGAGTCTATTGCAAAAGTGGCTGCCTCCATCACTAATGATCGCCCTCGGTGTGCCAAATCTGCTAAAAATGTTATCCTTCAAAAATTTAACAACCACATTAGCGTCATTAGTTCTAGTGGGTATCGCTTCTACCCACTTTGAAACATAGTCAACAGCGACTAGTATGTAAATGTAGCCAAAAGATGGGGGGAAAGGACCCATGAAGTCAATCCCCCACACGTCAAATAATTCCACTACAAGGTTAGATGTCAAAGGCATTTCGTTACGCTTACCAATGTTACCGGTCCTTTGGCATCTATCACATCTCAAACAAAACATGTTAGCATCTTTAAATAATGTTGGCCAATAAAAACCGGATTGTAATACCTTGAGGGCCGTTTTCTTACCACCAAAATGGCCCCCGCAATGTAGCTCATGGCAAAAAGTTAAGATGCTCTCATGTTCCTCTTCTGGTACACACCTCCGAATGACTTGATCTTGACATAACTTGAACAAATACGGGTTATCCCAAAAGTATTGCCTGCAAACACTGAAAAACCTTTTCTTTTCCTGAAAAGTAATGTTAGGTCTCAAAATCCCACTTGCTAGATAATTAACGATGTCAACATACCATGGATTTGGTCCTATTGTAAACAATT
Source organism: Elaeagnus macrophylla (assembly GCA_029378325.1). Lineage (NCBI taxonomy): Eukaryota > Viridiplantae > Streptophyta > Magnoliopsida > Rosales > Elaeagnaceae > Elaeagnus > Elaeagnus macrophylla. The sequence continues at coordinate 17,621,436 of CM055642.1, forward strand.
GTTCATCAGGGAAGGTTTCAATGATTGTATCCTTACTTTCACCTTCAACATGTTCATATTCAGTAATTAACCTAGACAGATGATCAGCTACTACGTTTTCAGTACCTTTCTTGTCTTTGATCTCTAGGTCAAATTCTTGTAAAAGTAGGATCCACCTAATGAGTCTAGGCTTAGCATTCGGTTTAGTCAATAAGTATCTCAAGGCGGCATGATCCGAATGCACAATAACTTTAGTTCCTACCAAGTAAGACCTAAATTTATCAAGTGAAAATACCACAGCCAATAACTCCTTTTCAGTGGTGATGTAGTTAATTTGGGCGTCATTGAGTGTTTTACTCGCATAGTATATAACATGTAATCTCTTATCCACTCTTTGCCCTAAAACAGCTCCTATAGCATAATCAGACGCATCACACATGATTTCAAACGGTAAAGACCAATCAGGAGCAACAATTATAGGTGCAGAAGTAAGCCTATCCTTTAAAGCATTAAAAGCAACAAGGCATGCATCATCAAAATCAAACAAAGTGTCTTTGGACAACAGATTACATAATGGACGACTAATTTTGGAAAAATCCTTAATAAACCGTCTATAGAAACCCGCATGTCCTAGGAAACTTCGTATACCCTTAATAGATGTAGGTGGAGGCAATTTTTCAATTAAATCTACCTTAGCCTTATCAACTTCAATTCCTTTGCTAGATATCACATGTCCTAGCACTATGCCCTGTTGGACCATAAAATGACTTTTCTCCCAACTAAGCGTCAAATTGCATTCAATGCATCGTTCTAATACTAAAGTCAATTTATGCAAGCAATCATCGAAGGAATTACCGAAAACTGAAAAGTCATCCATAAATACCTCAATAAATTTCTCCACCATGTCCGAAAAAATTGACATCATACATCTTTGAAAAGTGGCGGGTGCATTGCATAGTCCAAATGGCATTCTCCTAAAAGCGAAAGTTCCGAATGGGCATGTGAATGTAGTCTTCTCTTGATCCTCCGGAGCGATGGGTACCTGATAATAACCTGAAAGACCATCCAAAAAGCAATAGAATTCGTGCCCAGCTAGTCTTTCTAACATTTGATCAATGAAGGGGAGGGGGAAGTGATCCTTTTTGGTGTACAAATTCAGTTTTCTAAAATCGATACACATCCTCCAACCCGTAATTATCCTAGTGGACTAATTCATCTTTCTCATTCTTAACCACGGTTATTCCAGATTTCTTAGGTACCACATGAACGGGACTAACCCACTTACTATCAACAATTGGATAAATTACCCCTACTGCTAGGAGTTTCAGAACCTCTTTCTTAACTACCTCTTGCATGATTGGGTTAAGTCTCCTTTGTGCGTCCTTAACAGGTTTGACATTGTCCTCCAAATTTATCTTATGCATGCACATTGCCGGACTAATGCCTCTAATGTCCCCTATACTCCAACCTATAGCCTTTTTATACTTCCTAAGCTCTCCAATCAATTTATCCTCTTGGTTTTGGGTGAGTGTAGATGATATAATAACAGGGTATGTTTCATTCTCTCCCAAAAACACATATTTTAGATGCTTAGGTAGTTCCTTAAGTTCCAATTCAGGTGGAGCAATCTCATCATTTTGTGGGACATCCAATAAATCAAGGGGTGTACTAGTGTCATCTAGTGATAAGGCATTGTCTAACAATTCACTGTACTCCCTAGTCTCATAGTCTAAGATGTCATCAACTTCTCCAACTGTAAGTGCTACCTCTAATTTATCCTCTAATCTAGCATGCACAAAAGTATCATGAATTATTGGATCTAAACATTCCACATACGAGCATTCATCAGTAGCAGAAATAGAAGGGTAAGGAGATGAATCAAAAACTTTAAAATGAACAGTCTCTCCCAAGACTGTCATTGTCAACTTTCCACTTTGGACGTCAATGATGGTTTGGGTAGTGGCCATGAATGGTCTACCCAAAAGAATGGTGTGCTCCTTGTCCAAAGATGGATTATCCTGCATGTCTAAAACCACAAAGTCAACAGGTATGATTAGCTTATCTACCTGTACAAGTAAGTCCTCAACCATGCCCTTCGGATATTTAACAGATCTGTCCGCAAGTTGAAGGGACATGGTTGTTGGTTTTAGCTCTCCCAACCCTAGCTGCAAGAAAATCGAGTAAGGCATCAAATTGATACTAGCGCCTAAATCAAGCATTGCCTTAGCTACTTTCCTATCTCCCATAGTAATATCAATTATGAAACTACCTGGATCTTTTAACTTAGGAGGTAGGTTACGTTGAAGCACCGCACTAGCAATTTCAGATACAATCACTCTCTCATTAAGCTCATACTTTCGTTTCTTAGTGTTTAGTTCCTTGAAAAATTTAGCATACGAAGGTACGTTCCTAATTACGTCTAACAATGGCAAATTGATATTAACTTTAGATAACATGTTAAACAAATCAGAAAACTGCTTATCTTGCTTACTGTCCTTTAAACGGTGTGGGAATGGTATCGGTGGTCGGTATGGCTCCGATAACTTATGTAGTGTAGGTGGATTAGATGACTCTCCAATTGTTGCCTTTGAAGGCTCTTCATGCTTGTCACCTCTTTCCTCCAATTCCTTAGAAGCATCGTTGTCATCTTCCATGTTACCTGCACTATAAGGTAAATCATTAGAAAGTTCAGGTAAAATTTTATTAACGACCTTACCACTCCGAAGAATTGTGACAGCTTTGGCTTGTTCGGGTTGATTGGGCAGCTTTCCCGTCTCTTGCTTGTGCATTTGTTCCGCTAGCTGCCCCACTTGCATTTCCACTCTTTTCACTGAAGCTTCCATAGAGTCCATCCTTCCATTACAAGATTGTATGAAATTATTTAGGGTTTCCTCTATGGTCGGTTTATTTTGGGGAAATTGTCGGTTTATGTTTTGGCCTTGTGTTTGGTTTTGGACAAATGGTTGGCTATTGTTTTGTTTCCATCCAAAATTAGGGTGATTCCTCCATCCAGGGTTATAGGTGTTTGAATAAGGGTCGTTCCTAGGTCTAGGTTGGTACCCTTGCATTAAATTCGCCTCTTCAGTAGTACCTGTATAAGGATCACCTGCAAAAGAACAAACATTAGCTCCGTGTCCATATGAACCACAAACTCCACATACCTCGTGTTTTGGCATTTGATTAACATTGGAGGTTGTGAGAAGTTGCACTTGTTTTGTCAATTCAGCAAGTTGCATGGCCATTTCATTGTTGGAGCCTAATTCGTGGACTCCAGCTCGTCTTCCTCTAGCGCTCTTTTGTTGGGAGTTAGCTCCCAACATCTCGAATAGTTCGTATGTTTCATCCGCTGTTTTCTCACCCATTGCTCATCCTGCAGCATTGTCAACTGTGAATTGACATTGTAGTGTCAATCCGTCATAGAAAAACTGATTCTGTAACTGCAACGGGAAGTGGTGATGTGGACATTGTATCAATAGCAATTTGAATCTGTCCCAAGCCTCGTAGAAGGGTTCTTCGTCCATCTGCGAAAAAGTAGCAATTTTTGTTCTTAGATCAGATGTCTTTTGATGGGAATAGAACTTACCCATGAATTTATTGTAAACATCGTCCCATGTGACCAAAGAACCGGGTGCCAACGTCATTAGCCAAGACTTAGCTCTATCCTTGAGAGTGTATGGAAAACACCTCATGCGTAGTTGATCTTCACTAAGTCCCTGCAATGGAAAAGTTTGCACAGTAGCATACAGTTCATGCATAAAATTTAAAGGATCTTCATTAGGGATACCGTAAAAGGAGGGAAGCATGGAATAATGAATATTTTTCAATTCATAATTCCTAGCCGCCTCTTAAGTCGAATGCACGATGTGGCGGTCCCAATGATAGGTCTTGCAAACTCTTTGTTCATCATCTGCCTAGCTACGTTGTCACCCATTGTTGCTTGCAATTGTTGTTGGACTTCTTCCTCTTGATATTGATTATCCAGTTTCGTTGATCGGTGTTTGACTCTGTGTATGTTGTCAATGAAAGGAGAGAGTTCCTTGTTAAGTGATCTCCTACCCTGCATGCACAAATAAAAAGCAAACAAAGATCAAGGCAGCAGTGAAATTTGAAAATTAAGCACTTATTTTTTGATTTTTTTGATTTTCTAATTTTTTTTTTCGAATAAAATAAATAAATAAAATAAAGAAATAAATAAAATAAACAAACAAATAAAAATAAATCAGAAACTCGAAAAAGTTAAAAAGAAAATTATTTAAAACGCCAATTCCCCGGCAACGGCGCCAAAAACTTGATGTGTTAAAATGTGTACTCGCAAGTATACGAATCACTCGTAGTTAAGTGATAAGCAACTTCCAAGGTCGGTCTCTCAAGGAATTGCAGTGGTTTTAAATAACTAACTTTTAACTTAAACAGAGTTCTAATGAAAACAAAACACTAATTAAATAGAGTTCTAGTGAAACTAAAACTCTAAGTAACTAGAATCCTAACGCTAATAAAACTGTAAAAAGGTTGTTTGTTTTTGGTAACGAGAACAATCATACGACACTTAAACGAAAACAAGATCGCAATCAAACAATCAATTCAATTAAATCAAATATCAATAGAGGATGTATGGACGTTTAGCTTGGTTGACCATGTTTGCATCGAAAAGGTATGGTGAGATACATGAATGTCCTATATAAACAAAACTACCGGCTTTCCTTTTAATTACGAAACTCCTTTTGGCGGGGGTAGGTCTCTTTGTTGATTAACTAATTAACTGCCTTTGGCGGGGGTAAATTAAATAGCAATCAAATTATGCGCAAGGAAAACATGCCAATCAAATTAATGCTATGACTAAATCACTAACTTGAAGCTTTGATTAAGTGTTTCGGAATAAAGTTAAGGTGACGTTCCTATAACTAAATTCTCAGATTTTTCAACCTAACTACGAACATCAAATGGGCCCATGATTATTCATAATCAAATATCTAAACATGCTCTTAATCAAAAAGTAATTTATTCATAAATCAATAAAATACACCATACACAATTCTAGCAAACATGGCAACACAAGCTAAACATCCATAATTAGACTAGCCGCTCATGTTCATATTATTATTTATAGACAAATAAAATATGATCATACACTTTAACAAATAGAGAAGAGGAATTAATTCTATAACAACAAGAAACTCCTAGATCTAAATACCGCTTATGGATTGGATGACGTTCTTCTCCGTAAGCTTTATCTTCGATCGTCGTTGGCTTCCTTGAATCCTTAGAATATTGTCTCTCGCTTCGTTAGAGTGTGGCAACGCTCTCAAAACTGATTGAATGTAGTGTTTGGGTCGCAAAATTGAGAAGAATAAGAGTTATTGGTCGAGTTGTATGTAAGGGGGACTCTAAGGGGGTATTTATAGATGTAAGGGTTTACACGAATCCTATGTGCCATAGGAATAGGCGCGCCGCGGCATGCATTTTCCCCGCCGCGGCGCAACACAAATTCTGAAAAATATGCAAAAACCCGAGAGCTCCCCGCCGCGGCATGCAATTATCCCGCCGCGGCGCGCAATGTTTCTATGTTTTCCAAGATTCAACCCGAGAGCCTCTCACCGCGGCATGTATTTCCCTCGCCGCGGCGCGCAATGTCTTCCTTCTTTTCATGTCCCCCCTTACATATGTGATGGCATTTTATGTAAGGCTTACATATTTGTCTTGTTTAGCCCGTAACTCGTGATCCGAGCGCCGTAGGTGTCCCGTCTTTGCGTGTTTTCATCATTTGACGCTAAAAACACCTGAAATGCACTAAAATATACCCGTGACTCCGAATGGATAGATTTATGAAAATAATCAAAATAATAATCATAATAAATCTATATATCAATCAATTAAGCACAATTAATCACGAAATATTAGTACTTTTCGAGCACTCATCAACGGTGATGGGGGTAGCTTGTTCTGATCGATGGAGTTTGTTTTCTGGACGTAGGTGGCTGTCGATGGGCGTGGACTGGTGGGTTTAGGTGTTGCGATGGGTTGGGTGTCACGACGGGTTTGGGGGTATGGGTTTGGGTGTCACGACGGGTTTGGGTTGGCTTGGGAGTGCCGGCCATATGGGTTTGGGTTTCACGACAGGTTTGGGTTGTATGGGATTGGAAATGCCATGGGAGGAGGTTGGGCTGGCTGTTGGTGGCTTGTAATTGGCGTGGAAGGAGGGTTAGGTTGGCTTGTAGTTGCCGTGGGCAATAAATTGGTGGCGACTGAGGGATGAGAGGACTGGTGGTGGATTTATTTTGATGGATCTGTGGTAGATCTATTTTGATGGGTCTGTGGTGGTGGTTTGGGTGGTGACTTGGCGAGTTTAGGCGACTGATTTGGGTTTTTTTTATTTTTCTAAATTTTTTTTTTCGATTCACAGAATCCTAATCGGCTCTGATACCATGTAGAAAAGAAGAATGTAATATTTGGTTTGAATATTTCACTCAATTCAATTGCTTTATACAGATTACATGAATTTATAATATAAATAAAAACGACAAAAAAGAATATTAATTAAATACAATAATTTCTACCATATTGAGAATGATCTCGACCATATTAACATTTTAAAATGAATCTCAACAGTTCTCCTACTTGAATTGAGTAATCTGGATTCCTATCTAAATATAACTAAAACATATCTACATTCCTATTTTAAAATGAATCTCAACAGTTCTCCTGCTTGAATTGAGTAATCTGGATTCCTATCTAAATATAACTAAAACATATCTACATTTCTATTAATTTTTTTGAAAACTTTTGTTGTTACATAGACCTTTAGAATATCGCTTAGTTGTGATAACACATGAAGGATTTAAACTTGAGAGTGAAGATTTTTCTAGTTGCTATATTTTAATAGTTTTTCTATGCTCACATGGAGAAGAAGAAGAGGATTGCTCAGAAGGGTAAACAAATAATTTTGTGGTCATATTCTTTTAAGATATTTGCAACTAACAAATTCATTAACATTTGTCATAAACTAGGGGTGTCTTTGAATTTTTTATTAAACGTTAAGGGCATTGCAACCCATTTCTAAAAATTTAGAGCTATCCTTAAAGATAACCAAAACCTTAAGGATATATGTGAAATTTTCCCTTTTGGGGCTCATACTCTGAGATTGAGACCTTGTCAAATGTTTCTTTTGGCCTTTTTTCATTTGTTTCGATATTATAAGAAGAAAACAAGTTTTAAAGAGCTACCAAATGGTGAAATTAGTAGGAGGTATTGTACATATCAATAACATGTTTTTGTTTGACCTTAAATGCATCAAATCTATATAATGCAGTCCATTATTTGCCTTGTGGTGCGGGATGAATTAAATCTCACTATTATAAGAAAGCTTTTAGGAAAGGCTGTAGGGTCACAATCACTTAAATTCATTATCATTTGATAGAACTTTCTTAAATAGTAAGTATCCAATTGAGTAACAAACAACTGTGGTAACCAAACGGTAGAGAAAATAAATAATAAAGTAGACACACAAATTTTACATGGTTCAATATAAGGCCTAATCCATGGATAAAGATAGGAAAGATAATTCACTATTCAAATGATGTTTATAAAGTGGGTAAAAACTCTCAAATACCCCCAAGATCCTAGTAGATCTAGTTTAGAGATTTTACTCTAACAAATAAGAAATGGGCAACTACTAAATATGTTATCTCGAACACTTGAAGTTATCAAAATAAGCTTCCTAATTTTGTTTCATTCTCTCTCAAATTACAACTCTTGAATATAGTTGTGGGATGCTCTAAATGAGCAAATATTTGCTCTATTTATAAAGAAATAATTTACTATTGAAGAGCTAGTTCATATATAAATACTTCTTACAATTTCTTCTTTTGTAGGCTATATGATATAAGGGATGAGCTCATCCTTTAGATGACATAAGAGATGAGCTCACCCTTTGGATAACATAAGAGATGAGCTCACCCTTTAGATGACATAAATGATTACCCTAATTAGAGTCACATGATTTCAACAATCTTCACCTTAGATTAAATTGAGCTAATAACTTAGTGATAATTCTCTCGATCTTTGCCACACTCTCATAAGTGTTCAAACTTGTAGGATATTTATCAAATTCAAACAATTTTTAAAATTGGCTGATGTCACTATTTTGGTCAACATATTTGTAGGGTTATCAACTGTCTCAATCTTTAAAAGGTGTATCTTCCCATCGTTGATGATTTTGCGCACAAAATGGAAGCGAATGATTATGTGTTTTGTTCTTACGACCTGATTTTTTGCTAAATGAATAGCACTTTGGCTATCTCAAAAAAATATTTAAAGAAGGTACTACAACATTTTAGCTTGAATGCACAGTTAAAACTTGTTAATACACCAACACGCCATATGTCATCTGGGCCTTTACATGCAGTTGTTGGATCTCTAAAGCTTCTTATGTCAACACCATCAAAAGGTTTTATTAAAGGGTTTTTAGTTAATTTTAGCCATTCTCTTAAGAGAAGGTCGGAGATATTTTTAAGGACTATTAAGTTTTGAACTTCACTATTTAGGGAGTCAAATCCAATGTATAAAATTACAGGCTTTTCTCCTGGAAGAATTGTGGCAGAGCCCGACCAACAACCTTTGATGTCAAAATGGTCTGACGGATAAATTGTGGGTTCGAGATGCAATTGATGAGATCATATGATATTGAATGACCCCAAATTATGGAGTAATCCCACATTGGACCATTTGAATTGTATTAATAGACTTGATGGTAAACTCCCTTATAGTACGTTGGTCCTATAAAAACAATAATACATCACATAATTTAAGAGAAACTATATTTTGTATGTTTGAGATAATCACAACATATTAAATTGTGAGAAATTATTTGTTGTAATTGGATAAATGATAATGTGGTAATTTATTTCAATAACATGTATGATTAATACAATTACTTTCTTGTAAAACATAAGTATTTAATACTTGATTTGTAAAGTAAATAATGTGATTGGTGAGGAGTGTCACAACTGTTGAAAAAATGAATGTTTCATATTGATAAAAGACAATATTATAGAATAATTGTAAAGAAATATTAAAATTTCTACTCATTGAATTAACTTTTTGTAATTAAATAACTTATGATTCTTATCAAACTTTAATATGTTATTTGAACTTCAATAGATTTATGAGCCAAGTAAAAATATTTTTACAAATGACCCAATAAATATAGAATGTAATAAAATAGGTTAAAAATATAAAATATTGGACCAAATGATTTACTTTGAAAAAAAATGTTAGAAAAAAATGATAAAAGACACATTAGTGTTTCCACTTATTAGATTAATCTTTTAAGATTTGATGAATTATGATTCTTATAAAACTTTCACAAGATAACTTACTCCAAGATCAATAAAAATTGATTCATTATAACTAAGGTCACAACTATAAACGCTTCAATGATCTAAATCATGCCTTACTTTCTAAATTTGGTTGGCAGTTGACAACTAACGAAGATAAACTATGGGTTAAGCTGCTAAAATTCAAGTATTTTCAAAACTCTAATTTTATGGATGTATTAATAAAAAATAGAGACTCGTATATTTGGAAAGGTATTTATAAAACTAGAAAATTATTGAATGAGGACATTTGTTTCCAGATTGGCAATGACATGAATATAAAAGCCACAAAGGATCCTTGGGTTCCTGGTATTACAAATTACACTCCACAGCTGTTACCAAATGTAAACATTGATGAAAATTCACACATGGTATCTGATTTAGGAGATCAAACCTGTGGCTAGAATTGGGAGTTAATAAACCAGCCTTTTGAACCTAATTCAGTCACTTTCTATAGTAGACTTAGACTCCTAATAAGTTGGGTCTGCTTATAAATAGTTGGTGACAAAACCTACCGATTTGTGACCTCATCCTACATCGAAAATTTTGGGGAAGTCAAAATTCATGAAAGGTATAAAGTTTTCATTTGAGGAATAATCTTAGTTAATACCTTAGCTAGTAAAGAGAATTTATTCACTAAATATGGATACTAGATGTTCACTATATATGTTTGAATGGAGTAGAAACAGTTCAACACTTTTTTTTTTTTTTAAATGCAGGTACTTTCATGCACTGTGGTGTGCGTGGAAAGGAGAAACAAATTCAAGAAGTTTGGATCCGTCAAACAATTTCATCCTTAGAACTGACAATGGCAGTGATCTTGACAATGATTACAATTTGGAGATGGAGAAATAACATGATATTTAATAATGCAACTGTAATTTATTATTAACAATTTATTATGATATATATGTTTGTAGAATATCTTTTACCGGTGAATGATTATATGATCGTTTTTTGAATGTTTTACTTATTTGAAATTTTTATGAAGTCAACGGACAAATTCTAATAAAAAGATTATAACTTATTAATCCACAATCCAAAAGCTTTTAAATGTTTTTAGTAGAGAAAAGAAAATATGAATCTTGAATCTTGAATTTTTCTTTTTTCTTTGTTATTTTTTTTTCACACTTGACTAGAGCGTCTTTTTAAAAAGACTCTAGCATCATTAACTGCTAAGCATTTATTTATTTATTTATTTATTTTTTATCATTATCCAACTAATTTTTTTTCTTTTAAATAAAATATTTAGATAATCATAAATGAATTGGATCAGGTACACCCATGGGTGACTCATTTGGATCCAAGTCCAACATCCAACATCTTTCACTCGCACATGGAGTGTACGATGCTCTGTAATTTCTTCTCATATCTACCACACTAATAAAACCAATTCATATCAGCTAATGGATCGTGCGATCGTTGAGAACACTTGTATGTGGGAGCTCTTTACTAACAACTCAGTTCTGAATCAGCATAGAGATATTAACCCTTATCAATACAAACAATAATGTTAGAGTATATATGGTGTCTCTAAATGCCCCATATTCATCTAATCACATAAGGTTCAAGCAACTCTGATGTCTCATAAAAGAGTCATACTTAACCTCTCCAGAGTGTGATTTTATATTCATACATATATTGCATCTCACTTAATGTGATACAAGTTGGCGATAATGAATATATAAAGAAAATATATGTGATCTTAGATAATCTTCCCATTGCCCTCATGTCACTTTGCTTAAAATTGACCGTTTTTCTAGCAAAGTCCCATAAAGTCGAATCAAGCATGACCATAAGTAACATGCTAAAGTAGCTTATCACTAATTCCTTACTTCATGACATAATCAATGGTAATAAAAGGCACAATTGATCATTTATGATGATCAATAGGACTCACATGGTGACGAAGCAAGGATTCATTCGCTCACCTCCATTTATGGTCACTAGCACATGTAGTATGAAATACATGTTATAGTGGGCTAATCCTACTAGTATTGAACCATGTCAATACTCAACAAAAAATTATATGAATCTTGATCTCGTCGTCATCACAACGCCTAATCTGAGTCCCTAACTATACAATAATAGGCTGTAGGTATGCCCATTGTCGATCATTTCTAAATAGATTTTATTTTGATCTCAACGAGTAAACCAAGGCGACACTTATTTATTTAATAAGCTATTATTGCAATAATAGTTTAATGTGTCTCATCTTTGCTCGCTTCCAATGAAGCGCCATAAGGTGATTACTCATGTGAGAGAGCTAATCTTACCTGTTGACATGCTTCTTTAGCATATATATAGATGTGTGTGTGCGCGTGCGTGCTCTATAATATTTTCAAAAAATGCAAGAAATTGTATATAAACATGCATCAAATATTATAATGTAAATAGTTTCAAATAAATCAAGTTACATATAATATATAAATCACAATTTGTGTAGTCCTAGTGTCTTAGCATGAGTCATAAAAGAATCTCTGGCTATAGGTTTAGTCATAGGATCTACAACCATGTGATTAGTAAATATGTATTCCAAAATCACGTCTCCACTTGCAACAATATCTCTAATAAAGTGATATTTTATATCAATGTGTTTTATTTTTCCATGATATTTAGGATCCTTAATATATGTCAATGCAACCATACTATCACAAAGAATCATTATAGGATCCGAGGCATTGGAAGCAAATCCAATGTGTTGGAAAAACCTTCTTAACCAAACAGCTTCTTGTAATGCAGCAGTGCAAGCCACAAACTCTGCTTCCATGGTAGATAAGGCAATACATGATTGTTTTTTACTACTCCAACAGATAGCTCCTCCATTAAGAAGGAAAGCATATCCAGATGTAGATTTATGCTCATCTATATCATCACTCCAACCAGCATCAGTATAGCCAACAATGTACAAATTTGAGCTTTGGTAACAAAGCATGTAATCATTAGTCCCTTTGAGATATATTAGTATTCTCTTTACTGCTTTCCAATGAACAGGTCTAATGTTAGATTGGTATCTACTAACCAGTTCAATTGCATAACATATGTCAGGACGAGGATACATCATAGCATACATCAGACTCCTAACAACACTAGAATATGGTACACGAGCCATCCGACCCCTTTCTTCAAGAGTCTTGGGTCCCATCTCATGGCTCAAGCTATCACCTTTAGCCACAGAAGTGTTAATGGTTTGCAATTTTGCATTTGGAATCTTTTAAGGATTTTATGTATATATGGCTCTTGAGACATATGTCAGGACGAGGATATATCATAGCATACATCAGACTCCCAACAGCACTAGAATATGGTACACAAGCAATCCGATCCCTTGCTTCAGGAGTCTTGGGTCCCATCTCACGGCTCAAGCTATCACCTTTAGCCACAGAAGTGTTAATAGGTTTGCAATTTTGCATTTTCAAGGATTTTGTGTATATATGGCTCTTAAGACAAACCCAATAGTCTCTGAGCTCAATCCCTAGCAATTTTAACTCCAAGAACATAATTTACCTCACCCATGTCTTTCATCTCAAAATTTGAAAATAATTACTATTTTGTGGTGACAATCATCTCTTTATTGTTACTAGCTATTAATATGTCATCAACATATAATGACAAAATGATGAAATTGCCCTTAGAAAGTTTAACATACACACAATGATCTTCATCAATCATCAAATACTCAAAAGAAGTAATAGCTTGATGAAATCTTAAATACCATTGCCTAGATGCTTGTTTTAGGCCATATATGGATCGACGGAGTTTGCAAACTTTGCGCTCTTATCCTTTTACCACATAGCCCTCAGGTTGATCCATATAGATCTCCTCATCTAGGTCTCCATTGAGAAATACAATTTTAACATATATTTGATGCAGTTCCAAATCAAGATGTGCAACAATAGCCAACAAAAGGCGAATCGAAGTAAATTTAACCACTAGTGAAAAGGTTTCCTCATAATCCATTCCTTCTTCTTGAGTGTAACCTTTTGCTACCAAGCAAGCTTTACGCCTATCAATGGAACGATCCACCTTGCGTTTAATTGTGAAAATTCATTTATTCCCAATAGTGTCATGTCTAGGCGAAAAGTCAACCAAATCCCAAACATGGTTTTTTCTCATAGACTCCATCTCATCATTCATAGCAGTAATCCATTTTTCATTGTCAGGTGAAGAAAATGCTCCATGTACTGTCATAGGCTCAGCTTTGTCATGCGGAGTTACCATGAAAGCTTCCCCTTCAATCTCAAAGCAACGACGGGGAATGTATCCACGTTTGTTTCTACGCAACTCAAGTTTGTGACGATTCAGATTATTTTGCCCATCATTAGGCATATCAGTCCCATTATTCCCAAGAGCATGAAGAATTTCTTCTTCAATATCGACTAGAGTATTAAGAGCAACATTTTGTGGATCCTCAAATTCATATAACTCTGAGCCATTGTTCACTTCACCCTTGTTAAGAAATCTTCTTCTAAGAAAACTGCATCACGTGACTCGATTTTAGTTATACTCCCATCTTCATGCTCACTAATAAATATATAGCCCTTCGAGTATTCAGAGTACTGAATGAATATGCTCTTCTTTCCTCTAGGACCCAATTTCTCATACTTATGAGAAATATTGAGTATGTAAGCTATCAAGCCCCATGGTCGTATAACACTTACATTGGGTTTTCTACTGGTCCATAATTCATATGGGGTTGAAGGAACTGATTTAGAAGGCACTCAGTAAGAATGTAAGCAGCTGTTAATAAAGCATCTCCCCAATACGAGATTGGAACATTTGCTTGAGCCATCATTGACCTAACCATGTCTATAAGCGTACGATTTTGCCTTCCCGCTACACCATTTTGTTGCTGAGTATAAGGCATCATCAATTGTCTCATGATTTCTTTTTCTTCACAAAGCTTTTTGAATAGCTCAGATAGATACTCACGATCATGGTCAGTTCTTAAAACTTTAATACTCTTTTCTAATTGATTCTCAACTTCTGTAAGATAACATTTAAAGCAATTTAATGCCTCAAATTTATGAGAGATTAGTAGATATGACCAAAACGTGAAAAAATATCTATAAATGTGATGAAATAGGAAGCATCGTGCCTTGCCTTCACATTCATTGGGCCACATATATCAGAATGAATAAGTTGTAATGGTTCAGATGCCCTTTTGGCTTTACCAAATGGTTTTCTTGTTGCCTTTCCATAAGGCATGGTTCGCACGTGGACAAGGTGACTTTAGCAAGTTGACCTAAAAGGCCCTCCTTAGCTAATCTAGTCATTCTTTCTAGTCAAATGTGACCTAATCTAGCATGCCATGTCATAGAATCAACATCACAATTTGAAGTAAAACAAATAGAGTCATTGACATTATTATAGCTAGAATAGTTAATATTTAATACAATCAAACCATCTGAAATATAGCCACAACCATAATAAATACTTTCTAAATACATATTAACACCATGTTCATCAAACTTAAAAACAAATCACAAACTTAATATGCTAGTAACTGAAAGTAAATTTTGCCGAACTCCAGGAGCGTATAAGACATCATGGAGATATAGAGTGCGTCCACCACTCATATTCAGTTTATAAATGCCAATCCTAAGCACCTCTACATTGGATTCATTCCCTATGTATATTCTTCTCCTGCCACTAGGAACTTAACGATACTCCATGTATCCATCTCTGGTCCTTGCTATATGGTCGGTTGCTCCTGCCCAAAAATGAGGAGAATGAGCAACTAATACTTGGCTAGATACAAAGCATTTAAAGCGAGAAAATAAGTTAGGATATACCTTTTTGGATCAATGCACTCACGAGCAAAGTGTCCCAACTTGCTACAGTTATAACAGCTTAGTTTTGATTTGTCTTTCTTTTTGCCACTTCGCTTACCTCTTGCTCTTAGGCTTGTCTCCCTTTGGAGCATATCCACCACCACCTCTCCTTTTCCATAACGCACCTTGAGCCCCCTTGCGCTTGGAGCCAGATGTCCCGCAAGAGCCAAAATCAGCAACCAAGGTAGAGCTATCAATATGACCAGCCTCTAGGCGGTCTTCCTCAAGCTCTAAATGGCACGATATGTCATTGAAAGTTTTCACACTTTCATTGTGTGTCATGTTTTGTTTCATTCGCTCCTAAGTAGGTGGAAGAAAGCAAATCACAGCTTGAACTTATTGTTCATCTGTAAGGTGATGGTCAGTAGCAGCAAGATCACGAATTATGCTTGACATAGTTCTTAAATGTTGCTTATTCGTATGATTAGGCTTCTTCTTATAAGAATCAAATTTCATAGTCAAGCCTCATAATCGAGCTAATGAAGTGACACTAAATCTCTGTTTGATGGCCAACCACATCTCATGAGCAGTTTCACAATGCACAAATTCACCAAGGAGATCATTTTGCATGCTACTCAGTATAATGTAGCTTTCACTACGATCTTCATCAACCCATGCCTTATAGGTATCAGTATCACGACGATGTTAAGTAGTGTTTCCTTCTTTAGGCCTCATCATGAGGTGGTCAAGTGTTTTCAAAACACTCTGTTTATTGAGGAGGTATTGGATCTTACGGTGCCAAATATCATAATTGTCGCCATCCAATTTCTCACCCTTAACCAAATTAGCCACAATATTTTTAGAAGCCATATCTATAATAAAAAAAAATGCACATGAAATATTTATATTAGCACCACACACACACACATATAAATTTTGCATCACAAATCTAAATAATTACTAAAAATAAATCATAAATCACAAGATCGAAAGATTTGCTATGCTCTTAATCATCTCTTGCACCTAAATAATCATTTTTATTAATCATTCAATTTATAAGCAAACATTTTAGTATTATGAAAAATAAATTTCAAACAAAAAATAACTCATATTGAAAACAGCATATTTAGACATATTATACATTTAATTCATAATAAATAACTACATGTTTATAAAATAATTGCACAAACAAACATGTTTTGCAAATGTTTTATTATGAAACATTTACAATAAATTAATCATTAGTCATAAAATATATATATATTTTTAAAAAAAAATTAATAATAAAGGTAAAACTATTTGTTTTTATATGAATATTTTAATTTGCTTTACCAAAATATTACTTTATTGTAATAATCACTACAATCAGTTACATGAATGCCAACGGGCAGATATCGCTTTTCCATTTTTTTTTAACTGACTTGTCAAATTAAAGTTAGATTTTGTTCCCATTTCTTTTTCGACGATGACTTAGTAATTTTTTTTTAAATTTATTTATAAGTTATCATCTTCATCGTCGTTCTCAAAACAACAAACACTGTTCTTTTCCTTCGTAAAATAGTATCAAAATGGAAACTTTAGAGACTCATAATTTCTCAGTAGTCCAACGAAAATTTACAAATAATATACCGTTAGAAATTTTATGAAATAAGAATTCTAATGGTATATTTTTCGCTCGAAAATTCTTTAAAACAGGATAACACGTATAATTTAAAGTTTCACTTTTTTCAGGCATTCAAAACATATCATATTTCATGTATTTAAAACATATACAAGAAGAAAAACATTCATAATGGCTCTGATACCAATGTAATTTATTAATAACAATTTATTATGATATATATCTTAGTGTTTGTAGAATACATTTTACCAATGAATGATTATATGATCGTTTCTTGAATGTTTACTTGCTTGAAATTCTTACGAAGTCAACGGACAAATTATAATAAAAAGACTAGAACTTATTAATCTACAATCTAAAAGTTTTTTGTAAGGTTTATGAGTGTTGGTAATTTTCGTGGATAAAATAATTAATTATAATTTAGTATCTAAGTTCGTTGTCAAGTCAATTAATCAAAGGTGAAGAAACTACAAACCTCTCAATATGCATGTATTAGGTAAAAATATATGTTTCATGCATACATCTTCACACAATTGAGCACGCACACTTAGTATGAGCTAAAATGAAAAATTGTGCACGTGTCGATCGATCGAGGTGTTAGTTTGATTGATCGAGATATAGATCGATTGAGTTCAATTTGGAGGCTCTCAGGTTGATTTTTGTGGTAATTAGATAGATCTAACATTTGGTTGATCGATCAAATCAATCATTGATCGATCGATTGAGTGAGTCTTTCAATCGATCGAGACTTGTTCGATAGATCGAACATAGATCGAATGCTCTCAAGTTGATTTTATGAATTACTGAGCATGGGTAAATCGATCGAGTTAGGTTCTCGATCGATTGAGATGAAGTATTCGATCAATCAAGTTAGGTTTTCGATTGATCGAGATGAAGAATTCGATCAATCGATGTATTTTCATAATTTGTTCCACTTTTCTTGCTTACCAATTTGACTCATTTAATGTTAAAAGCAGAATCCTTATATGAGTAGAATTGTTATGAAAGTAGAATCCTTGTATGAGAAGAATTGTTGTGAAAGCAAAATTCTTGTATGAGTAGTATTTGGCTTTATTATTAACTCTCCATTAGGTCACATTGGACTCTATAAAAATAACTTTTGTTGGAGAAAAATACACTACATCGAAATAATATTTTTCACATGTGATTGAGTTTTTAAAGAAAAATCTTCTTCTCTTCATCTATTAATCTTAGGCACTTTCTTGATTTAATTGTTCAAACATATTCTGTGGTTATGTTTGAATAATTCATATGCCTAATTGTTCTTCATGGTATTGAGCTTTACATAATCGTTTCAGAGTTTGCTAGTTGATTTGATTTTTACAGTATATGCTCTTAAATCTATTAGTTAAGGTTTTTTCCTTATTAAATATGCTCTAGGACACACTTTGCACTTGTGTTATTTGTGCTAATGTTTCAGGTACAAAATGTGACATGTTCAGTATTTTGTGTGACTCAAAATTACAGAAGTTAACGGGTTCAATTGATCTTGTGGGACTCAAGTATATCAGAACGTTGGTCTAGATCTAGACACCTAGCTTGTGGAGGCTATAAAAGGAGTGGCGGCTCGTAAATAAATTACATAAGGGAAATTTATTTTTGAAGGGTAGTCTAAGATTTGAGCTTGTAATTGAACATTGATTTTCATAGTGGATAGTTAGGTGGTCCGGTGGACCGACGGGTTTTCTCTTAGGTTATTGTTGTGACTTAAGTTGTTTCCATCTAAAAATCTCGTGTGTTATTATTTAATTTTGCATCTTATTTTTACACACGATTGCATGTCTAGTCGTTGTGTTTATGTTACATAATTAAAATTTGGTAAAATTAAAAATAACCTATTCACCTTCTTCTATATATATTTAGTCTATAACTAAAAACTTTCACTTTTAAATATTTTTGGTAGAGAAAAGAAAATATGAATCTTAAATTTTTTTTTTTTTTAATCTTTCCTCCTTTTTTATCTGTTTTTTCTTTTTTTTTTGCACGCTTGACTAGAGTGTTTTTTTAAAAAGACTCCAATATCATTAAGTACTAAGCAGATTTTATTATTATTATTATCATTATCTAACTAATTTTTTTTTTAAATAAAATATTTGAATAATCATAAATGAATTAGACTGGATCCATGGAAGACCCATTTGAATCCAAGTCCAAAATCCAACAGCAACAGAGAGTGATAATAAAATAGTAGCTGCAGTCACAGAGAGAGATTCATATATATGGTAATGTTATTGGTATATGGATGAAAATCATCCAAGCATTTTCTGCAAAAGAAGGTGAAGCTCGGGCTATAACTTTGGTAATTGGTTTAGTTGCTGTAACTAACCTCAAGTATATCATCACTGAAAGTGATTGTCAATGCATTGTACGATATATTTAACAGATAACTCAAATGAAGTTTCTTGGCAGGCATAGCAATATTTAGATGAGATCATTCCAATTTCGAAGAATTTTAATAATTGTCCTGTATTATGGATAGCTAGACAATACAATAGTGTAACTTTTCTCTTAGCAAAGTGG
The DNA here is from genome assembly GCA_029378325.1 of Elaeagnus macrophylla. Taxonomy (NCBI): domain Eukaryota; kingdom Viridiplantae; phylum Streptophyta; class Magnoliopsida; order Rosales; family Elaeagnaceae; genus Elaeagnus; species Elaeagnus macrophylla. The sequence goes on from CM055642.1 coordinate 17,640,722, forward strand.
TATCTACAAAAGAAGAGGGAGGGATCATTTGTTTGATCAAATTGCCCTGCCTATATTTAAACAAATTCTTTTTGAGACGAGGTTGTAATAATAATTTAATAAATAAAATCTGTTATGATTATTAAAAAAAAAAAAAAAAAATACTCACGTAACTATATTAAATATTAATTGTCTTGTTAAGTAAATAAGGTGATAGGTGAGGAGCCAACGAGCTTGTGTATTAACGGCATGTAGTTTACTTAATTACGTAAAATATTTGATATTCGAATCTCAATTGCAAATACGTGAATAGTTTAGTTATTTAAAAAAAAAAAACTATTGTGTAATTTCCATTTTTTTATTTACTCATTTGATCTCAGTCTTATTTAAGATATTAAAATTGAGTAAATAACTTTTCAATTTACGTCTATAAAATTTTTAAATTTAAAAATCTTAGTTTAATATTTTTGTTTTTCTCAAACTAATTTAACACTGTACACTTAGCTATCAAATGATTTAAATGATGATGATCCAATTATTTATTTTGTTAGAGGCTAGAGAATCAATTATGTATTGAGTCATAAGTTGCGATTAAATTAACTGAAAAGTTAACAGTCAAGTGTAATAAGATTAAACAAATTTAATGAAAATTGAAGTTTTTGACAAATTTGTGAAATTTATGAACATTATGAATTAATCATATGAATGGTAAGCCAATGTTATTAACTTATGACTATTTTAGTCAACTAATTTACAAGCGTTGACAGAAAACAGACAAAAATACAGGGCAAGAAACTAGTTCACTGATACAAGTATTTAAGGAAAAAATGATTTAAATATAATCGAAATGAGCAACAACAAAACAAAAAAAAATAGCATTTGGGTCTTCATCCGATGCCATACGCCATAGTCATGAATTAGGAAGCACGACATGCCAGATTGAAGGTAAGAGGAAAAGTCAACCCACAAAGAAGAACAAAAAAGAAATTAATAAGAAAAAATGATGTATGTGGCTAAAACAGTAATATAAGAACTCAAATAGAAGAATTACCATTCATCCAATTTCTTGGAGGTTGGAAATGATAGGCAGTTCTGTAAGGCTGGTCATGATCTGTAAGAAATGTACGATTATGTTGTGAATCATCAGAAGCTTCAACTCCAAAGCTAAGCAGCTCAGAGAAAGAGAAAGGGTCAACTAGAAAATAAAATAACGCTAATACCACAGCTACATATACATCTACTTTGTGTTTAGGAGATAGGCTTTGAACTCCCATTGGAGAATGAATACCTCAGCTCCTTTTTGCCTTTTCAAAATCGAATGATTATTTATATTATTACACAATTATATATTCAATGACCAAAATTTCCTTTTTAATTATATTCAATGACCAACTTGAGTTTTTATATTTAAATTGAACGATTAGAGAAGTACCAAAAATGTTTAAATATTTCAGCACAGTGCTCTTCACTATAATAAAGTTAAATATAATACTATTTAAGCGTTTACTCAATTTCATTCGGGCAAAGTAAGTAAATGAGTGCATTATCATTCAATAAGAAATATTTTTTTAAAAAAATTTAGAATAAAAAATAATTGAAATTTTAAATTTAGAAAATAATTAGTTTTTTAAAAAACAATTATGTACTCACGAATCTATCTACCCACATACAATAACTTGATTTGAACTCCCACTTTTTTAGTGCCTAATAATGAATAAATTAATACATGTAATTGCATTATCACACAATTGATATAAAATAATTATTTATAAATTCTAATTTAATCATGTTTTGGTATGTCATAATTATATTTTTGCTCTTGTCATATTTTATATAATTTGATGAATTATTTCTTTTGGATGTGAGTTTGAATTTTGTCCATATAATATAATGATATATATTGTAAAAAAAAATTAATGCATAAATGATTAAGTATTCAATTTATTATATTTTTAATTTTTTTAATAAAAAATATATGTTCATTTTTTTATAATATTAAAAAATACATATTTATTTACGTTATAAAAAAAATAAATATACTTTTTAAAAGAATTAAAAAAAATTATATATAAAATAAAATTATGCGTATATTTTTAAAAAATTAAATAATTATTGGTACTTGATTTATATTATAATGATATTTTTCCTTGTGTTTGAAGGCGTGAGTTTTTCTTTTTTCTTTTTTGATAAATTTTTTTTATTAGAATTATTGTTACACTATATCAAAATTTAATTTAGAAATGTCGATTATAGAAATACTTAAGATCTCAATACTAATACACAAGTTTTAAGCTTTAAATTTACATCCTATTATTTAACAGATTCATAATCTGATGCACAATACTTAACCAATTTGGCTCCGGCTAATAAAAAAACAATAATTGTCGGTATTCTGCAATAGAAGTTTTTCCTAGGAATATCTCCGACTTCTCATTTTCTCGTTTCCTTTCCTTTTATTTTATTTTTTTTCTGGGTGTTCTTTGCTTCGTTCACCAGGTAACAAGTTATTCTGTATTATTTATGAGCTCCCTCTATCGTCTTGTTCTTCGTATTCTCATTTTGGGTTCTCTGGGACCATTTATTCTTTCAATTTATTTCTTCGCATAGTGGGTTACGTCAGCTGTTACTTTTTTCTTTAAAGCAATCAATTGAAGGTCTTGGATGGTAAATGCTAGGGTTTATACTAATGGGCATCTTTGTTTCTGCGGAACATGTGACGATTGACTTTTAATATAAGTTAGGTTTGAGTAATTTTGCAGAGTACTCACAAGAACTTCGGTTTGTCAAAGCTCAAATATTAGTTTTATACATATTTGTACTCTGATTTGTTCAAGAGGGAGCTGCTACTGGGAAACGATCGGTTGACATTCGAAGGGTTTAATTTTCAGTCTAATCAGGTCATTTTCTTATTTTAAACAATATAATTTCTAAATTGATTTTCAGAGAAGTTTACAGTTTGCTGGACTTTTAGTATGTTCTGTGGTCTAAGTGCATTAATCGTGTTGATTTTCTCACTATTTTTATTCCATTGATGGTCTGTGCATTTTGATGAGCATGTAGGGAGATTTCTCTATGTGGGTAATGGCCGCACGCTTGCGTTATGTGTTTTTTTTTTTTTAAATTTTCAAGTTTTACACAAATATTTTTTATGGAAATAATCTTAGGACGTGACCCAATTAAGCAATGTTGGAATCAGAATTTTAATATTTAATATTTCTAAGCCAGAAGGTTAATATGGACTTGGAAATAACTCTTATGTTTCTTGAAGTTTATTTGGAAATAAAACTATTTCTGGTTATTTCATTTAAAAAACAAAAAAAAGCGAAGAAAGAAACACATTGAATGGTTGAATGGGATGAAATTGGTGTTGAGTATGAGCATCCCGTCTTCATGCATTTCTGGATAATTTGTAATATATCGCTTGTTTTTTAGCAAAGAAGTCCGGTCATCATTAACTATTTTCTTTTTTGAATTGAAAAAAGTACGTCCATTACATTATTACATATGTAGCTGACCATATTCATTATTACATTGAAATGTTGCATGACCGAGAAACTTTCTTTAACTACTGGAAATTCGTTAGTTATAATGAAAGATAATTATATTCCCTGGCACTGATAACCCTTTGCAATACCTGCATGTTAGTCGTTTGGCATGGAACTGAAACCTTCAATATTCCCTACTTTTGAGATCAATCAGGCCCTCCTTGGCTTTTCAGCATGAACTGCAAGATCTTAAATGGAACTGAAACCTTTTCAGTGCCTACTTTTGAGATCGTTAAGCTCCTTGTTTATGTAACTATTCAGAATACACAATTAAGAATACTTTTGGCTGCATTGAGTGGATTCAGTATGAAGTCTGAAGACTACATGAACAAAAGAGTTCTTAGAGAGAAATATCTACCTACTGAACCATTATATGAGAACCTTATTTAACTATAACGACCATTTTTTAATTGAATTATATCCTTTATTGTTGGATTCAAGTAGAAGAATGCGACCTTAGTGCTTGTTCCCTTTGATGACATGAGAAGTATTGGGCATTACCATTATCTTTGGCCCTTATGAACTCTTTATGTCTGGTGCTTATTCCAATAAGTGTTTGGTAGCAAGAGATTATTTCCCTATAACCTTTACATGTCAGTCTTGATTTTTGTTAATATTGTTTTAGTACACCTATTTCATCACTGTTTCTCAGTTCTGGGGGTTTCCTGCCTCTGATTGCATTAGATGGTTTACTGTTAAACTTTTTGTGATCCACATTCTTGACAATGAAAGATGTTGGTGGCGACCTTTCATTTAAGTAGTTGTTTGGTACACATGACTACTAGAAGACAAAATAATAAAATCCTCTGGACATTCTGGTCATTTTGACTTGTAGTAATGTGTGTTTACAAAATTACATCTTTTGCTTATCAGTTATCATTCTATGTGATTGTTATTTTTTGGAAAATTAACTTTCAGTTATTCAAATTGAGAAACAAAAGTGTGTATATTAGACTCTAAAGTTAGGATTCGCAATCGTGTCGAGTTATCGTGTTTTGTTTCGGCATTAATCGTATTGTGTTCACATGTTAGTTGACGTATGGATTTTTTTTTTTTTGTAATCTCTATTTATAATAGTAAGAAATAATAATATCTTTTAAAAATATGAAAAAATTATTTATCAATTCTGATTGAATTTCTTACATGTGTCATCGTGACATGTCAGACATTGTCGCCCCTACCTAAAAGGCTATATAAAACTATTTTGTTACATATACCTTCAGGTATATATTAGTAAAAACTAAAAAGAGGAAATACATAACTTAGTTCTGTTTGGCTATGGCTTGCTCATTGTCTGTAAGAAGTTCACTAGGTGGTCAATCTTCACTTCTGTGTAATGCAAAGAGTAGGTTGATTGACATCTTTGCATTGTAACAAAATTTTCCCACTTATTTGTTTATCAGTTCATGTGTACTACGATGTAATCAAAAGTTTCCTGAAAGATATATAACTGATCTTAGTCAAATGGCCAAGAACCCCTGTTTGAGGACATACTTAAAGATCCCAATCTAACTAGTTGGACCCTAGCATACAACTGTTAATCAACCTGTGCCTTTATGAGCAAGAATGCCAAGCATTGCTAATTTGTCTAGCAGGAACATGCTGGAAAGATTCAATTGTAGCTCTATAGTCATATGCTGGAAAGATTCATTGCATGCTTGGCAGCTAGTGTTGTTATAATTGCTTATCAAAGGAACATTAACTTCTTGCAGGCCCATCACTTTCAAACACTTCAATCTTTGATGATTTTGTGCTGGTAGGGAGCTGCATTCCCATTTCATCATGAACAACACAAACTATGAAGATAACGTAACCCGAATTGCCTTGACGATTCTTTTTTTTTTTTTTCCTTCCTGAAATCAAATGAGTTCTTAACAGTTGATTTCCATGCATGCAGGGTGAATCAACTGTGGTAGGATTTGAAGTACCAAGGTCTCCAGATGCAAGTTACGATAATGCTTGCCCTGGAATTGAAGATGAGGCTCGAGATCCACCTATGCTTCCGCCTCATCTGCAACACACTTTACTTAGGTGTCCGGCACAAGATGCCAGTATAGCTCTTCCACTACCACAGAATGTGATCCTCAACCATCTTTACATCGAGAACAGGGAGAATCCACGGTCTGTTGCAGCCCTGGGGTTCACTCATCGATTTCGCTCAAAATTTGTTACTGTTGTGCTTTACAAACCAGTTTCAAGAAGGGGAAATACAAACACCTAAACGAACCTTCAGGATGTATCTTGATTGGGTATGGCTTTTCGTTATTATTTTGAAATTAGGGTTGGACCCATATATAAAATTAGAGATGAAGGATATTTATAGATGGTTATTATTGAAGTTTTCAGTCTTCTATTTTAGATTCATTGTGGATAGTTTCATGAGGGTAGATTTAGTATGCTGGTGTCTCGTGTTTTCTTTATAGATGGTATAATGATATTAATGCTTCCAATGGAAAGCTGCTTTCTTCAAAATATTGGATGTAAATGCATGCATTTTCTAAGCCTTGGTGGCAGATATATACATATATGCTGACAAGCATGATTTGAACTTTTTGAATGATTTGGTTATATGCCCTCTTGTTTCAGAAGATGCTTCCCTGTTCAATTGCTTGTCAAACATGCACTCTTCTTGATATATGACAATTGGTTTTTCAAGATGTAGTTTAAGTTGGGGGAATTTTTCAAAAAAGATTTGGTTAAGTTGTGAGAAGAAAGAGTGCGAGGGAAAGTAAAAAAATAAAATAAAATAATAATTTACATAACTGTGTGGAAAATATATATATGGATATATAACTAAAACATTTCCATTATAAGCATATTTGGAAAATTTACGCATATGTGGAACTAAGAAAATTTCAAACAGAAAAAAAAAAAAAAAAAAAAAAAAAAAAAAGAGAGAGAGAACAATACATGGAAATAATTCAACCTAAATTTACGAATGAATATTGGTATAAGTATAATTTGTTGTAGTTTTCTAAACATATTCCGGAGGGACTTTATTAATTTAATAGAGAAGTTGCATCCTTTTCTGGTCGGAGTTAATTATGTTCAATGTTAATCAAGTTACAGAACTTTAAAAACAATCAAAGCAAATTTAGCTTACCATATGGTAGCAACATTAACTCATCTAGGGTAGTGGTACATGAAAAGGAAACAATGCGCATGGATAATTTAAAAACAAAAAACTCAGCTTTTGGTTTAAATAGCATCATGTTTTTATATGTTCAATTCTTTTAACAAGTCCCACCACATCTCCAGCAACTACCACCGATGATCTCATCGAATCATGATCAATAATCTGTTGGAGCTTTAATAACAACGACAACGTCAATTTTTTGATGGCCACTACTGGCAATCTTCTTAGAGGTCAATGTAACGTTCAAAGGTAAAGTTGAATATAATATGTATAATTAAATGTAACATATAATTCATTATATGTAATGCATTACATATAAAAATAGAGATGAAAGTGATATCTTATATGTGGTAGATCACAAAAATGAAAAAAATTTAAGTTTCATTAAAAATTGATTATTATACATACAAATATAGAGATGATGTAATATATTACATTCAAAGATAGAATTTTGATATAACATATTATATTCAATAATACAAGTAAATGTAACATATTATATTTAATAGATCATTGAAACTTTGCTAATGATAGCTGCCTAGATCTCATTAGATCTAATCTTATTTTTATTTTATTAAATTTGTATAATAAAAGTATTTTTGTATTTATGATTATGAAGCTGCGAGTGTTGGGTTAAATTTTTATTAGTTAGAAAAGATTAATTAAAATAAGCAAAAAGGCCCTACGTCGATATTCTCAAGGCAACTTCGCTTCCATTTAACCCAATATGATACACATGAATGTTTCAATTAAACAAGATGACCAGCAAAGACTCGATGCATATGAGAAAGTTTTCTTCGCTTCCAGAAAAACTAATTATGCAAATGAGAATCATATGCTAGCTTGAGTTTATGCCTAGTATAAGAAGCAAGATTGAATCCCACAAATAACGTCCCCTTCTTCCAATTCAAAGGGTGCTAACCGATTGAAGTAAAAAAATATGTTATAGTCTCAAACAAGTATATTCTCCATATCTATTAGGTTCCAAATCATTTCAAATATGGATGACAATTTGACTCAACAGCTTTGTGCTCCTTGGTACTTGACTTTATTACGTCGGTTTGGAGCATATCAATTCATATCACAAATAATTGAGTAATGTTCAATTTTTAGAATATTAGTTCAATTTTGTTGCATTTTAATCTTATGGTTTCCATATTATTTTAAATATAGATGATAAATTGACCCAACAATCTCGTACTTTTTTGTATTTGACTTTATTGGATCAATACGGAGCATATTACTTTATTACTTTAGAACACAAATAGTTGAATAATGATTAATTTTTAGAATATTAATTTGAATATGTTTGTATTTTAACAATATATATATATATATAATTTTAAGATTGAATTATGGTTCAAAACGAGTTTTCGGTGTGAGTCATAACTTCAAATAATACCTAACTAAATTGCATCCAAAAATTAAAGTAATGGTTCAATTTAATTTATCAGATGGGTTAATGTGATTCGTTGCCATCTTTAGTCTTAAATATGTTACTTTTCTATCAAGTGTACATTTTTTCTTTTGCTCCTTAACCAATTTGTCTCTAAACCAAAAACTTGCAAAATAATTATTAAGGACTTATTTAATAATAATTTTAATTTTAAATTTTTTTAAGTAATTTTAATTAGTTATATTTTGTAAGAATTTTTTATTTTTATTTTTATATTTTTAAGAAATAACTACCAAAATATGGGGTGATACATAAATCTTAAAAAAAAAAAAGATTGTTTAAATCAGATTTCTTATTTTAAATTTTTTAATTTTGACCCAACATTTTTTTGGAGGATAAATCAAGTTTTATAACTTTTGTATTGTATAAGTATTGGAAAAAAAATAATTAAAAACTTAAAATTTGTAATAAGTTTTTTTCTTTATTTTTAATTTTTTTTTATAAAAAAAAATAGTAAGTATTATCGAATAACTTAGAGGTGATTTTTTATTTTTTTTAAAAAAATTATTATGTAAAAATTATTATACAACATATTAGTGATTATTTTTATAAAAAAAATTAAAAATCACAAAATCAATTATTTAATTATAGATTATAAATTAGAATTATTATCAAATATTACATAATGTAATACCAAAACATTAATATAGACAGTGAAACTTTCAAAATAAAGATAACCTAATTGTGAGGCTGAAAATTACTCTCACCTATACTAAGCTAAAAACTCTTGCATACAAAATGATATTGACCTGTAATAGAACGAATTGATCTAACCTTCTACTTTTTATAAAATGAAAAAGTATTAGAAGTAAGGACAAAGTTAACTACTATTAGAGATTCTTGCTTTTAATGGAAACATTAATACATGGTAGAACATTTCATCTTAACAATACTTTATTAATATAAAAAAAAATGTTTCATAAGTGAGACGAAAAGCAACAAATGCTACTAACACTGGTCATACAATACATTACAATTAAGAATTTATCTATTAATAAAAACATACAACAAATTCTATTTAAAAAATTATCAAGGCACCATCTATTAAAAATCAATTAATGAAATAAAAAAAGTCTGAAACATTAGCTAAAACTCAATTCAAGCTCCCTTAAACATTCTCAACTACAACTTTTAGTGATACGGTAGCAATTCCATATCAAGTAATTAATTAACCATCTACATCTAAATTGTGTATTACCCGGCCATTTATATAAAAAGCAACCTTCCTCCATAAAGTTAATGGGTGTCATGTAGTGGAATGATTTTGTCACAGTAACAGACGTATAAATAACCCTCCAAGCTGTAGTGGGTATTTTTTTAATTAATGACCGCATCCCATTTGTTTCACAACTATAACACATGCTCATCAACTACTGCCTTCACTAGTTACCAACCCATCTAAAACACATATGAGAATTACTATTACGCATATTTAATGGATATTAAACTGATCGAGGAGGCAATTTAATTCGTTAGTCGTTATAAAAGTTATTAGCTACCGAAAAAGTAGAAACATGCATGGGATGTACAACTTACTCTTACAAAATGCTGCAAATGATGAACTTTAATTTACACCGTTAGCTTCATTGTTTACTATTTACTGTACTAACGAACTTACTCAGAAACTGGCCTTCTTGTATTCATTAGTTCGTCCCACTTTACTAAGTGGTAAAGGTAAATTTTAAAACTTAAAAAAAAAAAAAAAAAATGGTAAATTTATCGTAATGCCTACTGAATCTTTTTGCAACAACAACAAAAAATCGCGACAGATGTGTTCTTTTTCAATTTCCACTTGATTTTCTTCGTAACTTTTTTTTTTTTAATCTTTCACATTGTTGATTTATATATCTTCTATTTTGAGTTTTGGAAGATCTAAAATTCGATGGTAGATTGGTAGATCATGGGTGATGTTTGCGTTGGAAAAGATGGATGTCTTAAAATTAAGAAAAGAGCGAAATGCTTGGTGTCAGAGAGTGAAATGCTTGGTGTGTTTGCATTTTACTCTTGGATATTCGCAGATATTCGATCCGATTGACCATTTAATTAATACTTATTATTTTTGATGACGAGAATAGAGTTGGTTTTGAAAAATACTCGAATATAAATTATCAAGGATAGGACGTGGACAATTATATTTAAAATCATACCAACGTATACCCAAAGTATATTTTTCAATTTAATTTAGTTTAAATATATATAAAAAATTATTTAAAAAATTGTTAAAGTGTACAGCTATTTTTTGGATGCTAAAATATGTATGTATTGAAATAAAGAATTATGATGAATTAATTTTTTTGATTAAAAAAATTGGGTATAGAGTGATTATTTTTTTCTACCCATCCCCACTTGGTTATACCTGTCCCCGAACCAAAGTAATTTTCGGAAGATTTCAAGTGTATAATTACTTGTTCAATTTTAGATAGGGGTGGCAATCGTGTTGTGTTATCCGTGTCCGTGTCGTGTTATTCGTGTCAGTTGACACATGAAAAAATTTACTCGACCTTTTTTCGTGTTGCCTATTTATAATAGTAAGAAATAACAAAACCTTTATGTACATGAAAAAATTAATGATCAATTCTTACTAAAAAATATTTCGTATCATATCGTGTTCGATTCATGTTATCGGATCGTGTCAGAAATTATCACCCCTAATTTTAGGGATGAATATGACAAAAATCGTCCCCATATCCATCCCTAAATTGAGCCGGTCCGACTAATTTATTATACCGCCTTTTATATTATATATTTAATATTTATTAAATTTTAAATATATTTAATTTATTAGTTTAATATAAATATATTAAAAAATTAAATAAAATACAAGTATATTAATTTTTTTCAATTTATTTTAACTATTATTTTATTTTCAACAAAAAATAATATAATTAAAAGAACAAGTATTTCATGGTTTTTAGACTAACATATTTCTTACTAACTCAATTAGTAGTAAAAATTAATAAATGTAAGATAATAAATAATTTTTTTTTATATATATACTATAAATTTGTTATCTTCTTTACTATTATGATAAATTAAAAACTTAATTTAGATAATATATTTATTATGAAAAAATGTCATAGATGTCTTTTTACTTTTATAAAATGTATCATTTAATCATCTAGTTTATAAAAAGGTGTATTTAAGTTTCTTTATTTATGAAAAATATGTTTTTAAGTTCTATACTTCTGAAAAATGTATCAGATAAAAGTAAAATTATTTTTTTATTCAATTTTTTATTAAATTTAACGGAATAGCACATGCATCTTTATATTTTTTTCATAGATATACATGTAAAAAATTAATATTTAATTAAAAATTACTTAATTTTTTTGATTTTCAAAAAAATTTAAATAAAATTTTATTGCCTAATATCTAAAGTCACAACTAGGACAATAAAAATTTTATTTAAGTTTAAGCAAATTCAATAAAATTTAAATAAAATTTTTAATATAATTTAAATAAAATTTTCATTGTCCAATATATAAACTCATAAATTAAAAAATAAAATTTTTATTTAAGTTTAATAAAAAAAAATTGTTAAAAATTGGAGTAATTTTTTAATTAAATTTTTTTTAATTTGATATATATCAGTCAAAAAATGTAAACATGTATGTAATACATGTGTTATTCTGTTAAATTTAATAAAAAATTAATTTTGTCCTTGTCTGATACTTTTTTTTACAAGTAATGTAACGATCCAAATAATAATAATAATAATAATGTTGATTTAAAAGGGGAGTATTTTTGTTGAAATACGATTGGGATTAGGTTACTTAAAATATTAGAGTTTGTATTCAACAAAAAAATAAAATAAAATAAAAAGTCGAAAATAAAAGAAGAGCGTGGAATATTTTCACGTTAAATCTTTTTCTCTCCCTTCTCTCTTTGGTTTCTAGCATTCTAGGTTTTCAAACAACCATTTGAGCAATTTTAAGGTAAGAATTTAGTCCAAAAATTCACAATTTTTTTTAGTTTTCATATATTTTATTAAGGATTTTAAGGAAAAATAAAAATTCTAAATTTTTATGATGCAACTCTACATAATCTGAATTTTTTATAAATTTTTGTGGCTTTTTATGCACTAAAATTAAGAGGGAAAAAAGGGTTTGAATAAAATCTCATAACCCTAAAATTCTGAGTCAAATGTATGTTTTGATAATTTTGGAATAGTTAGGTTCAAAATTAGGACTTGTAATTTTTATTGACAAATATAGACATGTTTTAGAGTCTAATGGTTTTTGAATCACTCAAAAATATTTTATTTTTTAATTTTCATGAATTTTTGAAGTTAGATCTAAAAATATGAAATTATACAGTTTTTGGATTAACATCTAAAATAAAAATAGTTTTAGATCCTTTAACCTAGTTATTTTAATCTAAAATTTTAATAACAGCTTTAAATATATGTTATTGATTGTTTATGAAAATTTCGAAACCAAATAAATTTTATAAAATATTTAAGATATTTTTCAATAAAGGGTACTTTGACCAGGAAATTTTTTAACAGATTTTATAAACTAATTTTCAAGTATGTTTTGAACATGATTCCTATATTATTTGAATTTGAAAATTTTAATACAAATAGATACATGTGTCTAGTTTGACTCTAAGAAATTTTACAAAGAGACTAATTGTTTGTATTCAGAAATAAATCATGTATTGAGTCATATTAAGTTTAGCTTAGATTTTTAGGTTATAATAAGTATTATATATTTTTCTTGGGGCAATCTTGTATAAGTGTAAAGAAAATTTTTATTTATCAAAAATGTCATAATTCATGGAAACATCTAAGGAATATGATTTAAGAAATAATAAAAGAAAAATAAATAGTTATAACCTTATAGTTAAGATTATAAGTTGATTATTTTATTCTTGAAAATTATAGGATAGTATTGGCTACGCTTAGATCATATGGTATTGTGAAATTTTCTAACATATTTGAGGTAAGTAAACTGTCCCTATTTGAAATATTAAGTATATGTTTATTTGCTTGTTTGTTATATGTTTGTTTGTGATTATAAAAATGTGCTTGTGTTATGTTATTGTTTGGGGTGAAATAATGTTTTATGAATGTGTACGATCTATTTCTCAAGTTTTTCTATGTACAATTGAGCATTGTTTGACATATGCATTATTTCATGCATGTCATCATAAGCATAAGTTTTATAAAAGCTTTTATTCATATGAAGCCTTCCAAAAGAAATAGGTTCTTTTTAAGAAAAGTTTTCGAACAAACATATGTTTTGATAGGATGCCTGAATCTTCTAAATATAAGTTAAGTGTCTTGGAGCGACACTATATGATAAGTTTAAAGGTCATGTGCAGGAAGTATATCTCGTGTAAGTTAGGGTACCTGGGGACTAAAGAGTCCTTACCGTTGGTTTGGACGTATGTGTGCATGTAAGAATTATGTACAAAATTCTAATTTTGCTAAGTTATAAGTCAAATCTCACTTTCATATGCCTTTCACAAGTGCTAGTTGCAGACGAGTGACTTATGTAAGGCTCCACTATGATAAATTTAAGAAATGATTCATGGTACTCCTTAAAGAAAGAAATAAGTGTTTTGAAAAGTATTTCTAAAAAGTAGCAATATTTTGCAAACCTTACCCTATAAGCATAAGCATGTTATATAAGAAATAGAAATGCATTGCAAGGTTTACTACATAAGCATAAGCACGTTCTCGAGGATATATAAATGCATTACAAGCATTACTCTATATGCATAAGCATGTTATAAGAAAATATTTTTGTTAAGTATGATTTTATGTTGTGTTGCTTAATGTTTCAATTACGTTGAGTTTACTTACTGAGTGATATCACTTATCTAAGTTTCATTAACTACTTTTCAGGAACACATGAGGAATATTTGGCAACATCATTGAAAGTTGTTAGTTCTTTAGGTTGATTTTGGTCTAGCGTGTTAGGTTTAAGAAATTTTGTTTCTAAATTATATTATTATTAGGTTTTATAAATATTAAGCTTGAGGATATTAATGTTTTAAATTGAAGATATTTACATTGGTAGACTATTTGAGAACTTTATTCTGTATTTATAACCCTCTTTTAGTTTATTTAAGTGTTTAAAAATTCGAGTCATTACAAGTAAAGTAATTTCAAAATACATTTTTTCTAAGTAAAAGGACTTAAAAGATACATTTTATAAATTAAAAGACTAAATAATACATAATATTTAAGCAAATAGACCATTTTTACTGTCCACCCTTTTTATTAATATGGTTAACAATTTGAAATCCAATTTTGAAAAATGATTGATAATTACAATATTGAATAATTATATATTTTTTATGAGTATTTTTTTTTTTTTAAGATTTAATAAATTTAAGTTCTTTAAATATATGAGAGAAAACAAAGCATGAGTGTGCCTATTATCATATGTAAAAATACATAATTTAATTATAAATTTTTCACATTATCTTATGATTTTATCAAGTACTAAATATTAAATTTACCTAAAAAAATTATTATATACATAACAATATGTACACAATTTATTATAGATATCTAATAACAAACAAATATGATTGAGATCATTCTGGTAAAATAGTTGGGTATTTATCAGTTAAAAAAAACTAAAAATAAAAATATTTATGTAGAATTAATATTATAAATATAAAATTAATTAAGATAAAAAGAATCCAACATATTCAAAGGATAAAACGGGTTGAAAGAGAGGCAAAATTTTATTATTTATCAAATTTACTTCGTATAAAGTGGTATGTGCATGCTATTTATAAATATTATTTGTACTTGTAAATTAAATTAGGATTTATTTTAATGAAAATAAAATAAAAATAATATTTTTTAAAAATTAATAAAAATTTAAAAGACACATTTTAGGTATGGACCCTTTTCAACTTGGAGCTCTAGGCAACAGTCTAGTCTACCAAATGGTTGGGTCGGCCTTGGTTAAAGAGGGTAATTTTGTCATAAATTTTGTTTAGTGTAATTTTTTGACATGTTTTTATTGTTGTTTATGCACTTTTTTTTTTTTTATTATTTGAATACAATTTTATATATTTAATTATTATTTTTATTTGTTAAAAATGATGATAATTTGATACAAATAGTTTCAATAAATGAAGCTTTTTAGTTTCTTCTTAAAAGAACTATTGCACAAGGGTTATCTGAAATAATAAGTTTAACATTGATAATTTATTCATAAGATAAATTAAAATAATAATAAAATAAGGAATTAATAACTAATATTTGTTTTGAAACCAATTTAGCTACAAGCTCATTTAGGGGTGTTAAAATTTTTTGAAATTAACCCAACTCAAAGTAGCCAAATTAATCTAACTCAAAATCTTTGATTTTAAAATTTTATTAATTTAGTTTTATTTTTCATTTTAAAAAATTAATTAATATTAAATTTGTTTAATTTTTATTTTTTTAAACCTTGCAAAAGCTAAATAAATTCAATCTATTTATTATTTTTATATTTATATTACTATTTTATATAATTATTTTAAAATTTTCATTATATTTTCTTGATCTTTTTGACCCTTACTATTACTAATATATTTTATACAATTTTTTCTTAATTTTTTTTTCTCGCATCTCTTTGTCTCTCATGGTCACCATTTCCTTTTCGACGGTCGCTAGCCATTGTCAGTTCTTATCGTTTATCGTCAATTGTCGCCAGCCCACCTCGTTTAGCTCTTCATTTTTGTGTATAATTTAAGTATTTTATTCTCATTCTTCAGTTTGTAATAAACTGTGTGTTTTTGCTGTTAAAGTTTATATTATATGAACAATATTATTGATGGCTTGAATGTAAAAATTAGCAAATTTTTTTGGATAAGTCAATATTATTCCTTATTGCCTATTTGTATTAATTTTAAATCTTTTTTATACTTTATGATTGATATGGATAATAATATTAAGTAAGTGATTAAAATTTAATTATAGTAAAATTAACATTAAAAATATTAGAAATTATAATACAAGAGTTTAGAAAAAAGATTAATAAACAAAATTTATTAGAAAAAATGGAAAAAAAATTTCCTTGATCCAACC
Source organism: Elaeagnus macrophylla (assembly GCA_029378325.1). NCBI lineage: Eukaryota > Viridiplantae > Streptophyta > Magnoliopsida > Rosales > Elaeagnaceae > Elaeagnus > Elaeagnus macrophylla. The sequence goes on from CM055642.1 coordinate 17,656,876, forward strand.
CAAATCAAACAAAAAATATTGGTTTGTTATGGTTCTTATTTTTAAAGAACCAATTATATTAAATTGATTCTAATTTTTGCTTAAACTCAAATCATTTTATATATGTACATCATTACTCATCGTTAATTAAAAGTGAAGTAAAAATTGAAAAAGAAAATTAATCATATTTTACTTAGGGATGTGGTTCAATCATTTGATGAATCAGATAAACTCAAAACAAGTTGTTAAATTTTGATTGATTTTAAAAGGATGATCGGATTGGATTGAGTTAAAAAAATTTAAATTTGTTAATATAGGATCGATTAGTGGATTGCATTACTTATTATTTATTATAATCTTACCGGAATCAACTAAAATTAAATAATTTTTATATATTGTATATATGTTAAATTTTTGATTTTATAAAGTTTCTTTTCATTTACTTTAATAAAAGATAATAATGTCACTCCCATTCACATTTATTATTTAATTTTTTTTATTAACATTAAATTTAAGATTTTAATATTATTAAATTATAATATGTGTATCCCTGTTGTGATATTTGTGATTTTATTCTTCATCAAGATCTTATATGTTGGGTCCATTTTGGATCGATTATCCTCTTAGTTAAAAACAGTTTTTAAAGGACTAAAATACTTTCAAAGTATTTATTTGAAAATTTTAAAAAGTATTATTTATGTTTTTATGAAAAATAAATTTATTTTTTAAATACATAAATGCTCTTATTATAAATTAATTATTAAAATTTTATTCTAAATTACTTATAGTATTTTATATTAAATACTTTAATATTTTTTTTAATCATTTTTAATCAAATTATTTTATTTTGAACATTTTTTTTTAAATCATTTTGAAAGAAATCACATTCAAGCAGAGCCGTTGACTGCTAATGAAAAAGTTATAGCAGATATTAAAAAATAGCGCAAAAGATATTATAAATTGAGCTGATCGGATCCTATCAAAACATGTCATTGGATTGAATCATATCAAAATATTCAATCTATAAAATGGATTAAATTAGATAAGCTTAAATTTAACGATTTCGATTATTCGACGGACTCCTGATTCTTCCTCTCTTTTTGAGTTAATAAACGCCACTTTAGGTCCGTGTAGAACCACTTTACTATTTTGTTAAAAGGTTTTTTTTTAAATAAATTAAAGTGTTTTTAAGAGTGTCCCATAATACTTTTAAAAATTTAAAAAGTATTATTTATATTTTTAAGATAAATAAATAATATTTATTTTTAAGATAAATAATTTTAATTACATGCTTTTATCATAAAATTATTACTAAATTATCAATTAAATTTATTGCTAATTTTTTATTTCAAATAACTAAATGCTTGTCCAAAAACTACTTATTGAAACAACTTGTAGAAAAAATACATTCAAATATGCCTTAATTTCATATAAAAAAAAGTTATTTATCTCAAATTATTAATCACAAATAATATTGCATATTATTATGATAATAACAATCAAACTTACAAAATTATATCTAACAAAAAAAAATACCATATTAATTAAAATATTATAAATTTATGATATATAAAATTCTTTTCTATCGCTGATATTAATCAAAAATGAACAAAAGAAGTCAATTTCACCACCCTACACTTGTCTCCAACTAAACAGATGTATAATTAATACTAATTTGCAATAACATGTCAGTTAACATGCTTCAACATCGACGAAGATGTTTGGATATTTCGTTAATAAATGATTGGCAAATAAACCCAAATTTGCATTTAAACTTGAGGAAAAGAGTTCTTCAATATCATAATTTTTTTAAAAACGTATACAATAATTTTTTAATTTTATTTTAAAATGCATATAAATTTATTTTAAATTAATTATTTTAATTTTAATATTATTTAGGCATATAAAAATTATGTGCTATCATAAATGTGAAGTAAATTTATCTATATAAATATATTTGTTTTTATTTCAAAAATCAACAATTTTTCTTTTATTTTTATTAATGATAAATTTATCTCTTATTTATGATGTTACATGACTTTATATATCCAAATTAAAATAATTAAACCATAATAAACTTAAGAGCAACTTTAAAATAAGTAAGAGGCTTAGGGTGCATCTTTTGAACAATAACTAAAGTAAATTTTTTTAAGAAGGAAAGAGACTCCAACAACTATTTTTCTCTTTAATTTTGACTCATTTTAATTATAATATGCAATTTGTATGATTTTTTATAATGCAGAAAAATGTGATTGTTTGTGATTTATCTAATAGTATAGCAATAAGACTAACTCTTTTTTATTTTAAGTTATAAATTTGAATCACATCAAATATTATTTGTTAAAAAAAAATGATTGTTTTAAATTATTTTAGGAAGAAAAAAAAATGTTAATGGTTAAACATGAGAAATAATTAATAAATACCTGAACTTTTATTTTTTATTTTTTAAGTTTGAAGTAAAAAAAAATTAAGGTGTCCACATGAATCATGAACATGATTTCAAATCAATTTAAATAAAAAAAAAAATTAAAATGGATATACAAATATGAATAAAATAAATACAAATATCCGCGAAAAAAAAGAAAAGAGAGTAGCAATTATAAAAACTCACGAGCATTCTCACTGGTTTCACAATCTAAAAGAGAGAGAGAGAGAGCACCCACCTTACCAACTTACCAGTCACCTCCACAACACCTTCCAAAAGTAACACCAATTACTAACAATATATATGTGCTGTGCCCAAATCTGCTTTTCTCATCTACTCACGAGACTATTTAAAGCCTCTACGCCCATAACACCTTCATTCACGTATTCATATTTCTCTCATAAAACCCCTTTGTACACAACAAGTGCCTCTCAACATATATCCACAACCTTACAAAATACTTGTTTTTAACAACAACAAACAAAGAAAAACACAAGAAACTTCCTAGATGTCTTCTTCATCTTCTTGTTGTAAAATTTTCAATACAGTTTTAATAATGTATTTTCTCCTTTTATTATTATGTTGTAAATTCAATTTCTCGTTGGCCGGACGAACAATCCCGCCTAGTGGTCCGAGTACATTAGTTAGGCCATTGGTGACAGAAGAGCAAGAAGGTGCAACCACCAAGTTGAAGGCTCATCAACTGATGAATAAGAAGCAACAAATTTTTCATGCTAGAGAAATTAAAGGTTGTATGCCAAAAGGGTACAAGCAAGGCTCAGCACCAAGTCGATTTGTCAATTATCATGCCCTTGACGCAGACTGTTCTTCTACTGCTATTCACTCCAACAAAACTTGATTATTTAATTTGTTTCAAAATTTTCGCCTCTCTTTTTTTTTTTTTGTTGTTGTTGTTGTATATTTTGGTTAGTTTTGACCTTTTTTGGTGGACGCTATTTATTGAGTAACAAAAGCATATGGTTCGTCATGGATTGAGAAGATTGTGAGTTTTTTTAGTGTATTTGATATTTATGTTGACTGTTTATTTCAAACTGATATGATATAGATATGGGTGTGCATATTTAGAATTATATAATCGGGTTTTTGAAATTTAACCTAAAAAATTAACTAATTAAATAGAATGGTTCAAATTTTTGTAAATTTATGAGTCATTTTATATTTAAATAATGTAAAATTTTATTTACATATTTTCAACATTAACGTATTCTGTTTTCAAGTGTTTAAAATTAATTTTTTGGGAAATTTTTTATTTTTATTTTTTTATATGCTCTTAAATTACAATAAAAAAAGAAGTAAATGTAAATAATTAAAAAAGAAAAAGAAATTGAATTTAGAATATGATTTTTAACACAATTTTTAAAACTTCAAAAATAGTAAAAAAATGTGTGTAAAAATAGAATTCAGTTTCAAGTTAATTTTAAACTTGAAAATAAAGTTAATTATCAAATAATACTTATTTTGAAAACTTAAGTTAAAAAATTATGGCTTGAAAATTACTTACACACCTTAGATATTAAATTTCTAACTTTAGATTTGTATACCTTAAAAATAAAAATAAAAAAATAGTGCAACTAAACAACAACTACATATGAATTGTTTTTATCCAGTCTTGAATGGAAGAAGTTGTACATTGATGTCAATTGGTTGTTAGTTGATTCTCACTGCACAATATTCTATGCTCTGAAGTACAACACACTCTGTCTCTCTTTCTTTCATTTAATTCTAGAGTTAAAATCTGACGGCTTATTTTATTTTTCACGCAACACGGCTGAAGATCATCCAGTAGCCAACGAACAATTACTAAAGATATTTATTTCTAAAAAAAAAATAGTCATTCAAAATTTCAAAATTTTAAATCTCATTTTTCCTGAAACCATAGCTGTTGGATTAATTTTATTTTTTTTTACTTGGATCAAACAGGTCACTCATATCCGATCCAATTTTTTCAATATTAAAAAAAAAATATATATATATTTAAAAAAAATTAAAATTTGTATAATTATTAAAAAAACTGCTTGGCAGCTTCTGCTTTTTTTTTCCTTCTTCTTTTGTCTTCTCAAAAACAAAAGAGCTAAAAAGAAGGGAAAAAAAATCAAATAAAAAAAAAATATATATTTTCCTCTGTCTATCAAAGGTCAAAACAAACGTTTGCTTTTTTATTGGGTTAAATTATACATTAGTTACTAAATTTTTAATAAATTTTTATTGGGTCAAACTTTAAGTCCATTACGATAATGCTTGCCCTGGAATTGAAGACGAGGCTCGAGAATCGAGATCCACCTATGCTTCCGCCTCATCTGCAACACACTTTACTTAGTTGTCCGGCACAAGATGCCGGTATAGCTCTTCCACTACCACAGAATGTGATCCTCAACCATCTTTACATCGAGAACATTGAGAATCCACGGTCTGTTGCAGCCCTGGGGTTCACTCATCGATTTCGCTCAAAATTTGTTACTGTTGTGCTTTACAAACCAGTTTCAAGAAGGGGAAATACAAACACCTAAAAGAATCTTCAGGATGTATCTTGATTGGGTTTGGCTTTTCTTTATCATTTTGAAATTAGGGTTGGACCCATATAAAATTAGGGCAAAAATCTTAAAAAGTCTGTTTCTAAGTGAAAAGTTTACTTAGGGACCATCAGTCATTACAAATGAGATAAAAAGTTTGTAAGATCTTACAACACAATACAAAAAGTTCAAAAAATTATAATGTCAGAAATAACAGAAACAATAGAAAATTAGGAAGTATTAGAAATACAAACACAGGACATATCAGGATGTTTTTCACAGGAAATGATATTTAGCAAAAAGAAATTTGAAGAAATTCAAAAATCTAAGTTAAATCTTAAAGAAAAGGATGGATTTAGGGAAGAGTCATTTTCTACAATTAGAAAATTATTTCCAAAAAAAGATATAGTATACTATGGAATAAGCAATAAAGAAATGAGTATAACTATAACAGATGCAAAAGGAAGGTTTAATATACCATTGATTAATAAGGAGACAATTATAGAAAAATTATCAAAGATTCCAGAAAAGGATAGAGAAAAAATTGGATACATCCATTTAGGAGGAATACAAATTTTAATAAAAGCACACTTCAGAGAAGGAATAGATACACCAATCAAGCTAGCCTTATTGGATAATAGGATAACAAATAGGAAAGATACTTTGCTAGGAATGATAAATGGAAATCTAGGATATCAGAAATTAAAATTCACAGCTTATCCAAGGTTTGCTGTTAATATTCAAGACAAAAATTTAAATCAAGTACTCAGTTTAGCTTATGATTTCGAAAGAGGAAATCTAATGAAAGAAGGAAATCACCCATTTTCAATACACTATTTGGTAGGATATTCTCTAACAAACAGTCATAATAGTTCGATATATGGACAGCATGAATACATTGAAATAGATAAAACTTTTAAAGATATAGGACAAATAATAAAGAACCCAGAAAAACTATCAGAATATGAAGTACCAGATGAATGGAATTTGGACATTAAAGAAAAACCACTAATAACATCAAGAAGAAACAATGTACAAAGAATAACATTCGTAGATACACAACCAAAAGTTACAAATAGAGAAATAGAGGAGTTGAAAGAAGAAATAGAAGAAATGAAAGAATTAGTTTATACAATGAAATAATGTTAAAAGAGAAATTATTAAGAATACAATTAGAAGTAAATAACAGTTTAACAAGTATAAATAAGAATCAAATATCTATAATGGAAGCTTTAATTCATATAGCAGAACAGATAGACAGCACAGGGAAAGAAATTATAGAAATAAAAAAGAATATTAATAACTCAGGAAGTGGATTAAAGGTTGATCCATTAAAAGGACTAAAAGAAGAACCTCCAAGAAGATCTGATGCATTAATTCCTATAAATGAAAAAAGAAAAGCAGAAGAATCTAGACAAATAACAACAACTTAATGGACTTAACAAAATATAGAAAAAGTTTAGAAGAACAATTTATGGATCCTGAAAATAAGGATATAGAAAAATTAATTAGTCTATTAACATTAACAGATGAAGAATTAGAAAAACATTATGAAGAAAAATCCTACATAAATAAAGAAGAAGATGATATGACAGTAATAAGTGAAAGTGAATCTGAAGAAGACACAACCCAAAGAATTAATATGGAACCAGTACTAATACCCAGAACAAACTCAGAAAGATCAACTCCAGAAAGAGGAGAAACATCTGACCCACATAGAGAAAATAGGTATAAGCCAGAAGTACCTGATCCAGCATATAGAAGAAGACAACCACCTAAAATGGAAGAAGGATTACATTGGGTACTAGAGGAAGTATTCCACTAGAATTTAGACCACATGAAAACTATAAGACAGATATTTTAGATCTAGACTGTATAAGAGATAGAAAGAAAGCCTTAGATGAATGGGCTAGTGGAATGAGTGTAATTATACAAACATCACCAACTACAACTACAAACCCTTCAGTTTGTAAAGTTTTAGTAGCACATAAAATGACAGGAAATGTAAAGGTATGGTTTTCAAACCTAACTGATCAACAACATCTAAGAATGACAGGAAATTCTACAACAGGAAGAGATTATTTAGACAAAGTAATAAATGAAATATATAAAGAGTTTATAGGAGAAGATAAAGGAAGAAATATAACAAAATCTAGTGAAAATGAAATAAATGAAGCCAAATGGCATTTAACAAACATGGAAATATGTGATATGTGTTATATAGATTCTTTTATATGCGAATATGAAATGTACTATCATAAACTCCCACCATCTATGCAAGAAACCTATAAAGAAATGTTTTACCAAAAATTACCAGGAACATTACACAAAACTATGACAGAAGAATGGAACAATAGAAATACACAAACTATACCTGATACCCTAGGAGGTAGGATAAGAGGACTTAAAAATTGGATAATAATAAAATGCCAAGAAAGAAAAGAATTTAAACAAATAAGAGGAAATGATAAAATTTGTTGTGATTCAAGAGACTTTAAACTTCCAGGAAAATATGGTTGTAACATAAAACCATATAACAAATATAAGAAACATAAATATAAAAAATTCAGAAAAATCAAAAGATTCAAATTCAGAAAACAAGATTTTCTAAAGTATAAAAGAAGGTATAATCGAGAACCTTATAGGAAAAGATATTTTAGGAGAAGAAGATATAGTACACCTAAAAAGAAAAACTATTGCCCTTCAGAAAAAAAGAAATGTAGATGTTGGATTTGTAACGAAGAAGGTCATTATGCCAATGAATGCCCAAGTAGACTACAACATAGAAAAGAATTTAAGAAGGAATTCCCACAGAAAGCAAAAATATTAGAGGAAGCCTTTAAAATGGAATTAGAACCAATAGAGGAATCTGATATAAGTGATATATGTAGCATTTATCTACTAGAAGAAACTGAAGAAGAAATAACAGACTCAGAAATATCTGATTCTGATTCTGATTATGAAACTGATTCAGAACAATGGATGAAATATTAAGCATAACAAACCCAAATAGTACCTATATAAAAATAGGACTAAAATTCAAAGGATATAAAAACTACCATTTACATGCATATATAGACACAGGAGCTAGTATGTGTGTAGCTAGTAAAAATGTTTTTCCAGAAGAACTTTGGAAACAATCTCCAAAAGAACTAATAGTAAGAATTGCAAATAATACTACAATAAATTTAAACAAAGTATTAACAGATACAGATATAACAATAGGAGGAGAAACCTTTCATATACCCACAATTTACCAACAAGAAACAGGTGTTGATATTTTATTAGGAAATAACTTCCTAAATTTATATCAACCGTTTACACAATATCTAGACAAAATAAGTATAACAACTCTAGATGGAGAAACAATCTATGTATCAAAAATTAGGAAAGCATTAACTGTTTCATCGCCAACTTTTATGCAACAACATAAAAAGCGAAAACGTGGTGAGATAGAACCAAAACACAAACCACATTTAGAAAACATTTCTTTAGACATAGAGGTTAACCAAAACCCCTTTCTAAATGAAATTCAAGAAGATAAAGCCTTAACAGGAATAAGAAAATTATTAAAAAATGTATGTTCAGAAAATCCTTTAGATCCAAACATAAATAGATCTAATGAAATAGCAAAAATAGAACTAAAAGACCCCTTAAAAGTTATAAGGGTAAAACCAATGATTTATACTCTAGAAGACAGAAAGGAATTTGAAAAACAAATTCAAGAACTTTTAGAATTAAAAGTAATTATCCCTAGTAACTCACCTCATTCTAGTCCAGCATTTTTAGTAGAAAAAGAGGCTGAAAAAAGAAGAGGAAAGAAAAGAATGGTAATAAACTTTAAATCCTTAAATAAAGAAACAATTGATGATGATTATTTTATACCAAAGAAAGAAGAGTTATTATCCCTCATAAAAGGAAAGAAATATTTTTCAAGCTTTGATTGTAAAAGTGGATTTTGGCAAATAAGACTTGACGAAGAATCACAGAAATTAACAGCATTTAGTTGCCCCCAAGGACAATTCCAATGGACAGTTGTTCCATTTGGACTTAAACAAGCACCAGGTATTTTCCAGAGACATATGGATAATATCTTCAAAAAGTACTACAATTTCTGTTGTGTCTATATAGATGATATACTAATATTTAGCAATGATTTATCAAAACATTATTTAGATATTATTAATGTCTTACAAGAATGCAGGAAATCTGGAATTGTACTATCAGAAAAGAAAGCAGTTTTAGCTCAACAAAAAATAAAATATTTAGGGTTAGAAATAGAAGATGGAAAACATCATCTACAACCCCATATTTTAAACAATATACAAAACTTTCTTAGTATAATCAAAGATAAGAATCAATTACAAAGATTTCTAGGATGTTTAACATATGCAGAAGCATACATAAAGAAACTAGCAGAAATGAGAAAACCATTACAGGCAAAACTTAAGAAAGATTATGTCTGGCAATGGACTGAAGAAAATACTAAGTACATGGATAAAGTAAAATCACAAGTAAAAAATTTACCAACTTTATACCATCCAGGACCTGATGATAAAATGATAATAGAAACAGTTGCTTCACATGAATATTGGGGAGCAGTGTTAAAAGCAAAAGTTAATGACAATAATGAATATCTTTGCAGGTATACTTCAGGCTCCTTTCAAGGATCAGAGTTAAACTATCATAGTAATAAAAAAGAATATTTAGCTGTAAAAAAGGCTATTAAAAAATTTACAATTTATGTTATAAGTTCACGATTTACTGTCAGGACAGATAACAAAAATTTTGGACACTTTTTGAGAACTAACATTGCAGGTGACTATAAGCAAGGAAGGCTTATTAGATGGCAGCAATGGTTTAATTATTACAAATTTGATGTAGAACATTTACCAGGAATAAAAAATAGTTTAGCTGATGCTTTAACTAGAGAATTAGCACCACTAACTATTTTTATGATTATAGGAATGGACAAGATCGATCTAAAAATCAAAATAAAGGAAAAGGAGATAAAAATCCTTGAAGAACAACTTGAGCTTTTAAGGCTTGAGAAAGCCCTTATGGAATCAGAAAATGAACCTAGTTCAGAAAAGGACGAACTTAACAGTTCAAAAAAGCAAGAACCTAGTTCAAAAAAGGACGAACCTAACAGTTCAAAAAAGGAAGAACTCAGTTCAAAAAAGGAAGAACTTGATAGTTCAAAAGCCTCTGACAAAGGAAAAGGAAAGCTCAACTGGGCAGATGAAGCAGAAAAGTATGAACAAAGAAAGGTCTATGTAGTATACAATGGACCAAACCCAGGAATATATAACAACTGGGCAGATGCCAATAGAGCCATCATGGGAGTTAGTGGAGTAACCCACAAGTCTTTTACCAATCGAGTAGAAGCAGAAGGTAGCTATGCCAACTATAGGACACCAAAACTTATCAGTCCTGAAAGCATAATAAAAAATTACTCTACAGTACTACAACAGACATCTCCTACCAGTAGGATGAGAACTTTAGGAAAAGTGGTTAGACCACCCATAAGGTTCAGATCCCCTGAAGGAAATTCAGAAGATGATGAAAAATTACAGTACAGGAACATCAACAGAGCTCAGTGGTTAAGCTTATACAACTTAGCCCAAAAATCTACCCAAGAACATTTGGAGGACATGAAATTTTATACAGTAGAAAAAGATTATCCATCTGGAAGCAAGTTCAACATTTTCGAAGGAGCTGACCCTATTTTCGTATATAAAGCATACCATGCAGGACTAATTGAAAATCTCTATCCAGGGATCAATCTAAGTGAATTAAACCATTTTCCTGAAAATTTTAAAAGGACTATTAAAAATTTCAGAAAAAAGATAAGAGCAGGAGATAAGCCTGTTTACTTAAGATTCTTTAGTTCTATTATGGATTGGAATGGTGAAGATTGCATGAGTCCTTATCATTTCATTAAAGTAGGCATTGCCAATACCAATAGGGAAGTACCTAGACCCAAGGCATTACCAGAAAAAGAATTCAACGAAGAAGAACTCAACATAACCAGAGGACAAATGTTAGGACAGATTTACTATGAAGTCAGAAAAATCTGTAACTCTTCTGAACTCAAAGTAAATTACTTCACCAACAAAGTACTTATTACCTCACATAACAACATAGCCATTAATGAGGAAGATGGAGAAAAAGTTAGCAAATTTGAAGCTAATTTCAATTCCAACAATCTTGAAGTAAGCCAAGAAACAAAGAAAATCTTCTGTTTCTATGCCAGGAAGGTCAGTGCTGATCACAGATACATTTACTGTTTGAGAGACAGAGAAGATGAAGAGATGTTATCATCTACGTCATCAAAACTGTCGGCAGAACAAGACAAAGAACAGTAAAAGAAGCCAGTCGGTAGAAGAAGCCAAAATACAGGACCTACAAACAGTGACAGTACAACTCAAAAATAGTAAAAGTTGTCGAATGAATTATTGTAAAAGAGATTCCTTATCTAATTATAAAAGGAACTCTTAGAGGGGAACTCACCAAGGTTTTTCGATTACCACCAGAACCCTTAGAATTTTCTAAGAAAACACTCTCAACTTTTACCTTCAAAACACCCAGGACACCTTCTAATGTATTTAGAAGTTATGTATGTATTAATAATGAGTGGCTAAGCAATCTTTTCAAGGTTCTTAGTTGGCTCGAGGATTGTAATAATTATTATATCATAAATAAGATGGAGTGAATACACTCTTTTCATCTCTTTGTAAGTTTATTTTGTTTCCATATATATGTACGGATGCAAGTGCTTCTTAGCAACCAGGAGGGTTTGAGAACTGAAGCAAGCTGAGGCATATCCCAGGAAGCAAAAGAAGACGAACAGAGGACGGGAAGACCGTGGCGGACCCATCAAGTTTAGGTATAATAATTATAATCCATAGCCCATTAAGAATCTTGAATATTTACATAATTGATCTCAACTGATTTATATCATGATTAACATAGAACTGTTTGAAAGAAAACTTATGGAAAACCTAGAGGAATATTTTGATGGCGAATGCTATGAAACATGTTTAGAAAACTTCAGGAGATTTGATAATATTTTAGACATATATACAGATTATATTTCCAGCATTTTATATCTTATTGATCATCCTGTAGGACAAAATTTTAAGAAATCATTTCATCCAATATTTTGTCAAAGTAAGTGATACAGAATTTGATAATTTAATCTTTGGATTCTATTTATTTAAGGAACATATAGGAAGATAAAGATGTTTAGAGGAAATATCCAGAGACTCATAACAAGATTAGAACTAGTAAATTTAACAGATCAAAATGAAGTCCAGTATTTTAAGGAAGAACTTTTATCCTCATGTGTTGAACAAAATCATTTACATCATGCATATCACGATGAGAATTGCACTTGTTTAGAATATATTCATAAAATGGAATTACTCCTTACAATTATACAATATTTAAATACACTTCTATAAAAATATAAAAATAAACATAATTATCAATAAACAAATTTTTATCAATAAACAAATTAAATTCCGCACAAAAATTGGTATCAGAGCCAGTTTTCAAAAGAAAGTTATAAACAAAATTATAATAAAATGCTTACTGAAATACAAATAAATAATTTGAAAGAGTTAATAAACCTGATCATAAATACAAACAACGACAAAGAATTTAATAAAGATTTTATAGGGTTATTTTTAGCATGTATAGAAATAAAAATGAGTCATATAAGTTTATCTCTTCGACAAACAGAAATATTAAAAGAAAAATTAAAATATTTAGAACAAATAAAAACAAAAGAAATCTTCATAAAAGAATACAAAGACTTTATGATATTTATTCTAAAAAATATAATTGAAAATATTTAATGAAAAACAAAAATAGAACAAACTTTGTTATAAAAGTCCTTATGTGCAGATTTTCCCTCTGTAAGATCCCTTTTAGACAAATGCCCATAAAATTAGGGGCATTTGCCTTTAAGGACCAATTGAAGTGCAAAACATCACTTAAGGACCGGTTCTGTTTTTTTATTAAAAACGGTCTGTTAGTAACTTGTTTACCGTAATTCACCGGTATGAGTAATTAAAAAAAGAAAAGGGAAAAGCCCAAAGAAAAGGAAGAAAAGCACGCCCAAACCCAAAACCCCCGAGCACCCATAGCATTAGCGTCTGCCTCTGCTACTTCATCTTTGCCTCGGTCTGGCTCTGCTACTTCATCCTTGCCTCGGTCTGCCTCTGCTACTTGCTCATTGCCTCTGCGAACGAGGTAATCTTCCTGAAGCAGGTTTTATACTGTTTCCACAAACAAAGGAAGTTGATTCTCAGCAGATAGACTCATCGCAAATTAAGGGACTCGCTGTGCTTGCCCATTGCCTTCTCTGTCTCAGCAAACCATCGGTACATATTTAGTTCCTTAAACTTTGCAATGCTTCTGGTAGTGTACATCGACCTCATATCGACCTTGTATCGACCTTATATGTTTGACATTCATATAAGCCCATGAACATAAACCACATTTGTATGATCCACATAACTATAGTTGTAGTGTTTTATGATTTGATTCTTAAATTAATATCGACCTTATATCGACTCATATCGACCTCAGGCTAGTAGTGTACAATTATTTGAATATTAAATTCATATCGACCTACAATTATTTGATTCTGAAATTCATATCGACGCGGCTCGGTTTATGGCAACAATGAGAACGAGAGGTATGAATTTATAGGGGCTTTTGCCTTCAAGGGTCTACTTAAGTGGCAATTATTTCATTTTTAAATTCATATCGACCTCAGTCTAGTAGTGTACAATTATTTCATTTTTAAATTCATATCGACCTCATATCGACCTCAGTCTAGTAGTGTACAATTATTTCATTTTAAATTCATATCGACCTCATATCGACCTCAGTCTAGTAGTGTACAATTATTTCATTTTTAAATTCATATCGACCTCATATCGATCTCGTGTACAATTATTTCATTTTTAAATTCATATCGACCTCGTATCGACCTCGTCTAGTAGTGTATAATTATTTCATGCTTAAATTCATATAGACCTCATATGGACCTCAGTCTAGTAGTGTACATTTATTTCATTCTTAAATTCATATCGACCTCGTGTACAATTATTTCATTCTTAAATTCATATCGACCTCATATCGACCTCGTATCGACCTCATATCGACCTCAGTCTAGTAGTGTATAATTATTTCATTCTTAAATTCATATCGACCTCATATCGACCCCAGTCTAGTAGTGTACAATTATTTCATTTTTAAATTCATATTGACCTCATATCGACCTCAGTCTAGTAGTGTACAATTATTTCATTTTTAAATTCATATCGACCTCATATCGACCTCGTGTACAATTATTTCATTTTTAAATTCATATCGACATCATATCGACCTCGTATCGACCTCGTCTAGTAGTGTACAATTATTTCATGCTTAAATTCATATAGACCTCATATCGACCGACCTCATATCGACCCCAGTCTAGTAGTGTACATTTATTTCATTCTTAAATTCATATCGACCTTGTGTACAATTATTTCATTCTTAAATTCATATCGACCTCGTATCGACCTCAGTCTAGTAGTGTACAATTATTTCATTCTTAAATTCATATCGACCTCATATCGACCCCAGTCTAGTAGTGTACAATTATTTCATTTTTAAATTCATATCGACCTCATATCGACCTCAGTCTAGTAGTGTACAATTATTTCATTTTTAAATTCATATCGACCTCATATCGACCTTGTATCGACCTCGTCTAGTAGTGTACAATTATTTCATGCTTAAATTCATATAAACCTCATATCGACCTCAGTCTAGTAGTGTACATTTATTTCATTCTTAAATTCATACCGACCTCGTGTACAATTATTTCATTCTTAAATTCATATCGACCTCGTATCGACCTCATATCGACCTCAGTCTAGTAGTGTACAATTATTTCATTCTTAAATTCATATCGACCTCATATCGATCCCACTCTAGTAGTGTACAATTATTTCATTCTTAAATTCATATCGACCTCATATCGACCTCAGTCTAGTAGTGTACAATTATTTCATTTTTAAATTCATATCGACCTCATATCGACCTCAGTCTAGTAGTGTACAATTATTTCATTCTTAAATTCATATCGACCTCATATCGACCTCAGTCTAGTAGTGTACAATTATTTCATTCTTAAATTCATATCGACCTCATATCGACCTCGTATCGACCTCATATCGACCTCAGTCTAGTAGTGTACAATTATTTCATTCTTAAATTCATATCGACCTCATATCGACCCCAGTCTAGTAGTGTACAATTATTTCATTTTTAAATTCATATCGACCTCAGTCTAGTAGTGTACAATTATTTCATTCTTAAATTCATATCGACCTCGTATCGACCTCGTCTAGTAGTGTACAATTATTTCATGCTTAAATTCATATAGACCTCATATCGACCGACCTCATATCGACCTAAGTCTAGTAGTGTACATTTATTTCATTCTTAAATTCATATCGATCTCGTGTACAATTATTTCATTCTTAAATTCATATCGACCTCATATCGACCTCGTATCGACCTCATATCGACCTCAGTCTAGTAGTGTACAATTATTTCATTCTTAAATTCATGTCGACCTCATATCGACCTCGTATCGACCTCGTCTAGTAGTGTACAATTATTTCATGCTTAAATTCATATAGACCTCATATCGACCGACCTCATATCGACCTAAGTCTAGTAGCGTACATTTATTTATTCTTAAATTCATATTGACCTCGTGTACAATTATTTCATTCTTAAATTCATATCGACCTCGTATCGACCTCATATCGACCTCAGTCTAGTAGTGTACAATTATTTCATTCTTAAAATCATATCGACCTCAGTCTAGTAGTGTACAATTATTTCATTCTTAAATTCATATCGACCTCATATCGACCTCAGTCTAGTAGTGTACAATTATTTCATGCTTAAATTCATATAGACCTCATATCGACCTCAGTCTAGTAGTGTACATTTTTTCATTCTTAAATTCATATCGACATTCTATTATTAACATTCATATAAGCATATTAAAAATTGTAGATATAGTGTACATTTGATATCGTATGAAAGACCTCATATCTACCTTATTGATACCTTCTTCAATTGTTATGTTAACTTAATTTGTTGAAACTGTCGTAAATTCATTGTCTTCATAATATTTTATACTGGAAATTCATATGGAGGGAGTTAATGCACTCATCATATATGGTGGTAAATGGGTAATGAAAGAAAGTATGGAAGAATATATTGGTGGAGAAGGTGTTGTTCTTAGGTTGCGACAAGGAGATGATTTACAGGGTTTGGAGGAGAAATTGTTTAGAAATTAAAGATTGATAAAAACAAATATGCTTTTACCATTAAATACTTCTTTAGGAATGATATTCATCTTCCCACTGTTCGTACATGTGACAGTGCAATGGAACACTGCGTATAGCATTACCACAAACTTGCAGTTGGTCCATCAGAGTCTTGGATTTCTGGCTTCTTTTCACTATATTTGAGATACCACCCAAGAGCTCCAAATACAGTTACTACAAACCTGCTACAACAGCATACATCATCTCTGTATATATACTGTAATTGACTCCCGAACATGGGAATAAAGATCTGACCTTATACCCTGTAAACGATAAATATAAATGATCAAAAATTCTCAAAATAATAAAGCACGAGCAAGAACATTTAGGCCGTAGAACATATAACAAAATATTTTTTATGTATGGAAAGCTTGGGCTAGCATTTAGTTCATGACTTGCAACAAATTTTACCTGCAACATTCCAAAAAGGTAGCCAATGTACATGTGACGCCTGGTTGAAGCTCCCAATCATGACCTGGAGGCCTATCACCTAGTACTTCAATGAAAGTCGCAAAAAATATTATGCACACCTTCTCTCAGTTCTACGGATATAGCTACAGAAGAGAGAAGTTACAAAGTTGAGCATAGGAGGACATCCAATGTGATTCATGTGCACTTCAAAATTAAATAACTCGTACATGTTGATCGGTGCTCCCTTTTTTCCGTTGACAGTCAGTCCTTGATTCACCTGTAAGATCAGATGATAAAGATTTTCAAAAAAATACAAATCTACAAATATACAAATAAAAGAAGCTACTATTTTGCAACACTTTATTTAATGCAGCAAGTCAACTAAATAAGATAGAAAGTCCTGACAACTACACTTAAAATAAAAATTGAAAATCCTTAAAAGAAAAAAAACTAAACTTAACTCGTACTCATATAACAACTTACTTATGCGAAGCAATAATTGAGAATTACTATGATCAAAAATAGGATGAAAATACTCAATTTCATTCAAAGAAACCAAACTTAAATATTGCATGCTTTTTGCTGGGAACGTAAGGGGTAAATTTCATTATTGTTGTTTATGAATCCATATAACATAGTATAACTATCCTAAGCTTATGGGTTCCTGGCGCTTAAATGTCCTTGCTTGGATTTGTACATGCATGGCATAGACTTCATGTCAGTTAGGGTGGAATTTGAGTAAGAACTATGCAGAGCTAGCAGTAATACTGTCTACTAGCAGAAATTCCTAGCAGCTCAGAATAAAAACATATGTCATGGCTCAAATTCAAAAATTACTAACTAAGACTTATATGCAAATAATTAGCATAATATGAATATGAATAAAAGCTGAAAGAAAAACCTGAGATTAAAACCTGTTTCGCAAAGTTGAAGCCAGCTTCATGGAAGGCCTTCTGCACTTCCAATAAACCATTTCTAGTCTCAGGGGTACATCCACTCTGAAAATGAGAGTCAAATTAAAGATAACATTAGCATGAAGTTGCAAGGTTACCTTTTGAGTGTACTGTAAAAGGAGGAAATATCAATAATTAATCTAATAAACATAACTTAATAGTAGTTCATTATACAGTTGAATGGGTAGTTATTTCAAAATTTTATGATGTAAACGATGATGAACTGAGCATGACAATGAGATAAAGAAGAAACTCACCTGGGTAAGTGTGGAAGAGAATACCCAATCAAGGTAGAGAACCAAGCATACAAGAAAAGAAACCAAAAAATAGAACTTAATTTCAAGAAAAGAAACGCGAGTGCTGGGTCTGTTATGCTGAAGTGTTCTTTCGTCGCCCTTTGTCGATTGCAGTTATCGCCAAACGCCAGTACTCGGGCTGTTCGCTCTATTATGCTCCCTGTTATGCCCAACGCCCCTTTTATGTTTTCTTTTTTCTTTTTTAAATTTTGTAATTTATTTTCTCAATTAACCGGCTACCACAACCAGTCAAACAGACCGTTTTTAATAAAAAAAACAGAATCGGTCCTTAAGTGATGTTTTGCACTTCAAATGGTCCCTTAAAGGCAAATGCCCTAAAATTAGAGATGAAGGATATTTATAGATGGTTATTATTGAAGTTTTCAGTCTTCTATGTTAGATTCATTGTGGATAGTTTCATGAGGGTAGATTTAGTATATGCTTGGTGTCTCATGTTTTCTTTATAGATGGTATAATGATATTAATGCTTCCAATGGACAGCTGCTTTCTTCAAAATGTTGGATGTAAATGCATGCATTTTCTAAGCCTCGGTGGCAGATATATACATATATGCTGACAAGCATGATTTGAACTTTTTGAATGATTTGGTTATATGCCCTCTTGTTTCAGAAGATACTTCCCTGTTCAATTGCTTGTCAAACATGCACTCTTCTTGATATATGACAATTGTTTTTCCAAGATGAAGTTTAAGTTGGGGGAATTTTTCAATAAAGATTTGGTTAAGTTGTGAGAAGAAAGTGAGCGAGGAAAAGTAAAAAAAATAAAATAATAATTTACATAACTGTGTGGAAAAAATATATATGGATATATAACTAAAGCATTTCCATTATAAGCATATTTGGAAAATTTACGCATATGTGGAACTAAGAAAATTTCAAACAGAAAAAAAGAGAACAATACATTGAAATAATTCAACCTAAATTTACGAATGAATATTGGTATAACTGGATGTCAACATGAAAGTTGAGAGGCAACGCATGGCATGTATCCACATCTGACCAGGTTGTGTTTTTCGAGAAACTTTAGTTTAGAACCTCTTAATTAATCATTTTACTTGAATTCATATAACTTGTATACAGATGACTCAATTTTATATATATACTAATGATATTATATTAAAATTGTTAAAATATATCATATATTTATTTATCTGGCTCAAAAAAAAAAAATTGTATTTTTCACAATTTTCAGAATAATTTGCGTGTCACGTATATGAAAATACAAAAATTTCATATATATTCGCATATTTTGTCATTTAATTAAGTTTAATTGATATTTGGTACCAAATTATAAAATGGGTAAACTTCTACCTTATTTTGTTAGTAATATTCTTCCTAAATTCTTAAAATATGATATTATTCTATTAACTTAATGCTACAAATTTTAATTTTTATAATGAATATAATAATTTATAGTAATTTTTAATTATGTTTAATATTTTTTTTTGATAAAATTATTCTTATATTTTAAACTATTGACATATGTTGTTTTTTTGAATCTATTATCACATTAAATAAAATTTTTAAACATAATAATAGAATAAAGATCATATTCAATAATAACTCTAATTATATGTGAGAGTGCCCTATATTTAAAGGGTCATAGATTCGAGTCTTGACAAAGGCATAAAATTTATCATTAACTAAAGACTAAGTTTACACTCAAAAAGTACATATCTTTAAATTTAATTTGAAAGCATAACAAAATAAAGTTAGTATTTATTTGAAACATACCGTAAAAATAAATTAAAATAACCAAGACACGTATCTTTAACTAATTAATTGATAAATATCACAAACTTCTCCTTAAAGTTTATTAAAATATCACAATACTTCAAAATTTAATTTTGTAATAATTACATCCCTAAATTTAAGATTAACATCAATCAATACTAATTTTATTTATGCAGATAATGTACAATTATATTTAGATGCTAAAATTATTAACATTAAAAAATACAACATAATAATATATCAAATAAAATAAATTTAATCTATTTATTTTTTATATGTTTATTTTTCAAATAAAAATAGATGAAAAATAACTAATATATTATAAAAGAGAAAGATTAAAAAAAATGAAATATTATTTTAATTTTATAATATTTTATTCTCTTTTATCTTTTTTATTAAAATCAAATTAAATTTTATTTCATTTTAAGTTAATGGGCTGGCTATAACTCAGCTTAATTTTTTTATTTTTTATTTTTTATTTTTATAGTTATTTAAGCTGGCACAAAATTAACCAAAATTTAATTTGATTCGTATTTAATTTGAGTTTTTCAATTCCATCAAACAAATTTCGACACAAATTATCAATCTTATGTACAAGTTAGGCATAGAATATTCTAAATAATAAAATAATAATTTTAAGAAATAATAAAATAATAAATGAAACATAAATTTAAAAAAGACAAATTAAATATAAAGTAGTTGTCTGCTTTTAATTTCGTATATGTCTATTTATGATAAACTTGCAAGCGTTTCTTTTATAAAGAATAACAAGAATTGAAATCAATGCAATAGCTCACTGAGTTTTGTTGAGAATATAGTCTCACAATAAAAACAAAAAAAAAAGAAGAGAATAATAAAATTAATACTCTTTAAAATTTTTAATAATAAAATTAGCACTCTTTGTGTTCAAACTTATATTTTCACAATTAAAAAAATGACTAATATATCATTTTTCTTTGAACACTCATTCAATTAGAATTAAACGACCACAATTTAAACCCGTTTAATATTGAATGTTCAATATTTTATGTTCAAATTGAACGTTCAATATTATTGGAATGCTAGTTTTATTACTATAAATTTTAGGGGTGTTATTTTTGATAATTTTTCAAAAAAAAAATCAGCTCCCAATTACTCATAAAAATACATTAATTATGACTTATATCCTTGATTTGAATTTCGCTTGACATTGTATTGATTTGGATAATCATTTTTATTTTTACAAGAAGCATGTACAAGTGAAAAAGAATAAAATAGATTTCTCTTTTGTAAGGTTTATGAGTGTTGGCAATTTTTGTGGACAAAATGTTTGATTGTAATCTAGTATCTATGCTCGTTATCAAGTCAATCAATCAATCAAAGTTGAAGAAACTATTGAGCTCTCAATACGTATGTATCAGGTAAAAATATATGTTTCATGCATACCCCATCACACAATAATGCATGTACACTTAGAAGAATTTTTGTGCACAGTTAGATAGATCAAGGTTAGATCGATCGAGGATTAATGCATGTACACTTAAAAAGAATTTTTGTGGACATAGTTCGATCGATCGAGGTTTGGGTCGATCGATCGAGGATTAATCGACTTCAATCTAGCTGCTCTCGAGTTTGAAAAATGCATGGTTAGATCGATCAAAGTTTGGGTCGATCGAGGGTCTTTCGTCGTTGGTAGATCAATCAAGTGAGGTGCTCGATCGATGGAGCATTGGCTAGATAGATCGAGCTTTGGCTAGATCGATAGAGCCTATTTTTCAGTTCTACTACAACTCTTTTTTTAATTTGGCCCATATGTTACTTTTATCAATTTGACCCTATTTAATTGTTGTGAAAGCAATTATTGTGAAAGTAAAATTCTTATATGAGTAGAATTGTTGTGAAAATAGAATCCTTGTTTGATTAGAATTGTTGTGAAAACTAAATCCTGATATGAGTAGAGTTGTCTTTTTTATTAATCCTTTTTCAAGTCAAATTAGACTCTATATAAGTAACGTTTGTTTGTGCAAAATATTGACCATACTGCAAATAACATTTTCTACATCTGTTGGAGCTTTTAAAGATAATTATTTTCTCTTTATCTATCAATTTAGACACTTTCTTGTTTTAATTGTTCAAACATATTGTATGGTTATGTTTGAATAATTCATATGCCTAATTGTTTTTATAATATTGAGCTTTAAATGATTGTTATAGAGTTTGCTAGCTGATTTGGTTTTTATGTTGTATGTTATTGAATCTACCAGTTAAGGTTTTTTATTGTTGAATCTGCTCTATGACACACTTTGCACTTGTATTATTTGTGCTAACGTTTCAGGTAATGAGGTGACGTGTTTGGTATTTCTTGTGACTCGAAATTACCAAAGTTGATGGGTTAGATTGATCTTGTGGGACTCAAGTAGATCGAAACGTTGGTCCGGATCTAGACACCTAGCTTGTGGAGGCTATGAAAGGAGCGACGACTCGTAAGTAAATTACATAAAGGGGAACTATCTGTGAAGGATAGTCTAAGACCTGACGTTATAATTGAACATTGATTTTCATAGTGGATAGTTAGGTGGTCCGGTGGACAGGTGGACAGGTGGTTTTCCTATTAAGTCATTGTTATGACCTAGGTTGTTTCCACCTAAAAATCTCGTGTGTTACTCTTTATTTCTACATTTTATTTTTACATGCGATTGCATGTATAGCTGTTGTGATTAAGTTACATAATTAAAATTTGATAAAATTACAAATAACCTATTCACCCCTTCTAAGTATATTTGATCCGTAACTAAAAACTTTCATTTTTTATTATAATTCAATTATTTTTCAATTTTTAGTTTTAATAATGATTTTATCCATTTTTTTATTATTTAAAATTTTGTTTCCATGCCTAACTTACACATGTGAGTTCAATTAACTGAAGTAGGGAGGAATCAACATCTATTGTATTATTAACATACTACATATAAAATATGATATATAAGGTTTTCTTTTCCATTAACATTTTCCACTTGTATCTATCGATATTTTCATGCGAATTGCCTTGACTAGAGACTAGTGACTAGAGACTATGCCTTGATTTATTGAGTAATTTGTTTAAATAGTTTGTATTTTGATTAAAAATTATATTTTTTCGAAAGTAGTAATAATAAGGCTAAAATGAGTTTTGTTTATATTAAAATTAGATAAATTACAAAAATATCATTAACTATATAATACCAATGGTATGTAAACTGTGTTACATATTCATTTAATATGTATGTAAACTATGTTACATACCAATATGACAGTATGTAAATGAATTTACATATTAATATGGTAGGTATGTAATTGAATTTACATACCAATGTGACAATATATAAATGAGTTTACATACTAATATGACAGTTTGTATAATATGTAATACAGTTTACATAGCATATAAATTGAGTTTACATACCAATGTGACAGTATGTAATATAGTTTACATAGTATGTAAATTGAGTTTATATACCAATATGACATTTTACATAGTTAAATAAATATGTAAACTGTATTACATGCTCATGAAAAGTAACATAGTTTACATACAAAAACTACAGATTTTGAACTTATTGACATCCTTGCACTTTGTGCTATATTAATGAAATAATAAGGACAAAAGGGTAAAATTGCTAATAAAAAATTAATTCTAATATCTCAAAATAAAGTTGTAATGTTAATTAAGGAAAAAAAAAATATTAATAAGTTGGTGTTGTGGGTTATTAAATATGATTTATTGAGAATGACGACAAAGAAAAGCCCAACCTCAATTAAATTTAAAGCCCAGAGAGCCCAATAGGATGTAGATTAATCCTAGGGAGTTTTTTTTTTTTTTTTTAATTTTAAGATTTGGTAAATTCTGGTAGAGATTTTGCTAGATCAACTCAGAATTGACCATAAAAACTGCCGTCAAAGTAAAACTGAGTTGACATATGGGATAAATGTCACCCAAGGGCAGACCAAGTTCACATGTTATTATGTCTTCTATATAATTGGATACTTCTGCTTATTATTATTTATTTTTTTTTATCATTGAAGATACTTCTACTTATTAATTGTTAGTAACTTACTTTACTTATTTTTTTTAGCTATAAAATTTGGTTAAATTTTAAAAATAAATTTTAAAATTATAAATTAAAAATAAGTAAAGTTTTTAAAATAATTAAAATTTTAATCAAACATATTTAATTTTAAAATTTATAAAATTTTAAAATTAAAAATAAAAATTAAAATAATTATCCCCTAAATTTTTAACATGACGTGTTGCATTTGAATTAAAAATATCTAGTCAAATTAACATATTTTGATTATTAACTTTAATTGAGTATATACTGTTATGATAATATTTTTATACGAGCAACTGGGCCTTCACTGCTCTTAGTCTGAACTCAGAAGGATGGAAGTCCACTGTGACTCATTTTGGTTTTCCATTGCATTTACTCGTTAATTATATGGTGTGATATCATTTATTTAATAAAAGAAATAATTAAAAAAAATAAAAAGAGTTGATTGCAATTTTCTAAATATATTAACTCGTTTAAATATAGTTGAATATATAAGGTGTGACAGACTCACAGAAGAATTTGTTCAAAAAGACCATTGCCTAACCTTATTTTGTAAAATTATTTCCCTCGCTTTATATTAAAAGGTTAAAATCACAAAATATATGGGCATGCTTTATAGTAGAAGATGGTAATACCATCTTTGCAATAAAAAAAAATATTGTGGGTCTTGAACTGTCTACATTCCATTTTCATTACCTTCACTTCATCTGAACTTGTTTTGTTGGTGAAATTTATCTTGATAACAAACTATAATTTGCTACTTAAAATACGTAAGAATTATCTGCCTTTATACAAAAAAATTTGTGGGACATATTTTTATTATAATTTATAAAATTATGTTTAATTAATTTAAATTGTATTACTTAATTAATATTAATTGAGGTATACTATTACATTTACCTCTAGTACAATAATATATATATTTATAGACATAGGTTGAACAAAAACAACCTCTCTGTCCCTAGCTAATTAACTGTGATATTATGGACTTTACTCAAACTTTGGTGGTCTCTTGAAATCATAGGAATTGAAGCTGAATATGTCATAATTAACAACGTGGCATACTATTTTGACTAGATTATTGACGATCTGGGAGGGTGACTGGGTGAGAGCCTGACTTCTTGATGTTGTAGAAAAGGAGTAAAATATTGCTGTTTATATATATATATTGAAAATTTAATTTAATAAAAATATTAAGAATACTATTGCTATTAGAGAAAATGAATACAAAAAAAAAAAAAAAAAATTTTACTTAAAAATATTAAAATTTTAGATAATAATTTAAAATAGAAAAAATTAAATAATATTATATATAGTATTATTCTCAATAAATAAATAACTAAAGAGTAACTTGAATGAAAATAAGTTACTCCAATATTAAGATATTTAAATATTTTGCTATAATTATATTTAAAAGAATTTTTTTTAAAGAAATTTAAAGCTTACGCTATTTTTGTGTGTGTGTATATATATATATATCTTGATTCAAATAATATTGATTTCATGACATGTAATTGAAATTTGTTTGAAAATAATGATTAAAATGACATTAAGTATATTGATTGATATCTTTCTATTGCTTTTTCATGAATACAAAATTATGGTTAACTTAATAATTTACAAATTATTGTAGAGCATTTTTAAATATTCTATAAGCTTTATGTAAATTCTTACTTGTTGAGTGATACTTAATTTGTATTAATGTTCATTGAAGTCAAACTTGTAATTATGTATAATTTTCTCATCTGATTTTAGTATGTCATTGTATCATTTATAATGTTTACTTGTGTATTCCTTTCTAGTGGTATATATGCTTATACTGACTTCTCTGTACCCATGGTCTTCATTATATGTTGCGTGTATATAGTTTAGCTTCGTAAATGAAAAGACTTAAAAAATCGTTTATGTCTAGAGCTAAATATTATGTTTTTGCCCTCTATACTATCATGCTCTTCACTATCTTTTTCTTCTCCTTCATTTATTTATATCGTAGATATTTTGAGATTTTTTCATGGTTGTAGGTGGACCTGCATTTTTTAAGCTGAGAGCCAATAATGTATCAGACATGTATAGTAAGAACAAAGGCAAATAGTTCTTCTTGTATCTCTTCATATTTAGAAATCAATATTGAATACTAAATTGTATGCAAAAAAGTGTTATTATGGATAGCTATTTTTTTTTTTTTTAAATACAAATTTCCAATTGTGAATGTTTAAATAAGTAGCTTCTTAATTAAGCTTAATTCTATTCTTGTGCAACATTATTCAATTTTAATTACCTACTTTTTAAATCTCTGCTTTATCTGAGATAAGTCAATGGCATAAAAGGGTAGTTATGTTCCACAATCCCTGAATTGCTTTTGATGTTGCTTTCCTTTTGCTCTTGCAACGTAGAATAATCAGGCCACAAAAATTAATGTATTTTTTGTGTATAAAAATATTAAGTTTTCTTATAGATATAAATAAATAAATAAAAAATGCTTAAATAATTAATTTTTTATAATATTTAAAAATATGTAAGTTTGGACTCAAAAAAACATAACAGAACACACGATTGACATCTTTAATCAATTTCAAAATGTCTCACAATCCTTATACAATGAGATATAATAAATTTTTATTTAAATTTAAAATACAAATGTGCATTGAAGCTAATAATTTTCTATCCTTCCTAGCAATAAAAATAATGATTTTCTATACTTCAATTTAATCTGTAAAATGTTCCCTCTTATCTATACAAAGAGCGATGAGTCATTTTATTGTAACTATTAAGACAACCACTCCACCAACAAAACTGCAAAGCTAGGTAGGCCAGGAGGGTACCGACTCTTAACTCATGATATAGAAATTTTTTAAATGTGATATTTATAAAATTGTAAATAAATTATATTCATAAAATAAATATATTTTTTTTTTTTTTTGAATTATCATATTTAAGCTATTATCACTAAAAACACACACAAAATTAATAATTTAAATATATTCGAGTGAAATCTAAATCACATCTTTTTTTTTTCAATGGAAAACAAGTATTAAATGAATAAAAGTAAAATTTCAGATCTGCCACTGCCATTAACGTATGTTAAGCTTTTTTATTGAATTTCATAAGTATTGATGAGATGTTGTGCATATCACATCCAACCAAAAGCAAAAGTGAAGGATCCTTAATTTATACATGGAAAATACCATCCAAAATAAAAAGTAATAATGTGCAGACGCTAAACCTTAAAATAAAAACCAATGTGAATAAATCAAAATATAGACAACCAAATAATTAAATCAAGAATTCATGACAAGCGCTCCTAAATTTCCAATTTGGTATTTGCTATTGGAAACCATGTCACTTCAATTATTTTCTGGAACACATATGAACCCACCATATATATATATTGATGGACGTTTCATCACAGTATTGTTACAATTTAGCTTGTGGGGTCTAACGAGATTTCCAAAAATATCTAATGCCGACTCAATGTGATGCTCACATGAGTAGTATATGTCAGAGTATTTATACGTCATACATACTTATTTTGAATTCCTTATCTTTTATAGGTGAAGCTTGAAATGCTTATCCAATTGGATGATAAAAGTACATAAGGGTCTTCTAGCTAAATGAACAATTTCATGTGCAAATTGTAAACACATTGATCTCACCTTTCCAAAGCTAAACATTGTTGGAACAATGGCTTGTTATATGCTCTTTTGAGGTTTAATTTTTTGAGGGACTCACTTCGTGTAAGTGAAATTTCTCTGCAATGACTTTGAAGAAATGTTAAATTGATATGTTCAAAAGAATGTTCCGGTGAGGAAATTGATACTCACAAGTCACCAAATAAGATGGAATAACCAAGAACTAAATAGTTGTTTGTACTCTTGTACCAAATAAGATAAGAAGAAAAATAACTTGAAAGCTTTTCGTGCCTAGGGATGCAAATCATGAACCGTCCGATCCAAAAATCACAAACTTCATTGTGTGGTGTGGACGCTCTTGATCTTGTCCCTTCTATTACTTTACTCGATCTTTTAATTTTTGCACTACAATTGACAAATTGTCCATTCACTGGTAGTTGGTTTGTGGTCATGCATGTGCGTTCGCTACTAGATTCTAAACCATTGTATATGGGTATCGAAGGCAACATTCGAACACGACGAAATTTGAACGAAAGTGTTAAAAGGTTAAGTTTTAAGTGACAAATAAAAAAAAAATTAATATAGAAATATAAAAGTATTGTATAAAAGTATATATATATAAATTAATATAGTTATATTAAAATTCTTTTGTATTATTAGTAATATAAAATGAAATAAATAGATATTTTTTTAGTATATGATCATACACTTATATACATAATTATTATAAATAAACATTGAGTTTGTACTATTAAAATATACACAATAATTAATAGCCAAAAATTTAATTTTAATATAACTAAACAATAATTGTAGATATAAAAAATTAACTAGTTATTTTACGAAGAATTATCAAATGTTTATAATTTTATGAATGTAACTAAAAAAATTAAAATATACAAAATAATATAAAATTATATATTTAATATATATATTTGATATTTTTTAATATATATATATATTGAGGGTTAGGAAGGTTGAGGCACCTGTGCCCCCCATTATCCATGCAGCAATGCTAAGGAGACAAGTATGTTTTATGTACCCGATATGACATTAAATGTGAAGCTTGAAATGCACTTTCAACTAAGAGAAATTTTACATGTGACTAATTCATGGATGAGATAGAAGATTTATTTATTTATTATTTTATATAAATATATTTATTTAAATATAAACCGTTAATTTTAAAGTAAGTATTAATTATTATTTTTTAAATTAATAAGATGTATTACATATCTATATAACCAGTTCAAACAATTTTTTTAAACTAAAAGGCAGGCTTCTGCAGTATCAAAACTTAAGTTTATTTTATACAAAAATATTTGAATTATTTTTTTCCCACAAAAAGGTGCTCATATTTTTATTTTATTTATATATAAATATTATTTTGATATTAAGACTTGTTATATTAACTAATTTTTTACCAC
This sequence comes from Elaeagnus macrophylla, assembly GCA_029378325.1. Lineage (NCBI taxonomy): Eukaryota > Viridiplantae > Streptophyta > Magnoliopsida > Rosales > Elaeagnaceae > Elaeagnus > Elaeagnus macrophylla. The sequence continues at coordinate 17,685,759 of CM055642.1, forward strand.
GGGTTAAAATTTAAGGTGCTCATATTTTTATTAAAGAATATTAAAAATAAAATTAATTTAATCATTTATACATGGATAAAATTTGAATACCTAAAAACCGTTTAATCAAATTTTTTCTTCAACCGATTTAATAAGGGCCAAGCCAAAGAAACAGCTTCACGTGCAATATTGGAACACATTGATTTCATCTTTCCAAAGCTAAACGTTTGTAGGGGTCCATCCTATACTCTCCTAAATTATTAGCCCTAGTATGTAAGTTAAAAAAAAAATTATATAAATATGGTGCATAAATATGTAATATTTTGCTAATTTTAAGAAAATAAAATTAATATTTACTTTAAAATTAACAATTCACATTTAAATAATTTCATTCATATAAAATAATAAATAAAAAAGATTATTATCTTGTGAATCTCACTTGCATAAAAATTTTCATCAAGTCCCTTGCAATACTTTTGTCTCGTACCACATTTAATGAATATTGTCCATTGGGTTTGATGATGACGTGTTTATTTTTAATTTTTTAATTAATTTATTTTTTTACCAGTACAATTCACTTTCAAGTATAAACACACACTTGCCAGTAATTAAGGGAAGGGAGGCTTGAACCTACAAATTATCACTAATAAACTTTTCACTTTTAGGAAAAATACTCCACAAATTCGATAAGAAAGGAATTAAAAAGAAGAATAATTGGAATTTATTAAATTACTTTTGACTTAGTTCAAGGCCGAACTGGAATAATGTTTCAAATGATAAATAAAAATATTTTAATCTATATATGTAAAATTATTATACAAAAATATATTTTTGATATATTTGTTTTCTTTCCATATTAAGAGGGCTATGAATGAAAAAAAAAAAAAATAATACTTTTTTTTTAATATATATTTACACCTTATAATATATGCATGCATGATTATCAATTTGTCTTGAACTATGCTTGAACCTTTGCGGCTAAAGTATTCACACTAAAATATCTAGAAATAAGCATTTATTTGATTTTAAAGTTAAAAATATAAGTATACGACTTTTCTATTTCATAGAGAAGTACCAATGTCTTCAGAATCTTCACCATTTTATTAATGGTGAATTTGAAAAGGCACAAGATGGAAAAACTTTTAAATATCACATAGGAAATGTAATTAACGAATCTTTTTATGAATAAAATTTTAAAATTTGAGAAGAGACTAAGTAATTTTTTTTAAAAAATATTTTAATACAAATATTTGATATATTTTATCTTTTATCATATAAATATAAACAAGAGACATGTTAATATCACTCATTTTTATACCTACTTTTTGCACCAAATTATTTTATTTTGTACTTGAGTGTCAAAATTGTTTGAAAGTTTGAGAAATGATTCAATTTTTAAAAAAATATTGACATCTGTTACAACATAATTAAAACGAGTATAAAAATATACATAAATTTATGTATCTTTAGTATTATTTTGTAAATAATGTTGAGATTTAGGGGAACCTTGCTTGCTCTGCCGTAGTTCCATCCCTATTGACTATTGTATTTATTTTTATTAATTTGGAGTCCGAAGAAATAGCTAGTTTTACTGAAATATCTTATTAGTACAATAATACTCATTTAAGGTTACTTGAAATGATAATTTTATTGCAAGAATTTAATGTTTGGTTATTAATTTTAATGTTCTAATTACTAATTAAATATTGTTATTTTATAGGTAAAGCATGAATGATTAACAATAACTGAATTTTAATACCCAAGAAAACACGCCTTTATTATGAATATTAAGCCATAATTGTTTACATACAATCCAAGCAATGTCCTCATATCATTTTTTTTAATGAAGTTGTAAGTGATATACATCAATAGCTAGACTAAGTGCACCAAGATATTTCAATTAAGTCGTTACATGTGTAATATTCTTATCATCCAGCATGTTATTGTACATCACACCTCGAAATTGCAAAACATATTCTAAATCTAAGGGCCCTAAATTCTAGTAACAAAATTTTCTTTGATATATATGTAAGTAATGAAAGTCCAAAAACGTCACAAAGAACACTAGCAAAATGACAACTCAAGAAAATGCAAAAGTAGATTTGTAATTTAATTGATAATTTATCCGAATAATCCACCATAAAAATTAGAATGTATATTTAATTTTTGAAGTACGGATAGAAGCTTTGAATATTACATGTACTCTCGCTTAGTATTAATTTGGAGTCTATTTTGATTATGTATCAGTTGTTTTCCTCAAATTTGTACAAATGTTCATCCATTTGAAGTTTACATTGAAACCAATCTCATATCCATTGCACACACATACTTGATGAAAAGTGAAAATTACATGTAATATATATAGCATAAAAGAGCACTTCATCATTCATGACCAACTTGACTAGCTAACTAGAACCTAATTTTTAGTTTTGTTTTTCGAGTTAGAAGATAATAGGTTTTCTATATATAATCTCTTGCTTCTTGTTATTTATTTTGATTTATCGTCTTGTTAACTTTGTTTGCAATATGGACTCCGTATAGACTTGTTCATATTTGCAAATTGTACGTTTTCAATATATTCTTTTTGAAGACTTCTCTTTGTATCCGTTGCAACAGCTAATACTATATTGAAGTGGAGAGTTATGTACATGGAACAAATTTGAAAAGCTCAACATTTGGACAATAGTAGCTTTGCTAGTTTTAAGTGTGCAATTTAAATTCTTGATGTTTTTATATAGATATGTATATTTGAATTTTGCTTGTAAGCTGAAAATTTATTGAAAGAAATAGAAAAAAAAAAAAATTTGGGGGGTTATATTATATAGTAGAGAGGCTCAGTTATAAGTTAACAACTATATATAATCAATTAATTCTGCACGTAATTAAGATAGTAATATCCTATGCTGCTTATAACCATACAAAGATCCTTAAGAACATATGTTCTCGTTTTTAACTATAGATTATATTAATAATATTATTATTATCATTGTTATATTAGATGTGACTATGATATTGCTAGTTGTGTTCTAGTACCAAAGAATAAATAATACATAATTAGGTAATATTGATCATTTAAACTTTTTGGTAGTTATGAAAGTTAGGATAGAAAGGCATATACTATATATTCAAACCCCACAAGTAAAAAATAAATTTAAGGCAGGTATGGACAGCACTTTGACGTTTCATAGATATAACATAGAGACTACTCACTCACTCACATGCTCCGGTCTCCCAATTAACTAACATAACAAAAAAAATTTCTTTTTAATATACTTAAGTGTGGGGGTTTAAATTGGAAAATTTCATGAAAAAATATCAAATATTTACGAACTATATATACTAGAACTTGTTTTAATAAGCTAGAGAATAGAGAGTACTATGTTCTTTGTTTTCTCTTTTCAATGACAAAGAAAGCTAGCAATTATTTCATTTAATAAGCCAACCCCACTTAACACTATATATAAGGCAAGCCATACTTGCTAGAAAATATAACAACTACTACAAAATTATCAAAAACTAGCTATGTCAATGTTTAGAACAAACGGGATGAAAAAAAATAGTATAGTTAAGCTCAAAAGTGTAGCAGAGAAGTTACAAAAGAGTCTTTTATTAGTTAGAAAATCAAACTATAATATTAATGAAGAAGAACATGAAGAAATTTGTGACTCATCAGTGCCTGAAGATGTTAAGGAAGGTCATTTTGCTGTGATTGCAATGGACGGTGAGAAAACAAAGAGGTTTGTAGTCCCTTTAAGTTATTTGAGAAACCCATGTTTTGTTAGGCTTTTAGAACAAGCAGCTGAAGAATATGGGTTTGATCAAGAGGGTACTTTAACTATTCCTTGCCATCCAAATGAGCTTGAGAATATTTTAGCTCATGATCAACACTCATCATCATCTTCTACTATTCATGAGCTGGTTAATTATTGGGGCTCATCTATGGTTCAAATCTATTAAGGAAACATGGGAATTTCTTTGAGTACTACTGATCTAAAAAAATTTAGGTCAATTAATTAAATACTTGAAGTTGGGGATCGATTCGAACTCCTTTCAAGTCTAGGTTTATCTTTCTCTATTAGAATGGAATGGTACTACTGATCATCTAATAATGGGTTGTAGTTAAATTCTATGTTTCTAAATGTAATGTAAAATTCTATAAAGATTATTATTATTATTATTATTCACATACACAATGCCAAAATTGTACGTTTTCTCTATTAAATTTATGCATGTTTCTCACATGAATACCAACTTGACTACGTCCTTAACCATAACTGCAACAACAACAACAACAACAACATAAAAATAAAAAATAAAAAGACTCAAAAAGTGTAGAAGAAAACTACATTATGTACCCAAAAAAAACTTTTTTCCATAATCGATCAAGGCTAGGTGAGTGAGAGTTACTGATTCTTCTTATTATTTTTTTATTAATGTCATTAATTCCAACCAAAAAAATGTTTTCTTTAGAAAATTTATATAACTCTTTAATAAAATTTCTTTTAAAAAAGTCAAATCATTCTTGGACAATAGCTATTCTTTAACGTTATTGTCCATTTTTAATTTTTTTTTTTTGGGAAATACAATACTAAATAGAGACCTTAGAGGGATGCATATATTTTGCCTATGTTTCATCTTTCATTTTGATTAATTTTTATTTGGAGATAGTTTTTCATTGTCTAATAATAAACGCATTATTATTTAATATATATTATGGATCTTCTGCAAATTTTTTGAAATGAAACTGTTATTATTAATTTAATATTTAATAACAATGAATGTTCTAAAAACAATAAAAGTTGCATCCATTATAATAATTTTTAGTAAAATGTACATGCAAAGGCACATATTTTATGTATATATAATATCTTATATTTTATTAAATATTTATTAAATTTATAATTAAAAACTAATTATTTAAATTAATATAATGTGCATGAACAAATTGATTAGAATTTTTGCACATAAAATTAAGCAAATTATTTTGTTATATTTGATATGATAAATTAAAAAAAAAAATTAAACAATATGTTAAATTTTAAAGTTTTATTCTGACTTTCATGACTTATGGAAGACTTTAAAAGATTCTGACTCTATTAAAACTAGGATTATCTATCTATCAATCTATCTAATATATGTGTATTTAATATATACAAAAATAAATTAAACTAATCTATATACTTGATTAATGTGAAACTTAAAATGAATAAAATTCTATTAAAAGTAGCACTACAAGAATTTTGACCTTTTGGGACAAAATTTTTCGTCCTTGAAACTTGATATTTCGTCTTTAAAAAGAATCAAGGAAAAAATATTTTGTTGCAAATTTTGTCCTTCAAACACCGTCCTTGAAAATAAACAAGGACGAAATGTGATTTTGTGCAAAAAAATTAGGAACAAAACTTTCGTCTCTAAAAGCCATAAAATTTGTTACAGAAGTAGGGGATAATATGCTTGTAATTGTTTTAAAGACAAATAAAATTTGTCCTTGAAAAGTAAAAAAGTTTGTCGCAAAATTTTTGTCCTTGAAAATTACATTCAAGAACAACTTTTGAGACATTTTTTAATTTTTAAGGACAAATTCTATTTGTCTTTAAAACAACTACAAGCATACTATCCCCTACTTCTGTAACAAATTTTGTGGTTTTTAGAGACGAAAGTTTTGTTCCTAATTATTGTAAACATGCAGCTGCATTTGGTTTAGCATAATACATTTAACTTGCTACCACATAATTTTAAATTATTGTACATGAAAGGTTTAATTAAGTGTAAAAAATATACCACTTTAACAAACAAGTTGAATAGAGTGCACAAAGGGAAAATAATTTATCTGTGTCCCTGAGCCCGTTGTATGTCATACGCACCCTAGGAACCAGCTCCAACTCCATACGTAGGGTAAGCCTCAGCACCATATTGCATCTGAAAATCAAAATAGAAATCATTAACATAGCCAGAAATTGGCTGCAAGAAGACATCGTACATATGTTACTTAGGACTGTTAACTTTTATTTATTTTATAATTATTTATACAAATATATCGAAGTTATTGTAGCCATAGCATTTTTTGAATTGTAGAATATGGCAAAAACTTACCAGATTCATGTCATAGCTCGCAGGATAATGATTTCCAGAATACCCTGCTTCAGGATGGCCATAGTTTGCATTATAGCCTGCATAGTGCAAAATAAAACTCAAATGCATACAGCTTAGAAATAAAATGCAAATATATTATTTATGATAATTGTTATTCTTATCTTTCTTTAACATTTCCATAACGTGACTTTCTCTAAAATGCCTTCTTCTGCACAGAAGCATGGTACAATCTACAAAACTCTTGACGAGATACCAAAATTTCGTAGTCTCATAAATACAAAGCTCGACACAATTCTCGTTTTGTTTTATCTTCTTATCAAACCTAAAATCACATTCTCATTATCATGCCTACTAGTGCAAATTTATAATACACAGAAAAATCCTCAACACATTAGGAGATTTCTCAAACAATTTAATCAAAGCATAGAAACAAGAGTACTAATTTCTTAACTAATCTTCTTTCAGATTATCTAAACAAACCAGAAAGTAACAGAGACATAATCGTGCTTCAATTCTATAAAGAACAAACCAGAAGCCAACCCTTATCTTCCTCAGATAATCACCATTGCAAAACCAGCAATAAAACAAGAATAAAGTCAAAAAATATCATATTCATCAAGCAAACTTCTTGGGTATCAATGAAGGGTTAATACCAACGCCCATATGCAAATCAGAAAATCAAAATCGAAATACAATACCACATAATACATATACATACATCTTCCACTATATTACCTGAATTTCACAATTTTGGCCAACGGTGGAGGAAAAAGGAAGTCGGTAATAGTGGAACGACGGTGAGATGGCATCCCACGAATAGCGACTGGCTGTTTAACGATGGCTTCTCGGTGTTTGGGTGTTGAGCTCGATGGTGGAAATAAGGTCACGGCCAGGAGGACAACGGCAACGGAGTATGGCGTCGGTGAGCTCGCGTTGGAGAAAAGGGAGTTGACGGTCGCTTAGGTAACGAACGGAGTTAGCAGCTGGGTTGTTTGTCGAGCGAGGTGCTCCGTCGGGGGGAAAAGGCCGACCGTTGAGGGCGATGGCGTTGGCGACGGCGTCGATGAGGGCCAACGCCTCCCTCTCTCTCGCGCGCCGTCAAGGAGCTTCACGGGACTGGTTTCGCGTGGAAGAGAAAAGGGGAGGTATTGGGTATATAGGGTTTGGGTGTAAAAGACCGAATTGTCCCTGCCCCTTTGGAAAACTTTTAAGGGCATTCCGGTTATTTCACACAAATTTTCTCAAATTTCTAAAAATGTGTAAAAATTAAAGAAATTATCTAAACTATTATATATTATTTACAAATCAAATTTGTAACTTCAAAATATTAATTTTTGTTTGTTAATGAAAAGCACAATTAAATATTTAACATTTTTTTATTTTATTTTTAAATAGAACTAATTTAAAAAATAAATTTTTAATTATTTCCTTAAAATATTAAATTCAAATCAGGGTCTCACAGGCTTGGATTAAAAGTTTTTCGCGACGGCAAGAACCAGCTCTGCTTCTCTTCTTACGCGAAGGGGAATGAAGAAAGGAAGGGGGTTAATAGGGTTTGGGTGGTAAATGACCAATCTGCCCTTGCCCTTACATAAAAAGTTTTTGATAAACTAGGGGTACTCTTGGTAATTTTCATTTAATTTTTCCAAAATTTCTAAAAATATCAAAATGTTTGGATTTTCAAAGACAAAAAAATTTGTCACAAATTTTTCCCATTGAATTTTCAAAGACTAATCTCATATTTGTCCTTGCTAAATATTTTGGGACAAAACTTTTGTCATAATCTTTTGTCCCTATTTGTTTTTTAATATTGAAATTATTCCTCAACATTATCTGGGACGAAAATTTAAAATTTGTCCTTAAATGTGATATTTTTTAGGACAAATTACTGTTTTGTTACAAAATTTTGTCTTAAATAACTGATTTTCTTGTAGTGTAGGATTAACTCAATTAAAATGTAGGATTATTTATTTATATAATATAGATGCATTTAATAATATATGTATTTGTAATCAAATCAAAATGTTGGATAAAATCGTACAAAACTTTTAAGTGTAAATCACATTTTAAATTTTTTAAACAAAAATATTCCTACATTTTAAGAATATTAACCTCATTTATCTATATAAACTATAAGTCTATATTTCTACCAATGTGATTTTCATTACGGATGGATGAGTCTATTTGAAAACATAGCACTTTTATCGCAAAATTAGACTTACTATTTACGTCGACTTATCTGTTAGTCGTGTTGGGTTTGCCGCTCAGTTGAAAACTCTGAAATAAGTATGTGATAGTTCAAGTGGGAGATGCCTTTTCTTTTGTAGGTAACACCGTTGAAGCATATCATACTATTAACTACAAAGGAACACGAAGTGAGATAGTATCGTTTTTGTTAGAAGTTATTGGTTACTAATTCTCTTAAAAATTGAAGCAATTGAGAGGACAGTCAGCTATATTTTTATATATTTATCAACCTTAGTGGTGAGCAAATAATTCGATCAATCTGCTTGAATTAATAAATTTGATCCGATCCGATCCGTCGGATTCGGATCGGACTGGATTGACATATTTTATAGTCGGATCAGATTCGGATTAAAAAATATACAATCCATTTGGATTCGGATCGGATTTGGATTAACAGATTTTATAATCCGCTGCAATCCGATCCGAACTAAATTACTATTAAAATTATAAATAAATACATATTTATTTTTAATGTGTTATATTTAAATATTATACATACTACAATTACATTAAATTATTATTTTAGTTTTTAAAAAAATAAAAATATTAAATTCTCTATAATAATTTAATAATATTCAACAGTATACTTTTTATTATTTTAATTATCTAAGTTGTAACTATAAATAAATAAATTTTACTAAAAAATATATCAATTTAAAATTTAAATGTTAGTATATATTGTATTTTATATATGATAATAATAAAAAATAAATTATAATCTCAATCCGACCTATCCGATCCGAAAAATTCGATCTGTTCGGATTCGGATTGACTACATTATCGGATCGGATTCAGATTAGAAATTTTCAAATCCGTTTCGGATCGGATCGAATTCAAATTAGTAAAAAACATACAGTTTCAATCCACTGCTCACCCTAATCAATCTTGTCCTATGCAACAATGAGTCAATTATCTTACATCACCAAGTTTAGTATAAAAATTATAAATAATAAGAAAATAAAGACAATAGAACACCTAACTATATATTATTAGCTAATAATAATAACCGTGGATGAGTTTTTGAAAAAAGAAAATGTAGATGGCTTGCAAGTGATGCTAAGTTAAGTTTTTAGTTATTATTAAAAAATATATATTAAGGTGTATAGTACTAACCATGCACTATGTGTATAGGATTGTATCCTAGAATTTATTAGAGTTATATATAAGACACACTTGTGTACTGTGCAAGTACTAATGAAGTATTAAGTTTCTTGATCCTCCATTTCTTGTCTAATATAATGTTTGAGTTCTAAAAGATATATACATTTTACCTTTATCAATGTCATTATAATTCAAATTAATTACTTTAATGTCAAGCTAATTTACAGTACTACGCTATACTTTATAAATTAAATAAAGATTCATACTAAAACTTAATTATAAGGTTTTTTTTCCACATGTATATTACGTTATTAAAATTATACTTATTCATGTGTAATGCATAGGGGTGTCTATGGTTCGGTCTGAATTTTAGCAAAAAAAATTTAACTAAACCAAACCGATCATATTATTTTAACTAAACCATTGTCTAATAAAATTATTAAAATCGAACGATCCAATCTAGTTTAGTTAACGGTTTTTGACAGTTTTTATTTTTTTTTCCTCCAAACTTGTTAAAACTTGAAAATAAAATAAAGAAAAAAATCTTTAAATCTAAACAAATTAATTAATATATACTACAAATATAAATCATATTATATCCTACATAAATCATGTAAACATCCTAAAAATAATCATAAAATCAATTATAATATAAAGCTAAATATTTTTGTAAATTCTATAACAAAATATAATAATATATTAATTCATAAATAATATATTAAAAATAAGTTTGGGAGTTAGGATTGCATACTTTGATTATGAGAAGATATATAATTATATATATTTGTTGGTTTTCTTTTTAAAGAATAATATATTAAAAATAATTATATGTAACAGTTCGGTCCGGTTTAAAAATTCGTATAATCGAACCGTTTATAAAATGGTTTGAAGAAATAAAAATCAAACCGGACCGTTTGATCTGATCCGGTCCGATTTTTCGATTTTAATCAATTTGATCCAATTTTTTAACACCCCTAATATGTGTGTGTATGTGTATATATATATATATATATATATATATATATATATATATATATATTATTAACCCAAGTTTTTTTCCCCTTACAATACTTAAGTATGATTGGACAAAGGCTAATATTATAATTTTATAATACATTTTTACGGATACAAGCGTTTGCAAATCTAGCTACAAGCCTACAACTACAACAATATAGCCATTGTTTCACCCTTTTATAATCATATCTTATGTATAAAATTATAAAAAAACATGTGTGCTCATGCAATGCCTCAATCAACAAAGCCTCTTATTCATTCTCATTTGATGGTAGGGAAAGTCGAAATATCAAAATTAATTTACACTGAGTTTAGGAAGAATTGAATTTATGGCCACATATTAAAATATGATTCTTACATACAACGGTTGTATTGATATGTGATAAAATTAATTAATCTTAATTTTTTATTTTTTATTTTTATATATATATAAAAAAAGTGTTAGACGTGACGACGATATCAACGATTATTATTAATAAAAAACATATAATATATTACTTTTAAAAATTTCTCGCATCAAGATGAAAACAATTTAAAAATTGCATAGTAGCAAGTCTTCAATTAATTAACATGATAGCTGAATTTCCTTAGAAACAAATTTTATAATTACTTGAAAAAAAAATACAAGAATGCTGTGTAACGTGTCTAGCTTAGGATTAAAACAAGATCTAACAAAAATGAAATGTGGACCAATTGAAAACACATAGATGATATTTTACGTAACTTACCTTTCTAACACCATTAAATCTTACAACTTGCCATTGACAGGACCTAATTAGTGTCTACCACCAACAAGAAAAGTTGCACTTTTTGGTCATTTTCATATTATTTGCCAACTTTCTTTTATCTTTTTCTAACACCGTATATAATTGCAATTGCACTTTATTCGTAAGGGGGTCCATAATTAATTTTGACAACTATAGTTCAATTCAATGCAAATTATTGTGAAGGTTCCACAGTGATGGTGTAATGTTGAACATGACCTTTCGTTATATGCCATCCTTGGCTTTGAGGTATTTTTTATGCTCAAATTGCTTAAATATCTACTCATGTTGCATGCGCATGAAGTTCCTAAGAAACTCAGTTTTCTTGTGTATTAAAGGCATAGTCATAATCCTTGTGTATTAAAGGCATAGTCATAATCCTCACCTATCAGCAGTGGATAGTCCGGTGCGTAATATTATTAGACTACATGTATTAAATTATGGGTTCGATGGGTGAAACAACAGTAACTTTGCATAAAAATTTCTCTGACGATAACCTGCGATCGTTGATTTGAGTGAATGGAGCATAGCAGACATTATGCCGTCTCATCAGAGAGCTTTATTTCTGTTCAAAAAAAAAAAAAATCCTCACTTAAATAACAAATAAGAGAAACAAGAAAAGAAAGCTATATTAAAATTGGACAACTCGTTACTCTTGCAATAAATATCTTCTTTCATAAAAAATAAATATATATCTTCTTTCTTTAAAACCAATAAATATCTTCTTCACATTAGGAAGAAAAAAAATAAAGAAAGAAAGAAAGGAAACCTCTCCATCCATAGCCGGCCTGATAATTAAGAAAACATGAAGATAATATGGATTTTATTTTATTTTAGAGAAAAGTGTAATAAAAGTCACCTATATTAAAAGTGAAAAGTTAATAAAAAAATAATAAAATAATATCCTTAAAAATTTATAATAATAAAAATAACACTCTTAATATTAAAAATCATATATTTTCACAATTAAAAAAAAGATTGTTACATAATTTTTCTTTGAACGCCCGTTTAATTTGAGACCGTTCAAATTGAATAGATGCAATTTAAACCCGTTCAATGTTAAACATTTCATATTAATTATTTTTTAATATTATTGGGTGTTAGTTTTGTTATTATAAATTCTAGGGGTGTTAATTTTGGTAATTTTTCAAAGTTCTTTTAGTCCCTTACATTTGAAAATATGTTTTTTCAATCTTCCACATTAGTTAAAATGGGCCAACTAAGAACAAATTGTTATAATTTGGATGTCAAATTTTAAATATGATATATCTATCTTATGGTTAAATTTATTTTAAATAAAAATTTATCTCTTTTGTATTATAAATTTATATTTAATTAGAGATTTAATATCTATCATATCTTAGATTCAAAATTCATATTGCATCTTATAAATTCTATAAATAAGATCCTTAACAATGTATTATATACGTAATAATTAATGAAAATTATTTCTTTTATTTGTTTTCTTTCTATTTCCCTTCTCTTATTGTCTTTAATTTTACAACACAAATAATATATTATTTTAGTGATGTTTCTATTAAAATGTTATTTTTTTATTAAGTAATTAAAACACCATTAAAATTAGATCATTTAACAATAATAAAGTGCCAATTAATATGAATTTCTTTCACAAAAAATTTGTTTAATATTTGGTAATTGTTTCACAAGTTTTATTTTAATATTTTAGGGATTTTTTTCAAAAAACAAAAAATAATGCATTTAAATAATTTTCTGTTTTTCTAGTATAAAAAAATTAACTTCACAAGTAATTATTTAAAATTTTGATGAAGTTATAAAAGTATGTACAATGGACACGATTAACAGCTTATCATGTATAGCGTATGATACAAACACGACAAGAAAGTGTACAGCATGACATGGTAGGTAATTCTGTCAAAAAATGTCGTGGGAAATTAAAAAAATAATAATATTTTTAAAATTTATAATTATAAAAATAACATTTAATAATATTTAAAAGCATTTAATTAAATAAAATTTAATATTAAATAAATTTAAATAATCGTATTTAATTAAACAGTATTTAACGTGAAATGATTACTTAATTTTTTTTTGAAAATAGGCTAAAAGAACTCCATTTTATTAATTTTAATCTTATTTGGACATTCTACTTGCATAAATTTTATAATTACAATTTTACCCTCAACTTGCATATTAAATTATTAACCGGCAACTCTACCATCTCTTTCTCTTACCTTTCTTATTTTCTTTCTATCTCCTCTCTAACTGGCAACTTCATTCCTCTGTAATATCTGATGAGAAGACCCTTGGTTTGCTTAGTGATCTAGACGACACTCCTCTTATTCTAGAAACTTTCTCTGCGATAACGCCGTGGAAACACTGTCACCATTGTCTTCTCTAAAAAAGGCATCTTTCTCCAGAAGTTTCCTCTACAGTAATAGGTTTTATCACCATCGTTCTCTTTGAAGCTAATTGCATAAAAATTATTGAAGATTTTTACCAAAGAATTGACGATTTTCTTTCCCATTTAGAAAACACCCAAAATTAATATTTGAGATCGAGCAAAGAAATGACTAATCAAATTCCAAAATGCTTCCTTTAATTTAAAGACGATTGAACTCCTAATTTTTCATTATAAAAAGTTGAATTTTAAACTTGACTAAAATAAATTATCAAATACCTAAAAGATGTGGTTTCAAGTTGAGTGAGAAACTCTAGACTAAAATGCATAAACAAAATACAAGTTAAGAAGATGAAGATGAGGATGAAGAGGGAAGCTAAAAAGTAGAATATAACTAATAGTTATACTTACATGAGAATACAAAGAAATTAGGATAGGAGCCTTATATAGAGCCATTTAATTTGAAAAAATAAAACTTCTGACCTATTTTTGACATAAATATTAATTAGATTTTCAAGTTTTAACGGTTGGAAATGAATATTAATGTCTTTTTATAAATTGACATGGGTTTCATTTTAAAGATTACTTTATGGTTGAATATACGTTTAACTAAATATGTTCTAAAATTAGTTCACTAGTTTTTAATTAGACAAGCGTCTAATTCTGTTGTGTTAAATTAGATATATGTCTAATTTGATCAGTTAAATAGTCGTCCAATTTGGCTCCAACAAGTGGAGTCGCTGGTCAGTCAAAATTCTGTCAATTGGACAGACGTCTAATTTTGAACAGTTTAGTTTGACATGTGTAGCCGAGTGAGCTCATAGACCGTCAAAATTCGGTCAGTTAGTTGGATAGCTGTCCAATTCTGAGTAATCTAGTTGGACACATGTCCAATCAAAATTTATCACAATTGATTAATAAAATTAAGAGCATTTTTATCACAATATGTAAAAAAATCAAGTGGAGAGAGGTCATATCTAATTTTTAATAAATATGGGGTCATGACAACATATAATTCAATTTTTTTTTAATAGTAAAAATACATGAGCTAAACTTGACTTAAATAATGATATTTAAGGATATCAATTTACCCGTTGGAATTGAAATTCATGAAAAAATTCTAACTTTAGTACCAATGAGGAATGCTCCCATTGAAGACGGGGTGAGTATGAAAATTACCCTCCCCGTCCTGCCTATTCCCCGATCCCCATTTTTATATAATTTTTTTTTAAAATAAATTGTATATTTATAAAATTTTAGAGTTAAATTAAATATACTTTCTATTAAAAATAATATTTTTGTCAATAAATTAATATTTTAATTATAAAAATTCAATATTATAATTTGAGACAAATTAATATAATAATCCTTAAAATAATAAAATAAAATTTTAATTATAGCTATAATTTATACTCTAAATTCAAACTAATTTTAATTATATAATAAATATATATACTTAAAATTTTATGAATATTTAAGTTATTAAAAATACAATTTATCATAATTAACCAATGAATTGTGACAAGTTGTTAGTATTAGCAATGACTTCCTCTTTCATTACTTTATCTAATTTATTATTGTGAAACCCGATACCCTAAAATATTCGAATCTTTGATAGAGAATCTTATCCCAATGCCTAAAATATGTAAATGGGAGATGAGAATAGCCTCCTCTCCTTTGCTCGCCTCGCTGACATTCTTAATGCTATTATTGTGGTTACAGATTTTAAGAATGTTATTTTTATTGTTTTTTCTAATGTGTTTTATAGAATGAATTTGTATAAACCAAATTTAAAATAACATAAATATTTTTTATTACGACTTGATGCATACCTCAATTTACATGTCACAATATAATTAGTCTCTATTAGTAAGTAGTGTCACTTCATCATTTCCCATTCCAACTTTACATTCAATCAATAATTAATACATCACTTAATACATATAATACTACTCTTTAAATAATGTCATTATCTTCTACACTGAATCGAAGCACCTTACTCATCGCCACTAAAATTCATAACCGCTGCCTCCGGTGTTTTTATTTCAATAGGGAGACAGAGTTAAGTGCTGTACTGTTAACCAAAAAGAAGCATTTATTAGCGCACAAAAAAACAACACCAAAAAGAAGCATTTTTGTTTCGCCCCAGTAGAGGGGTTGGCAATACAGTTCGTTGTAAAAATTGCAAATTCCATAAACAAAAGTTTCCTATTTTTAGCCTTTCAATCTCTTTAAATCCATCAGTTGGTGGAATGTAAAATCATATACAAGCTAATATTCAAGTTCAATTCCCACACCCACATTCCAATCCCATTTCATTTTGAACTAAAAAGAACTTGGCAAAAGGAAAAGATAAAAATAAAATAAAAAACCATAAAAATATATTAAAATAAAATAAAATAAAACCATATACTCTTTCAGGCTCAAGATGTCATTCAGCAGAGATCATACTTTTGAGCACAAGAGGGCTCGTGAAGGCACACGTATATGTCTAGGCTCTAGCGACCCGAAGAACCAAAAAGTTAAATGTCTTATTATTTTACGCTGCAACTGACATTTATCGTACCTTTTAAGAAACAAAAATCAATTCAAAAAAATATATTATCAAACTAACGTCAAATACGTCGCATCCTTTAACAATCGATACAATAAAGTGCTCATAGGCCTTAAAATTGGTTAACGACACCAAGAAAAGACAATTGAAAATAACAGTAAAAAAAAAAAAAACCTAATAGATCATACGATTTGATTCCTGGGGGCTTGAAACAATAACCGAAGCCCTCAACATTCACAGCTCTGCCCTTTTTAACTTTTCGTCGTAATCCAGTGATAAGCCACATTTGCCTACTAGAGTCAACTTGGTAGAGATAGTAAGTCGCTCCATGCCTCCGTAGATACTTATTTAGCTGGTTCATCAATTCATAACCCGGCCTTTTGCTTAAGATGCTCCTTGAATTGCATAATATCACCCTCCCAACGGGTAATGGCTTGATTTTCACATACCCATATCTCGTGAGCTACCTGGTTTATTAACCTGAAATCGTGACTGACGAGAACCATACCTCCATCCCATTCATTCAATGCCTCGGCCAATGAGTCAATTGTCTCAATATCCAAATGGTTAGTTGGTTCATCCAGCAACAGCAAATGGGGCTGCCTAAATGCCAACCAAGCAAATATCACTCTGCTCCTTTGCCCATCAGACAAATTCTTCATTTGCATTACCTGGGCCTTGCCGGTAAGTCCGAACCTACCAATTGATCCCCTCATTTTTTCTTCTTCATTACCAGGGTACTCTTTAATCATATACTGTAAAGCAGACATTTCCATGTCAAGCTGTTCAGCCAAGTGTTGATGGTACT
This sequence comes from Elaeagnus macrophylla, assembly GCA_029378325.1. Taxonomy (NCBI): domain Eukaryota; kingdom Viridiplantae; phylum Streptophyta; class Magnoliopsida; order Rosales; family Elaeagnaceae; genus Elaeagnus; species Elaeagnus macrophylla. Next base: position 17,702,699 of record CM055642.1, read on the forward strand.
GGGCAATCCTAAGATGATTGTGACGCCTAACCATGCCTTCAAGAGGAGATAAATCCCCTGTCATAAGCTTCAGCAGTGTGCTCTTTCCAGCTCCATTAGGCCCAACAAGCGCTACACGTGAGTCTAGATCAACTCCAAAGTCCAGATTCTTGTAAATTAGATTATCAGGAGTGTATCCAAACTTCACTTCAACAAATTGAAGGACTGGTGGGGGCAGCTTCCCCACATCAACAAAACGGAAGACAAGAACCTTGTCTCTGGCCACCTTTTCTGTAAGTCCTCCACGCTCCATCTTAGCTAAAGTTTTCTCTTTGCTCTGGGCCTGGCGAGCTAGTTTGGCTGATCCATGACCAAATCGGGCAATGTATTCCTTCATTGAAGAAATCTGTTCCTGCTCCCACTTGTACTGTTTCATCTGATTCTCCTCCAATTCAGATCGAGTTTGTACATACTGATCAAAGTTACCACTGTAGTAATTAAGTTTCTTACTTTGCATGTGAATTATATTTGTGCACACACCATTCAAGAAATCCTGGGAGTGTGACACTACGACCATAATACGATCCATTTTCTTCAGCGTCTCTTCCAACCACACACAAGCTTCAAGGTCTGTGGACAGATATAAGTTAAAATCATTGGTATCAATAGTGAAGAAAAGATGGCTAGATCCAAAAGACAACATAAAAACCTAAGATCAAAAGCTGGAGACCAAGAACTAATTTCAGTTGCTACCGCTTATGATGGAACTCCTGTTGCCCTCTAAGTAAAATCCTACAGTCCCTATTAACGGAACTTAAAGAAAATGCTTATAATGTTACATAGCATCTGCTTCTATACCTCCAGAAATCCACTATATGTGGAGAAGGGCTTAAATTTTCTTCTAAAGTGTTTTTCATTCCGGTAAGAGAGCAAAGCTAACTTGCAGAGGAATTCATATAACCATCTTCTAAAAGAAAGAATATTCTTGGTGCAATTCTCAGTTATTTTACCAGCCTCTTTATTCTTTTAGTCAACAGCAGTTTACATAATTACAATTACCAATTGGTTAGGAATAATAATTACCAAGAATAGAATAATAATTCCTATTCCTTTGTTTGCTAGTTAAATATTAAATATTCTTCACATTCAGTGAAAAATACATATTCTTGAGATACTCCAAAGAAATTATAATTCCTGGCCTTCAAATGTTCAAACGAACCAAGGAACATGAATACCTAAGTCTATTCCCACCAACTAAATGTGACAAATTTAATACATCAGTGAAAGCATTATATTTTTGTTCAATTGTATAAAATCTACGCAAGAGTTACTGGTCTTGCAATAATATGATCAGGCACGTCAATAAAAGACACTTCCCAGAACAGAATAATAATGTTTTGGCAAGGACAAGAAAAAATGCAACCAAATTAAATATTTAATCCTTTATCATAGAGCACTATCTAAGCATATCCTACCAACCATGATCACATACAGAAAGAAAATAAAGAATAATCAGAAAAACGCATATTAATCCTTATAAAAGTATGAGAATGAATGCCCCAGACGATATTTATTTCTCCATCTAGGCAAGTACATCAGCTTAGAAATAAACACATAATGCATATATTAGGAAACATAAATACATCAATACTGCCGAACAAAAAAGTTTGATGCATCTTACCAAGATGGTTTGTTGGCTCATCAAGCAACAGGATAGTTGGATTCATGAACAGAGCCCTTGCCAATCCAATCCTCATTCTCCAGCCACCAGAAAAATCACGAGTTTTCTTTGCCTGCATTTGCTTGTTAAAACCAAGACCATACAATATTTCAGCTGCACGTTTCTCTGCAGTTGCTACATCCATCGCTTCTAGTCTCTCATAAATACGGTCCAGTGCTTCTCCACCTCCATCTTCCTGTAGAAGGAAACACAACAGAAAATCTATAACAGATAATTATTCACAAACCAAGGTCAACAAAAAAAGTCAACTGAACGCACCTGTGATGCCAAGGCTTCAGCTTCTTTCTCCAACATTAACCTCTCCTCATCGCAATTAATTACAGCCTCAAGAGAAGTCATGTCAGAAGCTTCAATTTCCCTGGTAAGGTGATAGATATCCATGTGTTCTGGAATTGGAACTTCCCGGCATCCAATTGCAGTTAGGAGAGTAGACTTTCCACAACCATTTAACCCAAGCAAACCATAACGTCTGAAATATATGGCAAAAGCATTCTCAGCTATACAAAAATGTTAGGCCAAGCATTAACCATACAATATTCAAAATTATGGGCATACTAACCTTCCATAATTGAGCTCCAGTATAGAGTCAACTATAAGATCGTGTCCATGGAATGTAACAGATAAAGATTCAATCTACAATGAACATAAATTTAGGATGAATTCATCATCACATTTCAGATATCAAATAAAGACAATAGTGTAAATGTGTCTATATAATTCGTCTAGTCAAAACAAAAATTCAAAACACAAATAAGCAGAAGAACCTAGGCCAAAAAGTTTAATACCATGCAGAATAGCTAATTAGCTAGTGTATGATTTTTTTTCCTGAAACAAAAACTAATAACATGATATTCAGCAGCTCTAAGCTTCTAGAATTTAAGCAGAACTAGATACAAAACACCATTCCATGGAAAATAGATAGGAAAAAACGACTTTGTAGAATAAAAATCTAATTCTAACCTATCAAGCGACTTTAACATGCAAAATGTTAATATTTCAAGCAATAATTACCACCACACTGTATCATTTCACATACAAGATGATAATAATAATAATAATAATAATAATAATAAATCTCAATATCAAATGAAAATAGAAGCAAAATCACAATCAAAAGACTAGTGAATAAATACTCACGCGGATATCTCTAGATTGAGGGTGCGAACATAGTACACCGGTGCATGTCCGATCCGATATGTTTAACGCATCAACCCCATTCGCCAGCTTATCGACTCCGTTTTGCGACACAGCTGCTGCAGCCGCCGCCTTTGAAGAAGCCGTAGCAGCTTTACCACCTCGCTTAGCAGCAGCAGCCGCTTTCTTCTGAGCCGCCTTCTTCTTGCTCGCGTCCGAAACCATCCTTAATCTTCAAACCAGATAAAGCAAACCCTAATTATCACAACAAAAATATAAAAATAAAAGGAACCAAAAAACCTAATGGATATCAAATCATTACAGACCTTTGGATCGAGGACGAGGGATGAAGGTAAAGTCAGATCTAGGGTTTCGTCTTTTCGCCGTTTTTGCTGTTGATGAGTTTCTCGGGAGAGAGACCCGAGCCGATTATTGTTCGAGGTTTTCAGGAAAGAAGTGGGAAAGAGGTGAAAATATAGTTAGATATTGAGATTACACGTGTCACGATATTAGTGTTTGGTCAGAGACTTAAAGCACCAAAGAAGAAAAATCTATGATGCTAGTACTACACCTCCACACCTAACCAAGGCCAATTTGTCACGTGCGTATTAACATCACGTAAAATTACATTTATTTATCCACACATTTTTTATATCAAGTTTTATTATAATAATTTTTTTTTCAGGCTTATTATTCATTTTGAATATAATATAATTATTTTGAATATTAAAAAAAAATTAAGATAATATTAATAGATATCATAAAATAATAAATATAAATATAAAAATAATGATAAATTTACTTATATTTAATATTCATTTTTTTTAAAATATGTAATCAAAATGACGATGTTATGGGCATTTATGTATTGTTGGATCAATCAAGATAGGTCATTGATTAATTAAGCTCAACATATAAACTTGAATTGCGAATGGGGGACTTAATGGCGCTCAAATCTTAGTATTAATTGTCATTTCCAAAATTCATTCGAAATCATGGGAATAATGTCAATGTTTGCTCGAGCAAGGGGACTACTCGATCACCACATAGGACGCCTGGGTGCCGACATTGTTTTCCAATTCCTAAATTCCATTTGAACAGTAAGTTAGATTAACCAAGTACTCTTGATTGGTTGAGACTAATCTGAATACATCGAGCTTAGCTAGACAACTCTCTCATATGGCTCATTTTGACTTCAAAATATGTCATTCCACTTACAATTACAAAATTAGAAACAACATAAGCCTTTATACTTATTTCCTGAAAAACAAGACAAATTAAAAATTTGAAATTGTTGAATAACTCTACCTTTATAAAAGTATTAATATACACAGACTAATAAACTGAATATAGTCCAATAAAATATTGAAATATAATATTTGACTCCAACAATAATAAATATATATATATGTGTTTATTTACATTTTACAAAAATAAATAAAATATGTTCAATGTTAACATTATTATTAATTTAACTTATTTGTTAAATAAATAAATCACGATACAAAATAAATATTTAAATTAATTTAATGAAGTAATATTTTAATATTTTTTAACACCAAACCTTGCATGAATTTAATGACATAATTTTATATTACTTAAGGTCATGTTTGGTTGGAAGATTGAAACTAAAAATAAAATTATTTTTACAAATTTTTATATTTAACTATGTAATTAACAACGAATAGAATCAAAAAGCTTATCAATAATAGACAAGGAACATAATCAACATACTCTCCATATGAAAAATTATTCATTTCTTATCTCATTCTATAAAAAATTTATTATCCAATTTTACCCTCAAACACAATTTAACAAAAAAAAAAAAACATATTTACTTTTTTTATTTAAGCTCTCAAAAAGTTTATTACACCTTTTTTTTTTCCTCTCTAAATATTGCACTTTTTTTTCTTTGAGGGTATAATGTTATCTTCACTTTATTTTTATATTATGATTATTTTTTATTTTAAAGGACACCAAGTTAAAAAAAAATTTAAAATTATTTTTTTTATAAAATAATAAATGATACACATATTATAAAATAATGAAATTTATTTTATGTTAACATATTGTCTAGTTATTTTACAAATAATATGGAAGAAAAAAATTATCAAAATAATTTTTCTTTCTTTTAATTTTTTAAGGTTAAGTAATAATTATTTTAAAAAATAATAATTTTTAATAATATGGTTTATTTGAAGGAGAAAATGATAATTAATTGACATTATTTAAGTTTAAATGAGTATATAAGTATTAAAATAATATACAATATTTTTTATTTTATCATAGTCGTAAACTAAAAATTATAATACTGATTTTTTAATTTTAATAGTCAAACCAAATACTGCAATAATAATACTATTTATTTTATATTCAATTTTATTACCATTACTATTTCTATTATTTTTTTATTTTACGAACCAAACGTATCAAAGTTTAAAGTTGTCATTAATTGCATAATTGCATAAAGTTACATAAAATTACACACACACACATATATAATTTTAATTTTTAACATTTATTGGCGTAAAAAAATATATATGTTTAATATATATTTTAAATAACAATATGTATATGTTTTTTCTATAATAATAAAACATTGTTTTTATATTTTTATAATAGTTAAAAGTGGAATAATAATAATTAATTATGTCATAATTATTTTTATTATTATCATTATTTAGAAATATATATTTTATTTTTATAATTATTATACGTTGTTTATTATTATTATTATTGTGCAATCAAATTATAATTAATGAAAATTTATTATGATAATAATAAATCAATTTTTTTTTGCTACACAAAAAAGACAAAACATCTTAAGTTTTTGTTTAGTAACCTTTTCAAATTTGCTCTGAAAATGCACTTAACATAATTTCTTCCTCCAAATGTTGGATTGTAGACCAATAGACTAAATTATGGGCGATTTTATTATTCCGACGAGGTATCCATCTCACAGAAATCATTGAAAAGTGGTGGAGTAAAGCATTTAAAGAAGTAATTATCTCCTTAACTTCATGCGATACACTTTTGTAGTCATGTCTATTAAAACCATCAATGATTTGTTTATTGTCCTCTTCAATATATATTACAAATTTCTTAAACAGTAGTGCATGTTGTAGTATAGCTTGGAAAGCAAGTGCTTCCGCATATTTAACTAACATTGTAGTTATAGATTTGGTCTATGTGAAGCAAAGTCTCCCAAAATGGTCAAACATACCAAAGCCTATGATGCCTATATTAGACAACCAAGTTGCATCAAAATTGATTTTAATAGCCCCAATAGGTGGAGCTTGGCAAACTGATGGTATGATGGTAAACTCTTTCTTTTCCAATATTGAATGATTTTCAATTCTGACCATAATTAAAGGTTGAAACTCCTCAATTCTCCTTTTAATAGCTTGAATGATTTTTTGACCCATTAAATTGTAATTATCAAAGTGGATCTTATTTCTAAGCCACCAAACATTTTCAATTATAATTATAGCAGTTAAAGTAAAAAGTTGTGGTAACATACCCGAAGGAATAATAAGCTGATGAGGATTTAGAATGAGTTTGAAGTATATGTGAAAATTTAGTTTTTCAACAAAATTTCAATTAAGATTCTAGTTATCAAACTTCCACCAAGATTTCAAAATATCACATAGATGAAAAGGCGTTCTTCATCTTCAATCTCCAGATGACATAAAGGACATATAGGATCTTCAAATTGCATAAATCTACTTAACGCCTCTTTGTTCCTAAAGCACCAAAAATAATATTCCATAGCAAAAGTTTTGTGTCGTTTATGTAGTTTTGCCTTCCACAGTTTGGTCCAGAAATTCGATTGATTAAATCTTCCTCATTTTGAGGCAATAGTTTCATAAATATCTTTAATCAAAGATTCTTGAGCCAGTTCCAAGCCATTCAATAGAATTCCTTTTGGAGTACTCTAGAGGTTTAATTCTTAAAATCAATTATGCAATATTAAAGGGAGTTTAGTAAATTTAAGTCCCAATTTTAAAATTCTAAACCAAAAGTTAATTGGGATACTTTAATAAATGAGAGGTTTACTGGATTTTTGACAAAGGTAGATAAAGTCTTAGAAGTTAGACCATGAATCCAAGGATCTATCCAAATGTTAATGTCAAAACCATTTCCAACTTTGAAGATAATTTCGTCCTTAATAGCATCCATGGCCTAAAGTAAACCTTTCCAAATAAATGAATATGTATTACTAGCAGGAAGATTTATAAAAGACTATTGTTGAAGGTATTTACCACTAAAAACTTGAACCCAAAACTTTTGTGGTTGCTTCAACATAGCCCAAGCTGCTTTAGCAAGCTTTGTTAAACTCTTCAAATTTCCTGAAACCTAACCCAAGAGACTAAAGAAACATGCCTCTATTGGTTTATGTTTTCAGTCCACCAGAACTGTCTCAAAATAATATATGTAGTGTGACAAATTCTAATTAAAATTTTAAAGGTACTCATAGAATAGGTAGGAATAATTTGTAGAACTAATTAATTAAAGTTGAGCGCCCAACTTGAGATAATAGTTTTGCTTTCTAGCTCTATAACCTTGAATTTAACTTAATAAGCAAATGTTGGAATTCAACTTTCTTTTTCCTTCCAATTGGCGGGGATGACCCAAATAAATAATATGTTCGAATATTACAAATACCGATAATGTTTCACTTAATTGTTCTTTCAACAAGGTCGAGACATTCTTGCAATAAGAAATTGTGGATTTTTGAAGGTTGATTGTTTGTTCGGACCATAAACAATACCTATCAAAAATTTGTTTGATAGTGGAAGCTTTTGTATTGTTAGCTCATAGAAATATAACAATATCATCAGCATATAGCAAATGGGCAATTAGAGAAACATTTCTAACAATTTTAACACTATGAAGTAGATTTGTTCCCTCAACTTTAGAGATTATTCTAGATAGACATTCAACTACAATGAGAAATAAGTAAGGAGAAAGAGGATTACCTTGACGTAAATCACGTTAAGGCACAATACTTCCAAAAGGTGACCCGTAAGATGGAATAAGTGACACTTGAAATGCATTGCTAAATAAATCTCTAAAATTTCTTTGAAAGCCCATGGAATCTAGATTCTGTAACAAAAATGACTGTTTTACTTTGTCATAAGCTTTTTGCATATCCAGCTTAATACCCATTAAACCTCCTTGACCTGATGTTTTTCGAGAAATAATAAAAGCTACTTCTTGAGCAATCAATGAATTTTTCACTTTCCAACGAACCTGGAATGAAAGTAGCTTAAAAAGGTGAAATATGAATCTGAATTATTTCACGAAATTGCCTCACTAGAATTTGGGAAACAATCTTATAAATAACATTGTAAAAGCTAATTGGTCTGTAGTGATTTGGCTCAAGAGGATTAGATATTTTTAGAATTAAGGAAATAAACGTGCAATTCCAATTTGCTCTTCTTTAATTATCTCATGTCCCACTATATGCCAACATTGTTTATAAAAAAACGGGTTGAAAACCATCAACTCAGGTGCTTTAAGAGAATGCATATCACAAAGTGCTTTTTTAATTTATAGTGGTGAATGAATACACACTAAAAAAATTATTTTTATTGGTAGTAATTACTATTAAGAAAATATTTTTGATAGAAACATCCACCAACAAGAATCAAAATTAGAAACAAATTCATTATTGATCGATAATAATAATTCAATTGTTATAATATGATGGCCTTATTATTTTCTCTCTTCCTATGGGTGGACAAATTTTATTTATTTTTGGTTGTGAAAACAAGAAAGACAATTTTTTGAGGTACATACAATCCAGTGATTGATAGCAGTCTTCGAAATAAAAAAGAGAGAAGTAATTTTAAAACAAACATGTCTTACTTTAAAAGTTCTTGCAATCTCCATTAATTCTCATAACCTACTTCACTCTCTCCTATTAATTCTTAACTTAATTCGAGTTTTATTCTGATTGTCTTGAATTCCCAAAGTTTGTGTGTGTAATTGTGTATGTACACAAACCAATGTTGTAGAGAGAAATCTACTAATTCTCCTTTCAGGTTAGTCAGAAAAAATAATTTCTATCAATCATACTGTTCTTGTCAGTAGTATCTATCTCAACATTTGTTTTCATCATCCACATGTCCCCATCTCTATCTTTTTCAATATCGAATCTGTTTGTTTATCAAGAAGATTTAAATAGTTTTTTTTTTGTTATAAACTCCATTTTTCTTACTTACTTTTCATTTCTTTTACTTCATAAAAAATTTCTTTCAAACTAGTAAAATGCTCTTTTGATTCAAAAATAAAGTTTGATTTGAGTAAATGGACTAATTTGTTTTATCTTATTTTTTAAATTCCCTAAATTTATACAATGGACTCTTTATTTTTTCTTTGCCTTATGTGTTGAACATTGTATTAGTGTGATGAGTCAGCAAGTAGTAAGAATTGTTATAGTGTGTGCAAGTGCATTATAGTTACTGTGTAGTACTTGTAACCGACTTTGTTAGCATAAGTGTGCTTGTAAACACACATATATTGAAGTAGAAAATAATGAAGTATTTTTCATACACTTTCTGTTATTCTTTCTTTCTATCTCATCCATATTGATTTACATGGTAGCAGAGCCAATGGCTCAACAGCAACAAAATCATCAGACTTCAACAATGACATCTACAATTTCATCTTCAACTTAGCAAGCTTCAATTCCAACAGTCATGCCATCTATTGGTTCTTCTTCGACAGTTTCATCTGAGTCAAGAAGCTTCTCATTGCAAAATATTCCTATTAATCCAAATTTCTTTATCAAGCTTGATCATACCAACTATTTGATTTAGCGTGAACAATTACAACATATTATTCATGTGTATGGTCTTCAAGGTTTCATTGATGGTTATTTGTTGGCTCCTTCAAGATTCATCAAGAAAGTAACACCAATAGTGAATAGTGACAATCTATAGAATCTTGAGGCTCTTGATATCAATCCAGACTTTAATGATTGGGATACAAGAGATAAAATAGTTATGAGTTGGATTTACAGTTCTGTTACTCAAAATTATCTAAAGTACCTGATTGGGAAGGATAAACATACTGCTCATTCCTATTGGAAAGCCTTAGAGAAGATCTTCTCTGATAACTCTCAAGCCTAACTTATGCAACTTCGTTGACAATTACAAACTCTTCAAAAAGGGAATATGTCTATGGAGAATTATATCAGCACTAGTAAGAATTTGATTGACCATATCATTGCTGTTGGGGATGATATTTCCAACAGAGAATAGGTTCGGTATATAATTGATGGTTTGAATGCTGATTATAATACGATTGTGATGAATATTACTAAAAAAAAAAGAGTGCCATCGTTGGATGAAGTGTTCACTATATTAAGAATTCATGAAAAGTAGTTAGTACGTATGAATGCAACTTTTACTCAATTGGTTCAAGCCAATCTTGCAAGATCTAGTTCTTTTCAGCCCTACAAATCTGCTCAACAAAGTGGTCAGTCCTCACAAAATAATAACAGAACTTTCTATAAGCCCAATAATAACTTTAGAAGTTCAAACAATAATCAAGGGCAATATTCTAACAACCAGAACTGAGGAACACAAAAGAATGGATCAAAGTACAAAGGTACTTGTCAAATTTGCAGAAAACAAGGGCATAGCGTTGCTCGTTCCTTCTTTAGGTACTCAAATTCCTCAAATGATTCTAATAATCAAAGGCCACCACAAGCCAACCTATCTCAGGTTGAGCAAGCTACGCAATCTCATTCAATAAATCAGGATAAGAAGAACTTTTCTCAGCATTCAAACAATAGAGACAGTACAGGGAAGATTGTGTTGATTGGAGGAACTGAGAATGGGTTGTATAAATTTCCTTTACGTGCAATTACTAATCTTGGTCTAGAGTCTAGAACTTAAATTGAGTGTAATGCTTAAACGGTGGTTGATGGTGAATTGTGGCACAATAGGTCTGGTCATCCTCACTTGGAGGTTGTCAAATGTGTATTAAATGGTAGTGATTTAGAGTGTAAGAAGAACTCTTTGCCTGATTTTTGCTCTGCCTGTCAAATGAGCAAAGCACATCATTTATCGTTGCTGGATGCGCATGAAAGATTTTGATATAATCCATGTGGATGTATGAGGGCCTTCCTCAGTGCCTTCTATTACTGGTGCAAGGTATTTTCTTTTGTTTGTAGATGATTACAGTCGTTTTCAGTGGTTGTATGTGTTATTTCAGAATAGTCAAGTTCTTTGGTTGTTTTAGCACTTTAAAGCTCTTATTCAAAGATAATTTAATGGTGTTATCAAGCAATTGTAGTGTGATGGAGGTGGTGTGTTTAAAGCTGTTGAGATGTTGTTTAAAGGAGGTTATAACAAAAGGATTTCATGTCTTTACAATCCATCCCAAAATGGGGTTGTGGAAATAAGAAATAGACATGGTTTGGCTTTGCTTATAAGAGCAGAGTTGTCTACTAAGTTTTGGGAGCATGCCTTTAGGTGTGCTGTGTACTTAATTAACAGGTTACCCACTCGAACTCTACTGCATAAAAGTCCTTTTGAACTGTTGAACAACCAAAAGCCAACTTATGTTCATCTCAAAACCTTTGGATGCTTGTGCTATCCATTTTTGAGGCCTTATAACTCTAGCAAGATGGATCCCAAATTAATCTCATGCGTGTTTTTGGGATATCTAGTTAATCACAAGGGATATGTGTGTACAAACATTATTACCAAATGGGTTTATACAAGTCCTCATGTCATTTGATGAGACACATTTTTTCATTTTTATTTCTGCAACCACCTCTACCACAGGCATTATTTGAGCCTAATTTTTCTACACTATCATATTATATTACTTTACCTAATTCCAAGTCAATCTATAATCCTTTTGTTCAACGTGAAAGTACTATATCTATGCCTCTTTCTTTGACTGATCCTTGTACTTTGACCAAGCCTTGTCCATCTTTGACCAAACCATTGTATAGTCAATTCTTACCCACCATTTCAACGTCTTCTTACTCTCTTACACAATTTGCCACACCAAAACCCATGCCTACAACACAACCTCAGTACCTACTTTCTACATAACCTACTATATCACCTGTGCCTAGTACTACAACAGTTGGCTCTACAGTTTCTTTAGAAATCAACTTACCTTTTTCTTCTCATACAACAAATAAACATCAAATGAATACTATAGCAAAAAGTGATATTCATAAGCCTAAAGTTTCACCATGGAACCATTCTGTCTGAAACTTCTTCTGTCAAGGAAGCTTTAAGCCAACCAGAGTGGGTGGCCTCAATGAAGCTAGAGTTTGATGCCTTGATGGCCAATTGGCACATGGGAGTTGGTTCTTCCTCCTAAAGATGCTAAGGTTATTGGTAATAAGTGGGTTTTTTGAGTGAAGTTGAAGGCTGATCGTAGCTTGGAATGGTACAAGAGCAGGCTGGTTGCCAAAGGGTATGATCAAACCTTAGGGATTGATTACATAGAGACTTTCAGTCCTACTGCAAACCAACAACAATAAGAGTGGCTTTGGCTTTGGCTCATGGTTGGGTGGTTAGGCAACTTGATGTAAATAATGCCTTTTTAAATGGAGAATTAGATAAGGATGTCTATATGCAGCAGCCTAATGGTTTTGTTGACACTTTTAAGCCACATTTTGTGTGCAAACGAAAAAAAGCCTTGCATGGTCTCAAGCAAGTTCCAAGAGCTGGGTTTACCAAACTCAGGACCTGTCTTTTTGGTTGGGGATTCAAGTGTTCTAGTGCAGATACCTTTATGTTGACATATATTTCTCATGCTGATTTGGTGATCTTTTTGATCTATGTGGATGACATTGTCATCACTGGCACTAACTCCACACTTATACAGCATATGGTTGATAAGTTGCATCAAGCGTTTGCATTGAAGGATTTGGGTGTGTTAAGTTTCTTCCTTGGTATTGAGGTGAATCGTAGCTCAAGTGGTTTTCATTTGAGCCAAAGAAAATATATTCAACAACTCCTTGATAAAGCTCATCTTTCTCAAGTTAAGCCTATATCAACTCCTCTGTCTGCTGGCAAAACTTCGTCAAAATCTGATGGTATTCCACTTTCTGATCCTACTCAATATAGGACAATTGTGGGTACCTTACAATATTGTACTCTTACACGCCCTGAAATTGCTTATTCAATTAACAAATTATGTTAGTTTTTGTAAAGTCCTACAGATGTTCATTGGGCTTCTGCCAAGAGAATTTTGAGGTATCTTGCCGGAACTACTAACCATGGAGTGTTTATGTTGAAGAGTAGTGATTTTTCATTAACTACCTATATGGATGATGACTGGGCTTCTTGTCCAGACGATAGGAGAAGCACGAGTGGTTTTTGTGTTTACTTGGGACACTCACTTATTGCATGATCTTTTGGCAAGCAAAAGGTATTGTCTTGGTCCTCCACTGAAGCTAAATTTAAAGCCTTAGCTTATGCTACAGCTGAGTTGGCTTGGATCCAAAGGTTGTTGGGAGAGTTGCATGTAGTGCTACCTCAGGCTCCAATCCTATTTTGTGATAAGATTAGTGCTGGACATTTGGCCAAGAATCCAGTACTTCATTCAAGGATCAAGCATATTGAGATAAATTTATTTTATGTGCGTGAGAAGGTGCAAGCAGGAACTTTGATTGTGGAACATGTACCAAGTGAGCAACAAGTTGCTGACATTATGACTAAGCCTTTGTTCAGTCAGAGATTTCAAGACTTAAACTCACAGTTCTTAACAAGCTGTGAATTTATGGGAGTGTTGAACATTATATTAGTGTGATGAGTCAACAAGTAGAAAAAATTGTTATAATGTGTGCAAGTATATTATAGTTATTGTGTAGTACTTGTAATAGATTCTATTAGTATAAGTGTTATTCTGTTAGTATAGTTATTGTGTAATACTTGTAAACACATATATTAAAATGAAAAATAATGAAGTATTATTCATACATTTTCTGTTATTCTTTCTTTCTATCTCATCTATATTGATTTACATTATGCATTACTGGATTCACAGTTTTTAATTAAAATTCTTCGATAATTGTAGCCTTGTACAGATTACAACCTTCCACATTCTGTAGATAATTTTGGTAACTTTTGCATTTTGGGTATTTATTTCTTCCTCTGATCAAACAACTAAAGAAACTCTTCACTGATCTGCTTGTCTTGTAAGCAAGAAGTCCACTATATTAATCACACATCTCCTTTAGTAAAGAGGTTGAAGATATAATCCTCCATCATTTTTTTTAAAACTGTTCATCCTCATCGTGTGGCTGTTACACTGTCCGTAACAACTGTTTTTTCTTGATAGCAGTTAGCTTTATTGAACCAACAGTTATTCTATCTTCCAGACCACTTGTTTTTCTCTCTATTTTTATTTATTTATTTATTTGTTTATCATTAAATCTTCTAATTTTTTATACTTCATTTTGCATATTTGTTTTTAAATTTATCCTTTCTGTCATTTTTTTTTTTAAAAACATTGTTAATTTTATCATGTATTGCTAAGAAGGATATACATTGAACAAAGTAGTTGATCGCTCTCTCTCTCTTTTTTTTTAAATTTTAATTTCACTGTTTTTAATATATGATATTTAATAATTCAAACTAATTGCTCGTGTTTTTTTCTTTTCCTTTTTTATATGCAACGGTTACTTTATTTCTATAACAGTTGTTATTTTTACTTTAATAATTACTTATTAGTTATCCAGGTGTCATATAACTTTTTATTTTTAATATTTATTATTAATTATTTAGTATATAACGTGTCACTATTATTTTTGTGCCACTTGTATATAAAGTTAATATTTTTTTTTTAATCAAATATCTAACTAGCATTGTTAAATTTTCTAAAAACTGCTTTTAAATACAAATAAAATTTTATAATTATTATTTTAAAAATTTAAAATAAGGTCTGTGAAGAAAAAAGAAAAACACTATATGAGCCTTATTTATTTATTTGATCATTCTTTTAGCAATGTTCTTTTCATTTTATTTTGCATCTAGAATTTTTTCAAAGGTGACTGCGATAAGCAAAAATTTTACTCACAGGTCTAATTTATTCTTTTTTTCAACTTTTAACTTACAATATATACATATTATTCTTTGCACAAGTGTCAAAATTCATCTCTAGTATTGTCGTTCTTTATTTGTTACCATCAATATGATGATACGGGCTAGAATTAAGACATTTGGGTGTGATTGATGGAGGAGAATATTGGCGAGAATTGCATAAAAGTTATTTAAATTCATCACTTAATTTAAGTAAAAGTTTGAAGATTATTTCTTAAATATATAAATATAATGGTATGGTATCTTAGTATAAATTACTTAATAATTTAAAAATTAAATTATCGCTATTTGATTAAATATATTCGCTTTATTATCTAATAATTTTTAAAATGAATAAAATATTTTATATATTTTAACTGTAATTGTATTTGAACTTTATCCTTAGTGTTAATATTTTTTTTTCCATATTACGCAAAAAAATTTAAGAAAATTACTAAAAATAATACCCTTAAAATTTATAATAATAAAATTAGTACCCTAATAATATAACGTTTAATTTGAACGTGAAATATTGAACGGATTTAAATTGTCATTGTTCAATTCTAATTGAATAGGTATTCAA
Source organism: Elaeagnus macrophylla (assembly GCA_029378325.1). Classification (NCBI taxonomy): domain Eukaryota; kingdom Viridiplantae; phylum Streptophyta; class Magnoliopsida; order Rosales; family Elaeagnaceae; genus Elaeagnus; species Elaeagnus macrophylla. Next base: position 17,718,198 of record CM055642.1, read on the forward strand.
AAAAAATGAAATATTAATCATTTTTTAAATTATGAAAATATAAATTTTAACACAAGGGGTGCTAGTTTTATTATTACAGATTTTAGAAATGTTAATTTTATTGTTTTTCTAAAAATACATTATAATATGAAATCCCATAATAAAAAAAAGTGTAAATATTATGCAAAAATTTGATCAAATAATATAATTAAATTTATAAAATTATATAAAATAAAATTATAATATTTTTATAATATATGACAGTACTTCCTATAATAATTATGAAACATATCCTCTTGGACCACTTTAAACAAGAGTCCAAATCGTGTTGTCTTCATGCCCTAACACCCTCAGCCGTCTACGTTTCTCCGAAAAACCTTCCCCACCGTTGTTCGGCGTTGCGACTGTTCCCCAGATTTCTAGGTGTTGTTCGACTCGGCTAGTCGGTTGTATCTCTGCCTCCGTTTCGTTTCTAAAGCGGTAAAGTGAAAATCTCCCTCTCTAATTCTCTTTGTTATTTGTTCCATGGTTGCTGCTTAAGGAAGATGGGCATTTGAACTCTAGTGGAATTGGGGATTTTTTACTTTTTTATTTTTTGGTAGGTAATTGGTTTCATAATAACCAATCACTAAATTTTTGAAGAGCATGCCATTACATATTATTGGGAATTGGGATGCTGTTCTTGTATTATATCAAAACTTAAAGAGCATATTTTTGCCATTCTTCTTAGTTCGTAGACCAATCAATACCCTTATGGGAGCTGTCATTTCCTCTAGTCATATGCAGAGTATATGTTTGCCTTTGGGTATTATGAAGGCACTACTGCTTGTAGAACAGAAGCTTCTGATTGATGATTTCCATTGCTTAATGACCTAATAATTGGATGAATCGATGAGACTATTTGTGATAACCCACTTGTACTTAAAGATCACATTGTGCATATCTTGGTCCAATATAGCTAAGGCCTAAACTTTCTTATTGGCTTTGACATTTTTAGTTGGGTTGGGAGTTTGATGTAGAGTTAAGATTCAACAACTTACATATCACTAATTTCTCTTATATCTTGGATTATAGATTATAAATCAATGTAACATTGTGATTTTTTCCCCCAAATTTGTACATCTTCTTTTTGATGAATTTAATGTATTTTGAAGCATTTTAAAAAAGAAAAAAAAAAAGTTACAAATTGTTTGTTGGAGCCGTGAATAGGTAACTTTTACACGTTTGGGATTCCGGAGTTTATGCAATCGGCTGGTTTCGGGTTTTTGGTGGAGTATTTGGTTTTCAGGTTATATTGTCCTGGTCCGTTTCATCCCATTTACATTCCTTCATACAAACCAACCTAAAACTTGCATATATTTTTTCGTTATTTTATTTATATTTATATTACTATGATACATTTTTAATGTATCTATATTTTATTTTTAATGAATTACCCCTAAACCTTTATTTTTTGCTTCCTGCACCGAAGCTTAACTGTTCACATCCACCGTCAGTCCGTCAGCCCCTGGCCTCGCTGGGTGTTGTGCCATCCAGCTGTCCCCTGCTGATGTGAAATTTACTCAACAATAGCAAATTCACCTTCTTCTGTATTCTCTCTCTCTCACCCTCTCTCCTTTTTGAGGAAGAATTTGTCTATCCCATTGTAACAGATGCCTTGAAAGTTGAACTCGAGCTAAACTTCTTGTTTTACAAATTAGTCCAATTTGTTCTTCTTTCGGTATCTTTCTCTCTCTTTTTTTTGTTGTTGTTTATCCTTTTCAGTTTTGATGATGAATTGTGTGATTTTGACAGCGTTATTGAACCAGTTTTTGAAGACCCAACTTCTTATTAGAATTGGTCACTTGGGCAAGTGAAGAACTCTTTGGTATTCTTCTTTCGTTTTTTTCTCTATGATTATTAATTTTTATTTTCGTTTTTCATGTCAAGCTTAATTGTTAGTCTTAACCTGGATCTTTAGCATTTGTAAAACTTCTTTTGTTATCATGGGTATATCATTAGGTTCTTACCCAAAAAAGGGTATATCATTAGGTAGTTGCTACATGATTCAAATTTTTATGTTTAGGGTAGAATCAAATTATCATGGGAAACATTAGAAACTATAATGTATGAGTCAAGAAATGTAAATCTGAAAAAACCAAACAGCTGTCGGAAAAAAAAATTATAAAACTGATGTACCCAAACCAAACTGAACCAAATAATTTTGGACTGGATTGTTTTCTCACATTCATTGGTTTGGATTGGTTCCCATTTTCTAAGAACCGATCTCGTTGTTTCAGTTTTAGTTTTGGATAAAAAATGAACCAACTCAACTTTTGCACACTCTTGTTATTAAGTTCTTTACTAGTTGCTTTGGCATAATCGCATGGAGTTTCAAAATGTATTATCCTCTTCTTTGCCACCAGTAGTCAGCATTCTTCTAGTGCATAAGAGTGTGGTGATGTTGAATGAACAAAGCAAATGTAATTGTATTTAAAGATCTCAAACTTTTCAGCTTATAGTAGACCACATTGGTTGGAGTTGAAGTTTTTCATGGAACTACCAGATTCACTGTTTAGATCTTTCTTCATTGACCATTAAGTGTTGGACTATTTGGCTCCACATATAGTGGCAAACTGGCAATGTCCTCTTACAACTAAATTTTAGCCAGAATATGAATAACAGGGATGAACTTAGTTGATGATCTTGCTTCATACAATATTGGAACTTGTTAAGTTACCATTGATAGATTTGTTTTCGTATGTTGGATAAGAAGTTTGAATCGGTTTCTTCTAGAAAGAAGGAATTGCTTTGTCATTTTGATGCGTGCAAATTATTGCAGAAAGTGGAAACTTATCTCAATGATGAAATTTTTGTCTAGTTAATAGTAATACAGTAAAAAAGAATTACTTTCCACAATTACAAGTTTACTTTATATGGTTCTTAATCTGATGTGTTTTTATTGTTAAACCAAACATTAGGACTATCAAAGAATATGACTCTTTTGAAGCGGTATGTGTTACGGTTGTTCATGTCAATAAAATATATTACTGCCAATGTGGTAGATCGAAATAATGGACGCATTGTTGCAACATCATCAACGGTTGAACATTCGATCAAGGGCTCACTTGAGTGTGGCAGAACTTGTAATGCTAAGGCCGCAGCAATCGTTGGAGAGGTATTGGCCATGCGACTGAAAGTGGAAGGTCTTGAACAAGGACAGGGAGGAGGGATTCATGTTGATGTAAAGAAGGAAATTGAGAAGAAGGGCTTTAAGAGCAGCACTAAGGTTTGGGCGATAGTAAATGCCCTTAGAAACAATGGAGTTAAGCTCATTCTTGAGGAAAATGTCGAAAACTCGTCCTGACCTTGTATCTAGTTTATCTTTTCTGGCCTTTCCTCTCCCTCTCTCTCTTACTGATCGTGTGTGTGTTTTAAGTGAGAAATTTTGTAATAGCTTAAAGTTCATCAATGGACAACTCTATAAACAAGTCCTTTCCAATTATTGACTGTATCTTACCATTCGAAGTCCTACCCTGCTAGGGGAGGACTGGCAGCACCTTGTTCAAATCTAATGGATTCTAGCCTATTGTGTGTTCTGCACGTTTGCTTAGTTTTATCGTTAATGGAGTATGCTTGGTGTTTATCCTTATTTTTCTTTAATTTTCGTTTTTAATGTTTGGTTTTGTTGCTAGTCAAATTGTAACTCCTAAACGGGAGTTTTTGCTGGATGAATCAATAAATTGTTATGAGATGTTAATAGAATTATGAAACAACTCATTAATTTTTATAACTTATATTATTTTATTTCACTTAATTTTTTATGAGATGAAATATTTATCGGAACATTAGAACATAAATTTAATTTTTTCTTCTTTTTTTATAGGAAAAAAAATCAGTTATTATTTTTTATTTTATATTTCTTATTTTGATTATTAATAACATTTTTTTTTTCAATTTTGTAAAAGTAATTAATAATTATAGTTTTTATAATTTTTTTATTTTTTCTTTTATTTTTAATTTTTTAATTTAATATATTTTTATCAAATGGGCAAGTGAACTGCTTATTTAAGCCCATGATTTTAATAAACCTAAATCCACTTGTAAATGAGTTTAGAGATAGTATGTAAAAAACTAGATCACAATGTATTTTAAAAGGAGGGAAGCCAATGTTGTGGCTCATAAAATGGTTGGTATAGTGGTATATAATTTCGGATGTTTGATTTGGTATTGGGACGCTCCCTCGGGAGTTTTTTTTTTTTTAACAAAGAAATAAAGATGTTTTTATCAAAAATATGCACATCTCTTGGGAGTTTTTTTTTTTTTGAACAAAAAAAACTCTCCGAGGGGAGACGAGATAATGCCTGCTATTCTCCATTCACTCAGATCAGCGCTTATATTGAGAGTACCGACATGAGTTAGCACCTTAGGATCACGTCATAAGGAGTTTTTTGATACAATTACGGCTTTTTCACCCCTCGAACGGACAATCTAGTGCATGTAGCCCAGTGGCGTTACTCACTGGGTTATCTCACTGCCGATACATCTCTTGGGAGTTTGGGATGCTATTTTTCGTGATATCTCTTGGATTAATTCTATACGAAAAGTGATGTAAATAGAATGACCGATGTTTTATAAAAATAAAAAATAAAAAAAACTTTTTTAATCTAAGAAAGCACTTCTAATGGACCCTGCGATTATTCAATCATCTTTTAATTATAGAATTTTTATCATATCATTTGTGAGTCAATGGTAAACAAATTTGATTAGCAAAAAAAAAAAAAAAAAACATAAAGATAAACAAAAATATGGGCTATTTGCAAAATGTGCACATTGTTATATTGATAAAATGAATAAGATATATGAACTAGTTCTTCAAAAATTGTATCTCATGTTCAAAAATAAGATATATGTCCTAAAAAAAACCATCACTGCAGGCTTGTTGGAACAGATAATAGCCTCCCATTATGTTTGAACACTAATTTTTGGCGCGGCTAATAATGGTCCATGTATATATATATTTTTTGAAACAGTTCAAATGAGATCCATAGACCAAAATATATTAGTGAAAATATTTAGATTTTAATTTTATAAAAGAATTATAATGAATATTTAAAAAAAAAAAAGTTATAAATATTTTGAAAATTATTGGTAAACTTTACATTTTTTTTTAATAAAATTTGGCTAAATACTAACATAAACAGTCATACACCAATTTTTTAATATTTTAGTAACATCATACACTTAACCTATATTTGTAAGCAATATTTTTATTTACCAATCATATAACACAATCCTAAATAGAAAGAGAATAGATAGTAAGAAAATGAAAACAATAAAATACATAAAATTACATACAATTCAAACATATAAGTAATTTTGCATCGCTCCATACTCAATAGGTAATGTAAAGATTGTGCATTTGATCTTCACAGTTCACATCTACCAGTACTAATGATCACAGATGAAAAATTAAGGATACTGCTTTTTTACAAGCTTTTATAAAATAAAATGTACAAAGTTATTGTTCAAATGTTAACTTAAATATATTAAAAATATTAATCATGCATACATATTTTTAATGAAAAAATTATAAAATTCTATAATAATTTTTTTTTCGAAATTACAAATATATCCACATTTTTATCGACATTTGTGAAAAACAAAAATAAATTTGAAACGAAATTGATATAACCGATATTTCACAATAATCCACATTGATATTTTAGAAAGTTCTATACATTTTTTTTACATATATTTGTGAAAAAATTTCTATACATTTTCTTTGATATTTTTGAAAAAAAAAATGACCCTAATGCAATTTCTAAGCCGATGCTTTAGTTTTATTGATATTACCACCAAAATATCAAGAAATATTTTTTTATCCATGGGTGTATCTTTAATTTAACAAAGAAAAAATTATAAATCCATATTTCACTATAATCTACATTGATATTTTAGAAAATTATAAAACAACTTACAAAAATATTGAGAAATTTTGACTTTTTTTTTTTAGTAAAAATATATTATTTTTTCTAGATATTGTGAAATATATTTTGAAAATAAAATTTTCATACCTTCAACTTACAAAATTTTTGATAGAAATATAAAAAAATATTGAGATATTTTCATTTAATAAGTGTGATGGGTAAGCATGTGCAAAATATTCGATATGAATCCAAAAATTTGAAATTAATCTTTCAAATTTTTAGTGGTTTTGAATCGAAGATCGAATAAATTAAGAAATTTTCATTCAATTAACTAAGGGTCAATTAGTGGATAGGACTATTTATCATATACTACAGGTCAATTAGAACCGATCAAAATTAAATAATGTTAATATTTTGTATATATATCACTCTTCTAAGATGTTTTACCACTTTTATAAATATACTCTCTCAATTTGTGGCGAAAGATTCTAAATGTGCGTGAGTTCTCATCCCTTTACATTTATGATTTAATTAGTTTTATATGTACGTTGAGTTTAAGATTCTAATATTATCAAATTGTAGTGTAAGTCTTTTAAATACATTTGTGTTTTTGAAAAGTATTTTTGTATGTAAAATATGGAGTTAGTTTATTTTATTTAGCGTTTTGTCTACTTTTATATATGATGTTTTGTTTGTGATCAATATCGCACTCACTCATGCAATTCTTAATACTAATGTATATTTGTATGATACATACACTACGGGATAGTTAATAGTGTATTTATTGCATGTTAAAATATATTTTTACTTGCATATATTTTTTTTGAGTTGATGAGTATTTATGACTTTTTAATTAGTGAAATTTTGCCTAAAAAAAACTTATTTTTAGTTGCTCGCCGAGGTCTCATCGAGGTGGTTGGTGAATGATCTGCTAGTGTATACAGGGTGTAACTGTGAGTAGTTGGATCTTGCTAACATATTGTGGGAGATTTGCTGAGGTGGTCAACGAAGCCTCGAGAGGGTGCGCAGTGAAGTGGTAGCGATGGGTCGATGAGGGTCTTGAAAGTTAAAAAATTAGTTATAAATACTCCATCGTCTCTCTTATTAAATACACTTTTACATATATCTCTTATCCTCTCTCTTACCTCCTTCACATATATTTCTCACAATGTATATTTAGTGTTACGTATTTTATAACATTTGAAAAATATCTTTTAGTGTATTTAAAAAATATTTTATTTCACGTATTACTAATACATTGAGTGTGTTTCTGTATTAGTAATTTAGAGGTGATTCGTTCACTTGAATTTTAAATATTTTTAAAAGGTGATTCTTTAGTTTTAACACATCGAGTATTTTTCTATGTTAAACTACGTGGTAGTAGTGAAGTTTATTAAACTCATTTATAATTAGAGTTTTTTGTAAGACAGAGTTTTTGTATCAACATATTCAAGTGTTTTTTTCGTATTGTTGATACGAGGTGTTTTATCCTAAAATCATATTTTTGGTAAATTGCATATATTGTTGTAATCGCATAATGATTGCAGGTATTTGCTTTACACTACGTGGTGATGTAACTCTAGAGGTGAGCCAAAACCAGTTAGGATTGAATAGAGGTGTCAAAAAGGACGGGCCGGCCCGGCCCGACCAGTCAAATTAGAGTGCCGTTCTGGCCCTTAGCCTGTTAATTAGCGTGCCGTGCCGGCCTTTGGCCCTTATATGGGCCGTGCCGTGCCTCAGTTCTTGGCCCGTGGGCCTTAACGTGCCGTGCCGTGCCCAACCCGTTTGGTTGTTCTGCCGACACGTGACCCCTTTATTTCATTTTTTTAATATATTTATTTAATTATTTAGTTAAAAATTATTAATAATGCTTTAAAAAATTAAAAGTAAGAGTCGAACTCTTAACCTCTCATTTTATAGATTGTTAAAAATTCATTAGATTATGTCCAATTTTATTTAAATGTAAAAAAAAATTATTTATTTATTAGTACTTTTTTAAAATTAATTTTTAAAATAATAAAATTTTGCGTTCCGTGCCGTGCCGGCCCGACCCAGCCCGTTAAGGGCCGTGCCGTGCTACTCATTTTGCCTAACGGGCCGTGCCGTGCCGGCTCGGTGGGCCAACGGGCCGTGCCGGCCCGTTTGACACCCCTAGGATTGAATTAGCTGTGGAAACAGCTAATGATAGTAGCCTAGACAGTTGGACATGTGGTCCCAAACTGATAGAGGTATTCAGAGTCTTACCTTGTCGAGTATGTATTAATTATTTATTATTTTTGGTGAATTTAACTGCTGAATAATTATCTTAAATAACTCATAGATGTTATCACTTAGAATTGAAGCTTAAGTGAATTTACCACATTATAACATTTACTGCTTTTATCTTATTACCTGTTATCTATTTTATTTGTTTATTTTATAAATTATTCGTTAATTGATATTTATTTTTCATTATTTGTATGAGAAGCATTAAGTCTTTAAGTTTTTTTATCACCTTTGATTGTTCATTGAATTATGACTTCTTTCATATAATAGCTTGGATTGTTATTGTGACATTTGAGAACGTTTATTCTAGATCAAATACTTGTTAATTGTTGATGAAAAGATATGTTGTTCCAAATATATAAAATAAAGAGGAACGAACTTGTCAATATATTGAAATGATACTATTTAGGTTGAGTCGCAGATTATGTTGCTCTCTTTAAGACGTTTTGTGGCTCTACTCAAAATTGTGCAAGCAAACATAGTCTCGTCGTCTTTAAGATAAAACAGCCTAGAAATTATTAGCTGTCTGTCACAAAAAATAGAAGAGTGGATCAGATCGTGCAACGTTCACAAAATGTCATGGAGAGCGTTACACAGAAACAGTCATGGAGAACGTTACAGAAAAACGGTCAGTAGAGTTTCGTAAGACTCGTTCTGGAACTGAACGATAAAAAAGTAATGGTCATGACGGATAAGAATGGGACTGTTAGAAAAAATATTTTTTAATAAATAAAAATTTTTCAAAAAATAAAGTGCCACCACACGCACTAGCGCTTGGCTCGAATAAATACACAATTGCTTAAGTCATTTTTCTTTTCACAAAGTAGATGCCCATTGGGGCCCAATACCACTAGTAAATTTTTTCTTTTGTAAATACCTCCAAAAAAATATAGAATATTAATGTGGGACACATATTTTTATCTTTTTAAGAGAGTAATTCATTACATTTTTTTCTTCATTTTTATTTTAAAATTTACTCACAATTTTCACAAGATAGAATAGGTACTCAAAAAAATTCCAGATAGAGCATACATTACAGTATAGATTGAAATGATCAGACCAACCCAATCAATTAATTGATTAGATGGAAACAAGTGATTAGATCAAATTGGATGAAAATTCTGCAATTTTGACAAATAATTGGATTGGATTGTACTAGCTCAAACCGATAAAATCATTTATTAACAAATTCAAAACAAAAATATTTAGGTATACTCCATATTATAGTCACTTTCGAGAAATCGAAATCCAAATCGAAATTATAGAATTGATGCAGATTATAAAGTGTGGAGGAGGTAATTGAATAACAAACGTTATTAATAATTAATATTTAACATAAAATCAAAAGAACCTACTATAAGTCTATAACAATGCAACTAAGCTTTTTTTTTTTTTTTAAGGTAAAATAAAATACATTTTATCCTAATCCATTAATAAAATTCTAATTACTTTAAAATTCTAATTATATATAAACTATGTTTTTCCTGCATTAATAATATAATTTAGTACCAAAAAAAAAATTATAGATTACTTAAACTCCAACACCTTCAAATACTGCCTCAATGTTTTCCATTTGTCTTAAAACTAGTTCATATATATGATCAAGTTGTTTATATGGTTTCAATTTTAACATCTTTAAAAAATATATGTTTTTTTTTTTTTACGTTATAGAAAAAAAATATAAATGCACTGCATTTTTTAGCTTACAAAAAATATATGTTATATTATATTATATTAAAAATAACATATGTGCATTAAAGAAATTAAAAATGAAAAGTGGGTTCATGCAAAATGCAATTAAACCTTTTCTTAATTGCACACTGATCCATAACTAGGAAACAGGGTCTTCAGGTTTTTATAGCCTTTTGTTTTTGTGAGATTCAATCAGAATTTTGTAGTTTTTTTAAGTCACAGAATTTCATCATCAACGGAAAGTGTAAATGGTACTACAATTCTCCTAAGAATATATATAAATGATTTCATTGCTAAACAAAAATTAGCATAGAAAATTGACATACATAAATTACAAATTAAATATATGATATCTTTGAGTCATCCATGTTAGCTTGTTATCAGTACTGCAAAAAACGGTTATTTAAGTTTGCATCTAAAGTAGGTTCTAGGTAAAATTTGAATAGTGTTGATTTGAAATCGAAAATGGCTAAAAATGGATTTAACTTGAAAATGGCTTAGACATACCTAAAATTTAAAGTCGATAGTTAAATTTTTATTTTTTATTTTTTATTTTAAAATAAAGTGATTTGAATTGGACTAAAAAAATACAAATTAATATTAAAAAATGATTGAATTTTGAGGTATGCATAAATTGCCATGTAGGACCAATGTGGTGCATTTCATCAATTGTATGTATCACCCGTTGGTTACCACATGGAACTGGCATGGCATGTCATGTAGGACCGACGTGTGACATATAATAGCTACTTGGAATTGTTAAGGTGTTAGGTAGGATCGACTAGAAATTGTAAGTCAATTTTAAGCTTTAAAAAAAAAAATGAAAGCTCTAAGTTGATACTCGAACCAACTTAAATCCATTTTAAGTCATTTTGAACCAAGTTAAAAGCCCTTTTTTAGAAGAGTATTACTCTTTACATAAATATTTGGTTTGAACAACAATTAAATCATTGAAAATGTTAGATAATTTGTAGTTATATATATATCATTACCTTTTCTATTAGTAATATAGTCTTAGAAACAAAATAGAAATGAGTTTGCACTTAGATACACATATTTATGCACAAACTTAACTTTTTTATACACACACTATGTATTCATAATTCCTTACATCCATTTTCAATTAAAAAAATTCCCTTGTACAACTTTATGTCCAAACACTACTATAATATATATTGCTTGTTGATTATTGTACAAAATTAGAAACTTTTTTGATATCAAACTTAGTCGATATAATTCAAACCTAACTTAAATTTAGAAATAAAAGGGTGAGTTTTATCGTCGGATAACTAAGTGAACCACTTGTATAAATCAATAATTAGTAGACATTTAAGAAAAAAATATATTTTTGTTAAAAATGAGTGTATATAGTTCAATGGCAAAATACAGGTTAGTGTCTGAGAAAAAAAAAATACAGGTTGGTGGAAAAGTGAAGGTTTGGCAAAAGGAAACTTCATTTTCTATTATTTTTAAGAATAATAGTTATTTTTCGATTCTTGCACATTTTTATTTCGACTCTTTTGAAGAAGAAAAAAAATAGTTATTTGTTATGATTAAAGGTTTCTTTTTTATTGGATTTGAACAAATCTTTTATATTTAATGAAATATTACCAAAACTTTCCTAAACAAACCCAATCGACGACCATTCTTACTCTAATTTTGACATAAACCTCATAAGCTCACATGGGTTTGACCTCATGCAATCATAACCTTTAATAAAGATTCCAAGCAAGTTTATGATCACGTGGATTTTGAATTTGGAATCTCAAATCCCACCACCACCACCAAAATCATCATCATCATAATAAATTTCGTAATTTTTAATTTAGAAAAAGGCCACCACTTGTTTATGTGAAAATTGTTCCTAATCCCTTAAGCATTTACTACCTATTTTGTAATCGTCGAGTTGGTGAAGTTGGAGTTTTCTAGAATAAATTTGTTTTAGGGTCTCAAATTTTTAATTTTTAGTCTACAAACTTATAAAAGCTATATTTTAGTTTCTACAGGAGTATAATCATTAAAAAAAAAAAAAGAGGTTTAACAGAATTTCATAATCTTATTTGAAAATGTAGTTTTATTTTTTTTACAACTTTATGCCGTGCACGTATGATTTATTTATTACATTAAAAAAATATTTAACGCATATTTAAAAATGTAGTGACCTTATTTTTTTTATAACGTAAAAAAATGTATAAAGTTTATTTGAAAATATGGTGCACATATATTTTTTTTAATGAAATAAATATATTTTTATTAGGCTAAAAATAATATAAGTTGAATAATTAAGTCATATAAAAATAAAATAAAAAAATAATTTAGTAACCCAAACAGAAATAAAGATTTAGAAAGTAAAATGAATTTTTCTTACTTGTACAAATGGCTTAATTATTCATCTGGTTTTATTTTTTGCCTATTTAATACTAAAAAAATATATAGCCATTTATGTTATAAGAAAAATTAACATATATATTTTTTTCTTGAGTGAAGTTTAAAATGAACTTTTTATATGAATGAAGTTATGATATTCAATTAAATTAATAAACTTTATTACAATTTAAACAATCCATATGACACTATATATATATATATATATAATCGACTCCTATTAACAAATAATTTAATAATTATTTCAATAATATTATTACATTACGTAATGTAAATTAGATAATTAATTATTTTATAAAAGTTTTTCCTCATTTTTTACATTACTCTTACTCTTTGGTGGTTGAAAAAAGTGTATATATTGTTTTCATTGTTTCTTTTTCTAAACTTTATGAAAGTTTCAGTGTTACTAGAAAGAAAGGAAGAAGAAAAAAAGTGAAAGTTTCAGAGTCTCTTTCCTAAACGCAGACCAACACTGAAAGAAAAGTGAGTTTTAATATATTCGTGGCAATGACCATATATAATGTGGTATATCATGATGAGCATCACATACATGCTCAAATTTAATACGTACATGATGATTCTACACACGGTCTCATGGGTTTTATTAGGATCACCCAGCTACTTACACAACAACACTCTATATACTACTACCAAACAATGAATAGGCCATGTGATTCATAATTAGTTTTTCTATCCACAAAATTAATATCATTCGCGTAGTTAACTACAAGCTCGTAATTAATATTGTTATGGCTTTTACGATCTTATTAACAAATTATGAATTGAACTAGTTTTATTCCTATTATTTATTTTGTAAATTTTGTGAATTTGTGGCATAATGGTTAAAGGAAGAGAGATTAAATAACATTTTGCAAGGTTTAGTTCGAAAATAAAATCAAAACGAAAAGTACAATTAAAATAAAATTTTGTTTATAACTGAAAATAAAAGTAAAAAAGCAACATTAATGTGTAATTAAAATAAAGAAAAATAAAAGAAAATATAATATTATTATAACTTATTATTATTATTATTATTATTATTTGGTTGAAAAGAGGACATTTTTGTTTACTACCAAGTTTTAAAGATTATATTAAAGAATAAATTCAATTTAAAGATATAAAGCATAAGATACCTCAAAATAAACATTACATTTCAAGAAGAAAAAAAATGTGACTTAAATCACTAATAGGTAGCATATACCGAGCATTCCAAGTTAGCTCGCATCGTCGACCAGCTCTCAACAACAGTATTGATTTACTTGTAAGATTCAAAGACTCATACCCAAAATTAACACCCAACTATTCTTTAGTATTCTTCAAAACATAAATGCATAACACACGCACAATTTTTTGAGACATTTCATAAACACCTAGACCTCAATAGGTAAAAAAAAGAACCACGAAATACAACTCATAACAGATTTAGACAACAAAAACCTACAAATTCTAACCTAAATCAGAACTGCAGGATAATTACTAACAAATACAACAAGAAAACCCACACAAATAAGCTTATTGAAAGGAAAAAAAAAACTTTGCACCAAAATGACAAAGAAAATTGCATAACCAGCACCAGTGTAGGGAGCAACCACCAGTGCTGAAATATCAAACCCCAACCCTACTACTACCAGCAACGAGTCACCACACCAGGCCAAAGCAGAGCAAGAAGGAGGCGGAGGAGAAGCAAATCAGTGAACTAGAGATGTTGTTCCCTGCACGAAGCAGGACCAGCTAAACACCACTGAAAAATAGAACAAAACCAAACTAGATGGCAGGGCCCCCTACCAAACACCAAAAATACTTAAAATCTTAGAGAAAAGGTAAGGAGAAATAAGATAAAGAGAGAGACGTTTTAACATTATTTTAACTTATTGTTTTAATCCATTAATTAATAAGTAGATGAAAAGAGTTTTCATTCTTATATATCATGGAATTTATTCATTTAATTTCTATTCTAAATATATATATATATATATATATATTCAATAGAATATTTGAAATCTCATTATCATGTCATGTTGAGGAGTCTCATATCGACCAGGAGCTCAGTGAAGAGTTAGATATAAGTCTGGGCAACCTTTAATTCAATAAGGCCTTATTGGGTTTAGTTAGGCTTGGATTTCTACATGGTATCAGAGCGGGTCCTTGTTCTCGATTGTGCCCAACACGGTCAACTTCATTTATGTCTATCGGTGCTGGTGCCGATGTGAGGGGGTGTTGAGGAGTCCCACATCGACCAGGGAGCTCAATGAAGAGCTAGATGAGGCCTTATTAGGTTGAGTTAGGCTTGAACTTCTACATGTTATTCCTTCTAATTGAACACCAATGTATACCAATATATGAAAATGTACCGATCTTATTTACTGAATTAATATCTTAAACACTACTTCTTTATATGGTATATTTGTATGTTATTGGACTTTTCTTGTACAATATTGGAAATCGATTTAACATATCAAAATGGAAAGAGAAAAAAAATGAGATTGTCACATCTATAATTGCTATATCAAATTGTGTGTTGTTTATATAATTAATTATATTTTAATACTATATTATTTGATAGAGTTATTGTTAATAATTTGAATTGTGTTAATATAATAAAAACAAATATTTCAACTATTTTCATAAGAAACAATATATATACTCTTAATTTTTGGTTCCAAATCGGCTTAATTTATCAAAATTTCATGATAGTTGAATTCGACTCGGACCATTTTAAGTGAGTTTGGTCAGCACAAATTAGCTTATTTATATTTTAAAAAAAATAAAAAATATATATATAATTTTATTTAAGAACAAAAAATTTAGTATATATAAATAAGATATTTTGATTTTTTTTAAATAATAGTAAAAAATTAAATTATGTTTTCTATATTAATTTTATGGTAATTATTTTTTTAATAAATAGGCTGCAAGTTGTTCACGAAATAGTTGAAAGTCAACTAAATTTTTTTAAACTCTAGCTCACTATATCATTTAAATAAATTGAATTAAGCTGTGCATTTTAAATCACTGCTCTAATAAAGTAGGAACTTAATAATGCACGCTAATTCAATCAACTTGTTTGAAAAAGTTTGACGTCTATAATTATCTTTGGGTTTATACCTTAGGGTATTGCAAAGAAAGCACTTAATGAAGTCCCCAAAAATCAAAAAAGCAAATATTACTACAGAAAAAGGGGAAGACAATGAAATGAAAGAACCTCACAAAGGACTAAATGCATTATTAAAGGTGGAAGACGAGGGACAAAAAGCTGAAATTAACCCATTAAATCATTTAATTAATTGAAACTTCTACAGCCTATGTTAATTTATAATAATTTTTTTTTAACTAGACATATAAAAAAAAAAAATTATCTAGTCAACAGCAAAAAGAAAAAAAAAATTAATAATTAGAGTATTGGCCTCAATAACTCTTGTAGGTTGTCTTTATTTTATGGTTTTAATTTATATTATTATTAAAATTGACCTGAAAGTAGTCAAGTTTTTATGATGGTGATACATGCCACCAAAACCAAGAACCCCCGATTAATTTGTTCTGTTTCTTTTGGTAATATGCAAGTGCAACAACATATTCTCTTATCCACCCAAAAAAAAAAAAAAAAACAAATAAGAGAAAATAAAAAGTTAGTGAATGTGAATGTACTATGTTGATTCATGAGGTACTAGACTACTGCAATTTCACAAAGAGTTTTAAAAGCCTCTAGACTAGACCCGTCTATTTAACATATGCTATTTGGCTTTATAATGCGACAAAAGTACCAAAACTTCTTTTCATACAGGGCAAGCAGAGCAAAAAGACACACGGACTTTGCTCCTTTTTTTTTTTTTTTCCTTTCTTTTCCTATTTTCTTCACAAAACTCCAATCACTCTACTTCTCGGTCCTCTCAATCATGGATGAAAGAAAATAAAAACAAATGATAGCGATATATTAACTATAAAAAAGTATATTTTAATTCTGTATAATTATTTAAAAAAATAAAATAAATTATTTTTTTAATAAAAAATATTATAAATATTCATTTTGTAAAGATAATTAATATTTATTATCCCTATAAAAAGGGTGATAAAAGTCTTATCTTTATAAAATAGACTTTTATAATATTTTAATAATAATAATAAATTTATATTATTTTTTTATATAAGTATGAATTTAAAATATATTTATATAAAAAAAATTAATGAAATTAGGCGCCCATTCGTTCAAAAAATAATAATAATAAAGACAATAAATTATATGTTCAAAATAAAGTGAAAAACTGTATTAAAGTAAAATGACCACATGAAAGTTTCATTAATTTTTTTTAGAAGAGATTTTTCATCAATTTAGTGCCCAATTTGTGTGAATAGATTTATTTATTCATTTATTTTCTCAAAATTATCTTGAATAAAATCATTTATTTTTTTAGCATTTTTTTTTTTTACACCTTCAACAATATTTTTTATTTTTTAGTTATTTTATACACAAAACTAAATATATATTAAAAAAATTTATTTAAATACGTATTCAAAATAAAAAAAAAAGTTGTTGAAGGCATATCATGTTATGTTTTGTAGTGCTTTGATCGTTGTTGCTAGTGCTCATGGATTTCCAACGATTACCAACACCCTTTTAAAAGATGTCATTTCATACTATATTCCAAATTTTTTTTCTTTTCATTTTAACCAATTTGTTACACACTTTCCAATTCAATATTGTACCTAATATATTAAATAACATCAATTTGATACCATTAAAAATATTTGATTAATTAAATTGAAAAAATTAGAATATTAAATTAATATTTAATAAATTATGGTACCAAAATATAACAATTTTTTTTTTTTTTTTTTTTGTGAATCACGCATCAAATAAGAGATTTTTATTTTATTTTATATAGTAATCAAATAAGAGAGTTTGTGTATCAATTAAATTCATCAATTTCGTTAATTATGTCATTTCTGAAAATTTGAGCTTTGGGATTTAGTGCCATCGTCATTCAATATTTGGTTGCTAATAAAACAGTGCAATTTTCAACGGTGCAGCGACAATTTAATTTTTTTTTATTGAACTCTTGAATAACTTATCTGAAATAATGAACAGTAATTCTTTTTGTACTTTCGTATGAAGAGTTGTATTAATAACAAAAAACGATTTGTATTAATGCTTGGATAAAAATCAAAAAATAAAAAATAAAAAATAAAAAACGAGTTGTATTAATGCATATCTATCAATTTTTTTTTTTTTTAAATAGCAAATGAACGAAGGAACTATAAAGAGACTGAAAAAGAACCATAAAAAAAATGGGTAAGTTTTCATAATTTCATTGGATAAAAATAGAGGATAAATTTCTAAGTTATATAATCAAATCTGTTCAGAAAATTGTTTTATAGAAATGGAATCATCCAGAAATGCATTCAAATGAGATTGTACGAGTTTTATTTTATTTTATGATAATAGAGATTGTACGAGTTAAGAGTGTTTAGGGGAGTCCTTAAAAAAATGTTGGTTAACAACAATGAATGCGAACAATGTGACAAGTCAATAAACAGAAAAACAAGTGGGTTTTTATGGACAACTCAGAGACAAAACCCCAAACTACACGGTAGTAACATTTTCTATCCAACTTTTTAAATAGGCTCTCACTGCGCTAACTATTATTCCACTCTGCCACATTCTCATATCAATTATTGTCCCTTTCTATGTTCATAATTCCAGCCAATCACACTAACAAACTGTTCTTCTAACCATGCAAAAAGACAAGGCCTCTAGACCCTCTAAATTTAGAGGTTCAACCCCAATACCATTCAACAACAATTGTGTTAAAGGCCGATATTCAAATTCATCACTAACATATGCAGACACAAAGATTTAGAGAGATCATGTTGTGAAATCTGAAATAAGTTCATCCTAATCCTTTATTTTTATAATATAAAAAAGAAAAATATTTTAGAGTAAGCATCGAAATCAACTACCAATACTAATAATACCATATAACATATTGTATTCAAGAATTTTCGAGAAATTTAATATAACCAACTAGACATTCGTAATTGACATTAAAAGAACAGAACATGACAAGGCAACTGTATTTAACAAGATTAAAATAATATTGGCAACCAAAATCTGGACCAACCCATCAGAAATTTCCATTTCTACTACTAATGATCAAAAGTCTTCTTCCTATCCTCTTATTTACATAATGTCTTAATTCTCAAACTGACTAGCTGATAATACTAAGATAGACTTACCATTTCTCTGTTTCTCACATAACAGAGCAAGCATTTGGGTTCTCATCACTAAACATTTGGGGTGGATGAACTTGCATTGGAGGTTCTGCAGCATACTGATATGGATATCCATAGGCATTGCTATTGATATTGCCATATCCAGCAAGTGCAGGCTGATATGGATTTCCATACCCGAACCCGATTGGACCCAAATACTCCATTTTGCTTCCTTCCATCTTTCCACCATCACCATTGTCACCACCTCCTTGTTCTAGTCCTCCATTCCCTCCTCCTCCCTTCTTCTTCTTTCCACCTCCACCACCTCCTCCATTATTGTCCTTAGCACCATCCTTCTGCTCATTACCATTCTCAGAACCCTTTTCCCCATTTTTCTCCTTCTTTGGTGGAACAATCTCCACAGGTCGCTTGAGCTTTTCCTTTAAATTCTCAGCCAGAGCCTTCATATCCATTGCCCCTTTCACAGTCACCAATTCCTTCTCCTTGTCTATGGATATCTCAATGAACCCTGTAATCAAAAACATCACCAACATGAAATTAGTCTTCCAACGCAATTAAAGGAAAAGGACAAAAGTTTAAATCTAGTACTGAAACGACAGCGTTTGAGAAAGAGTGATTACCTTTAGACCTACTTATTGTTTTGTGAATCTTCTGCAAGCATCCCTGGCAGTGCAGGCTCAGCTTCAGAACCGCCGTAGTCACCGGAGGCTACTCTCCATTAAATAATTTATTAATAAAAGTCAACAACAACGAAATTATTGAAAACCCAAAAGATACAAACTAATATAACATAAAATTAACTAAAAAACCATAAAATTTTGCTTCAAGAACCCTTCACATGACCAGAAAAGAAAGGATTATTACATCGAATGGCTAATTTGCGCAGTCTAAAAGTAAAAGTTTACAACTTTTGAGTGACTTATATTATAATCAGCAATTACAATCTCTTGATTTAGAACGTATAATAATTACTAACATACTTAACCCACGTAAATTACTCATTAAGCAGCAAAAGCGATGAATAAAGGAGTGTCAAAAGGTCTAAAATAACAACATTATAATGGGCATGAAAGAGGGGACCAGTAAAAAGGACACAGAAAAGAAATTAAAAAAAGGTACCTCTTTTGATTTTTGTTTCTCTTTTTCTTTGCCATTAGGCTTTTTCTCATCAGATTTATCTTTGGAATTTTTATCAGCAGCCTTCTTCTTCTTGTCACCATCTTCTTCGTCATTGTTGTTATTGTTATTTTCACCATCGTTTTTCTTCTCTTTCTTGTCCTTGTTATCCTTCTTTGGAGATACGAGCTCAACTTTCTTCTTGGTTTTCTGAGCGAGACTCTGTTGAACCTTTGACGGGTCCACTTTCCCAATCAAAGTGAGCTTGTTCGCTTTGTTCTCTGCTTTCACTGACTCCACACCTTTCAAACCACCAAACCAAACCCACCATTAATGCATATAATTAGCTTCATTAATAGTTTCATAAGTAATAATAATAATGGAAAATTGGATAAATTCAAATAATGAAGAACCAAGTTCGAAATCACGAAAGAAAATTACGTAGAAAACCCAGAAAGGAAAGTGAAACAGAATGTACAGATAAGCAAGTTTAAAACCTACCTCCGATTTTTATAAAACATTAGAGAACATGTAGTGGAAAATACCCAGAAGAAGAATAATAAGATGATGTATTTAGACTACAACATAGTTCTATAGTGCGACCAAACGAAACATTGGGTAAAAAACAGAGGAAAAGTTATGGAAACTGAAAATACACAGATTGAAAATCTGAAATACTATTACACAAGAGGCGTTAGTAGTCTAACTATAACTACAATCAAGGCATGTTAACGGGGTCATAATGTGGAAATCCAAAATAAAGCGAAGCGAAAAGGGGGTTCAGAAACTGAAACAGAGGCAGCGAAGAAAGAAGAGCATAGAACTTCATACTTAGTAATCTGTGTACAAATTTGCTTAATGTAATGGAAAGTTAATACAAAATACCTTGAAAACCTTTAACAGTTTTGATAATCTTAGTAGCACAACCCTCACAGTGCATATCAATGTTGAGTACCACAGTCACAGGGGTATCGTCCTTCTTCTTCTCGCCTCCACTGCCATTGTTCTTTTTCTGTGTTAAGAGTGAAGAACAACAGAAGAAACGCACTAACATTAAACCCATTAATCACATTGAAATCTAGAGTACTGATTTGATTTGTAAGTTAGAATAAAGAGAGAGAAATGAGGAACTAGTTTTGACTCACCTCGCCCATTGGTGAGTGCGTTAGTTTTTCGGTTGATTGCTGAGTAGGAAACTCGGTGAGAAAATTTAGGGGTAGTGGGGATTTTGGTTTTACAAAGTTAAGAGTAAATGGTGGTGGGCTAGGGGGGTTTTATACATGGGAATTCGATGTTGATGAATGATGAGTGGTGAAGATGATGATGTATAATGTAATGTATTGGCATACATGTTTATTAAAAAATTTAAATTTAATTGAATCACATAATTTTTATTTATAAATTATATTTTATTTTTAATTCTTATTTTTTTTAAAACATACATAAATATATATTTTTTAATTTTTTTATTGAAGAATTAAAAGTAAAAAAAAAATTATCACATTTTTATTATTAATTTTGAAAATTCTTATTTTTTTAATCGAATATTTTACATCATAATGTAAGACATAATTGATGCTCATATTTTCATAATTCTTTATCTGAACATTGAAATTTATAAAAATGTGACTGAAGAAAGTTAATTTTTTAAATCTTAATTTCTGAGATAAATATATAATATTTTATAGCTTGATCATATATTATTATTTAAATACTCAAATATTTTTAAAACTAAAAATTTTATTTTGAGATATATTTCTCCATTAGGTATATTCTTTATTTATTTATTTTATGACATACATCTTCATTTTTGGTTCTTCAATATGTATTATTATATATAGTCGGGCATTTCTAAAAGTAAGACGGTTACATCTTTTTGAATTCAAGCAATTTTTGTAGATTTATTTTGTTTTTTCTAATGTAAACGGAAAACCCAAGAAATTGCTTGGGTTTAATTTATTATTTAAGGGACCTTCTAATCAAATTAATGGCAAGAGTTATGAAACTTAAGAAAAATTTAGAAGTTTTTATTTCTTGTTGAATGGTATTAACCTATTGAAGTAATGGGAGTTTTGCTTATTTCCTGAGATGGTTAAATAAAATGGCTGGTATTTTCCAAAATATGCGTTGGGATTCGGGTATATATATACAATAAATTATTTTAATTATAAAATAATTTAAATTAATAATATAAATTCTTTTATCTTTACAATTATTTGTATGAAAAAGGATTTCTCACACATCTACATCCACATCCACATCCACATCCACATATATTATATTTTAATGATATAAGTATCTAATAAAAATAAAATATAATAAAAAATTTATGAATAATTGAAATAAATTAAATTAAGTTATATACATTGCCTTATTCATTGTAATTAGAGATATTCAAAAATTAAATCAAATCGAAAAAAATCAATAAACTGAACCCAATCGAATTGGATGATTTTACAAATAAAATAATCTAGTCCAATTTTTCAAATTTTTAAACTGAACCGAAACAGTAATTAAAATTATATTTAATATATTATTATTAATATATATATATATAAACGTTTCCCTAACTATTTTTTTTCGAGGGCTGTTAGCCCGCCATTCGATCCAACTCTAGCCTCCTCCAACCCGCCACTCTCGTTAGCTCCTGTTAGCTCCAACCAGTGCCATCCCTTCAGCGAGCTCCCTCTAGCCAGCTACCACTCCTGCTGGCCATGGAAAGAACAGGTAAGAATCGATATTTTTCTAGTTTATCAAAAACAACAAGCTGATGTGAGTACATTATCATATCCACTAACTAGATTTGTGCTAAAGAGGTTTCTTTTTTATTAGATGAGGTACCTAACTGTTTGTATTTTTTCCATATTTAGTTAGAATTAAGGCGAACCGAAGGATGCGATTTTAATGACCCACAAACAACGAATATTTAAGAATCACAAGAAATACGGTCTAAGACACGACACTATATTAGCATGCAAATTTCTACGAAAAACTTAGATTTTTGGTTTGCAAGACTTACCTTAATGCATAGATATTACGCCACAAAGGTTTGCAAATTCCTTTAATAAGTTTGGTTGAAGAGCACAAGGAGCATTCAAGCTCTCAATTTTAAATTTTGATTCAAAATGTATAATACAATCCAAAAATGGTTTTCAACTATTACAATTGTCTATTTATAGCTAACAAATAAAACCTAGAAGCAAGGAAATTTGGACCATTGATTGTAATCCAATAGATCAAAAATTACAAAATAATTTAATTATGCCGCGGCGGTGAAATACTTATGCCGCAGCAAGGAGTGCTCGATTTACCATAAGAAGAGTCGGGTCGAGGCAGACATAAATTCATGCCGCGGTGCACATATTGGGGTCAGCGCGCAGGTTTGGTGTGTCAGCCCACACTTGTTTGCTTGTGTCGCGGTGGCCATAAACACATGCCACGGCGTAGATATAAATTCTTGGATTTGCCAATTGATCTTGTCACTACCATGTCCCATATGCTTGCACACTTGTTTGTGATGTGACATGCCCCTTTGAACAAAATTTTGACCTTTTTCTTAGCACAAACCTTGATCCAAGTCACGCCTTTTTTGCGACGTAATTTAGGTCACATCATACCTTCCCTCTTAAAAAAAACGTTCTCGAATTCGGACCTTCATCATGAGGTAAATTTTGTAGTCCATCCTTGTTTCGCCTTTCATTGTAATAATCCTGCAAGAAAGAAAAGTTATAAAATAAATACTCTCTCACTTTTTCTTTTTCTTTCTTTTTCTCTTTTCCCTTTTTCTCCTTATTCATCTTTAACCGTTCGTCAAAAACTTGCTTCGGAGTTAAAGATAAAAGTGTAATCTTATTTCCTTCCTTCTCAAAGGAGTACTGGTTCTTGTAACTATCATGTGTAACCCTCTTATCATATTGCCATGGTCTACCTAACAAAGTATGCTGCTTGTATGGGGGTGACGTCACACATCACCTCATCCTTATACTTTCCAATGGAGAAGGATATTAATACTTTTCGTTTAACCTTCACTTCTCCACTCTCATTCAACCATTATAACTTGTATGGTTGAGGATGTTTGATTGTAGACAACCCTAGCTTTTCAACTAAAACTAAAGTAGTACTAACAACATTAGTGCAACTTCCTCCATCAATAATCACATTGCACATTTTTTCACTTACATGATATCTTGTATGAAAAATATTTAATCTTTGTGGATCCATGTCACATTTTTTTAATTGATCAATTGGTGCTCGCCTCACCACAAGCAACTCTCCTGAAAATAGGACTTATCTCCTCATCACTAGCATCCTCTAGTAGTGGCATCTCCCATTCTTCACCTTCTTCATCCGTCTCTATCTCACTATTAGCTAGGGCGATCATTGTCGTCGTATTTGGACATTAATACAAGTAA
Source organism: Elaeagnus macrophylla (assembly GCA_029378325.1). Classification (NCBI taxonomy): domain Eukaryota; kingdom Viridiplantae; phylum Streptophyta; class Magnoliopsida; order Rosales; family Elaeagnaceae; genus Elaeagnus; species Elaeagnus macrophylla. The sequence goes on from CM055642.1 coordinate 17,742,184, forward strand.
TGGCCCTTTTCAAGACAATGAAAACAACTTACATCACAATTACGAGTAAAAGTTATAGAAAATTTAACATTATTTTTATTTTAAAGCTAAAATAATAATTTAATGTAAACATGATATGTAAAATATTTAAATATAACATAATAAAAAAAATATACATTTATTTATAATTTTAAAAATAATTCGGTCTGGATTAGATTACAGCGAATTATAAAATCTGTCAATCAAAATCTGATCCAATCCAAATGGATTGTATACTTTACAATCCAAATTCAATCGAACTATAAAATATGTCAATTTAATCTGATTCAAATCCGACGGATCGGATCGAATTCCTTAATTTAGTCGGATTGATCAGATTATTTGCTTATTCCTAGTTCCAACCAACATTTTTACAAAAAATTAATTACATATACATTTTTAGTATTAAATAAATATTTTATTTATAGTAATATATTATGTCTAATTTTTATGTACATATTTTGTTATATATTAACAATATTTAATAAATAAGTAAATAAAAATGACATGAATTGTAAATAAAGTGGTTAAATATACATATATATTTTTATTTATTTGGTAACTATTAGTAACATAAATAAAATTATAGTCGTATACTTTATAAAAATTCTTTTTAAATGTGATATTCCAAAAAAAATTTAATAATTAACTTTATATTCAACATTATAAAAATTTCTATAAAAAAAATTAAAAAAATAAATATATGATAAGTTTCATATTAAAATTTTTAAGTTTATGTTTATCATATTTTATTTTAACCCAAATTTTAACTTTATTTAATATTATATTATTTGAGATTTTATTTTAATAATCTTTTAAAATTTATTTAAAAAAATTTTATATATAATTTTTAGTCTGTTTATTATTATTAGTCATTTTTATATTGTTTATAAACATATATTTTTAAATAAAGTCTCAAGCTTAAAATTCTAAATTATATTTTATTTTTTACATTTTCATATGTTTATTTTTGTTTTAGTTTTAACAACAATAAATTTTGATGTGTTTAATTGAGCTTTCTATTTGCTTAGATTTTTTAGTTAATAAATTTATTTTATTCATGAATAATACTAATACTTATTAACTTATTATACTTTTATTTAATTTTTGTTATAATTTAATTATAATATGTTAACTCTATATTTTTTGAGTGCTAACTGTATGTCTCTATTATAATATGATATGAAAAATTCAATGTTGAATTGAATATAATCTACTATAATTCTTACTAATTTTTTACTTTGTATAAAAAAAATTAAATTTCAACTCCCTTAAATTTTTTTTTGGCTCCACCCCTATATGCATATGAATATGAATATCATCTTTAATTAAATTGCTTGCAACATCAACAAAATCAACAACAATAACCTTCTTAAAACGACCACAATAGTTTTCTATCACATTTTTGTATAAGAAAAACTTCACAATACTATTTGTTGAATATGAACCTATCAATGCTCTACTATAAATAATGTAAAAACTATCAAAATTCATAAAAATTATGAGTCTATCAACATCTATGTTTCTTATACACTCTTTATTGTATTATTTTTTATTAATGTGAAACTTTTATTTTTTTTCTTATATTTTCTCTCAATGTGTAGGTTGTTTGACCCAATATTTTATATTTTTAACATATTTTATTATATTATATTTTTATTTGGGTAACTTATCTTTTCTATTTGTAAGGCTTGTATTTTTTTGTGAGAAAGATGTATTAATTTTTTTTTTCTAGGTCCCAATAATCAATTAAAGCTTTGATATCGTGTAAAGTTTATAAGAATTATTTACAATCTCAAAAGGTTAATTCAACAGGTGAACACACTCTTGTTTGGAGCTAACACCTTTTTACTACTTATATTGTTGTTTTGGTACTCATTAAAGTACTAGTTTTTAGTAGTACCTTAAAAGTATCCATATTATCTAAAAGATATCCATTTAGTAAAAAATAATTTTTATGCTAAAAGTTGAAGGGTAATTTAGTAATTTCTTTTTTATATATTTTTTCATATTTTTTCTTAAACCCTAAACCTTATAACACTAATAACATCTTTGGTGCATTGTATCATATAGATTAAATATAATTATATTGAACTGAAATATATTAAATTATATTATAATTAATCTGCATAATATTTGGTGACAACTGTATAATATAATCGAATAAAATTGATTTAAATATTTTAATAAAAAATTTGTATTTAAGTTAATATATTATTCATTTTTATATTTTTATTACAATTTTAAAAATAAAACAAATATTATTTTTAATTTGAGATGAAATAAAAGGTTAAGACATATAATTTTACAATTGAAAATTTAAATAGACTAAGTTAGGTGTCCAGTACAGTTTAGATCACATTTTTTTGTCATTCAAAATTTCTGCATAACCATACTAATTTTATATTGTATGATACAGTCTAATTTTACAATCAAATGCTTGATTGTATAAAAATTAAGCAATCATAGTCTTTAGTACTATGTATCAAACAAGTCAAAATTTTTTAAAATATAAACTCTAAATCTTAAGTCATAAATATTAAACACTAAAATATAAGCTCTAAATTATAAATTCTAAAAACTAAATATAAGGAAATGAAGGATGAGAGAGAGAAAAGAAGAAGAAAAGGAGAAAATGATAAAAATAATAATAATATATTTAAATGACTAAAATATCCTTTAATTTTGTTTATATATTTATTTTTTTTATTAAATTGATATCTTTTAGATAATTAAGGTATTTTTAAGATACCACTAAAAGTTTGTGCAATAATGGATTCCAAAATAATAAGGGTATTAATAAGGATGAAGTGCAATAAATGTCACTTTTTTTTAGTGGTTTACAGTATGACACTTTAATTTAAAAAATGAGTAAATTTACTTTAATTTATATTAATATATTTAAATTAGAGAAAAATATCTACACAACAATTTCATATTTACAAATATTTTATATTTTAATTTTTAAGCATATAAATATTTTTTTTTCTAGTTCATAAATAACCTAGTTATTTTATCTAGTTTTACTTTTAATTGCCTTAGAAAAAAATATATGCTCATTTTCTTACAATGTTAAAAAACATATATTTATTTTTTTACGATATTAAAAAAATGTTCATTTATGTTGTAAGAAAAATGAACATATTTTTTCCCTGAAGGATTAAAATAAAACTTTATGTATAAAGGGAGTTATGTTATGCAATTAAATTTTTTTTTGTTAAGAAAATATAAAACTATTTATTATAAAAATTGCTATAACTTTGAGATGTATCACAAATAACGTGACACAATTTTATTAGTAAGTACAGTCTGCCCCACTAACTATAACAAATAAAAAATTATCATATCATGTAAGACGATGATATATTTGTCAATAATTATAAGAATTTAAAAAAGTTCTTAGTTACTTAGACACATTATTGACCTAAAATTTTATTTAATTATAATAAATATTGAAAAAGTTAATAATAAATAGTTATATGTTCACTTAAAAAAATAGTTATATTTTCAAAAGTTAAAAGATGAAATTATGTAATTTTATAAAATTGATTTATCAAATGCTATAAGATGTTTATGAATAAGAGTTTATTGTGTTAAAAAATAAAAGTAAATGAAAAAAATTAGTTTATTTTCACAGATTATTTTTTTTTAACTTAAATATAATAATATAATTAAAATAATTTACTTCTAAATAAAATGTGTCAGTCACTCAAAAATAAAAGTGTCTTCCCTCTCATATAAGAGATTAGGCATCTTTTATTAACATGAAACTTTCGTTTACTCAACAAAAACATAGTAACTGGCTACGGCCTAACATATTAAGGAGGCATGACCTTGACCATCTCTAATGGAGTTATATTAGTGTCAAAGAAATTTTTGGTTATTTACTTTATCTCTATAATATTGTTATTGTTATTGTCATTAATGAAAAAAAAAAATTAATTACATATAATCAGTATTAAATATTAAAAAAAAAAAAAAGCAGTACGTAATATATTCATTAATCAATTCTTTTAAAGTTATGTATATAAATCAATTACATATTTCTGAAAGAGATCACCGACGCATCTGGATTCTCACATCAAACCATCATCTCCAAGTTCAACATCGCGTCTATTTCTCGTTAATTCCAGAATTTTAGAATAACATTGAAACCATTAGTCTGCTCATCTATTGCTTGTTTTTCGGATTGGAACGACCGTTCTTTCACGCTCCACCTAAATCGCCGATCTTTGCTTCGATCTCTACCTCGCTCTCTTCCTCGTCGTTTTCGAGATATTTTCAGGTTTTAGATCTTTTCTCATTTTAAGCCTTCTGTTTTAATCTCTTTATCAGCTCATTGAAATTCTTGGAAGTTGTAACAAAATTTTTGAAAAGAATTATCATAAAAAATTTCTCCGTGAGAACTGATTCTCTTTGGACACGCTTTCTAGCTTCGTGCTAGCTGATTTTCAGGTCGATTTCGATACTGAGTTTTGGTATAATTGATTCACGCTTGCTAATTCCTTCAGTGAGAGGTGTATCTCTTTGGACGGATTGAAATTTGTTTGGAGATCGCTAAGAATGCTATATTGATCTGGTCTTGTATAGGGAAGAAAGAAACCTTTGTATAGGATGCTTGTATTGAGTTCAATCCAGTCCCGATGTTGGAGATGAAGAAGAAAATAGGCAATCTGCTCATTTGTGTAGGCGTTTGGGATTTCATCAGTAACTTGTGGTGAGCTCTAAGCGAGTAAGCTCTAGAGGTATAGTTTTGATTTGGATTTCAAGTAATGTTAGATCATGGCAAACTTATTTGAATAATGGCTAATTTTGGAAAGATGACTATATTGGTTTTGGTTTTGTCTTAGTATTGGTTTTAGCCTAGATGTGTAACCATGACTTTGGGTGTGTGTTATTGTATCTTTATTGGATTTTCTATTTGATGATAATATTTGTGTTAATTTTAATTTTTTTTTTAATATTATTCATTTATTCTTTATGTCATGTTGAATTATGCTGATAAAATTTATAAATTATTTTCAAAGTATTTTTTAACAGCTCTTACAAATAAAAATCTCTTGGAGTCTTCGGATTATCATATTGAAGATGAGTTTCTCGTAAATTTTTTTTTTTTTTTAAATTTGTTCTCGTCTTTTTGTTTCTTTAGTTATATTTATTGAATGTGGACTGTACTATTTTGATTTTGCTAAATGAAAGTTCATATTCTTTTGGCTAAAAAAATTGTTTTAAAGTTATAAAGTGACAGATAAGAAAAGTTATAATAAAAGTGCAGATATCTTATAGACATCCGATCCAAGTTAAAGGACAAGATAGTTCGTTTTTATTTTAATAACAAAATTAGCATTTGAATAATATTGAATGTTTAATTTGAACGTAAAATATTGAATGTTCAATATTGAACATGTCTAAATTGTCGTCGTTCGATTCTAATTGGATGAGTGTTCAAAGAAAAATGACATATTAGTCATTTTTTTAATTGTAAAATATAAATTTAAACACAAGGGGTGTTAGTTTTGTTATTAGAAGTTTTGAAGGGTGTTAGTTTTGTTATTTTCCCTTTATTTTAGGACAGAGGTTTTAATGGTTTTTTTTTTTATTTTATAAAAAAAGATATTTTAGTCATTTATTTATATTTTACGTTACTTTAATCTTTTTCTTTTTTAAGAGTGATACCATTAGTGCTTTTTTTTTTTTACTACGTAAGACTTTACAAATTTTTGTTAGATATTTGTAAAATTTTACAAAAATAATTTATTATTTATAATATTTTATTGATTCAATTATAATTTTTTTTAATTGTTGGATTCATTTTACATATTCCATATTAGTTATTTTGTTTTTTCTTTAACTAAAGTATTAATTATATTAATTCCTTACTTATATTTTACAACACTTTAGTCTTTTTTTTTTTGTAAAAGTGATACCATTAGTCATTTTTTTACTATGTTAGACTTTACAAATTTTTGTTAGGTATTTATAAGATTTTTATTATTTATAACATTTTATTATTTAAATTATAATTTCTTTTAATTATTGGATTCATTTTACATATTTTATATTAATTATTTTTTTTCCCTTAACTAGAGTATTAATTTTATTAATTCTTTTTTATAATATTTTAGATAATTTACTTCTCTTGTTATATTAGGTTAGATAAATCTAATTTTAAAATTTATTTAATTTTCTTATTGGTTCTTATGCCAAAAAATTTTGCAACATTTTGATTTTAATAATTTTCAATATTTAAGCAAATACATTTTTCAGAACAATTTTTTTCTTTTTGAACTTATATTGAAATAAAATTTCTATTATGCACAAATAAATTTTTATAATTAATTGATAAAATTTAGATATATTTTTGATGTTTTCTTAAAAAAAGAATTTATGCTATTATTTTTTTATAAGAATAAGACTTAAATATTGTAAAAAATAAATAGAGAATTAAACTATTTTTTTTTTTTATAAAGTAGATGAACTTTAGGATATATTTTTTATTTTATTTTATTAGGATAGTAAATTTGGTTAGAATCAATATTTCCTCTCAAACTCGGTCTGACTTATTCGGCACCCGTTATGTTCGGTTGTTACTGAGTAAATTTGAGCCATTTCATATAGTAATTTTTGGTTATTACGCGAATAGAGAAATGCTAAGGATATTTTTTATGCACTCTTTTATATTTTTGAGCGACAATGTCATTTATTTTTTATATGATATTTTCCTTAAAATAAAAAATGGAACTAAAATACTACATGTATGAAGCAAGTGAGTTAATGAAAGAGTTCATGAAAGGCTTTCAAATACTTGTGTGATTTTTGGTGTATATTAACAAGTATAAAACATGTAGACAATTTTTTTAAAACTTTTTAAGCTACTTTTTTTTGTTTTTTCTTTTTGAATCGAATAATAAATTTTATTACTTAATAGTCAATATACAAGATAAACAACTTGTCTACATTCACATGAATTTTATGGAGGAAAAAAAAATTATAAACAAAAGCTAATATCCCAACCAATTTGGACAACCTAAATAGTTCTCTTATAATCTACTGCATAGTAAGCAGAGCAAAGAGAGAGAAGTAATGCTTTACATTCTTAGATTTGTTTTAACCTCCATTACATTATAATGCAATTAATTTTCACTATTTAGAAGAAATACATTTTTGAAATAAAGATGATAAAAAACCTTGTAATCACATACTAAGGTAACTTATTCAGTACATCCAATAAGCCTTGTTTTACTCAAAAAACTTCCATTAATGAGTCCAAAATCATAAAATCTACAAGTAGAAATGTCTAACTATCTAGCCAATTGTCTTCCTTAAACCTATCACAAATATGTCATAATATGCTTCAACTATGCTTTTATTGTGTAATTTAAAAGCACCAACAATATTTAAAAAGTTTTTAATAATTATAATACCTTAAGAACAATGCTAAAAATACTTAATTTTGTACTTAAATTTATACTTATGTGCCAAATAACTTTGAAAATGAAAAAAATTATTTATTTTTCTAAAAAAATTGGTCATATGCCATACCATAATTAGTATTATGACAAATATAAGTGTAAAACCCTAGCATCAACAACTTAAATACATCACTTTTGCCTTTCGGGGTGTACGAGGAGTCGAGGACGATGAAACTTCAAAGATTGTGGCAGATGGAGGCTCCGTGAAATTAGGTGGGAAAATGCACTCTAACTCTAAGTTTCTTTTATTTATTTATTTTTAGCGAACATAAGCTGTAATATAAAGACTACAGCAAAAATGAAAAATAATAATAATAAAGGGTTTTTTTTTTTTTAAAGGGTCTTTAAGAATTTTATTTTTGTGCACGAGTAGTTGTAGCAGAATAACAGTACTTAGTGAGATACTTTGGGTTATTGTCTAATGTTGTTTTTAAAAAAAAAAAAAAATATTTGCTCTGTGTTTTTTATATTCCCCAATGAATTTGGGCCATGTGATTGTGTGCGATTGGCTGCTTTTGAGTTCTGAGTTCGGCTTTTGGTTTTTCAGTTTTTCCATGAGGAAGAACAGTAAGAAGAGAAGAGGGGAGCAGGGGCAAAAAAAAAAAATAAACAAAGACATGAGGACTTAAAGAGAAAAGCAAGGAGAAGAAGATTTGCTGAGGAAGTTCTGAGGTTCTTCATCTTGCATAAAGACTCTAGATAGTTACGATCATTAAAATGTTTTGTTAATTGTATTTCATATGCTTTTCTGTACTAGTCTGCCTTTAATTTATTTACATATCATAAAGAAAAAACCCATACTTCAATTTTAGTGAGCTTGAACTTGGCCACGAAAACTGTAGGAGGAGATGGAGAAGATGATGCTGACAACGAGGACGATGAAGATGATGCTGATAAATATATAATATTTGAGAAATTATCAAAAATAATATCTCTAAAACTTGTAATAATAAAACTAGCATTCTAATAATATTAAACGTGAAATAAATTATTGAACGTGTCTAAATTATCGTCGTATAATTTTAATTGAATGAGTATCGAAAAAAAAATAACATATTAATTATTTTTTTAATTATAAAAATATAAATTTAAATGAATGTTAATTTTATTATTATAAATTTTAAAGAGTATTATTTTTTTATATATGTTATATGGTTATAACAAATATATGTAATAAATTTTAAAGGTATTGCATAATAATATTATCGTGGACTTAAAGCTCATTTTTTCAAGTTTTACTGTTATGTGAAACTTTTGACTTTATGTCTGTTATTCTTTGTCACTTGTAAGTTATTTTTCAAATCGTTTTAACTAGCTTTTTTTATAAGTTTTATTTTCTTTCAACATGTAATTATTTCCTATTTGCAAAATGTTTGAAAACAACATTTGTGAAAGTTTTAAATTAAATATATGAATATTTTATTAAGTAGAGTAAACAAATAGTATAATTATAAAAAAAAATAAAATTATATTATCGATGAATATAAAGTTAAATGAGTTTTTATTTTTTATTAACTCACATTATTATTCTTTTACAATTACTAAATAATTATTAAAAAATGAATTATGTAATTATAAAATATTGTTATGAATTTATGATTATAGTTACAAAATTAGGCTGTTCTATGAAATAAGTTATATTATATATTTTTATTTATCTTAATATAATATAATATGACTTTATTTGGGGAAAAAAGACACGAGGACTTAGGAAGACCAATAAGGATCATTTCATGAATATATTGTTTGCATTTTATAGGTTTCAAATTAATAAAACTTTTGGCTTATTTATGGTATTAGCAATACATTTATAATGAGTATGTTTTCTCGTATGTAATAACGTATAATTTGCAAATGGGTAAAAGTTTTGGGTGTCATTAATCTACCAAGATTTAGGATTTTTTAACATCCTGAAAATAAGATTAATTTATAAAATAACCCAATAATCAATTAAATTGTTTATTTTATTTTATTAATTGAGTACAATCAAGTTTACAATATGTTTTACACCTTTTTTTTTTTTTTTTACGCGCGCTTGTTGAAAGCCAAGTATTTAATTTCCTGTTGTGTCTTTCCTTAATGGAAAAACATTTTTTGTGCTAGATCAATTGTTAAGACAATCATTTTATTTCCTTAGAGGTAGAAGCAATTCTTTCAATATCTTTAAGGGAATGAAGAGCGTCTGATGGCATGTGTTGGTTTCTTTGGCTCAAATGAGATTTTATACTGAATAAGTTGCTTATAATTTTATAATTTGATCATCATCCTTACGTGTATGTAAATGTACCACCATTAAACTTCTCTCGCTAAGAGTTTTCAACACCACCGTTTAGACTATGATAGAGGAGTATTTCAAAATTCAATGCCGGATAAAAACATCATATGGACTTCTAGATTGATTTCACCATCATTGACTTTTAAAATACTTTGAAAAAACTAGCTAAATAAAGTATCTAATAGACTCCTAAGTATTTTTCTTTTGTTTGAAAAGTCTCAATAAGGGTTATCAAAAAACCAAAAGGCTCATTAAGTGGTCAAAAATACACTTTGATGTCCATGACAAAAGTAAACTGAATTTTAACCAAATCTTTGACTTTCATTTATCTGCTCATTTTTTCAAATTTTTGACCATATCGACTTATTTCACTAGATATTTATTATTAAGATTCAATTTAATAACAAAAATTCCTAATGGGCACTATTTGCCTTCTTGATCAGTCATTAGGACTATTGCCCTATTATTACACTATTACAGTACTTGTTTGTAATACGGGTAGTGTTTGAAGTTTGAACCTCTAACCTAACCTTAGGATTAGGAAGCAAATTCATTAGACTAAACCATGCCAGTAATACAGTACTTGTTTACGTCTCTCACTTACTGAACATTGAGAAAGAATAATTCTTTACAATACTCTTGAAACAGGGGTAGATCTTAGAAGGTGAAGCCAACCGAAAGATAATTGATACAAACCAGAGTGACCAGACTAAACTAGTTGCAGGGAAGAGAATATAGTTGTACTTGTTATTATCATACAGAATTTTTTTTTTTGAAAAAACAATAAAAATAACACCCCTCAAAATTTCTAATAACAAAATTAACACCTATTGAATTCAAACTTGTATTTTTACAACTAAAAAAATAATTAATATATCATTTTTTTTTGAATACCTATTTAATTAGAATTAAACGACGATAATTTAGACCTAACGTTTAATATTATTAAAGTGTTAATTTTATTACTATAAATTTTAGGGGTGTTATTTTTAGTAAATTTTAAATTTTTTTGGCCTAATTTATTTATTCTTCTGTGACAGCTAACAAAAATTATGATCCGCCTGATTTAGTTTGCTTTTCTAATATATCTAGAATTCTATTCTTAATAGAATTATTATTATAATATATATTATTTTATTTTATTTTAAAATTCTATGATTAATAAAATTTTTAATTAAATTAGATAATATATATATATTATTTAAGTAGATAAGAGAATAAAGTTATTGTTTGAATATTCGTTCCGTCAGATGTCAATGATTCATCTCTTTTGACATCTACTCGTATTTTATTTTGGTATCTTTTGTTTTTGTTATGGCAATATTTGTTCATATTAATTATATTTGAAATATATTTGAGTACATTTAAAGTATTAATTTGTAAGTAATTTTTTTTAATATTAATATTTGTATTTTTTATTTGATTATTAGTAAATTTTTTTAATTGTATTGTTATTAGTTAAGTATACTTTCTATATTAAAAAGTTAATTCACTAAAATTTTTATTTTTTATCTATTTATTATTTTATTTTTTTATTTTATCAAAATTTGTAATTATTTATTTATGTAATTTAAATTAATTTTTAACTTATTCTCGTGCATTGCCAGTTCATAACAATTTGTCTTGCTCTTTTTCTTCCAAGAGTGTTCAAACATCCATTAATTGACCATAACTATGTGCAAGAATAATTTAGTGCATAAGGACAGATTCCATTTCAAGAGTATATTTCAGACTTCTGAGAGAGGAAGACACGTGTCACTTTATGATTATTGAGGCAATCAAAATCCCACGTGCTTGAGGGCTTCTAATCACGTGGCCCTGGCTGCGTATCAATGAGAGGACTTAAATAATGGACGTTGTCAAATCCCCGTCTAATAAGTTGTTTCCTATCTCAATCGGATTCGTATAGATATAATTTATTTCTATTCCAGTGTTTGTACAAAGCATGTAGCTATATATACCTATCATTTGCCTCTTTATCTTTGCATAACATCCTTGTGATGACTATATGCTTGTTTATGGAAAAAACAGTAGTTACCAATATGTTACCCTAACCTGCACCTGCACCTGAATTTCATGTTTCTTTCTCGCGCTACAACGGGACTGAAGGAAGATATACGGAAATATACCGGTGAAAGGTGCCGACGCAGATGCAAGTAAGTGCCATATTGGTTCCGTTAATCGACTCACTTAATCACGTTTATGCGTCTTAATGTTCACAGCATGATAACAAATTTTTTTTTTTTAATTAGACATTATGGAAATATAAATTATGTATCAACTTTGAATGCTTTGGTGGATGGTGTATGGGACGGGTAATTGGACAGGTGCAATAATTTTTTTTTTTTTTGTAATGGATCACTTATGTCTAATAGCTTTTTTTTTTTTTATGATAATTTAGTCCACTAATTTTGAAAAAGTGACGGAACAAATTCAAATGGTTAAATTTTATGTTTTTTTTTCATTTTTTTTTTTTTAAATTTCAGCAATTAATCACGTTAAAACTTTCTTTTTTCAAATACAATTAAGAAAAAAAGTTACCTGACCAAAATGTTCTAACTGAAATAGCTTATTGCAGGACATTTATTTCTTAAGTTTAATATAATCGAAAATTGTAGTGGTATATAATAGTTTGTTGTGCCCTATTCTATGTTTCCTAATCATTTAATTGTCCTTGTAGACCTTGAGATATTACATTTAATATGATTTTACATTTTTAATCTTAGAAATGATTTTCCCTTTATTCTCAATTTCATGAGTTTGGGAACAATATGATTAATAATGAAACAAAGTGCTCTGTTATGAATTGAAATGTTTATCTTTCCACAAATTATGATTTGTATGACCAGGAGAAATGTTCTAATTTGATTTCTTTACCAAGGTTTTACAAATGTTTCGTTTTGTTCATGTAGTTGTAACTCAACTTAATTGTCACTCTTTGGTTCTACTCAACAGAGTTGTGGTTTCTAAGTCGGTAACCATTGAGTTAGTCTTCTTTTTTTTTGCTTAATTTGATTGTAAGTTGTACTTGAAAAACAAGATCCTTTACATCTTTGGTATAATCACCTTTTTCTCAACCAAAACTTCTCTCTTTATTTTAAACGCATCTTGGGAAAATTTCCTGGGAGTTACAGAGTTCTACCAAGCCCTTACTACCCAAATATTTAACAATAGGGCATGTGCATAATGACACTATCAAGACTCAAACCCATGCCTTTTGGCATGGAACCATAAAAGTAGCATCCACTACCCTGACCAATCATCGGCATTGTATCTTTGTTATTAGCTGCTAACAAATGACACCTAATGAAGCTAATTATTTTAGATTATGACTAATACCAAAGAAGATTCAGCTTTGTTCAAGGAAGATATAAAAGATTATTTCATACTTCATTAATATATTTGGAAACTTATGGTTAAAGTTCAAATCTTCTAATACGTGCCCTTATTTTACCTGAGTTACTACTTTGATATTTGCCTTTTAACATCTGTTATGTGTCACTTCTCTTTTTGTATTTTGTTTCTATAGGAAACTGATTCTCAAGAAAAAAATTACTATTTGATTTCTTGATTATGGCAAAAGAAATACCATAAATTGAAAGCAAATTAAGAACAGAGCATGTCTATGTATTACCTGCGAAGTGATTAAGGTTCTCTTGCAGGATAGCAAATTCCCTACTGACCTGAAAGCATAACAATGGCTTGAAAAAGCAGTCATGATTTATTAAGTCCAGATATAAGAAAAATATTAGTAAAAGCCATAATATAATTTATGAAAATCTATCTTAGCCTAGCGCTATGGTTATTCATATTGAAGTAATGAAATAGAGAAAAAGTATAAAAGATAATTACTTGTCATTCTGGAAATCATCTACTTTGTTCAGAGAAATAGAAGAATTCACTATCCACTCCAAGCCGCTTGAAAAGAATGGGCGATCTGCACACGGATCTGAGTGATAAATAATTTAGAAATATCCAGTAAAATGCAGGAGATATATCAATGACACTTCCTATAGTGGTTCAGTAATGATTTTCTTCAAAGACAATTCCACTTACAGCTTCAAAAAATCATTACAATTTCCAATTCGTAACGTTCCAGAATGAGCACACGCTAACATTAGAGATGGCAAAGTCACTGCATTGTAGCTGATATCACCATTGTCAACCATCGAATAGAAAACTTCCAGAGCCTCTATAGAAAATCCATTTTCTGAGATATTCCAATAATTGAGTTCCGAGAAACCACATCCTTTAAAGTCATCCCATCAAAGACCTTTTTGGACATACTCAATTCACCACAATTAGCATATGCATCCATCAAAATATCTTCAACTCCTAGATCCCCATCAAACCCCCTTTTCAACACCATCCCATGAACACCCTCAGTAATTCTCTTTTTCGATGCACGAGCAGAAGCTGATAGAACTGAAAGTCTGAAACCAGGACAACTGGATCTATTGAAGCATCCCCATCAGTCCCATATTTACTTACCTCAATTAAAAACTGTTTGAAAACTGATAATGCTTGGTGGGCACTGTCATTTTGAACATAACCAGCAATCATGGATGTCAATGAGACTACATTTCTCTGAGGAATATCATCAAACAGTGTCCTAGCATCTCCCAATTCACCGCACCTAGGGTAAATGTCAATCAGAGCAGAGGACACAAAGATATCAAACTCAAGGCCAAATATAAAAGCCTGCTGGTGAGCTTGCTTGCCTGAGGGAAGGTCGAACAAAGTTGAACAAGATTTGACAGTGCAGGGGAAGGTGGACCTGTTTGATACGAGAGAGAGCTTTCTCATAGACAAAAATGCACGGAGAGCTTCAGTTGAGTCACCAATCCGAGCCAAGTCAGCAATGACTGAGTTCCAGGATGAGAAATTGGTTTTGTCCAAATATTTATTAAACCATATGGTGATATTCGGATTGGAGCTGGGGTTTAGGTTGGTTAAAACCGAATACATCTACAGAATCTAACATGAACTGTCATTAGTAAGAGACTCATAATTTAAACCTGACCAATGTCAATAGGGGACTTCATAGAATAACCTTTTGATCAATACTCAGATAGGAAATGGGATGAAAAAGGATCATCCAATTATACACAAATGTCAATTATTTTCAGTGACTCTTTTTTCAACTCATTGAAAGCAACGAAATTATAGCCAACAAATTTATGCCCAAAAGATGTTTCTCAGCTTTGGAAAATAAAATGCTCCAATTATCATGGAGGTCGAATTATTGTTCGTCAATCATCAGAAGAGCAAATAAACTAATAGTATGAAAGAAAACTGGAAAAAGCTTTTACAGAGCTAGAAGGAAAGAACTGACCTGCTTGTTGTGTTTGTTGACGTCAATAGAAGTAACGGCCACCGGACGTAATGGCGTCACAGGAGACCTGGGTACATGGGTAAATTTGGACTAGAAATTAATCATCGTTCAACTTATGGAGGGTTGTCAAATCGGGTCACACAGGTCGGGTTAGACCTATCTGTGTCAAACTGTCAATTCGGTGTATTAAGTGATTCGCGAATGCCCGATCCATCTTTTAGTAACCCAAATACGAATTGGTCTATAAATAGAGGTGTCAAATAGGATCAACACGGCACGTTCAACCCGTTAAACATAAAATAACATTCATGATAGTAATCATTTGTTTTGTTAAAGGATGATAACAACGGTATCCTTTTTGTTGTGTAGCATATCCCATAAAAACACAACGTATTGCTCGTTAACCAAAAAGAATAGCACTGCACGGCCCATAGCCCTCGGCCAGGAACGGGTTGAATCATGCCTGCACACGAAGCCTTATTGTTTTAAAAATTAATTAAAAAAATAATAAATAAATAATTTTTTTTACATTTAATGAAAATTGGACATAATTTATGGATTTCTATTAATTTATCAAATGAAAGTTGAGGGTTCAACTTTCATTTTTAACTTTTTAAAACATTATTAACAATTTTTAACTAAGTAAATATATAATAAAAATAAAATAAATGGATCATGGGCAGTGTCAGCCCATTAAGCATAGCATGAAATGTCAAAGCCTACGGGCCGAGAATTAAGGCATGACACGGCCCATATACGAGCTAAGGGTCGATACGATAAGTTAGCTAACGGGTCATGGGCAGGCACGACACCTTAATTTGATGGGCTAGATCGAGCCGACCTCGCCTCTTTGACACCTTTAACTATAATACTAGTGTACTACTCTTTGATACCGTTTAATTAATATTTACATAATTTTTTAATTAATAAGAAAAAAATTTAGAAAATATTTACAGTAAAAAAATAATTTGTAACATAAAAACGTTAAAACATTATAAATATAAAATAAAATAATATTTATGAATTTTATATAAATTTTTTATAAAATGGATAATAATTATCTCATATATTGAATTTTTTTTTTACGAAAGATTGATCGTCTTGTCTTATAGGACGATCGGTTCATGTTTTTTTTTTTGTCCTTTTTTTTTAGTGTTTGTGATTTACATTTTTAAATTATAGGCCGTGGCATAATGGCAGAGGATTATTTGAAGGTAGTGTTTATAAATTTAGGGTCACATCATTCATTAAATTAACCTATGTCTATATGCTTCATCAAAATGAAAGAAGTGCATTTATCAAGATACAAATTACTAATTCGACTAGTATAAATTCTCACTTTTTATACTTTTATTTTTGTTCATTTTCTATTTAATTTTTTTTTATCAATTTTAGTTAATAATCATATTCCTTGTGTGAAGTGTGAATCAAATTATATTATATACATCCTGTTATTTACGGACAGCTCATGAAAGTTATTAATTGAAACGCATAATGCATGAACATGTGTATGTTATCATACATACACTAGTATTAGGAGATAAAGATCCTAGAGACCTTAATTCTTGACGATTATATATATGTCGTGTCATAATGTAACGCATTCGAGTGAAATGTAGTTGTGGGGTCATAAATGTAACACATTTTTCATTTAATCTGCCTTGCTTAATATTATAAAGATTATAAGATTATATCAAAAATTTTTTTTTTTTTTCTAGAAAAAGTCAATATATCAGTTTAAGTTAACCTTAATAGAGCATAAATTAAAGCTTAGATTGTTTTATATGTGCTCAATAAAAATTTTAGTTTTAATTTTAATAAATTTGATTATTAGCAATGACGGACTCATGCATGGGCTATCCCGGGCTTGAGCCCGGTAGCCTTTTTAATTTTTAATAAATATTATTAATAATTTTATAAAATACAATATATTATTTATTATTAAAATTCTACAAATAAACATAAATTAATACACCATTTTTTAGTCTTATATTATATGCAATTTTATAAATTAATACACTATATATTATGTTTTTTAGTCTGTTGCTTATTGCTGCATCAGGTCAAAGTTTTTAAAAAAAATATTAAATATTCAAAATATTTGTACTTAAACTTTCAATCAAATTAATAAATATATGTTATATACTCTTAAAAATTATAATTTTTAAAATTTTGATCAAAAAATATCGTATAATTATTAATTTGAGTGCCTATATAAATATAAATTTGTATATATTTAATATTTTTTTTTTTCATAAGAGTTGACTATTATTTCCTTAAATTTGTTGAACCTTATTTAATAATTGATGGATTTTATGAAGTGTCGTCGGAACAACTTAAATAAATTTTTTGTTTGCCTTTTAAATTTATATATATATTTTTTCTTTTTAAGTTTATATTTTTTTTTTTTGGTTTTTAAGTTTATATTTTTTTTTGTTTGCTTTTTAAGTTTGTATTTTTTTTTTGTGCTTTTTAAGTTTATATTTTTTAATATTAATTATAAATTTTGATATTCTAAATAATTTTTTTTTAATATATATTAGCCCACCTAAAATTTTTTTTTTGGTTCTGTCCCTGATTATTAGTACATTTAAATTAATTTTTTTTACATTGTAACTTTTGATCTTTAATTAATAATATTTTATTTTCTAAAAGGAATAAGTTAGTAAGGGCTACAATTTTTTATTTTTCAAAGAAAACAATATTTATCATTAATTGAAACTTCTTAAAAAAAAGAGAGAGAGACAAAGAGAAAAGACTAAAATTTAAACTCCTCACAATTAGAGTTTTTTTAGATAAAAAAACACATGTTACTTGAAAAGAAAGATTGGCGAGTCTTATGCTAGATTATTCGGTGAATCACCACAAATTAGAGTTACATGTAATAAAAGAGATCTACAATATAATCAATGATTAAAATATATATTTATGATAATATCAATATTTTAAGTTTAGCAAATCTCTCTAAAAAAATTAGAAAAAAATTAAAAAATAATATTAATAACGATGAGAATTTTTGTATAAGTCTATTTAAACAATTATTAAAATTATATATAGGTAAAAGTTTTTATGTTAGTGTCAAACAAAATATGTAAGTATAGAAGATATTATGAATATTTTAATTTAGGAATTTTTTGTTGTATTTTTGTTAGGTATTCATCAATCATCATGTTGTGTTGTGTTTCTTATTTTTTTTGCTGGTGACCAACGAAATAAATACGTGAAATAGAGGCCAGATGATTCAGATTTAATATAAGACTCATATCGATTCACGACGTCGTTTTCGATACGTGAATTTACGTTTTTGTCCTCACTCATTAATTTCACTACGTACTCTCTGGTTCTTCCCCCTCACCTCTGGTTCATTCGTCGTCGTGCATTACGTTTTGAGACTTTCTCATCTTCCAATTCCTACTCTGTTTTTTATGGTGTTGTGATTCTCTCTTTCAAATGTTCAATTCCTTCCTGGATTCTAAGAACCCCTTCCTTTTGAACTTGAAACGGGGTAAGACCCATTTAACTTATACTATATTTGTTCATTAATTTTTTTTTTACTTAGTAACAAATTTATGATGATCTGCAATAAAAGTAAATGAAAAAGTATGTAAATGATAATATATCCAATGTTTTTAAATGTATAGGTATGTGGGTATGGGTGAATATGATGAATTTCAACTTTTCTATTTCTTCGTGAAATCTGAGAAAAACCTTCAAAGGATCCTCTCTTGTTATGGTTAACTAGTGGCCTTGGTTGCTCTGTTTTGTCTGAAACGTTGCCGCCTCTTCTGTGTAAACTATTCTGTACATGTACAGAATAAAATCTGTACAGAATAACCTTCAAAAACCTTCAAGATTTTTTATGTATCATGTACAGAATAAAAATATTATTCTGTACCATGTACATAAACTTGCATTCACATTCAAAAGTATTTGTTATAATTTTAAGATTTTTTTTTTGTAACATGTACAGAATAAAGAAGTTATTTATGTACTCTATACAGAAATAACATTTTTAGTCTGTACATGTTACAGAAAAAATCTGCATACCAATGTTACAGAAAAGTTATTTACTCTTTTCTGAATTTTGATACAAATCGCTCTTATCAGATGTTCTTCGTTTTCTTTTTAACCTCCTGTCTCTCTCTTACTCGATGTATCGTTCATCCAAGGAATTAGCCTCAAAAATTCTGTATTTTTTAATTCAACGGAGAGACTAGATGATGAAGGAGACTCCACGTGGAAGGCCCCCCAATTAACAATCAACCACGGTATTTTGTATGTTTTTCTAAGGGCAAGTTTGTAAATGCACACTTTAAAAAAATTGCAAAACGGTTCGTATTTGTACCAAATCATACTATTTTTGTCCAATTTACCGCTAATATAGTATAGACTCTATATTAGTCCTGAACTCGGTGACTAACTGTACATATGTTTTTATATTATAAAATATTTAAATTATTTTTAAACTAT
This sequence comes from Elaeagnus macrophylla, assembly GCA_029378325.1. Taxonomy (NCBI): domain Eukaryota; kingdom Viridiplantae; phylum Streptophyta; class Magnoliopsida; order Rosales; family Elaeagnaceae; genus Elaeagnus; species Elaeagnus macrophylla. The sequence continues at coordinate 17,761,754 of CM055642.1, forward strand.
TTAAAAAATACCTTTATAAAAATAAAATAATTAACATTTAACTCTTAATAGTAAATAATTTATCGGTTATGATGTGATCACAGGTTGAATATAAGTCCTCCTTATAAAAAAAATACTTTTTATATAATCATGCAAAGATTAATCTATGTTAAATAATTATTCAATCTCATAAATTTTATAATTAATGTATATAATAATTTAATGCAACTATTCCGAAAAACTTTTGACCTTCTCCTATTTTCTAGAAAAGACATTCCCGCAAGAGGTATCCTTTTGTTGAAAATGATAAAACTGAACCAGGAAAAAATATTGAATATTTTAGCTGGCAACTACAATAATTTAAACAAATAAAAAAAAGGAAAAGAAACAAGATGCATTTGCAAACATAACAAAAGGTGGAAGGATAATGAATTTGAATTTTGTATTTTATTCAAACTTCGATCGATATTATTGGACTTAACAAAAGGCTGGAGACCATGAGACAAAGGCATCGACTAACAGAGATCTTGTGCATTATATAATTTTGGAGCCTTTTCCGACTGTTGAGTCTTCCCAAAGCGATTCCCTGTCACTTCCTACTTAAAATATTTGATTTTTTTTTTTTAAAATGAGTAAATTCATAACTCTCCAAATTTTTAAAATTGAAAATTTAAATCTACGAATTATTTATTTTTTTGAGTCATTATTTTAAAATAAATGAATTAAAAAAATAGCTAGTAGAAGTAAATATTTTGGCAAAAAATTATACAATTTCATCTGAAAATTTAAGTCACATGTACAAAGTATACAAAGGCGAATAAAAATAATTGTTATAATTTCACGTGCCACATGCACATAACTATTTAAAATTTTCAATTATATTGATAATTTTTTTTTGTTGAAATTTAAAAAATATTTTAATAATAATAAATAGTTAATTAAAACAAAAAAAAAATGTTAAAGATAATAAATTAACTTTCTTTTACATAATATTTATGATTAAATTAACATTTTGTCCTTCTTACATCAAACTATAATAACAAGTTTATGGTCTTACTCTAACGACGTAACATTCATGAGTTCCTCGTTTACCAGGGTAATTATGATTAATCACTCTTGAATTTTGCATAAATATCAATAAACTTAAAAATATTATCAAACTCCTTTAATATTACACTCTTATATATCACAAAAATTTCATAAATATAAATTAATTTGGCAATCAATTCTACTATATCATGTTAGAAATTATTGGTTATTAATTTTTCTAAAAATTTAAGTTATTAAGAGGAAAGTCAACTAAACTTTTATACATTCATCACTCCCCCATAAGTGTTGGCTCTATGCACCATGCATGTCAAACACTTGCAATTTGCAATTTAATAATTGGGATTACTAGGCTTTAAACGCAAAATTCTAGTTCTGATACTATGTTAAAATATAAAGCATAATGAAATATAAATATAAATATAAATATAAAATAGATAAAAGAATAAATGTATAAGCTAAAATAATTGATAATCAAAGTAGGTTGAGAAGAGAACCAAAAAGTCAAATAAAGACATTCTAATTCTCATTTATTCATAATACTGAAGAACTACATTGATATTTATAGAAATAATAAGCTAAAATTTTAATCATAATAGGACTCTAAATAAGACTCTGAACTAAAGGAAAATATTAGAATAATTATCTAATATTCTAATCATAAAAGTTTCCAACACTAACAAGGAAACTAATTATTAATTTAATATTCAACTTATCATTTAAAATATATCATAAATTTATAATATTTAAGATATTTTTTCTTAATTCAATTCGTGTTCACATAACAAATATTATTAACCTTTAATCTTCTATTAGTAAATGATTTCATAATCACTTCATCATCACATATTTTTAACTTTAATTTTAATTAATAATTAATAAATCAATATTTTATGTATACAATAACTTGATGCATATAGTATTACTTAATATAATGAGCAATACATGGTTGTCCTATAAAAAAAACAGGTCGACTTATTATGAAAAAAATCAGGCAAAATTTTATAGGATGATTATTAACCATCTTTAAAAAATTCTTATAAGATGGTCAGTAGCCATCTTATATGTTAGTATATAAGACGACTACTAGCTATCTTATAAGAAAACATATATAAATTTATATACAATGTTTTTATTTGTAAAGTCTTTCTAATTTGTATTCAAATAAAGAGTTTAAAAAGTTTAAGAAAAAAAAGTGCTCTTGGAGTGCTAGGAAGATGGAAAATTATTTAGATTCATTTGCTAAAGTAGTTACTGCTTATAGCTCTCATGTAAAGTCTAGTATGTAGTTAAATGTTGAGTATTTTCTTTTTATTTCCTCTCTTGATGAAATTATTATGTGTTAATGAGTTGTTCTTAGTATTGGTGAGTCTTTAATGGATTTTTGAGTTGTGATTCTGATCTTGGAGGATTTGAGTTACAAATGTTGAAGAATGTAAACCTTGACCTCTTTGTTGATGTTAAGTGGTATTATTAGTAGTTTTTATTATAGGTTTTGGGTAGTTTCAATAAATGTAGAATTTTATTGGGCTTTTTTTTTTAATAAACTTACCTTCCTTTGCTTGGGGGTTTATTTATTTTCTTTGTTATTCTCCATTGTTTCGTACCCCAATAGCCATTTTTTTGGTAAAAATTATCTTGTTTATTTGTTTAAGTAAATGCTATTATTCATGCTTTAGTTTATGAAAATTGAAAATTTTTGAGTGTTTTTGCTTCTAACTAGTTGTGGTATCATATTTACTATGTGTTCTAATATAATTTATGTGGGCTAATAATTTGTTAGATATTTGTGCATTTGATTGACTATTTAACTTTTGAGACTTTACTTTTTGGACCGGCTACAAAAAGTAAAAAATAAGCCAAAGAACCTGTATTTCTTAAGATGCTTGATTTTAATTTATGATTTGATTAAATAATTAATTTTATAATTTTATAGATTCATAATATTTATGTATGTATCATGATGAAGAATATAAAATTAACATATTTGTGAACAAGTTTAATAAAATGACGATTTCATTGTGTCTCATGGTTTCATATTGAAAATCGAAAGTGTTATATTTTTATATTAATTTAATTTTGTAAAATTATAAACTAATACAATATTATAACATGAATTATTAACATGTAAGAATTATTGGACATTAACTGTTGTTAAACTTGTATATATGTATGTACTTTTAAATGCTGATGCTTTGGATATATATTATGTAATGAAATTTATATTTGTACCTGTTATATACAGATTTTTATACTGGATGATTAAAAGCAAAAAAAAAAAAAAAAAAAAAGACTTCATTGGATTGTCATTGATTGTTCTATAATTTTTTTTTTTATAAATCAATCAATAACTGTCATATTTGTTTAATTCTTTTAAGATAAACGTTTATAAGATAATCACTGATTATCCTACTCTTAAGTCTTAATAGCTAAGTTAGCTACCATCTTATATAGCTTTTTTTTATAGTAGTGTAGCCCTTTATTCATGTGAAAAAACAATGGACCTTAAAATTATAAAATATTAAACAATTAGTATAATAAAATTGGAAACAGTTCACAACACTTGGCAGATAGATTCTAGTTGATTGGTCTTGGAACATGATAATGGCTTTTCTAGTTTTCACAACACTTTGTTTTGATTGGGGATTTGCAGTGATCTAGGTAAAAATAAAGATGAATTGATCAACATGCTTATTTTGATATCTAGCTCAATAAAGTAAATGTTAAAGTTGTGGGAAGCAAATTCTACTAATTAAATGCATTTGTGTGAAACTTAATTTTGATAAAATAAAATTCAGCTTAATTAAATTATTACATTATTTAATAAAATAGAAAATAAATTAAATTTTTTTAAAAAATATTTGTTACTATTTTATATTTTATTAACATAAAATACAAAATAGTAACAAATATTACTCAGTTTGCTTAGTTTGCTTAGTTTCAACTCACATGAGTTATTTCTTAGTTTGCTTAGTTTCAACTCACATGAGTTATAATATTACTCAGTTTATTTAAATTTTATATGAACTAAGTGGTTTGAACTTACTTTTAAAAGAGTTAGGACTAACTTACTTACATTTTAAAAAAAATAAAACAAAAATTAAAAATATTATAATTTTGTTTAAAACAAGAAAAAAAAAAAAATATCATTCAAGTGCATTTTTCAGAGTGGTGCCATTATAGTAAAAACTAAAAATATAGTATTTTATATTTTTGTTCTTGTTTTAAAAAATATAATATTTTTACCGACATATATTTTTGTCAAGCAAATGTTCAACTCTAATAATTATTAATTCAATTCACTTTAAATTGAGCGAGCTGAGAGAGCCAAACTTATTTAACACCACTCAATTAATGTATGTTGCTTATGTAAATATGTAATATTTTTGAAATGTATAGAAGGGTAAAAAAGGAAATTCATAATTTTTATATAAAAAAAAAAAAAGGAGAGAAAAGCTAAATAAATTAACCATGTACTTCCAATAAAATACAAAAAGAGGGGGATAAAAACACAAACCCCCAGAAACTCACTCAAACTCAAAGTGCTCTGTGATCAGTATCAGCCCTCCCCTTACCCCATCAAATCCATCTGATATTTACTTACAATCAGTCAACAAAAGAGTTCAGAAACTCAAAACCCTTCCCTTTGAATCATCAATACTGAAACAAACAATTAGACCCCCCATTATTAATTATCATTATTACTACTGCTGCTAAATCAACTGCTTAAAATCTTCCAAAACATTGTCCAATGGTATTTCTCCCAAATACCCATTAGTCTTCTCAACCCATTGATTACTGCCATTATCATAATCTTCATTATTTCCATAATTAACCATCAGTTTGTGCTTATTAATCTCTTCAAACCCATTTGAAATATCATAGCTCTGAAAATTCCCAATTTCTTCTTGCTTGATCTCTCTGCAATTGTAGCAAATTTGGTTGCAACTGTCAGATGAAGTAGTACTACAACTTCCTTCACTTCCAAACAGGACTAGATTGTCTTTATTGAAAGGATAATAATAGTTTATGGAACCAAACAAGTTGTAGTCTTGGGTTTGAAAAAGAGAGGAGTTGGTAGTTAAAGAACTGGTGAGGTTTGAATAATTGGATGACAATGACATGTTTGAATCAATGCCTAAGAGAGATCTAGCTGTTGGAGAGTAATAGTAAGAATTGCAATAGTCCTTGTAAAGTGGTGATGAAAGTGACTCTGAATTTGAAAATACTTGGGTTTGATTGGACGAAGCTGATGTACATTGAATAGGTAACAATTTCTTTTGGGCTTGATGAGGAACATTAATTCCCATAAGTTTCTTCTTCAGCTTTGTGTTCCAGTAGTTTTTTATATCATTGTCAGTCCTTCCTGGCAATTCTGAAGCTATAATTGACCACCTGTAATTTTTGTTAAAAAAATTTACATTAGCTTCAAAGATTAATGTACTTTTATGCCAGGTTAATTAGGGTCACGGTCTGTTTCTATTTACGAGTCTTTCTGGAATAACTTCTTCTTTTAGTTGAAAGTTGTTTCAAACGAATTATAGCGTTTTTAAAGTGTTTAACGGTCTCTATTAGAAGCGTTTTGAAATTTTTGATAAGCATTTGTATTTTTAAGAATAGTAAGTAAAATTTTAGAGAAGTAATTAAAGTTGCATGCTCATATTCTAAATAAATTATAAAAATCACATTCCAAATCACTTTAAGTAATTTCATGTCAAATATTTTAATGCTTTTTTAACACAGCTTTTAAGAAAAATACATCTAAACTAGTTGTATAAGATCTTGCAAAACCTAAAAAATACTTAAGGATCAAACATGAAAGAAATTGTCATAATTTTGTCGTTGACATTCTTCAATCAGAGAAGACTACTGATTAACAAAACAAAGGTCTTATGAGATATAAAAAAATTATTGGTATTAAAAAGGAAAATAAAAATAAATTAACTAGCTACTAAAATGTTTAGAAATTATAAAAGTTAAAAATACTTTTAACAAATTCACCTGCTTCCAATGTTAGCATACAAAGTGCATATTATTCTGTCTTCCTCATCTGTAAATTCTCCATGTTTAATGTTTGGCCTCAGATAGTTAAGCCATCTCAATCTGCAGCTTTTTCCACACCTCTTCAGACCTGTTTCAAAATAATAATAATATTAAGTGATTATAAAGAAAGACAAATAGGAAATTGAAGTAGTTTTGGCACATGAATAATAATGTTAATTAATTACCAGCTTTTTGAGGCAGAGCAATCCAATTGCCACCAGTTCCATATTTGTCTATGTAGTCCTTAAGCTTTGAGTCTTCTTCAGGAGACCAAGGACCTTTCTTAACGTTTGCCTTATCGCAACAAGGAGCTCTTCCCATCTTTCTCTCTCAGGTCTCTTTGTGGCTTCTTTGTTAGTGAAATGGAGAGAAATTAAGAACTTTTATTGTATGATCTTTGTTTTGGTTATGTCTCTCAATAAACTTCTAGAGGAACCAAAGGTCTCAAAGTTTCAAATGAAGTTTGATAAAGAGAGGTGGCTAATGGGTTATAAATAATAGAAAAATGTTTCATATAAGTTATGCATGTATATGTGATGTATCTTGATAATTCATCAAATATAATATTATTACTACATATATGTAAATATATATATATATATATATATATATATATATATATATATATATATGTAAAATAATCAATAAAAAATTCTTTAATTACATTATCTATAAGTCAATAAAAATAAACATTTACAGGAGAAAACTCATGAAAAAGAAGTTATTATATATATTTTAATATTATTGAAGACATACATAAGTCAAAGTTATAAAGGGCCATAATAACGAAAGAGTTTCTAAAATCAAGTACTAATTAGCTAATCTCATCCAATCCTCATATCATAACAACGTCACTTGGTTCTCTTCTCTTAAAAGAAACCACCCAAAAAGTCTTCCTAAGTTGAAAGACTAAAAAGGGGTAATACTTGTAAAATCGGTTCTATATAGGTTTAATCTATACAACATATATTGTTTTCAAACAGTATTAATGGCTACATTAATTTTACAAGGTTGCTTCTATTTGAAACTATTCAATGGATAAAATTAACTTAAATTAACAAAGAAACGTTAACAGGCACATATAATGTTTTATTTATTTATTTTTCCTTCTATAAAGGCACAAATAATTATTGCATAAAAATGTTGGAAGATATATATATAATTACTTTCAGATGGAACATTATTTTCATTAAAGAAATTATATTGGAAAATTTTCATAAAATAATACTACTAAAATTTATACCAATAAAAATAATACTATAATAATATTAAATGAGTTTAATTGACCGGAGTTCAATATTAAACTAATTTAATTAGTCATAATTTTAACATGAATGATATCCAATTAAAGGACATCTTTGAATGTAAAATTAATTTTTCGGGGTTGGGATTCTCTTGGGTGACTATTTTTCGCATACATATAAATTAGTTGATATTTAATTAGATACATTATATTTTTTTTAAAAATTATTACACTATTTATATAATTGTAGTTGGATTTGAATCATAGAACATCTATATATCTACATGAGTTTTCATGTTATTGAGTTACAAAACATTATCTTTGTTACTACTAAAATGTCACACATTTAAAAAAAATAATGTTACGATAGAGTTAACAAGAATTATGGGTATATCCACCCATTGCATGCTACAAAATTTACATAGTCTTCTCCGAACACAAATAAGGTTAAATAGGCATTGCAAAATACAAGTGACACAACATTGTATATAATATAATTAAATACATGAAAAATAATAGGTGATATAGCATTTTTGAGACAAATATCGACAAGTTTTATGATTGTAAAATTTGCAAATAGTGAATATATAAAAGAAATTATTCTCATTAAACGGGTAGACAATTTTCTCTAATAAAAATTATTATTTTTACATCATTTTTTTTTTGTCTTTATCTGACTATGCCGATTACATGGCAAGTTGAATTTAGAGAACATAAAGAAAAGGAAAAAAAGAAAAACGGGTTGAACAGATAGAAGTGACTTTAAACCATTGAAGATCAGGCCAACCATCTTTCTCAAAAATATATAAAATAAATTAACATATCATGATGCTGGCTCTATATTTATTATATGTAGTTTCAAGATTTATTCATTGCTTGACCTCAAGTGACGATATATATTTATCACTCAATGTTTGCTTGAAAAGTACGTTACTTGGTAAATTTTTAATTAGACAATCAATTACTTTACTAATTTTTTTACCATACAAAATGGGATCGTTAATTTACATTCCATGCCTCTTTATTTTGTATAACAAAAGAAGAGTGGGAGGTTCTCGTAGTATCTGTTGCTAGGATCTTGAATATTGAGAGTAGTACTTTAATTATTAACAAAACGATATATAAGTTTTGTATTTATTTTTATAACAATTCAATTTTAATAATTACAGCTATTAAAAAGTGAATGTGGAAGGACAATGTCATTTTTTCATTTTATTTTTTATATTTTTTCAAATACATTAGATATCAACTGTCTTCAATCAAATAACATGTAAGCAAAAATTGAAGAAAAAAGTAAATAAAATATATAAAATGGTGATATGTTCTTTTGTAGTTATTTTTGAATAATATTACAGCTAAATTGTTATAAAAATAAGTATTATTTTTAAAATAAATATGAGATTTTTATTGTTGCCATAATCTGACTCTAGTACAATGAATTAGTGTTGTAAACTCATGAGTGATAAAATAATAAAACTCAACTCTGACCAAAATTCTTAATTTATCAAGTAAAAAAAAAGCATCAAATAACAAATTAATATTATATTTTATTAGATGTTAAATAAAAAAAAAATATTAAAATAATTATATAACTGTTTAATAAAGCAAAATTAAGTTTATTATGACAGAGAGTGGATTGATAAAGTATATAAAAACATTTTCCAGTTTTATTTCTCAGGGAAAACTCCTTTACAAGATTGACTTGTTATAACTCCAAGAAAAAAGTCACAATAAATCTGAATCATTTTGGTCATGAAAGAACATGACCACACATATGATGATTACATATTTCAAGAACCATCATAATTTCACTGCACTTCTGGTAGTCAGCTAGCTCTGCAAGTGTATGTATGAGATGAACAGTAAGGCGACCGATGATATGAGTGATCAATATATAGAATCAACTTTATCTACCATCAAGGAGAAAAAAGTAAAAAAGGGCCCTTTCTTTAAATTGATGGTATTATTTAGTGCCTATTTTTAAATTCCTTTCAATTTAATTTTTATAAATATATTTTATTATTAAAATTATATAAATAAAAAGTATATTACAATAAAAATATTTAAAAAAATTACATTAGAAAATATTAACATATCTCATATTTTTATCTATTTATTTAACTTCCTAAACTAAAACCAAAATACCACCCTCCCTCTTAACTAACCATTCCACATAATACATATTTATTTTGAACAAATTTAGCTACCAAATCAATGGACAGTATTGAAGACCTAATTTTGTTATTTTATTATCAGCTTGTTAGATTTCTCAACTTTAAGTGTTATATTGAATTTTTTTTTTTAGTAAATATACAATTATGTTTATTATTGATATTAAATTTGTTATTCTTAAATTTTAATAATGTAAAGCATTTTATAATTATTTTTGAAGCAATAGACTATGTAAATATTTGCTCAATTTAAATGTAATACAAATTTTAGTTATTTTAGCAATGAATATTATTGTTGGTATTTAAAATTGGTATTGAATGCGGTCAAATAATAAAACTAAATTAAGTTTATTCATTAGTTTAATATAACAAAAACATGTTTACAAATTTGTTTCAATAAAAACAAAAAAAAAACAAAAATTAGAGCTACCATGATTATCCTTCTATTGATAAAAAATATGCAATTTAGATAGTTTTATTAGTTAGAGATAAATGACTTAAGAAGAGAAATACAATTTAGATAAAGAGAGAGTTAGGAAAAAAGAAAAGTTATTCTAATTTAATGGAAAGAAAAATTTGATAGAATAAGAAGAAGTTAGAGATGGAGTGAACTTTTTAAATGATCAATATACCTTTAATATATATTTTACTAAATAAAATATAATAAAATATTATGCTGTAAAGTCAAATTGTCCTTCAATAACCCTTTTTTATGAACAAATAGGCCTAAAAATACATTTTGTAAACAAGGGTATTAAATGGTCCTAATGGCTTAAACTATGAAGCTAATTTAAAAATGACTAAAAAAAAGTAAACCATCGTAAAAATATGATATGTAATATAATTTTGGGTAAATGATACTATCAGTCACATAGCCTTGGATAAATGAATAGTTTAGTTTCATAACTTTCAACTAGAGTAGTTTAATCTCATATATTTGTAATAAGATAAATTTTAGTTCCAAAAATTTCAAAAAAAAAAAAAAAAAAGGACTCAAATTTGTAAATAATTTTTTTTATTATCACTACTCTATCATAACCTTTTATTTTATTGTTTAATTTATTTTTTATTGTCAAATAGTCCGATAACATATGACTATAAATTCTAAAGTGATGTTCCAAGCATTTATAGTTATTGTTACATAAAACTTATATATATGTCATAAAACTTTGATGTGTGTGTGTTTATTATGTAAATTTTTACATTACTAGATAGTTTTTCTCTTTTGTTAATTATATATCTTAATTATTACAATTAAATAATTTGTGTAAAAAATTAAGATCATTGATCCTATATATATATTATAACACATAAGGGACATCCTAAAAATGGGATAAGTGATTTGTCTCTATTCTACTCTCCCTCTAAATTCAACCGTTAATATCATATTGAAAACCGAATTACTTAACAAGTTTCTAAAACAATTCTTACAAATAACGTGAGATAAGGGATATGAGCTAAATTTGTGATATTATTATTTCTTTTTTATGAAAAATGTGCGAGATAACAACAAAATTAATTTTTTATTAATTTTTCGTTAAATATAATAAAATAATATTGTATTTAATACATATATGTTTAGAAGTTTTAATAGTCATATATGTAATAAAATAACTTGTAATTAAAAAAAAATTACTCTTAACTTTTAATTTAAACAAATTTATTGATGAAATTTAAACAAAATTTTTATTATATAATATTCATTATTATATTTATTAGAAAATGAAAAACAATTTGTTTGATTAAAAATAATATTTTTATAGATGAAAAAATAATTGTTTAAGTAAAAAACTTGACTAATTTTTTTTTCTAATTAAGAATTACTTTATTACATAAAAATTTATCAAAAAATATAAACATATAATATATGTAATATTTTATCATTAAAAACAAAAAGAAAAAACTTGGGCGACTCTCATATTATAATCATAATAATAACTTTCTTCTTTTCCTGGGTTGGTAGCTAGCTAGCAAGCTAATGTCTTTATATATATAACTTGTAAATTAGGCAAACAAACCTCATAGCCACAGGGGTCCCTTGGATGGCGCTAGCACATTTCCTTACCTGAGGATTCTTTAATTTGGCCTCTGCTGGACTAGCTAAGAGGTCTCTATTTATGGTCTAGGTAATAGCCGCTGGATTTTGTAGACATACTTATGGCTATGTGTATTAGACACTCGTAAGTCATATCGTACTCACCCTTTAGTTTATTTTGGACCGTACAGACACATATACGTGTGGTTCTTGATATTACATTTTTATTTTATAAACTTAAAAAAAAAAAAAAAAAAACCCCCCAATTTTCTGAAGAAATGGATATTAATATTTAAAAATTATTAGCTGAGTTGAAACAAACGGTTTTTTTAACTTTTTTTTTTCTTCTTATTTATATTTTGGTTCTATTGCTTTTTTTTTTTTTCTTATTATAATTTGGTATATTAGTTTTTTTGTTTTCACATTTTAATCAATTTTTTTATGAAGTCATTTTATTTACTTTGAAATTTTATAATTTAATTTAAATTTGAGAACAATGTTCAATACAACAAAACACAGTACATTATTTGAAATTAAAGTAAGTTTTAAGTGTTTAATGATCTACTTATAAAGTTCGGTTAGAGTAGATTATGGTTGAATCTACCAAAATTTAAGTCAATTTAACTTTGAAATCAATGCTACGTTGACTGTAAAATGCAAAAAAAAAAAAAAAAAAAAGGCCAATAATATGAAAATAATACATTAATGTCAAATTTCAAGTATTGTGATAAGATATGGTAAAAATTAGGGTCATTAATCATGTCTTAATGGGATATGATCAGTTAGCGGAAGAAGTATTTTAGAGCTGGGATGGGTTACAGGCAGTCCAAATTTTTTTTATACTATGTATATAAATCCACCATCTTTTAACTAACTAAAAAAAAACATACCAATCTATTCACTATTTAAAAGAGAAATTAAAAAATGTTCCTTTAAATAACCATTAACAAAATCTAATCTGTTTCCATAATATTAATCCTTCCTTTTCTTCATTTTACTAGCTGCTTAGTCTAAAAATTTCACTTATCTTCCCAGTTGTGTTACCATTTTGTCTCCCCTAGCCTCTTCTAAACTCTTACTAGTAGGTGGACTCTTCTTCTTGATAATTAGATGATACATAAGATGAACTCTACAAATCTTCACAAAAACAACAGAACCAACCATGATATTTTAGCAAGAAAATAATTCGAATTAGTTAATGTGGTCCAGCAAGATCCGCAACATCTTGATATATAAATTACTCCAGCCACTTGCAAGCGTTTTTGGTGTTGATTTTCTTTTCCAATCAATACAATTTGGGATATACACCAAGTCATTATAAAATTTGGGGAGAGTAACTCGGACCCATATATATATATATATAGAGTCAATTAAGGATCATGTGTAGAATTCTATCAAATTTTACTCATCTTTAAAAAGGTGATCACATATATACTCCATAATTTTACTTATAATTTAGTACAAGGATACAACAATAACAATATTACTATTATAAAATATAATATTACAGTCTAAAATTTTTGTAATAGAGTTGTTTTTAAAAAAAAAAAAAAAATAAAGTGGGTACTTTCTACGAGAGACAGTTTGGATATATACGTTTATGCATGATTCATTCACATATATTGTTTCATTGAACTCAATTTTCTGACTCTTTTATTGATATCCTTTTGTGTGTCTCTCTCTAAGAGATCATTGATACTCCATTTCCTCTTCTTTGCTTAATATATAACTAATTCAAAAGAAAGAAAAACATTTAACAAAATAAACTAAATGAGAACCACCCAATTTTCCTTAATATATTGCTTTTCAACTACTACATTGCTTTTTTTTTTTTTAAAATTTGTCAAATACATTGCTTTTCTTAAATATAATAATAAAATAAAAAAACCACTTCATTGCTTTTTTCAACGGAAAAGTTTTTATATGAGGTAGGTGTATACATAAATGGTGTATAACAACATCATTTGTTTGTTGATTAAAATGGGTTCCTCCTATGAAAAAAGTTAAATTGAAGGATTCACATGTCATTCATGCACATGTTTCGCGTAAAAATTTCTCTTTTCAATATAAGTATGAGTATCTGCATTAATATTAATATTAATATTAGTTTAAATATGTTAGTCAAGCGCTAACCGATGAATCTTTAACTTATTTACTAGGAGGACGTAGTTACAAACAATGTACAGCTCAATTAGAAAGCCGGTAGGTACCATGTATGATTACATGTGTAATATATCCAACTCAAAATAATACGTTAATAACATTTCCAAAATTGAACTGTTGTATAAAATATTCAATTTTTTCTTAAGTTTGTTTCGTTGTAGTACTTTTTCTCTCTCCAGTCTCCTCCATTAAAATAAAACTTTTTAATTGACAATTTATTTATTACTATAATAGGCATAAGAAAAATCCAATAATTTTCAAACAAGGAAAGGGACAGTCTTTATAAACAAAGAAACGATAGAGACACGCGTCACCATCTGCACGTATTGACTCTTGGAAAGCTACTCTTACTTCTATTATCTTACTTTCTCAATGGTTGGCGAGCTAAGGTTGAAATTTGTTCATTTCAATAACTAGATGTATAATTGGGAAATCACCTCCTTTAGCCTGCAGTTATAGGCTTATTCCCTGTTATGGTTTTTCTCCGGTCAAATCTCACCAACTCAACATACGCACAACATTTCAAAGCAAGATTAAAAAGGTAAATGATATATCAACTATCTAAAACAGAATACAAAATATCAAGAGCAAATTTATAGAGAAAAAAACTAGAACTATAAGAGGATTGACACACCCTAACACACATTGTTCTTGACTCAAACACACACACACAAGAGAAGAGAAACATATAGAAACCCTAAATGGCGTGAGAGAAAACAAAGAATGAAAATGAGAGATCCACGACCAAAACCCTAAAATAGGGTATAAATACATATAGTGTCAAATGACCAAATTACCCTTGAATCTTTAAGCCCATAAGCGCGTCTCAGCCCATGAATGTCCAAAGCTAAACCAAATGGATTCAATACAAGCTCAGTCCAAATCCAACATCCAAACCCAAGTACAATATATGAAATAATACAATAAGTCAAATATTAATACATTTAACATAACATATGTAAATACACAACACATGACATCAATAATAAGTAGAATTGTGTCTCCTAAATGCTCCTAGTACATTTATATATCACAAGAAATAACATTCTTACCTTGACAATAAGTGTATGCAATGGATGTACCTTTTAACCCTTTCCTTTCCTATCCTAATGCTTAAATGTAGGACACTCTAATCAAGTTCAAACAATACTTGAACTTGGCCATTGACAATGGTTTTGTTAGCATATCATAGGGGTTTTTCACTGTGGAGACGTTATCAATGTTGACTAACCCTTGTGTAACAATGTCCCTTATGAAATGCATTTTTACATCTATATATTTAGATCTATAATGAAATATGGGATGCTTAGATAAATGAATAGCTTATTGATTATCATAAAAAATAATATTAATTACATAAGAGGATACAATATCAAGTTGCCTGGTGAAGCCTCTCAGCCATAAGCTATAAATTTAACTTCTGTGATTGAAAGTGCCACAATAGACTATAAATTGGCTTTACATGAAATAGCATTCCTAAATACAGTAAATACATACATGTTGAAAGTGATCTCTTTTCGTCTTTGTGATCAGTAAAGTCAAAGTTGGAGAATCCTTGCACAATAGGGGTATTAGAAGAGTTACATTGAAACAAGAATCTAGTAATTACAATGCCTTTAATATACCTTAGAATCCACTTTACAACAATCCAATAAGGTTTTACTTGGGTTAAACATATACCTAATAACCACACTCACTAGTACAAACCAAGACATACATTAAGGTTTTAACAACATTAGAATATGGGACTCTACTCATATATTCTTTATCATTATTAGTTATAGGGCACTCCTTAATTTTCAGTTTAAAATGTGAACCTAAAGGGACGCTAACCCATTTTAAAACCTTTTCAAGATAAGATTGTTAATACAAACAATTTACCATCAAATCCGATTATATCCATCCTAAGAACTATTTTTGCAAGACCTAAGTCCATCTCAAATTCATTGTTTAACTTAAGCTTCAAACTGTTAATCTCAGTTTTATCTCTGCACGTAATCAATATATCATAAACATATAATAATAAATAAATAGGGTGAGAAACATTATTCAATTTAAAATAAACACAATTATCATAGTCAAACCTCTCAAATCCTATTTTAATCATGAATGTATTAGACTTCATATACCGATGCCTAGGGGCTTGTTTAAGCTCATACTAATATTTCTTAAGTAAACATACAAGGTTTTCATTTCTATGTTTCACAAATCTTTCAGGTTGTTTCATGTAAATTTTTTCATCCAAGTCACCATGTAGAAAAACAGTTTTGACATCTATTTGTTCAAGTAAAGTATCAAATTGAACAACCAATGGAAACAAAATTCTAATTGACATGAACTTAACAACAAGAGAGAAAATTTCATTAAAGTCAACTTCCACTACTACAAATTAAGCTTTATAGGATAGTTACGGACCGTCCTATAAGATTTTTTTTAAATTTTTGTTGTATTTATCCAGTATAGAATACCTTGCATAAAGCATTACGAGTAGGTGATATATGAAGAAAATTTCAAAAGAAACTCTTGTCTTTACTAAAAAAAATATAAATATTTTTCATAAATTGAAAAGAATAAAGTAATCTTCTATTTAAAAATTAAAAAAATATTATTCAATAAAAACCAATCTGTAATTCAAGATGCATACAGTGCATGGATATTCCATGCTAATATTTTCCTTTATCTGAGAAAGAGAAACAAAACTGCATAAGAATGCTCAATCTTTATCTATATAAATAATTGAAGCTTCCAAATCATTTGGGAAAGATAAAGATGAGTAGTGTGGAAAGATCTACCTGATATGAAGTTTTAAAATTTGTATTATTCCCACATAAAATTGACAGTTATGCCCCAAAACTTCGTGTTTGGTAGACAAGTAAAAAATTAAGAGATAAACAACTTCCTCAACAAATGATCAATATATTCATAGTTATCTTATCTAAATCCAAATGTATTTTTAGATGAGATTAAGATATATATGCATAAGAAATTTCAACAAGAACCTATAGAAAAATTCAGAGCAGAAAAGATAATCCAACAACAAATAGTTAAAGAAATAAACTAAACTTCATTGAGAACTAATTATTCTCTCATGGACTCTGTGAAATTTCATCTAAGTTTACCCTTTAAACATTTCCTAACTGTGAACTTTTATGACGGCATTGAAAAATTGTGGGATAAAAGTTTCAAAATATTTTTAAAAAATATGCTGTGAAATTAAGAAATTTTTTTAAATATGTCATTTTTATAGCCGTCATACTAGCCGTCCTATAAGAATTTTTTTTATAAAATTTTACCTAATTTTTTTCGTAAAAGCCTTCATATTTTTCTTATAAAACGACCACATACTCGAGACCGTTATATTTGGTTCTCACTCTATATTAGTAGCCGTCTTATATTATCCAGATTGTAGTGGTGTTTCTTTTTATGTGAAAAATCTTAAGCAACTAAGTTAGCTTTATATCTAGGTTTTTCAACACCTTTAATACCATCTTTTATTTTAAACAATCACCTACAATCTAATACTTTAATTTCTTTAGGCCTTTTAAAAAGAATCCAAGTTCTTTTTTTATTAAGAGAATTTAATTATTCATGCTTTGCATCTAACCACTTGCGTGAATAAACAACATCAACATAAGACTTAGGTTCATTATCAATAAAATCAACAACAAGAAATAAAGCATAAGAAATTAAATTAAGTTGACCAAAAGGAGTAGAAGACAAAAAAATGTGATGATGAAGTAAAATAATCATCATACCTTATTGGTGCCTTGATAGATATTCTAGTTCTATCTCTTTATAATTGGTAATTTAATAGTTTAGGAAAACTGCCAGGAGAATTAGAGGCATCCTTAGTAGATCCATCATCATCATCACTATTACCAGTCTCAATCTCAATGTTGGTATCTGTTTATTAGGGTGCTATAGGTACCTCTACCTCAAGCTCAGTACCATTGGTATGAGTCTGAGACGCTACACCTACCTTCACCTCAAGCTCAGTATCCCTAACTTTGTTTAAAATAGAATCAACAAAAGAATTTTTGTAAAATAATGACTCATTAAACACAATATTTGGATACTGACCTAGTGTACGGTAGGGGTCTTGAACTACTGACCTTAAGACCGTGCACCCTATATTTTACAAGAGATCTCTCTGCCCGTTTAATACCGAGCACTCAAATATCAAGGATTAGTCCATTTTCTACAAAGATACAAAATTCGACCAAATACTTGTTTTCAATTTCAACCGATATTCTTGTTTCATGTATAAATTACAGATGTACTCTTATTAGAAATGTAATACCTATAAATACTCAATAAAAGGCTATTGAGCCACAAGTGTTAATCACATCATTTATGGCTTTGTCTCTTATCTCTCTACTCTCTCTCTAAAACCTAATCTATCTCCCAACACACTACATTTCTACTTAGTATACATTAGATAAGAAGGACACCACAACTGATAACACTTAAGTCCTAGGGGAAACCCAACAAAATAACACTTGAGAGACCTAGCCTATAACTTACCTTGACAAACATGACTATAAGTAACACAATAAAAAGTTCTAAGGTTATCTAAGTTAACAGGCCTACCTGTCCATAACTCCTCTGGTGTCTTAAAATATAAGGGAAGGGCACCTATTCACTAAGTAAGTTGTGTTGACTGTATCAACCAAAAACCTTTTAGGCATGCTAGACAAGGATAACATGCATCTAACCCTTTGAAGTAAAGTCTTATTCATTCTTTTAGCTAACCCATTATGTTAGGGTATAACAGCTACATTCCTATGCCTACCAATCCCATGGTTCTTGTAATAATTGTCAAAGAGTTCATTACAAAATTTTAGACCATTGTTAGTTCTAAGTACCTTGACCTTTCTACCTAATTGATTCTCAACAAGTTCTTTCCTCTATTTAAAAGTTTCATCTTTAGTTTTGAGGGCAAAGTTCCACACTTTCCTAATGAAGTCATCAACTAAGGATAGAAAGTACTTATTCTCACTAAGGGATTGGATGGGGACAAGCCCCAAAGATCAGAATAAACATAGTTAAGTGCATGTTGTGTAGTGTGACTACCCTCAGAGAACTTGACCCTAGTTTGTTTATCAAAAATACAATGTTCACAAAACTTTAGTTTTTCTAAGGACTCACTACCAAAAGCTCCTTGCTTTGCTAACACAGATAGGCCATTTTCACTTTTGTGCCCTAACTTCCTATCAAAGGGTTGCACAATCTAGTAATTGTTCTAAATTTTTAACTACCTTATTACCTAAGATAGACCCTTGCAAAATGTAAAGACCACTGACTTAAATTGCCTTTAGAGTGACTAAGGAATCTTTTAGAACTCTTATAACACCTCTGTCAATCTTAACAGTGTACCCTAATGCATTTTGTACCTAGTGATATCAAATTCCTTCTTAGTTCAGGGATATATCTCACATCATTTAGAACCCTAACAATGTCATCTACAACTGACAACTCAATTAATCCTACACCGTTAACTTAGCATTTATAGTCATTACCTAAGAATACTCTACCTCCATCTTACTCCTTAAGCTTACTAACCCAATGCTTAAAAGGTGACATGTAAAAGGAACACCTTGAATCAAGAACCCAATCTATTTCAGACCTACAAGAACTCATTGTCAAAATCTCAAAACTCTCTTAACCCTTAGAAACCAAATTGGAATCACTATCATTATTAGATTCAAATTTATCAAAATTTTTACCTTTCCTCAAAAGACACTCATTTCTTTATAGAAAGGAAACTCTTTTTTACAAAAGTAACACATCATATTCTTTTTGTTTCTAGACTTAGATTTACCCTTATATTGCTATTTACTTATTTTCTTATTTTGTATCTTTCATTGTCAACAATATTGCCATAAATAATTGGATTGTGTTTACTAAGAAAGAAAATCAAGAGGTGAAAAGAAAAATGGGTAAAAAAAAAAAAATTATTTTTATTCTCTATCTATTTCCTTACTTATTTTTTTTTTCTTTATATTATTAAATAACTTATAATAATAAATATTTTGTTTTTTCAACTACTGAAATCAACTTTATATGCATAATTATTATAAAAATCATATGCATCTTATTTTGTTTCAAATTCTTGTTAAGATTCATTTTGAAATAAGAGAGTAAATAAAATGTTAATATGGTAGAGATCATTTTCAATATGGTAGAAATCATTATATTTAATTAATATCTTTTTCTGTCATTTTTATTTCTATTATAAATTCATATAATCTGTACAAAATAATTAAAATCAAGTGAAATATTCAAACATTTCTTACATTCTTCTTTTCACAATTCTAACCTAATTTGAGGTTTCTCTTTTTGAGAGACTTTAGTATGAAAAAACACTATTCTTTGACCATAACAGCTCACTATCTAATAATTTTTTTTCTCACATTTTTTTAATATTTTATTTACACTAGATAATCCATCACCAATAAAACATTATTGTGATTGCTATTGGATAAAAATATTGTCGAAACTCATTATCTTTTAAAAAAAATTCAATGAGAATAACAAATTAATAAAAGTTAGAACTTTTAATTATATAAATTTATAAACCTATGACACAGGGAAAAAAATAATACATGATAAATAAAATTGGCTATATGTTTTAATAGTAATGTCACTACAAAAATATTTTATTTTTGTAATATGTTATAATTGAATATTTTTTATAAATTAATAAAATTATTTTTAAATAAAAATATGACTATTAACTTCTATTAATTTAATTTTTATAAATAATTTTAATATAATATACTAATAATAGTATCGAATTATATTGAACTTTTTCAACAAATTAAAAAAGAAAGAAAAATAATAATTGTTTTTGTATAAAATATAGACGAAAGACCTATATTTTATTGATTATTTTATTTAAATTTAACGGAGTAAAACAACTTGCATACAATTAAATAATATGAAATTAAAAAATATATTCGTATATATAATTATACATTACTCTTTGATAGAATTATTGAAACTCATATGTCATTCTTTTATATCATTTAAAAATAAAAATATATTTCAATAAGAATAATAATGTCATAGCATTATCAAAAAAATGTCTATGGCATTGAAAAAAATGATAAATAGCATAAAAAAAAATTGATTATGTTTTATTATTTATAGCTTTACTGAGAAAAAGAGTTAATAAAGTGATTGCATTTATTTATTCAATGTAAATTTTAATACTTGTTTGTATTGATCTTAGAATTCATGCTTTGTTTGGTCAAAAAGAAAAATTGATATACAATAAATTTTATTGAAATATTTAATATTTTTAATAATAAAAATATAACACGAAAGAGACAATTGCACTAATACAAAATTAAAAATAAATGATAACTATAATATATATTATTATTGACAGAAGTTTTATTAAATATTTAATTTTTTCTTAAAAAAAGTATACATTTTACTTTTTGATTAGGAGCTGGGGCATAATTTGGGACATAACATATTATTAACGGTGTAACAAAAGTTTTATTGATGATTTAATTTTTTTTTAAAAGAAGTACATGTCATTCTATGATTGGGGGACAAAACATCTAGACTTTTTAAAAAATTATAAAAAATAACAAATCTAAAACTTATAATAATAAAAATAACACACTTAGTTATATTGAACAAAATTTAGCTGGATGAAGTTTAACATTGAACGAATTTAATGACCATAATTTAACTTGAGCAATGCTTAATTTAAAATGATGAACTAATTTTTTTAATAGTAAACATATATGAGATTGACATATATAAAAGATGTTATTTTGTAGTTACAAATTTTAAAAGTGTTATTTTTTTGTTAGAATAAATTGTAGTTTCTTTGAGTTGATAAATATTATATTTTCTTACTATTATAAAATAGTTTTTAGACCTATGCATATATATGGTTAATAGTATTAATTGTCGAATAATAATTGTTATTACTCAAAAAAAAATTATTTTATAAAATAAAAGGAAAAAGTAAGTCAATCAAAATTGATGTTAAAAAAATTTGTAAAGTGATTTGCAGGAATACTCTTAAAATATATAAATATAATAAATATACAATAATAAATATTTTATTAATAATAGGATCCAAAAATGATATAAATAAGAGTAAATGCACAATATTGACAAATACTTAACTTTATTTAATATATAAATCAAATATAATAGAACAATATATATAAATTGGTTTAATCAACATTTTATTATTATCTAAGTTATTCCTAGGTGAACACAATTGGTGCCTTGATCAAACTTTATATGATTTTTTTTTTCATAAAAATAATTTATGTTAGCTTACTATATTTTTAGTAGATATGCAATATCTTTCTACGGCCAAATTTCAATTTGTGGAAAGCCTTCGATGGCTTCCTTACGAAAACATCAATTTTTATTTGGGTATAGATGATATCTCTTTATTTTTTGTAATATTGATTACATTTTTTATCCCTATTTATTTGCATTTTAGTATGTTGAAATATGATACAATCATAAATGAATTAGCCGAACCCATCCCACTTAATAAATAAGTAAATGTAATTAAAATAATTATTTAAAGAGTAAATGTGAATTCAATATACAATAAAACTTTCAAAATAAATATTTATAAAAGGTAAATTTATTATATAAACATTTTGTATTTGATGCAACAAAAAACCAACAAAACTTAAAAAAAAAAAAAAAGTGAATATCGTTTAGTATATGTGCAAGTCTGCTAACTTTCGGATATTGTTTAGTATTACGTGTTATTGAGTTTAGTCCTTTCATTATTTCTCAAACAAAAATTTGAATTTGAGATCATAGACATTAACATCGTTCTTAATCTTTGAGAAAGGGAATTACCAAGTAGTAACTCACCTCATTGAAGGTTATTGACTTCTATCATGTTCATACAGCTAAAAAAATAATAAAAACTTATGGTCAATTTTCAAATTATTGTCATGAATTAGGCTTAACAAATAATTTACACTGTTTGCTTGGTACTGTCGTCTAATGGGCTTCAGGAACATTGTTTTATGAAGAATGTTCAACAAAAATTGCTAAGGCCATTGTTATGTACTGTTGTTAATGGATACAAAAGACAGAATAAAGCTTATACAAGCAAAGCAATATACTACCGAGAGGAGTCTACTGTTCCTTGCACCTTTGATTATTTAGGCAGACCGCAGATTTATAAAAAGATTATTAGTTCGTTACTTACTTAAATTTGTATTTCAAAACAGAGTTTGCTGGAAATTGTTGCTTACGAATTTGTATTAAAGATCAATTTGTGCTAGATATTTCATCCGTTCTAACAAGGAATATGTTCTAGTTTTTTTGGGTCAAGTAGTTTCTAGTGATGATTTGTTGATCAATTTATTGGTAGTAGAAGGTGACAAGGACATTGGTATACATTAATATTGTATCAAAGAACTTCTGGACATTGTTTTAACTTTTTTTTTTTAACAACACTACTCAAACACTTGAAACTAGACTTTTTAAATACCCAAATGAGCTACATTGTTTTAACTTTTAAAATAGACCCTAGAAGTTTCTCTGATTTGGATGATGTTTCTGTCTGATAATGTAGCCGCTGAAATATTCTGCCTTTATTTATGTTTTTAGTTCGATGGATTGCTTCCTTTGGGTGTGGGGATAGGTTGGGATTAGTGAAATTCGATTAATGCTACGATTATTTTAAAATGGTAGACTCAACCAACTCAGCTATCAGGTGATTCTCGCCATTATTATTTTTGTTGCTAAGTAATGATCTAAAAGTATGTCTGCTTCAAATTAAGTAATGATCGAACTCTGTGGCTAGTAACTCACAACTTTAAGGTAAGGTCTTAGCTAGTAGAGAGAAAACTTATAAGACTCAAACGGACTTCAGAGTTGAGAGTAAAAGTTTGTTATGTTTATTCATATGCGATTTTCTAGCAAAATCGTCATTTTAACAATGGAAGTGAACATCTCTGAGGCACGAAATGATTTGGAAATTAAACGCTGGACAAGTTGTCTCAGCGTAAGAAATCACACACAAGCTTATTTGACAAGCAAATTCTGTCATGGCTTCTAAGCTTTGGCTAATCTCCCTTGCATCCAGGTCCTCAGCATCTCCAGTGCAGCTTTGGGTTGATCCATTGGAACCATGTGGCCAGCGTTATGGACTTTTAGGAAAGCGAGAGGCCCATAACTTTGTAGCAGTCCTGCTTTTGTACCATCTACTAGGAAAGGAACAGTAGGTGAAGAGGTAAAATTTCTCTGCCCAGACCATTTCATAGCTTTAGCCCATCTTAAATTCCCTTCAAATTAGAAACAGAATTTTAGTTTTAGAATCTATCAAAACAAAACAAAAAAATAAAAAAACAAAAATTATAGTTTATAAGATATGATTTCAACCCCAAAATAACACATAAATATTGTACATAATTAAATTGGCTCAAAAATAACATGTTAAGTTGTACATAGCGTGTACACGTATACATATCGTCTTTATGTGTGCTTTGTATAATTAAAATGCTATTTTGGGACTAATTCAATTATTTACAACTTGTGCCTAGACTTTGTATCGTATACTGATATACATAAAAAAAAAAATAAAAAAATAAAAAAGAGAGAGGAGGAGGTAGGCTTCTTATTGAACCAAGAGGCTTACCAAGCCAATTGCATGTAAAGTCATACTCTCCTGCATAAACAAGCACCTTGATTCCATCCTCTAGAAGGGCTGGAATACCAACTTCTAGATTTTTCATCCGATCATCCATCATGGCATCATGCACAAGATTGCTGCACGAAACGTATTCTATGTCCCCGACCCGAAGCGCATCTTGAACCGATTTCAGGTTCAGAAAGCTCTCCAGTTTTGAGAAATCATAGCACGAGCTACCTTCACATTGCTTCCTGATATCATAGTACTGCATATGAAGTAAAAATGATAAGCTGAAATTTGATGTTTATGTTTAAGAATAACAGCTTTTGGTTCAGCCAAGATTGTAATGTATGGGTTAAATAGCTTCTAAAGTATCTAAACTTTGACATATAGGTACAAGTACCCATATTTAAATCCGTTAAGCAAAAGTTCTAAATAGAGATTTAAACACTAAATATCTGATTTTATTTGTTGTTGTTTTCATACTCAATAACGCATCATATACACAGTTTTTCACCTCATAGATAGCATGTTAAACTATATTGGAACAGCTTACTCACTCATTTGAAGTTTTAAATCTCTATTTAGGCTCATGTATTATCGGGTTTAAAGTGCAAGTACTTGTGTTCAAAAAAAAAAGTTGTGAACATAACAAAAATAACATATATAGAACTTATAACCACAAATAGCATCATTTATATCATTCTCATATATTTTTAGTATAAAAAAAAGTCTAGCCCACAAATTTGATATTTAATGTCTTCCAATTGAATATGGATCAAGTTAAATCTCAGTTATTTAGATCCATTCAATATTAAATTTCATCATATTTTATCTCATTTAATATTATTAGGGTATTAATTTTGTTGTTATAAATTTTAAGAGTATTATTTTTATTATTATAAACTTTAAGGGTATTATTTATGTATTTTCAAAAAAAAAAAAAAAAGTTAAGGATACTTATGTGTTAATATATTACTTATGTATTTGGTATCTCAAAAGCGCTAATATATATTACTTTCTTACATTTATGTTTCCAGTAACTTGCATAATACTGTCAAATATTGCAGTGCAGGTCTGATATGAAGTCATGCAAGTGTCACCGCCTTCAGTTCCTGGTTCAGTTCCACAAAACTGTTAGGTCTATGGCTCATGGCACTAGAACAATAAAAAATTTTAAAAAAGCTTATTAAATTTACCACATGTGTTAATTGATTTTTCACATTCTGGCCACAATTTGTTAATTCTGTTATAATCGTTTTTATTAATCAGCCCCATGCTGAAAGCATAATCAGTGTATGTATTGAATTGAATTGCAGGGTCTGTAAGGCCATTGCCAATAGCAAATCCCTGTTTAACAGCACAAGTTATGAATAAGAATAGATTGAGTGAAACAGATAATCAAATTTAGATTTTTGGATTACCTTCAAGTTAATATGAATCCCTTCATTTGCTTTATTTCCTTGATGAACACGATAAGCAATCGCTGGAATGTAGTGTCCAGCATAAGATTCTCCAGTGATGTAAAAATCGTTATTAACATACTGAGGATGCTCAGTGAAAAATGCCTGAGGTTATTAAAAATAAGCTTATTATAATTCAACATACAACAGACAATCGTATTGTGTTTGTCTTCTTAGCTTTGTTTCATGTGACATTAACAAAAATTACAATATTTTGGCAAAATAAATTATTTGTAATAGTGAAGATTAAAGAATAATAGGACAATTATAAGTATAAAACAATTAGTGCAAATTCTAATCTAATTGTGTTTTCAATTACATTTTTTCAAAGCTGATGAATTAAATTGTAAAAAAAACTAAAAAGAAAAAGCTACTAAACCTAAATAATTCATTCTGAAAAGTTACCGGTTATACAAGTATGAAAAGACACTAACATTAAAGCCTACGTAACTTCTTCTTTAGACCTTTTTTATTAAATTATTTGATGTTCAACGACACTAAGTATTATTTTTGCCCATAAGCAGTAGCTTAGTTAGATAATAGGGACCTGGGCTCAAGGCTTGGGACTAACGTCTTAATATTGAAACTAAATATGATCTTAAACACTCAAGTGGTTGGCAAATGAACACTAAGTATTATTTGACAAAAAAAAAAAAAACTGAGGTAAAAAGTTAGGACCTGCAAGAAGTCATACAAATCGTCACTAACGCCTTGTTCATCTTTACGAATGTCACGATCATCAGTAGTATAGCTGAATCCAGTGCCAATAGGCTGGTCAATATATAGGATGTTTGAAGCCTGCAAATAAGCTCAAAATATTAATATAAGAAACCTTGCATAAAGTAGAAGCATAATGACCAGCTAGCCTTAGTTTAAGATTTTATCTCAATATTGAATTTTCCATAACTACGGCCTTAATTTAGTTAAATTTCTTATTGAAATTGTATTTAAAATGTTATAATATAGTTATATAATGTTTAAGTCAGTTTTTTGTGAATACAGGGATAAAGGAAAGGAGTAATTTGAAGAAACAAGAAGGCACTTCTCCTGTTCTCTTATAGAGCTACGGGAAAAAATAATGGGAGAGCGAAGGTATGAGAAGTTTAGTAATTGTTGATGATATCATGATGGAAAGTTAACATAAAATAGAGACATTGACACATGATGAAACAATACGTTCATTTTAATTCTCTATTTTTTTTTTATAAAAATAGTAGAAATGTAAGAAGTTGGGACTACATCAACTACAATTACTAATAGGGGCATATAACATGTGATATATAAGATTTTCTTCCATAAAACGAAACATTGACACGTGGTGAAACAGGTACCTTTATTCTTATAAAAATAGAAAATATATACCTTGTTCCAGCTATAATCATTCCATAGAAGAGATAAGTTGTTTTGAATTTTGTAAGGACCATTTTCATAAAACAAAGCCAATTCACTTCCACAACCTGGTCCTCCTGTTAACCAGATGACTACAGGGTCATTTTTCTTACTGTTCTGTGATTCAAAGAATAAATAAAACATCCTGCATATTTGTAGATGTTTAATTAGTACAATTATATTCAAACATATATAGATTGTCTTCAAAATGCTCATTAGTCATTAAAGACATAAGGCCTATCTATATATATATATACCTCGCAGCATGAGAATGTGAAATCTGATAATACCCAGCATGGTGACCAAGCTCTTCAATAGAAGGACTATAAGTACCATCATGAAAAGGGAATTTGAGACGCTTTTCAATTATATTTTTAGGTGCAATTTTAGGGTCATGAGTTGCAACATTTACATTAATCTCAGGAAACAAGTTGAGGTCTCTGATGAGCTTTTTGGAATCTAGTTTTGAGAAGTTGGAATCTGAAGATGAGTGAAGGTGTTTATTATTTGCTGCTAAGTAAGGTATAAGGAAGAGAAGAAAAAGAATGATATTAGATAGAGGTGATTCCATCGTTGTTCGTGAAAAATGAGTGTTGCTACGTAGGGAATTTATAGTGTTTAGCATCCCAAAACTAAAACTTTGAGGGAAATTTAGATAAACATTTAATCAAAGGCAAATTTCAAAATATAGAGTTTGGTGTGTATCAGTGTGAAAGGAAAAAAATAACACGACTTATATGGGCGTGTATAAAAGTAGATTTGGTTTTTTATGGCTAAAAGATTCTTCAAATTTTGGTTTGGTTTGGTTTTCCACCAAATTCTTGTTTATAGTTCTTCTCTTTACTTGTCGTTTTATGATTAATTTCACTGACTTTAATCGTTGAATTACTTTTTTTTTTTTTTTCTCCTTATTTAATTACTTTTTTGTTTTACATCTTTCAGTGCCAACAATATAGCAGTAAACAATTGGGGTGTGTTTAATTCCTAAATTATTGGTTTTTTTCCTCCTTATAATATTACTCATTTAATGATTTTCTTATTTTGTATCTTTCATCGTCAACAATATAGCAGTAAATATCTGGGGTGTGCTTATTAGGAAAGTAAATGGGTGGAAAATGAGTCACTTTTATTTCCTAAATTATTGTTTTTTTTTTTTCCTATATTACTTATTTAATGATTTCTGTTTTGTACCTTTTACCGTCAACAATATAATTATGATGTATTTATCAACAAAGAAAGTGGACAAGTGAAAAAAAAAAATTACAAAAAATAACACACTTAAAATTAATATAATAAAACTAGCATCCTAATAACATTAAACATTCAAAGTTAAATAAATCTAAATTACCACAATTTAATATAAACGGTGTTCAATTAAAAGATAATTCAAAGAAAAATGATGTAAAAGTTATTTTTTAATTATAAAAATATATAATTTAAATATAAAAAGTGTTATATTTGTTATTATAAATTTTAAAAAGTACTATTTTTTAACTTATATTTTTTTTCTTCCTTATATTGCTTATTTTAAAAAAATTACTGTCTAATGGTGAAAAAACATAAGAATTCATAAATTTGAGAGTCATATTTATTTTAATATTTTTTATTTTTTTCATTATTATTTTAAGGGTTAGGTGTTATATAGATCCCTTAGATTAGATTATTTATTTCTTTTAGTCCCTTAGATTAAACGTTATATCATTTAATTCATTAGCTACACATACGAAAAAAGGAGTCAATTAAAGATAAATTATATTATTTTTATTAAACTATAATTATTTCATGTCAAATAATTAACCACAATTAAAATAAGAGTCTTTAATAAGGATAAAATTGAAATTAAATATGAATTTTTTTAAAAAAAAATTAATAATAATAATATCCAAACATAAAAATTATTTAAATATATATATTTTAATTTTTAACAAAAGTTAAAAATCAATAAAAAATTAAAATAAAACAGTTGCAAACTTTTAAAAGTTAGTCCCCTTTTATAATTAAGGGGCTAAATAACATAAATCACATAATTTAAAAGATTAATATGACAATTTTTTTTATTTAAAAAAATAAAACTTTTCAGTAATTTAATATTCTCATTTTGAATGACTATATCAAAAAAAAAAGAGTTTGTTTTTAGAAAGAAAAAAAAAAAGAATGAATTTATATTCCCTTTCATTTTCGGTCTAATTAATATTTATTCTAATTAATTATCATATGAATTAATGAACGCAGATTGAAATATCGACAGAATGGAAGGAGGTAATTGTGAACACACGAAGTCAACTAACATTTGAATAGTTTATGTAAGTTAAGGTTTTTTCTTTTTCTTTTTCTTTTTCAAATATTAAAAATGTGAGTTTGAGATTATACATATTAACCTGATTTTTAATAGTTTCTTGAAGCAATAACACGGCCCAAGAGGTTCTAACCAAAGCACTAATAATTTTTGCAGTTTAAATAGTAAGATTTTTATTTTTTTTTATTAAAAATTCAAGTTTGAGTATTATTCATATGTATTAGTATATTTTCTTTTTATTAATAAAAAAAAAAGATTTTAGCATTATTTTTTATTTAAAAAAACGCTTAATAACTCTTTCTTACTAGCTACAAAGAAAGTTTTTTTTTTTTAGTACTTTAGTCCATCTCCTTAATAATTTTTAGAGTAATAATATTCACACCCACATTTTACTTAAGTCATCCACATCCATCTCACTCACCTTTGCAAATGTAACTCTTGGCAAATATGTGGCAGGTAGTAGAATCTCCTTTGTATTAATTTTAAAGGAACTAATAAGAAAATTTGCTGAAATAGAGCCGTAGTTATGCAACGTTGTATGCATTTCAAAAACAGAATAAGGCTTCTAAAACGGATTTGATACTTTACTAATTTTTTATTTTTATATAAAAAATATTTTAATATTTTTTTTAAGTGGCATACTCTAAATTCTTTAGCTTTTTTAAATATAAATTTAAGTTCAATTTTTCAAAAAAAAAAAATCATTATTTTGATACACGATTCTCATGTGACTAGATAACTTTGGCATTTTAATTATTTTAAAAGAATTTTAAAAAATAAAATAAAAATCACTTTATGAATCAGAAAAAATAAAAAAGACCCAATTTTTTAAAATTTAAGTTTACATATTTTTGTCATTTTTTTTTTAGTAAAAACAATTAAAATTCAAAACTTATTTCATCAAAAAGTCATATGTGAACCATTTGTCAAAAAATTAACAATTTTTTTAGAAATTGAAATTAATTATACATCATGAAAAGTTAAAAAATTTACGATATATTACTTGAAAAAAATAGACTAAAATGTATTTTTTTTAAAATAAGAAACTAATAAAATACCAAATCTTTCTCAAAGTATACTGCGTGCAAGTAATTGGTAATGCCTTTAAAATATATTCAACCAAAACCGTATATGAGCAAGTCATTATATTCATTAATAAAAGATAAAAGAGTTTGACATAAGCTTCATGTTAGCATAGAATACAATTCTAGAAAACATTGGATTTGCTATTTTTTGTCTTTTTGGTCGCATTTTTGTAATTAAAATCTATCCAAAAGGTCCGCCCCCTTTATCTGCTTCTCCAAGTGGAACGTTCCTTTGAAACTTATCCATGTGATTTCGGGGTGTAAAGAAAAAAAACAGGAAAGAAAATTAGGATTCCAAAAATTTAAGAATCATATTTATTTTAATTTTTTTCATTATTACTTTTAAAAATAAAAGTGTCATATATCTTATATTAAGTCATTTATTTCATTTAGTCTTTAGATTAAATATTATATCATTTAATTCTTTAACTACGTGTACGAAAAAATGATTCAATTAAAGACAAATTTTATTATTTAAATAATTTTATTATTTAAATATAATTATTTTATGTCAAATAATTAAAACATGATTAAAATATGAATTTTTAATAATAATAAAAATAAAATTTAATATAAATTTAAAAAAAAAATCAATAATAATAATGTTTTAACCTAAAGTTATTTAAATATATATTTTAATTTTTAATAAAAGTTAAAAATTAATAACCTGATTTCTAATAGTTTCTTGGAGCAATGACGCAGCCCATGAGGTTCTAACCGAGGAGCCTTTTGGGAGTAAGAGTGCATTTTTAAAAAAAAAATTAATTAATTTAAGTTTAAATTAAATTTATATATTTTTTATTTAAAATTAATTGATTTATGTAAATCTAAAATATTTTAAATCTGACTTTGTCAATGCAATTATAAGTCCACAAAAAATAAAAATTACAAAAATCGATCTAACCTACATTTTACAATATATATATATTTAATTATATTATATAAATATATAATATATATTATAAAATATAAATAAAATGTAATATTAATTAATATTATACAATTATAAATTTAAAATATATGCTTATACGTGTATTTTGGGAAATCTTAATTTCAAAATTAAACTTTTAAACTTAATAGTCTAAAATTCTGAGCGTCTGTTTCACTCTTCACATTTCGCGCATCTAGTCTCATCTTTCACTAGTCATAATTGCCTCTAGCAGTCTACCAGCCATTGTCGTCTCTGTCATGAAGCACCCGTCTTGCCATCGAGTTTCGTCTTCAACCTAAAACGCTGTTGAGTGACTTTGTCTCCAATAGTCTATCGATATTAGTCATCGTTGTATGACTGTAAATAGAGTTTAATTTATAAAAATGTGATCTCCTTGAATTGTGGAAAGTTTAATTTAAGAAGGGATAAAGATCTTGATTTTTATGCAAATTATTTATAGGTTGACAAAAAAAAAAAAAAAAGCATTTGTAGGGGTAAAAAAATGTTTTTGCACTTTCATTGTATTATTGATTATGTTAATAATTTTTAAGTAAAATTGTAGGTTTAAAATTACTAAGTCAATCTAATTCAAACCAACTCAAACCAATCTTGTAGATTGGTTTGAAGATTGATTTTTAAGAGTTATAGATGGACTAAGATTTTGAATTTTTTCAACCCGCTAAAATAAAATTAATTTATAAAATGACTTAAAAATTAACCTATCAAACTATATCTACCCCTAATTTGGAGTATAGTGGTAATATTGGTAATCTTAACACAAAAATAATACAACTTATAATTTAATTAGAGTACATTATTATTTTTTTTGGATAATAAATTTGTAATTTCTTTGAATTGGTAAATATTTTGTATTTTTTTACCATTGTAAGTACTTATTTAACTCATGCAATGAATTAAATATTTATTCAAATTTAATAAATATATAATAATATTAATCGATAAATAATAATTATTATTATTTCAAAGTTTTTTATTTTATTGAGTTAAAGAGCAAGCTAAATCTTTAAATATTAATTTTTAGGTCAATAAAGTAAAAAATTGATGTTGAAATTTTTTTGCAACGTTGTTTGCAGAAATATTCTTTAAATAAATGCTTAATTAATTTATTAATTTAATGGCAAATAAATATACAATAATAATTATTATTCTTATTTTATGAACAATAAAATTTAATTTTGATACACACATGAAAGAGAGTAATGTTAAAAATACATAAATTTGTACTTATTTTTGCACTTAAATTAATTATATTATGATATATGGTAAAAAAAATTTAGAAAAATAAATTATTTCTTTATTTTTCAAATTAATTATGACATGTGTTATAATAAAAATAATTTAGGTACAAAAATAAGTATAAATTTATGTGAGCTTAGTATTCTTATATGAACACAATAGATATATCTTTTTCGATCTTAATAAGCATTTTTATAAACATTCTTTGCTCAAAAATAATGTATATCAATTAATTTTTTTAATAAATATGAGATATAATATGATTTTTCATAAAAGAAAAAAATAAAAGAAAATGGTCAACGACTAACATTGAAGCTTTTTAAGTATAAAAATAGAAAAATTATTCATTATTATTTATTAATTATAGATCAATATTTTGTATCAATAACATATTATTATCAAGGGATAATGTAAAAAGTTAAAAGTGGTTTTATCATTGGTTATGGTCAACATCTACATTGCGATTTTTTAGTATAAAGATAGAGAAATTATTCATTAATATTTATTAGTTATAAATCAATATTTCATATCAATAATATATTATTATATCGAGGGGACAAAGTGTGAAAAGTTAAAAGCAGCTTTATTTTACTTTTAAAATTTGAAATATTAAGTTGTCATTCAGGGACGTAACCAGAAATTTTTTTTTAGGAGGGCTGATTTATATTAAAATAAATTTTTTAACTTTTTTCATTTATAATATCAAGATTTATAGCTAACATTAAAAAAATAATATAAATTTCAAAAATAAACAGAAAAAATTTATTTAAGTTGTGTCCAATGATACTTTAGAGCATAAACTTCATCAATTATCAATTCAGATTCAATTTCTTCTGCAAACTTCAACAAGTGGTTCTTGAGATCGCTTCTTTTTTTGGTTGGTAGCCTCAATAGAAGTATTTTTAGTTGATTGTTAGTCATCTATTTTCTTAAAGAATAAATGAAGAGTTTTAAATGATTTAGATTTTTTGTAAGGTTTATCTATTATAACCTACCAAAAAAAAAGTATTTAATGTAAATTAAAGTATACAAATTTAAATAGGCCTAACAACAAATAAACAAAAAATTAAAATAACTAAAGAATTAAAGAATCAATAAATAATTTATACGCTTAATTATTTTTTCACCTATTAATAGTAATTAATAAGTATAGAAATTTAAAATAAATTTCATGTTCTAATATAAAAACAATGGAATAATATATATTTTGAAATAAAAAACTCTAATTAATAATTTAAAAAAGGAAAAAAAAAACATATTTAATGAAATAATGGTGAATTGTTATAAAAAAGAGTGCTAAATACATATAAATTTATACTTAAATATATACTTAAATTAATAATTAAATAATATTTATCGATTAAAAGTTTAAAAGTTATAATTTTTAGTAATATATAATACATAATTATTAATATGAGTGTGAATTAAAACATAAATATTTTAAATATTTAATATTTTTATTTTTAAAAAAGAATATATAATTATAATATAATATATTAAATTATATTTATATTATTAATATTAATTAAAAAAATTTTTAAAAAGGCTGTCCGGGCTCAAGCCCGGTGCAGCTCAGACATAGTTACGTCATTGTCATTAGTTTCAACGAATACATTAGTATTAGTTGAATGTATAATTTTTATAAAAATAATTAAAATATTTTTATAATGTTTAAAAAAATTATAAATTTAGGCCAAAAAATTCCAAGTGGAACGTTCCTTTGAAACTTATCCATGTGATTTCGGGGTGTAAAGAAGAAAACCAGGAAAGAAAATTAGGATTCCAAAAATTTAAGAATCATATTTATTTTAATTTTTTTCATTATTACTTTTAAAAATAAAAGTGTCATATATCTTATATTAAGTCATTTATTTCATTTAGTCTTTAGATTAAATATTATATCATTTAATTCTTTAGCTACGTGTACAAAAAAATGATTCAATTAAAGACAAATTTTATTGTTTAAATAATTTTTTATTTAAATATAATTATTTTATGTCAAGTAATTAAAACATAATTAAAATATGAATTTTTAATAATAATAAAAATAAAATTTAATATAAATTTAAAAAAAAATTAATAATAATAATGTTTTAACCTAAAGTTATTTAAATATATATTTTAATTTTTAATAAAAGTTAAAAATTAATAACCTGACTTCTAATAGTTTCTTGGAGCAATGTGAAAGGATCTGTCTCAACGTCATAGCTTGCATCATCAGCCTAATATTGAAGACCAGAAGCGAAGGAAGCTGTAGACAGCTGTTGCAGCTGATTAATTTGAATTAAGGCAAAGGAAATAACGTATGCAATGATGCATACATATATATTACTTCTCTATAAATGGAGAATTATAAGAGCAGAGAGATC
Organism: Elaeagnus macrophylla; assembly: GCA_029378325.1. Classification (NCBI taxonomy): domain Eukaryota; kingdom Viridiplantae; phylum Streptophyta; class Magnoliopsida; order Rosales; family Elaeagnaceae; genus Elaeagnus; species Elaeagnus macrophylla. The sequence continues at coordinate 17,796,864 of CM055642.1, forward strand.
TCACAGAAATCTCACAAAAATACAAGCATCTCTCGTTGAGAGAAAGAGAGAAGAATACCACAGTTAATTCAAGCTGTGAGAGAAAAGTGAGGTATTCCTACATATTATGATAAATACCTGTAGAGAGAAAATAGTGAGAGATTTACCATACAATTGTGAGTGTGAGAGATACACTTTGTGAGTGTAATATTGTAATACCTCAAGTTTGGGCATAAACTTGAGAGAATTGTTGTACCCATTTTGATATAGTGGAAGTTATTCGGAGTTGCCCCGTGGTTGTTTTCCTCTCACATTGAATAGGTTTTTCCATGTTAAATATTGTGTGTCATTTTAAATCACTCCTGTAAATTTATTATTCAGTATTCTCAATCTTGCCAACATTCCGCTGCGATACATATCCCAACAACTAGTATCAAAGTAAAAGGTGATTATTGCAAATAGTGAAATTACTATTCAATTTTTTGAATAGTAAAGTTGAATAGTAAAAATACTATATACATCTGCGACAATTTTGAACAAGTACTATTCACAGGGTACTGTTCACGAATACTATTCACATGATACTATTCAAAAAGTACTATTCACGTGGCATTATTTTGCAACGGTAATCTTTGCAAAATTTGAGTGTGGTTCACAACAAATTTAAAATGTCTGGTGGTAAAACAAAGATTGAGAAGTTTACCGGCAACAACAATTTTACCCTCTGGCAAAGCAGAATGAAGGATGTTCTCATTCAGCAAAAGGTTCATAAGGCTTTATTGGGTAAAGCCAAAAAGCTAGAAGCAATGAAGGATGAAGATTGGGACGAGATAGACGAGATTGCCGCCAGTACAATTCGTCTAAATATTTCTGATAATGTTCTTCAGAACATTAATGTATAAGGATGTAAAACTGCTTTGGATATCTGGAACAAGTTGGAGAGCCTATACATGACAAAGAACTTGTCAAACAAGTTCATGATATGGGCAGATTTATACCAACTACGGATGCCGAAAAATAGCGACTTCATGCAACATTTTTCAACATTTAACGGTATAATTTTTCAACTTTAGAATTTTGATACTAGCTTCTCAGAAGAAGAAAAAACAGTTTTATTATTGATGTCCCTACCACCGTCATACCACCATCTTAAGACGACTCTCATGTACGGAAAAGATAAACTGATCTTTGAAGAAATTTCTGGAGTACTTTTGTCTTACAGTAAAAATAAGACAAAAGATAGTGAGTCGCAAGCCCTTGTTATGGAAAACAGAGGGAGAAGTAAAAACAAAGGATGGAGGAACCAAACAGACAAGTCCAGGGGAAGGTCAAAGTCCAGAGGAAGAGACAATAATTGCTTCCATTGTGGCAAGCCAGGCCACATAAAGAGAAATTGCCGAGTATAAAAAAGGTTGCAGGAAAGAGGGCAAAATAAAGATGACAACCATACAACAGCAGCAGTAGCAACAAGAGAAAATGAAGATGTTGCGATAATTGCTGATGAATGCCTACATGTTGGTGATAACATGATTGAATGGGTTATTAACACTGGTGCATCTTATCATGTCACGCCCCATAAAGAGTTGTTCTTTACATACAAAGCAGGAGACTTTGGTACTGTAAGGATGGGAAACACCACATGTTCAAACATAGTGGGAATTGGAGACATTTGTATCAAGACAAGTGTTGGGTTCCAATTAACATTGAAAGATGTGAGGCATGTTCCTGATTTACGCCTCAATTTGATATCTGTCAATGCATTTGACAAAGAAGGCTTCCAGAACCATTTTGGTAATGGAAAGTGGAAACTCTCCAAGGGGTCCTTGGTTATTGCAAGAGGAGAAGCTTGTTGCACGCTGTACAAAACCCATGGGATGATTTGTAATAATGGTGTGAATGTGGCAGTCGATTCTTCACCAAGTCTGTGGCATAAAAGAATGGGCCACATGAGTGAAAAATGACTACAACTTCTGGCAAAGAAGAAACTTATTCCCTTTGTCAAAGGTAGCTCTCTTGATAATTGTGATTACTGCTTATTTGGAAAGCAACATAGAGTTTCATTTGGTAGTTCCTCTGCAAAGAAGTCAACACTATTGGAACGAGTGTATTCTGATGTTTGTGGTCCCATTGAGGTTACATCACTTGGAGGAGCCAAGTATTTTAACCTTTATTGATAATGCTTCGAGAAAAGTATGGGTGTACCTGTTGAAGACAAAAGACCAGGTGTTTGCTAATTTTCAACAATTTCATGCCATGGTGGAAAAAGTGACGGGAAAGCAGCTGAAGTGCCTTCGTACAGATAACGAAGGTGAATATATTTCCCATGAGTTTAGAAATTATTGTTCTAAACATGGTATTCGACATGAGAAGACAGTACCTGGTATCCCACAGCATAACGGTGTAGCTGAAAGGATGAATCGCACAATTGTAGAAAGAGTGCGATGCATGTTACGAGCAGCAAAGCTACCAAAAGAATTCTGGGGAGCGGCTGTTCAAACTGCTTGCTATCTCATCAACAGAACCCCATCAGTTTCTTTGAATTTTGGACGGAAAAAGATGTTTTCTACTCTCATTTGAAAGTATTTGGGTGCAAAGCTTTTGTGCACATATCAAAGGAACATAGGTCGAAGCTGGATGACAAAGCCATTAAATGTATCTTCATTGGTTATGGAGATGAAGAATTTGGCTACAAATTTTGGGATCCTGAAACAAAGAAGGTTCTAAGAAGCAGAGATGTGGTCTTTCAGGAGGGCCAAACAATAGATCAACAAGAAGAGCAACAACCAGAAAAGACTCTTGTTGATCTCCCTCCCATTCCTTCTCCAACAGAACAGGACAATGGAGAAGAAGTACAAGATGCAAGTAACGGTACAGAGTTGATACCGGAAGAAGATGATGCTGAGGAAGATTTACCAGCAGAAGAAGATGAAGATGCTGAAGAAGATATGCCAGCACAAGAGGACAATAATCAGGGGGAGCAGACAAGAGAACTGGAGAATGATAGACGACAACTGAGAAGGTCAAACAGAGTTATGCAATCATCCAGACGATACCCACCTAATGAGTATATCCTAATCACTGAAAAGGAGGAGCCAGAAAGCTTCCAAGAAGTGGAAACTCATAAGGAAAAGAAGCAGTGGATGAAAGTAATGGAGGAAGAGATGAATTCCCTTCATAAGAACCAGACTTATGAGTTAGTAGAGCTTCCAAAAGGCAGAAAAGCTCTAAGAAACAAGTGGGTATACAAGTTGAAAGAGGATGGCATCACTAACCAAGTCAAATACAAAGCTCGCTTGGTTGTGAAAGGATTTGGACAAAAGAAAGGCATTGACTTTGATGAAATATTCTCTCCAGTTGTAAAGATGTCCTCAATCAGAGTAATTTTGGGCTTAGCAGCTAGCCTAGATCTTGAGATTGAACAAATGGATGTGAAGACTGCATTTCTTCACGGAGATCTAGAAGAAGTCATCTACATGCAGCAACCAGAAGGGTTTGAAGTCAAAAGAAAGGAGCACCTAGTCTACAAGTTGAAGAAAAGCCTGTATGGATTGAAGCAGGCCCCACGCCAGTGGTACAAGAAGTTCGACTCATTCATGGTAAGTAATGAGTTTCGAAGAACTAATGCAGACTCATGTGTTTATATCAAACATTTACCTGGTGGAAAGTTTGTTATTCTGCTGCTATATGTTGATGACATGTTGATAGTTAGTCAAGACACCGAAGTAATCAACAAGCTGAAGAAGGAATTATCAAAAGTCTTTGACATGAAAGACTTAGGTCCAGCCAAACAAATTTTGGGTATGGAAATAATTCGTGACAGGAGGTCCAGGAGACTATGGATGTCACAGGAGAGATATGTTGAAAGAGTTCTTGAAAGGTTCAACATGAAAGGAGCGAAGCCAGTCAGTTCGCCTCTTGGTGGTCAATTTAAACTCACCAAGAAATCATGTCCATCTTCAGAGGAAGAAAAGATGAAGATGGAAGCCATTCCATATTCTTCAGCAGTTGGTAGTCTTATGTATGCTATGGTCTGTACTAGACTAGATATTGCTCATGCAGTAGGAGTTGTGAGCAAATTTCTGTCAAATCCTGGCAAAGAGCATTGGGAAGCAGTGAAATGGATCTTCAGATATTTAAGGGGTACATCAAAGTTGTGCTTAAGCTTTGAAAAAGGAAAACCAATCTTGGAAGGATATACAGATGCAGACATGGCAGGTGACCTTGATGGTAGAAAGTCTACATCTGCATACTTGTTTACTTTTGCAGGGGGAGCCGTATCTTGGCAGTCCAAACTGCAAAAATGTATTGCATTATCCACAACAGAGGCTGAATATATTGCAGTCACAGAAGCTGGAAAAGAGTTGTTGTGGATGAAGGTTTTTCTCCAAGAATTGGGTTTGAAGCAAGATGAGTATGTGGTTAACTGTGATAGCCAGAGTGCTATTGATTTAAGCAAAAATGCCACATATCATTCTCGCACAAAGCACATTGATGTAAGGTATCATTAAATACGCCAAGCAATTGAGAAGAAGCTGATTCAAGTGAAGAAGATTCATACAGACAATAATGCCGTTGATATGCTGACAAAGATTGTTCCCAAACAAAAACTCAAGCTATGTTCCAAGATAGCTGGAATGAGTTCAAAATAATGGAACTAAAATGTGATTCCTCCCTTCATGAGGCAGAGGGGGAGATTTGAAAGGATCTGCCTCAACGTCATGGCTTGCATCATCAACCTGACATTGAAGACCACAAGCGAAGGAAGCTGCAGATAGCTGTTGCAGCTGATTAATTTGAATTAAGGCAAAGGAAATAACGTATGCAATGATGCATACATATATATTACTTCTCTATAAATAGAGAATTATAAGAGCAGAGATATCTCACAGAAATCTCACAAAAATACAAGCATCTCTCGTTGAGAGAAAGAGAGAAGAATACCACAGTTAATTCAAGCTGTGAGAGAAAAGTGAGGTATTCCTATAGATTGTGATAAATACTTGTAGAGAGAAAATAGTGAGAGATTTACCACACAATTGTGAGTGTGAAAGATATACTTTGTAAGTGTAATATTGTAATACCTCAAGTTTGGGCATAAACTTGAGAGAATTGTTGTACCCATTTTGATATAGTGGAAGTTATTCGGAGTTGTCTCGTGGTTGTTTCCCTCTCACATTGAGTGAGTTTTTCCACGTTAAATATTGTGTTTCATTTTAAATCACTCCTGCAAATTTATTATTCAGTATTCTCAACCTTGCCAACATTCCGCTGCGATGCATATCCCAACACAATGACGCAGCCCATGAGGTTCTAACCGAGGAGCCTATTGGGAGTAAGAGTGCATTTTTTAAAAAAAAAATTAATTAATTTAAGTCTAAATTAAATTTATATATTTTTTATTTAAAATTAATTAATTTATATAAATCTAAAATATTTTAAATCTGACTTTGTCAATTCAATTATAAGTCCACAAAAAATAAAAACTACAAAAATGATCTAACCTACATTTTACTACATATATATTTTTAATTATATTATATAAAAATATAATATATATTATAAAATAAAAATAAAATATAATATTAATTAATATTATACAATTATAAATTTAAAATATATGCTTATACGTGTATTTTAGAAAATCTTAATTTTAAAATTAAACTTTTAAACTTAATAACCTAAAATTTTGAGCGTCTGTTTCACTCTTCACATTTCGTGCATCCAGTCTCATCTTTCATTAGTCATAATTACCTATAGCAGTCTATCAGCCATTGTCGTCTCTGTCATGAAGCACCAGTTTCACCATCGAGTTTCGTCTCCAACCTAAAACGCTGTTGAGTGACTTTGTCTCCAATAGTCTATCGATATTAGTCATCGTTATATGACTGTTAGTAGAGTTTAATTTATAAGAATATGATCTCCTTGTATTGTGGAGATCATGATTTTTATGCAAATTGTTTATAGGTTGACAAAAAAAAAAGCATTTGTAGGGATAAAAAAATATTTTTGCACTTCATTGTATTATTGATTATGTTAATAATTTTTAAGTAAAATTGTAGGTTTAAAATTGCTAAGTCAATCTACTTCAAACCAACCTTGTAGATGGGTTTGAAAATTGATTTTTAAGAATTATAGATGAACTAAGATTTTGAATTTTTTCAACCCGCTAAAATAAAGTTAATTTATAAAATGACTTAAAAACTAACCTATCAAACCTATATCTACCCCTAATTTGGAGTATGGTGGTAATATTGGTAATCTTAACACAAAAATAATGCAACTTATAATTTAGTTAGAGTATATTATTATTTTTTTTGGGTTATAAATTTATAATTTCTTTGAGTTGGTAAATATTTTGTATTTTTTTACCATTGTAAAGTACTTATTTAACTCATGCAATGAATTAACTATTTATTCAAATTTAATAAATATATAATAATATTAATTGATAAATAATAATAATTATTATTTCAAAGTTTTTTATTTTATTAAGTTAAAGAGCAAACTAAATCTTTAAATATTAACTTTTAGGTCAATAAGTAAAAAATTGATGTTGAAATTTTTTTGCAACGTTGTTTGCATAAATATTCTTTAAATAAATGCTTAATTAATTTATTAATTTAATGGCAAATAAATATACAATAATAATTATTGTTCTTATTTTATGAACAATAAAATTTAATTTTGATACACACATGAGAGAGAGTAATGTTAAAAAATATATAAATTTATACTTATTTTTGCACTTAAATTGATTATATTATGATACATGGTAAAAAAATTTAGAAAAATAAATTATTTCTTTATTTTTCAAATTAATTATGACAAGTGTTACAATAAAAATAATTTAGGTGAAAAAATAAGTATAAATTTATGTGATCTTAGTATTCTCATATGAACACAATAAATATCTTTTTCGATCTTAATAAGCATTTTTGTAAACATTCTTTGCTCAAAAATAATTTATATCAATTAATTTTTTTTAATAAATATGAGATATAATATGATTTTTCATAAAAGAAAAAAATAAAAGAAAATGGTCAACGACTAACATTGAAGCTTTTTAAGTATAAAAATAAAAAAATTATTCATTATTATTTATTGATTATAGATCAATATTTTGTATCAATAACATATTATTATCAAGGATAATGTAAAAAGTTAAAAGTGGTTTTATCATTGGTTCTGGTCAACATCTACATTGCCATTTTTAAGTATAAAGATAGAGAAATTATTCATTAGTATTTATTAGTTATAAATCAATGTTTCATATCAATAATATATTATTATATCGAGGGGATAAAGTGTGAAAAGTTAAAAGTAGCTTTATTTTACTTTTGAAATTTGAAATATTAAGTTGTCATTAGTTTCAACTAATACATTAGTATTAGTTCAATGTATAATTTTTATAAAAATAATTAAAATATTTTATAATGTTTAAAAAAATTATAAATTTAGGCCTAAAAATTCGAACATAAACACACACAAAACATAATCAAACACTATACGAACATGCAAAACAATGGAATTCCTCAACAGTTTTCTTGTATATAGCAAAGTAAGCTTTTATGCATATAAATACATGTTAAGAGGATTTTCATTTTATTAGGGGATTGATATTCTTGAGGTTATTGGTTTCTTCTCTCACGTATATTTTGATCAAATTATGATGAATTTAAGCATAATAATTTCAAAAAAGTACAAAGCCTTAACCATTATATTAGGGTGCATCTCATCTCTTATATTATGATATGATTAAAGAGGTTTTTTTTTTTTTGTCAGGTTTTAATTCTGAAAGTTGTCAGACCTCACAAAAAGTACCAATGAAAAAATTGGCCCATCCAATATTGTATTTGAATTAAAAAATAATCAATTAATACAATAATTTTGAAAATGTTAATTTGGTCATTTCTTTAAAATATAGTAAGTTTCTTTCTTTTTAAATTAGGAATATTTATTATTTGAGATAAATATTTCATATTACAATTATGTGCGTATATTAGTGAGACTCCTCCATATTTAAGCCACAAATTCAAATCACATCCAAAATAATAAAATATCATTTAAGTTTAAAAAAAAAAAAAATCACATAGATACATGTCATTCTAATATAAAGAAAAGTTATTTGTATTTGTATTTGTAGTACTATAGTCCATCTCCTTAATGGGCTTAAGCATAAAGGAATATTGGTTTTAGTCTTTTAGAGTAATAATACTCGCACCCACATTGTACTAAATTCATCCATATCCATCTCACCCACCTTTTCCCTTTGCAAATGTGAGTGCTCTTGGCAAATATGTGGCAGATAGTAGAATCTCCTTTGTCTTAATTTTAAAGGAGCTAATGTGAAAAATTGCTGAAACAGGGCCGCAGGTTATGCAATTCAAAGACATAATATGGCTATTAAAATACATCTATTACTATACTTAGTTCTTTATTTTTATAAAAAAATATTTTTTAATATTTTTTTCTTTTAAATAGTATATTTTAAATCATCTAATTTGTTAAAAGGTAAACTTAGGTTCAATTTATTGACACGTGATTATTTTGTGACTTTTTAAATGGATAATTTTGATATTTCAATTTTTTTAAAACAATTTACAAAAATAAAATAAAAATTGGTACCAAAAAAAAAAAACAGATCCAATTTTTTTGTCTTTTTTTTTTATATCATTTTTTTAAAATTATTTTAGTAAAAATTAAAATAAATTCTAAAATTACTCCTTTAAAAAATCAAACGTGAACCATGTACCAAAACATAGACACTATTTTGAGAAATTAAAATTGTGTTTATCTTTTAAAAAGCTAGGAAATTTACAGTGAACTACTTAAGAAAAATGGGCTAAAATATATTTTTTTAAAATGTAAGGAACAAGTGAAGTATTAAACCTTTTTAAACCTCTATTGCGTGCAAGTCATTGGTAATGACTTAAAAATATATTCTAGAATTTTAAAATTTAGTTCTTAAATTCTTAAAACTTCACATAGATTTCTAAATTTTTAAATTGTATAATTTAGTTCCTAAATTTTTAAAAATTTACATATATGTCCTATCTTGGATACTAAAATACGTGTTTTTTAATTAAAATTTTTGGACCTATGTGTAAATTTTAAAAAATTTGAAGACTAAATTATATAATTTAAAATTTTAAAAACCTCAGTATAAACTTAGTTAAAATTTAAAAATCAATGATATAATTTAACATATTCATTAATAAAAAATAAAAGAGTTTGGCATAAGCTTCATGTTAGCATAGTAGGGATGTACATTTTTTTTCTTTCAAAAATAACTAACCGGCCTAATTCAAGTCCAAATCGAGCAATCCAAGTAGATTTAAAATATTTCAAAACTAGCAAAGTCGATTTTATTGTTGATCCAAAAAAAATAAAAACAACACAACATAATTGACATACACTTTATAAATATTAAAATTTTAAATTTTAAATTATATTATATTAAATAAATATATAATCTATGTTATAAAAATAAATAAAATATAATATTAATTAATGTTATATAATATCTCCGGTCGATAAGTCCTAAATTAAACTTAATGGTATAAGTTTTCGATTGATACTTTAAATAATATTTTAAGATAACTGTAATATTATGCATCTTTAATTAAGTTAAATCTTTTTGTAACACAATAGTATTGTTTATGATTGTTTTAGTCTTTTATTTTAGTTTAAAGATATATCATGGCTAATATAATTTTCAGCAAATGAAAGAAATATTAATATATTTATTAAATGTCATTCATTTTATAAAGGTAGTATTTTAATGTTGAGTTAGTTTTTTCATGAAAATTGTTTATAGGATGACAAAAAAAAATATTCACAGAGGTAAAAGAATACTCTTGCATTTTCTATTATATCCTTAATTATGATAATAATTTTTAAGTAAAATTATAGGTACAAAACAACTTAGCTAACCTTCTTTAAATTAACATTATAAGTTGACTTGAATGTTGAATTTTTAGGTGTTATAAGACGATTAAAGTTTAAATTTTTTCAAAACTATCAATATAATATCGACTATAAAATACTTAATAATAAAAAGGCAAAAAGATTTACTAAATTGGAGCTCTATGGATATCTATTCCATATTATCTACTTCAGATCGAATCAAAAAAGATTATTTTTTGATTAAGTCGAATCATGATCCACATATAAGATCAACGGATCGGATTGAAATCAATTGAAACAAATTGATCCATAAATACTTAACAAATTTTTATAATTATTTATTTAAAAAAATTATAATATTATTTTTTTATAATTTTAGTTAATATCAAGTTAATAATGTTAAATTTTTGTTATAATTTTTTTTATTTATAGATTATAATATTAATAAAAAAGTTGAATATATATTAATTACAAATAAGTAATAAATATTTTTCAATAAATCTATAATTTTTTATTATTTATATTTATTAATTTAAAGTATGTAATATATCACATTAAATAATATATTAGAAAAAATTGAAAAAAAAAAAATTAGAACAATTCAGATCGGATAGGATCATGAATATTTATATGATCTACAGATCAATAACAGATTTGATCTATATAATCTACAGATCAAAATAGATCAAATTTTAGCCAACAGTTCAAATCGGATCATCAATAGATTAAATCCGATTCATTGACATTAATAACTAACCTTCAGCACCTATGCCGACCCTGAAAACATTGGATTTGCTACTCTTTTGTCTTTTTGGTCGCATTTTTGTAATTAAAAAACTATCTAAAAGGTCCAACCCTTTATCTGTTTCTCCTCGTGAAACGTTGTTTTGAAAACTTATCAAAGTAATTTTGGGGTGTAAAAATAAAAAATAAAAGTTATTTTGATGCTCTCAGAAGTGTAATAACTTAACACTCACGCTTTTTATTGGGGTTAATTATTTAACTGATTTTTAATATATATATATATATATATATACAGCCATAACTTTAACAATTAAAAATGAATGAATGAAAATAATATTTTATACTTGGAAAAAAATCTAAACAATAAGTCATGGATCATGGATGTACTCCCCTAACCAAATTTCTATGTTTCAATGACTCTAGTCAGACTCTCTTTTTTAAAATAATCAATAAACTCATGATAATTTCAATACTAAAAGGCCAAGAGTTAATTTGTTTCATTGTCTTTGTCCCACATTTATTATATGTACGTGTAAAGTTATAAATAAACAATTTTCTGATAGTCTCAATAATTTGTCGCTTCTTTTATTTAAGAACTCACAGAGCCTAGGAACCTAACTAGCATTTTTTGTTTAACCTAGTAAAATCTAGTGTTCTTTATTTATCACCAACAAGGTATTCCAAAAGTAATTTCAATCAGTTAGCTGATGTTCTAACAAAAGACCAAGTTTTCTAACTGCAGAAGTAAACTGTTTCAATGTTTGAGTGAGTAGCAACACAAGTTACTAGTTCAAGTGTCATAAGTTAATCAGAGCTAAGTGATATTGTTTGGTAACATTATTATGTACTCAGCTAAACAATGTATATAACACATTCAATGAGAGTCATCCATAATTCACTTTATGTTCTTAACTTTGCTTCATCCTCCCTCAAAGTTTCTTTACAATCAATTTCATAAAATAAAATAGAAGTTTTGCTAGTTGTGTACAATCAATTTCCAAAATCTTTCAAAGATTTTAACTTGTTATTATGTTTTTTTTTACTGAAACCACATTGTATCATGAGAAATGAACATATAATGATGAAAATACAGTGAACTGCTTCTTTTTTTTTTTTTTTTTCCTTTGGGGTCTGATCAATGAATTGGAATTTTCATGTTGAACAATACAAGTGTTGGCTCAGTTTAAGAATGCATTGAGCCACACCATATCTGAGGTAGAGGTTGTCACAAGGGAGAAATTCTGTCTGCATCCTCGGCCGAGGCTAGTTTACCCTGCATCCAGCTCTTTAGCATCTCCAATGCAGCTTTAGGTTGATCCATTGGAACCATATGACCAGCATCATGGACCTTAAGGAAAGTCAGAGGTCCATTACTTTTTATCAGTCCTGCTTCTTTACCATCAACTTTGAATGGAACTATTGGTGAAGAAGCAAAGTTCTTCTGCCCTGACCATTCCATTGCATGAACCCACCTTGAATTCCCTGCAAATACAAAATTTAGTATAAGACGAACCAACTATCGTGGCAATTCCGATCCTAAATCACAGATTTGACTGAAAATGTCCCAAAATCGTAGGTACGCGTACATAACTCATATATAGTCTGTACAACTCTACATTACTTGTATATAGGTACATAGGAAAAACTTGCAATTTTGGGAGAGTTTTCAGTCAAATTAAAAAAACAAAAACATGATTTTGATGCCTAGTCTTTAAAATAATAGACTAAGGCTCTCTGAACCATTAAGTGTTTCACTCCATGATCACCAATGACATGGTGCCATTTATGTCATATAGACATAGTAGAGAGATAACATCAAAAGTACTAAAAGAAGTGAAAAGTGGGTAGTTTTAAATGTCTAAAATGTTGACATATTATCACGTGATTGGTAGTACAGGATGACCAAAATTGGGACAAACGATTTTGTTCCTACTATTATTATTGAGAAAGATAGGCTTACCAAGCCAATTGCATATAAGATCATACTCCCCTGCATAAATAAGCACCTTGATTCCATCCTCAAGAAGGGAAGGAATACCCACTTCAAGATTTTTCATCCAGTCCTTCATCATAGCATCATATACTATAGAGCTGCATGAAACAAAGTCTAGGTCTCCTACCCCAAGGGCTTCTCGAACCGTCTTCTTGTTTAGAAAGCTTTCCATATTTGAGAAGTCATAGCACATATCCCCTTGGCATTTCTTTCTGATGTCATAGTACTGCAGATTAAACAAAATTGGATGATCAGCACTATATGAAGCGGAAATTCAATATGCATTATGTTTTTCTTTCTTACATTTATGTGATCAGCAACATTCAGGATCTTCTGGAATATGCCATTGCAAACAATGTATGAAGAAATACAAGCATTTCCACCTTCAGCTCCTGATTTAAAATTCAAGAAACATTTTAAAGGCATTTTTTATACTGGTTGTACATAATTAAATTGGTCTAAAAATAGTATGTAAGTTGTATATAGTGCTCTATAATGGGTGTACTTGTATAGAGCACTATATACAACTTATAGGTTATTTTGAAGAGAATTTGATTATGTACAATTCATATTTGGACTTGAACATAAGCAGGTAGAAGAAAGAAAGGATTGGACTTAAATATTAGAAAAAAGCTACCTACCACAAGTTTTAATTCCTTGTTCGCAAGCTGGAAGCATTTTGTTAATATCGTCATAATTACTTTTGTTAATCAAATCATTCTTGAGTGCATAATCAGTGTATGCCTTGTATTGTATTTCAGGATTGGTGAGACCATTACCAATGGCAAAACCCTGTTTAACAACATACCATAAGTTGAGGATGAGATTATTGTTTCAGGAAAAAGACTGAATCAAATGAGGTAATTTCATTTGTCTGTTCTAGTTACCTTGAAGTTAATATGAATCCCTTCTTTTGCTTTGTTTCCTTGATGAACTCGAGAAGCGAATGCAGGAATGTAGTGTCCAGCATAAGATTCTCCAGTGATGTAGAAGTCATTATTAACATACTGAGGGTGCTCAGCGAAAAATGCCTGAGAATTTAGATTATAAGGAAACTCAATGTCGTGCAATAGCAGTTCAATTTTTCTCCTTTATTTTTGGTATCATGAATTAATCATTTTGAACAGTATATAATAAAGCACCCAGATGTTTTCACTGAAAAATGCTAAGTGAAGAACTTGAGACCTGCAAGAAGTCATACAAATCGTTGCTCACGCCTTGTTCGTCATGACGAATGTCACTCTCATCAGTAGTATAGCTAAAACCAGTCCCAATAGGTTGATCCACATAGAGGAGGTTTGAAGCCTGCAAAGCAAATCAACACCAAATATAGATGAGAACAAAGAAGAAGTTACAAAGTGGTTCTAATTCAAGCTCCTAGTAAATTTCTTATGTAATAGCAACTTTTGAGTTCTAAGATTTTATATGTTAACTTCGAAGAATCAAGAGAAGAAGTGAAGACAAGAAAAGAAAAAGAAATACAAGTGAATGAACAGAGGAGCATAAAGATACGAAAAATGGAACAATAAGATAATTGAATCTTCTATGTTAATTTTAGTTAAGGCTATATAGTCAAATGAGAATGAGATGAGTGATAGATGCTGTTGGCACTTCTCTCAATGGCTTAAGCTTTTTAGGAGAGTTTGGGAGGTGTCCAACATATTCTAACAATGAGAAAGACAAAAAAAAAAAAATAGTCGTAGAAGATAGTAAAATTGAACATACCTTGTCCCAACCATAGTCATTCCAAACAAGAGACAAGTTGTTTGCAATTTGGAAAGGACCATTTTCATAAAACACAGCCAGTTCACTACTACAACCTGGTCCTCCAGTTAACCAAATAACCACAGGATCAGTCTTACGATTCCGTGATTCGAAGAATAAGTAAAACATCCTTTTAAAAGAAAAAAGAAAAAGAAAGAATTAATATGAAATGATCAATTGTTCATATGAAACAGTCATAAAATGAAGTTTGAGACCTCAAAATGGCAGGTTTTTGGGACTTAAGTTAAAACTGTACCAAAATCGCTCAGGTACAAACTGTTCATGAATCATGTAAGCGATTTTGGGATATTTTTCAACAAAAAAAAAAATTCTATATGGGGTCCAAACTGCATAAAAAGAGGGGGGAAAAAAGGTAATTACTTTGCAGCTTTAGAATGTGGAAGCTGATAATAACCAGCATGGTGACCAAGCTCTTCAAGAGAAGGACCAGAAGTGCCACCAACCAAAGGGAATTGGAAACTCTTTTCAACAATTGGTTTAGGTGAAAATGTAGGCTTTTGAGATGCAACATTTACATCATCAGTTGGGAACAAATTGAAGCCTCTGATTAACTTCTCTGCTTCTAGTTTTGGTAAGTAGGCAGTTGAAGATAAGTGAAGGGGTTCATCATTAATGGAATGTGTTGTAGCTAGGAAAGATAGAAGAAGGAAATGAAAAGAGAGAACTAAATTAGGAAAAGTTGATGCCATTTTTGATTATGTTCATGAATAACGAGTGATTCAATGATAAGAATTTATAGGGTTTTTTTGTTGTTGTTGTTGGAAAATTAGACTTGACTGCTAAGGATAAAACAAAGGTAGAGTGTAAACTATCCAAACTCCTAGTCTCAACGGTCTTTATTTCTTTGTTTTTAAATTTTGATTTTTTTTTTCCCGGGAAAACTTTTTTTTTTTTTAATTCTTTTCTTTTACTTTTTCTTCAACTTTGCTCCTTTTTCCCACGAGTTAAATATCTTTTTGAGAGGCAGAAAAAGGTCGCTAACAGGTTAAGTGACTTGTTTTGCTATTAATAGATTTTTGTTGTACTTAAAAGTGACAATATTATCGTAATTAAAATTATTTTTATTAATAATAATTATGTTAACAAAAGTATTATTATTATTATTATATAATTAATTATAAATAGATAATAATAATAAATTCATATATTATAGAAATAACTTGTAGTAATTTTATTACTGGTTTTTAATCGTACATAATTTGTATTCATGGACATGGTTCAACTTAGAAGTGTCACTACGACAAGACCTGTTAAATACTTGGCTCGTTAGTTAATCGAACCAACATGGCACAATCCAACAAATATTCAACATGGCATAGCATGATCCATTAGCCGAAAAGAGTAACATAACATAGCTCATAACCCATAGCCTGTAATAAGTTGTGTTGGGTCGGCACGCAAAATCTTATTATTTTAAAAATTAATTTAAAAAAATTAATAAATAAATAATTCTTTTTTTATATTTAGTAAAAATTGGGCATGGCCTAATGAATTTCTAATAATCTATTAAAGGAAAGGTTGAAAGTTTAACTTTCACTTTTAGCTTTTAAAGCATTATTAATAATTTTTAATAAAATAATTAAATAAAAATAAAATAAATAGACCACAATGCACAACAAATTAAGGTTGAGCCATAGATCGACCCAGTATGCTAATTTGATGGACAAATTCAACCTCTTTCACCTCTAAGTCAACTTATGCATTTGATACAATCGTCTTTTTTAACTTATCTAAACAATTTTTTTGATCTCTAAATTTTTCTTAATTCATCTTGAAATTATTTTTCATTAAATTTAATTTAATTAAATATTTTACATATTTAAATAAATTATATGCCACAGAACAATAAGCTCGTTTGCTTTAATTATTGTTAAGCATTTAACTATAATTCACTTGGGTGTGTTTAGTTTGATGTAATTAAACTTGGAATGAGTTTTACTGATTATAATGTTTAATTTTTACCCAAATTCAATAAAAATTGTAATAATCGAAACAAACGTATTCATCATTTTTTTCTATTATCATAAACATTATTTATTATTTTTAAAATAAATAATAATATAATATTTTATATCAATAAAACTTAAAGTTAATGCAAATAGTTTTTTAAAAAATACAAATATCTAAAAAATAATAAAGAGAAAAAATAATATAATTAATGAAGTATATACTCAAATAGCAATGAATAACATCTTCAATTCTCCATGAGAAAAAGCTTAACAACATTTACTAAAAACATTATTTTATTTTATACACAATATTCATTAATTCACGAAAATGTAAAATGTAATAAAGGTTTTAATCAACATAATTGTTTAACCTTTTAACTATGAAATACTTTTGGAATAAACTATCATAAACACTTATATAAATTTATTTCAACTATTTAGTTCTTTTAAAATTGTCCTCTACTAGCAGTGTTGGTGGCTGTATGTTTAGAGAATTTGCATGGTATATTTTTTCTTTTCTCGCATTGAATTGTCACATTTATTTAAGAAAAAATTAATAATTTAACTACTCAGCAGACATGATTAGTTGTGAGATGCATGTAAAATTTCCTCGGCAATACATAATCTTTCATAATTTGTAATCTTATGCGAGACAGATCGAAGTTGTTATTTTTTTGTTAAGAAACATTTAAATTTCATTCAATGGAACGAAAAGTACAAAAATAATAAAATTAAAACACATTAAATTATCACAAAAGTCCATAAAAATTATATGTTGCAACACTTGCACTAGCAAATTGTTTCGAGCTTTTTTCTTTAATTCTTTAAGCTCTCTAATCACTGTGAGCCTTCCTAATGATAAAATAACATATATTTAATCCAACTTGATCATTCATGTCTTGAAAACTTCACATTTTGAATGCAGCAATATCATAAACAAAACATTTAGATCTAAATATTGAAGCAAAAACAAAACAAAACATGCTAAAAATTGCCCTTAAAAGCAAATCTAGTGGAAATAAAAAATACAATAGATCGAAATATAATAATTGTAATGTGTTTATTAAAACAAAATAAATAAAAAGAACAAATTATTGAAAAAAGCTATTATAATCGAATACTCTCCTGCAAAAAAGAAAAGACGCTCAAGGTTTTTAAGAAAATGTAGAAGAAGAAAAGGGAAAATTTAAATTTATAGATTAAAAAAAGATGAAGAGAAGAGAATTGTTCTTATCTTATTATAAGTTTATGATAAATTACAGTAGTATAATATTATTGATAAGTAAGTCAAGCTCACATAATTATATAGTTTAATTACATGGTATAATTTTCTTTCATATATTAAATTTTATTTTTAACCTACTAAAGAAAATATATATATATATATATATATATATATATTTTATAATGTAAATAAATATATGTATTTTAATATTGTAAGAAAATAAATAAATATATATATTTTTATTAAGAATAATTAAAAGTAAAAATGTTAGTTATAACAGTAATATATAAATGTGTTATTAATTTAATAAAGCAACGACGTCATTGGACCATTAAACTATAGCTTAGTATTAAATCCGAATTAAGATTGACTTACGAATTGAAGCAATAATAGAAAAAGAATGGAAGGTAATAAAATAGTCCATTGAAATTTATGCAAATGCATTTTTAATATAAATAATAAATATTATTAACTTAAATAAATGCTTAGTTTATAAAATTAAAAATGTTGCATATAAAGGTGATGATCAGTGTTATCAATTTTTTTCATTTAAGTGAATAATAGTAGAAAAAATATAATTTTTTCATTGAAGGAGAAAATATTTTTATGGGATAAGTTAAAAGATCACATTATCTGTCCCATTAAATCCTCTGACCTGAATTTCTTATATATATATATATATATATATATATATTTTTTTTTTTTTTTTTACTTAAAATTATTCAACATTATAATTAAAAATATATTCTATTTTTATTTTTTAGCAATTATAAAAATAAGTAATTTAATTATATCTTTAATTTATATATTATATTTAATACCTATTTAATTTAATTAATTTTTAAACATAAATTTTTATTAATTTATAATATAATATGTACAATTAAATATACTTATTAAAGAATGGATGATTCTTACAAATTTTTTAAAATTTTTGAGGAAAATATGTACTCCATCTTTGTAAACAATTAACTTGAAAACAAAGATGTTAAATCCGGTCCATCTCACGTGATATAAAATTTTTTAAGGTGATACAGCAACTAAATCCAAACAAAGTATTACAACCTGATGGGTTTCCACCGGAATGAAGAATTTTTTTTCGGAGGGTTAATATATATTAAAAAAAAATTATTTAAGTTATTCTAATGATACTTCATAAAATTCATTAATTATTAAATAAGGTTCAACAAATTTAACGAAATAATAGTCAACTGTTATGAAAAAATATGAGTGCTAAATATATACAAATTTATACTTACATAAGCACTCAAATTAATAATTATATGATATTTTTCGATCAAAAGTTTAAAATTTATAATTTTTCAGAGTATATAACATACAATTATTGATTTGATTGTAAGTTTAAGTACAAATAATTTGAATATTTAATATTTTTTTTAAAAATATAGATAACTTTAATAATTTAAAAAAAAATACTAGACTTTGACTTTATGCAGCAAAAGCAATCAAAAGATCAAAGAACATAATTACAGAGCAAAGTTGCGGACAATATAATACAAAAAAAATTGTATAATAGTTTAAGTTTATTTATAGAATTTTGGTGATAAATAATATATTATGCTTTACAAAAATATCAATAATATTTATTAAAAATAAAAACCTCAAAAAGGCTATATCGGGCATGAATCTGTAACTAAATATAGCTTTTTATTTATTCATAGAAATAACATTACAAACAATATTTTATTTTTTATATATTTAATTCTTTTAATTATATATATATTAAAAAAAAAATTCAAAAAGCTATCCGGGCTCAAGCACGGTATAGCCCTCTGTAAGGTCCATCATTGATGGGTGGAGATCTACTAGTGACTATCAAAACCTTTTTCAAGTATGATACTATTTTTACTGTTGTTAATTACACTTTCATTCGTATGGTTCCAAAAGTTTATAAATTCACACATTTAACATATTTTAGATCGATTAGCTTATGTTTTACTATGTATAAAATTTTTGCCAAAATTTTGGCTAATGGGTTAAGAAGAGTATTAGGTACAATTGTTAGCAAGTTTCAAAGTGTCTTCCTGCCTAATTGTTTAATATATGATAATGTTCTAATAAATGTGACTTAATTATAATTATAATGACATAGCCTCGGTTTTTTAAAATTGAGGCAAAAAAAAAAAAAAAAAACAAGTTGTGTGTTATTTATTTTGTAAAAAAAAAAAAGAACAAAATGTAAGCATTTTGCACTCTCTCCCTCAAAAATTTCCCATAAGTTAAAATTAGGGCTTACACTTAAAACGTGTTTTGACTCTTGCCTCTTCACAGCCCCATTCGTGAATCGATTTCCACCAGCGCAAGCCACCCGAGCTGAGTCCCCTCTCCAATGCTGTCTTTCTTCTCCGTCCATGGCAGTCCAACTCCGCGAGGTTCAGGTAATAATTTTTAGAGCTCAATGCCGAGTCATTGTGCATTGTGTTGTTTTATTTTTTTATTTTTACTCTTGGTCTCTTCACAACCCCATTCGCGAATCGATTTCAGCCAGCGCGAGCCACCCGAGCTAGTCCCCTCTCCAACGCTGCCCTTCTTCTCCGTCAATTGCCGTCCAACTCCACAAGGTTCAGGTAATAATTTTTAGAGTTTAGCAAAATTATGCATTTTGTTGTTTTAGTTTTTTGTTTTCCTTTTTTTTTTTTTTTTTGATAAACTTTAGGCCAGTGTAGTTGACGGGTGTTCTCAGGTTGTGGGAAATTTTCTATACACGTTGATGAACAGTCCTTGAACTTCTGTTTATATTTGGGAAAATAAAAAAAATATTTCTATTGGCTAAGAATCAGAACAATTAGTGAATTTTTGTTTCTTATTGTCTATGGGTTTACGATAAAATTCACTATGGGAATGAAGAATCTTATAATACCTGCTAAAATGATCCCTACGACATGTTTTCTTATTTGTGTGGCAGGTTGCTACAAAGTTCCCGCAAATGCTCTTCTCCATCACCAACCTTTTCTAGAATATCCGTTATTTTTACTTTTAACTTGAAATACTTTGTCTAAAATTCATAGATTTTTAAACTATTAGTCGTGTAAATTGGATTTGCTCTAAGTTATATGCAATAAAGGTTGTGAGATATACGTTTAGGTTTTTTTGGCCCAATCTTTTTAATTGTTTATTTTAAAGATTAAAATTCCACCTCAGAAGATGGGTGTTTTTTACAAGGCATGTCAGAAGCAAAGAAGTAATAATATTGCATTTAATTGTTGTTGTTGTATGCTTCCACTACTTTGCGTGTCTCTTTCATGTCTAGCTAGTATTATTTTCGTTTTATTCTTCCTCGTTTATGAAGACAGCTCTGAGTTTATAAGAAGATAAAAATAAAGAAAAATATGCTCCAAAAAGACTAGTGAATAGTGAGTAGTAACTAATTAATGAAAGCTAAAAATGCTAGATGAAAAGCTTGAAATAGATCATTAATTAAGAAGCAAAGAGATTAGTGGTAATTCAAGAATCAGAAGATACTAGAGGAGTTTGAATTTGCATTTGATCTAATGTGTAATTCAAGAACTTTGCAAAATTTCCACTTTGCATTTGAGCTAATGTGTGAGTATCAAGCCCAGTGTGTGGCTCTTTCTTATTTCTTCTGGTCTCCTGACTTGCCATTGTTCTGTTTTGGTCGTTCAATAAGAGTTTCAATTTTCACTTAAAGAGAAGTAACCAGTTCCCTTACTCTAGAGCGAAGTGTGAGCATTTTGATTTATTAACTTGGTTTTTTTCTCTTGTAGGTTCACATTAGATGATAGAATCCACATGTGCTTGCATTTATGTAAAAGTACCAGACAAATATCAATTCAATAGCATTGCTTCTACAAACCATGAAGCTTGGTAATAACATTTGTTTTGTTTGTGTTTTACTAGAAAACTCCTTCATATAACCTTTTTTTTTTGTGTGCTTTCTCTACAATTTCCGTAGCAGTTGATAGTTAATTTTGTCTGTTTTCATTTATGGTTCCATTGACTTGTTAATTGGGAAATAAGTTCATTACCTAATTGTTTTTTAGCATACGTATGATGTATTATTATTTTGTACTTTTGCTTAACTTTGGTTGGCCATATGCAGAACTATATGCATTAATCTAGATCATTAATCAACCCTCAATCTCATATATGTCCTCAACAACATGACTTAGTAACGTAAGATAACTTAGTGACGTGTGGGTATTATATCCTTGTGTCTTTAAGAATAATTATTGTCAATCACTTGCTTTTATCATTAACTTGATAATTCAAATTTGATTTTAATTTTTTACATTATCAAAATATGTGACAAATGTTAATTTACAATTTGTATATATATATGTAGCTTAATAAGGAAGTATCATACATGACAAGGTTGATTATGTGAAAAAGCTCCTTGAAGTCCAAGCAAATGTATGAACAAATTTCCAGGTGTGGTTGCTTGTAAATTTTTATTCTTTTTTTCCCTCTTTTTTTTTTTAGATTTGAACTTTGAAAATGAGTTATCTTACGTTTGATTCTATTCATAGAACCTTTTTGCAGTATGCTGCTTACTATGGTCATTCAGATTGCCTTCAAGCCATTATTTCTTCTACTCATTTCGGTCATATTGAGTGCGCGGAGTTTATAAATCGCTTCTTAAAATAATAGTTAAAAATTTATCATGTAATATTTTGAATTATCTTTGATATATGTACTTTTAATCATTAGTATTGTTATTACATGGTAAACTTTAGAAAGTGCCATTAATTTTGAAATATTTTAACTATTGTAATGTTTATTTTGTTTTGGAGTACATGAATTTTCTGGAATGTAATCTTTTTTAAATTTTAATATAATATATAGATTTATATACGATAGTTTAATATTTTGTATATGAACATTGCATTTATAATACAAGAAATGTTTAAAAAATAGGTATTTAAATTTATAAAAATGCTAAAAAATAGTATAATATTATCAATTTTTAGTAACCTCTGGTCACGGTTTTTGTTTAAACCGAAACCAAAAATGTATATAAGGTATTGATTATTTAAAAAATTGTGATCTAATATATCATATAAACTCTTGATTATTTATAAAAATCGTGACCGTAAAATATTAATATGTTACGGTCTTTAAAAAATTGTGACTATATTTACGTTTATAGTCTTAGTTAAAAACTGAGACCATATGTACTAATTTATGGTCATTCTGTCTTAAGCTTGTTTTTATAACCGTGATCATAGTTCTACAGCTACGATTAAAAATCGTGACCATACGTCATTTTGTAATAGTGATCCTCAGGACAAGAAGTAAACTATTATAAGTTTTCTTTATTCTTTAGTACAAATACTCCAGATGATTTGAGGAGAAGACTACAACTTCGGATGGGTATTCAAAGAGTGGGCAGTATGGATAAATATCTTGGATTGCCTTCTCTAATTAAAAAATTTAAAGTTCAAACTTTCAAATTTATCAGAGAAAAGTGGCAAACTAGAATCCAAAGTTGGCCCAAACAATTCCTTTCTTATGCAAGAAGGGAAATTTCACTTTAGTACAAGTACTTCAGATGATTTGAAGAGAAGATCGCAACTTCGGATGGGTATCCAAAGAGTGGGCAGTATGGAAAAGTATCTTTGGTTGTCTTCCCTAATTGGAAAATTTAAAGTTCAAACTTTCAAATTTATCAGAAAAAAGTGGCAAACTAGAATCCAAAGTTGGCCCAAACAATTCCTCTCTTATGCAAGAAGGGAAATTTCACTTAAATCTGTTTCTTCAACTATACCAAATTATGCAATGTCTTATTTCTTGGTTCCTAAGACTTTGTGCAATGAAATTAGCTCTCTAATGGCTAGATTTTGGTGATTGGGTTTAGAAAAAATAATAATAAAATACTTTGGAAGAGTTGGAAAGAGCTTCAAATGCCAAAGAAGGATGGAGGTTTGGGCTTTAAAGATTTGAGATTGTTCAACCTAGCTATGTTAGCTAAGCAAGGTTGGCATTTTTTAACTCACAATTCTTTACTTTTAACTCAAATGATGAGATCTAAGTATTATTGTTACTCTTCTTTTTTGGAAGCTAAGGTAGGGTCCAACGCATCTTGGGCTTGGAAGGGGGTCATTGAAGCCAGAGAGGCATTATTAGATAGTTTGAGATGACAATAAGCTCTTAACAGTCATTTGAAAATATGGGAAGACCTATGGATACCAAGGCCAAGACTTTTCAAGCCTATCTTTCCAAAAAAATTCAAGGATGCAATTTGTTTGTGACTTACTTGACAATTGTGGCAGTTGAAACATGCCTTTGATTGATGAGTGTTCTTTTCTTGAAGATACTAATGCCATTGCTTCTATTTTCCATACAAAATGAGCAAGTTGGTGACAAGCTTGTGTGGCACTTTGAAAAACATAAAAATTACAATGTAAATTCAAGGTTCAAAAGAGCATTAATCCTTGAAGAGGAAGGAATTGGGGGAGGAGAACTAAGAGGACAATGTAGCCATATATCATCAAATGAGCAACTTTGGAGAACTGTTTGGAGCCTTAAACTTCCAAGCAAGCTAAGATCTTTTGCTTGGCAATGTGCTAATAACATTTTGGCTACAAATGTCAACTTTATTCGCAAAGGGATGCGAGTAGTCTTAATTTGTTTCTTATGTTGTGAAGAAATTGAAGAATCTAAGCATATCTTGTTAGAATGTAACTTCTCTAACGAAGTTCTTTCTAAATTGGGGCTGTTAGATGAGCTTGTTCCTTTCAGTGTTCTTGAAATTTAAGATTGGATGATAATACTTTGGAGTATTTGAAATGAAAGAATTAATTATGAAGAATTTTGACGAAAATTAATTGTCATATGGTGGAGAATTTGAAAAATTAAAAATGAGAAAATCTTTCGAAATGTAAGTTATTTAATTGAAAAGACTATAAGGTTTATTACTTTCTCGTTATTTGAGATTAAAAATGCTATATTTTGATGTATAATTCATGCTTATTTATTTATGAATTGTGGTAAGACTGTGTGTAATTTTTGTATTTTAAGTTTTGTTTAAGCTTTATTTTAGAGCTATTTTTTATAATATTTTCACTTATTTATGAGAGAAAAAAAAAAAAAAAAAGACAATACTAATGACAACCTTGACCTAACATGTTACATAACCCGGAAAAGTTTCGGGACCTACTGGAATAAAAACAAACCTTGGCAAGTTTGTGGTATTTATTTGAATTATATTTTGAAAAGCTCTAATTAATTTTGTAAATTATTAGAAGAAATAAATTATATCACAACTCACATTTATTTTTTATTAATAAAAATTTAATTCAATAATAATAATACTAAAATATAATTAATTATAAAATTAAACAAAACCTTTTTTTATATATTTATTATAGCATCAACAAAAATTATTTGTAACATTCTCTTAAATTATTATTGATATCATCTCGTTGTATCCATATCCTTATATTTTGCTTAAAAAAGAAAAAAAAATATTCCTATATTTTGGATTTCAAATGCACTGTATTTTTATTTTTTATTTCAAAGCAATGATTAAATATTTATCCTCCAAATTATTTTCAATTAAGACGTTGTGTAATTTATTTAGAAATCTTACTTATATATAATTTTTAAATTTTGGTTGACTTGAGAGTTGAGTACTAATTACAACTATGATATTTTATTATTTTATACGCAAGAATTCTCTCCAGGCATTGTTCAGCTATTTGACGGATGAAGCACGTGGTTAATTTTTCCAATTTTGGCTACAAGGTTATATCGGGGATGGAGGAGTTTTAGTTTTTAAACTTCTAATATTAAATTATTTTATATTTTTGACACTATTATCAACTTATATTAAAAATGGGCATGTTTTAATAAATAGAACTTATTTAAATATATATTTAAAAAATCTTTCTAAACACATGGTCAAAAATAAAAACACATTTTAAAAAATATCATCTCATATAATATTTTCATTTGAATATTCCTAAGGTAATAATAAAAGGAATCACCTTCAATCAATTGGTAATCTTAATCCCTTCACAAAGTACCAGGGTTTAGAATGATTTGATATGTTTGATTAGAATGGATCAAGTTTGGTCTAGTCGAATCAAGTGTCTCAGCCCATTCTACAGTTTCTTAAAGAGAGAGAGTTGCTATAAAAAAATGTTTTATATAAAGTATCTCAAATTATTAAGGTTATTTTTTAACCAAAAAAAAATAATTTGTTATCAAATTTTTTTAGTTTAGAATCATATTGTTTTAAAAAAAAATTATTTAGTCCTTTTTTAATAGTAAATGCCTAAAATAAGAGAAAAAAAAAAAAAAACTAAAATTTGATAATATGTGTAATAAAAAAGTACTAAAATTTTTAAAATAATATGAGTATTAAATTAAAAAGTTTTTAGAAGTATATAGTCAAATATTTGTGGTATTATTTTAAAATGAGTATCACAAAAGTATGGAGCTCAGACTTTGGTATGTTTCTTTTTTATAATAATCACATTACTCACATATATTTAAAACTCAAACACATACCCTTCTACATGCCCAATATATTTCATGTCGTTGAGTCAAAGTTTATTTGCAATGAGAATATTGACATAATTTGGAGTCTTGTTTTCATTTTTATTGGTTTTTCTAAACTAGCAAAATTTTATCACAAACTTTATAGCTACACATCCATAAACACCAAAATAATAAGATAAAGATTAGATTCCAATGGAGTTCCTTCAACTATCACCAGAATTTTGGTTAGTGCCTTAAATATTTTTAAGAAACATGTATAATGTGTTATATATGCTTTGAATGTAATGCCTTACATATTGTCTGTTCAAATGTAAGGCCTTATATTTTGTAACTCCATTTGAGTTTGGGAGACCATCGATGGATGTAAGGCCTTAAATATTTGAGTAAACTAATAAATTTATTATCATATTATTGTAAAATTTGTAAAAATATCATCTGATTTTATTTATTGACAAAAATAGCAATCAAGTATAATTAGTTGTATAAATGTACTACCAAATTTTTTATTGTTGATACAAATCTATCACTAAATTTTTTATTAGTGATATAAATATACCACAAAATTCTTTATTAGTTATAAAAATTTACCACCAAATATAATTGAAAATATAACGAGTGGCATATTTGCACTGTTAATTATAATTGAATGATATTTCTGTCGCTAAATAAAGTTAATTAGTATGTTTGTAGCTTTTCTGATATATTTGTTAGTTTACATTATAGGAAACATATGTAATGTGTTAGTGTGTTATTCATGCGCAACATGTAAGTCCTTACATACTTTTTAAGGTAGGATGTGAGGCCTTACTTTAGCCGACTATGGTGGTGGTTGCCTGAATTCCAACGAGACCACCCATGATGGTAGATTGCCTGCAAAGTCGATAAAATCTAGTAAAATCTTGGTTTCATTTGATTGAAGTAATAGAATAATAGTATTTTAGTTTTTTTATTTGATAATTTTATATGAAGTTGTAAATTTTAAAATAGCTTGTTGTCGGTGAGAAAAAAAAATTACTAATTTTTAAAAAAATGATGCTATTTAAGGTTAAAAGAACTCTTATGGCAAAAGACTTTATATATATATATATATATATATATATATTCTAGAATAATAACAACATGGATCATAACTCATTAAATAATATTTAAAAATATAATTAAAATCACGGGCTAACTTAAAAAATATTTTTGCTTTTTTGGAAGCAATGAATTTGAATAAGAATCTTGAGTGGTATTTATTTATTTATTTTTTTGTAAGAAAGAATCTTTGAGTGGTTGACTAATTTTTTCTAATTTTATTATAAAGCTTAATTCATCATATCATCTCATCAGAAATACTAAACCCCAAAAAAAAAAAAAAAAAACAAAAAAAAAAAATACTTAATGAAGGTAAACACGCCAAACGCTAATTCATCTAAAATTGTTGACAAGCCCAACACCCATTATTTTAGAATGGGTGAAGGTGGTGCCCCACAGCCACTAGCTTAAGTTTTTGTCCTACTAATAATAATGACTTTAAAATTTGCTTTATTATGCGTATAAACAAACAAATATAATCTTTAAAATTACAAACATATAATACAAATTATAACAATAGCACTTTAATTAGATGTATAAATATATTATTATCTTATATTTTTAGTTATTTTTCTTGGTAGATTTCTTCAACTAATAAAAAATTTGATAATAAGTTTGAAACATTAATAAAAAATTTAGTGATAAAATTATACTAATAATAAGAAATTAAGTAGTGAATTTGTCATAAGAATGGTGGATTTATATTATTAATTATATTTTAATATTATTTTTATTATTAAATAAAATTAAATAATATATTTATAATTTTTGTAACAATCTAATAATATATTTGTTAGTTTATCATTATTATGTAAGAGTAACATTAAAGAAATGTTAGATTGTACCGAAACAATTAAGGAATGAGAAAATATTTCATTATTATCATGTTTGGTCGGATATAAATGCATTAGGAATAGTAATCCATTTTCGAGAAAAAGCGGAATAACTTTTCCTCAACCCCACCATAGGAATGAATAATGATCACTTCCGATGTCTTTCCTTAGTAAATGGCTATGAGCCATGAAATGAAAGATAATAAAACCGATAACATTTTTTTTTTATTTTTTTTTATTTTAGAAATACTGCCCAAGGGCCAGACTAAAAAGTATAACATAGATTAAAAAAATCAATTAAAAAATCATAATTGAAAAAACTCTAAACAAGCTAATCTCTTTTTTGAAAAGAAAAAAATCAACATCATTTTTTATACTAAATTTCAAAATGTGAATTACCCAAGTTTTATATTTATTTGATATCTTAAGTTTTTATATAGAAACTCTTGTAAAAATATGGAAATAAATTAAAAGAAAAGTTATTTAGTTAACTTCATATGTTTTACCCAAAATAATGAAATTAATTTATGGTAACAATTTAGTTATTTTTTAAATAATATAAAAGAATTCGTGCTTTTTTTTTCTTCTTTAGATGTAGTAATATTTTATGTAATAATTATTTAGAAAATTAATAAATATATATATATATATATATATATATATATATATATATATATATATGCTTAAAGGAGAAAATAACAAATAAATAAAACTACTTAAATTTTAAAGCACATAAGGATGTTAAGATAATATTCAATGTTTTTTTATTTCATTTTAATTGTCAAATTAATTATTATAATAATAATATTGTCACATTTTTTTTTAGTTATTTTTTTTATTATGAGAATTAAACATGCCATAAAGGAAAAGAATATTAATGACTAAAGAGGTTGGTGGCCTAGCCATCTCTGTAACATAATATTACTTTCTTTTGGCTTAGATTCTTGAGCTATATGTCCTGCTCCCTGCAAAAACATAAACGACCAAAAGCATGGGAAAAAAAAAAAAGTGCATCCACAATTTTTTCCACACTCAGCTGTATAATTTATTTTTCAAATGATTCAGTCCTACATTTTATAAAATTTCCAACAAATAATCAAACTTGCAATTAAAAATATAATTTATAATTTATATCATTAAAGACAATGATCCATCATCTACTCAAGTGAGGTACTAATATATGTCCACATCTTTTTATATTTTAATTATTTAACTAATTTTATTCTTATTACATAAAAAAAAATATATATTTATCGATCACATTATAAAAAAATATATTTAGAATATTTATAAAATATATGTTTCGAGCATCTCTAAAAATGTTCTATGACTTTATTTTAATACAATTTTTATATTAAAATTTAGAAGTAGTCTAAAAAGGCTTTAAATTTATGCACTCAAATAACTCAATGAATAGTATCACGCTATACATAGCACGATACTATTTATGAGATTTTTTTTTTTTATTTCTTTCAAATATAATCTTAGTATAATATTTAGTGTAGTGGAATTATAATGAAAAAAAGATAGTGAATTTTTACATTGTTTTAGTTCAAATGTCACAATAAAAGAATATTTTAAAAAATATAATTTTAATGTATTATTTAATATAGCATATTGAAGATGAAAATAAATGGAAAAAGATATTGCCATACTATTTTTTCTTGTTTTCACAACACATTAAATGTTAATATATATATATTGGGTCAAATACATATCCTTTTGGCAGAAAAATAACACAAAACAAAAGAATATATCTATTGTTTTTTAAATTTTGTATTTAATGTGATGTAAAATCAACAAAACGAGATGTAACAATATCTCTCTATTTTTTTTATAAATAGATACACTATGATAAAATTTTGTGTTAAAGATGATTCTTTTTTTTTTACCAGATGTTAAAGATCATCTTTAGCACTTATTCCAATATATATATATATATATATAAACGTAAACATAAAAAGAAAAGTTTTAACACTGTTAGCACTTTTACTCGTCAGTTGATTTGCTTCGTAAATTGTATCCTAATGTACATATCATTCATTGACTAAAGTTGCTTAATTAATACGCTCCTCAGTAAAGTACTCATTGTTTTTTTTTAAATGATGATTTATTATTCCTGATTAAAAAAAATTAGTAATTATTGTAAATATATTTTTAAAAAATATAATTAATGTGATTCTAAAAATAATGAATAATATTTCTGTGATCATTGTGGTTTATAAGTATTCATAATTAAGTTATCACCAGTGACTTTCTTTCCTTGTCACAAATTTTAAGAAATTACGAATATACATGAATATTAAAAATTAATTATAATTTTTAGGAATTTAATTTTTATGGGAGGTTCATCAACTTCATTTATGTATTGATAAAAACATTAGTTACAAAATTAATCTAACAATAAAACAAAAAAAAATTATACAATTTGATTTTTAGCAATCTTTCAATAAAATATAACTAGATGATGTTATAATTACAAATTTAAGTAATTTAATTTAATTTGTTTTGATTCTAATTTTCTAAAAAGTGTGTAAACACAGTAACAATAAGAATATTTATAACAGTTTTTCAATTCCTATTCAGTTTTTCAATTTGATTTTTAGCAATCTTTCAATAAAATATAACTAGATGATGTTATAATTACAAATTTAAGTAATTTAATTTAATTTGTTTTGATTCTAATTTTCTAAAAAGTGTGTAAACACAGTAACAATAAGAATATTTATAACAGTTTTTCAATTCCTATTCAGTTTTTAATTGTCTACTACCGGCCACAACACCACAATTTATTAACTACAGGATGACCTCCACTTATAAAAAATATATACCCATTGTAAGATGTACAGAGTGTAAAACAAGATGAGAAATATTGTTTGTTTATTTCTTCATATTTAATTCATATAAAATATATGTATTTATATTAAAAATAAAAAAGTTAAAAAAAATATTGATTTAGTATGATATTGCTACAATATTAAGTTTTGATATACTTTTCTATTTTATTTTAAACATTTATAACTTTCCTATTTATCTCAACACTCTTCCTCAAGTTGGTACATAAATGTTCCACATGCTCAACTTGTC
The DNA here is from genome assembly GCA_029378325.1 of Elaeagnus macrophylla. NCBI lineage: Eukaryota > Viridiplantae > Streptophyta > Magnoliopsida > Rosales > Elaeagnaceae > Elaeagnus > Elaeagnus macrophylla. The sequence continues at coordinate 17,827,926 of CM055642.1, forward strand.
TAGAAACTTTAAGAACACTCAATTTGAGACTGCTTTGGTGAGAATATCAGCTAACTGATCTTCTGAACGAATCCTTGGTAATTCCACAATCTTTCCATCCAATTTTTCTTTGATAAAAAATATGTCTACCTCGACGTGCTTTGTACGATGATGTTGAACTGAATTATGTGCAATATCACATGCTGCTTTATTATCACAAAATATTTGGAGAGGTTGTTCAAAAGGTAAACCCAAATCTTATAAGAGAAGTCTTAGCCATAGTATCTCACAAAGTACATTTGCTAAACTTCTAAATTCAGCTTCTGCACTTGAGCGAGCTACAATATTTTGTTTCTTGCTTCTCCATGTCACAAGATTACCTCCTACAAATGTGAAGTAGCCAGAAGTAGATCACCTGTCAACCTTATCACCAGCCCAATCAACATGAGTATATGCTTCTATACTTTGATAATTTGTGTTTTTGGTGAATAATACTCTTTTTCTAAGAGCAGACTTTAAATATCTCAAAATGCGAGTAACTGCATTCATATGTTGTTCTCTAGGATTATGCATAAATTGACTGATAATACTTAAAACATAAGCCAAATTTGATCTAGTATGAGATAAGTACATCAATCTCCCAACAAGTCTTTGGTATTGTCAACTGGTACCTAATTGGATTCAACACACAATTATAAACCTTCTTCTACTGGTGTATCAACTGGTGGACATACTGACATACCAGTCTCTTGTAGTATATCCAAGGCATGTTTTCTTTGAGATAAAAAGATTCCATCATTTGATCGAGAAACTTCGATCTCAAGAAAATACTTTAAGAACCCAAGGTCTTTCATTTCAAATTCTTTAGACAAATAACTTTGAAGAGCTTTTTTTTCTTCAAGATCATTTCCTGTTACTATCATATCATCCACATATACAATAAGTATAGTGATCTTACCATGTTGTTTCTTTAGGAATAAAGTATGGTCTGAATTGCTCCGTTGATAGCCAAATTCTTTCATAGACTCTATGAACCTGTCAAACCATGCTTTTGGAGATTACTTTAATCCATACAGTGATTTCTTTAATTTGCACACTTTTTCATTATGAATTTCTGATATCATACTTCCTGGTGGGAGATCCATGTAGACTTCTTCAGATAAATTTCCATGTAGAAAAGCATTCTTTACGTCGAATTGATATAATGGCCAATCCAGATTTGCAGCATGACTCGAACGGTGTTCATTTTTGCTATAGGTGCAAAAGTCTCTATATAGTCAATCTCATATGTTTGAGTGTATCCTTTTGCCACCAATCTTGCTTTATAACGTTCAATCGTACCATCTACTTGGTACTTCACTGTAAAAATCCATCGACATCCAACAACTTTCTTTGTTGTTGGCGATCAACAAGTTCCTAAGTCTTGTTTGTTTGTAAGGATCTTAGCTCCTCATTCATAGCAGCTTTCCACTTTGGGTCAGCTAAAGCTTCCTACACACTGTTAGGAATAGATACAACAGATAATTGATTCACAAATGACATGTTTGATTTTGACAAATGATGGTTAGACACATAGTGACTCATGGGATATTTTACTTTACTAGAAAGTTCGGGTTCATATGTGGGTTTAGGAATACCTTTTGTGTTACGTTGTGGTAACTGTCTTTTGTTTAGCTCAAGAACAATTTCAGTAAACGATTGGTGTGATATATCGACAGGAGATGGAGCCATACTATCCAATGACTCGATTTCAGGCTGAGAAGTACTCAGTTTGTCAATAGTGTGTTCATCACTTATTTCTTCAGTTATTTGGTTCTCATTGATATTTTGATCTAATGTCGTACTACTTGAATCTAATTCATATATTGCTTGGTTTGGTTCAGTTCAGTTTGTGAGTTATCAATAGTGTAATCCAATGTTATGCCACTTATATCTAGGTTACCCACATTTTGGTTTTCACTTTCATCATAATCGAGAGTTTGAATTTCCTTATGGTACTCCTCCTGAAATTCAACTTCAAAAAAGTACATTATATCTTTATAAAAGACAACATCCATTGTGATAAATAATTTTCGAGATGGGAGATGGTAACATCGATATCCTTTTTGATGACTAGCATACCCAATAAAAACACATCGCAATGCTTGAGAAGTTAGTTTTGTGCTTTGATGTTTGTGTAGGTGTACAAACACCACACAACCAAAGACACGAGGGAGTAAATTTGAGACAGTTGGGGCATCAACTGCATCTATTAGGATTTAGAATGGTGTTTTAAAATTAATGGTGCCTAGAGGGGACCTTATTAATTAAATAGGTTGCAGAAGTGAGTGTTTCTCCCCAATAAGATAGTGGCATATGGGCTTCAATTAATAAAGCTCGAACCATGACCAATAAGTGTTGATTCTTGCGTTCTGCCACCCCATTTTATTGTGGTGTGTAGGAGCAAGTTGTGTGATGAATCATTCCTTGTGTCTCCAAAAATTGTTGAAGCTCAATACTCTGGTATTCTCCACCATTGTCATTTCGAAGAACTTAAATCTTTGTACGATATTGAGTTTCAATCATTTTATGGAACCTTGAAATAATGAATTCACTTCACTCTTAAATTTCATCAAGCTAGTCATATCATCCTTGAACAATCATCAATAAACGTTACAAACCACCGTGACCCACCTAAAGTAGTAACTTTAGAAGGACCCCAGACATCAAAGTGAATAGTCATGAAAGGTAGTGGACTTTTGTTCAAGCATAATGGAAATGAAGCACGATGACTTCGTGCAAGTTCAAAAACATTGCAGTGGAAGCTCGAAACATCAGCTGCTAAAAATAAACTAGGAAATAACCTTTTTAGATAACCAAAGAAAGCATGTCCAAAACGGCAATGTCATAACCATATTTCTTTCTTTTCCTTTCTTTAGAACTAACAACTGCCAATGCTTGTTGTGAGCTTTCAATATTCTTTGAGTCCAAATCTAAGTAATACAGTTGCCCTCGTCGAATACCACAGGCAATCGTTTTCCTAGTTTTGATGTCTTTAAACACACAACAATCAAGCCAAAAAATTACAACACAAGATAATGCAGTAGTTATTTGAGAAACAGACAACATGTTATAGTCTAAAGATGGAACAGCTAATACAGATTCTAATTTTAATGTATCAGTTAGAGTTAAATATCCTTCCCAATGATTGGGGTTGAAGTACCATTTGTAATAGAGACAAATTATTTTGTAGAGGGTTGAAGTGATGAAACAAGTCTAGCATCATTTGTCATGTGATCTGTTGTATCAGAATCAATTATCCATGTATTATTCAAAACAAATGTAGAAATATTTAAAGTCTTACCAATATTGTTTGCATAGATTACCAATACCGAAGCTTTGTCAATAATATCATTTGTTGTCTTGGTTTGAACAATCGAAACAGATTTGATGCCGGAGTATTCAATTATGTCACTCATTTGATCTCTTTCTCCTCTTTTTTTTTTTTTTTTTCCTTCTTGTTTTGTATTTGTGCACCCTAAATAAGTCTGCTTTAATTGAGAGACAAACAGGAAAAAAAAAAACGGGTTGACGCTTGTGGCGATGAGCGGTGGGAGCGGCGCTAGTGGTGACGAGAGCTGAGAGTAGCCGTGGTGTGGCGCTGAGCGGTGGGATCTGCTTCATGAGTGGTGGGATTTGCTGGGCGCGGCGCTGGTGATTATCCTTGCGGCGACTAGTGATTGGGCTGTCGTAGGTGGGCAATTGGTGATTTTGGTGGGTTTTTGTGATTTCTAAGGGGCTGTTAGTTGGGTTTCATAGTGGGGGTCGCGATTTTATGGTGGGACTGTTGGTTTTACGGTGAGTTCTAATTTTTTTATTTATTGATTTCTGGGTTTTAAATTTTGGTTTAGTTTAATTTGGATGAACTGATTTAGGATGAATATGGTGGGATCTGTGGGTGATTTGGGATGATTTTGGTTTCAGGTTTGTTTGAATGAGCAAGAGATGATGGGATCTGTTTGAATGAGTAGTGGCAAAGGCAGCGATGGGTTATGGGTTGGTGGAATTGGGTTGTTAGGTGGCTAGTTTGGGTGGCGATTTTGGTTTTTTTTTTTTATTCACAAAAAATTAGTTGGCTTTAATACCATGTAAAACAAGATGAGAAACGTTACTTGTTTATTTCTTGATGTTTGATTCATACAAAATATATGTATTTATACTATAAATAAGAAAGTTAAAAAAAGATATTAATTTAATATGATATTACTACCATATTAGATTTTTATTTACTTTTCTATTTTACTTTAAACATTTATAAATTTCTTATTTATCTCAACACAAAGCACATATATTATACATAATACTCATACAAACCTAAATCCTGATATAAAAAAGTGTTGCGTTAGTTAAATCCTATGTTTAACCGAATATAATAATGTACTAAATCATATAAAAAACTGAAATATAATTGGAGTCAAAAGTTCGACACTAACGATTTGTTTTTTAAAGTCAAACATACTCTAGCTAGAGAAATGGAGAAGAAATCTTCTATGTCACCACTTATTTGAGACAAAGGGTGGCATTTGAGCCACGTTTGAGTTGATAGAGACAATTAAAAATTGAATAGTTTTATCAAGCAAATTATTTATAAAAGGTAAAAAATAATATTAATATAATAGCTTAAATTAACTATAAAACAATTATCTCTAATCAAGTTTCGATTGTGTTCATGTTTGTGTTAAGATTGTTATTCTTAAGAAAACGTACCGGTAATTGTTTCAAGTAATACTTGAATACAGGACATTTTAGTTATGAGGCACCACTTATATTAAATTATGGATTGATCCCTTAATGACATTAATTAAAGAGGATTGGGCGCATTTTAATTATGCTATTTTTGCCTAAAATATTATATAAATTGATCAATATTAATTTATTAAATTAAAAATTAATACGAGTCGGTTAGAATTTTAGACCAATTTATGAGTTAGAACTATGCATCATTTTCTAAGTAAAAAAAATATTCATAAAATGAGTAAAACATTATAACTCGAGAAGGAAAAATAATTTATATCTTTAATTTATTATAGTAAATATTTTTAAAAATTAAGATTAGAGAAGAACAATACAAATTATTTTACCTTTTTATTTGATTTAAAAATTTAATTAAGGCTTGATTATTATAATATATGTATTACAAATCTCTAAAATTGAAACATAAATATATGTATTAAAAACATATAGATCGGTTTGCTTCAATATTGATTTATAAATTTTAATACCTTGATTGATTCGCAATTTTTATAATTCTAAAACTAAAATTAACCTTTTATAGATATAAAATAAAAAAATCGATTTAATTTAAATTAATTTCGATGGAATATGTTGGTTAATTGATACCTACCTCAAATTAAACAATTAATCCTAAAAAGTAACGTGCTAATTGCTAATATAATATTAAAAATAATTAATGAAGAAATTAAATAAATAAAAAGGAAGGAATTGAATGTAATACCTTGACTGTCGCAAACGTCATTCGGTTAGAGTACGTCCTAGTGTACCTATCAAAGCGGCCAATACAAGGTTCCAAACTTGCCCACATTAATAATAATAAAAAGGAAATGAAATAAAATGAAGTTAAAATTGAATATTTTTATTTAAATAAAAAATATATACCCAGCAATTTGGTCTTGCACAAACCAAGGTCTCCAATCATCAACAATAGAATAATTTAAAGACCTTATCCATGCTTGAGTAGCTAAGAACGGAATTGCTTTGTCATGATCTCCACTAATAAGAGAAAGATGAAGAAAATCAATAATATAATTTATACAACAAATTCGGCATCATAACTCAAACAATAAATATCACAAAGAAAAGTAAAATTTGATAAGTACACAAAATAATATTAAGTTTTTTTATTAACTTGTGTTTTTGAAAGCATGATTATTTAACAAAGGTTCAACATAATATCATAATTAAAAATTTTGTGTTCAATGCATAATTACTCTAATCGTTAAATTATTAAATGTTTAATCATTATAATACAATAATTATAAAAATAATAAATATATAAAAAGATATTATTAACCATCTTTCCAACAACTAGAACCTTATAAAGAATTTGTTTTCTAATAATAAAAATATTGATGATATCGAATATTACTTGTATATTAAAGAACGAATGCCTTTGGCACTAAGGTTTACGTGATATCCAACGCTGCTTGGGACATTATTTTCATAAGGTGAGTCATAATTGCACATTGTCCACGTTCCACTAGTTCCCTGCTCTTTGCATGTCAAGTGTAGAATTAGTTCATGATCAAACCAAAAACGAAATGTATTGCAAACAAGTTGTGGTTGGATAACATAATATCATTTATTTGAAAATTTTCTACAATTTTATAAGCTTAGTATTTATTGAGGAATAGAAAATGTAAAGAATACAAGTAGTTGTAATATAATTACGTGCAACGTGTGTGTATATATAGTTACCGCTGGTCTCTTGTACATACCTCGCGTACATGTAGAGCTTTGCGGATAAAAGGATCATTGGCCCAATTGCTAGAAATCATACTCTCAAAATCCTAGTTACAGAATTCACATAAAAAGAATTAACCAAATATTTTAATTTTGTCGATTTAATAAATCGCATGCATCTATGTATGAAACTATTTAATTACCAAACTTACCCAAAGACAACTGTCGTTAATGACTTGAGGTCTAGTTCTAGTTCTTATGTATTGTAACTTTGATGAACCTTCAATGCAACTGGGGTTCAAAATATGGTCACTACTGATTCTCCAGGTACACTGCAGTTTTGAATTTTTTTTTTACATGCATTAGTTTCAAAGGAAATAAAATTTATGGAAATTGATTGTTTTAGAATTTTGAGGACTTTAGTTTTCACTTTCCAAGACAGTCACAACCTTTATTGAAACCCATATTTACCATGAACAAATGGCAATCACTTTATTTTTTTTTTTTGAAACGTAATGATAATCTTACAATGATAGATAATGACCATCTTTAAAATTCATTTTTGATATAGTGCATGCGCATGTACAAACCTCTTTATAAATGTCCATGTTTTTCAAACATTCTATGTTGCTTGAATTTATGATTGCATATTCTCCTCCGCAGCTTTTCTCTAAGGACTGAACAAATGCAAACTTATTAGAATTCTTATCAGTTCCCTTAAACATAGCAAAAATAATAATTTAAGATGGTGAGTGTCTTAAATTATTCTATAGTATTTTTTTTATATAATTTTGTGTGTTGCCAGTAATTAACAAACACATTAATAGAAGAAAAATTACATATTAGTGGTACACATAGTATCAATATGGTGTTGTTTGAATAATGAAAAATGAACCGTACGTGCATGTAATATAAACTATTGCTAGTTTCATTTTTATAATTAATTCTTAAAAAAATTAACTGTAAGAAATTAAAAAGTTAATCACACCTTGTAGAGCTCATCGGAAATTAATCCCATTCCATGAGCATATGGGATTTTGAAATTTATCAAATTTGGTACATCTGTTACTGGGTTTCCAATCAGGTAACCCTGAAAATCAATTCACCATCATTCTTTCATTCCATAATTGAAGAAGAAGTAGTAATAGATATCACAAAATTTAAGATTAAATAAAAACATTAAAATCACAATCCAATCAGTCTAAACATCAATTTTTTGTTAAATCTATCAAAAATTATATATTTGTGACTTGCACTTACCTATAACATAAGGATAAAAATGTAATTTTATTTTTAACATTAATAATTTTATTTATTATTTCAATAAACCTTATAAAAAATTATATTACAAAAATGTCCAACCACATTTTTGTTTTCACCGAAACGCATTATTCAATATACTCAATCCAAAACTTAAAAATAAAAGTTCAAAATCCCTCAAAAATCTTAATATATAACCAATATAACTGATTTTAAAAAAGAGATAATTAAGACTTTGTTTCATACCCATTTCATATGAATTAAAGTTAATTAATTAATCAATAAATATTAAATCAATGACCTTCATATCACAAAGACATAGATAGAAAATTTAAGGCGTAAAAGGAAAAAGCAAGAAGATCAAATATATCAATTTTTTTTTTTTTTACTAATTCGATCTTACATGTCTTCCTATATTATTTTCCTCTTATCTAGCTAATTGTTTTTTAGTGTAGAAAATAAATTGGAGTTGGTGTATTTTTTATTGATAGAATTTCAAAATGATAGAGAAAATTAAAGTTTAATTTCCGTTAAATAGAATAACAGAATTTATATTTGTATTGACTTGGTTGAAGTTTTGATATGTTAGGGATTAAAATAGATGTAATATTTATATGGTGATCAAAATAAATGGAGAATAGTAGATGATTGGTGTATTTTGTTATTTATATAATATCATAAAGACGTGATGAAATTAACTACTGATTTATTAAGAATCAATATAAATTTTGTTTTTAAAAATGAAATCATGACACTTTATTTATGATAATAACAAATGAGTGATAATAGATAACCTTTTTGCTATTTAAAGACAATCAATATATTAGATTTTTTATAATTAAAATTAGAAAGAAAATATTTCACAATAATTATATATATTTTTTATGAACCTGGAGATTTAAGTATGGCGTCAGGCCTTGTTCATTTCCTGCGAGCATAGCCAAAAGGAAAAATAAATAAAAAAGAGAGAGAGGAGTTATTATCAATAAAAAAAAAAATAATAAAATTATGACACATGTGTGTAAGCTCAAGTAATAGTGAGCAGCGATACTCACTTTATGAACACCTTGGAGGGAAAAAAAAATTCTCAAGTTTCTTACAAGTTAGGATTCTGGTGATTACCATAGTTTATATTTCTATTATGAATAAATCAATCAATTTTTTTCATAATCTAGGTTCATTATTAGAAGATAGTTTTTTTCTATATTAATTTAGGTCGTGTATTTGTATACCATTTGAGATTTGCAGGGTGAGGATAGGGATAGTAATGCCAGAGTAAGAGTCCCCTGCGATGTAGAGCGGATTGGAATTGAACTTTGGATTACTAATCAACCACTGCAAGTGCAATTGAAAAGGCAAAGAAATCAGTCAAAACAATTAACAATGAGTCAAAATGGTTAAAGAGTTTGTAGCTGAAGCACATATAAAATGGCCAAAGAGTTTATGATTCAAAGACATATAAAATCAATAAATTGCAAGATAAATAATAATTTATATAACTTAAAAATTATCTTTTTGTCTTTAAATAATATTAAACACATAACATCATGATTTACAAAAAACAAATAATAATAAACTACGGCCATTGTTGTACCAGGCTCTCATGACCCGTGCCTCAATTAATGGTGTTGAATATCATTGTTGTCTTTAACTACTTTCACTTTTAACCATTTTAGTAAAAAAAATATATGTTTCTTGTCTCACCAACTTAAAAATAAATGTAAAAAAAAGTAAACATAATTTTTTTTAAAGAAAATTAAAAATAAAATTTCATATATAAATGAAGTTCATGTCATGCAATAATTAAACCAAAAATCTTAGGGAAAAATCATGAATGCTCATAAGATTTGCATTTTTTTCATAAATTTAAATAACCTTTGAAATTAAATGTTTTTTCATAAATTTAAATAACCTTTTATATTATTAAAGATAATGTTTGCCAATAACATGTTAACTTTCCTTCCATTATTGTGTATCTTACATATTTTTTAAATTTTTAGCTAAATTGCTTAAATACATTTTTAGAATAATAAAAATTATAAATTTTGTATTTGTTATGATATACAAAAATAAAAATCAAAATTAAGTATATATATATATATATATATATATCGAATTAAAATTAAATGACAAATTTTATAGCACCTCTTTTTTTAAACAAAAATTTACACATATTATTCTTTTTTGGATTAATCCTAAGTTTAGTGACTAAGTTTTGATCTTAAGCTCGTGTATGTGTGTGTATGGCTAGTTGATTTTAAACTCAACTTTTGACATTTTTAAAATCATTTATTACCTTTTGCAATAATGGTGCATAGTACGTTTTCTCGCATCTCTCTTCAAACTCATTATATATATATATATATATATAATTTCACAATAATGCTTAAGAAACATAATCTTATATATAATTATTCAATCTAAACATTTAAAATTAAGAAAGATAAAATAAAAAATAAATTAAATAATAAAATGAAAAGTTATAATAGAGTAATAATAAAAAATATTACTCTAAAAATTATATTACATTATACTTTTTTCAAAATTAACATGCAATTATTGGGATCCAGATCAAACATTTGTTTAAACAAATACCCAAATAAAGTCACTATAACAATAACTAGAATCATAAATGACATAATTTTGATCATAATTAACTTTTGAGTTTGGATAATTCTATCTTACGAAAGATGTAAGTAGAGATAGTAGTGGATCGTCTCGAGGTCAAATTAAAATCGAATTGACTTGTAGGTCAATTTGATCGTAATTTGATCAGTTTCAAACTCAATTAGTTTGATTCTATTTGATTAATATCCGCTAGTTAAAAACTTGACCTATTGACCTATTTGACTTTTTTTTTTTGATGCATTTTTTAAATGAAATTGAAATAACATTTTTTAACAAACAAAATTTTGTGAATCAAACTTAAGACTTTAAATTAAGGAAATGAGTCATACAATTTGATCACGGAGTGAACTATATATAATTAAAAATATCAATTGTATAATTATTTGAAACAATGCTAATTAACAAAAATTAAATTAGTTCTCAAATTATATTTCTTAAATCTTTTAATTTTTTTAATTCATAGCTACGTTAAAATTGTACAAAATATAAAGATTCTTTTAAATATATAATGAATAAAATGAATCTATGATCTTATATTTAAATTTACAATTGCGATATGCTAGAATACTTTTAATCACAAATGATACAAATTGCTAAATATTAGAATTGATTAAGTGATCAAGAAAAAAAAAAAAAAAAGGTACACAAATGATGTCCTAACTTAACTAATTTTTTCCTTGAATTGTTTTATAATAAAATAAATAATATCACATCCCAGTTTTACTCGATGCACCCCCACCCCAATCTAACTCAAATCAGTCAAGCACCTATTAGGCTCCAACCCATCAGAGTCCAAATGTCTCCCTAAATGTTAGCTACATCCAGTTAAACATTAGTTTACCATTTGCTTCTTTTCTTTTATAACTCATTGTCTCATTCACAATAAAACTACAAAAGACCCAATATTTATAGAAAGTGTTCGATCATCTTTTGGTCATTACAAGTGACCTAAGGTACTCGATCAATCGAGCCAATATTTTTAATTTACAACAACTTGTTTTTAATTCGATTTATATGTTATTTTTATCAATTTAACCCCATTTGATTACCAAAGTTGAATCTTTTATAAGCATAATTGTCCTTTGCCATCAATTTTCATTTAAGTCAAATTAGACTATATAAATAATCCTTGTTGAAGAAAAAGACACTACAAATTCAAATATTATTGCATCTTTTTGAGCTTTCAACGAAAAACATTTTCCTCTTAATCTTTAGCATTAGGCATCTTTTTAATTTAATTGTTATGCATATTGTATGGTTATACTTGAATGATTCTTATACCTACTTACTTTTGTTGATTTTGAACTTTATATGATCGTTTTGGAATTGCTAATTGATTTGGATTTAATGTTAAACTACCTTTGAATCTACTAATTAAAATTTTTTATTGTTAAATCTACTTTATGACACATTTTGCATTTGAACTATTTATGCCAACTTTTTAGGTGATAAGGTTGACGTATTCGGTATTTTGTGTAACTTGAATTTATTGAAGTTAACGAGTTTCAATTGATTCTCGTGGGACTCGAGTAGATCAAAATATTGGTCCGAATCTGCACACTTAACTTGTGGAGATAGTAAACTGAGCAATAGCTCTCAAGTAAATTACATAGGGGGCTTTATCTATGAAGAATAGGACCTAGTCTTATAATTGAACATTTGATTTTCATAATTGATAGTTAGGTAGTCTAGTAGATAATTGATTTTTCTCTTTGGTTATTAAAATGACCTAGGTTGTTTCTACCTAAAAATCATATATGTTATTCTTTATGTATGTATTTTATTTGCACATGCGATTGTATATTTAACCGTTGTATTTAGGTTACATAATTAAAATTTATTAAAATTAAAAATAACTTAATTCTCTTAATAATTATATCCGCAACTAAAAACCTACATTTAAGAATAAGGTTATTCATCAAGCTTATATTATAAATGCAAAAGTTGTTCTATAATCTAAATGCAATAATGAATTCAAACCTTTGTTATAACAAAAGAACTTGAATGTTCAAAATGAATGTATAGAGTTAGAAGATGCTGAACATTATGTTCCACCCAAGTGACAATGCCCAATGAAAAGGTTCTTTAGAATTAATTGTAATGCTATATGGAAACAATGTAAATCTTAGCTTTGTTGTATCCAATTTACATGGTAGAAATACTAAAGATTGAACTAAAACTAAATCATGCCCAAATATATATTTTACTAAGTCTTATGCACTTCAAGCATTCAATTTTGCTAGAAGATAACTTCATTCCAATTATATTGAAAGTGACAACAAGATTATTATTGATGCATTATTATCAAAAGAGTGGTATAGAGTACATGCACAATTTTATATATTTTACTTATCTCTATAAGGTGAATACTTAAGAGTTTCCAACAAATGAAATTCATATTGAAGAGTTTCCAAAAAATGTTCTCGAAGAAAGAATGTTAATTCTTCATTTTTCTCATAGCAGTTATGAATTGCTTTCTATTTAGAAAAAGAAAAAAAAATTTACCTTACGGAGGAATTGATGAAGAAGGTTGACTTGTTCAACATCTCCAGTTTGATATGCTAATGATGTTTTGGCATAAGAAAAACCAGCACCAGCAGGGGAATCAACAAATATGATGTTGGCCACCTAAAACAATATTAAAACCTTTTATGATAATTTCTTTCTAACAATTAAATGATAATATTTGCAGCGGGAGATTTTAACAATTGTTTTTAAGAAGATGCCACTCTCTAAAAAGAACGAGTAGTGAATAATACTTTTAGTAATTAAATTGAAGGAAGAAAAAAAAAAAAACTAGAAATTAAATCCTATGAATGTATAAAAGTATAGTTGGCCATCCTCCTAACAGCTTAAGCTTTTAGGAGAGTTGGTGACCAACAACTTCTAACATGGTATCAGAGCTAGAGGTACTATGTTCAAAGCCTAGCAACCCCAATTATTCAGTTGCAAGTCTTTGGCCTGCATGGTGTATAGAGCCAATACTTGTGGGGGAGTAATGAATGTATAAAAATATAGTTGACCATCCTCCTAACAGCTTAAACTTTTAGGAGAGTTGATGACTAACAACAAATCAAAAACATTATGATTTTAAATTCACCTTCGTCAAAGCAGTAGGATTTAAGCGCAACCTTGGTAGACTTCCATTGTACTCCTCGCTCTTATATTGCACTGGACCTACAAAAGTTTTTGAGAAAAATTACCATAAATCTACCGATCTAATTAAAGGACACAAAGTCCACTGTCTATAAGTAGAAGGCACAAATATCTACCGCTAAATAATTTGGACATTAATAAAATAACACTAAGATAATGCTTAATTTATTAAATATAAAAGTAATAAATGTAAGGTTTATTTTGTATTGGCAATTTTCGTGGACAAAATGTTTGATTGTAATCTAGAGTAAGAGTTCACCGTTTAATCAGACGATACATGATGATGGAGTCACCAAGCTTGCAATGCCCATATGACAGGTAAAATATTCTATAATGCATATATCTTCACACAATTGAGCATTACACTTAGTATGGATCATAACGAAAAATATATTGTGCACATGTTGGTCGATCGATCGATCGAGTATATAGTTCGATCGATCGAGTGTGGAACACATCTATCTAGGTGCTCTCGGGTTGAGATAGATCGATCGAGAATTTTGGTCGATCAATCGAGTCCTGTTCGATCGATCGATTCTGGAACAACATCGATCTAGGTGCTCTCAGGTTGAGCTAGATCGATCGAGAAATCTGGTCGATCGATCGAGAATTGGATCGATCGTTCGAGCCAATTGCTAGATCAATCGAGCAAGTTTTTCAGTTCAACTAAAACTCTTTTTTAATTCGACCCATATATTACTTTTACCAAGATGACCCCATTTAATGTGAAAAATAAAGTCATTGTTTGAGTATAACTGTGGTAATTGCTAAATCCTGATAGGTGTAGAATTTTAATCCATTGCAAATCCTTTTTGAAGTAAAAATTGGACTCTATATAAGTGAGGCTAGTATGTGCATAAAATTCACCACATTGAAATAAGTTTTTATAAATCTGATTGCGCTTTTAGACAATAAACTTCTTCTTTTCATCTATCAATCTTAGGCGCTTTCATCTTTTAATTGCTCAAACATATTGTGTGGTTATGTTTGGATAATTCACATGCCTAATTACTTTTCATGATATTGAGCTTTATATGATTGTTCTAGAGTTTGCTAGCTGGTTTTGTTTTTACATCATATGCTGTTGAATCTGCTAGTTAGGATTTTTCATTGTTTGAATCCGCTCTAAGACACACTTTGCACTTGTGCTATTTGTGCTAACGTTTCAGGTGACGTGTTCGGTATTTCGTGTGACTCGAAATTACCGAAGTTGACGGGTTCGATTGATCTTGTGGGACTCAAGTAGATCGAAACGTTGGTCCGGATCCAGACACCTAGCTTGTGGAGGCTATGAAAGGAGCGGCGGCTCGTAAGTAAATTACAGAAAGGGGATCTATCTGTGAAGGGTAGTTCTAGGACCTATGGTTGTAATTGAACATTGATTTTCATAGTGGATAGTTAGGTGGTCCGGTGGACCGGTGGTTTTCCTCTTAGGTCATTGGAGTGGCCTAGGTTGTTTCCACCTAAAAATATCGTTGTGATTATGTTACATAATTAATTGTTGTTAAAATTGAAAATAACCTATTCACCCCCCTCTAGGTATATTTGATCCGTGATTAAAAACTTTCAATAAAAATTATAAACGTAATAGAATTGAATATAAAAAAAATAATATTATTATTACAATATTCGTTTAAGTAATATAATTAAAATAAATAATAATATTAAATTAAAGATTATAAAATTATAAATAAAGTAAAATAAAAAAATAAAAAAATTTATTATTAAAAGAGATAGAATGAGCAAAAAAATTATAAATAATTATACAAATTTTAAGAAAAATATAGAGTGTTGAAGACGTAATGAAGATTACAGAAGGCTGCATACTTAATGAAGATTACTGCTACTGCTGTAATCTCCTTACATTCTATTACAGATTACATTCAAATCAAATACAATAATACTCTAAATCAATTCCATTACGATTACGATTATTGTCAATCAAGCATGTCCTAAATAACTTATAAATTAATGGATATTAAAATAAATATCTAAAAAATACCACTAAATAAATAAATACTAAAATATTAATATAGTTACATTTTCACACAAATTACACAGTTCAAACACACGAATTAAAACAAACATAATATTACTGACCTACTTCGAAGACACAGCCAACCCAGCTAGAGCAACCAGGACCCCCACTTAGCCATAAAATCAATGGATCGTTGTTGGGATCGCTCTCCGATTCAACAAGGTAGTAGAAAAGCTGTACTTGTTCTGCTTCACCCACCCCCAAGTACCTAAAATCATATGCTTAATTTATATTAGTACTATAAACACTAGCAATAATTATTACAATACATAATAAATAAAGATTGAATGGCTTGTAAATAGGGATGATAATTTGACCAGACGGTTCGGGTATCCGTGGGTATTCGATTCGTTCGGGTCAATTTGGTTCGGGGCAAAACGGTTCAGAAATGGATCAGAGTATTATCCATTTGATTTAAAACAGTTCGGTTCGGGGCACCATTTGTGTACCCGTTTATTTACTAAAAATTTTAATTATATACCAATTTATAATATATTTTTTAAAAAAAACGGGTCAACAATTCAATTTTTTTGACCAACTGATATTATCCGAACCGAACCGAATCCGTTTTGTCTGAAACGATTCAGTTCAATTTGAACCGCGGGTTAAAACGATTCAGGTCGAATCTGACCCGAATTGACTCGTTGCCATCTCTATCTTCTACTGATAATTTTCTTTTTCTTGTTACAGTTAATTGAACCGAAATGGCTGGCAGAGCTCATTTGCAAGGGTAATCATTTGCAAACCAGCATGAGTATAAGGCAATTTTCGCCAAGAGGGAAGAAGATTATTTTTAGAGCCGAAATTAAATTATATTTTCTCCTCCTCAGTATCCACAAGCAGATGTCTCAGCTGTTCAGAATATTTCTGCTTCAGCTTGTTCAGCACAGATGCCACAGTAGGAAAAAAAAAAAACAGAAAATGTGTTAATTTGCACTTTGTATGATACATAGTTTAAGTCACTGGATACTGACCAGTAGCGGATTTAGAATTTATATTCAGGAGGGGTACTATATATGTAATAAAAAATAATATTTGATACTTTTCAATAATTAATTATTTTTAATTGAAAATATATATTATATGTGTTTAATTTTAGTAAAAATATGTGCAAATTATTAAGTTTGTATTGAGTTATTGAATATTAAATCTAAAATTTGAAATTTAGGTGGGACACAGTAATATTTTGTATATATAATTATCTATAATATTATAAATATTATATCTAAAATTTTATTTGTTGAAAATTGAGGTGGGACATCTGCCGTCCTCAACTGTATATAGCTCCGCCACTGGTCCTAAGTTATTATGTAGATGAACATTATATAGACACTTGAATTATGTAAATACGAGATTTTCGACTGATATGACTTTTAGGTTTATGAATCAGATAAATAACCATTTGGTATTATTTAAATTTTAGTTATATTATAATTATAAATCTTAATTTTTTAATTAATAAATTTAAAATTTTATATAATAATTATTTAATTTTAAAGAATATATTTTATTTGATTTAAAAAATAATAATAAAATAATAATTGAATATAGGAGTATTAATGCAATATTATTGTATTTTTTTTTTATTACAGTTGTTAAATAAAATACTGTAATATTGATTTTTTTTTTATTATAATGACAAAATTAAAGACTGTAATATTAATATTATTTTTTTTTATATTATATTTTATTATAATTATGATTATTAAAAGTTTAGGAATAAAGAAAGTTAATAAACAATAAATTTTTAATAAATAGTAAGAAAGTTAACTATTGTAAATACCAGTTAAGTCAAGTTAATTTAATACTAGTTTGGAGATCCAAGGCCATAAAAAAGTAATAAATAAATAAGGAGGCGTTGTTACCCAGTTTCGAGATGAAAAGGAAGAGGTCCTTGAAAACCAGGAAGAAATTCAACCCTTGAAACAGATACTGCTAAACGCGTTACTGAGCAACTCCATAGAAGAATGAACTGAAGAAACAAGTATTGGAATAGAGGAGTGTTTGGCCTTCCCATTTGCCCCTCTGCTTACTCTGTCAGTTGTCACAGAACCACGAGATATATGACACTATGACAGTGTATCATTTGGCTGGTATTAATTGAACGTGGACGGTATGATACCATGTTTTTTTCTTCTTTATTTCTATGACTTTTTCATTTATTTTGAATAATTGATTCACAAACTGACAATTTTATTCATATTACAGTGTATCATTTGGCTGGCATTAATTGTTGTGGCTCATGATCTTCGGTCTTTGATATCTTTTTTTTTTTAATCTTTTTCTTATTAACAAAAGGGAAGAGATAATGTCATATTTGTTCGGTTTTTTTTTTTTCTTCCCAAATTACATTAAATGTAAATTTGAAAAATAATACAAAATAAAAAATTATATTTTTAATTTTTTAAATTTTGTATTTAATGTGCTATGTAGCTAAAAAAAAAAAAAATTGTTTCAAAATTTTATATTTTGTATAACATCTCCTCCCTTAACAAAATTTTGACACCTGACTAAAAATTCCATAGAGGCTGAAACTACGGAATCATTGTTAACTCTGTTATCGTCGCATTAAAAAGGGTGTTATCGAAACAAAAAAATTATCAGATTCTCGACCCTTTTGCTGCAAGTTGTAATCAAAGTCCTCAAACTATTTCTCTTTGTAGACATAGTTATTAACATAAATCGAGTTGTTTTTATAATAAAATAAAATAATATATAAAATAATAAATATTTTTATAAAATTATTTTTTTATAAATTATATTTTTTATAAAAATTAAATTATTACTATATATTTTGTTAAATTGAGGACTATAAATAACTAAAATAATAATTTAATAATATAAATTAACATACATATTTTTTATTAAATATAAATACTATTAAAATCACAATCTCAAAACAATCGATGTATTTATTTTGCTCAATACTGTAAAAAAAAAAAAAAAAAAATCAAAATTGTAGTAAAATTTAAAGCACATACTTCCAAATTGTTGGTCCCAATAAATGAAAAAGATAGGTGTGAAGACTAGAGAGATTGTGAACGGCCAGATCTTGCAAAATACCCCTTGTATTCTTGCGCAATGTGAACGGCCTACATGGCATTTTTAATGAGGTGTCAAAATCTCGTTAATAAGACAGACATAAAGCATAGAAAATTCGAGCCCATGTATGAGACGTAACGAAATTACTTTAAAAATAATTAATAAAATAGTTTATATATCGTAATATAATTAATTTATATTAATTTTATAAATATTTTAACATCCCATATTCTTAATTTAATATTAAATTAAACATTAATATATCATAAAATTATAATACAATTTAATATATATAATATTATTTTTAAAATATAAAAGTTTTGTAATTTTTAAAAAATTATATAATTTATTATAATTAATACAAATATAAATTTTAGTAAAAAATGTTTATTATTATTATTTATTTATTTATTTATAAACCTGAAATATGCGTACCATTATAATATACTATATAGATTTTACCCCTTGTATTCACCCTTACCCACCAACACTATTTACTTAAGATATGTTTAATACATTATATTAAATAAAATAAGTATAATTATATTAAATTTAATTATAATATAATTAATTTATATAATATTTAGTGATAAATTATATAGTATAAAGATTAAATTGATTATATATATTTTGTTAAAATAATTTATATTTAAACTATTTTTTATTATAAAATTTATTTAAATTAATATTTAATCTAATTTATATTTTTATTACGTTTTTAAAAATAAAAACTATTATTTTAATTTCAAATAAAAAAATTAAGACATATAATTTTATAATTAAAAATTTAAATAAATTAAGTTAATTTATCCAATACAGTTTATAATCACACTTCTTAACAATACAATTTTTTTTTATAATAGTATTATTTTTATATTATATGATACAATTTAATTTTATAGTCAAACATATCATAATATATAAATAATATAATTAAATTACATAATTTATTATAATTAATAAAATTATAATTTTTAGTGAAAAATGTTTATTATTATTGTTTATTTATTTATTTATAAACCTGAAATATGCGTACCATTATAATATACTATACATAGAGTATAATAGCAGTCTACCCTCGTTCCACAATAATAATCACAAAAGTACCATTAAATCAATAAAATTCTATAAAGAAACGCTAACCAACCATTGGTTTTTGTAGGGGAAGAAAACTAACCATTGATTTTTCTTAATTAATTAATGAAATGATATTGGTTTAAAAAATAAAATTAATCATTGGACTTTTTAGAAAACAATTATACAGCCAAGTATACGAATATTTTTTTCCTACACTAACTAGTATGTACTTAAATATCTACTATCTGTATTGTTAAATTTTCTCCCATGGATTCACATTTGGGTTTTTACACAAAAAAATAAAAAATTACCGTTGTATTTTTTAACCCAAAGATTAAAGAATGATTATTTTATAAATAATAATAAATAAATATTAGAAATGTGAGTCTACAAAAGTACTCATTTAAAATGAAATTGGTAACCAAATTAATAATTTTTTTAAAGTTATTTAGCAGTCTTAATAAGTTCACCGATTATTAAAAATATTTTTTTTATCAAATAAACAGTAGAACAATCACATGAAATCAACGAGTTTGGGTGGAAGATATGAATGTCATTTTAAGTCTCACTTCAACCCTCTCCTTAATAACAAAAATAAATAAATAAATAAATAAACTAGTGAGTAAATTATTAAAATTTTATTATTAAACTAACATTAATTAAATTTTTATTGATTTATATAATAGATTAAAATACGATCTAATTGATATGCTTGAAAACTCATTTATTTTGATGGGCTGGGCACATTGTATGAGTTTAGATCAATTATTGATGGAATGAATTTTGTGTATGTGAAAGACTTGATATAAGAATTAGGGTTTTGTGATAGATAAAATCCTAATATCACTTTATAAATATTTGGATAGATTTTTCTTCTATTTTAACCTAAAGAAACTATCATGAGACTCTTCTCATTATAGTTGTTTTTTGTAAGGGTCGGTAAAAAAAAATATAACAATATTGGTTTTCTCTATCAAATAATTTGTAACTTAAGTTAGATTCAATTTGATTAAAAAAATAATCCCATGTTAAATATTTTTTTAAATATTGATTTATCTTTTATTATTTTCTACTAACAAAAAAAAAAAAAAAAAGGATTTCAAAAAAGAAATAGGGTAAAGGATTAAAATTTCTTAAGGATTTTATACAAAAAATGGATGACTTGAGTGACCAATTTTTAAGTCATTTTGCATGCATCAAAAAGATATTTTATTCACTTTTTTTTTTTTACAACAAATACTAATACATAAGTCACTCATTTATTAAAAAGGAATAATTTAATTGCTTTTAGGAATGGGCATGGGACCGGCGAGGATGGTTTTTGTCATATCCTTCCCTGAAATCGAACAATTAATTGTGTAACCGAAACTGCTCCGGTTCGAATACAGTTATAACCAAGCGGAGACGGGTACAACAAAAAAATTGCCCCAATGTCTAATTATATATATAAAAAAAAATCACTTATTAAAGCAAAATCAGAACTTCCACGCAAATAGTAGAACTTTAACCTTAGTAATTTAGTACTTGCATATCTTAACCACAAATTAATTTTGTGTCATACTTTTGCAGGGGCCTTTATGACACTAGTTTTTATTCAAATTCTCAGGAAGTTCAGCAGAAAATTTTGCACAATTTTGTAATTTTTGATGTTAAAATATCATCGACTGGTTCAGTTCAAAACTCAAATGGTGGTGAGTTTCTTGAATATGATAAAATATATTGATTGTCCACAAATGAATTATTGAATAACTTTCTCATTATTGTTTTTTCAGGATTATTATTAGGGGATTCTGGTGCATCCCTTCTCCAATCTGGTAATGACGTTAATGAGAAAAAAGAGTAATTTCAGCCCCTTTAAAGCAAATATCTACAAATAAAGATATATTTTCATATTCTTTTGCACAATCTAACTTGATTGCTTCTCTCATTGGGGATGGCGATTCTTTTATTGGTCGGTCTATTTTATCAAGCGACTTCCTTTCTGCTGATAGAACTATTGCAACAAAAGGGGTTCAGTCACTGAATGGACAAAATGTAGGGTCGACTTTCTTTCTACTTTATTATTAGACTAACATTAATTAAATTTTTATTGATTTATAAAATAGTTTAAATTATAATCTAATTGATATGCTTGGAGACTCATTTATTTTGATGGGCTAGGCACATCGTATGGACTTGGGTCAATTACTAATGTAATGAATTTTGTGTGAGTGAAAGATTGATATAGGAATTAGGATTTTGTGATGGATAAAATCCTAATGTCATTTTATAAATATTTGGATAAATCCTTCCTCCATTCTAACCTAAAGAAACTACTATAATGAGACTCTTCTCATTAGAGTTATTTTTTGTAAGAGCTGGTAAGGAAAAAACATAACAACATTGGTTTTCTCTATCAAATAATTTGTAACTTAAGTTAGATTCAATTTAATTAAAAAAATAATCACCGTGTTAAATATGCTTTTAAATATTGATTTAGCTTTTATCATTTTCTACTAAGAAAAAAAATAGGATTTTAAAAAAGAAATAGGGTAAAGGATTAAAATTTCTTAAGGATTTTATACAAAGAATGAATGACTTGAGGAACCAATTTTTAAGTCATTTTGCATGCATCAAAAAGATATTTTAAGAACCTTTTTTTTTTTTTCACAACAAACATATATTAAAAGGGAATAATTTAATCACTTCATAAACAGAACATAATAATTTATTATTAAAACTAGGGCCAAAATGATTAATATCATTTTTCATCTCTCATCACTTTCCCTCCCACAATTTCTCTCATTTATCATTATTTTTTATAATTATATTACTATTATTTGATCATTTGCTCTTTTTTCTTCTCATAAAATTATGCATAAGTATTACTTATTTTTTTATTTTCTTATTAGATATTAAATGCATAATTACTGAAAATAGACCCTTAAAAAAATGACAGATTGGGAATAAATAACGTTCTCAAAAATAATATATAGATTTTTTTTCCTTTAAAAAAAAAAAAGAAATAATACCTAAGTTTTTAAAATGAAAAGGAAAAAGAAATAATACATGCACTTTAAATACCGACTACTTAAAATTTTTGTATAGTAATAAAATTATAAAAAAACAATAATAAGTGAGAGAAGTCGTGGAAGAAAATGTGATAATAGATAAAAAAAAAAAAAAAAACTAGAAATCAACTACTTTATTACCATAATTTTAATATTAAAATATTATATTACTATTTTAATTCACCAACTATCTTATTTTTAAAAAGTAAGTACATATAATTTTTCTTTTAAAAAAATAATGTAATTAAAGTATCTCAATAACATAAATAAAGTAATTTTGAAGTTATTTAATTCCTGATTTTTGATTGGAAGAGTTTATAGTGCATTTGAATTTTCTACTTATTTTTATTTTTACTTGTTAAATATAAGACATGTATTTTTAATAAAAAAGTTAAATATTATTTTATATTAATAATTTTAAATTTTTTATATGTATTGAATATAAAAATTAATGGTTGAGATTTAAAAATAAATACAATAAGTAAAGAAAAAATAGAAAGAATACCCTAATTTTTTTTTTGGTTTTTGCTAATATAGAATATCCTAATTAGGGGTGGCAATTTTTAACACGACACGAAAGCACGACACGAAACCCGACACGAAAAACCCGACACGATTTCGTACGAAATAATTTCGGGTCAAAAACAGGTCAACCCGAAAATGACCCGAAAAAACGGGTCAACTTCGGGTCGGTTTCGGGTTGACCTGTTCAACCTGTTTTTTTTTTTTTTTTTTTACAAATAAATTCGAGAATATAAATACCAAATTATATTTATAGCAATAAGATGAACTATCCCTAACCCTAATTGAAATTTCAGTTCAGCGAACTCCTCTGGCGGTCGACCCTTCGCCCTTCAGCAGCTCAGCCACTCCTCGTCAGCTCGTCTCCTCCTATTCGGCCACAGCGAATGACGCTCCCCAAGCAGCGATTTACAAAGCCGGCCCAATGGCACTATATATAGAGTCCACTTTCTAGTCTTTCATGTCTGAACCGCTTGTTGCTTTCTCTGTCTCTCAAGAAACTCCTCCATCTTTCACTTTTTTCTTCTCATCTTTCACAGCCTCCCACCGACCCATTTTTCCCAGAAAAAGAAATTAAAAAATTATAAGAAAGATGGATGATGAGTGATTACAAGGTGGAGATGATCAATGATGGCATGCAAGAGTTCTATGTCGATTTCAATGGACCTAAAGAGAATAAACCGTCCATACCCACATCTAATTGTTCCCTTTTTTCCTTTGATCCAAGTGCTTTTCGCGTTTAATTTGTTCTAAATTTGGCGTTTTACTTTGTGGTTACAGGTTACCCCCCTCCTCTTCCCGGTACTGTATTGTTTGTAGTTATCATGTGAAATTATCTTGCTTTTCTTTTTCCCTCATTTGGTTAGTCAAATAAACAGAAACAGCTCATAAGTTGTAACGCATAACCATTGATCTGCTTTATAAACTGTTACAATCAAGTGAGTCAACTATTGCTCAAATGAACGATTTCAGTCTTCTTAAATAATTATTTGGTGTTTATAGTGGCTATGGATTTTAACTTTATTATTGTAAGTTCCTGTTAGTTATTGAAACATTTCCAGTGTCTAATTACCTCATTGCTCTTGCTCTTGTAATTATGTGAAATTATTATAAGTTCCTGTTAGTTATTGTAAGTTCCTGTAAGTTCCAATTACCTCATTGCTCTTGCTTTTTGGCCTGTAGGTTTAAGCATAAAGATAACTACTGAAACTTTATTATGGAATTATATACCAACTTTATATATGCTTTGTATATGGTATTATGTTTTTATTCCATGAATGGAATTCAGGTGGCAGGTCGGGTTCGGGTTTCGGGTTCACCCGAACCCGAATGGAATTCAGGTCATGTTCAGTTTTCGAGTTCACCTGAACCCGATTGGAATTCAGGTCGTGTTCGTGTTGTTCGTGTACGGGTTCGGGTTTGCAAAACATAACCTGATTACTATTCGGGTCGTGTTCGGGTTAACCGTGTTCGTGTCGGGTTGACCCGAACACGACCCGAACGACACGAACTGCCGCCCCTAATCCTAATCTTACCATAACTTTGTATTGCTAGCAAGTAAATAATTTTGTATTATTTAGCACTATTACTTTGCAATAAATGCGGGCATTCGTGGGTAGAAATGAAAGTATATTTTATTGATTGTGATTTGTGCATTTATATATTGCTTTGAATTAGTCATTGTCTAATTCCCAAATTGGATATTAGATGTTGGTAGTGACAGTGGTCCCTTTGTGTAGTTCCTAAATTATTATTATGATATTACAAGTTGGTAGTGCTTGGCAAATATATATATATATATTATTAATTTAAATATAAAGTTATAAATATAAAATAATAAAATAATTGTGAGACTTTTTATTAATAAAAAATTAATTAAATTATGTCAAGTAAAAAAACTGATATATGCTAACAAATTTTTTTTTTGATTTGTATAATGCTTTTAACTGATGTTAGTGGTCCTTTCTGATATAGGTAGGAGTTCGTTGTATGTATTCATTGAATTATGTCTTTTTCTTTTTTAAATAAAAAAATTAATTGAATTATGTCCTGTAGTTGTTGGTTAAAAAAAAGACCTATTTGTGGTGTTTTGGTTAACGTTTAATTAATTTTTTAAGAAATACACTGATAGATTATTAGATTACTTCACTATTAAACTACACATTGGAAGGACTTTCATCGCATAAAAGTAGGAGCATATATTATACACGAGGAGTGCAATGCTGTGATTATTACAAATGTTCAAACACTTTATCTTATTTCTTTAAATTTAGGATTAGAATATGATAACTTAAAAGTCATTTTGGCTGTGTAACTTAAATAATAAATATAGTTTGTTTTTTGCTATTACTCTATCTATCTATCTATCCATCTATTACTCTTACATAAAAATAAAAATAAGAGTTACTCTTCATTTGCTATGAAAAGAGGAGTTTGCACTACAATATTTATTTTCTTTTGATTGAAATTATATTTTTTATTTTGTTTGAAGCTTTTCTTTTCTGACATTACAAATGCATAAGAGGAAAACAAGCAAGTAAAAGGGGATATTTTTATTTATTTATTTTTTTAAATCCAAAGGGTTGATAGAAAAAATAGACATCATATCGAAAGAAATAAGGAGTCAGAAAGTCAAGGCAAGGGTGGAGCTCTGAGCCTCCGACTCATTGAGCATCTGACGGGAAGCATGGTCAACAAGCATGTTCATCTTATACGAAAGAAAGATAGGGATTAAATAAAATAAAATAAAATAAAAATTACTTTTTATTATAATTTAATAAATATATCAATTTACATATGATAATTTAATCATTTTTTTAGTAAATGATCTAACAATTATTTCATCTTACATCATTAATTTTACATTCAATCACATCTAATACAACAATGCATACAATAACTTAAAGAAAATGTTATGAGTTATAGTTAAGTCACCACTTGATACATGTTATTGAAATCCATATTGCATTTAATGCTTGTTTTATATGAAAACATGTATAAATTTGATTAAAAAATATGTATTTTGGTATCCAAGATAAGGCCTATGTGTGAATTTGTAAAAATTTGAGTATTAAATTTTAGAATTAAAAAATTTAGGGACCGATATGTAAAATTTGAAAATAAAATTGTATAATTTAAAATTTTAAAAACTAACCATAAATTTAATTAAAATTTATTAATCAATGAACTAGTTTTTAATTAGGATTTTGACCTTGTACATTTTCCTTTTAGAAAGCAACTTAAAACTCTAAAATAAATCAATCCTATCAGTGAGAATGGGTTAGTGAAAATGGAGTTGCTGAACTATATATGGGTTATGACATGCATGCTTCAAAGTAATGCAACTTAATAGTACGAGATATTTGCATTAGTTGACATGCGGTAAAAACTCTTGTAACTGATGTAAATGAATATGAAATGATCCTTCATAAGTCCTCTGTTATGTACTTGTGTATCATTTTTTTCTGCTTTGAGATGACCCTTTACTTTAATTTCATTATTTCTGGCTTGTATTCAAAATTCTGGGTCTGTAAAGGAAATATTAATGAGACTTACAAGTCTTTATTTTGTTTCTACCATTTTAATTTCTAAAAGTACTTTAGTAGACTTTACATGAACTCCTTTTCAATTAGCACAACTTTTGAACAATATTTGTTAGTTTAGTAATAAAAGTAATTCTTAAAGCTGTGGGTTCAATTTTTTCATGAGCTTATATTTGTAATTGTTCTTGCTATACACAATATTTGTAATTTGTTCTATTAATAATAGCAATTTTAAAAGTCTATTTATTATTTGTTAGGTCAGATTAAGAGTAACATTAGTATATATATATTCTACTTTTTTCATTAAAATTTCCTTCTTGTTCTTTTACAAATGTTTTTCTTTGTTTATTTGTCAGAATTTTTCATATTTCTTAAGCTAAGTATTAAGAATTATATATTGATGTTTTTTTTTTTTTTTTTAAGCATAGTTACATGTCACAATTTTAGTCCACTCCATTCTAACAGAGATGGTTAAATTGGTGCGGAGACGACAGTTGGTAGTAACTTAAGGACATTTTAAATATAGATATTATCATATATTTTCTAGGTTGTATAATATTTAGATTTAAGTTGAGTGAATTATTTGTTGTTAAGTGGACCACTTAAGATTAAGAATAGCAACAAGATTCACCAGATAAAAGCTTCTTGGATATCTGTTCTATATGATCAACTTTGGATTGAATTAAAAATAGATCGTTTATGGATTGAGTAAGATTATGATTTATGTATAAGATCAACGGATTTGATCAAATTAAAACAGATCGATCCATGAATTTAGTTGAATCAGATCGATCTCAAACTAATTATTTTAAAATTATAATTTTAGTACTAAAAAAGTTACACATTCTAAAATTACTTTACAAATTTTTATAATTATTTATTTAGAAAAGTTTATAATATTATTCTTTTATAATTTTAAAATTTATCAAGTTAATAATATTAATTTTTGGTTACAAAAGTATTTTTTTTATTTATAGATTATAATATTAATGAAAAAGTTGAATATATATTAATTATAAATAAGTAATAAATGTTTTTCAACAAATCTATAATTCTCTTTTATTTATCAATTTAAAGTATATAATATACCATATTAAATAATGTATTAGAAAAAAATTGGAATAATTCAGATCGGATCATGAATATCCATATGATCTATGGATCAATAATGGATCTGATCCATATGATTCATGGATCAAGAACAGATCAAATTAGACCAAATCTTTTAAACAATAGATCAAATCAGATTGGATCCGATCCATTGCCATCCCTACTTAAGACAGTACTTATGTGAGTTTATCATGTTATATTATTGTATTTAAATGCTCTCAAAGCATGATATATTTCAAGAAAATGTGAATAATTGGTACTTGTTCACGGATACATAAACAGGAATTAAAACAAAAAAATTTACACAACACCAACCATTAGTGAACATATCAACCATTCTCTCAAAATTTCAAGACATTCATAGAGAAACTTCTCATTTAGGATAAACACCATTTATATTCCAAGAGAGAACCATTTATATTCCAAAAAAATTTGCTTAACTGTTTGTGATATAAGGCGAGTCATATGAAAAGGTGTGAGTTTAGTTTTTGATGATTAATTTCTTGTAATGACTTTTCTTAAACAAGTTTTCCTTCAATATTGAATTGGTCCGACGAACTCCTTTTCATTTACATTTCTTGTTTGCATCTTCCTACGACAAGCACTAACAACAAAAGTGAAAGGGGTACCAACATAAAAAACTAGAGAGACTTTTCTAGAAAAATAAGCTTTCATCGAAATTCTCTTTAGCATAAAAGAGAAAACAAACTAAATCCAAGAGATCAAGATTCTCTTTAGCATAAAAGATATAACACAAATCTAAATCTTTTGAACCAATTAATACACCTACCTTTGCCTACGAAAATCACAAAAATGGAGGCTAAGAAGAAATGACATGGGTGAAACAAGAGAAGAATGTGAAATGAAAAACAAAAGGGGAAAATCATCCACCAAAACAAAGTAAGATGTGCTATTATTCTACCTAAATAAAAAAATAATAATAAATTGCCTGAGGATGAGGTAACTTTAGTGATAAAAAAAAAAAAAAAGATGAGGTAACTTTTGTACTCAATCTAGTGATAATTTAAATAAAAAAAAATAATAATAAGATAACTTTTGTACTAAAATAATACAATGAGTTGAAGATGGTTTTAACTACTCAAAATAGGCCCTCGTATCTCATCCTAAAAAAAAAAAAAAGGGAAAATAACAAAACTAACACCCCCTAAAAATTATAATAACAAAACTAGCACCCCTGTGTTCAATTAAAATTGAACGACGATAATTTAGACTCGTTCAATATTGAACGTTCAATATTATCCGTTCAATTAGAATTGAATGACGACAATTAGACCTATTTAATATTGAACGTTCAATATTTTACGTTCAAATTGAATATTAAACGTTCAATATTAAACGTTCAATTTTAATTGAACACAGGGGTGCTAGTTTTATTATTATAATTTTTAGGGGTGCTATTTTTGGTAATTTTTCAAAAAAAAATTGAATTAATGCAAGTAGACAGCTAGAAAGCCTTAGCAGAATTAAGTTATGAGTTACAAGTTTTTCAATCGTCCTACTACTTGTCCATGTTTGTATGTGTGTATTTTTTTTTTTTTTTAAATGAGTATGTGTATTGTTTTGAAAACCTTTTTAATCATAAAGTTCCTTAAAGGAATGTTATCAAATATACACATCCTTAATAAGTAGTATCAAACTTACATACCTAATCAGTAACTTTGTAATGTAAACCAACTAAAATACCCCATAACACACCTCTCCTAATCTTTTCCTTTACTTGTCCAAATGAACAAACTATAACAAATAAGTTTTTCATCCATTGAATCCTTTGGATAAAAATGAAAAACCTATAGGGTGTGCATTATTTTTCAAAAATCGATTGATCAATCCAAGTTCAAGACCAAACCAAGTCTATATTTTTGTTTTTAAAAGTTGATTTGTCCAAATATGCCTAAAATTTATATAAAACAACGTAGTAAGTTCAATTGTAGGTTTTAAAAATGAGAAGATCGATATAATCGAATCGAACTTATGTTTTTAACACACTAAATTTTCCAAGTATTTTTTTTATTCATACGTTTATATAATGTAATTTCTATTAATATTAAATTATAATTATATTAATATGTTATCTAAATAGCTAAATGATAAATGATAGCTTAGTGTGTTATCTAAAAATTATTCAATTCTTGTATTCTACGTAAGTATTAACAAACCTTTTGGTAAGTTATCAAAAATATTTTTTAATGCTTTTTTTTTTTATTTATATATATATATATATATATATATAGATATAGTAATATTTTATGTAATAATTATTTTGAAAAATAATAAAATATATACATTTTGTCTAAAGGAGAAAATAACAAATAAATGACATTATTTAAATTTCAATGAACATAGGAGTATTAAGATAATATACAGTATTTTCTATTCTATTCCAATTGTAAACCAAACACAATAATATTTATTACTTAATCAAATCAAACATTATAATAATAATAATAATAATGTTTTATTTTTCATTCAATTTTTTATTATTACTATTTTTATTGCTTTTTTATTCTGTTAACCAAACATACTATAAAGAAAAAAAAAAAAGACTAAAGAGGTTGGTGGCCTAGCCATCTCTGAAACATAATATAACATTCTTCTGGCTTATAATCTGGAACTATATGTCCTCCTCCCTGCAAAAACATAAACGACCAAAAGCCACAGTACTCAATTTTATAAAATTCTAAAAATGTAAACAAACTTGCAATTAAAAATATAATTTGTAATTTATGTCATTAAAGATAATAATCAATCAGCTAATTATGTACACAAGTGAGGTACTAATATATGTTCATAGATTTTTATATCTCAATTATTTAATTAATTTTATTTTTATCACATAAAAAAATATTTTTCGATCACATTATAAGAAAATATATTTAGAGTATTTATAAAACATATGATTAGAGCACTTCAAAAAATATTCTACAACTCTATTTTAATACAACTTTTATATTAAAATTTAAAATTGTTATAGACTATATTTTTGCACTCAAATAACTCAATGAACAATATCGCGTTATACATAGCACGACATTGTTCACAAGATTTTTTTTAAATTTTCTTTCAAATATATTTTTAGTATAACATTTAGTGTAATGTAATGGGAGTGAAAAAAAGATAGTGCATTTTTTGCATTATTTTAGTTCAAAAATTGCAATAAAAGAATATTTTAAAGAATATAATTTTAATGTAATATTTAGTATAGTATATTGAAGATGAAAAAAATGGGAAAAGATATTGCCATACTATTTTTTTGTTATTTTCACAACACATTAAATGTTAATTTGAAAAAGTGATATATATATATATATATATGGTGTAGAAAAATAACACAAAATAAAAAAAATATATATATATATATATTATTTTTTAAATTTTGTATTTAATATAATGTAAAATAACAAAAAGAGATGTAACAATCTCTTTTAAAAAAAATAGTTACACTATAATAAAATTTTGCATTAAAGATGGTTTTTTTTTTTTTTTTTTACTTACGAGATGATAAAGATGCTTTTTAATAGGGGTGGCAAATCGGGTCGTGTTTGGGTTGACATAATTTTAATTCGACCCAAACTCGACAAATCTAAACCTGACCTGATTTCAAAACAGGTCATTTCAAATTGACCATTTTTTATCCAAAATTAATACGGTTCGACTTCAAATCAGATTTTTTCGTGTCATTTTTCATGTCATCGAAATTTTTTACCACTAGCGATTGATATTTACCTTTAGTCGTATTAAACTATTAGAAATTTAGGGTTCATATAAGTTTTATGAGTTATGACTAGTAAGTAAGTGTCAAATAGATAGTCAGTGTTAATTTTTTTTTTTTTTAAGAATAGGTTTATAGGGTCAACCCTGACTTGACATTTTTTTTCGTGTTGTTTCGAATTGACCCATTTTTAATCTAAAATTAATACGATTCAAATTTAAATTAAATTTTTTGCGTCATATTTTATATAAATTTTCATATCATTTCAAAAATTGACACCCTTAATTTTTATCACTTATTCCGAACATAAACCTACCTAAACATAAACATAAAAAGAGAAGTTTGAACACTGTTAGCACTTTTACTCTTCAGTTGATTTGCTTCGTAAATTGTATACTAATGTACATATCATTCATTGACTAAAGTTGCTTAATCAATACGCTCCTCAATAAAGGACTCATTGTCTGACCAAAAAAATAAAAATAAAGGACTCATTGTTTTTTTTATTTTAAGTAACAGATTATTTATTATTCTTAATCAATAAAAATGGGTAATTATTGTAAATATATTTTTAAAAAATATAAATAATTAATACTTAATAAAAACAAAGTAACTCCAAAATAATGAATAATACTTATCTGATCATTGTTGCTAATAGGTAATCATAATTACGTTATCACTAGTGATTTTCTTTCCTTATTTGTTATAAATTTTAAGAAATTACGACTTATACATAAATATTAAAAATTAAGTATGATTTTAGGAACTTAATTTTTATGGGAGGTTCATCAACTTCATTTATGTACTTAGATAAAACCATTTGTTACAAAATTAATCTAACAATAAAACAAAAAAATTATACAATTTGCTTTTGGGAAAATAACAAAACTAACACCCCCCAAAAATTATAATAACAAAACTAGCACCCCTGTGTTCAATTAAAATTGAACGACAATAATTTGGACTCGTTCAATATTGAACGTTCAATATTATTCGTTCAATTAGAATTGAATGACGATAATTAGACCTATTTAATATTGAACGTTCAATATTTTACGTTCAAATTGAATATTGAACGTTCAATATTAAACGTTCAATTCTAATTGAACACAAGGGGGTGCTAGTTTTATTATTATAATTTTTAGGGGGTGCTATTTTTGGTAATTTCTCTTTGCTTTTTTGCAATCTTTCAATAAAATTTAACTAGATGATGTTGTAATTACAAATTTAAGTAAATTAATTTGTTTTGATTCTAATTTTCTAAAAATGTGTAAACACAGTAACAATAAGATTATTTATAATGGTTTTTCAATTCCTATTCAGTTTCCGATTCTCTGTATTTCTAAGTTTTCAAAATCCTTTTACCTTTTTATTTGATTTAAAAATTTAAATAAAGTTTGATTATTATAAATATATGATACTACAAATCTCTAAAATTAAAACATAAATATATGTATTAGAATATATAAGTCGGTTTAATTTATTTTCAATTTATAAATTTTAAAATCTTAATTGGTTTGCGAATTTTATAATTCCAAAACTAAAACTAACCTTTTGTACGTATAAAATAAAATAAAAAATTGATTTAGATTGAATACGTTAGTGTATGGATACCTACCTTAAGTTAAACAATTGAGAAAGTACTGTGTTAATTACTAATGTAATATTATAAAACTTCTAAAAATAAATAATAAAGAAATTAAATAAAGACAAAGGAACGAATTTAATGTAATACCTTGACTGTCGCAAACGTCATTCGGTTAGAGTACGTCCTAGTGTACCTATCAAAGCAGCCAACACAACATTCAAGGTTCCAAACTTGACCATATTAATAATAAATAAATAAAAAGGAAATGAAGTTAAAATTGAATATTTTTATTTAAATAAAAAATATATACCCAGCAATTTGGTCTTGCACAAACCAAGGTCTCCAATCATCAACAATAGAATAATTTAAAGACCTTATCCATGCTTGAGTAGCTAAGAACGTAACTGCTTTGTCATGATCTCCACTAATAAGAGAAAGATGAAGAAAATCAATAAAATAATTAATACAACAAATTTGGTAAAATTTGATAAAGTGTATAAAAACTAATATTAGCCTTATTGTTAGCTTATTAAGCTTTTAGAAACATGATTATTCAATAATGCATAAAATCAATAGTTATAAAAGACAATAAATATATAAAAATAACATAAACCCTCTTTCCAACAACTAAAACCTTTCAAAGACTTTGTTTTCTAATAATATAAATATTGATGATGTTGAATATTACTTGTATATTAAAGAACGAATGCCTTTGACACTAAGCTTTACGTGATATCCATAGCTGTTCGGGACATTCTTTTCATAAGGTATGTCATAATTGCACTTTATCCATGTTCCACTAGTTCCCTGCTCTTTGCATGTCAAGTGTAGAATTAGTTCATGATCAAACCAAAGAGGAAATGTATTGCAAACAAGTTGTGGTTGGATAACATAATATCATTTATTTGAAAATTTTCTACAATTTTATAAGCTTAGTATTTATTGAGGAATAGAAAATGTAAAGCATACAAGTAGTTCTAATATAATTACGTGAAACGTGTGTGTACATATAGTTACCGCTGGTCTCTTGTACATACCTCGCGTACATGTAGAGCTTTGCGGACAAAAGGATCATTGGCCCAATTGCCAGAAATCATACTCTCAAAATCCTAGTGACAGAATTCACATAAAAAGAATTAACCAAATATTTTAATTTTGTTGATTTAATAAATCGCATGCATCTATATATTAAACTATTTAATTACTAAACTTACCCAAAGACAGCTGCCGTAAATGATTTTAGCAAGAGGTCTAGTTCTTATGTATTGTGTCTTTGATGAACCTTCAATGCAACTGGGTTGCAAAATATGGTCACTACCAATTCTCGAGGTACACTGCAGTTTCGATTTTTTTTTTTTTTACATGCATTAGTTTCAAAGGGAATTTTTTTTTTTTATGGAAATTTATATTTTTAGAATTTTGAGGACTTTAGTTTTCACTTTTCAAGAAAGTCACGACCTTTATTGAAACCTATATTTACTATGACGTTATGATAAATGACGATCACTTTATTTTCCTTTTTAAAACATAATGATAATTTTACAATGATAGATAATGATCATTTTTAAAATTCATTTTTGACATAGTGAGTGCGCACGTACGAACCTCTTTATAAACGTCAATATTTTTCAAACATTCTACGTTGCTTGAGTTTATGATTGCATATTCTCCTCCACAGCTTTTCTCTAAGGACTGAACAAATGCAAACTAAATTAGAATTCTTATCAATTCTCTTAAACATATCAAAAATAATAATTTAAGATGGTGAGTGTCTTAAATTATTCTATAGTATATATATATATATGTATATATATATATATATATTTTTGTATATAATTTTGTGTTATCAATAATTAACAAACACATTAATAGAAAAAAAAATTACATATTAGTGGTACACATAATATCAACATGGTGTTGTTTAAATAATGAAAAATGAACCGTGCATTTTATAATTAATTCTTAAAAAATTAACTGTAAGATATTAAAAAGTTAATCACACCTTGTAGAGCTCATCGGAAATTAATCCCATTCCATGAGCATATGGGATTTCGAAATTTATCAAATTTGGTCCATCTGTTAATGGGTTTCCAATCAGGTAACCCTGAAAATCAATTCACCATCATTCTTTCATTCCATAATTGAAGAAGAAGAAGAAGTAGTAATAAATATCACAAAATTTAAGATTAAAAGGACTAAAAATATTATATATTTGTGACTTGCACATGCCTGTAACATAAGGATAAAAATGTAATTTTATTTTTAACATTAATAATTTTATTTAAAATTTCAAAAAACCTTATAAAAAATCATGCTTAAAATATGTTCAACCACATTTTTGTTTTTACCCGAAACGCATTATTCAATATAATCAATCCAAAACTTAAAAATAAAAGTTCCAAAACTGTTTTTTTCCCTCAAAAATCTTAATATAAAACCAATATATAACTAATTTTAAAAAAGAGATAATTAAGACTTTATTTCATACCCATTTCATATGAATTAAAATTAACTAATTAATCAATAAATATTAAATCAATGACCTTCATAACACAAAGACATAGATAGAAAATTTAAGGCGTAAAAGGAAAAAGCAAGAAGATCAAATATATCATTTTTTTTCACTAATTCGATCTTACATATCTTCCTATATTACTTTCCTCTTATCTAGCTAATTTTTTTTAGTGTAGAAAATAAATTGGAGTTGGTATATTTTTTATTGATAGATTTTCAAAATGATAGAGAAAATTAAAGTTTAATATCCGTTAAATATAATAACAGAAAATTTATATTGGTATTGATTTGGTTGAAGTTTTGATATCTTAGGTATTAAAATAGATGTAATATTTGTATCGTGATCAAAATAGACCGAGAATAGTATATAATTGGTGTATTTAGTCATTTATACGATATCATAAATGACGTGATGTGATAAGATTGACTACTGTATTATTAAGAGTCGATATAAATTTTGTTTTTAAAAATGAAATCATGACACTTCATTTATGATAATAACAAATGAGTGATAGATAACCTTTTTGTTATTTGAAGACACTCAAAATATTAGAATTTTTTATAATTAAAATTAGAAAGAAAATATTTCACAATATTTATATATATATTTTTTATGAACCTGGAGATTTAAGTATGGCGTCGGGCCTTGTTCATTTCCTGCGGGCATAGCCAAAAGGAAGAAAAAAAAAATTAAAAAAGAGAGAGGAGTTATTATCAATAAAAAAAATAATAAAATTATGACACGTGTATGCTTGAGTAACAATGAGCACTGATACTCACTTTATGAACACCTTGGAGGGAAAAAAATTCTCAAGTTTCTTACAAGTTAGGATTCAGGTGATTACCATAGTTCATATTTCTATTATGAATAAATCAATCTATATGTTTTTTCATAATTTACGTTCATTATTAGAAGTTAGTTTTTTTCTATATTAATTTAGGTCGTGTATTTGTATACCATTTGAGATTTGCAGGGTGAGGATAGGGATAGTAATGCCAGAGTAAGAGTCCCCTGCGATGTAGAGTGGATTGGAAATGAACTTTGGATTACTAATCAACCACTGCAAGTGCAATTGAAAAGGCAAAGAAATCCATTAGATGTTATAAACAATAAAATCGATTACAACAATGCGTCATGTTATAAATTGACGCTAGTTGAAACAAAATTTATGTCCAATTTAATTGAACAAATAACTAATTATGAATAATAACAAAATAATAAATAAAAATAAATAAATGGCACACAATGATAAGTGGCTCGACTTTTCAATATGAAAAGTCTATTATCAAAATCCAAATAAAGAATACAAATACCAATATTTAAAAGCCACTTAAAATACCAAATTTTAAATACACCCAAAATACTCTTTATCAAAAATAGTAACCAAATAGCAAAAATAAATGATAGAATTTTTGTGAATGTTATCGAACAATGAAAGAGCAAATCTGATGTAGAATTAATGATTTCAATCTTGAAAAAGAAAACTCTACGAACAGTAGACAAAAGGAGTAGTATGCTGCTGATGGGTTTTGGGAATTAATCACAATAATTCCAAATTGTGATTAAATCCAAAAAAGCTATTGTCAATGATGTTCCTCTTTTCTTCTCTCCCAAACGGCGTGAATTCTAATTTTTGTTTCCTTCTACACTTTTGGCAGCAAGAAAGTAATATATATACACACACACTTCATGTCTAGGCCAAGTGGGCAATATTAAATTAAATTGTAATTACAAAAATGCTCTTTTTATTTAACCCATGTTTTGAAGCCATATAAATAACAAATCTCCATCTTGGCTCAAAACAAAACCAAGATCTTCAAATTTAGAATTTCTCAAAATACCAAATGGCTGTCGTCCAAAGGTCCGAAGGGCGATCACTTACTGCAAACACCAGCCAAGTCCAAGCAATGCTTGAACTTGTTAATTGGAATTAGCTTGGTCAACATATCAGCTGAATTTTCTGTAGTAGCTATCTTATTTATAATAATAGCACCCTGAGACACAATGTCACGAATGAAGTGATAACTGACATCAATATGTTAGGTCTTCTCATGAAACATGGTATTCTTGGTCAAGTGTATCGCATGCTGACTATCACAAAATACAACAGAAGTATCCTACTGTAAACCCAAATCACAAATCAAACCTCTAAGTCAGATGGCTTCTTTCACTGCTTTTGCTGCTGCCATATACTCACCTCTGTAGTAGACAAAGCAACTGTAGACTATAAAGTAGCCTTCCAACTAATGGCACAATGAGAAAGAGTGAAAACATAACCTGTCAGAGATATTCTTTTATTCAAATCTCCATCATAATCGGAGTCCACATAAACAATAACACTGCAACCAGTATTAGAACTCCCATCATATACCAAACTAAAGCTAGAAATGCCTCTCAAATACCGAAATATCCATTTCACTACTTGCCAATGACCCTTTTCAAGGTTACCCATGTATCTACTAACACTAACTTCATGTGAAATATCTGGACGAGTACAAACCATAACGTACATCAAACTACCAACGACACTAGCATATGAAACTTGAGACATGTACTTCTCTTCTTATAACTGTGGCAATAAATCCAAAGAAAGCCTGAAATATGCAGCTAGTGGCGTACTTACAAGTTTAAACTCTTTCATACCAAAACGTTCAAAAACTTTTTCAATGTAACTTTTCTGAGACAAATAAAGCTTACCTGCTTGTCTATTCCTGTAAATTTTTATGCCCAAAATTTTCTTTACTGCACCCAAATCTTTCATCTCAAACTCATTCTTAAAAGCAATAAGTATGTCATCAACACATAGCAACAAATAGACAATTGAATTAGAGAACCTTTTATGATAAACACAACTATGATAATCACTCCTAGAGTAACCATGATCAATCATAAAAGAATCAAATCGCTTATATCACTGCCTAGGAGATTGCTTCAAACCATATAATGACTTTTTCAATAAACAAACGTGATCTTCCTTACTAGAAATAACAAACCCCTCTGGTTGATGTATGTAAATTTGTTCCTCAAGCTTTCCAAGTCAAACAGTGCAACCATAGCAAGCAACACACGTATGGAGCTATGTTTCACAACGGGTGAAAATACTTCATTAAAGTCGAAACCCTTGTTTTGAAAATAGCCCTTTGCAACAACACATGCCTTGAACCTAGCTGCTTCAACCTCAGGTATACCTTCTTTTTTCTTAAAAACCCATTTGTTTCCAACAATCTTCTGGCCCTTAGGCAGTTTTACAAATTCCCAAGTATGATTCTTATGAAGTGACTCAATCTTTTCATTCATAGCAACTAACCACTTAGCAAACTCATCACAAGTGACAGCTTTACAATAACTAGTAGGTTCATTCACTCCAATAGTCTCTGCCACAGACAATGCATAAGAAACTAAATCTACATCTGCATACCTTTGAGGGCGTCGAATCTCCTTGTTCCTTTACCCTTAGCAATATTGTATGGTTGCTCTTGTTGCTGCTTGCTACATCAAGAGCA
Organism: Elaeagnus macrophylla; assembly: GCA_029378325.1. Taxonomy (NCBI): domain Eukaryota; kingdom Viridiplantae; phylum Streptophyta; class Magnoliopsida; order Rosales; family Elaeagnaceae; genus Elaeagnus; species Elaeagnus macrophylla. Next base: position 17,867,125 of record CM055642.1, read on the forward strand.
GTATCATCTATCTCAACTACAGATGACTGATTTGAAGTGCTCTCTTGCACTTGACTAAGAGCTCCACTCTCAAGTTCCACTTGCAACAATAAACTCTTTTCTTTTCCAACACGAAAAACTCATCAAATTTAACATCTCTGCTAATTAAAAATTTAGGTGACTTGAGTTTATCACACCATAGTCTATAACCCTTCACCCAAAAGCATACCCCAAAAATATGCATTTTAATGCCCTAGGCTCAAGCTTACCATCATTAACATGAGCATAAGAAGGATAACCAAAAACTTGTAAATAAGAATAATTAGCAAGAGTACCAAAAAATACCTCAAATGGAGTCTTCAACTCAATTACAGTTGATAGAGACATATTCATCAAATAGTAGGCATGGTTATAAGCTTATGCCCAAAAGGACTTATCCAAACCAGCTTGAAAGAGCATACAACGAGCTCTTTCCAAAAGAGTTCTATTCATACGTTCTGCAACTCCATTCTGTTGTGGTGTATTATGCACAGTGCTGTGTCTCACTATACCATTCCTTTTACAGAAATCATTAAACTGACCCTCATGAAATTTCAAGCCATTGTCAGTTCTCAAACGCGTGATCTTCTTGCCAGTTTGATTTTCAATACAAGCCTTAAACTTAACAAATCTTGAAAACACATCATTCTTATTTTTCAGAAAATATACCCAAATATGACTAGAGAAGTCATCAATAAAAGTCCACATATACCGTGCACCACCCTTGGACGCAACACGAGAAGGACCCCAAAGATCTGAATGAATATAATCAACAGTACCTTTCGTTTTATGGATGATTGAACTGAACTTAACTCTGCGATGCTTTCCATAGACACAATGCTCACAGAAATCAAGCTTTTTAGTTTTCTGGCCACCAAGTAAACCCCGCTTGCTCAAAATAGTCATCTCTGCCTCACTCATATGCCCCAACCGCATATGCCACAAACGAGTCGTATCTAAATCTTGATCTAACGAGGATGAAACTAAAACACTACCAATGACAGTGCTACCCTGAAGCACATAGAGACCACGAGAAAATTGCCCTTTTATAACCACCAGAGCACCCTTAATAACTTTAAAAACTCCACCTTCAGATATGTACCTATAGTCCTGTGAGTCAAGAGGACCCAAAGATATCAGGTTTTTTTTCAAATCTAGAACATGACGAACATCTTTTAAAGTCTTGACAATACCGTCACACATTTTAATCCGGATAGTACCAATAACAACCTTACAAGACAACACCCCCATCAATGGACTGATAAGAAACAAACTAATTCCTATTGGGGCACATATGGTAAGTGCAACCCGAATCAAGAATCCAAACATCTCTAGGAAAACTAATAGATACTGACAGAACATTATCACCATCGGAACCATAACTATCTGCAACACCAACATCATTAGTACCGGAAGATGTTGGGGTAGATTTTCATTTACCTTTGAGTTTCGGATAGGTAACTTTCCAGTGCCCTTCCTGACGGCAATAATTACATTTATCTTTCTTTTTTCTAAATTTCGATCTAGACTTGTCTCTATTGTTACTTGAGCCTTTTTCTTGCATTCTACCTCTAACAAACAAACCACTGCAGCTATTATTATTACTAGTAAACATCTTTTTCCTCAACTCTCTGGAATTCAAAACCGCTTTGACATCTTCCAAAAAAATAGTCTCTTCCATATAGCATGGTATCAACAAAATGTTCAAACGAGAGATAAAGAACATGACAGAACTAAGACCTAATCCTCATCATCAATCTTAACAACATTTTTCAGATCACGAATAATTTTAATAAATTTATCAAGATGATCGTGTAAAAGCGTACCTTCTGACATTTTGAAAGTGTACAAGCGCTTCTTCAATATAACCGACTAGTTAAAGACTTGGTTATATATACGCTCTCTAACTTAAGCCACAACCCAACAGGAGATCTCTCATCACCAACCTTGCGTAGTATCTCATCATACAAGGACAACTGAATTGAACTGAGAGCATTTTCTATCAATGCATCTTTTTCTTCATCAGTTAATTTTTTTTATAATTTACCCTTGCCTTCAAGTGTCTTAACGAGCCCCACTTTAACCAATATGGCTCACATCTTCATTCGTCAAAGACTAAAAGCATTCCTACCATTGAATTTCTCAATTTTGTATTTTGCCACCATAACAGAAAACCCAAAATTAAATTAATAGAAGCACAACCCAAAAATATGAAACCAACCAAATAACCAAAAGCTCAAAATAAATCCAAAAGAGTAAACTTGATAAATTCCAATAAGCAATAGAATAACCCAAAGCTCTGATACCAATTTGTTATAAATTGGCGCTAGCGGAAGTAAAATTTGAGTTCAATTTAGTTGCACAAATAATTAATTATAGGTAACAGTAAAATAATAAGCAATAAGAAAAATAAATGACACAATAATTTAAGTAGTTCAACCTTTCAATGTAAAAAATCTACTCTACTGACGACAGCATACCGAGGAAAATCTACTATCAAAATCCAAATAGAGAATACAAACACCAATATTCAAAAGCCACTCAAAATACCAAATTTCAAATACACCAAAATACTCTTTATCAAAAGTAGTAACCATATATCAAAAGTAAATGACAGAATTTTTGCTAATGTTACCGAACAATGGACAAGCAAATCTGATGGAAAATTAATGATTTCCATCTTGAAAAAGAAAACTCTACGAACAGTAGACAAAATGAGTAGTATGCTGATGGGTCTTGGGAATTAATCACAATAATTCCAAATTGTGATTAAATAAAAAAAAAGCTATTGCCAATGATGTTCCTCTTTTTTTCTCTCCCAAACGACGTGACTTCTAGTTTTTGTTTCCTTCTACACTAGGGCAAGTGAACAATATTAAATTAAATTGTAATTACAAAAATGCCCTTTTTATTTAATCCATGTTTTGAAGCCATATAAATAACACGTCATAACGGCCAAAGAGTTTGTAGCTCAAGGACATATAAAGTGAAAACGGGCAGAGAATTTGTGACTCAAGAACATATAAAATCAAAAAACTACAAGATAAATAATAATTTATATAACTTAAAAATTATTGTCTTTAAATAATATTGAACACATATCATCACGTTTTACAAATAAAAATAAAAAAATAAAATAAACTACAACCATGGTCGTACCAAGCTCTCTTGACCCGTGCCTCAATTAATGGTGTTTAATATCATTGTTGTCTAAAAAATTGTGAACTAAATTTTTTTCAACTAGTTTCACTTTTAATCTCCTTAGTAAAAAATAAATATTTATTTACATTATAAAAAAAAAAAAAAGAACATAAATTTTTTCTTAAAGGAAATAAAAAATAAAACTAAACCAAATATATATATATATATATATATATATATATATATATATATATATATATATATATATATATATATATATATATATATATATATATATATATGAAGGTCATGCCATATTGCCATGCAATAATTAAACCAAAAATCCCTTTGGAAAAATCATGAATGCTCTTAAGATTTACATTTTTTTTTTCATAAATTTAAATAACCTTTGAAAAATATCTCAAATTACATTAGAAATATTATTAAAGATAATGTCTGTAAATAACATGTTAACTTTATTTCCATTATTGTGTATCTTACATATTTTTTTTAATTTTTAGCTAAATTACTTAAATACATTTTAAGAATAATAAAAATTATAAACTATTTATTTGTTGTATTTGTTATCGTCATACAAAAAGTAAAAATAAAAAATAAGTAAAGAAATATATATATCGAATTAAAATTAGGACAAATTTTATAGCCCCTCTTTTTTGAAACAAAAATTTACACATAATCCTAATTTAGTTACTAAGTTTTGATCTTAAGCTCGTGTATGTGTGTATATAGCTAGTTGATTTTAAACTCAAGTTCTGACCTTTTTTAAATCATTTATGACCTTGCAATAATGGTGCATACGTTTTCTAGCATCTTCCTTCAAACTCATTAAATTTACATATGTATTATATACATGTGATATTGTGATGCAAATTTATGGGGATACTTGAAAGCCAATGTGGGTGATCATGCATCAAAAGTTAGACTAGGAGCATTGCATGGTATCAAGTGTGGAGAAAGAAGAGAGAAATCCGGGTTACAAAGCATCCAGGATCAATCCAAGCTTAGATGGATTGATCACCCCATAGACGGATCAATCCCACTCCAAGCATAATCCGATCCTAGACTTTCTGCTGGAAAACTGATGCCCAGACATGAAAATGGATCGATCCCTCTTAAGACGGATTTATCCCATATCGAGCAGTATTCGATCATGGACTTTCTGCGTAGTTTCTGCTGGAAAACTAATACCCAGACATAAAGACGGATCAATTCCCCTCTGTCCAGATCGATCCCGCCCTTATAGACAATTTCTGTTTTTTTGCAAAAAATAGGATAAATGACTTTTAAGAGCATGAGCTTTGTACTAGGAAGCTAAGAATAATTTGGGCATTATTGTAATTGAGTAAATGTGCTATATAAACACATTTAAGAACTCTTAGAGTTTATAGGAGAGAAACAAAGAGAGATTTTGTGTGCTTAAACTTGAGAGAGGAAAAACTAGAAAAGAAAGGAAGAAAAGAGGGCTTTTCACCATTGTGAGTGAAGAAAGTTCTTGAATGACTCTTTAAATATTTTTCTTTCAAGAAATGTTTCTCTTCAAGCATTTTCTCCATTGTACTTGTAATCTTCAACTTTGAAGCTAGTGAAACTTGTAATGTTCATTAGAAGGGTGAAGAAGTGAAGTAGACTTACCAAATTGGTTAGATTGAACCACTATAATTTTGGTGTGTTATTTCATTTTGCTATTATTTATATTCCATTGTTTTTGATTAAATATCTAGGCCTTGTGATGATTGTTGTTGGATTGATATTTTGTCATTGGGTGTTTGCTTGAAAATTTCTATTGTACTTGGGTAAATTCAATAATACAATATCTAAGAACTTGAATTTGCACATAACAATATATATAAAAATAGGCAATTTCTCAATAATGCTAGGAAACATAATTTTATATATAATTATTCAATCTAAACATTTAAAATTAAGAAATATAAAATATAAAATAAATTAAATAATGAAATGAAAAGTTATAATAGAGTATAATATGAAATATTACTCCAAAAATTATATTACATTGCATTTTTTTTCACAATTAACATGCAATTATTGGGATATAGATCAAACATTTGTTTAAACAAATACCACTAGAAACTCTCAAATAAAGTCATATTTGTATAACAGTAATTAGAATCATAAATGACATAATTTTAAGCATATTTAACTTTTGAGTTTGGATAATTTTATCTTACAACATATGTAAATAATCGTGGATCGTTTCGGCTTCAAATTAGAACCGAATTGGTTTTACTTGTGGGTCAATTTCATCTAAATTATTTCAGGCCAAATGAGTTTGATTTAGGTCGATTAATTTCCGCAAGTTAAAAGCATGACCCATTGACCAATTTGAAGTTTTTTTTGTGTGTGTGTGTGTGTGCATTTTTCAAATGAAAATAAAATGACATAGTTTTTAGCAAACAAAACTTTGTAAATTAAATTTATGACTTTAAATTAAGAAAATGAGTCATATCATTCCACCACTATGCGAGCCATATATAATTTAAAATATCAATCGTATAATTATTTAAAACAATGCTAGTTAACAAAAATTAAATTATTTCTCAAATTATATTTTCTTAAATCTTTTAATTTTTTTAATTCATAACTATATTAAAATTGTGCAAAATATAAAGATTCTTTTAAATATGTAATGAATCAAATGAATATATGATCTTATATTTAAATTCACAATTGTGACATGCTACAATACTTTTAATCACAAATAGTGCAAATTGCTAAATGATAGAATCGATTAAGTGATTAAGCAAAAAAAAAAGGTACACAAATGATGTCCTAACTGACTTGATTTTTGCCTCAAACTGTTTTATAATAAAATAAATAATATCACACCACATTTTTTTCTCAATTTGCCCCCACCCCAATCTAACCCAAACAAGTCAGGTACCTGCAAGGCCCCATCCCATCAGAGTCCAAATGCCTCTCTAGATGTTAAATACATCCGATTAAACATAGGTTACTGTTTGTTTCATCTTTTCTTTTCGCTCCAGTATAACTCATTGTCTCATTCACAATAAAACTACAAAAGATCTAGTATTTATAGAAAGTGTTCATCATCTTTTAGTCGCTACGAATGACCCAAGGTACTTTATCAATCGAGCCAATATCTTCAATTCACCACAACTTGTTTTTAATTCTGCTCATATGTTATTTTTATCAATTTGATCCCATTTGATTATCAAAGTTGAATCTTTTAAAAGCATAATTGTCCTATGCCATCAATTTTCATTTAAGTCAAATTAAACTCTATATAAACAACCCTTGTTGAGGAAAAACACACCACAAATTCAAATATTGTTGCATCTTTTTGAGTTTTCAATGAAAAACTTTTTCCTCTTAATCTTTTAGTATTAAGCATCTTATTAATTTAATTGTTCATGCATATTGCATGGTTATACTTGAATGATTCTTATGCCTAATTACTTTTGTTGATTTTAAGCTTTACATGATTGTTTTAGAGATATTAATTGATTTAGATTTAATATTAAACTGTTATTGAATATACTAATTAAGGTTTTTCATTGTAAAATCCGTTCTAGGAAATATTTTGTACTTGAGCTATTTGTGTTAACTTTTCAGGTAATAAAGTATTTCGTGTGACTCGAATTTATTGAAATTAACAGGTTTTATTGATCTCGTATGACTTGAGTAGATCGAAATATTCACTAGTACAAATTAGGCTTTATATTGACCGTCCAATAAACTCTCGTCCTAAAAGAAATGAAAAAAATAGGACAACTACAAACCGCCTTATAAAAATTCTTATAAAACGATTACTGACCGTCTTCAAAGATTTTTATAGGACGGTCACTGATCGTCCTATAAAATTCTTATAAAACAGTAAGTGACAATCATATAAAAATCTTTTAGGACAGTTAGTGACCGTCCTATAAGAATTTTTCTTATAAGACGGTTAGTAACCGTTCTAAAAAAAAATTAATTTTTTTTGTTTTATTTGTCTAATATAGAAATCTACAAAATATTAATTTCATTCCAGAAACTCTATTCATAATAAATTTTATTCCAAAAACTCCATAAATTTCATTCCAAAAGAAACATATACACTATTCTTGTCTTAAAATCAACAACTCTTAGTGTGTACAAATTCTTACTTGAGAATTACAATGCAAGATATGTAAAATATTTTAAAGCTAAATAATAGATAAATAATATGCATAAACTTGAATATGCATAAATAGACCTAAAAGGGAAAAAGAGTTTTAAAACTGAAACATTTGGACATGGGTGAGGGTAGCAGTTGAGCAGCGCACCAAAAGGCCTGTAATAGAGGATACGGTGCAGCAGTTGGGCAACGATGTGGCCAATGGAAGGTTGAGGACAGTGAATGGAAGGGTGGACAATTTTGCTCTCAGTATGTTTTTTCAACTATAAAATTGTGTAATTTAATCGAATAAGTTCAATCAAACAAAATATGGAAAAAAAAAACCCCTTATCTTGAACCATGATGTCATTTCATATACTATAGACATTGCTCAAAAAGAGAGTTGAGAATGTGAGAATAAATGAAAAAAACATACAATTTTAAATGCTGTCTACAAATTCATGTGGATCAAACACCATAAGCACATGAAACTCAGATGATATGCACGTGAAATATTTGGAATTGAATGATAATCATAGAAAAACATGTAATGTATTTTCAGATTAACTAGAGTAGTGGAATTCAAGATGATAGTGCAAATATGACGATAATATAAAAAGCACTCCTTATCTTCATAAAAAAAATCATAAATTCAATTTTAATATTCAATCACATTTTATATCATATGCCTTTTAATTGTAATATTCAGTTGCAAACTACTACAATTTTATGAAACACATAAAGGAGCTCAACATTACGGGCAGTTCTAGTCACCAGAGAGAAAACAAAGAAAACACATCAACATTCAAAAGCTTCTTTAACATACACCGACGCACATATAACAAATGATCTACATTTCTACATCATTATCATATTATAATTTTGGATAAAAATACAGAAAAAGACAAAAGGGACAAAGAAAATCTCCAAATAAATTAATTTAAAATATAGGGGAAGGATTATGACTAAATAAGATCAGACCACCTTAATGGCATCGAAAGAAGTCGAAGAAGCAATGGAGGCCTTGGGATCATGGGCAAGGTCATCCTCATCTGGGTTAAGATTAGAGTTGAGAGAGGCGCGTAGATTGTTAGAAACGGTAACGTTTTCGTCTAGATTGTAGTCGGACTGACAGAGCAGTTGATAAATTCGCAACCTTTGTTGAGACAAGGCTTGCAAGCCATCTCAATGGCCAAAAAAACCTCTAAAGTTTGTTGAATTCTTGAACGAAAAAAAACTAAAAAAATTCAAAACCCAACCTTGCGAGAATTATAAACGACAAAAGAATCAGTATGTTCGATACTCACCTCTTATTGTTAGAAGAATGTGTAAAAATCAATCTGTCCAGCTAACACTCGAATTGTTATCCTCCTATTTTTGAAAAACCCACAAACATTGGAAGTGAGAGCAAAAGAAGAGCTTCAACTTAGAGGCAATGTAGAAGAGGAATGAGGAATTGGGAATACAGAACGCATGAGATAGTACATCGTAGATGTAGTTAGAGCGATGTTGGTGGCGTTAGATGACGGCGTACGAGACGTTTCAACTTAGTACGAAAATGTTTTTGGAAACTTATGTTGTGAATAAGCTGGAAACTAACCTGTAAATTCTTATAGGACAGGTAGTAGATGTCTTATATACCAACAAATAAGACGGCTACTACCCGTCCTATAATAAATTTTTTTAAGAAGGCTATTATGTTTCACCTAATTTTTTCCATTATAGTCATCCTATTTTTCTTATAAGACGGCCACATACTTGAAACCGTCCGATTTGTTTCTCTATATTAGAGACCGTCCTATATTGCACATATTGTAGTAGTGATTGGTCCGGATCTGCACACCTAACTTGTGGAGATTATGAAAAGAGCAACAACTCTCAAGTAAATTACACAGGGGCTTTATCTATGAAAGATAGTCTAAGACCTAACCTTAAAATTGAACATTTAATTTTCATATTTGAAAGTTAGGTGGTCTAATAAATCGGTAGTTTTTCTCTTAAGTCATTGGAGTGACCTAGGTTGTTTTCACCTAAAAATCTTGAGTGTTATTCTTTATTTATGCATTTTATTTATATACGTGATTGCATGTCTGACCGTTGTGTTTAGTTTATATAATTAAAATTTGTTAAAATTAAAAATATCCTACTCCTCTAAGTTAATTAGATCTGTAACTAAAAACTTAAATTAAAAAACAAAGTTATTCATCAAGCTTGTATTATAAATACAAAAATTGTTCTACAATCTCAATGCAATGATGAATTCAAACCTTTGTTACAACAAAGGAAAATGAACGTTTGAAATGAATGCATAGATTTTGAAGATGCTAATCATTATGTTTCACTCATTTGGCATTGCCTATCGAAAGGGTTCTTTAACATAAATTGTGATACTATTTCGAAATAAAGTAAATCTTATGTTAGCTTTGTTGTGTACAATTCAAATAGTAGAATTATTAAAGATTGAACTAAAACTAAATTCTACCCAAATATATATATTATTAAATCTTATGCACTTCAAGCAGCATTCAATTATGTTAGAAGATAACTTCATTTCATTTATATTGAGAGCGACAAAAAAATCATTATTTATGCACTATCATCAAAAAGAGAGTGGGATAGAGTATATGCACAATTTCATATATTTCACGTGATCTCTATAAGTGGACTAAGAAAAAATAACAAAGCATCACATAATTTAGTCAATTGGGCTTCTTTAATTGAAATGGAAAATGATATTCATATTTAAGAGTTTCCAACAAATGCTCTTGAACATTTTTCTCATAGCAATTATGAGTTTTTTTCTATTTAGAAAAAGAAAGAAAAAAAAAATTACCTTACGGAGGAATTGATGAAGAAGGTTGACTTGTTCAACATCTCCAGTTTGATATGCTAATGACGTTTTGGCATAAGAAAAACCAGCACCAGCAGGGGAATCAACAAATATGCTGTTGGACACCTAAGACAACATTAAAACCTTTTATGATAATTTATAATAACAATCAAATGATACGATATTTGTAGCGGGTGATTTTCACAATTATCTTTAAGAAGATGCCACGTGTTTATCTCTCTAAAAAAGAGAGACTAGAGAATAGTTTCTATTAGTAATTAAATTGAAGGAAAAAATAATAGAAATTAAATCAATAATAATGAAAACCAAGAACATTAGGATTTAAAATTCACCTTCGTCAAAGCACTAGGATTTAAGCGCAACCTCGGTAGACTTCCATTGTACTCCTCACTCTTGTATTGCACTGGACCTACAAAAGTTTTTTGAGAAAAATTAACAGAAATTTACTATCCACAAATTATAAGTAGAGAGCACAAAAATCTACCACTACATAACTTTTTTTTTTTTTAAGAGAAAAAAACTCCTGGGAAGAGAGAGGTAACGTTCGCTATGCTCCATTCACCTGGATCAACGCCTTGTTTTGATAGTACCAACAGTGACTAGTACCTCAGATTATCGTCAGAGAAATTTTTATGCACAATTACGACTGTTTTAGCCCTCAAATACATGACCTGGTGCATGTAACCCAATAATATTACGCACTAGACTATCAACCGCCAGTCTACCACTACACAACTTGGACACTAATAAAACAACACTAAATAACTTGTAAATTAATAGGTATTAAAATAAATATCTAAAAAGTACCACTAAATAAATAAATACCAAAATATTAATATAGTTAATTTTCACACAAATTACACAGTTCAAACACACGAATTAAAACAAATATAATTTAGTATCCTAATTAAAACATTTTCACGAATATCATCCCCTAATTTAGTAGCAAATCACACAGTTCAAAGACACGAATTAAAACAAACATAATATTACTGACCTACTTCGAAGACAAAGCCAGCCCAGCTAGAGCAACCAGGACCCCCAGTTAGCCATAAAATCAATGGATCGTTCTTGGGATCGCTCTCCGATTCAACAAAGTAGTAGAAAAGCTGTACTTGTTCTGCTTGACCCACCCCCAAGTACCTAAAATCGTATGCTTAATTTATATTAGTACTATAAACACTAGCAATAATTATTACAATACATAATAAATAAAGATTGAAGGGCTTGTTAATTCGTCCCAACTATTATACTTAAATGCATAAGTTGTACATTAAAAGTTTAGGAATAAAGAAAGTTAACAAACAATAAATTTTTAATAAATAGTAAGAAAGTTAACTATAGTAAATACCAGTTAAGTCAAGTTAATTTAATACTAGTTTGGAGATCCAAGGCCATAAAAAAGTAATAAATAAATAAATAAGGAGGCGTTGTTACCCAGTTTCGAGATGAAAAGGAAGAGGTCCTTGAAAACCAGGAAGAAATTCAACCCTTGAAACAGAAACTGCTAAACGCGTTACTAAGCAACTCCATAGAAGAATGAGCTGAAGAAACAAGTATTGGAATTGAGGAGTGTTTGACTTTCCCATTTGCCCCTCTGCTTACTCTGTCAGTTGTCACAGAACCACGAGATATATGGCAGTGTATCATTTGGCTGGCATTAATTGAACCATGTTTTTTTTTCTTCTTTATTTCTATGACTTCTTTCATGTATTTTGAATAATTGACGTGCAAATTTACATCATCAATTTTTTCAATTTCATAAATATCTTTAAAATTAAACAATATTAATTACTTAATAATTTAAAATTTAATCATTTATTTATTATTATTATTTTTTCATAACAAAAAATATATATTAAACTACCAAAACAAATTAATTAATTAATTAATTAAACTACATTGGATACTCTGGACGTATTTATCTCTATTTTTAAATCTACTGTACCCGATTACAGTAACAAGATGAGGAAAGCTTTTAGCACACAAATTTATATATACATTTGCTGTGGGATAAAGATCTTCTGTCTTTATTAGATGGCCCCATAGTAGATTCAATTAAAAGATATTTCTCTCTCTTCAACGCGTTTTTCTCCCTTCTCTCTCTTCGCGAGCTAGGGTTTCATTTTGAGCTTTGTGGGTTTGGCCGACGGCGGGCCGTTTGTGGCCGTCGGCCAGGCGTTTTTTAGGGTTGCTCGCCTTGCGTGCGACTCTGCTCCTTGGTGTTCTCGTTTTTCCTTCGCGATTCAGACTGGTTCGCGAGGAGGTGGTAGGCGGTTTTGGCGTGTTTGTTGCCGGAGACGGGAGGCTCGTCACTTTGGTGCTGCGTCTTCCCTGTTGCTGGCTGTTTGTTGCCGGCTCCTCGTTTGACGGGGGCTGCGCTCGCTGTTGACGGCGAGGAAAGTGGTGGTTGTGATCGAGTACAGGTGCTGCACTGCCGCCGTGTGCAGGTGGTTTCGTCTGGGGAGAACGGCAGACGGGTTGCTTGTCGTCTACTCCTCACCGTAGCCCTGCTCTACTTCGGCCTGTTCGTTTGGCTGGTCGAGGGTTTGGTGGTTGTGCTGGTATTTCGGTATTTCGTTTCGTGGTCTGCTACTTTCCTGTTGCTGTTTTGTTTAATAAGCCTGCTGTGTGGTTTATTTGTTGTTAGTGTTATTGTGTCTTACAGTTTCTGATTTCGATTAGAGCTTGTAAGTGTTGTCGTGTATGTTGTTGTGAGCTGTAATTTACAGCTGTATTGGGTTATAAATCATCTGGTGAGATTATGGTTATGTTGGACAATCTTCTTTTGAAGATTCTTAACAGTCGGTTAGGTGTTATTTTTGAGTATGTATTTCTGGATCTTTTGGGTAATTTATCCTTGACAGTTTTGAGAGCTGGTCGACACAATGAGCTACCTTGCGAAGCTTCGTATATGTCACCTGTTAGTGATTCAGATTCACTTTTCCTCTCCTTCGGACATAATTTTCGTTTTAGTTTGAGGTACCCTTTGGATACTTTTATGTGTATTTAGGAATGGGTCTTACTCTGTAATGTAATCTTTGAAACTTGATTATCAATATACTATAATTACGATCAAAAAAAAAAAAGATCTTCTGTCTTTTACAACTTTTTTGATATTTTTCTTATTTAAGAAAAGGGAGAAGAAAATGTCATATTTGTTTTTTTTTTTTTTTAGTTTTGTATTTAACATGCCATGTAACTAAAAAAGAAAGAAAGAATTTGGTACCGACACAATAGTACCTTTCTTTCCCTTTGAACCTATAGTTAGAGAAAAAGAGAAAAAAGAAAGGAAGTGAACAGAGCAAGTATTGATTGCTTCGAGGGAATCAATTAAACTCCCAATAAATCACAAGGATTTAACTAATTAATAATTGTTATTCATATGAGTAGATAACCAAGCATATATATACTAGTTTACCAAGCTCTACAGCGGTAACTAAATCACTAACATTGAGGAATTAAACAAATCACAAAACTACATCAAATAATATCCCAATAAATCTGCTAACAAACCAGCAACTAATGTGCTGTTATTGGACTTGGTCTTATTCCTAAAAAACTTGTAACATCTCCTTTCCCCTAGAAATTATCCTTGTCCTCAAGGGCATAGTTGGGAAACTGTTGCTTCATGGATTCTAGTTCTTCCCAAGAGAGGTCCTGCCAATGAACAAGAATCTCTTTTTTCTTGTTGTGGATTCGGCGATCTAAAACAACTTGAGGCCTAGGTAGCAACTGATCATCTTTTTCACTAACCAAAGGGAGTTGGGATTGCAATACAGCTTCCTTTCCTAGCCTCTTCTTTAATAAACTCACGTGAAAAACAGGATGAATTTTTGATTCATTAGGTAACTGCAACTTATAAGCAACAGGGCCCACCCTTTGAATTATTTTGAATGGACCAAAGAACTTGGCAGCCAACTTCACATTTCTTCTCAAAGCGACTGATGCTTGCCTATATGGTTGGAGTTTGAGATACACCCAATCACCAACATCAAAATCTTTCTCGCGGTGATGTTTATCATAAAACTTTTTCATTCTTTCTTGAGACCTTAACAAGTTACCCTTTAATTCTTTTAATATTCCATCTCTTTCAAGTAACTCACATTCAACAGCTTCTACCTTTGCCGTGCCAGGAATGTAAGTCAACAAAGACGGAGGTGCACGCCCATAAACCACCTCAAAATGAGTCTTTTTAATAGCAGAATGCCAACTAGTATTGTAGGAATACTCTGCCCAAGTAAGCCACTTAGTCCAATCTTTAGGCTGAGAACTAGTAAAGCAACGCAAATACATCTCTAATGTTCGGTTCACCACTTCACTTTGTCCATCTGTTTGGGGATGGTAAGAAGAACTGAAATTAAAATTTGTACCATTGAGGTTGAACAATTCCTTCCAGAATGTGCTAGTAAAAGTAGGATCACGATCACAAACAATACTTTTGGGCATGCCATGAAGCCTGAAAATATTATTAAAGAAGATTTGAGCCACACTAGCGGCTGTATAAGGATGAGAAAGCGATACAAAGTGAGCATACTTTGAAAGTCTATCAACAACGACCAATATAGTTGTTTTTCCTTTTGAGCTAGGCAACCCATCAATAAAGTCCATGGAAATGTCCTCCCAAATCTGGTTTGGAATGGGCAAAGGTTGAAGTAGACCAGCTGGAGCAAGACTCTCCACTTTATGGCTTTGGCAGACATCACACTCTTTGATAGATTCTTTTATATGCTGCCTCATTCCCTTCCAATAAAAGTTCTCTCTAATTCGTTGAAACGTCTTCTCATAGCCTTCATGAAAGCTACCATGAAACTGCCCAATGATTTCAACAATTAAAGGGGAGTTTTCAGCAAGATAAATCCTGTCTTTAAAGAACAAAATTCCATCTGAATATCTCCAAGGCCCCACTGCTTCCCCATCTATAACAAGCTTGACCAAGTTCTTTAGTATTGGATTTGTTGTCATCTCCGTCTTGATAGGTTCTAACCAATTAGGAATTGGATGGGAAATAGTAACCAGCTCTCCATGGCTATTATGTGCGACATCTTTATTTTCTTCTCGCCTAGAAAGAGCATCAGCAACTGTATTCTCCTTCCCTCTTTTGTATTCAATGGTGAAGTCAAATCCCATGAGTTTGTAAAGCCAATTTTGTTGAGCTGGCGTTGTAATTCTTTGTGACCAAAGATATTTGAGACTCCTCTGATCTGTTCGAACAATAAAATGTTGGCCTAACAAATAAGACCTCCATTTTTTGATTGCAAGAACCAAAGCTAGCATTTCCTTCTCGTAGGTGGATAATGCCATTTTCTTTCCTTGCAAAGCTTGACTAAAGAAAGCAATTGGTTTTTCTTGTCGTAATACTGCACCAACTCCATTCCCAGCAGCATCACATTCAACAATAAAACCTTTAGAAAAATCAGGAAGAGCTAGCACAGGGGTTTGGGTCATCACCTCTTTCAATTTTTCAAAAGATGATTCTGCAATTGGTGACCACTTGAAACAGTTTTTCTTCAACATATGGTTAAGGGGAGCAGCAATCTTGCCGTAATCTTTGATGAATTTACGGTAGTATCCTGTCAACCCCAAAAAACCCCGCATAGCTTTAACTGATGTGGGCTTTGGCCAGCTCTTGATTGCTATTATCTTTTCCGGATCAACTTCAACACCATTTTTTGAGACCACGTGGCCAAGATATTTGACATGTTGTTGTCCAAAACTACATTTTTCTTCTTTTACAAATAACTGATGAGATCTTAACAAGGATAATGCAATATCTATATGCTCCAAGTGTTCATTCCATGTCTTACTATAGATCAGAATATCATCAAAAAATACAAGAATGAATTTTCTTAGGTAATTTTGAAATACCTCGTTCATAAGAGATTGAAATGTTGAAGGAGCGTTGGTGAGACCGAATGGCATGACCAAGAATTCATAATGGCCTTGATGTGTTCTGAATGCTGTTTTTGCTACATCTTCAGGTGCCACTCGAATTTGATGATACCCAGAACGTAGGTCCAACTTAGTAAAAAATTCAGCTCCATGCAATTCGTCAAGCAATTCGTCAATTACTAGAATTGGAAATTTATCTTTCACTGTGATCTTATTAAGGGCTCGGTAATCTACACACATGCGCCAAGAGCCATCTTGTTTTTTCACCAAAATTACTGGTGAAGAGTATGGGCTGTTTGATGGGCGAATAGTTCCAGATTTGAGCATTTCAATTACTAATTTCTCTATTTCTGCCTTCTGAAAATGAGGGTACCGATATGGTCTTACGCAAACTGGTCCAGATTCATGAATCAAAGGAATTTTATGATCTTGAGCTCGAGGTGGAGGCAAACATGTGAGCTCATGAAAAACTCCTTGGTGCTTCTGCAATATGGTTCCCAGTTGCTTGTGGACAACTTCTTGTTCTTCTTGTTTTTGCTGGGTTTTTAGAGAAAATAATTGAAAAATCATACTATTTTTTTCTTTTCTAATTATCTGAGCAAACTCCTTTGCCCCAACTACCTTGTCTTCAGGAAACGAAAGACCTTGAAGTATGACATTTTGTTCCCTTAATTGAAAGCCCATCTGTAGCCTTGAAAAATCCCATGTAATAGGTCCTAAAGTTTGCAGCCATTATATTCCAAGAACTGCATCATATCCTTCCAAGGGCAACAAATAAAAATCAACATAAATGGGAATTCCTTGTAAATTGATTTTAACTTCCTTGCATTTTCCAGAACTAGAAATCTTTTCTCCAGAAGCCACCATCACCTCAAATCGTCCACCAAGTGTTGGTTGTATTCCTACCTTTTCTGCAAACTTCTCGCTAATGAAGTTGTGAGTGCTTCCAGAGTCAATGAGTATCACAGCATTTGCCTTGCCAATTTTCCCTTGGATTCTCATGGTCTCGAGGGTTCTAGTTCTTGCAATGGCATGTAAAGAAATGCTTGGCATCTCTTCTTCTTCTACACGTTCTCTGTCTTCTTCCATAATAATGTCACCATCTTCCTCATCGTCGTTACATACTTCGATCATGAATAGTCTTTGGCAACGATGTCCTGGTCGAAATTTCTCATTGCATTTAAAGCAAAGTCCTTTTTCTTGTCGTTCACGGAGCTCTATCGGTGTCAAACGTCTAACTTGAAGGAATTGTCTTTGAGGTTGGCTTTGTTTAGCAATTTCTGCACTCTTCTTTGGGTCTGGAACAATAGCCCTTTTTAGTGATAAATTTCTTGCTTCGTAGACCCTTGCTAACCCAATGGCTGTAGATAGATTCAGTGGCCTCCCTGCAAGCACATCTGCCTTGATACTATCCTTCAACCCACTAACAAAACAGCTAACTTGTCTTTCTTGCGGTAGGTTTCCAGTCTTAGCAAGAAGTTTCTCAAATTGTGATTGGTAATCTCGAACTCCCAGTTTGCTGCAACTTAGTAAGCTCACCAAAGGGGTCAAAAAATTGTGAAGGTCCATAGCGAGAGTGAAGGCCCTCTTTAAACTCATTCCATAAAATTTCTCTTGCTTCCTGCCGCAACAATTGGTACCACAATTGAGCTTCACCTTCCAAATGAAATGATGCTAATGCAACTTTTTCTATCTCAGGAGTATCATGGAATTGGAAGAATTGTTCAGCTCGACACAACCAACTAGTTGGGTCTTCTGCACCATTGAAACAAGGAAAATCTAGTTTTACCAATTTTGGAGCATATGAATGATGGGTATTAAGAACCCGTTGATTTCCATTGCTACCCTTAGCTTCTCCTACGGTGATAGATGTTCCTTCTCCTTCATGCACAACATTGGATCCGATCGTCATGGACAAACGTTGGAATAGTTCTTCAAGTCTTTCAAGAATTCGATTTTGCCCTTCAGAAAGAGAACTAACAGTACGTTCCAAATGCTCTACTCGCCCTTCCATTTCTAGGCTCTGATACCACTTTGGTACCGACACAATAGTACCTTTCTTTCCCTTTGAACCTATAGTTAGAGAAAAAGAGAAAAAAGAAAGGAAGTGAACAGAGCAAGTATTGATTGCTTCGAGGGAATCAATTAACCTCCCAATAGAATTCTATCAAAAAAAAAGAAAGAAAGAGTGCGATGTGCGATAACATCTCCTCTCTTAACAAAATTTTGACACCTCACTAAAAATTCCATAGAGGCTGAAACTTACGGAATCATTGTTAACTCTGTTATCGTCGCATTAAAAAGGGTGTTATCGACACAAAAAAATTATCAGATTCTCGACCCTTTTGCTGCAAGTTGTAATTAAAGTCCTCAATCTATTTCTCTTTGTAGACATAGTTATTAACATAAATCGAGTTGTTTTTATAATAAAATAATAAATATTTTTTTAAAATTATTTTTTTATAAATTATATTTTTTATAAAAATTAAATCATTACTATATATTTTGTTAAATTGAGAACTATAAATAACTAAAATAATAATTTAATAATATAAATTAACATACATATTTTTTATTAAATATAAATACTATTAAAATCACAATCTCAAAACAATCGATGTATTTATTTTGCTCAATACTGTAAAAAAAAAAAAATCAAAATTGTAGTAAAATTTAAAGCACGTACTTCCATTCCAAATTGTTGGTCCCAATAAGGTGGCGTTTGGTTCACTGAATATAATCGTAATCGTAATGGAATGTAATGTAAAGGAATCAGTATTACGATTACAGTGTTTGGTTTAGTCACTGTAATCAAAAAAGGAATCAGTATTACAGTGTTTGGTTTAATCACTGTAATGGAATGGAATGGAAAAAAAAATTATATAATTATTTTAAATTCAACAATTCAGAAATTTATAACAACAATTAATAAAATTTAATTACATAAATTTAATCGCAATAATTACAACAAAAAAATTGCAATTTCAGAAAAAAAAAAAAAAAAGAAAAAAAAAAACAAAGCAATTTCAAAAAAAAAAAAAGCAATTTCCAAAAAAAAAAAAACAACAATTTCAAAATTGTTGCGCGCATGAGACTGACGCAAGCTTGGACGTGCACAATGGCTGAACTGACGCTGAACAGGATGTCGCGAGCTGGATGGGACGTACTTCCATTCCAAATTGTTGGTCCCAATAAATGAAAAAGATAGGTGTGAAGACTAGAGAGATTGTGAACGGCCAGATCTTGCAAAACACCCCTTGTATTCTTGCGCAATGTGAACGGCCTACATGGCATTTTTAATGAGGTGTCAAAATCTCGTTAATAAGACAGACATAAAGCATAGAAAATTCGAGCCCATGTATGAGACGTAACGAAATTACTTTAAAAATAATTAATAAAATAGTTTATATATCGTAATATAATTAATTTATATTAATTTTATAAATATTTTAACATTTCATATTCTTAATTTAATATTAAATTAAATATTAATATATCACAAAATTATAATACAATTTAATATATATAATATTATTTTTAAAATATAAAAGTTTTACAATTTTTAAAAAATTACATAATTTATTATAATTAATACAAGTATAAATTTTAATAAAAAATGTTTATTATTATTATTTATTTATTTATTTATAAACCTGAAATATGCGTACCATTATAATATACTATATAGATTTTACCCCTTGATATTCACCCTTACCCACCAACGCTATTTACTTAAGATATTTTTAATACATTATATTAAATAAAATAAGTATAATTATATTAAATTTAATTATAATATAATTAATTTATATAATATTTAGTGATAAATTGTATAGTATAAGGATTAAATTGATTATATATATTTTATTAAAATAATTTATATTTAAAATATTTTTTATTATAAAATTTATTTAAATTAATATTTAATTCAATTTATATTTTTATTACGTTTTTAAAAATAAAAACTATTATTTTAATTTCAAATAAAAAAATTAAGACATATAATTTTATAATTAAAATTTTAAATAAATTAAGTTAATTTATCCAATACAGTTTATAATCACACTCCTTAACAATACAATTTTTTTTATAATAGTATTATTTTTATATTATATGATACAATTTAATTTTACAGTCAAACACATCATAATATATAAATAATATAATTAAATTACATAATTTATTATAATTAATACATGTATAATTTTTAGTGAAAAATGTTTATTATTATTGTTTATTTATTTATTTATAAACCTGAAATATGCGTACCATTATAATATACTATATATAGAGTATAATAGCAGTCTACCCTCGTTCCACAATAATAATCACAAAAGTACCATTAAATCAATAAAATTCTATAAAGAAACGCTAATTAACCAACCATTGGTTTTTGTAGGGGAAGAAAACTAACCATTGATTTTTCTTAATTAATTAATGAAATGATATTGGTTTAAAAAATAAAATTAATCATTGGACTTTTTAGAAAACAATTATACAGCCAAGTATACGAATATTTTTTTCCTACACTAACTAGTATGTACTTAAATATCTACTATCTGTATTGTTAAATTTTCTCCCATGGATTCACATTTGGGTCTTTACACAAAAAAATAAAAAATTACCGTTGTATTTTTTAACCCAAAGATTAAAGAATGATTATTTTATAAATAATAATAAATAAATATTAGAAATGTGAGTATGCAAAAGTACTCATTTAAAATGAAATTGGTACCCAAATTAATAATTTTTTAAAGTTATTTAGCAGACTTAATAAATTCACCGATAAAATTGAAACAATACAGAAAAGATTAGCATGACTCTTGTGCAAGGATGACACACATAAATCGAAAAATGGTCCAAATTAAATTAAAGTAGGATCATACTAGCACTAAAGCACCGGATTCCATCATAACTCCGTAGTTAAGCTTTCATTTCTCGAATGCCCCAATACTTAATTTTATTCGTTTTGGGAATCTCTTGTAGTTAAGGTGGTAAAACTCTCAATCCTCCACCAAGTACCCAAGTTCAAATCTCACCCGAGTATATGAGTATATTTTCTCTTTATTAATAAAAAGAAGAGAAACTTTAGAGCCCTTTTAAAAAATAAAAAAGTTCACCAATTATTAAAAATATTTCTTTTATCAAATAAACAGTAGAACAATCACATGAAATCAATGAGTTTGAGTGAAGATATGGTTGTCATTTTAAGTCTCACTTTAACCCTCTCATTAATAACAAAAATAAATAAATAAACCAGTCTAAATAAATATGTTAGAAGTTGTTGGGATACCAACTCTCCTAAAAGCTTAAGGATCTAGGAAGAAGGCTAACTATACTTTTATACATTTATTACTCCCACATAAATGTTAGCTCTATGCACCATGCAGGCCAAACACTTGCAAATCAATAATTGGGGTTGCTAGGCCTTGAACATATGACTTCTAGCTCTGATACTATGTTAGAAGTTGTTAGGATACCAACTCTCCTAAAAATTTAAGCTGTTAGAAGGAGGGTCAACTATACTTTTATACATTCATTAAAATAGAATAAATTGTTAGAATTTTATTATTGGACTAACATTAATTAAAATTTTATTTATTTATAAAATATGTTAAATTATAATCTAATTGATATGCTTGAAGGCTCATTTATTGATGGGCTGGGCACACCCTATGAACTTGGGTCAATTATTGATGTAATGAATTTCGTGTGAGTAAAAGACTGATATAAGAATTAGGGTTTTATAATGGGTAAAATTCTAATGTCATTCTATAAATATTTGGATAGATCATTCCTCCATTCTAACATAAAAAAACTGTCGTGTGACTCTTCTCATTAGAATTATTTTTGGTAAGAGCTACTAAGAAAAAAACATAACAATGTTGGTTTTCTCTATCAAATAATTTGTAACTTAAATTAGATTCAATTTGATTAAAAAAATAATCACCGTGTTAATGCTTTTAAATATTAATTTATTTTTTTTATCATTTTTTACTAACAAAAAAAAAAAAGATATCAAAAAAGAAATAGGGTAAAGGATTAAAATTTCTAAAGGATTTTATACAAAGAATGGATTACTTGAGTGACCAATTTTTAAGTCATTCTGCATGCATCAAAAAAATATTTTAATCACTTTTTTTTTTTTTACAACAAACACAAATACATAAGTAATTCATTTATTAAAAAAGAATAATTTAATCACTTTATAAACAGAACATAATAATTTATTATTAAAACTAGGGCCAAAAATGATTAATATCATTTTTCATCTCTTATCATTTTTCCTCCCACAATTTCTCTCATTTATCATTATTTTTTATAATTATATTACTATTATTTGGTCATTTGTTCTTTTTTCTTTTCATAAAATTACGCGTAAGTATTACTTAATTTTTATTTTCTTATTAGATATTAAATACACAATTACTGAAAATAGTAAATAGACCCTTAAAAAAATACAGATTGGGAATAAATAACATTCTCAAAAATAATATATAGATTTTTTTCCTTAAAAAAAAGAAAAAGAAATAATACCTAAGTTTTTAAAATGAAAAGGAAAAAGAAATAATACATGCACTTTACATACCGACTACTTAAAATTTTTGTATAATAATAAAATTATAATTTTTTTTTATAAAAAAAAAATAATAAATGAGAGAAGTGGTGGAAGAAAAATGTGATAATAGATAAAAAAAAAAAAAGAAGAAAAAACTAATATCATACTTACCATAATTTTAATAATAAAATATCATATTACTATTTTAATTCACCAACTATCTTATTTTTAAAAGTAAGTACATATAATTTTTATTTTAAAATAATACAATTAAAGTATCTCAATAACATAAATAAAATAATTTTGAAGATATTTAATTCATGATTTTTGATTGGAAGAGTTTGTAGTGCATTTGAATTTTCTACTTATTTTTTATTTTTACTTGTTAAATATAAGACATATATTTTTAATAAAAAAATTAAATATTATTTTATATTAATAATTTTAAATTTATTATATATATTAGATATAAAAATAATTGGTTAAGATTTAAAAATAAATACAACAAGTAAAGAAAAAATAGAAAGAATATCTGACTCTTTGAGCATCTGATGGGAAGCATGTTCATCTTGTACGAAAGAAAGATAGGGATTAAATAAAATAAAAATTATTTTTTATTATAATTTAATATATATATATCAATTTACATCTAATAATTTAATCATTTTTTAATAAATAATCTAATAATTATTTCATCTTATATTATTAATTTTACATCTGATCCAACACTTAATACATATAATAATTCAAAGTCAACACTTATTGTTATTAAAATTCATGTTGTATTTAATGCTTGTTGTATATGAAAATTTGTATAAATTTGATTCAAAAATATATATTTTGGTACTTAAGATAAGGCCTATGGGTAAATTTGTAAAAGTTTGGGTATTAAATTTTAGAATTGAAAAATTTAGAAATCAATGTGTAAAATTTTAAAAATTTGAAAACAAAATTGTCTAATTTAAAATTTTAGAAGCTAATATTGGAAAAATATTATTAAAATGTGGGGCCACACATGTATTTTTAAATGTGTTATGCTATCTTGTAGTTTAGTCAATTAAAAGGTGATCCATAAAGTTTAATTTTGGTTATCGGGGTATTAATTATTGTGGAATTAATGTGTAAAGACCGGACTTGTATTTTTAAATTGATGAGTAGCCAATTTGCAAATACTAAATTTTGATAGCTGCTTCGTAGTTATCTATATAAAAGGGTCATGGTCTCCATTTGAGTGTAAAACTTTAAGGATACAAGTTTTCTTTGTATCCCCATCAACAGAGAAAAACTCTTAAGACAACTACGCATTAATTGGAAGATCTGAATCCGTTCGATTGAAGAACACTATGAATTCTGGTACGCTTTCGCTATATTCTCTTCTACTCTTGATTCAACATGGATTTTAGAAAACTATAATTTTTACTTTCAGTAAACCAATTTTAACAATTGGTATCAGAGCCTACCCATGTTTGATTCAAAATAATTTATAAATTTTAAAGATTAATTTATTTTTAATGAATTCTGTATAGTGTGCCATAAAATCTGAATAATAATCTGTATTGTCGGCACTTATTTTTTATGAATTGTTTCTTCGTCGAGATCTATAATAGATTTTATAAGTGTACATATATATATATATATCTTACGAATTATTTCTTCGTCTGATATGAGATGTGTACTAGATTTATACACAATATATATATATATATATATATATATATATATATATATATATGTTTTCACGATGGCGGCATTCCTTAATTTTTTTTTTTTTGAGAAACTGTACGTGATAAGAAACTCACTTTCAGTTTCACTTTCTGAGAAACTCATTTTCACTTTCAGTTTTGTTGAGATCTTTACAATATAATTGCCATTTTTAGTTATTGAAACTGCACACACTTTATGATATATCTGCTTACTTCTTTTTGCATATAAAAAAAAAAAATGGGTTCGGTCCACGAGATATATACATGTATATATTTAATGAATTATGTCTGAGATTACATATATATATATATCTTGTTTTGTGAATTCGGTATGGTACTTTTATGTAAGAGTGCATATCTCTTTAATTCATTCTATCTGGTATTTAGATATATATAACAATTGTTTTGATTTCTGAAGAAGTACTTTTATAAAGGTTATATATATATATATGTCAGATATATAATATAAAGAATTTATATATATATAATACACGGTGTAAGTTTATATATATATATATATATATACAAATTACATATATTGTTGAAGTTTGGTTCATGAATTAAGACTTTTTAAATTTTGATTATATAAACAACATCTAATTTTTTTTAACATTTATCTGGTATTCTAATTAATTTAATTTATGAAAAATGTCACCAAAGTGGCCACTTTTATGTATATTGATCTTGAGAGAGTAATTAGATATGATGTTTGTGTATGTGTAATTCATGCGAATATTAACCAATTTAAAAAGGGGTTCATATTTGGCCGAATTATACACGCATCTACGATAGTAATTGTATGATAATTATCAAGGTGACCTCATGTGAATAATGAATCAATGCAAACATGGATTTATTATTTGACATAACTTATTGTCATTGTTTGATCATTGCAACAAGAGTACCACTTATAATTAATATCATTGTCCAAAGGCTTGATATTGATGTTGTGCTTGGTATCTTGAAATGTTGTCATGTAATTAATCAATTTAAAGACTGTTTATTTTGATTATTTTATGTGAGCATAGTTTATTTATTTAATTTTGTTCTCTGTTCAGCTTTAATGTCTACTACTATAATATCTGCCAACATGAATAATGTTTCAATGTAAAATGGAACAAGCTTTAAGGACTGAAAAGAGAACATATTGATTGTTCTTGGCTACATAGACATAGACTTGGCATTGAGAATGCCGAAACCGAATGATCTCACTGCACAAAGTACTCCTAAGGAAATTGCGTACTTTGAAAAGTGGAACCGTTCGAACAGGCTAAGTCTTATGATCATGAAGCGTAGGATTTCAGAAGCCTTTAGAGGTGCAATAACATATAACAATATCATTGCCAGTAAGTTCCTTGGGAAAATTCAGAATCGTTTTGTCAAAAATGATAAGGCTGAAACAAGCACGCTCTTAGCAAGCTTGATTTCAATGAAATACAAGGGCAAAGGTAATGTCAAAGAGTACATTATGGAGATGTCTCATCTTGCTTCAAAACTTAAGGCACTAAAGCTCGACTTATCAGATGATTTGCTCGTGCATTTAATTATGATCTCTCTTCCTGCACAATTCAGTCAATTTAAGGTCAATTATAACTAGCAAAAGGAGAAATGGACTCTCAATAAGCTCATCTCATTTTGTGTGCAAGAGGAAGAGAGATTGAAGTAAGAAAGGACTGAAAGTGCTCATATGGCAAGCACCTTTAAGGGCAAGGATAAAAGGAAGGATAAAGGAAAGGAAGTTGATGTTCCTAAGGGTCTAGTGCAAAAGCAACAGAAAAGTAATGAAGGTTGTTTCTTATGTGATAAGCGTGGACATAAGAAGAATGAATGTGCCAAGTATAGTGCATGGCGTGAAAAGAAAGGTATAATTCCTATTTTGGTCTGTTCTGAGATCAATTTAGCATCTATACCAAGAAACACTTGGTGGGTAGATTCTAGTGCTAATACTCACATTTGTGTTTCTATGCAGGGTTGCCTAAACTACCGAGAGCCAACTGATGCTGAAAGACGTATCTTTGTGGGTGACAGCAAGTCGGTGGAAGTGAAGGCAATAGGACATTTTAGATTGTTGTTAAAAACTGGTTGTTATTTGGATTTGAAAGACACTTTTGTTGTATCATCTTTTAGACGAAATTTAATTTCTATTTCTATTTTAGACAAATTGGATTATTGTTCATTTGAAAATACTCAGTTTACATTGTATTTAAATTCAAATGTTATTGATACTGGTTTACTTAATACTTTTAATAATCTATATTTGTTGGAAACTGTTTCATCTTATAATGAAACCTTGCATGTAGAGTCACGAGGTACAATCGAAAATTAGATAAGAAAACTTCAGCCTCATTATGTCACAAACGCTTAGGTCACATCTCTAAATCTAGAGTTGAGCGACTTGTGTCTGATGAAATTTTGGAATCCCTTGATTTTTCAGATTTTGATGTCTGTGTTGAGTGTATTAAGGAAAAACAAACCAAATGAAGAAATTAGGTGCAAATTGGACTACGGACGTCTTAGAATTGATTCATACGGATATTTGTGGTCCATTCCCTACAACATCTTGGAATGGTCAACAATATTTTATAACATTCATAGACGACTATTTTAGATATGGGTATCTATTTCTTATACATGAGAAATCACAGTCTTTGGATGTGTTCAAAACATTTAAGGCCGAAGTTGAGTTACAACTCAACAAACGGATAAAGAGTGTCAGATCTGACCGTGGTGGTGAATACTACGGTAGATACGACAAATCAGGTGAACAACGTCTGTGACCATTTGCTAAATACTTAGAAGAATGTGGAATCGTCCCTTAATACACTATGCCAGGGTCGCCTAGTATGAATGGTGTATATGAGAGACGAAACAGGACTCTTAAGGACATGGTAAGAAGTATGATTAGTCAATCTACTTTACAGAGTCACTCTAGGGTGAAGCTCTAAAGATAGCAACTTATATCCTGAATCGAGTGCCAACTAAAGCAGCTGCAAAAACGCCTTATGAACTTTGGGTTGGGTGAAAGCCTAATCTAAAGCACTTGCGTATTTGGGGATGTCTTGCTGAAGCGAGGCCTTATAAACCTCATGAAAGAAAATTGGACTCCAAAACCATTAGCAGCTACTTTATTGGCTATGCAAAACGATCAAGGGGTTACAAGTTTTATGATCCTACTAATAGATCTATATTTGAGACCGGAATTGCAACATTTTTTGAGGATGTTGAGTTTAGGAGGGGAAATCGAGCTAGGAACATTGTTTTTGAGGAGGAAGAGGGAGTAATCCCAATTCCTACTACTACTTTTCTTGACGATGTGCAGGTTTTCATACCTGTCATTGATCAAGAAGTGAATTCAGATCCTCGACAAGACAATGTTATTCAAACTCTCATTCAAAATGAGGTAATTGTTACAAAGGAACTAATTCTCGAGGAATAACCTCAAGAACCCAGCCATTGAGGCTATCCACTAGAGAAAGGAGATTTGCAATTTCAGATGATTATATTGTATATCTCCAGGAACATGAGGCAGAAAGTGGAATGTCGGAAGATGATCCAATTAACTTCTGCCAAGCCATGCAAAGTTCCAACTCTCATAAATGGATTGAAGCCATGAATGAGGAGTATAAGTCTATGTAAGACAATAAATTTTGGGTTGTCCCATTACCAGCTGGTGCGAATTCCTTTGGTTGTAAATGGATATTTAAAACTAAAAGGGATTCAAAGGGTAATGTCGAGAGGTATAAGGCACGTCTTGTAGCCAAAGGCTTTACTCAAAAGGAAGAAATTGACTTTAAAGAAACTTTCTCTCCGGTTTCAACGAAAGACTCTTTTAGGACAATTATAGCGCTTGTTGCACATTTTGACCTTGAGTTACATCAAATGGATGTCAAAACAGCGTTTCTCAATGGTGACATTGAAGAAACAATTTATATGGTACAACCAGAAAACTTTGTGTTAGGAGATTCAAAGAATATGATTTGTAAATTGATGAAATTCATATATGGACTCAAGCAGGCTTCTCGTCAGTGGTACTTCAAGTTTCATCAAGTCATTGTTTCGTACAGTTTTGAGATGAATGTCGTTGATAATTGTGTGTATCACAAGTTCAATGGGAGTAAGCATATTTTTCTGGTTTTGTATGTCGATGACATTTTACTTACCAAGAATGACATAGGCATCCTGCATGACACCAAGAGATTTCTATCAAAGAATTTTGAAATGAAAGATCTTGGTGAAGCTTCCTTTATATTAAGAATTGAGATACATCGAGATCACTCTCTCGGTATATTGGGATTGTCACAAAGGAACTATATTGAGAAAGTTCTCAATAGGTTTGGCATGCAAAATTGCAAACCAGGTGAAACCCCAGTCTCTAAGGGAGACAAATTTAGTCTCAGCCAATGCCCAAAAATAGCCTTAAAATTAAAGAAATGTAGAAGATTCCTTATGCTTCGACTGTAGGGAGTCTAATGTATACCCAAGTATGTACGCGTCCAAATATTGCATTCATAGTTGGCATGTTAGGCAGATATTTAAGTAACCCCGGCATGGATCATTGGAAAGCAGCCAAACGGGTTATGAGATACTTACAGAGAACAAAGGATTATATGCTCACATATAGAAGATCAGATCGGTTAGAGATCATTGGGTACTCCGACACTGATTTTGTCGGATACCAAGACAGTAGGAGATCCACATCGGGTTATGTTTACCTGTTGGCTAGTGGGGCAATTTCTTGGAGGTCTACCAAGCAAATGCTTATGGCTTCATCCACCATGGTCGCAGAATTTGTGGCATGTTATGAGGCATCAAATCATGGAATATGGATGTGAAATTTTGTCACTGGGCTACGTATTTTAGAAGGTGTTGAAAGACTACTCAAATTATTTTGTGACAATAAATCAGCGGTTCTATATTCCAACAACAACAGAAGCTCAACGAAGTCAAAGCATATTGACATCAAGTTTCTGGTTGTAAAAGAAAGAGTGTAGAGTGGTCAGATTTTTATAGAGCACATTGAAACAAACTCCATGATAACGGATCCACTCACAAAGGGACTACCACCCAAGGTCTTTCACGAGCATACTGCTCATATGGGTGTTGTTCTGTTTGAGGATACTTTAGTTTAGTGGGAGTTTGAATTTGATTTGTTGCTTTATGTTGAACTTCAAATTTGTTATATACATATATTATTCAGTTTATTTTCTGCAGAAGTAAAGTTTTGGTTTAATATACTCTGTTAAGTAATGTGATAGTATTGATCTCAATAAAAAATAAAGTAGGACCAGTTGAAAAATAGATATGTTTGGATCACATTACATGTAGTTTTCATACTACACATCCATGATTGATCCATGTCATTTGGTTGTATTGGTATGTGTGACCATTGATAGATTTAGTCACGATAAATGTGACGAAGATCGCTTTGATCTTGTATCAGTATGATTAATGGACGAGATTGTTCGAAAGTACCCTAATTGTTATGGCAATTTTATGAGCTAATAAGGTTATGCACATTTACAAAGTTATATATGTGGCCTAGTGGGAGATTGTTAGAAAAATATTATTAAAATGTGGGGCCACACATGTATTTTTAAACGTGTTATGCTATCTTATAGTTTAGCCAATTAAAAGGTGATCTATAAAGTTTAATTTTGGCTATCGGGGTATTAAATTATCGTGAAATTAATGTGTAGAGACTGGACTTGTATTTTTAAATTGATGAGTAGCCAATTTGCAAATACTAAATTTTGATAACTGTTTGGTAGTTATCTATATAAAGGGGTCATGGTCCCCATTTGAGCGTAGAACTTTAATGACACAAGTTTTCTTTGTATCCAAATAAACAGAGAAAACCTCTTAAGACAACTACGTATCAATTAGAAGATCTGAACCCGTTCGATTGAAGAACACTATGGATTCTGGTACGCTTTTGCTATATTCTCTTCATCTACTCTTGATTCAACATAGGATTTTAGAAAACTATAATTTTTACTTTCAGTAAACCAATTTTAACAGCTAACTATAAATTTAATTAAAATTTATTAATCAATGAAGTAGTTTTTAATTAGGATTTTGACCTTGTACTGATCCTTAGAAGAACGACAACCAAAAAAAATATCTTCTAACAGGGCTATATAATGATTAATAAAAAAATTATTTATAATAATCAAAATTTATAACTAAATGATTTTTAGTAAAAATATATATAAACTTAAAAGGCAAAAAAAAATATTATAGCTAACTTAAAATTTTTAGCTTAATACAAAAATTTTATTTAAGTTGTTTCTGATCGACATCTTCATAAAGAATTATATTCAATTTATTTTCATCATTAAGGTTCAACAAATTTAAAGAAATAATAGTCAACTGTTATGATAAATAATAAGAATGCTAAATATATACAAATTTATACTTACATAGTGCACTCAAATTAATAATTTACAATTATTTATCGATAAAAGTTTAAAAGTTTTACAATTTTTAAGAGATATAACATACATTTATTGATTTGATTATAAGTTTAAGTACAAATATTTTGAATATATAATATTTTTTAAAAAATAATATAGATAATTTTAATAGATTTTAAAAAAAATACTAAACTTTAACTTGATTGAGCAGCAAGCAACAGACCATAGAACATAATTATATAACAGAAAAGGAGCAGAGTTGCAGAAAATATAAGACCAAAAAATAGTGTATTAGTTTAAGTTTATTTATAAAATTTTTGTGATAAATAATATATTGTGATTTACAAAATAATAGTAATATTTATTAAATTAAAAAAAAAAAAAAAATCTAAAAATGCTACCCGGGCTCAAGCCCGGTGTAGCCAACAGCTGGATCCGTCACTGCTTGTACATTTTCCTTTTAGAAAGCAACTTAAAACACTAAAATAAATCAATCCTATCAGTGAGAATGGGTTAGTGATAATGGAGTTGCTGAACTATATATGACATGCATGCTTCAAAGTAATGCAAATTAATAGTACGAGATATTGGCATTAGTTGTTCATGCGGTAAAAACTCTTGTAACTGATGGAAATGAATATGAAATGATGCTTCATAGGTCCTCTGTTATGTACTTGTATATCATTTTTTTATGCTTTGAGATGACCCTTTACTTTATTTTCAGTATTTCTGTCTTGTATTCAAAATTCTGGGTCTGTAAAGGAAACATTAATGAGACTTACAAGTCTTTATTTGTTTCTTCCATTTTAATTTCTAAAAGTACTTTAGTAAACTTTACATGAACTCCTTTTCAATTAGCACAACTTTTGAACAATATTTGTTAGTTTAGTAATAAAAGTAATTCTTAAAGCTGTGGGTTCAATTTTTTCATGAGCTTATACTTGTAATTGTTCTTGCTATATACATAATATTTGTAATTTATTCCATTAATAATAATAATTTTAAAAGTCTATTTATTATTTGTTAGGTCAGATTGAGAGTAACATTAATATATATATATTCTACTTTTTTCATTAAAATTTCCTTCTTGTTCTTTTACAAATGTTTTTCTTTGTTTATTTGTCAGAATTTTTCATATTTCTTAAGCAAAGTATTAAGAATTATATATTGATGTTTTTTTTTTTTTTTTAAGCATAGTTACATGTCACAATTTTAGCCCACTCCATTCTAATAGAGATGGTTAAATTGGTGCAGAGACGACAGTTGATAATAACTTAAGGACATTTTAAATGCAGATATTATCATATATTTTCTAGATTGTATAATTCTTAGATTTATGTTTAGTGAATTATTTGTTGTTAAGTGACTGCACAACTTAAGATTAAGAATAGCAACAAGATCTGTGAAAAGAAGAATATAATATTTGGTTTGAATATTTCACTGAATTGAATTACTTTGTACAAATTACATGAATTTATAATAGAAATAAAAACGACAGAAAATGATATTAATTAAATACAATGATTTCTACCATATTAATATTTTATTTACTTTCCTATTTCAAAATGAATCTCAACACTCCCTCTCAAGTTAGTGCATAGATGTTATACATGCCCAACTTGTCTAAGAACTTTGAGAGCATCCGACTGGACACTACTTTGGTAAGGATATCAACTAATTGATCCTCTGACCGAATCTTTGGTAGTTCCACAGCCTTTTCATCTAGTTTTTCCTTAAAAACCTATCTACCTCGACATGCTTTGTACGGTCATGTTGAACTGGGTTATGAGCTATATCACATGCTGCTTTGTTGTCATAATACAACTGAATTGGTTGTTTTGAAGAGTAGCCTAGATCATGTAAGAGAAATTTCAACTACAATGCTTCACAAATTCCTAAGGCCATTCCTCTGTACTCAACTTTTGCACTAGATCGTGCAACAACATTTTGTTTCTTGATTCTCTATGTAACTAAGTTCCCACCTACAAAAGTAAAGTATCCTAAAGTTGACTGCCTATCGTCAATTGCTCTGACCCAATCAGCATCGGTATACACTTTGATATTTTCCTTGTCTGTGCTTTTAGAAAATAGAATTCCCTTTCCTGGAGCAAATTTTAGATACCTCAAAATATGCATGACTGCATTCATATGTTGCTCACCAGGATTATGCACAAACTGTGTAACGATACTTAGAGCATAAGCAAGATCTGATCTTGTGTGAGCTAAGTACATCAACCTTCCAACAAGTCTCTAGTATCTCCCCCTGTCCACTGGTACCTGATTTGTCTCAATACATAACTTCAAACCCTTTTCCACTGGAGAATCAGCTGGTTGGCAAGCTGACATACCTATTTCATATAGAAGATCTAAGGTATACTTTCTCTGAGATAGAAAGATTCCTTTACTTGATAGAGATACTTCAATTCCCAGAAAGTATTTTAAGGGGCCTAAGTCTTTCATTTCAAATTGCTTAGACAAGTATTCCTGCTTATTCATGCAAAGCTCTCATTTCTTCTAGGTCGTTACTTGTGATGATCATATCATCCACATATACAATGAGTGCAGTAATTTTCCCATGTTGCTTCTTTAAAAATAATGTGTGATCTGAATTACTTTGTCTGTAACCATAGGTTGTCATGGATTTGATAAATCGTCTGAATCAAGCTTTAGGGGAATGTTTTAATCCATATAGCAATTTCTTCAACCTGCACACCTTTTGATTTTGTCTTTCTGTTACCATACACCCTAGTGGGAGATCCATATAGACCTCTTCAGATAGTTCACCATGTAGGAATGCATTCTTCACATCAAACTGCTGTAACGGTCAATCAAAATTTGCAGCTAAGGATAACAAGACTCGGACTGTGTTGATTTTGGCTACTGGTGCAAATGTTTCAGTGTAGTCAATTCCATAAGTCTGAGTATACCCTTTTGCCACCAATCTTGCCTTAAATCGTTCGATCGTTCCATCAACTTTGTATTTCACAGTAAAGATCCATCAACACCCAACTGACTTTTATTCTATGGGTTGGTTGACGAGCTCCCAAGTTTGGTTTTTTTGCAAGGAGGCCATCTCTTCATTCATTGCAACTTTCCATCTTGGATCATTTAATGCTTCCTGCACACTATTAGGTATAGATACAGTAGATAATTGATTGACAAATGACTAATTTGATTTTGACAAACTATGTGTAGACATATAATGGTTCGTATGACAATTGAGGTTCATATGTAGGTTTTGGAATACCTCTGGTGAGACGTTGTGGTAACTGTCTCATAGATGACTCAGGCATTGTACAAAGAATATTCTCAGACAATAATTGCTTTGGTGTATCAATTGTGAAAGACTCAAGTTCGATTTCAGAAGTTTCATAGCTTTCATAAGTTTCCTGGCTTTCTAGGTATTCATTCCCACTTAGATCCAAGTTTTGATTACTAGATTCCATCTCATTCACTTCTATGTTTATTATGTCGTTGTGTAGGGTATCACCATTCACATCAAAGTTTTGACCACTTGGATTCAAACCACCTACATTTAGATTAGATACTTCCACCACATCTTCCTCAAAGTTGTATACAAGAGTCTGAATTTCATCAAGAGACTCCTCTTGAAAGTCAGACTTGGAGAAATACATAGTATCTTCATAAAAGACAACATCAATAGTGATAAATATTTGTTTAGTAGGAGGATGATAACATTTGTATCCTTTTTGATGAATTGCATATCTGATAAAGACACATTTCAAGGCTCGAGGTAGTAACTTATTACATCGGTGTTTGGGAAGATGAACATAGGCAACACATTCGAAGATATGAGGGGGGTAGGTTTGAGACTGTTGGAGCAACTACAGCTTCTGTAAGTGTTTGGAATGGTGTTTTGAAGTTGGTAGAACTCGATGGAACACGATTGATGAGATATGCAGCAGAGAGAAGAGCTTCAGCCCAGTAGTATAAGGGCATGTGAGCCTCGAGTAGGGAAGCACAAACAACTTCCAACAAATGTCTATTCTTGTGTTCGGCTACATCATTCTGTTAAGGTGTATTCAGACAAGTGGTTTGATCAATTGAGCCATGACAGTCCAGAAATTGCCGAAGTTCAGAACTATGGTATTCCCTACCATTATTACTTCGTAACACTTATATGCGAGCATTGTACTGTGTACAAATGGTGTTATAAAACTTATGAAACAACAACGTAACCTCTGATTTGGATTTCATCAAGCATAACCAAGTCATTCGAGTACAATCATCTATAAAAGTAACGAACCAATGTGACGCCCCCAATGTGAGAACTTTAGATAATTTCCAAACATCAGAGTGAATGACCATAAAATGAACTGGACTTTTGTGTAAAATTAAAGAAAATAAAGTACGATGACTTTTTGCAAGTTCACACACATCACATTTGAAAATAGAAATGTCCAAATTTGTAAATAAGCTGGGAAACAATCTTTTTAAATAACGAAATGAGGCATGTCCCAAACGTCGATGCCAAAGCCAGATATCAGTGATCTTCTTTGGTAAACCAGTGTTGCCTACTGCAAAAGCTTGTTGTAATTTGCTAGAAGTTTTTGACTCCAAGTCCAAGTAATACAAATTTTCTTTCTTAATACTATAACCAATTGTTTGTCTAGTTTGAATGTCCTTGAACACACAATAGTCAGGCCAAAAAATAACAATATAAGATAAGGTAGTAGTGATTTGAGAGACAGACAGAATGTTATAATTTAAAGAGGGAACAACTAAGACATAATCAAGATGTAAAGTATTAGTAAGATGTGAGGACCCTTCCCCAATAACTGGGGTGGTATTACCATTGGCCATAGAGACACAATTTTGGGAGGATGGGTTAAGGTGGAGACTTGTCGAACATCAAATGTCATAGGATCAGTAGCACCAGAATCAATTATCCATGCACTATTCAAAACAGGTGTAGAAATGTTAAGTATCTTACCTCCAATGTTTGTAGCAGTTGCGAATGTTGATGACGTAGGAGTTGCTTTGTCTTCCTGTGTTTGAGCGACAACTGCAGTAGAATGTCGCTTGGAGTTTTGATGACGTGTTGGGTCCAACCAATTTTCAAAGTAACGACTTTTTGAATTATCTGTTTGATTGCAATGAGTGCATTTGTATGTAGGTTTGCCTGAATTAAATGGACCTTGAGACCGAACAAAAAACAGAACATATTTGCTTTCGGAGGACTCAATCTTGGGGGTATGGGTTTGGGTGTCACGACGGGTTTGGGTTGGCTTGGGAGTGCAGGTGGTGTATGGTAGTATGAGTTTCAATATGGTAGCTTATAGGGGGTCACGATGGGTCAGTTCTGGGTGAAGTTGCCGTGGGAGGAGGGTTGCAATGGGTTGGGAAGAGAGTTGTGGTGGGATCTGTTCTGGATGGACGGAGGTGGGATCTGTAACGGGTGGACGGTGGTGGGATCTGGTTGTGGATGGGGTGATGGTGGCTGGATGGGGCCTGTACTAGTTTTGTGATTTCTGGGCTGTCAGTTTTGGTTGGTTTTGGCGTTAGGTATGGTGGTGGGATTTTTTTTAATATATTTAACTTTACAGAATCGTAGTCGACTCTAATACCATGTGAAAAGAAGAATATAATATTTGGTTTGAATATTTCACTGAATTGAATTACTTTGTACAAATTACATGAATTTATAATAGAAATAAAAACGACAGAAAATTATATTAATTAAATACAATAATTTTTACCATATTAAGAATGATCTCACTACTACAATTTGGGCAATATAGGACGGCTTATAATTTAGAGTGAGAAACAAATAGGACGGCCTCAAGTATATGGCCGTCCTATAAGAAATATAGGACGGCTATTACGGAAAAAATTAGGCGGAATTTTATAGGACGGCTATTAGCCGTCCTATATGTTACTATATAAGACGGCTATTAGCCGTCCTATATGTTACTATATAAGACGGCTATTAGCCGTCCTATATAGTTTCAATACTGGATAAACACAAAAAAAAAAAAAAAAATTTCTTTTAGGGCGGCCAGTAGCCGTCCTATAAAATTCTTATAGGACGGTCAGTGACCGTCCTATAAGAATTTTATAGGACGGCTACTGGCCGCCCTAAAAGAATTTTTTTTTTTTTTTTTTTTTCTGTGTTCGTCCTAAAAGAATTTATAAGAACGAGTGTAATTTTTATATTTATATATCTTTCTCCTCGCAAGTGAACCTAACTCATTTTAAGTTAAAAAAATTTCAATCCCTCATCCTCCATCCTCTCCTCCTCTTTCTCACCACTCTTTCATCTCCTCCTCTTTCTGACCACTCCTTCCTCGCCTCCTCTTTCTCACCAGGATACTCATCCTTATCGCCATCCCCTTCAATATCACCGCTAACAATAATTTATTTTTGCTAGCAGATCTGGTAGCATGTGAAGGCTTTGATTATTTATTGTGCACTTATTATTTATTTTATTCTCCACTTTGGGTTGATATTTGTATTTTACTCGACTTTAATAATTATTTTTTTCTTTAAATAGTTAGACATTTGATTTCTTTGTTTCCTTTTGCTCACTCTGATCATTCTCCTTTCTTGATTTTTGTTTGCCATTTTTTCGTCCATCTTTGGCCATTTTCTTTGCATTTCTGTTATGAGAGTATTAATGATAGTTGGCTTGTTAGTTTCTTATTGTGAATCTATGGGTTAAATTTTGATTATCAGGTTGAGTCCTAAAAAGAAAGAGGGAATTGAAAAACTAAAGCGGGAAAAGAAAAATTGAAAGAAGCGCCAATTTTTTTTGAACCAATTTTTTTGGATATTTTTGGAATGAAATTTATTCTGAAATCGTGTTTCTAGAATAAAATTAATTTATATATGTGTTATACATAGATTTCAGTACTGAACGAACACAGAAAGAAAAAAAAAAAAAAAAAAAAAAAAAAAAAAAAAAAACCAATTTCTTTTAGGGAGGTCAGTAGCCGTCCTAAAAGAATTTTATAGGACGGCTACTGGCCGCCCTAAAAGAAATTGGTTTTTTTTTTTTTTTTTTTATGGCCGTCCTAAAAGAATTTTATAAGACGGTCAGTGGCCGTCTTAAAAGAATTTTATAGTGGCCGTCCTATAAAATTTTTTTATAAGACGCTCCGTGAACGTCCTATTTTTTTCGATTCTTTTAGGACGGGACTTTATAGGACGGCCACTGGCCGTCCTATAAGACTTATAGGACGGCCAGTGGCCGTCCTATAAAGCCAAATTTGTAGTAGTGTCTCTACCATATTAACATTTTATATACTTTCCTATTTCAAAATGAATCTCAACAAAATCCACCAGATCGGAGCTCCATAGATATCTGTTCCATGTGATCAACTCTAGATCAAATACAAAACAGATCATTTTTGGATTGAGTTGGATCATGATCCATGTATAAGATCAACAGATTTGATCAAATTAAGACAGATCGATCCATAAATTTAGCTGAATCAGATCGATCTAAAACTAATTATTTTTAAAATTATAATTTTAGTACTAACAAAGTTACACATTCTAAAATTACTTTCCAAATTTTATAATTATTTATTTAAAAAAATTTATAATATATTTTTTTTTTATAATTTTAGAATATATTAAGTTAATAATGTAATTTTTTTGTTATAAAAGTATTTTTTTTATTTATAGATTATAATATTAATAAAAATTTTGAATATATATTAATTATAAATAAGTAATAAATGTTTTTCAACAAATCTATAATTTTCTTTTAGTTATATTTTTATTTATCAATTTAAAGTATGTAATATATCATATTAAATAATGTATTAGAAAAATGAAAACAAAATTAGAACAATTTGGATCGGATCATAAATATCCATATAATCCATAGATCAATAACGGATCTGATCTATATGATTCACAGATAGATTAGACCAAATTTTTTAAATAACGGATCAAATCGGAACATCAGCGAATCAGATCGGATCCGATCCATTGCCATCCCTACTCAAGACAGTACATATGTGAGTTTATCATGTTATATTATTGTATTTAAATGCTCTCAAAGCATGATATATTTCAAGAAAATATGAATAATTGGTACTTGTTCACGGATACATAAACAGGAATTAAAACAAAAAAGTTTACACAACACCAACCATTAGTGAACATATCAACCATTCTCTCAAAATTTCAAGACATTCATAGAGAAACTTCTCATTTAGGATAAACACAGTTTATATTCCAAGAGAGAAGCACCATCAACAAAAGCAAGAAGGGCACCAACATAAAAAACTAGAGAGCCTTTTCCAGAAAAAATAAGCTTTCATTGAGATTCTCTTTAGCATAAAAGAGAAAACAAAATAAATCTAAGAGATCGAAATTCTCTTTAGCATAAAAGAGAAACCAGAATAAATCCAAGAGATCAAGATTCTTTTTAGCAAAAAAGATAAAACACAAATCCAAATCTTTTGAACCAATTATTACACCTAACTTTGTCTACGAAAATCACAAAAATGGAGGCTAAGAAGAAACAAATGGGTGAAACATGAGAACAATGTGAAATGAAAAACAAAAGGGGAAAATCATCCACCAAAACAGAGTAAGATGTTCAATTATTCTACCTAAATAAAAAAATAAATTGCCTGAGGATGAGGTAACTTTAGTGATAAAAGAAAAAAATGAGGTAACTTTTGTACTCAATCTATTGATAATTTTTTTTTTAAAAAAGAAGATAAGGTATGTTTTGTACTAAAATAATACAATGAGTTGAAGATGGTTTTAACTACTCAAAATAGGCTCCCATATCTCATCTTAAAAAACAAACATTTGAATTAATACAAGTAGACGGATATAAAGCCTTAGCAAAATTAAGTTATGTGTTACAAGTTTTTAAATCGTCCTACTACTCGTCCATGTTTGTATGTGTGTTTTTTTTTTTTTTAAATGAGTATGTCTATTGTTTTGAAAACCTTTATGATCATAATGTTCCTTAAAGGAATGTTATCAAATTTACACATCCTTAATAAGTATTATCAAACTTACATACTTAATCAGTAACTTTGTAATGAAAACCAACTAAAAACCCGATAACACACCTCTCCTAATCTTTTCCTTTACTTGTCCAAATGAACAAACTATAACAAATAAGTTTTACATCCATTGAATCCTTTGGATAAAAACGAAAAACCTACAAGAGTGTGCATTATTTTTAAAAAATGGACTAATCAATCCAAGTTCAAGACCAAACCATGCTTATATTTTTGTTTTTAAAAGTTGAATTGTCCAAGTATGCCAAAAATTTATATAAACCGACTTTGTATGTTCAATTGTAGATTGAGAAAATCGACATAATCCAACCGAATTCACATTTTTAACACACTAAAATTTTCAAGTATTTTTTTTTTATTCATACGTTTATATAATGTAATTTCTATTAATATTAAATTATAATTATAGTCATAGTTTATGTAATAATTGTTTAAAAAAGTAATAAAATATATACATTTTGTCTAAAGGAGAAAATAACAAATAAATGAGATTATTTAAATTTCAATGAACATAAAAATATTAAGATAATATGCAATCTTTTATATTCTATTTTAATTATAAACCAAACACAATAATATTGATTACTTCTTTAATTTCATTAGTAAAATCAAACACAATAATAATAATGTTTCATTTTTCATTCAATTTTATTATTATTACTTTTTTATTCTACGAACCAAACAGCCATAAAGCAAAAAAAAAATAATGACTAAAGAGGTTGGTGGCCTAGCCATCTCTGAAACATAATATAACATTCTTCTGGCTTAGATTCTTGAGCTATATGTCCTCCTCCCTGCAAAAACATAAACACCAAAAGCTCCAGTACTCGATTTTATAAAATTCTAAAAATGTAATCAAACTTGCAATTAAAAATGTAATTTGTAATTTATGTCATTAAAGACAATGATCGATCAGCTAATTATGTACACAAGTGAGGTACTAATATATGTCCACAGATTTTTATATCCCAATTATTTAATTAATTTTATTCTTATCACATGAAATATATAAGAAAATATATTTAGAGTATTTATATAACATATGTTTAGGGCATTTCTAAAAATGTTCTATAACTCTATTTTATTACATTTTTTATATTAATATTTAAAACTGTTCTAAAGAGACTCTATATTTCTGCACTCAAATAACTCAACGAACAATATTGCGTTATACATAGTGTTATACATAGCACGACATCGTTCATGGGATTTTTTTTTTAAATTTTCTTTCAAATATATTTTTAATATATAGATAGTCAGTGTTATTATTTTTTTTTTAAAGAATAGGTTCATAGGGTCAACCCTGACCTGACCTGACCTTTTTTTTTTCTTGTTATATCGGGTTAACCCATTTTTGACTCAAAATTAATACGTTTTCAATTTGTATTAAAATTTACATGTCAATTTTTGTCATATCGAAAATTGTCACCCCTAATCTTTAGCACTTATTCCAAACATAAAACCTATCTAAACATTAAAAAAAAAAAAAAAAAAAAAGTTTGAACACTATTAGCACTTTTACTCTTCAGTTGATTTGCTTCGTAAATTGTATTATTATTATTATTTTTAGTATTTTAGTTCAAAAGTTGCAATAAATGAATATTCTAAAGAATATAGTTTTAATGTAATATTTAGTATAGTATATTGAATATGAAATGGGAAAAGATATTGCCATACTATTTTTTTGTTATTTTCACAACACATTAAATGTTAATTTGAAAAAGTGATATATATATTAGGGGTGTCCAAAAATCGAACCAAACCATTAAAATTGAAATATCAGATCGGACTAGATCAAACCAAACGGTTTGTAAATCAAACGGTCTGATTTAATTTTTATTTCTTCAAACTATTTTACAAATGGTTCAGTTCGGTTATACGAATTTTTAAATCAAACCGGACCAAATCGTTACTTATAATTATTTTTAATATATTATTCTTTAAAAAAACTAAAATATATATATTAATTATATATCTTCTCATAATCAAAATATGCAACCCTAACTCTCTAAGTTATTTTTAATATATTATTTATGAATTAATTATTATTGTATTTTGTTGTAAAATTTGTAAAAATATTTAACTTTATATTGTAAGTAATTCTATGATTATTTTTAGGATGTTTACATAATTTATGTAGGTTGTAATATAATTTATATTTGTAGTATATACTAATTAATTTGTTTAAATTCAAATATTTTTTTTTACATTATTTTCAAGTTTTAACAAATTTGGAAGAAAATATGAAAACCGTCAAAAATCGTTAACCAAATTGAATTGGACCGTTCGATTTTAATAATTTTATTAAACAACATTTTGATATATATATATAAATATATAACACAAAATAAAAGAATATATATATTATTTTTTAAATTTTGTATTTAATATGATCTAAAATCAACAAAAAGAGATGTAAGAATCTCTCTTAAAAAAAATAGTTACACTATAATAAAATTTTGCGTTAAAGATGATTTTTTTTTACGAGATGTTAAAGATGCTTTTTAGGGGTGGCAATTCGGGTCGTGTTTGGGTTGACCTAATTTTAACTAGACCCGAACTCGACAAATTCGAACACAACATGATTTCAAAACAGGTCATTTCAAGTTGACCCTTTTTTATTCAAAATTAATACAATTTGAATTCAAGTTAGATTTTTTCGTGTCATTTTTCATGTCATCGAAAATTTTCACCACTAACAATGGGTATTTGCCTTTAGTCGTATTAAATTATTATGAATTTAGGGTTCATATAAGTTCTGAGTTGTGACTAGTGAGTGAGTGCCACATAGATAATCGGTGTTAATTTTTTTTTGTAAGAATAGGTTCATAGGGCCAATCTTGACCTAACTTTTTTTTCGTGTTATTTCAGATTGATTAATTTTGGACCCAAAATTAATACGATTCAAATTTAAATTAAATTTTTTGTATCGTATTTTATATCAATTTTTATATCATATCGAAAATTGACACCCACTTATTCCAAACATAAACCTACCTAAACATAAACATAAAAAGAAAAGTTTGAACACTGTTAGCACTTTTACTCTTCAGTTGATTTGCTTCGTAAATTGTATACTAATGTACATATCATTCATTGACTAAAGTTGCTTAATCAATGTGCTCCTCAATAAAGGACTCAATGTTTTTTTT
Organism: Elaeagnus macrophylla; assembly: GCA_029378325.1. NCBI lineage: Eukaryota > Viridiplantae > Streptophyta > Magnoliopsida > Rosales > Elaeagnaceae > Elaeagnus > Elaeagnus macrophylla. The sequence continues at coordinate 17,910,006 of CM055642.1, forward strand.
TATTTTTTATTTTAAGTAACAGATTATTTATTATTCTAAATCAATAAAAATGGATAATTATTGTAAATATATTTTTTAAAAATATAAATAATTAATGCTTAATAAAAAAAAAATTTGTGACTCTAAAAATAATAAATAATACTTCTGTGATCATTGTTGCTTATAGGCAATCATAATTAAGTTATCACTAGTGATTTTCTTTCCTTATTTGTTATAAATTTTAAAAAATTACGGCTTATACATAAATATTAAAAATTAAGTATGATTTTTAGGAACTTAATTTTTATGGGAGGTTCATCAGCTTCATTTATGTACATAGATAAAAACATTTGTTGCAAAATTAATCTAACAATAAAACAAAAAAAATTACACAATTTGATTTTTAGCAACCTTTCAATAAAATTTAACTAGATGATGTTGTAGTTACAAATTTAAATAGATTAATTTGTTTTGATTCTAATTTTCTAAAAATGTGAAAACACAGTAACAATAAGATTATTTATAATAGTTTTTCAATTCCTCTTCAGTTTCCGATTCTCTGTATTTCCAAAACTAAAACTAACCTTTTGTACATATAAAATAAAATAAAAAAATTGATTTAATCGATTGAATATGTTAGTGTATCGATACCTAAAACTTTTAAACAATTAAGACTAAAAAGTACGGTGTTAATTACTAATATAATATTATAAAACTTTTAAAAATAAATAATAAAGAAATTAAATAAAAAAAAGGAACGAATTTAATGTAATACCTTGACTGTCGCAAACGTCATTCGGTTAGAGTACGTCCTAGTGTACCTATCAAAGCAGCCAATACAACATACAAGGTTCCAAACTTGACCATATTAAAAATAAATAAATAAATAAAAAGGATATGAAGTTAAAATTGAATATTTTTATTTAAATAAAAAATATACCCAGCAATTTGTTCTTGCACAAACCAAGGTCTCCAATCATCAACAATAGAATAATTTAAAGACCTTATCCATGCTTGAGTAGCTAAGAACGTAACGCCTATGTCATGATCTCCACTAATAAGAGAAAATCAATAAAATAATTAATACAACAAATTTGGCACCATAACTCAAACAATAATATATTATTAGCTTTATTATTAGCTTAAGTTTTTGGAAGCATGATTATTAGGTACACAATTTTTAATATGATATCATAATTTGAAGTTTTGTGCTCAGTACACAATTGCTCAAATTGTTAAATTATTAGGTATTTGATCATTATGAAGCATAGAATCTAACGGTTATAAAGGTAATAAATATATAAAAATAATATAAATCCTCCTTCCAACAACTAAAACCTTTCAAAAAATTTGTTTTCTAATAATATAAATATTGATGATGTTGAATATTACTTGTATATTAAAGAACGAATGCTTTTGGCACTAAGCTTTACGTGATATCCATAGCTGTTCGGGACATTCTTTTCATAAGGTATGTCATAATTGCACTTCATCCATGTTCCACTAGTACCCTGCTCTTTGCATGTCAAGTGTAGAATTAGTTCATGATCAAACCAAAAACGAAATGTATTGCAAACAAGTTGTGGTTGGATAACATAATATCATTTATTTGAAAATTTTCTACAATTTTATAAGCTTAGTATTTATTGAGGAATAGAAAATGTAAAGCATACAAGTAGTTCTAATATAATTACGCGAAACGTGTGTGTATATATAGTTACCGCTGGTCTCTTGTACATACCTCGCGTACATGTAGAGCTTTGCGGACAAAAGGATCATTGGCCCAATTGCCAGAAATCATACTCTCAAAATCCTAGTTACAGAATTCACATAAAAAGAATTAACCAAATATTTTAATTTTGTCGATTTAATAAATCGCATGCATCTATGTATTAAACTATTTAATTACCAAACTTACCCAAAGACAACTGCCGTAAATGATTTTAGCAAGAGGTCTAGTTCTTATGTATTGTGACTTTGATGAACCTTCAATGCAACTGGGTTGCAAAATATGGTCACTACCAATTCTCGAGGTACACTGCAGTTTCGAATTTTTTTTTATTTTTTTACATGCATTAGTTTCAAAGGAAATTTTTTTTTTATGGAAATTGATCTTTTTAGAATTTTGAGGACTTTAGTTTTCACTTACTATAACGTTAGGATAAATGACGATCACTTTATTTTTTTTTTTTGAAACGTAATGATAATTTTATAATGATAGATAATGACCATTTTTAAAGTTCATTTTTGACATAGTGAGTGCGCATGTACGAACCTCTTTATAAACGTCAATGTTTTTCAAACATTTTACGTTGCTTGAATTTATGATTGCATATTCTCCTCCACAGCTTTTCTCTAAGGACTGAACAAATGCAAACTAAATTAGAATTCTTATCAATTCTCTTAAACATAGCAAAAATAATAATTTCAGATGGTGAGTGTCTTAAATTATTCTATAGTATATATATATATATATTTTGTATATAATTTTGTGTTATTAATAATTAACAAATACATTAATAGAAAAAAAAAATTACATATTAGTGGTACACAATATCAACATGGTGTTGTTTGAATAATGAAAAATGAACCGTGCATTTTATAATTAATTCTTAAAAAATTAACTGTAAGATATTAAAAAGTTAATCACACCTTGTACAGCTCATCGGAAATTAATCCCATTCCATGAGCATATGGGATTTCGAAATTTTTCAAATTTGGTCTATCTGTTAATGGGTTTCCAATCAGGTAACCCTGAAAATCAATTCACCGTCATTCTTTCATTCCATAGAAGAAGTACTAATACATATCACAAAATTTAAGATTAAAAATATTAAAATCACAATCCAATCAGTCTAAACATCAATTATATATTTGAGACTTGCACATGCCTATAACATAAGGATAAAAATGTAATTTTATTTATTATTTCAAAAAACCTTAAAAAAAATCATACTTAAAAAATGTCCAACCACATTTTTGTTTTCACCCGAAACGCATTATTCAATATAATCAATCCAAAATTTAAAAATAAAAGTTCAAAATTTTTTTTTTTCCTCAAAAATCTTAATATATAACCAATATAAATAAATTTTAAAAAAGAGATAGTTAAGACTTTGTTTCATATGAATTAAAATTAACTAATTAATCAATGACCTTCATATCACAAAGACATAGATAGAAAATTTTAGTCGTAAAAGGAAAAAGCAAGAAGATCAAATATATCATTTTTTTTTTCACTAATTCGATCTTACACATCTTCCTATATTACTTTCCTCTTATCTAGCTAATTTTTTTTTTAGTGAAGAAAATAAATTGGAGTTGGTATATTTTTTATTGATAGATTTTCAAAATGATAGAGAAAATTAAAGTTTAATATCCATTAAATATAATAACATAAAATTTATTTTTGTATTGATTTGGTTGAAGTTTTGATATCTTAGGGATTAAAATGGATGTAATATTTGTACCGTGATTAGATAGAGAATAGTAGATAATTGGTGTATTTAGTTATTTATATGATATCGTAAATGATGTGATGTGATGATATTGATTATTAATTTATTAAGAGTCAATATCAATTTTGTTTTTAAAAATGAAATCATGATACTCAATTTATGATAATAATAAATGAGTGATAGATAACCTTTTTACGCTCAAAATATTAGGTTTTTTATAATTAAAATTAGAAAGAAAATATTTCACAATAATTATATATTTTTTTATGAACCTGGAGATTTAAGTATGGCGTCAGGCCTTGTTCATTTCCTGCGAGCATAGCCAAAAGGAAAAAAAAAAAAAAAAAAAAAAGAGAGAGAGAGAGGAGTTATTTTCAATAAAAAAAATAATAAAATTTTGACACGTGTGTATGCTTGAGTAATAGTGAGCACCGATACTCACTTTATGAACACCTTGGAGGGAAAAAAAATTCTCAAGTTTCTTACAAGTTAGGATTCAGGTGATTACCATAGTTTATATTACCATAATCTAGGTTCATTATTGGAAGATAGTTTTTTTCTATATTAATTTAGGTCGTGTATTTGTATACCATTTGAGATTTGCAGGGTAAGGAAAGGGATAGTAATGCCAGAGTAAGAGTCCCCTGCGATGTAGAGCGGATTGGAATTGAACTTTGGATTACTAATCAACCACTGCAAGTGCAATTGAAAAGGCAAAGAAATCCGTTAGATAAACAATAAAATCGATTACAACAATGCATCAAAGCCGCCAAAGAGTTTGTAGCTCAAGGACGTATGAAGTCAAAACGGCTAGAGAGTTTGTGACTCAAGAACATATAAAATCAAAACACTACAAGATAAATAATAATTTATATAACTAAAAAATTATTCTTGTCTTTAAATAATATTGAACACATATCACCACGTTTTACAAATAAAAATAAAAAAATAAAATAAACTTGTACCAGGCTCTCTTGACCCCTGCCTCAATTAATGGTGTTTAATATCATTGTCGTCTAAAAAATTATGTGAACTAAATTTTTTTCAACTAATTTCACTTTCAATCTCTGTAGTAAAAAAACATATACTCCTTGTTTTACCAATTTAAAATATATATATATATATATATATATATATATATATATATATATATATATATATATGAAGGTCATGCCATATTGCCATGCAATAATTAAACCAAAAATTCCTTTGGAAAAATCATGAATGCTCTTAAAATTTGCTTTTTTTTTTTTTCATAAATTTAAATAACCTTTGAAAAATATCTCTAATTACATTAGAAATATTATTAAAGATAATGTTTGTCAATAACATGTTAACTTTCTTTCCATTATTGTGTATCTTACATATTTTTTTTTTAATTTTTAGCTAAATTACTTAAATACATTTTAAGAATAATAGAAATTATAAATTATTTATTTGTTGTGTTTGTTATCGTCATACAAAAATAAAAATCAAAATTAAGTAAAGAAATATATATATCGAATTAAAATTAAGACAAATCTTATAGCCCCCTTTTTTTAAACAAAAATTTACGCATATTATTCTTTTTTGGATTAATCCTAATTTAGTGACTAAGTTTTGATCTTAACCTCTTAGTATGTGTGTATATAGCTAGTTGATTTTAAACTCAAGTTTTGACCTTTTTTAAATCATTTATTACCTTGCAATAATGGTGCATAAGTTTTCTAACATCTCCCTTCAAACTCATTAAATTTATATATGTATTATATATATGTGATATTGTAATGCAAATTCATAGGGATGCTTGAAAGCCAATGTGGGTGATCAAGCAACAAAAATTGGACTAGGAGCATTGCATGATATCAAGTATGGAGAAAGAAGAGAAAGAAAACAGGGTTACAGGGCATCCAAGATCAATCCAAGCTTGGATGGATCGATCACCCATGACGGATCGATCCCACTCCAAGCGCGATCTGATCTTGGACTTTCTATTAGAAAACTGATGCCCAAACATGAAGATGGATTGATCTCCCTCAAGATGGATCAATCCCATATCGAACGGTATCCGATCATGGACTTTCTGCGTAGTTTTTGCTGGAAAACTGATTCCCAGACATGAAGACGGATCGATCCCCCTCGATCCCCCTCTGTCCGGATCGATCCGTCCTTATGGACAATTTCTGTTTTTTCGCGAAAAATAGGATAAATGACTCTTAAGATCATGGACTTTGTAATAGAAAGTTAGGAATAGTGTGGGCATTATTGTAATTGAGCGAATATACTATATAAACACATTTAAGAGCTCTTAGGATTTTTAGGAGAGAAACTAAGAGAGGTTTTGTGTACTTAAACTTGAGAGAGAAAAAACTAGAAAAGAGAGGAAGAAGAAGAGAGGGCTTTTCCCCATTGTGAGTTAGGAAAATTCTTGAGTGTCTCTTTGAGTGTTTTTCTTCCAAGAAAGTGTTTCTCTTCAAGCATGTTCTCCATTGTACTTGTAATCTCCAACTTTGAAGCTAGTAAAACTCATCTCCATTGGAGGGGTGAAGAAGTGGAGTAGAGTTACCACATTAGTTGGGTTAAACCACTATAATTTTGGTATGATATTTCATTTTGTTATTATTTATATTCCATTGCTTTTGATTAAATATTTAGGACTTGTGGTGATTGTTGTTATATTGATATTTTTCATTGGTTGTTTGCTTGAAAATTTCTATTATAATTGATTAAATTCAATAGTGCAATATTTAGGAATTTGAATTTGCGCATAACAATATATATAAAGATAGGCAATTTCTCAATAATGCTAGGAAACATAATTTTATATATAATTATTCAATCTAAATATTTAAAATTAAGAAAGATAAAATAAAAAATAAATTAAATAATGAAATAAAAAGTTATAATAGGGTATAATATAAAATATTACTCCAAAAATTATATTACATTGCATTTTTTTTTTTAACAATTAACATGCAATTATTGGGATCTAGATCAAACATTTGTTTAATCAAATGCCACTAGAAACTCTCAAATAAAGTCATGTTTGTATAACAATAATTAGAATCACAAATGACATAATTTTAAGCATATTCAATTTTTGAGTTTGGATAATTTTATCTTACAACAAATGTAAGTAGCCGTGGATCATTTTAGCGTCAAATTAAGCCGAATTGGTTTGAGTTGTGGGTCAATTTGATCTAAATTATTTCAGGCCAAATGAGTTTGATTTGGGTCGATTAATGTCCGCGAGTTAAAAGCGTGACCCATTGACCAATTTGACTTTTTTTTTTTTTGTGCGCGCACGTTTTTTAAATGAAAATAAAATAACATATATTTTAGCAAACAAAACTTTGTAAATCAAACTTATGACTTTAAATTAAGAAAATGAGTCATATCATTCCACCACTATGTGAGCCATATATAATTAAAAATATCAATCGTATAATTATTTGAAATAATGCTAGTTAACGAAAAATTAAATTAGTTTCCAAATTTTATTTTCTTAAATCTTTTAATTTTCTTAATTCATAACTATATTAAAATTGTGCAAAATATAAAGATTCTTTTAAATATGTAATGAATCAAATGAATCTATGATCTTATATTTAAATTTACAATTGCGACATGCTAGAATACTTTTAATCTCAAATAGTGTAAATTGCTAAATGTTATAATTGATTAAGTGATCAAGGAAAAAAAAAGTACACAAATGATGTCCTAACTGACTTGATTTTTGCCTCGAACTTTTTTATAATAAAATAAATAATATCACATCACATTTTTTACTCAATTCACCCCCACCCCAATTTAACCCAAACAAGTCAAGTACATGCAAGGCCCTATCCCATCAGAGTCCAAATGCCTCTCTAGATGTTAGATACATCCGATTAAACATAGATTACCGTTTGTTTCATCTTTTCTTTTCGCCCCAGTATAACTCATTGTCTCATTCACAGTAATACAAAAGATTTTGTACTTAAAGAAAGTGTTCATCATCTTTTAGTCGCTACGAATGACCCAAGGTACTTTATCAATCGAGCCAATATTTTTAATTCGCCACAACTTATTTTTAATTCAGTTCATATGTTATTTTTATCAATTTTATCCCATTTGATTATCAAAGTTAAATCTTTTATAAGCATAATTGTCCTTTGCCATCAATTTTCATTTAAGTCAAATTAAACTCTATATAAACAACCATTGTTGAGGAAAAACACACCACAGATTCAAATATTGTTGCATCTTTTTGAGTTTTCAATGAAAAACTTTTTCCTCTTAATCTTTTAGTATTAGGCATCTTTTTAATTTAATTGTTTATGCATATTATGTGGTTATACTTGAATAATTCTTATGCCTAATTACTTTTGTTGATTTTGAGCTTTACATAATCGTTTTAGAGTTGTTAGGTGATTTAGATTTAATATTAAACTATTGTTGAATATGCTAATTAAGGTTTTTCATTGTTCAATCTGTTTTACGAAACATTTTGTACTTGAACTATTTGTGTTAACTTTTCAGATAACAAGGTTGACGTATTCAGTATTTTGTGTTACTTGAATTTATTGAAATTAACAGGTTTTATTGATCTCGTAGGACTTGAGTAGATCGAAATATTCACTACTATAAATTAGGCTTTATAGGACGGTCACTGACCGTTCTATAAGCTCCCGTCCCAAAGAAATGAAAAAATAGGACTACAAACCGCCTTATAAAAGATTCTTATAAGACGGTCACTGACGACGATCATTGATTGTCCTATAAAATTCTTATAAAATAGTCAGTGACAGTCCTATAAAAATCTTTTAGGACGGTTTTTCTTATAAGACGGTTAGTGACCGTTCTAAAAATATTTTTTTAATTTTTTTTGTTTTATTTGTCTAATATAGAAATCTACAAAATATTAATTTTATTTCAGAAACTCTATTCATAATAAATTTTATTCCAAAAATTTCATTCCAAAAGGAACACATAACACCATTCTTGTCTTAAAGTCAGCAACTCTGCTAGTGTGTACAGATTCTTACTTGAGAACTACAATACAAGTTATGTAAAATATTTTAAAACTAAATAATAGATAAATAATATTACACATTAACTTGAATATGCATAAATAGACCTAAAGGGGAAAGAGAGTTGTAAAACTGGAACATTTGGGCATAGGTGAGGGTAGCAGTTGAGCAGCGCACCAAAAGGCTTGCAATAGAGGACAAGGTGCAGCAGTTGGGCAGCGACTGTGGCCAATGGAAGGTTGAGGACGGTGGATGGAAGGGTGGACAATTTTGCTCTCAGTACGTTTTTTCAACTATAAAATTGTGTAATTTAATCGAATAAGTTCAATCAAACAAAATATGGGAAAAAAAAACCTTATCTTGAACTATGATGTCATTTTATATACCATAGACATTGCTCAAAAAGAGAGTTGAGAATGTGAGAATAAATGAAAAAAAAAAATACAATTTTAAATTATGTCTACAAATTCATATGGAACAAACACCATAAGCAGATGTATCAGATTATATGCACGTGAAATATTTGGAATTGAATGATAATCATAAAGAAACATGTAATGAATTTTCAGATTAACTAGAGTAGTGGAATTCAAGATGATAGTGCGAATATGACGATATTATAAAAAACACTTCTTATCTTCACAAAAAAAAAAAAAATCATAAATTCAATTTTAATATTCAATCACATTTTATATCATATGCCTTTCAATTGTAATATTCAGTCGCAAACTACTACAAATTTATGAATCACATAAAGGAGCTCAACATTACGGGCAGTTCTAGTCACCAGAGAGAAAACAAAGGAAACACATCAACATTCAAAAGCTTCTTTAACATACACCGACGCACATATAACAGATGATCTACATTTCTACATCATTACCATATTATAGTTTTGGATAAAATACAAAAAAAGACAAAAAGGGCAAAGAAAATCCCCAAATAAATTAATTTAAAATATAGGGAAAGGATTATGACCAGATAAGATCAGACAACCTTGATGGCATCGGAAGAAGTCGAAGAAGCAATGGAGGCCTTGGGATCATGGGCAAGGTCATCCTGATCTGGGTTAAGATTAGAGTTGAGAGGGGCACGTAGATTGTTAGAAACGGTAACGTTTTCGTCTAGATCGTAGTCGAATTGAGAGAGAGGTTGATAGATTCGCGACCTTTGTTAAGACAAGGCTTGCAAGCCATCTCAATGGCCAAAAAAACCTCTAAGTTTGTTGAATTCTTGAATAAAAAAAACTAAAAAGAGTCAAAGCCCAACCTTGTGAGAAATATAAGCGACAAAAGAATCAATATGTTAGATACTCACCTCTTACTGTTAGAAGAATGTGTAAAAATCAATCTGTCCTGCTAACACTCGAATCGTTATCCTCCTATTTCTGAAAAACCCACATACATTGTACGTGAGAGCAAAAGAGGAGCTTTAACTCAGAGGAAACGTAGAAGAGGATTGAGGAATTGGAAATATAGAACGCATGAGATAGTACATCATAGATGTAATTAGAGCGATATTGGTGGTGTAAGATGACAGCGCACGAGAGGTTTAAGCTTAGTACGAAAATGTTTTTGGAAACTTGTGTTGTGAATAAGCTGGAAACTAGTATTTTTTTTTCATATACATATTCTTATAGGACATCTAGTAGCCATCTTATAGGACGGCTAATAACCTTCTTATATACCAACAAATAAGACGACTACTATCCATCTTATAATAAATTTTTTTAAGAAGGCTATCAAATTTCGCATAATTTTTTCTGTTATAGCCGTCTTATTTTTCTTATAGGACGACCACATACTTGAGACCATCCTATTTATTTCTCACTCTATATTAGAGGCCGTCCTATATTGCACATATTGTAGTAGTGATTGGTCCAGATCCGCACACTTAATTTGTGGAGATTGTGAAAGAAGCAACAGCTCTCAAGTAAATTACACAGGGGGCATTATCTTTGAAAGATAGTTTCAAATCTACCCTTATAATTGAACATTTGATTTTTATAGTTGAAAGTTAAGTGGTATGATAAATCGGTGGTTTTTTTCTTAGGTCATTAGAGTGATCTAGGTTGTTTCCACCTAAAAATCTTGAGTGTTATTCATTATTTATGCATTTTATTTATACACGTGATTGCATGTCTGATCGTTGTATTTAGTTTACATAATTAAAATTTGTTAAAATTAAAAATAACCTACTCCTCTAAGTTAATTAGATCTGTAACTAAAAACTTAAATTAAAAAACAAAGTTATTCATCAAGCTTATATTATAAATGCAGAAATTGTTCTACAATCTCAATGCAATGATGAATTCAAACCTTTGTTACAACAAAGGAAACTGAATGTTCGAAATGAACGCATAGAGTTTGAGGATGCTCAGCATTATGTTCCACCCATTTGGCTATGCCTATCGAAAGGGTTCTTTAACATAAATTGTGATACTATTTGGAAATAAAGTAAATCTTATGTTAGCTTTGTTGTGTACAATTCACATAGTAGAATGATTAAAGATTGAACTTAAACTAAATTCTACCCAAATATATATATTACTAAATCTTATGCACTTCAAGCAGCATTCAATTATGTTAGAAGATAACTTCATTTCATTTATATTGAGAGCGAAAAAAAATAATTATTGATGCATTATTATAAAAAAGAGAGTGGGATAGAGTACATGCACAATATCATATATTTCACATGATCTCTACAAGTGGACTAAGAAAAAATAACAAAGCATCTCATAATTTAGTCAATTGGGCTTCTTTAGTTGAAATGGAAAATGATATTCATATTTAAGAGTTTCCAACAAATGTTCTTGATCATTTTTCTCATTGCAATTATGAGTTGTTTTCTATTTAGAAAAAAGAAAAAAGAAAAAAATTTACCTTACGGAGGAATTGATGAAGAAGGTTGACTTGTTCAACATCTCCAGTTTGATATGCTAATGATGTTTTGGCATAAGAAAAACCAGCACCAGCAGGGGAATCAACAAATATGATGTTGGCCACCTAAAACAATATTAAAACCTTTTATGATAATTTCTTTCTAACAATCAAATGATAATATTTGCAGCGGGAGATTTTAACAATTATTTTTAAGAAGATGCCACTCTCTCACTACTACAATATAAGCAATATAGGACGGCCTCAAATTTAGAGTGAGAAATAAATAGGACGGTCACATGTATATGGCCGTCGTTTAAGAAATATAGGACGGCTATTACGAAAAAAAATTGGCGTTACTTTATAAGACGGCCTATAGCCGTCTTAAAAAAAAAATTTCAACTTTCTTATAGGGCGGCTATTAGCCGTCTTATATACCACATATAGGACGGCTAATAACCGTCCTATAAGAAAGTTACAGTTTTTTTTTTAAACTTATCCATCACCAGCTCGTTTCCTCCTTTTCACATCTCCTTTTCTATTTTAGAGTTCACCTTAACCATAAAACCTTATTCCATATAAGAAAAAGAAGCTTCTTTTTCTCCTCCATCTTTTTAAAAGAATTTTCTTCTTGCCAGCCGTCAGGAATTCAAATCCGAGTGAAATGAAGGTGAAGTTTCCCAAACCAACCTATTCAAAGCTCTTCATTTTTCATTGTTTAATGCTCGTTCAAAAACTTGTATTTCATTTAACTTCTGTTTTAATCTAAAAGGTTGCCTTGGTTTTTTCATTTCAGATTTTACATTTTCCCTTTGAATATTATTCATTTGATCCCATCTCTGTTTTCATTTTCCCTTTTAATGATATATTGCTAAGCAATTATGCTGATGTTCATTTCATTTCTGTATTTATGATAAATTGAGTTTATTATCTTTTGTTGCAGAAAGTGGTAGTTAAATTAGACTTACACGATGATAAATAGAAGCAAAAGGCTCTTAAAACAGTTTCAAGTTTGTCAGATAATCACCAATCACTTATTTTCTATTTTTTCTTTTAATCACTTATATTAATGATATTTAGTTTGTTAGTTTCTTATTGTGAATCTATGAGTTGAATTTTGATTATCAGGTTGAGTCCTAAAAGAAAGAGGGAATTGAAAAACTAAAGCGGGAAAAGAAAAATTGAAAGCCGCGCCAGTTTTTTTCTTTTTAATTAGTTATATCTTTAATTAAAAATATTATACAAAAATATATAATCGTGTTTCTAGAATAATTTTGTATATGTTATAATTTGAATCACATATTTGTAATGTAAATTATGGATATTTTTGGAATGAAATATTGTATTCTGAATCTGAATTGTGTTCTTGAAATGACTATAACTTGTACAGGTTATATAGATTTTAGTCCGGGCAAACAAAAAATTTAAAAAAAAAAAAAAAAAATTGTACTGAAACTATATAGGACGGCTATTGACCGTCCTATAAAATTCTTTTAGGACGGTCAAAAGCCGCCCTATATAGTTTCAGTACAATTTTTTTTTTTTTTTTTTTATAATTTTGTGGCCGTCCTATAAACAATTTATAAGACGGTCAGTGGCCGTCTTAAAAAAAGTTTATAGAACGGTCAGTGGCCGTCCTATAAAAATTTTTTTTACGACGCTCCGCGAACGTCCTATTTTTTTCGATTCTTTTAAGACGGGACTTTATAGGACGGCCACTGACCGTCCTATAAGTCTTATAGGGCGGTCAGTGGCCGTCCTATAAAGGCAATTTTGTAGTAGTGTCTACAAAGAGCGAGTAGTGAATAATTCTTTTAGTAATTAAATTGAAGGAAGAAAAAAAAAACTAGAAATTAAATCCATAATAATGAAAACCAAAAACATTATGATTTAAAATTCACCTTCGTCAAAGCAGTAGGATTTAAGCGCAACCTTGGTAGACTTCCATTGTACTCCTCACTCTTATATTGCACTGGACCTACAAAAGTTTTTGAGAAAAATTACCATAAATTTAGGTTTAAATAACATTAAATAACTTGATAATTAATAGGTATTAAAATAAATATCTAAAAAGTACCACTAAATAAATAAATACCAAAATATTAATATAGTTACATTTTCACACAAATAACACAGTTCAACACGAATTAAAACAAATATAATTTAGTATCCTAATTAAAACATTTTCACGCATATCATCCCCTAATTTAGTACCAAATCACACAGTTCAATGACACGAATTAAAACAAACATAATATTACTGACCTACTTCGAAGACACAACCAGCCCAGCTAGAGCAACCAGGACCCCCACTTAGCCATAAAATCAATGGATCGTTCTTGGGATCGCTCTCCGATTCAACAAAGTAGTAGAAAAGCTGTACTTGTTCTGCTTCACCCACCCCCAAGTACCTAAAATCATATGCTTAATTTATATTAGTACTATAAACACTAGCAATAATTATTACAATAGATAATAAATAAAGATTGAAGGGCTTGTTAATTCGTCCCCGACTATTATACTTTAACACATAAGTTGTACATTAAAAGTTTAGGAATAAAGAAAGTTAATAAACAATAAATTTTTAATAAATAGTAAGAAAGTTTAGTAAATACCAGTTAAGTCAAGTTAATTTAATACTAGTTTGGAGATCCACGGCCATAAAAAAGTAATAAATAAATAAATAAGGAGACGTTGTTTACCCAGTTTCGAGATGAAAAGGAAGAGGTCCTTGAAAACCAGGAAGAAATTCAACCCTTGAAACAGAGACTGCTAAACGCGTTACTGAGCAACTCCATAGAAGAATGAGCGGAAGAAACAAGCATTGGAATTGAGGAGTGTTTGGCCTTCCCATTTGCCCCCTCGCTTACTCTTGTCACAGAACCACTATACATGTGACACTATGACAGTGTATCATTTGGTTCGCTTTAATTGAACGTGGACGATATGATACCTTGTTTTTTTTCTTCTTCTTTCTTTATTTTATGACTTCTTTCATTTATTTTGAATAATTGACGCACAAACTTACATGATCAATTTTTTCAATTTCATAAATATCTTTAATAATTAAGCAATATTAATTACAAAATAATTACTAAAAAGTTTAAAATTTGATCATTTATTTTTATTTTTTATCTTTTCATTACAAATAAAATTAAAATGCTACAAAAAAATAAAAATAAATAAATTAATTAAACTACTCAAACAAAAATAAATAGATACTCTGGACGTATTTATCTCTATTTTTAAATCTACTGTACCTTATTATAGTAACAATATGAGAAAAGCTATTGGCACACAAATTTATATATACATTTGTTGTGGGCTCATGATCTTCGGTCTTTTGCATTTTTTTTTTCCTTCTTTTTTTTATTAACAAAAGGGAAGAGATAATGTCATATTTGTTCGTTTTTTTTTTCCCCCAAATTACATTAAATGTAAATTTGAAAAATAATACAAAATAAAATTTATATTTATTATTTTTTAAATTTTGTATTTAATGTGCTATGTAACTATAAAAAAAAAATTGTTTCAAAATTTAATATTTTGTATAACATCTCCTCCCTTAACAAAATTTTGACACCTCACTAAAAATTTTGTATTATTTTTTTATAAATTATATTTTTTATAAAATTAGATCATTATTATATATTTTGTTAAATTGAGGACTATAAATAACTAAAATAATAATTTAATAATATAAATTAACATACATATTTTTGACTGGGAGTGTTTTTTTTTTGCTACAATGAATAGATATGTTGTCGGGGGCCAACAGTCTATAGGAGAGAACTCTTGGAGAGTTAAGAGTGTATACTCGTTCCACAATAATAATAAAAAAAAAGTACCATTAAATCAATAAA
Source organism: Elaeagnus macrophylla (assembly GCA_029378325.1). NCBI lineage: Eukaryota > Viridiplantae > Streptophyta > Magnoliopsida > Rosales > Elaeagnaceae > Elaeagnus > Elaeagnus macrophylla. The sequence goes on from CM055642.1 coordinate 17,925,179, forward strand.
ATTCCATATAGAAACGCTAACCAATCATTGGTTTTTTGGTTTTTGTAGGGGAAGAAAACTAACCGTTGATTTTTCTTAATTAATTAATGAAATGATATTGGTTTAAAAAATAAAACTAATCATTGGACTTTTTAGAAACCAATTATACAGCCAAGTATACGAATATTTTTTTCCTGCACTAACTAGTATATACTCAAATACCTACTATCTGTGTTGTTAAATTTTCTCCCCATGGATTCACATTTGGTTCTTTACCCAAACAAATGAAAAATTACCGTTGTATTTTTTTACCCAAAGATTAAAGAGTGATTATTTTATAAATAATAATAAATAAATATTAGAAATGTGAGTCTTCAAAAGTACTCATTTAAAATGAAATTGGTACCCAAATTAACAATTTTTTAAAGTTATTTAGCAGTGTTAATAAGTTCACCGATTATTAAAAATATTTTTTTTTATCAAATAAACAGTAGAACAATCACATGAAATCAATGAGTTTGAGTGAAGATATGTTTGTCATTTTAAGTCTCACTTTAACCCTCTCCTTAATAACAAAAATAAATAAATAAATAAATCAGTCTAAACACATAGAGTAAATTCTTATAATTTTATTATTAGACTAATATTAATTAAATTTTTATTAATTTATAAATAACTTAAATTATAATCTAATTGATATATTTGAAGACTTATTTATTTTGATGGACTGGGGCACACCGTATGAGCATGGGTCAATTACTAATGTAATGAATTTTGTGCGAGTAAAAGATTGATATAGAGAATAAGATTTTGTAATTGGTAAAATCTTAATATTACTTTATAAATATTTGGATAGATTCTTACTTCATTCTAACTTAAAAAAACTGTTATGAGACTCTTCTCATTAGAGTTAGTTTTTGTAAGAAATGGTAAGGAAAAAACATAACAATATTGGTTTTCTCTATCAAATAATTTGTAACTTAAGTTAGATTTAATTTGATTAAAAAATAATTACGGTGTTAAATATGCTTTTAAATATTGATTTATTTTTTATCATTTTTTACTATAAAAAAAATAGGATTTCAAAAAAGAATGTAAAGGATTAAAATTTCTAAAGGATTTTATACAAAAAATGGATGACTTGAGTAACCAACTTTCAAGTCATTTTGCATGCATCAAAAAGATATTTTAATCACTTTTTTTTTTTTACAACAAATACGAATACATAAGTCACTCATTTATTAAAAAAGAATAATTTAATCACTTTATAAACATAACATAACAATTTATTATTAAAACTAGGGCCAAAATGATTAATATCATTTTTCATCTCTTATCACTTTTCCTCCCACAATTTCTCTCATTTATCATTATTTTTTATAATTATATTACTATTATTTGGTCATTTGCTCTTTTTTCTTTTCCTAAAATTATGCGTAAGTATTACTTATTTTTTATTTTCTTATTAGATATTAAATGCACAATTACTGAAAATAGACCCTTAAAAAAATGACAGATTAGGAATAAATAACATTCTCAAAAATAATATATAGATTTTTTTCCTTTTAAAAAAAGAAATAATACCTAAGTTTTTAAAATGAAAAGGAAAAATAAATAATACATGCACTTTAGATACCGGCTACTTTAAATTTTTGTATAGTAATAAAATTATAAAAAAAAACAATAATAAATGAGAGAAGTGGTAGAAGAAAATGTGATAATAGATAAAAAAAATAAAAATAAAAAAACTAATATCAACTACATTATTACCATAATTTTAATAATAAAATATTATATTACTATTTTAATTCACCAACTATCTTATTTTTAAAAAGTAAGTACATATAATTTTAAAAAAAAAATAATGCAATTAAAGTATCTCAATAATATAAATAAAATAATTTTAAAGATATTTAATTCATGATTTTTGATTGGAAGAGTTTGTAGTGCATTTGAATTTTCTACTTATTTTTATTTTTACTTGTTAAATATAAGATACATATATATTTTTAATAAAAAAATTAAATATTATTTTAAATTAATAGTTTTAAATTTGTTATATGTATTGAATATAAAAGTTAATAGTTGAGATTTAAAAATACAACGAGTAAAGAAAAAATAGAAAGAATATCCTAATCTTACCAGAACTTTGTATTGCTAGCAAGTAAATAATTTTGTATTATTTAGCATTATTGCTTTGCAATGAATGCGGGCATTCGTGGGTAGAAATGAAAGTTTATTTTATTGATTGTGCTTTGTGCATTTTTATATTGCTTTGAATTAGTCAATGTCTAATTCCCAAATTCTTATTCTTGTATTAGATGTTGGTAGTATCAGTGGTCCCGTGGTGTATTAGATGTTGGTAGTGACAGTTGTCCCTTTGTGTAGTTCCTAAATTATTATTCTGATATTACAAGTTGGTAGCGTTGGCAAATATAAGTTTATATATATATATATATATATATATAAAGTTATGAATGTAAAATAATAAAATAATTTTAAAATTTTTTAAAAATTAAATTATGTCAAATAAATAACATAAAAAAAATTGATTTATATAATGCTTTTGACTAATGCTAGTGGTCGGTAGGAGTTAGTTGTATGTATTCATTGAGTTATGTCTTTTTCTTTTTCTTTTTTAAGTAAAAAAAAATAATTGAATTATATCCTGAAACAAGGGTGGGGGAAAGCATGGTCAACAAGCATCTTCATCTTATACGAAAGAAAGATAGGGATTAAATAAAATTAAATAAAAATTGCTTTTTATTATATATATATATATATACACACATGATATCTTCATCTTATACGAAAGAAAGATAGGGATTAAATAAAATTAAATAAAAATTGCTTTTTATTATATATATATATATATACACACATGATAATTTAATCATTTTTTTTAATAAATGATCTAATAATTATATCATTAATTTTACATTTAATTACATATGATACAATGCTTAATGCATACAATAATTTAAAAAAAAATATTATGCGTTATAGTTAAGTCACCACTTGATCCATCTTATTGAAATCCATGTTGCATTTAATGCTTATTGTATATGAAAATATGTATAAATTTGATTCAAAAATATGTATTTTGGTACTCAAGATAAGGTTTATGTGTGAATTTATAAAAATTTGGGTATTAAATTTTAGAATTGAAAAATTTAGGGACCGATGTGTATAATTTTAAAATTTTGAAAACAAAATTATATAATTTAAAATTTTAGAAACTAAGCATAAATTTAATTAAAATTTATTAATTAATGAATAGTTTTTTAGGATTTTAGCCTTGTACATTTTCTTTTTAGAAAGCAACTTAAAACTCTAAAATAAATCAATCCTATCAGGGAGAATGGGTTAGTGAAAATGGAGTTGCTGAACTATATATGAGTTATGACATGCATGCTTCAAAGTAATGCAACTTAATAGTACGAGATATTGGCATTAGCTGTCATGCGGTAAAAACTCTTATAACTGATGGAAATGAATATGAAACGATCCTTCATAAGTCCTCTGTTATGTACTTGTATATCATTTTTTCCTGCTTTGAGATGACCCTTTATTTTCATTATTTCTGGCTTGTATTCAAAATTCTGGGTCTGTAAAGGAAACAGTAATGAGACTTACAAGTCTTTATTTTGTTTCTACCATTTAATTTCTAAAAGTATTTTAGTAAACTTTACATGAACTCCTTTTCAATTAGCACAACTTTTAAACAATATTTGTTAGTTTAGTAATAAAAGTAACTCTTAAAGGTGCGGGTTCAAGTTTTTCATGAGATTATATTTGTGATTGTTCTTGCTATACACAATATTTGTAATAAGATCTACCAGATCAGAGCTTCGTAGATATCTATTCCATATGATCAACTCTGAATTGGATAAAAAATAGATCATTTTTGGATTGAGTCGGATCATGATCCATGTATAAGATCAACAGATTGGATCAAATTGAGACAGATCGATCTACGAATTTAGCCGAATCAGATCGATCTAAAACTAATTATTTTTAAAATTATAATTTTATTACTAAAAAAGTTACACATTCTAAAATTACTTTCCAAATTTTTATAATTATTTATTTCAAAAAATTTATAATATTATTCTTTTATAATTTTAGATGATATCAAGTTAATAATGTTAACTTTTTTGTTACAAAAGTATTTTTTTATTTATAGATTATAATATTAATGAAAAAGTTGAATATATATTAATTATAAATAAGTAATAAATATTTTTCAACAAATCTATAATTTTCTTTTATTTATATTTTTATTTATCAATTTAAAGTATGTAATATACCATATTAAATATTGTATTAGAAAAAATGAAAAAAAAAATAGAACAATTTGGATCAGATCATGAATATCCATATGATCCATGTATTAATAACGGATCTGATCCATATAATTTACGGATCAAAATAGATCAAATTAGACCAAATCTTCTAAATAACGGATCAAATCAAATCATCAGCGAATCGGATTGGATCCGATCCATTGCCATCCCTACTTAAGATAGTACTTACGTGAGTTTATCATGTTATATTATTGTAGTTAAATACTCTCAAAGCATGATATATTTTAAGATAATGTGAATAATTGGTACTTGTTCACGGATACATAAATAGGAATTAAAAAAAAAATTCGCACAACACCAACTATTAGTGAACATATCAACCATTCTCTCAGAATTTCAAGACATTCATAGAGAAACTTCTCATTTAGGATAAACACCATTTATATTCCAAAAGAGAAGCATCATCAACAAAAGCGAGAGGGGCACCAACATCAAAAACTAGAAAGACTTTTCTAGAAAAAATAAGCTTTCATCGAGATTCTCTTTAGCATTAAAGAGAAAACAGAATAAATCTAAGAAAACGAGATTCTCTTTAGCATAAAAGATAAAACACAAATCCAAATCTTTTGAACCAATTAATACACCTACCTTTGTCTACGAAAATCACAAAAATGGAGGCTAAGAAGAAACGACATGGGTGAAACAAGAGAAGAATGTGAAATGAAAAACAAAAGGGGAAAATCATCCACCAAAATAAAGTAAGATGTGCTATTATTCTACCTAAAAAAAAAAATTGCCTGAGGATGAGGTAACTTTAGTGATGAAAAAAAAAAAAAAGATGAGGTAACTTTTGTACTCAATCTAGTGAGAATAATTAAAAAAAAAAAAAAAAAAAAGTCTTTCAATCGTCCTACTAGACGGCTATAAAGCCTTAGCAAAATTAAGTTATGAGTTACAAGTCTTTCAATCGTCCTACTACTCGTCCATCTTTGTATGTGAGTATTTTTTATTTTTTTTGTTTAAATGAGTATATGTATTGTTTTGAAAACCTTTATGATCATAATGTTCCTTAAAGGAATGTTATCAAATTTACACATCCTTAATAAGTATTATCAAACTTACATACCTAATCGGTAACTTTGTAATGAAAACCAACTAAAACACCCCATAACACACCTCTCTTAATCTTTTCCTTTACTTGTCCAAATGAACAAACTATAACAAATAAGTTTTACATCCATTGAATCCTAACCTACAGGGGTGTGCATTATTTTTCAAAAATCGACCAATCAATCTAAGTTCAAGACCAAACCAAGCCTATATTTTTGTTTTTAGAAGTTGATTTGTACAAATATGCCCAAAATTTATATAAACTGACTTAGTAAGTTCAGTTATAGGTTTTAAAAATGAGAAGATCTATATAATCGAACCGAACTTATGTTTTTAGCACACTAAATTTTTCAAGTATTTTTTATATTTTATTCATACGTTTATATAATGTAATTTCTATTAATATAAATCATAATTATATTAATATTTTATCTAAATAGCTAAATGATGGCTTAGTGTGTTATCTAAGAAATATTTAATTCTTGTATTCCACATAAGTATTAACAAATCTTTTGGTAAGATATCAAAAATATTTTTTACTGCTTTTTTTTTTTTTATATATAGATATAGTAATATTTTATGTAATAATTATTTTAAAAAATAATAAAATATATACATTTTATTTGAAGGAGAAAATAATAAATAAATGATATTATTTAAATTTCAATTAACATAGGAGTATTAAGATAATATGTAGTGTTTTCTATTTTATTCCTATTGTAAATCAAACACAATAATATTGATTATTTTTATTATTTTAGTAGTTAAATCAAACACTATAATAATAATAATAATGTTTTATTTTTCATTCAATTTTATTATATTTAAAAAAAAAAGGACTAAAGAGGTTGGTGGCCTAGCCATCTCTGAAACATAATATAACATTCTTCTGGCCTAGATTCTTGAGCCATATGTCCTCCTCCCTGCAAAAACATAAACGACCAAAAGCTTCAGTACTCGATTTTATAAAATTCTAAAAATGTAATCAAACTTACAATTAAAAATATAATTTGTAATTTATGCCATTAAAGACAATGATCGATCAGCTAATTATGTACACAAATGAGGTATTAATATATGTCCATAGATTTTTATATCTCAATTATTTAACTAATTTTATCCTTATCACATAAAAAAAAATGTTTATCGATCACATTATAAGAAAATATATTTAGACTATTTATAAAACATATGTTTAGAGCATTTCTAAAAATGTTCTATAACTCTATTTTAATACAATTTTTATATTAAAATTTAAAATTGTTCTAAAAAGGCTCTATATTTCTGCACTCAAATAACTTAATGAACAATATCGCGTTATACATAGCACGACATTGTTCATGAGATTTTTTTTTTTTTTTAAATTTCTTTCAAATATATTTTTATTATAATATTTAGTGTAGCGAAATGGGGATGAAAAAAAGATAATGCAATTTTTGCATTATTTTAATTCAAAGGTTGCTATAAAAGAATATATATATATATATATATATATATATCCTTTTGGGTGCTAAAAAATAACACAAAACAAAAGAATATATATATTATTTTTTAAATTTTGTATTTAATATGATGTAAAATCTACAAAAAGAGATGTAACAATCTCTTTAAAAAAAATAGTTACACTATAATAAAATTTTGCGTTAAAGATGATTTTTTTTACGAGATATTAGAGATGCTTTTTATTAGGGGTGGCAATTCGGATCATTTGGGTCATGTTTGAGTTGACCTAATTTTAACCTGATTCGAACCCGACTTGATTTCAAAACAGGATATTTCAAGTTGACCGTTTTTTATTCAAAATTAATATGGTTCGGGTTCAAATCAAATTTTATTTTTTATGTCATCGAAAATTTTCACCCCTAATGATGAATATTTGCCTTTAGTCGTATTAAACTATTAGAAATTTATAGTTCATAGAAGTTTTATGAGTTATGACTAATGAGTGAGTGTGTAATAGATAGTCGGTGTTAATTTTTTTTTTAAGAATAGGGTCATTGGGTCAACCCTGACCTGACCCATTTTTTTTCGTGTTGTTTTAAGTTGATCTGTTTTTGACCCAAAATTAAAACGATTCAAATTCAAATTAAATTTTTCGTATAATATTTTTAAATAATGAAATGAAAAGTTATAATAGAGTAATAATAAAAAATATTACTCCAAAAATTATATTACATTGCTTTTTTTTTTTCACAATTAACATGCAATTATTGGAATTAGATCAAACATTTATTTAAACAAATGCCCCCAGAAACTCTCAAATAAAGTCATGTTTATATAACAGTAATTAGAATCATAAATGACATAATTTTAAGCATATTTAACTCTTGAGTTTAGATAATTTTATCTTACAATAGATGTAAGTAGCTGTGGATCGTTTGGGGGTCAAAATTAAAACCAAATTGGTTTGACTTGTGGGTCAATTCGATCTAAATTATTTTAGGCCAAATGAGTTTGATTTGGGTCCATTAATTTCCGCGAGTTAAAAGCGTGACCCATTGACCAATTTGACTTTTGTGTATGTGTGTGTGTGCATTTTTCAAATGAAAATAAAATAACATATTCTTTAGCAAACAAAACTTTGTAAATAAAACTTATGGCTTTAAATTAAGAAAATGAGTCATCATTCCACCACTATGTGAGCCATATATAATTAAAAATATCAATCGTATAATTATTTGAATTAATGCTAGTTAACAAAAATTAAATTAGTTCTCAAATTTTATTTTCTTAAATCTTTCAATTTCTTAATTCATAACTATATTAAAATTGTGCAAAATATAAGGATTCCTTTAAATATGTAATGAATCAAATGAATTTATGATCTTATATTTAAATTCACAATTGCAACATGCTAGAATACTTTTAATCACAAATGGTGGAAGTTGCTAAATGTTAGAATTGATTAAGTGATCAAGCAATAAAAAAGGAAAAAAAAAAAGGTACACAAATGATGTTCTAATTGACTTGATTTTTGCCTTGAACTGTTTTATAATAAAATAAATAATATCAGACCACATTTTTAACTCAATTCGCCCCCCCACCCCAATCTAACCCAAACAAGTCAGATACCCGCAAGGCCCCATCCCATCAGAGTCCAAATGCCTCTCTAGATGTTAGATACATCCGATTAAACATATGTTACCATTTGTTTCATCTTTTCTTTTCGCTCCAGTATAACACATTATCTCATTCACATTAAAACTAAAAAAGATCTAATATTTATAGAAAGTGTTCATCATCTTTTAGTTGCTACGAATGACCCAAGGTACTTTATCAATCGAGCCAATATTTTCAATTTGCCACAACTTGTTTTTAATTTAGCTCATATGTTATTTTTATCAATTTGATCTCATTTGATTATCAAAGTTGAATCTTTTATAAGTATAATTGTCCTTTGCCATAAATTTTTATTTAAGTCAAATTAAACTCTATATAAACAACACTTATTGAGGAACAACACAGCACAAATTCAAATATTGTTGTATCTTTTTGAGTTTTCAATGAAAAACTTTTTCCTCTTAATCTTGTAGTATTAGGCATCTTTTTAATTTAATTGTTCGTGCATATTGTGTGGTTATACTTCAATGATTCTTATGCCTAATTACTTTTGTTGATTTTGAGCTTTACATGATCGTTTTAGATTTGTTAGTTGATTTAGATTTAATATTAAACTGCTGTTGAATATGCTAATTAAGGTTTTTCATTCTTGAATCTGTTCTAGGAAACATTTTGTACTTGAACTATTTGTGTTAACTTTTCAGATAATAAGGTTGACGTATTCAGTATTTCGTTTGACTCAAATTTATCGAAATTAATAGGATTTATTAATCTCGTAGGACTTGAGTAGATTGAAATATTCACTACTATAAATGAGGCTTTATAAGACGCTCACTGACCGTCCTATACGCTCTTGTCTTAAAAGAAATGAAAAAATAGGATGACTATAAACCGCCTTATAAAAATTTCTTATAAGGCAGTCACTGACCATCTTAAAAGATTTTTATAGGACGGTCACTGAAGACAATCACTGATCGTCCTATAAAATTCTTATGAAATAGTCAGTGACAGTCCTATAAAAATCTTTTAGGACGTTTTTCTTATAAGACGGTTAGTGTAGTGATCGTTCTAAAAATGTTTTATTTGTCTAATATAGAAATCTACAAAATATTAATTTCATTCCAGAAACTCTATTCATAATAAATTTTATTCCAAAAACTCCATAAATTTCATTCCAAAAGAAACACATACATCATTCTTGTCTTAAAGTTAGCAACTCTGTTAGTGTGTATAGATTCTTACTTGATAACTACAATGCAAGATATATAAAATATTTTAAAGCTAAATAATAGATAAATAATATTACACATTAACTTGAATATGCATAAATAAAGGGGAAAGAGAGTTGTAAAACTAGAGCATTTGGGCATGGGCGAAGGTAGCAGTTGAGCAGCGCACCAAAATGCCTGTAATAGAGGATAAGGTGCAGCACTTGGGCAGCTACCGTGGCCAATGGAAGGTTGAGGACGGTGGATGGAAGGGTGGACAATTTTGCTCTTAGTATGTTTTTTCAACTATAAAATTGTGTAATTTAATCGAATAAGTTCAATCAAACAAAATATGGGGAAAAAAAAACACCTTATCTTGAACTATGATGTCATTTCATATACTATAGACATTGCTCAAAAAGAGAGTTAAGAATGTGAGAATAAATGAAAAAAAAAATACAATTTTAAATGATGTCTACAAATTCATGTGGAACAAACACCATAAGCACATGAAACTCAGATGATATGCAAGTGAAATATTTGGAATTGAATGATAATCATAGAGAAACATGTAATGTATTTTCAAATTAACTAGAGTAATGGAATTCAAGATGATAGTGCGAATATGACGATAATATAAAAAGCACTTCTTATCTTCACAAAAAAAAATCATAAATTCAATTTTAATATTCAATCACATTTTATATCATATGCCTTTCAATTGTAATATTCTGTCGCAAACTACTACAAATTTATGAAGCACATAAAGGAGCTCAACATTACGGCAGTTCTAGTCACCGGAGAGAAAACAAAGGAAACACATCAACATTCAAAAGCTACTTTAACATACACCGACGCACATATAACAGATGATCAACATTTTTACATTATTATCATATTATAAATTTGGATAAAATACAAAAAAAGACAAAACGGCCAAAGAAAATCCCCAAATAAATTAATTTAAAAAATAGGGAAAGGATTATGACCAGATAAAATCCACCAGATCGGAACTCCATGGATATCTGCTCCATATGATCAACTCTGGATCGGATAAAAAATAGATCATTTTTAGATTGAGTCGGATCATGATCCACGTATAAGATCAACAGATTGGATCAAATTGAGATAGATCGATCCATGAATTTAGCCAAATCAAATCGATATAAAACTAATTATTTTTAAAATTATAATTTTAGTAATAAAAAGTTACACATTCTAAAATTACTTTCCAAATTTTTATAATTATTTATTTAGAAAAATTTATAATATTATTCTTTTATAATTTTAGAATATATCAAGTTAATAATGTTAATTTTTTGTTACAAAAGTTTTTTTTATAGATTATAATATTAATGAAAAAGTTGAATATATATTAATTATAAATAAGTAATAAATTATTTTCAACAAATCTATAATTTTTTTTTATTTATCAATTTAAAGTATGTAATATACTATATTAAATAATGTATTAGAAAAAAATGAAAAAAAATTTGGAACAATTCGGATTGGATCATGAATATCATATGATCCATAGATCAATAACGGATCTGATCCATATGATTCACAGATCAAATTAGACTAAATCTTTTAAACAACGGATCAAATCGGATCATCAGGAAATCATATCGAATTCGATCCATTGCCATCCTACTTAAGACGGTACTTATGTGTGTTTATCATGTTATATTATTGTATTTAAATGCTCTCAAAGCATGATATATTTCACGAAAATGTGAATAATTGGTACTTGTTCATAGATACATAAACAGGAATTAAAACAAAAAAAATTACACAACACCAACCAATAGTGAACATATCAATCATTCTCTCAAAATTTCAAGACATTCATAGAGAAACTTATCATTTAGGATAAACACCATTTATATTCCAAGAGAGAAGCACCATCAACAAAAGCGAGAGGGGCACCAACATAAAAAACTAGGGAGACTTTTCTAGAAAAAATAAGCTTTCATCGAGATTCTCTTTAGCATAAAAGAGAAAACAGAATAAATTCAAGAGATTGAGATTCTCTTTAGCATAAAAGAGAAAACACAAATCCAAATCTTTTGAACCAATTAATACACGTACCTTTGTCTACGAAAATCACAAAAATGGAGGCTAAGAAGAAACGACATGGGATAAATAAGAGAAGAATGTGAAATGAAAAACAAAAGGGGAAAATCATCCACCAAAACAAAGTAAGATATGCTATTATTCTACCTAAACAAAAAATAAAATAAAATAAAAAAATTTGCCTGAGGATGAGGTAACTTTTGTACTCAATCTAGTGATAAAAAAAAAAAAAAAAAGATAAGGTAACTTTTGTACTAAAATAATACAATGAGTTGAAGATGGTTTTAACTACTCAAAATAGGCCCTCGTATCTCATCGTAAAAAAAAAAAAATTTGAATTAGTGCAAGTAGATGGCTATAAAGCCTAAGCAAAATTAAGTTATGAGTTACAAGTTTTTCAATCGTCCTACTACTCATCCATGTTTGTATGTGTGTATTTTTTTTAAAATAAGTATGTGTATTGTTTTGAAAACCTTTATGATCATAATGTTCCTTAAAGGAATGTTATCAAACTTACATACCTAATCAGTAACTTCGTAATGAAAACCAACTAAAATACCCCATCACACCTCTCCTATAATATGCAGTGTTTTCTATTCTATTCTAATCGTAAACCAAACACAGTAATATTGATTACTTCTTTGATTTCAGTAATCAAATCAAACACTATAATAATAATAATAATGTTTCATTTTTCATTCAATTTTATTATTATTACTATGTTCATTACTTTTTTTATAAAAAAATGACTAAAGAGGTTGGTGGCCTAGCCATCTCTGAAACATAATATAACATTCTTCTGGCTTAGATTCGTGAGCTATATGTCCTCCTCCCTGCAAAAACATAAACGACCAAAAGCTTCAGTACTCGATTTTTTAAAATTCTAAAAATGTAATCAAACTTGCAATTAAAAATATAATTTGTAATTTATGTCATTAAAGACAATGATCAATCAACTAATTATGTACACAAGTGAGGTACTAATATATGTTCACAAATTTTTATATCTCAATTATTTAACTAATTTTATTTTTATCACATAAAAAAATATGTTTATCGTTCACATTATAAGAAAGTATATTTAGAGTATTTATAAAACATATGTTTAGAGCATTTCTAAAAATGTTCTATAACTCTATTTTAATACAATTTTTATATTAAAATTTAGAATTGTTCTAAAAAGGCTCTATATTTCTGCACTCAAATAACTTAATGAACAATATCGCGTTATACATAGCACGACATTGTTCATGAGATTTTTTTTTTTTTTAAATTTTCTTTCAAATATATTTTTAGTATAATATTTAGTGTAGCAAAATGGGGATGAAAAAAAGATTGTGCAATTTTTACATTATTTTAGTTCAAAAGTTACAATAAAAGAATATTTTAAAGAATATAATTTTAATGTAATATTTAGCATAATATATTGAAGATAAAAAAGATGGGAATATATATATATATATATAAAAGAATATATATATTATTTTTAAAATTTTGTATTTAATATGATGTAAAATATAAAAAAAAGAAATGTAACGATCTCTTTTAAAAAAAAAAAAAAATAGTTACACTACAATAAAATTTTGCATTAAAAATGATTTTTTTTTTTGGACAAAATGTTAAAGATGCTTTTTAGTGGGGTGGCAATTTGGGTCGTGTTGAGTTGACCTAATTTTAACTCGATTTGAATTCGACAAATTCGAACCCGACCTGATTTTAAAACAGGTCATTGACTAAAGTTGCTTAATCAATACGCTCCTCAATAAAGGACACGTTTTTTTTTTTGTTTTTTTTTTTTTATTTTATTTTAAGTAACAGATTATTTATTATTCTAAATCAATAAAAATAGGTAATTATTGTAAATATAATTTTAACAAATATAAATAATTAATGCTTAATAAATAAAAAAAGTGACTCTAAAAATAATGAATAATACTTCTGCAATCATTGTTGCTTATAGGTAATCATAATTCAATTATCACGAGTGATTTTCTTTCCTTATTCATTATAAATTTTAAGAAATTACGACTTATACATAAATATTAAAAATTAAGTATGAATTTTAGGAACTTAATTTTTATGGGAGGTTCATCAAGTTCATTTATGTATAGATAAAAACATTTGTTACAAAATTAATCTAACAATAAAACAAAAAAAATTATACAATTTGATTTTTAGCAATCTTTCAATAAAATCTAACTAGATGATGTTGTAATTACAAATTTAAGTAAATTAATTTGTTTTGATTCTAATTTTCTAAAAATGTGTAAACACAGTAACAATAAGATTATTTATATTAGTTTTTCAATTCCTATTCACTTTCCGATATTCTGTATCTCTAAGTTTTCAAATTCCTTTTTCTTTTTTTTAAGGTCGAAAAAGGTGGATAGAGTTTAAGAAATAGAGCTATTATCACATAATCACAGCACCACAATTTATTAGTTATAGAGTGACCTTATTTATAAGAGGTGTATACCCATCATAAGATGTACACACTCCATTACATAATATTTATACAAACCTAAATCCTAATATAAAAAATATTGCCTCAGTTAATTCCTATATTTATCCGAATATAATAATGTACTAAATCATATAAAAAAATGAAATATAATTGGAGTCAAAAGTTGGACGGTAACGATTTTTAAAGTCAAACATACTCTAGCTAGGAGAAATGGAGAAGAAATCTTCTAAGCCACCACTTATTTGAGACAAAGGGTGGCATTTGAGTCACGTTTGAGTTGATAGAGTCAATTAAAAATTGAACAGCTTTATCAAGCAAATCATTTATAAAATAAAATAAAAATAATATTAAATTAATTATAAAATAGTTATTGATAAATTCTAGTTTCGATCATATTATAATTGTTTTCATGTTTGTGTCAAGATTGTTATTCTTAAGAAAACTTGCGGTAATTGTCTCAAGTAATACTTGACTTGCGCATTTTAATAAGTTTGAATTTTAGACCAACTTAAGTTAATTTAATAAGTTTGATTTGTTGGGTAAACCTACTTACTTTTATGAAATAGAATTATGCAGTGAAAAATCTATTCTTAAAATGAGTAAAACATTAGAACTTGAGAAGGAAAAATAATTTAGATATTTAATTAGCTATAGTAGATATTTTTAAAAATTAAAACAATACATGTTATTTTACCTTTTTATTTGATTTAAAAATTTAATTAAAGTTTGATTATTATAAATATATGATATATGTACTACAGATCTCTAAAATAAAAACATAAATATATGTATTATAAATATATAAGTCCGTTTAATTTATTATTAATTTATAAATTTTAAAATCTTAATTGATCGGCGAATTTTATAATTTCAAAACTAAAACTAACATTTTAATTACTAATATAACATTATAAAACTTCTAAAAATAAATAATAAAGAAATTAAATAAAGAAAAATGAACGAATTTAATGTCATACCTTGACTGTCGCAAACGTCATTCGGTTGAGTACGTCCTAGTGTACCTATCAAAGCAGCCAATACAACATACAACAGCCAATACAACATACAAGGTTCCAAACTTGACCATATTAATAATAAATAAATAAAAAGGAAATGAAATGAAATGAAATGAAGTTAAAATTGAATATTTTTATTTAAATAAAAAATATATACCCAGCAATTTGGTCTTGCACAAACCAAGGTCTCCAATCATCAACAATAGAATAATTTAAAGACCTTATCCATGCTTGAGTAGCTAAGAACGGAACGCCTATGTCATGATCTCCACTAATAAGAGAAAATCAATAAAATCAATAATACAACAAATTTGGCATCATAACTCAAACAATAATATATTATTAGCCTTATTATTAACTTAAGCTTTTGAAAGCATGATTATTCAACAAATTTTTAATATGATATCATAATTTGAAGTTTTGTGCTCAGTACACAATTGCTTATTAGGTATTTGATCATTATAAAGCATAGAATCTAACGGTTATAAAGGTAATAAATATATAAAAATAATATAAATCCTCCTTCCAACAACTAAAACCTTTCAAAGAGTTTGTTTTCTAATAATATAAATATTGATGATGTTGAATATTACTTTTATATTAAAGAACGAATGCCTTTGGCACTAAGCTTTACGTGATATCCATAGCTGTTCGGGACATTCTTTTCATAAGGTATGTCATAATTGCACTTTATCCATGTTCCACTAGTTCCTTGCTCTTTGCATGTCAAGTGTAGAATTAGTTCATGATCAAACCAAAAGGGAAATAAAGCTCATACACCCAAAATCAACTTTTAAAAGGAGTCAAAATTTTGAGGGTTGGCTTGGGAGTCCAGGTGGTGTATGGTAGTCTGAGTTTCAATATGGTAGTTTAAAGGGGGTCACGATGGGTCAGTTCTGGGTGAAGTTGCCGTGGGAGGAGGGTTGCAATGGGTTGGGAAGAGAGTTGTGGTGGGATCTGTTCTGGGTGGACGGAGGTGGGATCTGTGACAGGTGGACGGTGGTGGGATCTGTGACAGGTGGACGGTGGTGGGATCTGGTTGTGGATGGCGCAATGGTGGCTGGATGGGGCCTGTACTAGTTTTGTGATTTCTGGGCTGTCAATTTTGGTTGATGTTTGGCGTTGGGCATGGTGGTGGGATTTTTTTTTAATATATTTAACTTTACAGAATCGTAGTCGATTCTAATACCATGTGAAAAGAAGAATATAATATTTGGTTTGAATATTTCACTGAATTGAATTGTTTTGAACAGATTACATGAATTTATAATAGAAATAAAAACGACAAAAAATTATATTAATTAAATACAATGATTTCTACCATATTGAGAATGATCTCTACCATATTAACATTTTATATACTTTCCTATTTCAAAATGAATCTCAACAAAATCCACCAGATCGGAGCTCCATAGATATCTGTTCCATGTGATCAACTCTGGATCAGATCAAAAATAGATCATTTTTGGATTGAGTTGGATCATGATCCATTATAAGATCAACAGATTTGATCAAATTGAGACAGATCGATCCATAAATTTAGTTGAATCAGATCGATCTAAAACTAATTATTTTTAAAATTATAATTTTAATACTAAAAAAGTTACACATTCTAAAATTACTTTCCAAATTTTTATAATTATTTATTTAAAAAAATTTATAATATTATTTTTTTTATAATTTTAGAATATATTAAGTTAATAATGTAATTTTTTTGTTATAAAAGTATTTTTTTATTTATAGATTATAATATTAATAAAAATTTTGAATATATATTAATTATAAATAAGTAATAAATGTTTTTCAACAAATCTATAATTTTCTTTTAGTTATATTTTTATTTATTAATTTAAAGTATATAATATATCATATTAAATAATGTATTAGAAAAATAAAAAAAAAATGAACAATTTGGATCAGATCATGAATATCCATATAATTCATGGATCAATAATGGATCTGATCTATATGATTTACATATAGATTAAACCAAATCTTTTAAACAACGGATCAAATCGGAACATCAGCGAATCAGATCGGATTTGATCCATTGTCATCCCTACTCAAGACAGTACATATGTGAGTTTATCATGTTATACTATTGTATTTAAATGCTCTCAAAGCATGATACATTTCAAGAAAATATGAATAATTGGTACTTGTTCACGGATACATAAACAGGAATTAAAACAAAAAAGTTTACACAACACCAACCATCAGTGAACATATCAACCATTCTCTCAAAATTTCAAGACATTCATAGAGAAACTTCTCATTTAGGATAAACACAGTATATATTCCAAGAGAGAAGCACCATCAACAAAAGCAAGAGGGGCACCAACATCAAAAACTAGAGAGCCTTTTCCAGAAAAAATAAGCTTTCATTGAGATTCTCTTTAGCATAAAAGAGAAAACAAAATAAATCCAAGAGATCGAAATTCTCTTTAGCATAAAAGAGAAACCAGAATAAATCCAAGAGATCGAGATTCTCTTTAGCAAAAAAGATAAAACACAAATCCAAATCTTTTGAACCAATTATTACACCTACCTTTGTTTACGAAAATCATAAAAATGGAGGCTAAGAAGAAACAAATGGGTGAAATTTTCAAGTATTTTTTTAAGTATTTTTACACCTACATTTTTAACACATTAAAATTTTTCAAGTATTTTTTTATTTTTTATTCATACGTTTATATAATGTAATTTCTATTAATATTAAATTACAATTATAGTCATAGTTTATGTAATAATTGTTTAAAAAAATAATAAAATATATACATTTTGTCTGAAGGAGAAAATAACAAATAAATGACATTATTTAAATTTCAATGAACATAGGAATATTAAGATAATATGCAATCTTTTATATTCTATTCTAATTATAAACCAAAGACAATAATATTGATTACTTCTTTAATTTCATTAATAAATTCAAACACAATAATAATAATGTTTCATTTTTCATTCAATTTTATTATTATTATTATTTTTATTACTTTTTTATTCTATGAACCAAACAGCCATAAAGAAAAAAAAATAATGACTAAAGAGGTTGGTGGCCTAGCCATCTCTGAAACATAATATAACATTCTTCTGGCTTAGATTCTTGAGCTATATGTCCTCCTCCCTGCAAAAACATAAACACCAAAAGCTTCAGTACTCGATTTTATAAAATTCTAAAAATGTAATCAAACTTGCAATTAAAAAATGTAATTTGTAATTTATGTCATTAAAGACAATGATGGATCAGCTAATTATGTACACAAGTGAGGTACTAATATATGTCCACAGATTTTTATATCCCAATTATTTAATTAATTTTATTCTTATCACATGAAATATATAAGAAAATATATTTAGAGTATTTATATAACATATGTTTAGGGCATTTCTAAAAATGTTCTATAACTCTACTTTATTACATTTTTTATATTAAAATTTAAAATTGTTCTAAAGAGACTATATTTCTGCACTCAAATAACTCAACAAACAATATTGCGTTATACATAGCGTTATACATAGCACGACATCGTTCATGGGATTTTTTATTAAATTTTCTTTCAAATATATTTTTAATATATAGATAGTCAGTGTTATTATTATTTTTTTTAAAGAATAGGTTCATAGGGTCAACCCTGACCTGACCTGACCTTTTTTTTTTTTTCTTGTTATATCGGGTTATCCCATTTTTGACTCAAAATTAATACGTTTCCAATTTGTATTAAATTTTCATGTCAATTTTTGGCATATCGAAAATTGTCACCCTTAATCTTTAGCACTTATTCCAAACATAATCCTATCTAAACATAAAAAAAAAAAAAAAAAAATGTTTGAACACTGTTAGCACTTTTACTCTTCAGTTGATTTGCTTCGTAAATTGTATTATTATTATTTTTTTCAGTATTTTAGTTCAAAAGTTGCAATAAACGAATATTCTAAAGAATATAGTTTTAATGTATTATTTAGTATAGTATATTGAATATGAAATGGGAAAAGATCTTGCCATACTATTTTTTTGTTATTTTCACAACACGTTAAATGTTAATTTGAAAAAGTGATATATATATTAGGAGTGTACAAAAATCGAACCAAACCATTAAAATTGAAATATCAGATCGGACTAGACCAAACTAAACGGTTTGTAAATCAAACGGTCTGATTTAATTTTTATTTCTTCGAAACATTTTACAAATAGTTCAGTTCGGTTATACAAATTTTTAAACCAAACCGGACCAGATCGTTACTTATAATTATTTTTAATATATTATTCTTTAAAAAAACTAAAATATATATATTAATTATATATTTTCTCATAATCAAAATATGCAACCCTAACTCTCTAAGTTATTTTTAATATATTATTTATGAATTAATTATTATTGTATTTTGTTGTAAAATTTGTAAAAATATTTAACTTTATATTGTAAGTAATTCTATGATTATTTTTAGGATGTTTACATGATTTATATAGGTTGTAATATAATTTATATTTGTAGTATATACTAATTAATTTGTTTAAATTCAAATATATATTTTTTTACATTATTTTTAAGTTTTAATAAATTTGGAAGAAAATATGAAAACCGTCAAAAATCGTTAACTAAATCGAATTGGACCGTTCGATTTTAATAATTTTATTAGACAACGTTTTGATATATATATATAACACAAAATAAAAGAATATATATATTATTTTTTAAATTTTGTATTTAATATGATCTAAAATCAACAAAAAGAGATGTAAGAATTTCTCTTAAAAAAAAATAGTTACACTATAATAAAATTTTGTGTTAAAGATGATTTTTTTTTTTGACGAGATGTTAAAGATGCTTTTTAGGGGTGGCAATTCGGGTCGTGTTTGGGTTGACCTAATTTCAACTAGACCTAAACTAGACAAATTCGAACCCGAACTCGACAAATCCGAACACGACACGATTTCAAAACAGTTCATTTCGAGTTGACCTTTTTTTATCCAAAACTAATACAATTTGAATTCGAGTCAGATTTTTTCGTGTCATTTTTCATGTCATCGAAAATTTTCACCACTAACAATGGATATTTGCCTTTAGTCGTATTAAATTATTATGAATTTAGGATTCATATAAGTTCTGAGTTGTGACTAGTGAGTGAGTGTCACATAGATAATTGGTGTTAATTTTTTTTTGTAAGAATAGGTTCATAGGGCCAATCTTGACCCGACTTTTTTTTCGTCTTATTTCAGATTGATTAATTTTGGACCCAAAATTAATACGATTCAAATTTGAATTAAATTTTTTGTATCGTATTTTATATCAATTTTTATATCATACCGAAAATTGACACCCACTTATTCCAAACATAAACCTACCTAAACATAAACATAAAAAGAAAAGTTTGAACACTGTTAGCACTTTTACTCTTCAGTTGATTTGCTTCGTAAATTGTATACTAATGTACATATCATTCATTGACTAAAGTTGCTTAATCAATGCGCTCCTCAATAAAGGACTCAATGTTTTTTTTTTATTTTTTTTTTAAGTAACAAATTATTTATTATTCTAAATCAATAAAAATGGATAATTATTGTAAATATATTTTTTAAAAATATAAATAATTAATGCTTAATAAAAAAAAAATTTGTGACTCTAAAAATAATAAATAATACTTCTGTGATCATTGTTGCTTATAGGCAATCATAATTAAGTTTCACTAGTGATTTTCTTTCCTTATTTGTTATAAATTTTAAAAAATTAGGGCTTATACATAAATATTAAAAATTAAGTATGATTTTTAGGAACTTAATTTTTATGGGAGGTTCATCAGCTTCATTTATGTACATAGATAAAAACATTTGTTGCAAAATTAATCTAACAATAAAACAAAAAAATTACACAATTTGATTTTTAGCAACCTTTCAATAAAATTTAATTAGATGATGTTGTAATTACAAATTTAAATAGATTAATTTGTTTTGATTCTAATTTTCTAAAAATGTGAAAACACAGTAACAATAAGATTATTTATAACAGTTTTTCAATTCCTATTCAGTTTCCGATTCTCTGTATTTCTAAGTTTTCAAAATCCTTTTTTTTTTCGAGGTCAAAAAAGATGGATAGAGTTTAAAAAACTAGAGCTCTTACCACATCGTACTTTTAAGAAATAGAATTATGCATCAATTTTTAAGTAAAAAATCTATTCTTAAAATGATTTAGATCTTTAATTAGCTAGAGTAGATATTTTTAAAAATTAACATTAGAGAAGAACAATACAAGTTATTTTACCTTTTTATTTGATTTAAAAATTTAATTAAAGTTTGATTATTATCAATATATGATACTACAAATCTCTAAAATTAAAACATAAATATATGTATTAGAATATATATATAAGTCGGTTTAATTTATTTTTAATTTATAAATTTTAAAATCTTAATTGGTTTGCGAATTTTATAATTCCAAAACTAAAACTAACCTTTTGTACGTATAAAATAAAATAAAAGATTGATTTAGATTGAATACGTTAGTGTATCGAAACCTACCTTAAGTTAAACAATTAAGAAAGTACTGTGTTAATTACTAATGTAATATTATAAAACTTCTAAAAATAAATAATAAAGAAATTAAATAAAGAAAAAGGAACGAATTTAATGTAATACCTTGACTGTCGCAAACGTCATTCGGTTAGAGTACGTCCTAGTGTACCTATCAAAGCAGCCAATACAACATACAAGGTTCCAAACTTGACCATATTAAAAATAAATAAATAAATAAATAAAAAGGAAATGAAGTTAAAATTAAATAAAAAATATACCCAGCAATTTGGTCTTGCACAAACCAAGGTCTCCAATCATCAACAATAGAATAATTTAAAGACCTTATCCATGCTTGAGTAGCTAAGAACGGAACGCCTATGTCATGATCTCCACTAATAAGAGAAAATCAATAAAATAATTAATACAACAAACTTGGCTTCATAACTCAAACAATAATATATGACAAATAAAATTTAATAAGTGTATAAAAGTATTATTAGCATGATTATTCAACAAATTTTTAACATGATATCATAATTTGAAGTTTTGTGCTCAATACACAATTGTTTGTGTTTGATCATTAAGAATCAACAATTATGAAAGGTAATAAATATATAAAAATAATATAAACCCTTTTTCCAACAACTAAAACCTTTCAAAGAGTTTTTTTTCTAATAATATAAATATTGATAATGTTGAATATTACTTGTATATTAAAGAACGAATGCCTTTGGCACTAAGCTTTACGTGATATCCATAGCTGTTCAGGACGTTCTTTTCATAAGGTATGTCATAATTGCACTTTATCCATGTTCCACTAGTTCCCTGCTCTTTGCATGTCAAGTGTAGAATTAGTTCATGATCAAACCAAAAAGGAAATGTATTGCAAAAAATTTGTGGTTAGATAACATAATATAATTTATTTGAATACGTAAAATATTTAAGATATGAATCTCAATTAAAATTGTACAAGTTGTAATTATATATTATGTAAATTATAAAGGTTCTTTATATATTCATAAATCTGGCTTATACAGTTTTTTTTCACTACAATATTGTATCATGGCTCAATTTTATCAGTACATATGTGACAAAAATTAATTAAATATATATTATTAAATTCTGTATCATATTATTACTTGATAGTATTTAATTGGTGTAATAATGAGTAAATAATGTAAATTTTTGTTATAAAAATGTAAATAATGTACATGTCAAGTCAACAATAATGTGTAAGAATAGTAATGAATACTACTAACATATTTTTTTTAAGAAAAAAAATAATTTAATCTAAAATATATATCCTTTTAAAATTAAGCTATTAAGTTAATTTTTCCATCACGTTACACTTTTTTTCTTTTTTGGTCTGAGTATATAAACTTGAAAAATTTCTACAATTTTATAAGCTTAGTATTTATCGAGGAATAGAAAATGTAAAGCATACAAGTAGTTGTAATATAATTATGTGCAACGTGTGTGTTATATATAGTTACCTCTGGTCTCTTGTACATACCTCGCGTACATGTAGAGCTTTGCGGACAAAAGGATCATTGGCCCAATTGGCAGAAATCATATTCTCAAAAATCTAGTTACAGAATTCACATAAAAAGAATTAACCAAATATTTTAATTTGTATGAAACTATTTAATTACCAAACTTACCCAAAGACAACTGTCGTAAATGATTTTAGCAAGAGATCTAGTTCTTATGTATTGTGACTTTGATGAACCTTCAACGCAACTGGGTTGCAAAATATGGCCACTACTAATTCTCGAGGTACACTGCAGTTTCGAATTTTTTTTTACATGCGCATTAGTTTCAAAGGAAAAAAAAAATTATGAAAATTGATTTTTTTTAGAATTTTGAGGACTTTAGTTTTCACTTTCAAAGAAGTGATGACCTTTATTGAAACCCATATTTACCATGATGTTAGGATAAATGAAGATCACTTTATTTTCTTTTTTGACACGTAATGATAATTTTACAATGATAAATAATGACAATCTTTAAAGTTCATTTTTGACATAATGAGTGCGCACGTACGAACCTCTTTATAATCATCAATGTTTTTCAAGCATTCTTTTTTGAAACATAATGATAATTTTACAATGATAGATAATGACCATTTTTAAAGTGCATTTTTGACATAGTGAGTACGCACGTACGAACCTCTTTATAAACATCAATGTTTTTCAAACATTCTACGTTGCTTGAATTTATGATTGCATATTCTCCTCCACAGTTTTTCTCTAAGGACTGAACAAATGCAAACTAATTAGAATTCTTATCAATTCTCTTAAACATAGCAAAAATAATAATTTAAGATAATGAGTGTTACCAGTAGAAGAAAAATTACATATTAGTAGAATATGCAACAGGGTGGTGTTTGAATAAATGAAAAAATGAACCGTGCATGTAATATAAGCTATAGCTAGTTTCATTTTTATAATTAATTCTTAAAAAATTAACTGTAAGAAATTAAAAAGTTAATCACACCTTGTAGAGCTCATCGGAAATTAATCCCATTCCATGAGCATATGGGATTTTAAAATTTATCAAATTTGGTCCATCTGTTAATGGGTTTCCAATCAGGTAACCCTGAAAATCAATTCACCGTCAATCTTTCATTCCATAGAAGAAGTAGTAATACATATCACAAAATTTAAGATTAAAAGTACTAAAAATATTAAAATCACAATTCAATCGGTCTAAACATCAATTTTTCGTTAAATTTATCAAAAACTATATATTTGAGACATGCCTATAACATAAGGATAAAAATGTAATTTTATTTTTAACATTAATAATTTTATTTATTATTTCAAAAAACCTTATAAAAAATCATACTTAAAAAATGTCCAACCACATTTTTGTTTTCTTCACCCGAAACGCATTATTCAATATAATCAATCCAAAACTTAAAAATAAAAGTTCAAAAATTGTTTTTTTCCCTCAAAAATCTTAATATATAACCAATATAACTAAAGACAGATAGAAAATATTAGTCGTAAAAGGAAAAAGCAAGAAGATCAAATATATCATTTTTTTTTTACTAATTCGATCTTACACATCTTCCTATATTACTTTCCTCTTATCTAGCTAATTTTTTTTTTTGTGTAGAAAATAAATTGAAGTTGGTATATTTTTTATTGATAGATTTTCAAAATGATAGAGAAAATTAAAGTTTAATATCCATTAAAATGGATGTAATATTTGTATCGTGATCAAAATAGATGGAGAATAATAGATAATTGGTATATTTAGTCATTTATATGATATCGTAAATGATGTGATGTGATGATATTGACTATTGATTTGTTAAGAGTCAATATAAATTTTGTTTTTAAAAATGAAATCATGACACTCAATTTATGATAATAACAAATGGGTGATTGGTAACCTTTTTGTTATTTGAAGACACTCAAAATATTAGATTTTTTATAATTAAAATTAGAAAGAAAATATTTCACAATAATTATATATTTTTTTTATGAACCTGGAGATTTAAGTATGGCGTCAGGCCTTGTTCATTTCCTGCGAGCATAGCCAAAAGGAAAAATTAAAAAAGAGAGTGGAGTTATTTTCAATAAAAAAAATAATAAAATTTTGACACGTGTGTATGCTTGAGTAATAGTGAGCACCGATACTCACTTTATGAACACCTTGGAGGGAAAAAAATTCTAAAGTTTCTTACAAGTTAGGATTCAGGTGATTACCATAGTTTATATTACCATAATCTAGGTTCATTATTAGAAGATAGTTTTTTTCTATATTAATTTAGTTCGTGTATTTGTATACCATTTGAGATTTGCAGGGTAAGGAAAGGGATAGTAATGCCAGAGTAAGAGTCCCCTGCGATGTAGAGCGGATTGGAATTGAACTTTGGATTACTAATCAACCACTGCAAGTGCAATTGAAAAGGCAAAGAAATCCGTTAGATAAACAATAAAATCGATTACAACAATGCATCAAAGCGGCCAAAGAGTTTGTAGCTGAAGGACGTATAAAGTCAAAACGGCTAGAACGGCCAGAGAGTTTGTGACTCAAGAACATATAAAATCAAAACACTGCAAGATAAATTATAATTTATATAACTAAAAAATTATTTTTGTCTTTAAATAATATTGAACACATATCACCACGTTTTACAAATAAAAATAAAAAAATAAAATAAACTACAGCCATGGTTGTACCAAGCTCTCTTTACTCGTGCCTCAATTAATGGTGTTTAATACCATTGTTGTTTAAAAAATTATGTAAACTAAATTTTTTTCAACTAATTTCACTTTCAATCTCCATGGTAAAAAAACATATACTCCTTGTTTTACCAATTTAAAAAATAAATATTTATTTACATTATATATATATAAATGAAGGTCATGCCCTATTGCCATGCAATAATTAAACCAAAAATTCCTTTGGAAAAATCATGAATGCTCTTAAAATTTGCATTTTTTTTTTTTTTTCATAAATTTAAATAACCTTTGAAAAATATCTCTAATTACATTAGAAATATTATTAAAGATAATGTCTGTCAATAACATGTTAACTTTCTTTCCATTATTGTGTATCTTACATATATATTTTTTAATTTTTAGCTAAATTACTTAAATACATTTTAAGAATAATAAAAATTATAAATTATTTATTTGTTGTGTTTGTTATCGTCATACAAAAATAAAAATCAAAATTAAGTAAAGAAATATATATATCGAATTAAAATTAAGACAAATCTTATAGCCACTTTTTTTTAAACAAAAATTTACACATTATTCTTTTTTGGATTAATCCTAATTTAGTGACTAAGTTTTGATCTTAACCTCTTAGTATGTGTGTATATAGCCAGTTGATTTTAAACTCAAGTTTTGACCTTTTTTAAATCATTTATTACCTTGCAATAATTGTGCATAAGTTTTCTAGCATCTCCCTTCAAACTCATTAAATTTATATATGTATTATAATATATATATATATATGATATTGTAATGCAAATTCATGGGATGCTTGAAAGCCAATGTAGGTGATCAAGCATCAAAGGTTGGATTAGGAGCATTGCATGATATCAAGTATGGAGAAAGAAGAGAAAGAAAACAGGGTTACAGAGCATCCAGGATCAATCCAAGTTTGGATGGATCGATCCCACTCCAAACGCAATCCGATCTTGGACTTTCTGTTAGAAAACTGATGCCCAAACATGAAGATGGATCGATCCCCCTCAAGATGGATCAATCTCGAGCGGTATTCGATCATGGACTTTCTGCGTAGTTTCTGCTGGAAAACTGATACCCAGACATGAAGACGGATCGATCCCCCTCTGTCCGGATCCATCTGTCCTTATGGACAATTTCTGTTTTTTCGGATAAATGACTCTTAAGAGCATGGACTTTGTAATAAGAAGCTAGGAATAGTTTGGGCATTATTGTAATTGAGCGAATATGCTATATAAACACATTTAAGAGTTCTTAGGGTTTCTAGGAGAGAAACTAAGAGAGGTTTTGTGTACTTAAACTTGAGAGAGGAAAAACTAGAAAAGAGAGGAAGAAGAAGAGAGGGCTTTTCACCATTGTGAGTTAGGAAAATTCTTGAGTGTTTCTTTGAGTGTTTTTCTTCCAAGAAAGTGTTTTTCTTCCAAGAAAGTGTTTCTCTTCAAGCATTTTCTCCATTGTACTTGTAATCTCCAACTTTGAAGCTAGTGAAACTCATCTCCATTGGAGAGGTGAAGTAGAGTAAAGTTATCACATTGGTTGGGTTGAACTACTATAATTTTGGTGTGTTATTTCATTTTGCTATTATTTATATTCCATTGCTTTTGATTAAATATTTAGGACTTGTGGTGATTGTTATTAGATTGATATTTTTCATGGTTGTTTACTTGAAAATTTCTATTATACTTGATTAAATTCAATAGTGCAATATTTAGGAATTTGAATTTACGCATAACAATATATATAAAAATAGGCAATTTCTCAATAATGCTAGGAAACATAATTTTATATATAATTATTCAATCTAAACATTTAAAATTAAGAAAGATAAAATAAAAAATAAATTAAATAATGAAATAAAAAATTATAAAATATTACTCCAAAAATTATATTACATTGCATTTTTTTTTTCACAATTAACAAGCAATTATTGGGATCTAGATCAAACATTTGTTTAAACAAATGCCACTAGAAACTCTCAAATAAAGTAATGTTTGTATAACAATAATTAGAATCATAAATGACATAATTTTAAGCATATTCAACTTTTGAGTTTGGATAATTTTATCTTACAACAGATGTAAGTAGTTGTGGATCGTTTCGGTGTCAAATTAAGCCAAATTGGTTTGACTTGTGGGTCAATTTGATCTAAATTATTTCAGGCCAAATGAGTTTGATTTGGGTCAATTAATGTCCACGAGTTAAAAGGGTGACCCATTGATCAATTTGACTTTTTTTTTTGTGTGTGTGTGTGTATGCGCCATTTTTTAAATGAAAATTAAATAACATATTTTTTAGCAAACAAAACTTTGTAAATCAAACTTATGACTTTAAATTAAGAAAATGAGTCATATCATTCCACCATTATGTGAGCTATATATAATTAAAAATATCAATCATATAATTATTTGAAACAATGCTAGTTAACAAAAATTAAATTAGGTCCCAAATTTTATTTTCATAAATCTTTTAATTTTCTTAATTCATAACTATATTAAAATTGTGCAAAATATAAAGATTTTTTTAAATATGTAATGAATCAAATGAATCTATGATCTTATATTTAAATTTACAATTGCGACATTCTAGAATACTTTTAATCTCAAATAGTATAAATTGCTAAATGTTAGAATTGATTAAGTGATCAAGGAAAAAAAAGGTACAAAAATGATGTCCTAACTGACTTGATTTTTGCCTCGAACTGTTTTATAATAAAATAAATAATATCACACCACATTTTTTACTCGATTCACCCCCACCCCAATTTAACCCAAACAAGTCAAGTACCTGCAAGGCCCCATCCCAATCAAAGTCCAAATGCCTCTCTAGATGTTGGATACATCCGATTAAACATAGATTACCGTTTGTTTCATCTTTTCTTTTCGCCCCAATATAACTCATTGTCTCCATTTGTTTCATCTTTTCTTTTCGCCCCAGTATAACTCATTGTCTCATTCACAGTAAAACTACAAAAGATCCTATCCTTAAAGAACGTGTTCATCATCTTTTAGTCGCTACGAATGACCCAAGGTACTTCATCAATCGAGCCAATATTTTCAATTTGCCACAACTTATTTTTAATTCAACTCATATGTTATTTTTATCAATTTGATCTCATTTGATTATCAAAGTTAAATCTTTTATAAGCATAATTGTCCTTTGCCATCAATTTTCATTTAAGTCAAATTAAACTCTATATAAACAACCATTGTTGAGGAAAAACACACCACAAATTCAAATATTGTTGCATCTTTTTGAGTTTTCAATGAAAAACTTTTTCCTCTTAATCTTTTAGTATTAGGCATCTTTTTAATTTAATTGTTCATGCATATTGTGTGATTATACTTGAATGATTCTTATGCCTAATTACTTTTGTTGATTTTGAGCTTTACATGATCGTTTTAGAGTTGTTAGTTGATTTAGATTTAATATTAAACTATTGTTGAATATGCTAATTAAGGTTTTTTATTGTTGAATCTATTTTAGGAAACATTTTGTACTTGAGCTATTTGTATTAACTTTTCAGATAACAAGGTTGACGTATTCAGTATTTTGTGCTACTCGAATTTATCGAAATTAACAGGTTTTATTGATCTCATAGGACTTGAGTAGATCAAAATATTCACTACTATAAATTAGGCTTTATAGGACGGTCATTGACCGATCTATAAGCTCCCGTCCCAAAGAAATGAAAAAATAGGACTACAAACCGCCTTATAAAAGATTCTTATAAGACGATCACTGACGACGATCACTGATTGTCCTATAAAATTCTTATAAAACAGTTAGTGACAGTCCTATACAAATCTTTTAGGACTGTTTTTCTTATAAGACGGTTAGTGACCGTTCTAAAAATATTTTTTTAAACTTTTTTTTGTTTTATTTGTCTAATATAGAAATCTACAAAATATTAATTTTATTCCAAAAACTCTATTCATAATAAATTTTATTTCAAAAATTTCATTCCAAAAGGAACACATAACACCATTCTTGTCTTAAAGTCAGCAACTCTGTTAATGTGTACAGATTCTTACTTAAGAACTACAATACAAATTATGTAAAATATTTTAAAACTAAATAATAGATAAATAATATTACACATTAACTTGAATATGCATAAATAGACCTAAAGGGGAAAGAGAGTTGTAAAACTGGAACATTTGGGCATAGGTGAGGGCAGCGCACCAAAAGGCCTGCAATAGAGGATAAAGTGCAGCAGTTGGACAGCGATTGTGGCCAATGGAAGGTTGAGGACGATGGATGGAAGGGTGGACAATTTTGCTCTCAGTATGTTTTTTCAACTATAAAATTGTGTAATTTAATCGAATAAGTTCAATCAAACAAAATTTGGAAAAAAAAAAACCTTATCTTGAACTATGATGTCATTTTATATACTATAGACATTGCTCAAAAAGAGAGTTGAGAATGTGAGAATAAATGAAAAAAAAATACAATTTTAAATGATGTCTACAAATTCAAGTGGAACAAACACCATAAGCAGATGAAACTCAGATGATATGCACGTGAAATATTTGGAATTGAATGATAATCATAGAGAAACATGTAATGAATTTTCAGATTAACTAGAGTAGTGGAATTCAAGATGAGAGTGCGAATATGACGATAATATAAAAAACACTTCTTATCTTCACAAAAAAAAAAATCATAAATTCAATTTTAATATTCAATCACATTTTATATCATATGCCTTTCAATTGTAATATTTAGTCGCAAACTACTACAAATTTATGAAACACATAAAGGAGCTCAACATTACAAGCAGTTCTAGTCACTGGAGAGAAAACAAAGGAAACACATCAATATTCAAAAGCTTCTTTAACATACACCGACGCACATATAACAGATGATTTACATTTCTACATCATTATCATATTATAATTTTGGATAAAATACAAAAAAAGACAAAAGGGGCAAAGAAAATCCCCAAATAAATTAATTTAAAATATAGGGAAAGGATTATGACCAGATAAGATCAGACAACCATGATGGCATCGGAAGAAGTCGAAGAAGCAATGGAGGCCTTGGGATCATGGGCAAGGTCATCTTGATCTGGGTTAAGATTAGAGTTGAGAGGGGCACGTAGATTGTTAAAAACGATAACGTTTTCGTCTAGATCGTAGTCGGATTGAGAGAGAGGTTGATAGATTTGCAACCTTTGTTGAGACAAGGCTTGCAAGCCATCTCAATGGCCAAAAAAACCTCTTAAGTTTATTGAATTCTTGAATGAAAAAAACTAAAAAAAGTCAAAACCCAACCTTGTGAGAAATATAAGCGACAAAAGAATCAATATGTTCGATACTCACCTCTTACTATTAGAAGAATGTGTAAAAATCAATCTGTCCTGCTAACACTCGAATCATTATCCTCCTATTTCTGAAAAACCCACATACATTGTACGTGAGAGCAAAAGAGGAGCTTCAACTCAGAGGAAACGTAGAAGAGGATTGAGGAATTGGGAATATAGAACGCATGAGATAGTACATCATAGATGTAGTTAGAGCGATATTGGTGGTGTAAGATGACAACACACGAGAGGTTTAAGCTTAGTACAAAAATGTTTTTGGAAACTTGTGTTGTGAATAAGCTAGAAACTAGTATTTTTTTTCATATACATATTCTTATAGAACAGCTAGTAGCCGTCTTATTTGTTGGTATATAAGATGGCTACTAATCGTCCTATAAGATTTTGTATGTAAATTCTTATAGGACGGCTAGTAACTTTCTTATATATCAACAAATAAGACGACTACTACCCGTCCTATAATAAATTTTTTCAAGAAGGCTATCAAATTTTGTCTAATTTTTTCCATTATAGCCGTCTTATTTTTCTTATAGGACGGCCACATATTTGAGACCATCTTATTTATTTCTCAATTTATATTAGAGGCTGTCCTATATTGCACATATTATAGTAGTGATTGGTCCAGATCCACACACTTAGCTTGTGGAGATTGTGAAAGAAGCAACAGCTCTCAAGTAAATTACACAGGGGACTTTATCTATGAAAGATAGTTTCAAATCTACCCTTATAATTGAACATTTGATTTTCATAGTTGAAAGTTAGGTGGTATGATAAATCGGTAGTTTTTCTCTTAGATCATTGGAGTGACCTAGGTTGTTTCCATCTAAAAATCTTGAGTGTTATTCATTATTTATGCATTTTATTTATACACGTGATTGCATGTCTGACAGTTGTGTTAGTTTACATAATTAAAATTTGTTAAAATTAAAAATAACCTACTCCTCTAAATTAATTAGATTTGTAACTAAAAACTTAAATTAAAAAACAAAGTTATTCATCAAGCTTATATTACAAATGCAGAAGTTGTTCTACAATCTCAATGCAATGATGAATTCAAACCTTTGTTACAACAAAGGAAACTGAATGTTCGAAATGAATGCATAGAGTTTGAAGATGCTCAGCATTATGTTCCACCCATTTGGCAATGCCTATCGAAAGGGTTCTTTAACATAAATTGTGATACTATTTGGAAATAAAGTAAATCTTATGTTAGCTTTGTTGTGTACAATTCACATAGTAGAATTATTAAAGATTGAACTTAAACCAAATTCTACCCAAATATATATATTACTAAATCTTATGCACTTCAAGCAGCATTCAATTATGTTAGAAGATAACTTCTTTTCATTTATATTGAGAGCGAAAAAAAATAATTATTGATGCATTATTATAAAAAAGAGAGTGGGATAGAGTACATGCACAATATCATATAAGTTAAATTATGAAGCGGAAATAATTGTATAGATATTATCAAAATAGGTAGAGAGGAGAATAAGAAAATTAAAGAGAGACATCTTATTCTCATTCATATTCATTCATATAAAATTGAAAGATTACACTGATATTTATAGCGATAATAAACTAGAATCCTAATCCTAATATAACTCTAAATAAGAGTCCTAAACTAATAAAAAATATTATAATAATTATCTAATATCTAATAGATAAATGAAACTATTTCAACACTCCCCCTCAAGCTGAATATAATTTATGTTCAGATTGGACAACATAAATAAAAATAAGCAAAACGTTGGCCGGTTGACCATTCTAGAAAACGACGACAGGTCGGTTGAACATTCTAGAAAACGCGGCTACGAAACCCTTGATGAAGCCCCTGATAATGAAACCCTTGATGATGAAGCCCTTAATGATAACACTGTGAATGAAACCCCTGATAATAACACTGATGATGAAGCCCTCACTAATGATGAACCCCCTGATAATAACACTGATGATGAAGCCCCTGATGATAACACTGATGATGAAGCCCCTGATGATAACACTGATGATGAAGCCCCAGACACAAAACTATACCATATAAGAAGTCAATGTGCTCAATTGTAGATGACTATAACAAAACTCCCCCTGTCGTCTACAATTGATGTCTGCTAGAAAGTACAACTAACACATATCCATAGAAAATAAATCCACCGAGCCTAATGGACCGTTCCTGGCCGATGTGGGACTCCTCAACACTCCCCCTCACATCGGCAGACACCGATGTTGGACACACCGCTGAGGGCGGCCATGTTAGGTACATCGCTGAACCCAAGAACCTGCTCTAATAGTGGAAGGACCGTCCCTGGCCGATGTGGGACTCCTCAACACTCCCCCTCACATCGGCAGACACCGATGTTGGACACACCGCTGAGGGCGGCCATGTTAGGCACATCGCTGAATCCAAGAACCTGCTCTAATAGCGGAAGGACCGTCCCTGGCCGATGTGGGACTCCTCAACACTCCCCCTCACATCGGCAGACACCGATGTTGGACACACCGCTGAGGGCGGCCATGTTAGGCACATCGCTGAACCCAGGAACGGGTTCTTTTTTTTTTTTTTTTTTATGCTGACTGGACTGTTGGCTTGCTGCTGATTGAACTATTGACTGGGCAAAAAGTTTGGCTGGATAGTGGGATAATTGGGCCTTGAGCTTCAATCAGTGAAATTAAGTGTGGGCTGATGGGTTTGGATGAGTGCAAATGGGCTAGGGTTTCATTTAATATGTGGGTTGGACTTGGGCTTGATAGGCTAGGGTTTTATGAGTGTGGGCTAATGGGTTTGGATTAGGGTTTTAAGGCTAAGGGCTAGGTTTTATGGAGGAAGAGAGCTGGTGATTGTGGCGGCAGATGTGCAGATAAGACAGAGCGGCGGCGGCGGTATGCAGAGGTTCGCGGAGGCAGAGGCGCGTGGGACAAGCGCGCGGAGGCAGAGGCGCGCGGAGGCAGATCTGTCGAGGCAGAGACAGGCGCAGGCGAGACAGATCTGGCGCAGAGGAGGACAGGCGCGGTGCGGAGGCTGACGGCGCGCTGGGCAGAGCGCAGACGGAGTGAGGTGCTGCTGATGTGGAGACACGGGCGCGGAAGGGCGCGGAGCGGCTGAAGACGCTGGGTCGCGTGACTGGGCTGTGGATCTGTGCTAGGTGCGGACGGCGCGCGGGGCAGAGGCTGTGAGCAGAGCAGGCGGCGCGGAAAGCAGAGGCAGGCGGATCTGAACTGACGGCGGCAGGCAGCATGCGGATGGAGCTGGTGTGGCGCGCGGAGCTGGAGTGGTGACTGGTGACTCGGCGTGGCAGGAGGCGCTGAGGGCGCGCGGAGCTGCTGGACGGACTGGAACGGTGTTGGACTGTTGCTGTTGGATGGTTGCTGGGCTGATGAAAACGGAGCTGCTGCGGCGGTGGATCTGCTGCTGTCGGTGCTGGGCTGATGTAGCTGGTGGCGACGGAGCTGGTATTTGATGGTTGTTTGACGGTGGTTGCTGGTTGTGGCACAGCGTGACTGAGGCGCTGCTGGTGTGGGTGCAGCGTGACTGAAGGCTGCGGCTTGGCTGGTGTCGCTGCTGGAGCGGGCTGCTGGAGGCGCTGAACATGGCAGCAGTGGAGTGGGAACGGCGGCGCTGATGTTTGAACTCAGATCTGGTACTATAATACCCTTTTTTTTTTTTAATGAAAATTGAAGAAAGATAAAAAACAAAGAATTTAGAAAAGTGTATATTAGTGCTTTGGATCGAATATTGTTCTGATACCAAGTTAAATTATGAAGCGGAAATAATTGTATAGATATTATCAAAATAGGTAGAGAGGAGAATAAGAAAATTAAAGAGAGACATCTTATTCTCATTCATATTCATTCATATAAAATTGAAAGATTACACTGATATTTATAGCGATAATAAACTAGAATCCTAATCCTAATATAACTCTAAATAAGAGTCCTAAACTAATAAAAAACATTATAATAATTATCTAATATCTAATAGATAAATGAAACTATTTCAACAATATATTTCACATGATCTCTACAAGTGGACTAAGAAAAAATAACAAAGCATCTCATAATTTAGTCAATTGGGCTTCTTTAGTTGAAATACAAAATGATATTCATATTTAAGAGTTTCCAACAAATGTTCTTGATCATTTTTCTCATAGCAATTATGAGTTGTTTTCTATTTAGAAAAAGAAAAAAGAAAAAAATTTACCTTACGGAGGAATTGATGAAGAAGGTTGACTTGTTCAACATCTCCAGTTTGATATGCTAATGATGTTTTGGCATAAGAAAAACCAGCACCAGCAGGGGAATCAACAAATATGATGTTGGCCACCTAAAACAATATTAAAACCTTTTATGATAATTTCTTTCTAACAATCAAATGATAATATTTGCCGCGGGAGATTTTAACAATTATTTTTAAGAAGATGCCACTCTCTACAAAGAGCGAGTAGTGAATAATTCTTTTAGTAATTAAATTGAAGGAAGAAAAAAAAAACTAGAAATTAAATCCATAATAATGAAAACCAAAAACATTATGATTTAAAATTCACCTTCGTCAAAGCAGTAGGATTTAAGCGCAACCTTGGTAGACTTCCATTGTACTCCTCACTCTTATATTGCACTGGACCTACAAAAGTTTTTGAGAAAAATTACCATAAATTTAGGTTTAAATAACATTAAATAACTTGATAATTAATAGGTATTAAAATAAATATCTAAAAAGTACCACTAAATAAATAAATACCAAAATATTAATATAACACAGTTCAACACGAATTAAAACAAATATAATTTAGTATCCTAAACCCTAAAACATTTTCACGAATATCATCCCCTAATTTAGTACCAAATCACACAGTTCAATGACACGAATTAAAACAAACATAATATTACTGACCTACTTCGAAGACACAGCCAGCCCAGCTAGAGCAACCAGGACCCCCACTTAGCCATAAAATCAATGGATCCTTCTTGGGATCGCTCTCCGATTCAACAAAGTAGTAGAAAAGCTGTACTTGTTCTGCTTCACCCACCCCCAAGTACCTAAAATCATATGCTTAATTTATATTAGTACTATAAACACTAGCAATAATTATTACAATAGATAATAAATAAAGATTGAAGGGCTTGTTAATTCGTCCCCGACTATTATACTTTAACACATAAGTTGTACATTAAAAGTTTAGGAATAAAGAAAGTTAATAAACAATAAATTTTTAATAAATAGTAAGAAAGTTTAGTAAATACCAGTTAAGTCAAGTTAATTTAATACTAGTTTGGAGATCCACGGCCATAAAAAAGTAATAAATAAATAAATAAATAAGGAGACGTTGTTTACCCAGTTTCGAGATGAAAAGGAAGAGGTCCTTGAAAACCAGGAAGAAATTCAACCCTTGAAACAGATACTGCTAAACGCGTTACTGGGCAACTCCATAGAAGAATGAGCGGAAGAAACAAGCATTGGAATTGAGGAGTGTTTGGCCTTCCCATTTGCCCCCCCGCTTACTCTTGTCACAGAACCACTAGACATGTGACACTATGACAGTGTATCACTTGGCTGGCTTTAATTGAACGTGGACGATATGATACCATGTTTTTTTCTTCTTCTTTATTTTATGACTTCTTTCATTTATTTTGAATAATTGAAGCACAAACTTACATGATCAATTTTTTCAATTTCATAAATATCTTTAATAATTAAGCAATATTAATTACAAAATAATTACTAAAAAATTTAAAATTTGATCATTTATTTTTATTTTTTATTTTTTCATTACAAATAAAATTAAAATGCTACAAAAAAATAAAAATAAAAATAAATTAATTAATTAAACTACTCAAACAAAAATAAATAGATACTCTGGACGTAAACAAAAATAAAAATTAATTAATTAATTAATTAATTGAAAAGCTACTGGCACACAAATTTATATATACATTTGTTGTGGGCTCATGATCTTCGGTCTTTTGCATTTTTTTTTTCTTTCTTTTTTTTATTAACAAAAGGGAAGAGATAATGTCATATTTGTTCGTTTTTTTTCCCCCAAATTACATTAAATGTAAATTTGAAAAATAATACAAAATAAAATTTATATTTATTATTTTTTAAATTTTGTATTTAATGTGTTATGTAACTATAAAAAAAAATTTTGTTTCAAAATTTAATATTTTGTATAACATCTCCTCCCTTAACAAAATTTTGACACCTCACTAAAAATTTTGTATTATTTTTTTATAAATTATATTTTTTATAAAAATTAAATCATTATTATATATTTTGTTAAATTGAGGACTATAAATAACTAAAATAATAATTTAATAATATAAATTAACATACATATTGTTTGTTAAATAAAATCACAATCTCAAAACAATCGATGTATTTATTTTGCTCAATACTGTAAAAAAAAAAAAAAAAATCAAAATTGTAGTAAAATTTAAAGCACATACTTCCAAATTGTTGGTCCCAATAAATGAAAAGGATAGGTGTGAAGACTAGAGAGATTGTGAACGGCCAGATCTTGCAAAATACCCCTTGTATTCTTGCGCAATGTGAACGGCCAGTTAGAACTGATTTGATTTTATTGCAAGTAGGTTGATATATTTGTCGATAATACCCCTTGCAATGCGAGGTTAAGAGAATTATCAGTGAGTTAGTAAGCATAAGCCTACATGGCATTTTTAATGAGGTGTCAAAATCTCGTTAATAAGACAGACGTAAAGGACAGAAAATTCGAGCCCATGTATGAGACGTAACGAAATTACTTTAAAAATAATTAATAAAATAGTTTATATATCATAATATAATTAATTTATATTAATTTTATAATTATTTTAACATCCCATATTTTTAATTTAATATTAAATTAAACACTAATATATCACAAAATTATAATACAAATTAATATATATATATAATATTATTTTTAAAATATAAAAGTTTGGTAATTTTTAAAAAATTACATAATTTATTATAATTAATACAAGTATAAATTTTAATAGAAAATGTTTATATATTATTGTTTATTTATTTATTTATAAATCTGAAATATACGTACCATTATAATATACTATATATAGAGTTTACCCCTTGATATTCACCCTTCAACAGTTACCTATTCACTTAAGTCTCGTTGTAAGATTGACAACTTTATTATTTTAAATTATAAATTAAAATTACAAAAAATATATTTTAACTTTTTCTATGAAAAAAAAACAATTTCTCACTGGGAGTGTTAATAGCGGTACTTTTCTTGCATGAAGTACAATAGCAGTGTACCCTCGTTCCACAATAATAATCACAAAAGTACCATTAAATCAATAAAATTCTATAAAGAAACGCAAACCAATCATTGGTTTTTTGGTTTTTGTAGGGGAAGAAAACTAACCGTTGATTTTTCTTAATTAATTAATGAAATGATATTGGTTTAAAAAATAAAACTAATCATTGGACTTTTTACAAAACAATTATACAGCCAAGTATACGATTTTTTTTTTTCCTACACCAATTAGTATATACTCAAATACCTACTATCTGTGTTGTTAAATTTTCTCCCCATGGATTCACATTTGGTTCTTTACCCAAACAAATGAAAAATTACCGTTGTATTTTTTTACCCAAAGATTAAAGAATGATTATTTTATAAATAATAATAAATAAATATTAGAAATGTAAGTCTACAAAAGTACTCATTTAAAATGAAATTGGTACCCAAATTAATAATTTTTTAAAGTTATTTAGCAGTGTTAATAGGTTCACCGATTATTAAAAATATTTTTTTATCAAATAAAAAGTATAACAATCACATGAAATCAATGAGTTTGAGTGAAGATATGTTTGTCATTTTAAGTCTCACTTTAACCCTGTCCTTAATAACAAAAATAAATAAATAAATCAGTCTAAACAAATAGAATAAATTCTTATAATTTTATTATTAGACTAATATTAATTAAATTTTTATTAATTTATAAAATAAGTTAAATTATAATCTAAATATATTTGAAGACTTATTTATTTTGATGGATTGGGGCACACCGTATGAGCATGGTCAATTACTAATGTAATGAATTTTGTGTGAGTAAAAGATTGATACAGAGATTAAGGTTTTGTAATTGAAAAAATCCTAATATTATTTTATAAATATTTAGATAGATTCTTACTTCATTTTAACTTAGAAAAACTGTTATGAGACTCTTTTCATTAGAGTTAGTTTTTGTAAGAAATGGTAAGGAAAAAACATAACAATATTGGTTTTCTCTATCAAATAATTTGTAACTTAAGTTAGATTTAATTTGATTAAAAAATAATCACGGTGTTAAATATACTTTTAAATATTGATTTATCTTTTATCATTTTCTACTATAAAAAAAAAAAAAAAAAATAGGATTTCAAAAAAGAAATAGTGTAAAGGATTAAAATTTCTAAAGGATTTTATACAAAAAAAATGGATGACTTGAGTAACCAACTTTCAAGTCATTTTGCATGCATCAAAAAGATATTTTAATCACTTTTTTTTTTTTTACAACAAATACGAATACATAAGTCACTCATTTATTAAAAAAGAATAATTTAATCACTTTATAAACATAACATAATAATTTATTATTAAAACTAGGGCCAAAATGATTAATATCATTTTTCATCTCTTATCACTTTTCCTCCCACAATTTCTCTCATTTATCATTATTTTTTTATAATTATATTACTATTATTTGGTCATTTGCTCTTTTTTCTTTTCCTAAAATTATGCGTAAGTATTACTTATTTTTTATTTTCTTATTAGATATTAAATGCACAATTACTGAAAATAGACCCTTAAAAAAATGACAGATTAGGAATAAATAACATTCTCAAGAATAATATATAGATTTTTTTCCTTCTAAAAAAAGAAATAATACCTAAGTTTTTAAAATGAAAAGGAAAAATAAATAATACATGCACTTTAGATACCGGCTACTTAAAATTTTGTATAGTAATAAAATTATAAAAAAAAAAAAAAAAAACAATAATAAATGAGAGAAGTGGTAGAAGAAAATGTGATAATAGATAAAAAAAAATAAAATAAAAAAACTAATATCAACTACATTATTACCATAATTTTAATAATAAAATATTATATTACTATTTTAATTCACCAACTATCTTATTTTTAAAAAGTAAGTACATATAATTTAAAAAAAAAAATAATGCAATTAAAGTATCTCAATAACATAAATAAAATAATTTTAAAGATATTTAATTCATGATTTTTGATTGGAAGAATTTGTAGTGCATTTGATTTTTCTACTTATTTTTATTTTTACTTGTTAAATATAAGATACATATATATTTTTAATAAAAAAATTAAATATTATTTTAAATTAATAGTTTTAAATTTGTTATATGTATTGAATATAAAAGTTAATAGTTGAGATTTAAAAATACAACGAGTAAAGAAAAAATAGAAAGAATATCCTAATCTTACCAGAACTTTGTATTGCTAGCAAGTAAATAATTTTGTATTATTTAGCATTATTGCTTTGCAATGAATGCGGGCATTCGTGGGTAGAAATGAAAGTATATTTTATTGATTGTGCTTTGTGCATTTTTATATTGCTTTGAATTAGTCAATGTCTAATTCCCAAATTCTTATTCTTATATTAGATGTTGGTAGTATCAGTGGTCCCGTTGTGTATTAGATGTTGGTAGTGACAGTGGTCCCTTTTGTGTAGTTCCTAAATTATTATTCTGATATTACAAGTTGGTAGTGTTGGCAAATATAAGTTTTATATATATATATATATATATAAAGTTACTGAATGTTAATAAAAAAAATTGATTTATATAATGCTTTTAACTAATGCTAGTGGTCGGTAGGAGTTAATTGTATGTATTCATTGAGTTATGTCTTTTTCTTTTTCTTTTTTAAGTAAAAAAAAATAATTGAATTATATCCTGAAACAAGGGTGGGGCTCTGAGCCTCTGACTCTTTGAGCATCTGACGGAAAGCATGGTCAACAAGCATCTTCATCTTATACGAAAGAAAGATAGGGATTAAATAAAATTAAATAAAAATTGCTTTTTATTATATATATATATATATACACACATGATAATTTAACCATTTTTTTTAATAAATGATCTAATAATTATATCATTAATTTTACATTTAATTACATATGATACAATGCTTAATGCATAGAATAATTTTAAAAAAAAATATTATGCGTTATAGTTAAGTCACCACTTGATGCATCTTATTGAAATCTATGTTGCATTTAATGCTTATTGTATATGAAAATATATATAAATTTGATTCAAAAATATGTATTTTGGTACTCAAGATAAGGTTTATGTGTGAATTTATAAAAATTTGGGTATTAAATTTTAGAATTGAAAAATTTAGGGTCCGATGTGTATAATTTTAAAATTTTGAAAACAAAATTATATAATTTAAAATTTTAGAAACTAAGCATAAATTTAATTAAAATTTATTAATTAATGAATAGTTTTTTAGGATTTTAGCCTTGTACATTTTCTTTTTAGAAAGCAACTTAAAACTCTAAAATAAATCAATCCTATCAGGGAGAATGGGTTAGTGAAAATGGAGTTGCTGAACTATATATGAGTTATGACATGCATGCTTCAAAGTAATGCAACTTAATAGTACGAGATATTGGCATTAGCTGTCGTGCGGTAAAAACTCTTATAACTGATGGAAATGAATATGAAACGATCCTTCATAAGTCCTCTGTTATGTACTTGTATATCATTTTTTCCTGCTTTGAGATGACCCTTTATTTTCATTATTTCTGGCTTGTATTCAAAATTCTGGGTCTGTAAAGGAAACAGTAATGAGACTTACAAGTCTTTATTTTGTTTCTACCATTTAATTTCTAAAAGTACTTTAGTAAACTTTACATGAACTCTTTTTCAATTAGCACAACTTTTAAACAATATTTGTTAGTTTAGTAATAAAAGTGAGTCTTAAAGGTGCGGGTTCAAGTTTTTCATGAGATTATATTTGTGATTGTTTTTGCTATACACTATTTGTAATAAGATCTACCAGATCAGAGCTTCATAGATATCTGTTCCATATAATCAACTCTGGATTGGATAAAAAATAGATCATTTTTGGATTGAGTCGGATCATGATCCATGTATAAGATCAACAGATTGGATCAAATTGAGACAGATCGATCTATAGATTTAGCCGAATCAGATCGATCTAAAACTAATTATTTTTAAAATTATAATTTTATTACTAAAAAAGTTACATATTCTAAAATTACTTTCCAAATTTTTATAATTATTTATTTCAAAAAATTTATAATATTATTATTTTATAATTTTAGATGATATCAAGTTAATAATGTTAATTTTTTGTTACAAAAGTATTTTTTTATTTATAGATTATAATATTAATGAAAAAGTTGAATATATATTAATTATAAATAAGTAATAAATATTTTTCAACAAATCTATAATTTTCTTTTATTTATATTTTTATTTATCAATTTAAAGTATGTAATATACCATATTAAATATTGTATTAGAAAAAATGAAAAAAAAAATAGAACAATTTGGATCAGATCATGAATATTCATATGATCCATGGATCAATAACGGATCTGATCCATATAATTCACGGATCAGAACAGATCAAATTAGACCAAATCTTCTAAACAACTGATCAAATCAAATCATCAGCGAATCGGATTGGATCCGATCCATTGCCATCCCTACTTAAGATGGTACTTACGTGAGTTTATCATGTTATATTATTGTAGTTAAATACTCTCAAAGCATGATATATTTTAAGAAAATGTGAATAATTGGTACTTGTTCACGGATACATAAATAGGAATTAAAAAAAAAATTCGCACAACACCAACTATTAGTGAACATATCAACCATTCTCTCAGAATTTCAAGACATTCATAGAGAAACTTCTCATTTAGGATAAACACCATTTATATTCCAAAAGAGAAGCATCATCAACAAAAGCGAGAGGGGCACCAACATCAAAAACTAGAAAG
Organism: Elaeagnus macrophylla; assembly: GCA_029378325.1. Taxonomy (NCBI): domain Eukaryota; kingdom Viridiplantae; phylum Streptophyta; class Magnoliopsida; order Rosales; family Elaeagnaceae; genus Elaeagnus; species Elaeagnus macrophylla. Next base: position 17,968,444 of record CM055642.1, read on the forward strand.
ACTTTTCTAGAAAAAATAAGCTTTCATCGAGATTCTCTTTAGCATTAAAGAGAAAACAGAATAAATCCAAGAAAACGAGATTCTCTTTAGCATAAAAGATAAAACACAAATCCAAATCTTTTGAACCAATTAATACACCTACCTTTGTCTACGAAAATCACAAAAATGGAGGCTAAGAAGAAACGACATGGGTGAAACAAGGGAAGAATGTGAAATGAAAAACAAAAGGGGAAAATCATCCACCAAAACAAAGTAAGATGTGCTATTATTCTACCTAAAAAAAAAAGTTGCCTGAGGATGAGGTAACTTTAGTGATAAAAAAAAAAAAAAAGATGAGGTAACTTTTGTACTCAATCTAGTGATAATAATTATAAAAAAAAAAAAGATAAGGTAACTTTTGTACTAAAATAATACAATGAGTTAAAGATGGTTTTAACTACTCAAAATAGGCCCTCGTATCTCATCCTAAAAAAAAAAAAAAATTGAATTAATGCAACTAGACGGCTATAAAGCCTTAGCAAAATTAAGTTATGAGTTACAAGTCTTTCAATCGTCCTACTACTCGTCCATCTTTGTATGTGAGTATTTTTTATTTTTTTTGTTTAAATGAGTATATGTATTGTTTTGAAAACCTTTATGATCATAATGTTCCTTAAAGGTATGTTATCAAATTTACACATCCTTAATAAGTATTATCAAACTTACATACCTAATCGGTAACTTTGTAATGAAAACCAACTAAAACACCCCATAACACACCTCTCTTAATCTTTTCCTTTACTTGTCCAAATGAACAAACTATAACAAATAAGTTTTACATCCATTGAATCCTAACCTATAGGGGTGTGCATTATTTTTCAAAAATCGACCAATCAATCTAAGTTCAAGACCAAACTAAGCCTATATTTTTGTTTTTAGAAGTTGATTTGTACAAATATGCCTAAAATTTATATAAACTGACTTAGTGAAGGAATTGAGTTCTGACCTTCGAAGAATCAAGAAGACAAGAGAGAGAAAGAGAGGAAAAGCTGTAAACAGTTATCACAAAGTTTGTTACTATTCATCATCTTCTTCGTGTGAATTACAACGCTTGCTTTTATAGCATAACTGAAAACAGTCCAAACTACTAACAGTTGGGACCACAGCTTCTAACAAACAATTGAATATATTATGGTGTAAACTCTACACTATAACAGCCATACACCCTAACTCTTATTAATAGAAAACAAACAATTGTTTAATCTAAGTATACTAAACTGCAAACTGGTGCAACACCACTCGAGCATATATTAACATCTTCCCTCAAGCTCAAGTCTCTGTGCAAGACAGTGAGCTTGGTTCTTAGATCAGAAAAACGAGCTGAGCTCATTGATTTGGTCATTATGTCTGCTGGTTGATCTTGAGTTGAAATATACTCAATACAAATGTCTCCATTTAAGACTCTTTCTCTAATAAAGTGAAAGTCTATTTCCACATGCTTGGTCCTAGAGTGAAGGACCGGGTGTTTAGCCAAAGCTCCAGCTCCCTGATTGTCACAAAACAAGATCGGTGCACTAGGAAGTTGTATATTCAGTTCATGTAGCAATTTCTTAAGCCACAGAATTTCTGAAACAGTTAAGGCTAAGGATCTAAATTCTGCTTCTGTGGATGACCTTGACACTACTCTATGTTTACCAGAACTCCAAGAAATTAAGAAATTTCCCAGAAAGATACACCATCCTCCAGTACTCCTTCTGTCATCTACACATGATGCCCAATCAGCATCCGCATATGCCATTATAGACAAAACTTCTGTCTTCTGCAACATAATTCCATGTCCAATGGTTCCTTTCAAGTACCTCAACAATCTTTTGACTGCAAGCCAATGGAGATCAGTGGGACACTGTAAAAACTGACATAGTTTATTGACAGAAAAGGCTATGTCTGGTCTAGTGAGTGTACAATACTGAAGTGCCCCCACAATTGATCTATAAGGTCCTGCATCAGCTAATGGTTGAACATCAAATTTCGAGAGGCTCTTCCCTGCAACAAGAGGAGTAGAAGCTGATTTAGCATCAGTCAATTGCACTTTATCTAGTAACTGTGCAATGTATTTCTGTTGACTCAAATGGAAGCTGGCTGCTCTCCTTGTAACTTCAATGCCTAGAAAGTAGTTTAGTTCACCCAAGTCTTTTAGTGCAAAAACATTATTCAGCTTGATTATCAATTTCTGTACATAGTTATCATCAGACCCAGTAACTAAAATGTCATCCACATAGATCAGAATCACCACAGTATATACTCCATCATCATAAACCATCATTGATGTGTCTGCTTGGGAGCTCTTAAAACCCCACGAATTCAAACAAGTGCTCAGTTTATTATACCAGGCTCTCGGAGCCTGTTTCAGGCCATATAAAGCCTTTTTCAGTCGACACACATACCCTGGACATTTTTGGTTCACAAATCCCTCAGGTTGATACATGTATACCTCTTCTTCTAGCTCTCCATTCAGGAAAGCATTATTTACATCAAGCTGTCTCACCTTCCAACCTTTAGACAACGCCATTGTAAGCACTACACGTATGGTAGTAGGCTTCACCACAGGGCTAAAGGTCTCATTATAGTCTATGCCTTCAGTTTGTAAAAAACCTTTAGCTACTAACCTGCCTTTGTACCTCTCCAACGTTCTATCCGGTTTAAGCTTTACTGCAAACACCCATTTGTTACTTATTATCTTCCCATGCTGAGGGGGTGGAACCAACTCCCATGTTTCATTTCTCATAAGAGCCTCAAACTCTTTCTTCATTGCTTCTATCCACTCATGATGTTTCCATGCTTCTTTCACAGTAGAAGGAATAGGTAGAATTGTATTGGCATACAAAGCATTTGGTTTGTAAATCCCAGTCTTGGCACGTGTTTGCATAGCATGAGTATTATCAGAAGATGGTGGTTTATGTACTTTTGATGATGGTACAACAGTAGAAGAAGATAGCTGGTGTGGTAAAGACATAGGAGGTAAAGAAATAGTAAGGTTTATGCCATCAGGATTAAAGACTCCTGCATGAGTATTAGAAGAAGGTAAATGGAAAACCTGATCATTGTCAAGAGATGGTGAAGAAGAAGAAGTATCATGTTCTGATATAGGTGTAATAGGATTAGAGGAAGGAAGAGAAGAGCAAGGAAACACAGGAGACTCAGTTTGATTTGAAGAAGAAGAAGTGGAAGTATGAGTTGAGATAGTACGTAATGTTTGAGATGAAGAAGAAGAATTGACAGGTACTGAAGTAGACACACAGTGTAAGGGTGTAACTCTTTCAGGAGATAGTTGAGTGGGCATAGAACATTTTCTCAGGTTTGAGTTATTCAGTACATTGTAGATAGTCTTAGTTTGACCACGTGACTGAGGTAACTGCACAAAGTGCACAGGTGATGGAGACTTGTCACAAGCTTGGGAAGACAAACTCTGAGGTTTTGCAGGCATACCAGAAACCAAGTAAGGAAATTCATCTTCGTTGAAAACAACATGAGGAGACACATACATCCTCTTTGTAACTGGATCCAGACAATTATAGCCTTTTTGATGTTCAGGATATCCCAAGAACACACAGGGAATTGATCTAATATCCAACTTGGAACTGGAATAGGGTCTTGTGTATGGATAGCACAAACAGCCAAACACCCTTAAAGAGTTATATTCAGGTTTGTGATGATATAACAACTCAAATGGTGATTTGTTAGCAAGTGTTCTAGACGGCAATCTATTGATTAAATACACTGCTGTTTTAAAACTGTAAACCCAGAATTCCAAAGGTAAGCCAGCTTTAATCAGCATTGACAATCCAGTCTCTACCACATGCCTATTCTTGCGTTCTACAACTCCATTCTGAGATGGAGTATATGGACATGTCACTCTCCTCTTATACCCCCCTTGAAACAAGTGCGGTTCCAATGCCTTAAACTCGGTACCACCATCACTTTGGAGTTGTTTGATCTTTTTGTTGAATTGTCTCTCTACTAAAGCCTCAAAGTGCAAGAAGATTTGAGCCACTTGGCTCTTATTATGCAATAAAAACAGCCATTGGTATCTAGTATGATCATCCACAAATAGAACAAAATAACGAACTCCATTATTAGCTATAACTGGGGAAGGTCCCCATACATCAACGTGCACAATGTCAAAAACTTCATTAGAGCGTTCATGAACATGAGAGAAAGGTAATCTATGAGACTTCCCTAGTTTACAAGCTCCACACCTGTCTGTTGTATCAAACTGAGAACAAGATTTATCTAACTCAAGTAAAACTTGTTTTAAAACAGAAAAATGGGGATGCCCCAGCCTATCATGCCACGTTAAGCTATTGAGAGTAGCCTTATTGCACTGAACATAAATATTTGAAGTACTAGGAGTAGAACTACATACAGTAGAGCCAAGTTTTCTAGATTTAGTACTGAGCAGCCCTTGAGTACCTTCATCAGGGAACTTGTAGAGACCATTATTCACTCCTCCTGTTAGTAGCACCTTCCCCTGACTCAGATCCTTTACAGAAAAAGAATTCGGGAAAAACTCCACTGAGACATGATTATCCATACACATTTGCCTTACAGAAATTAAATTCTTTGCTAGTTGAGGCACATGCAGCAGATGATTAAGTTTAAAAATCAAATTACCATTGCCAATATATCCTTGTCCTATATGAGAGATAGAAGTTGAATTACCATTACCTAGTAAGACAGCTTCATGTCCCAAATATGGAGCAGCTTGTGCTAGATTCGTGCTGTCTGAGGTGAGGTGATGACTAGCCCCTGAGTCCATGTACAAATTTGGATCATGATGTACTGCAGGTGTTGGTAATTCAGTATTATAAACTTGAGGCAACCAGTGTTGATTTGAAGAGGTCATATGAGTGTACTCAGGTAATTGATTGCTACAGCTTTGAGAAGGCACGTAAGGAACTCCAACAGAACCATAATAGGGTACAGAATAAGATGAATCATTAGTTGCATTTGGTACTGATGAAGATAGCACAGATGACAGTTGAGAGTGTAAGGGTAGTTGAGATGAAGTTTGGGGTTGTGGACTTGGTGTATTGTTAACAAACATCAGATGAGCATGTGGTGTTGTGAAAGACACATTCTGAGGTAAAGTAGGTCTGAAAGGCACAGTAGATCTAGGTAAGTGATTAGGCCATGGTTGGATTGGTTGTGCTGATTGATGACTTGAATAAGCAGGTTGTGAATAATGAGAAAATTGAGTATTTGGATCTGTGAAATTTGAGGATTGTGCATATCTGAATCTACACCTCTGAGCACTATGACCAATTTTCTTACATATTTGACAGGTTCCCTTATACTGACCTCTACCTCCAGTATTGTAACTGCTATTCGGTTGCTGTGAAAACTGTACAGAATTTGGAAATACTGGTTGTGTTGAACAGGCATTAGACATAGGTGTAGAGAGATTATTGATACCTGAATATGTTGTAGGAGTTTTTGGCTTTGAATCTTGTAACATATTTGGAATCTGAGATTGATACATATTAGGCAAAGAAGTTTCAGATCTGTTATGTGTAAGATTTGCCTGCACCAGTTGCATATCAACTGGATTCATTCGTATAACTTGTCTTTCATAAGCTCTCATCATAGAAAAAACCTCATCCAAGCTAGGCATCTTCTTCTTATTTGTTACCTTCGTTATCAGACGAAGATAAGTAGTAGAATTAAGTCCTCCCATTAGATATATGATCTGTTCACGAAACGAGACATTATCTCCTGTTGCTGATATTAAATCAAACAATTCTTTAGCCTTCTCAATGTACTCATCCATCAGCTGATTATCCTTCCTCATGGTTTGTAGTCTCCACCTAAGTTCCATGAGATTAGAATTTGAGTTGTCTTGGAAGTTCCTAGCCAAAGCTGACCAGTAAGCATGTGCACTAGAGTTTCCATACAAAAATTTGAGTTTAGTAGGAGACACAGAATTGTAGATCCAATTCATCACGATCTTATCCTTGCGATCCCAAACCTCAAACTCTGGATTATCTCGTAATACTTCAACCTTTCCAGACTCACCAGACATATCATTCACCACTTTCTTAATTTGTTTCGCAGGTACTGGCTCAGTACCTTCAAGAAAGCCTTGCAAACCATACACAACAGCAACATGTTTAATCTGTTCTTTCCATATCAGAAAATTCATATCATCTAGTTTTACTGAGAAGTTAGGATTGATAGGTATACTCGCCAATGGACATGACAAAATAGCAGATATTTTACTTGACATAGACGATGATTCCTCATGAGCAGTAGTAGAAGTTGGTGATTGAGCCATAGTAGCTCTAATACCATGAAGGAATTGAGTTCTGACCTTCGAAGAATCAAGAAGACAAGAGAGAGAAAGAGAGGAAAAGCTGTAAACAGTTATCACAAAGTTTGTTACTATTCATCATCTTCTTCGTGTGAATTACAACGCTTGCTTTTATAGCATAACTGAAAACAGTCCAAACTACTAACAGATTGGGACCACAGCTTCTAACAAACAATTGAATATATTATGGTGTAAACTCTACACTATAACAGCCATACACCCTAACTCTTATTAATAGAAAACAAACAATTGTTTAATCTAAGTATACTAAACTGCAAACTGGTGCAACACCACTCGAGCATATATTAACACTTAGTAAGTGAGGTATTAGCATAATAATTTGGAATTTATGTCATTAAAGACAATGATCGATCAGCTAATTATGTACACAAGTGAGGTATTAATATATGTCCATAGATTTTTATATCTCAATTATTTAACTAATTTTATTCTTATCACATGAAAAAAAAATGTTTATCGATCACATTATAAGAAAATATATTTAGACTATTTATAAAACATATGTTTAGAGCATTTCTAAAAATGTTCTATAACTCTATTTTAATACAATTTTTATATTAAAATTTAAAATTGTTTTAAAGAGGCTCTATATTTATGCACTCAAATAACTCAATGAATAATATCGCGTTATACATAGCACGACATTGTTCACGGGATTTTTTTTTTAAATTTCTTTCAAATATATTTTTAGTATAATATTTAGTGTAGCGAAATGGGGATGAAAAAAAGATAGTGCAATTTTTGCCTTATTTTAATTCAAAGGTTGCTATAAAAGAATATATATATATCCTTTTGGGTGCTAAAAAATAACACAAAACAAAAGAATATATATATTATTTTTTAAATTTTGTATTTAATATGATGTAAAATCTACAAAAAGAGATGTAACAATCTCTTTAAAAAAAATAGTTACACTATAATAAAATTTTGCGTTAAAGATGATTTTTTTTACGGGATATTAGAGATGCTTTTTATTAGGGGTGGCAATTCGGATCATTCGGGTCATGTTTAAGTTGACCTAATTTTAACTTGATTCGAACCCGACTTGATTTCAAAACAGGATATTTCAAGTTGACCGTTTTTTATTCAAAATTAATATGGTTCGGGTTCAAATCAAATTTTATTTTTTATGTCATCGAAAATTTTCACCCCTAATGATGAATATTTGCCTTTAGTCGTATTAAACTATTAGAAATTTATAGTTCATAGAAGTTCTATGAGTTATGACTAGTGAGTGAGTGTGTAATAGATAGTTGGTGTTAATTTTTTTTTTAAGAATAGGTTCATTGGGTCAACCCTGACCTGACCCATTTTTTTTCGTGTTGTTTTAAGTTGATCTGTTTTTGACCCAAAATTAAAACGATTCAAATTCAAATTAAATTTTTCGTATAATATTTTTAAATAATGAAATGAAAAGTTATAATAGAGTAATAATAAAAAATATTACTCCAAAAATTATATTACATTGCTTTTTTTTTTTTTTCACAATTAACATGCAATTATTGGAATTAGATCAAACATTTGTTTAAACAAATGCCCCCAGAAACTCTCAAATAAAGTCATGTTTATATAACAGTAATTAGAATCATAAATGACATAATTTTAAGCATATTTAACTCTTGAGTTTAGATAATTTTATCTTACAATAGATGTAAGTAGCTGTGGATCGTTTGGGGGTCAAAATTAAAACCAAATTGGTTTGACTTGTGGGTCAATTCGATCTAAATTAGTTTAGGCCAAATGAATTTGATTTGGGTCCATTAATTTCCGCAAGTTAAAAGCGTGACCCATTGACCAATTTGACTTTTGTGTGTGTAAATAAAACTTATGGCTTTAAATTAAGAAAATGAGTCATCATTCCACCACTATGTGAGCCATATATAATTAAAAATATCAATCGTATAATTATTTGAATTAATGCTAGTTAACAAAAATTAAATTAGTTCTCAAATTTTATTTTCTTAAATCTTTCAATTTCTTAATTCATAACTATATTAAAATTGTGCAAAATATAAGGATTCCTTTAAATATGTAATGAATCAAATGAATTTATGATCTTATATTTAAATTCACAATTGCAACATGCTAGAATACTTTTAATCACAAATGGTGGAAGTTGCTAAATGTTAGAATTGATTAAGTGATCAAGCAATAAAAAAGGAAAAAAAAAAAGGTACACAAATGATGTTCTAATTGACTTGATTTTTGCCTTGAACTGTTTTATAATAAAATAAATAATATCAGACCACATTTTTAACTCAATTCACCCCCCCACCCCAATCTAACCCAAACAAGTCAGATACCCGCAAGGCCCCATCCCATCAGAGTCCAAATGCCTCTCAAGATGTTAGATACATCCGATTAAACATATGTTACCATTTGTTTCATCTTTTCTTTTCGCTCCAGTATAACTCATTGTCTCATTCACATTAAAACTAAAAAAGATCCAATATTTATAGAAAGTGTTCATCATCTTTTAGTTGCTACGAATGACCCAAGGTACTTTATCAATCGAGCCAATATTTTCAATTTGCCACAACTTGTTTTTAATTTAGCTCATATGTTATTTTTATCAATTTGATCTCATTTGATTATCAAAGTTGAATCTTTTATAAGTATAATTGCCCTTTGCCATCAATTTTTATTTAAGTCAAATTAAACTCTATATAAACAACACTTATTGAGGAACAACACAGCACAAATTCAAATATTGTTGTATCTTTTTGAGTTTTCAATGAAAAACTTTTTCCTCTTAATCTTTTAGTATTAGGCATCTTTTTAATTTAATTGTTCGTGCATATTGTGTGGTTATACTTCAATGATTCTTATGCCTAATTACTTTTGTTGATTTTGAGCTTTACATGATCGTTTTAGATTTGTTAGTTGATTTAGATTTAATATTAAACTGCTGTTGAATATGCTAATTAAGGTTTTTCATTCTAGAATCTGTTCTAGGAAACATTTTGTACTTGAACTATTTGTGTTAACTTTTCAGATAATAAGGTTGACGTATTCAGTATTTCGTTTGACTCAAATTTATCGAAATTAACATGATTTATTGATCTCGTAGGACTTGAGTAGATTGAAATATTCACTACTATAAATGAGGCTTTATAAGACGCTCACTGACCGTCCTATACGCTCTTGTCTTAAAAGAAATGAAAAAATAGGATGACTACAAACCGCCTTCTAAAAAATTCTTATAAGGCTGTCACTGACCATCTTAAAAGATTTTTATAGGACGGTCACTGACGACAATCACTGATCGTCCTATAAAATTCTTATGAAATAGTCAGTGACAGTCCTATAAAAATATTTTAGGACGTTTTTCTTATAAGACAGTTAGTGTAGTGACCGTTCTAAAAATGTTTTATTTGTCTAATATAGAAATCTACAAAATATTAATTTCATTCCAGAAACTCTATTCATAATAAATTTTATTCCAAAAACTCCATAAATTTCATTCCAAAAGAAACACATACACCATTCTTGTCTTAAAGTTAGCAACTCTGTTAGTGTGTATAGATTCTTACTTGATAACTACAATGCAAGATATATAAAATATTTTAAAGCTAAATAATAGATAAATAATATTACACATTAACTTGAATATGCATAAATAAAGGGGAAAGAGAGTTGTAAAACTAGAGCATTTGGGCATGGGCGAAGGTAGCAGTTGAGCAGCGCACCAAAATGCCTGTAATAGAGGATAAGGTGCAGTAGTTGGGCAGCTACCGTGGCCAATGGAAGGTTGAGGACGGTGGATGGAAGGGTGGACAATTTTGCTCTTAGTATATTTTTTCAACTATAAAATTGTGTAATTTAATCGAATAAGTTCAATCAAACAAAATATGGGAAAAAAAAACACCTTATCTTGAACTATGATGTCATTTCATATACTATTAACATTGCTCAAAAAGAGAGTTAAGAATGTGAGAATAAATGAAAAAAAAATACAATTTTAAATGATGTCTACAAATTCATGTGGAACAAACACCATAAGCACATGAAACTCAGATGATATGCACGTGAAATATTTGGAATTGAATGATAATCATAGAGAAACATGTAATGTATTTTCAGATTAACTAGAGTAGTGGAATTCAAGATGATAGTGCGAATATGACGATAATATAAAAAGCACTTCTTATCTTCACAAAAAAAATCATAAATTCAATTTTAATATTCAATCACATTTTATATCATGTGCCTTTCAATTGTAATATTCTGTCGCAAACTACTACAAATTTATGAAGCACATAAAGGAGCTCAACATTACGGCAGTTCTAGTCACCGGAGAGAAAACAAAGGAAACACATCAACATTCAAAAGCTACTTTAACATACACCGACGCACATATAACAGATGATCAACATTTCTACATTATTATCATATTATAAATTTGGATAAAATACAAAAAAAGACAAAACGGCCAAAGAAAATCCCCAAATAAATTAATTTAAAAAATAGGGAAAGGATTATGACCAGATAAAATCCACCAGATCGAAACTCCATGGATATCTGTTCCATATGATCAACTCTGGATCGAATAAAAAATAGATCATTTTTAGATTGAGTCGGATCATGATCCACGTATAAGATCAACAGATTGGATCAAATTGAGATAGATCGATCCATGAATTTAGCCAAATCTAATCGATATAAAACTAATTATTTTTAAAATTCTAATTTTAGTAATAAAAAGTTACACATTCTAAAATTACTTTCCAAATTTTTATAATTATTTATTTAGAAAAATTTATAATATTATTCTTTTATAATTTTAGATGATATCAAGTTAATAATGTTAATTTTTTGTTACAAAAGTTTTTTTTTTATAAATTATAATATTAATGAAAAAGTTGAATATATATTAATTATAAATAAGTAATAAATTATTTTCAACAAATCTATAATTTTCTTTTATTTATCAATTTAAAGTATGTAATATACTATATTAAATAATGTATTAGAAAAAAATGAAAAAAAATTTGGAACAATTCGGATTGGATCATGAATATTATATGATCCATAGATCAATAATGGATCTGATCCATATGATTCACAGATCAGATTAGATTAAATCTTTTAAACAACGAATCAAATTGGATCATCAGGGAATCATATCGAATTCGATCCATTGCCATCCTACTTAAGACGGTACTTACGTGTGTTTATCTTGTTATATTATTGTATTTAAATGCTCTCAAAGCATGATATATTTCACGAAAATGTGAATAATTGGTACTTGTTCATAGATACATAAACAGGAATTAAAACAAAAAAATTACACAACACCAACCATTAGTGAACATATCAATCATTCTCTCAAAATTTCAAGACATTCATAGAGAAACTTATCATTTAGGATAAACACCATTTATATTCCAAGAGAGAAGCACCATCAACAAAAGCTAGAGGGGCACCAACATCAAAAACTAGGGAGACTTTTCTAGAAAAAATAAGCTTTCATCGAGATTCTCTTTAGCATAAAAGAGAAAACATAATAAATTCAAGAGATTGAGATTCTCTTTAGCATAAAAGAGAAAACACAAATCCAAATCTTTTGAACCAATTAATACACGTACCTTTGTCTACGAAAATCACAAAAATGGAGGCTAAGAAGAAACGACATGGGATAAATAAGGGAAGAATGTGAAATGAAAAACAAAAGGGGAAAATCATCCACCAAAACAAAGTAAGATATGCTATTATTCTACCTAAATAAAAAATAAAATAAAATAAAAAATTTGCCTGAGGATGAGGTAACTTTTGTTAGACTAATAAAAGTTTGTTACAAAGCTGTTATGCCATGTCACTCAAGCTATTGAGTTAGTTAGACTCACGTGGTTGTGTATTTATGTTGTATATATATGCAGTGCTAGCATACAAAACAAATATACATGAAATAATGAAAATACTCTTGCTAAACTTCTTCTTCTTTCTTTGCATTTCTGTTTCCTCTCTTCCTTACTTCTATTAACTTTGTCATGGTATCAGAGCTCCTACAATGGCTTCCAAATCTTCTTCCGCTGTTCACGCCACACAAACTGCAGATGCAAATGTTGAAGCTCCTTTATCAGCTACTCAACAATCGCAACAACATACAAGTACTTTAATCACATCAGTTCTACCTACATACCCGATCAATCCAAATTTTTCAGTTAAGCTGGATGAAACAAATTACTTAATATGGCAAGAACAACTAAGACAAGTTATTGCTGTCTATGGATTACACTCGCTGATTGATGATTCATTTGTGATACCTTCAAAATTTCTCAAGAAAAGCATTGCAACAACAAATCAAGATGGTGTTGTTACAATTCAAGAAGTGTTCGAAGAAAGTGCAGCATACTCACTATGGTATAGACAGGATAATGCAGTAAAGAATTGGATCTATTCTTCTGTGTCTACTGGTTTCTTGAAGTTTCTGATCGGCAAGTCTACTGCTCTTGAATACTGGAAGGCTCTTGCAAAATCCTTCAAGGATGATTCACAGTCAAGATTGATGGATCTTCGATGGCATTTACAGACTCTTCGAAAAGGCACTTTGTCGATGGAACAATACATTAATAAATCCAAAGATCTCATTGATCATCTCTTGGCAGCTGGTGATACTTTGAGTAATAGAGAGCAAATGCTCTATGTTCTTGGAGGATTGGATAGTAATTACACCTCCTTGGTAACTAATATCACTAATAAGAAACGAATTTTGTCTCTGGATGAACTTTACACAAAGATACGTATGAATGAGTCTCAAAGAGAAAGGATGAATATGCCTAATCCAGTACTTGTTCAAGCCAATTATGTTCATACTACTACAAACAAGTCAAAGCATGCAAACAAGTATGAGGTTCCTTTCTCTTCCAATCAACGATCGTCTAATCAGTATTCTAATCAAGACAGAAACAAGAACTCAAGTTATGAAAGCATACAATGTCAGATTTGTAAAAAATTGGGACATACTGCTGCTAGATGTTTTTTCAGATACTCACAGTCTAAGAACAGTATGCCTTACAAGCCTAAGGATTCATATCCTCAAGCTCATTTATCTCAGACTCAGGAACCACAAAATATTGGCGCAAGTCTTCCATGTGTATTGCCAGATCTTCAAAACTCACCTCAAGCTTTAGTTACCTCTGCAATTACTCAACCTGCATTAACAGATCCTCAAACTTGGTTTATGGACACTGGAGCCACACATCATTTAACTTCTGATGTTTCAGTCCTTCAAGATGCAATTCCTTACAAAGGTGATGCTTCAGTGATGCTAGGTAATGGTTCTACTATTCCTATCACTCATTCTAGTAGTGCTCTTTTACCTAGTATTTCTCAGCAACTTAAATTAAGGAATTTGTTGTGTGTTCCTCAACTGGAAAAGAATCTGATTTCTGTGAAACAATTATGCCATGATAATAATGTTTGTGTTGAGTTCTTTCCCACTGGTTTTCTTGTGAAGGATCTACCTACTAGGGTTACTATTTTGAAAGGGGACACTAAAGATGGTCTATATAGAATTCCTTCTGCAGAGTCTAAAGCAAAGGTGTTATGTAACAAGGTTGAGGTAAGTGGAGAGCTGTGGCATGATCGGCTTGGTCATCCTCATGCTTCCATTGTAAACAATGTTCTTTCCAGTATGAATAAGACTGTTAAGTCAAATAGTTTGCCTGAATTGTGCACTGCATGTCAATTAGGAAAATCTCACCGATTGCCTTTATCTCATGTCCATGTTAGGGCTGAGAAACCTTTTGATATTGTACATGTAGACTTGTGGGGACCATCACCTGTTGTCTCTGTGAATAATATGAAATACTTCCTTTTGTTTGTTGATGATTGTTCAAGATACCAATGGATTTATGTTCTTTCGAATAAAACACAAGCTTCTCAAGTGTTTTTCCATTTTGAAGCAATGGTGGAGAGACAATTTAAAACCAAAATAAAACAGTTACATAGTGATCATGGAACCGAGTTGCAAGCAATTGAAAGTCATTTATTTCAGAATGGATATCTTAGACGACTGTCTTGTCCTTATACTCCTTCTCAAAATGGTGTTGTTGAGAGGAAGAATCGCCATGTTGTTGAGACTGGACTCTCTTTATTAATGAGAGCTGGAGTTCCAATGACATACTGGGAATATAGTTTCAAAACTGCCTTATACCTTCTTAACCGACTACCCACAGTAACACTTAATTCATGTAGTCCCTATGAGTTGCTGTTTCACACTAAGCCTGACTACTCACCTCTTAAAACATTTGGTTGTTTGTGTTTTCCTTTTCTCAGACCTTATACTCACACAAAACTGGAACCTCGCTCATTACCGTGTGTTTTTCTGGGCTATGTAACTCAACACAAAGGTTTCTGGTGCTTAGAACCAGTGTCCAAACGAATTTATATTTCTCCTCATGTTAGGTTCAATGAGACTGTGTTTCCATTTTTGCAACACGTTCGCCAGTTGTCCCTCTTTCACAGCCTCCTCCATCTAATCCATCACCTATGTTTGTAACTATTCCTACAGGCAATACTACCAAGCAAATATTTAATGCTTTTCCTGCATTAGATGTTGACCTCTCAAACCAACGGTCACCTGTTCCACTGTCTGCCTCTTCTGACACTAGTCCTTCTAATCAGTCCTCTTCTCAAATGCCTAGTCTCTCTCCTCATATGCCCGTTGTAAGTTCAGAACCTTTGTCTTCTGTGCCTACCATTTCAAACCAATGGGTATCTGCTACACCATCACCTCATCTAGCTGTTGCTCAGTCACCTACTGTGCCAGTTCCTCAGTCATCTCATATACCTGTTGGTCAAACGGCTCATTTTTGTATTGATCAAACTCCATCTCCCATACTCAGTACTCAGTCACTATCTTCTTTTTCGTCTACTCCTGATGCTGCCTTGGGCAGTGATATGTCTTTATTGCCTTCTACTACTATGATGCCTTTCTTGGCTGATCAGACTGTATCTACCTCTTTGCCTGATACTTCTGCTAATGTCCTTTTTAATCCCAATGGTATTCAACTCACAGTTGATTTACCTTCTCTTACATCTACAATTCATCGACCTCCTTCACCCACTAACACTCATCGTATGCTTACAAGGGCAAAGCTTGGTGTGTACAAACCCAAAGTTAACATGGCTGTCACAGTTTTACCTGAACCATCTTCAGTCAAGGAGGCTCTTCAGACAGATGAGTGGTATCGTGCAATGCAGAGTGAATATCATTCCCTTCTTAGTAATGGTACCTGGGATCTGGTCACACCTCCTGCAAGTTGTAAGATAATTGGTCACAAGTGGGTGTTTAGAACCAAGCTAAAGGCTGATCGTTCACTCGATAAGTACAAGGCTCGAGTTGTGGCTAAGGGATTTCAGCAAACAGAAGGTGTAGATTATACAGAAACTTTCAGTCCAGTTGTCAAACCCACTACAATACGGATTGTGCTCAGTTTGTCTCTTGCTCAGGGATGGTGTGTTCGTCAATTGGATGTCAATACAGCCTTCTTGAATGGTGATCTTCAGGAAGAAGTCTACATGTCCCAACCTGAAGGTTTTGTCAGTCCTCAATATCCCAGTTTTGTTTGCAAGCTAAAAAAATCGATCTATGGACTTAAGCAAGCTCCTAGAGCTTGGTATCTTAAGCTGAGTGGCTGCTTACTTCAGTGGGGTTTTTCTAGCTCCAATGCTGATGCTTCCATGATGATATATAATCAAAATGGCATCTTTACAGTTCTATTAATATATGTTGATGATATTCTTGTGACAGGAAACAATGAATCCTTCATTGCTGAGTTGGTTGCTAAACTTAATTCAGTATTATCTCTTAAGGATCTTGGTGTTTTGAGTTTTTTCTTGGGAGTTGAAGTTACTCATACGGCTGATGGCTTGCACTTGAGTCAGTCCAAGTATATTAAAGACCTTTTGGATAAAGTTCAGCTGAATGAAACAAAGGCTATCTCTACACCTATGGTTGCAGGTCAACAACTTTCTCAAGCTTCAGGTGATCCACTGCCCAATCCATCTATTTTTAAGACTGTGGTAGGAGCATTACAGTATTGCACTCTTACCAGACCTGAGATAAGCTTCTCTGTAAATAAACTATGCCAATTTCTTCAACAGCCAACATCAACCCATTGGATTGCTGCAAAGAGACTTCTTCGATATCTCAAGGGTTCTACTGATTATGGTCTAATGTTACACAAGTCACTCAGCTTGAGCTTAACAGCATACATTGATGCAGACTGGGCATCAAGCAGTGATGATCGCCGTTCCACTGGTGGTTACTGCATTTACCTAGGTCACTCCTTGGTCTCTTGGCATTCTGGGAAGCAAAGAGTCGTGTCTCGCTCTTCAACTGAAGCTGAGTTTCGAGCACTATCCAATGCAGTCTGTGAACTCATATGGATACAGAAAGTTTTGACAGAACTGAAGGTGGTGCTGCATGCAGTTCCAGTTCTCTACTGTGATAATGTAGGAACTGGATACATTGCTAAACATCCTGTTTTTCATGCTAGAACAAAACATATCGAAATTGATTTCCATTTTGTTCTTGAGAAATTGTTGGCTGGAACACTTCAAGTTGAATTCACACCCTCTCAAGAGCAGATAGCAGATGTGATGACAAAGGCCTTAGCTAGGTCAAGATTTGATGAATTAAGAACCAAGCTAACAGTTCTTCCAAGACCTGTAGCGTGTGGGAGGATGTTAGACTAATAAAAGTTTGTTACAAAGCTGTTATGCCATGTCACTCAAGCTATTGAGTTAGTTAGACTCACGTGGTTGTGTATTTGTGTTGTATATATATATGCAGTGCTAGCATACAAAACAAATATACATGAAATAATGAAAATACTCTTGCTAAACTTCTTCTTCTTTCTTTGCATTTCTGTTTCCTCTCTTCCTTACTTCTATTAACTTTGTCAACTTTAGTGATAAAAAAAAAAAAAGATGAGGTAACTTTTGTACTCAATCTAGTGATAAAAAAAAAAGAAAAGAAGATAAGGTAACTTTTGTACTAAAATAATACAATGAGTTGAAGATGGTTTTAACTACTCAAAATAGGCCCTCGTATCTCATCGTAAAAAAAAAAAAATTTGAATTAGTGCAAGTAGATGGCTATAAAGCCTAAGCAAAATTAAGTTATGAGTTACAAGTTTTTCAATCGTCCTACTACTCATCCATGTTTGTATGTGTGTATTTTTTTTAAAATAAGTATGTGTATTGTTTTGAAAACCTTTATGATCATAATGTTCCTTAAAGGAATGTTATTAAATTTACACATCCTTAATAAGTATTATCAAACTTACATACCTAATCAGTAACTTCGTAATGAAAACCAACTAAAATACCCCATCACACCTCTCCTATAATATGCAGTGTTTTCTATTCTATTCTAATCGTAAACCAAACACAGTAATATTGATTACTTCTTTGATTTCAGTAATCAAATCAAACACTATAATAATAATAATAATGTTTCATTTTTCATTCAATTTTATTATTATTACTATGTTCATTACTTTTTTTATAAAAAAATGACTAAAGAGGTTGGTGGCCTAGCCATCTCTGAAACATAATATAACATTCTTCTGGCTTAGATTCGTGAGCTATATGTCCTCCTCCCTGCAAAAACATAAACGACCAAAAGCTTCAGTACTCGATTTTTTAAAATTCTAAAAATGTAATCAAACTTGCAATTAAAAATATAATTTGTAATTTATGTCATTAAAGACAATGATCAATCAACTAATTATGTACACAAGTGAGGTACTAATATATGTTCACAAATTTTTATATCTCAATTATTTAACTAATTTTATTTTTATCACATAAAAAAAAATGTTTATCGATCACATTATAAGAAAGTATATTTAGAGTATTTATAAAACATATGTTTAGAGCATTTCTAAAAATGTTCTATAACTCTATTTTAATACAATTTTTATATTAAAATTTAGAATTGTTCTAAAAAGGCTCTATATTTCTGCACTCAAATAACTTAATGAACAATATCGCGTTATACATAGCACGACATTGTTCATGAGATTTTTTTTTTTTTTTTTTTTTAAAATTTTCTTTCAAATATATTTTTAGTATAATATTTAGTGTAGCAAAATGGGGATGAAAAAAATATTGTGCAATTTTTGCATTATTTTAGTTCAAAAGTTACAATAAAAGAATATTTTAAAGAACATAATTTTAATGTAATATTTAGCATAATATATTGAAGATAAAAAAGATGGGAATATATATATATATATATATATATATATATATATATATATATATATATATATATATATATATATAACAATATATATATTATTTTTAAAATTTTGTATTTAATATGATGTAAAATATAAAAAAAAAGAAATGTAACGATCTCTTTTAAAAAAAAAATAGTTACACTACAATAAAATTTTGCATTAAAAATGATTTTTTTTTTTGGACAAAATGTTAAAGATGCTTTTTAGTGGGGTGGCTATTTGGATTGTGTTTGAATTGACCTAATTTTAACTCGATTTGAATTCGACAAATTCGAATCCGACCTGATTTTAAAACAGGTCATTGACTAAAGTTGCTTAATCAATACGCTCCTCAATAAAGGACACGGTTTTTTTTTTTGTTTTTTTATTTTATTTTAAGTAACAGATTATTTATTATTCTAAATCAATAAAAATGGGTAATTATTGTAAATATAATTTTAACAAATATAAATAATTAATGCTTAATAAATAAAAAAAGTGACTCTAAAAATAATGAGTAATACTTCTGCAATCATTGTTACTTATAAGGTAATCATAATTCAGTTATCACGAGTGATTTTCTTTCCTTATTCGTTATAAATTTTAAGAAATTACGACTTATACATAAATATTAAAAATTAAGTATGAATTTTAGGAACTTAATTTTTATGGGAGGTTCATCAAGTTCATTTATGTATAGATAAAAACATTTGTTACAAAATTAATCTAACAATAAAACAAAAAAAATTATACAATTTGATTTTTAGCAATCTTTCAATAAAATTTAACTAGATGATGTTGTAATTACAAATTTAAGTAAATTAATTTGTTTTGATTCTAATTTTCTAAAAATGTGTAAACACAGTAACAATAAGATTATTTACATTAGTTTTTCAATTCCTATTCACTTTCCGATATTCTGTATCTCTAAGTTTTCAAATTCCTTTTTCTTTTTTTTAAGGTCGAAAAAGGTGGATAGAGTTTAAGAAATAGAGCTATTATCACATAATCACAGCACCGCAATTTATTAGTTATAGAGTGACCTCATTTATAAGAGGTATATACACATCATAAGATGTACACACTCCATTACATATATAATACTTATACAAACCTAAATCCTAATATAAAAAATATTGCCTCAGTTAATTCCTATATTTATCCGAATATAATAATGTACTAAATCATATAAAAAAATGAAATATAATTGGAGTCAAAAGTTGGACGGTAACGATTTTTAAAGTCAAACATACTCTAGCAAGGAGAAATGGAGAAGAAATCTTCTAAGCCACCACTTATTTGAGACAAAGGGTGGCATTTGAGTCACGTTTGAGTTGATGGAGTCAATTAAAAATTGAACAGCTTTATCAAGCAAATCATTTATAAAATAAAATAAAAATAATATTAAATTAATTATAAAATAGTTATTGATAAATTCTAGTTTCGATCATATTATAATTGTTTTCATGTTTGTGTCAAGATTGTTATTCTTAAGAAAACTTGCGGTAATTGTCTCAAGTAATACTTGACTTGCGCATTTTAATAAGTTTGAATTTTAGACCAACTTAAGTTAATTTAATAAGTTTGATTTGTTGGGTAAACCTACTTACTTTTATGAAATAGAATTATGCAGTGAAAAATCTATTCTTAAAATGAGTAAAACATTAGAACTTGAGAAGGAAAAATAATTTAGATCTTTAATTAGCTATAGTAGATATTTTTAAAAATTAAAACAATACGTGTTATTTTACCTTTTTATTTGATTTAAAAATTTAATTAAAGTTTGATTATTATAAATATATGATATATGTACTACAAATCTCTAAAATAAAAACATAAATATATGTATTATAAATATATAAGTCCGTTTAATTTATTATTAATTTATAAATTTTAAAATCTTAATTGATCGGCGAATTTTATAATTTCAAAACTAAAACCAACATTTTAATTACTAATATAACATTATAAAACTTCTAAAAATAAATAATAAAGAAATTAAATAAAGAAAAATGAACGAATTTAGGCTGCGTTTGGTTCGCTGAACGTAATCGTAATCGTAATCATAATGGAATGTAATGTAAAGGAATCAGTATTACGATTACAGTGTTTGGTTTAGTCACTGTAATCAAAAAAAGAATCAGTATTATAGTGTTTGGTTTGACAACTGTAATGTAATGGAATAGAAAAAAAAATTATATAATTATTTTAAAAATACAATTTCAAAAAATAAAATTTCATTAATAATACAATTTTATAACAACAATTAATAAAAAAATATAATTTTAGGAAAAAAAATACAATTAAAAAAAATTACATTAAAAAAAAATACAATTTTATAGCAATAATTAATAAAAAATACAATTTTAAAAAAATTACATTTAAAAAAAATTACATTAAAAAAAAAACAATTTTATAATAATAATTAATAAAAAATACATTTTAAAAAAAATTACATTAAAAAAAATACAATTTTATAACAATAATTAATAAAAAATACAATTTAAAAAAAAGAAATACAATTTTCAGAAAAAAAAAAAAAAAAAAATCCAAAATCGCACGGAGACTCCAAAGTCGCAATGGGTTGGGCGTCGCGATGGGCTGGGCGACGGAGGCTGGACGGACGCGATCTGGAGGGGGGCTGGACGGCGATGCGAGGACTGGCGGCGACGCGAGGGCTGGGCTGGACGCGAGGACTGGGCGTCGCGATGCGATGGCTGGCTGGAAGCGAGGGCTGGGCTAAACGCGAAGGCTGGGCATTGCGATGGCTGGCCGGTGACGATGGCTCGATGGCGGAGGACGCACGGGATGGGCTGGGACGCTGGCCGGCGACGTACACGGAGGACGCAGGCTGGCTGGACGCGATGGGCTGATTCCCCTTCACTGTTCACATGCACTGTTCAGTAATGTAATCCCTTTTCCCCCTCTTCCCATGTGTAATCCTTATTTCCTCTTGTAATGTAATTGATTACATTACATTACATGTGTTTGGGCAAACCAAACAATGTAATGTGCTGAATCAATTACATTACTCCTCCCATTACACCCAACCAAACATAGCCTTAATGTCATACCTTGACTGTCGCAAACGTCATTCGGTTAGAGTACGTCCTAGTGTACCTATCAAAGCAGCCAATACAAGGTTCCAAACTTGACCATATTAATAATAAATAAATAAAAAGGAAATGAAATGAAATGAAGTTAAACTTGAATATTTTTATTTAAATAAAAAATATATACCCAGCAATTTGGTCTTGCACAAACCAAGGTCTCCAATCATCAACAATAGAATAATTTAAAGACCTTATCCATGCTTGAGTAGCTAAGAACGGAACGCCTATGTCATGATCTCCACTAATAAGAGAAAATCAAAAAAATAATTAATGCAACAAATTTGGCATCATAACTCAAACAATAATATATTATTAGCCTTATTATTAACTTAAGCTTTTGGAAGCATATGATTATTCAACAAATTTTTAATATGATATCATAATTTGAAGTTTTGTGCTCAATACACAATTGCTCAAATTGTTAAATTATTAGGTATTTGATCATTATAAAGCATAGAATCTAACGGTTATAAAGGTAATAAATATATAAAAATAATATAAATCCTCCTTCCAACAACTAAAACCTTTCAAAGAGTTTGTTTTCTAATGATATAAATATTGATGATGTTGAATATTACTTGTATATTAAAGAACGAATGCCTTTGGCACTAAGCTTTACGTGATATCCATAGCTGTTCGGGACATTCTTTTCATAAGGTATGTCATAATTGCACTTTATCCATGTTCCACTAGTTCCCTGCTCTTTGCATGTCAAGTGTAGAATTAGTTCATAATCAAACCAAAAGGGAAATAAAGCTCATACACACAAAATCAACTTTTAAAAGGAGTCAAAAATTTGAGGGTTGGCTTGGGAGTGCAGGTGGTGTATGGTAGTCTGAGTTTCAATATGGTAGTTTATAGGGGGTCACGATGGGTCAGTTCTGGGTGAAGTTGCCGTGGGAGGAAGGTTGCAATGGGTTGGGAAGAGAGTTGTGGTGGGATCTATTTTGGGTGGACGGAGGTGGGATCTGTGACGGGTGGACGGTGGTGGGATCTAGTTGTGGATGGCGCGATGGTGGCTGGATGGGGCCTGTACTAGTTTTGTGATTTCTGGGCTGTCAGTTTTGGTTGATGTTTGGCGTTGGGTATGGTGGTGGGATTTTTTTTTAATATATTTAACTTTACATAATCGTAGTCGATTCTAATACCATGTGAAAAGAAAAATATAATATTTGGTTTGAATATTTTACTGAATTGAATTGCTTTGTACAGATTACATGAATTTATAAAAGAAATAAAAACGACAGAAAATTATATTAATTAAATACAATGATTTCTACCATATTGAGAATGATCTCTACCATATTAACATTTTATATACTTTCCTATTTCAAAATGAATCTTAACAAAATCCACCAGAGCTCCATAGATATCTGTTCCATGTGATCAACTCTGGATCAGATCAAAAATAGATCATTTTTGGATTGAGTTGGATCATGATCCATGTATAAGATCAACAGATTTGATCAAATTGAGACAGATCGATCCATGAATTTAGCTGAATCAGATCGATCTAAAGCTAATTATTTTTAAAATTATAATTTCAATACTAAAAAAGTTACACATTCTAAAATTCTTTCCAAATTTTTATAATTATTTATTTAAAAAAATTTATAATATTATTTTTTTTTATAATTTTAGAATATATTAAGTTAATAATGTAATTTTTTTTATTATAAAAGTATTTTTTTATTTATAGATTATAATAGTAATGAAAATTTTGAATATATATTAATTATAAATAAGTAATAAATGTTTTTCAACAAATCTATAATTTTCTTTTAGTTATATTTTTATTTATTAATTTAAAGTATATAATATATCATATTAAATAATGTATTAAAAAAATGAAAAAAAAAATAGAACAATTTGGATCAGATCATGAATATCCATATAATTCGTGGATCAATAATGGATCTGATCTATATGATTTACAGATAGATTAAACCAAATCTTTTAAACAACGGATCAAACCGAAACATCAGCGAATCAGATCGGATTTGATCCATTGTCATCCCTACTCAAGACGGTACATATGTGAGTTTATCATGTTATACAAAATAAATCCAAGAGAACGAAATTCTCTTTAGCATAAAAGAGAAACAAGAATAAATCCAAGAGATCGAGATTCTCTTTAGGAAAAAAGATAAAACACAAATCCAAATCTTTTGAACCAATTATTACACCTACCTTTGTCTACGAAAATCATAAAACTGGAGGCTAAGAAGAAACAAATGGGTGAAATTTTCAAGTATTTTTTTAAGTATTTTTACACCTACATTTTTAACACATTAAAATTTTTCAAGTATTTTTTTATTTTTTATTCATACGTTTATATAATGTAATTTCTATTAATATTAAATTACAGTTATAGTCATAGTTTATGTAATAATTGTTTAAAAAAATAATAAAATATATACATTTTGTCTGAAGGAGAAAATAACAAATAAATAATATTATTTAAATTTCAATGAACATAGGAATATTAAGATAATATGCAATCTGTTATATTCTATTTTAATTATAAACCAAAGACAATAATATTGATTACTTCTTTAATTTCACCAGTAAAATCAAACACAATAATAATAATGTTTCATTTTTCATTCAATTTTATTATTATTACTATTTTTATTACTTTTTTATTCTACGAAACCAAACAGCCATAAAGAAAAACAAATAATGACTAAAGAGGTTGGTGGCCTAGCCATCTCTGAAACATAATATAACATTCTTCTGGCTTAGATTCTTGAGCTATATGTCCTCCTCCCTGCAAAAACATAAACACCAAAAGCTTCAGTACTCGATTTTATAAAATTCTAAAAATGTAATCAAACTTGCAATTAAAAAATGTAATTTGTAATTTATGTCATTAAAGACAATGATGGATCAGCTAATTATGTACACAAGTGAGGTACTAATATATGTCCACAGATTTTTATATCCCAATTATTTAATTAATTTTATTCTTATCAGATGAAATATATAAGAAAATATATTTAGAGTATTTATATAACATATGTTTAGGGCATTTCTAAAAATGTTCTATAACTCTACTTTATTACATTTTTTTATATTAAAATTTAAAATTGTTCTAAAGAGACTATATTTCTGCACTCAAATAACTCAACAAACAATATTGCGTTATACATAGCGTTATACATAGCACGACATCGTTCATGGGATTTTTTATTAAATTTTCTTTCAAATATATTTTTAATATATAGATAGTCAGTGTTATTATTATTATTTTTAAAGAATAGGTTCATAGGGTCAACCCTGACCTGACATTTTTTTTTTCTTGTTATATCGGGTTAACCCATTTTTGACTCAAAATTAATACGTTTTCAATTTGTATTAAATTGTCACGTCGAAAATTGTCACCTCGAAAATTGTCACCCTTAATCTTTAGCACTTATTCCAAACATAAACCTATCTAAACATAAAAAAAAAAAAAAAAAAAAAGTTTGAACACTGTTAGCACTTTTACTCTTCAGTTGATTTGCTTCGTAAATTGTATTATTATTTTTTTTCAGTATTTTAGTTCAAAAGTTGCAATAAACGAATATTCTAAAGAATATAGTTTTAATGTAATATTTAGTATAGTATATTGAATATGAAATGGGAAAAGATCTTCCATACTATTTTTTTGTTATTTTCACAACATTAAATGTTAATTTGAAAAAGTGATATATATATTAGGGGTGTACAAAAATCGAACCAAATCATTAAAATTGAAATATCATATCGGACTAGACCAAACTAAACGGTTTGTAAATCAAACGGTCTGATTTAATTTTTATTTCTTCGAACCATTTTACAAATGGTTCAGTTCGGTTATATGAATTTTTAAACCAAACCGGACCAGATCGTTACTTATAATTATTTTTAATATATTATTCTATAAAAAAACTAAAATATATATATTAATTATATATTTTCTCATACTCAAAATATGCAACCCTAACTCTCTAAGTTATTTTTAATATATTATTTATGAATTAATTATTATTGTATTTTGTTGTAAAATTTGTAAAAATATTTAACTTTATATTGTAAGTAATTCTATGATTATTTTTAGGATGTTTACATGATTTATGTAGGTTGTAATATAATTTATATTTGTAGTATATACTAATTAATTTGTTTAAATTCAAATATATATTTTTTACATTATTTTCAAGTTTTAACAAATTTGGAAGAAAATATGAAAACCGTCAAAAATCGTTAACTAAATCGAATTGGACAGTTCGATTTTAATAATTTTATTAGACAACGTTTTGATATATATATATATATATATATATATAACACAAAATAAAAGAATATATATATTATTTTTAAAATTTTGTATTTAATATGATCTAAAATCAACAAAAAGAGATGTAAGAATTTCTCTTAAAAAAAATAGTTACACTATAATAAAATTTTGCGTTAAAGATGATTTTTTTTTTTTTGACGAGATGTTAAAGATGCTTTTTAGGGGTGACAATTCAGGTCGTGTTTAGGTTGACCTAATTTCAACTAGACCCAAACTAGACAAATTCGAACCCGAACTCGACAAATCCGAACACGACATGATTTCAAAACAGGTCATTTCGAGTTGACCCTTTTTTATCCAAAATTAATACAATTTGAATTCGAGTCAGATTTTTTCGTGTCATTTTTCATGTCATCAAAAATTTTCACCACTAACAATGGGTATTTGCCTTTAGTCGTATTAAATTATTATGAATTTAGGGTTCATATAAGTTCTGAGTTGTGACTAGTGAGTGAGTGTCACATAGATAATCGGTGTTAATTTTTTTTTGTAAGAATAAGTTCATAGGGCCAATCATGAGTGATTTTCTGTCCGTATTTGTTATAAATTTTAAGAAATTATGACTTATACATAAATATTAAAAATTAAGTATGATTTTTAGGAACTTAATTTTTATGGGAGGTTCATCAGCTTCATTTATGTACATAGATAAAAACATTTGTTACAAAATTAATCTAACAATAAAACAAAAAAAATTATACAATTTGATTTTTAGCAATCTTTCAATAAAATTTAACTAGATGATGTTGTAATTACAAATTTAAGTAGATTAATTTGTTTTGATTCTAATTTTCTAAAAATGTGTAAACACAGTAACAATAAGATTATTTATAATAGTTTTTCAATTCCTATTCAGTTTCCGATTCTCTGTATTTCTAAGTTTTCAAAATCCTTTTTTTTTTCGAGGTCAAAAAAGATGGATAGAGTTTAAAAAACTAGAGCTCTTACCACATCGTACTTTTAAGAAATAGAATTATGCATCAATTTTTAAGTAAAAAATCTATTCTTAAAATGATTTAGATCTTTAATTAGCTAGAGTAGATATTTTTAAAAATTAACATTAGAGAAGAACAATACAAGTTATTTTACCTTTTTATTTGATTTAAAAATTTAATTAAAGTTTGATTATTATAAATATATGATACTACAAATCTCTAAAATTAAAACATAAATATATGTATTAGAATATATATATAAGTCGGTTTAATTTATTTTTAATTTATAAATTTTAAAATCTTAATTGGTTTGCGAATTTTATAATTCCAAAACTAAAACTAACCTTTTGTACGTATAAAATAAAATAAAAGATTGATTTAGATTGAATACGTTAGTGTATCGAAACCTACCTTAAGTTAAACAATTAAGAAAGTACTGTGTTAATTACTAATGTAATATTATAAAACTTCTAAAAATAAATAATAAAGAAATTAAATAAAGAAAAAGGAACGAATTTAATGTAATACCTTGACTGTCGCAAACGTCATTCGGTTAGAGTACGTCCTAGTGTACCTATCAAAGCAGCCAATACAACATACAAGGTTCCAAACTTGACCATATTAAAAATAAATAAATAAAAAGGAAATGAAGTTAAAATTAAATAAAAAATATACCCAGCAATTTGGTCTTGCACAAACCAAGGTCTCCAATCATCAACAATAGAATAATTTAAAGACCTTATCCATGCTTGAGTAGCTAAGAACGGAACGCCTATGTCATGATCTCCACTAATAAGAGAAAATCAATAAAATAATTAATACAACAAACTTGGCTTCATAACTCAAACAATAATATATTATTAGCCTTATTATTAGCTTAAGCTTTTGGAAGCATGGTTATTCAACAAATTTTTAATATGATATCATAATTTAAAGTTTTGTGCTCAGTACACAATTGCTCAAATTATTAAATTATTAGGTATTTGATCATTATGAAGCATAGAATCTAACGGTTATAAAGGTAATAAATATATAAAAATAATATAAATCCTCCTTCCAACAACTAAAACCTTTCAAAGAGTTTGTTTTCTAATAATATAAATATTGATGATGTTGAATATTACTTGTATATTAAAGAACGAATGCCTTTGGCACTAAGCTTTACGTGATATCCATAGCTGTTCGGGACATTCTTTTCATAAGGTATGTCATAATTGCACTTTATCCATGTTCCACTAGTTCCCTGCTCTTTGCATGTCAAGTGTAGAATTAGTTCAAGATCAAACCAAAAAGGAAATGTATTGCAAAAATGTTGTGGTTGGGTAACATAATATAATTTATTTGAATAAGTAAAATATTTAAGATATGAATCTCAATTAAGATTGTACAAGTTGTAATTATTAAATTTTTTTTTGCACTAATAATATATTATGTAAATTATAAAAGTTCATTACATATTCATGCGTCTGGTTTATACAATTGTTTTTTTCACTACAACATTGTATCACCACCAAATTTTATCACCACATATGTGACAAAAATTAATTGAATATATTGAATTTTGTATCATATTATTGCTCGATAGCATTTAATTGGTGTGTGTTTTGGTTCTACAAATAACAATAGCATGTGTGTTAAAAAATCCCCAATGAAACTGACATTACCAAAAAGTAACAACAGCAACGCAACAATCCAGGCATGCTAGCAAATACCCCTCCCACCACTCGCAAGAAAAAAACCCCTTTTGTACATAGAAAATGTAAAGCATACAAGTAGTTCTAATATAGTTACGTGAAACGTGCGTGTATATATAGTTACCGCTGGTCTCTTGTACATACCTCGCGTACATGTAGAGCTTTGCGGACAAAAGGATCATTGGCCCAATTGCCAGAAATCATACCCTCAAAATCCTAGTTACAGAATTTACATAAAAAGAATTAACCAAATATTTTAATTTGTCGATTTAATAAATCGCATGCATCAATGTATTAAACTATTTAATTACCAAACTTACCCAAAGACAACTGCCGTAAATGATTTTAGCAAGAGGTCTAGTTCTTATGTATTGTGACTTTGATGAACCTTCAATGCAGCAACTGGGTTGCAAAATATGGTCACTACTAATTCTCAAGGTACACTGCAGTTTCGAAATTGTTTTTTACATGCATTAGTTTCAAAGGGAAATTTTTTTTTTTTTTTATGGAAATTGAATTTTTTAGAATTTTGAGGACTTTAGTTTTCATGTTTCAAGATGGTCATGACCTTTATTGAAACCCATATTTACCAAGACATTAGGATAAATGACGATCATTTATTTTCTTTTTTGAAACGTAATCATAATTTTACAATGATAGATAATGACTATATTTAAAGTTCATTTTTGACATAGTGAGTATGCACTTACGAACCTCTTTGTAAGCGTCAATATTTTTCAAACATTCTATGTTGCTTGAATTTATGATTGCATATTCTCCTCCACAGCTTTTCTCTAAGGACTGAACAAATGTAAACTAATTAGAATTCTTTTCAATTCTCTTAAACATAGCAAAAATAATAATTTAAGATAGTGAGTGTCTTAATTTTGTGTGTTATCAGTGATTAATAAACATATTAATAGAAGAAAATTACGTATTAGTGGTACACATAATATCAACATGGTGTTGTTTGAATAATGAAAAATGAACCGCGCATGTAATATAAGCTATAAAAAATTAACTGTAAGATATTAAAAAGTTAATCACACCTTGTAGAGCTCATCGGAAATTAATCCCATTCCATGAGCATATGGGATTTTGAAATTTATCAAATTTGGTACATCTGTTAATGGGTTTCCAATCAGGTAACCCTGAAAATCAATTCACCATCATTCTTTCATTCCATAATTGAAGAAAAAGTAGTAATAGATATCACAAAATTTAAGATTAAAAGTATTAAAATATTAAAATCACAATCCCATCATTCTAAACATCAATTTTTCGTTAAATTTATTAAAAACTATATATTTGAGACATGCCTATAACATAAGGATAAAAATGTAATTTTATTTTTAACATTAATAATTTTATTTATTATTTCAAAAAATCTTACAAAAAATCGTACTTAAAAAATGTCCAACCACATTTTTGTTTTCACCCGAAACGCATTATTCAATATAATCAATCCAAAACTTAAAAATAAAAGTTCAAAAACTGTTTTTTTCCCTCAAAAATCTTAATATATAACCAATATAACTAATTTGAAAAAAAGAGACAATTAAGACTTTGTTTCATACCCATTTCATATGAATTAAAATCAACTAATTAATCAATAAATATTAAATCAATGACCTTCATATCACAAAGACATAGATAGAAAATTTTAGGCGTAAAAGGAAAAAGCAAGAAGATCAAATATATCATTTTTTTTACTAATTCGATCTTACATATCTTCCTATATTACTTTCCTCATATCTAGCTAATTTTTTTTAGTGTAGAAAATAAATTGTAGTTGGTATATTTTTTATTGATAGATTTTCAAAATGATAGAGAAAATTAAAGTTTAATATCCATTAAATATAATACAGAAAATTTATATTTGTATTGATTTGGTTGAAGTTTTGATATCTTAGGGATTAAAATAGATGTAATATTTGTATCGTGATAAAAATAGATGGAGAATAGTAGATAATTGTTGTATTTAGTCATTTATATGATATCATAAATCACTTGATGTGATGAGATTGACTACGGATTTATTAAGAGTCAATATAAATTTTGTTTTTAAAAATGAAATCATGACACTTCATTTATGAGAATAACAAATGAGTTTAGATAACCTTTTTGCTATTTGAAGACACTCAAAATATTAGATTTTTTATAATTAAAATTAGAAAGAAAATATTTCACAATAATTATATATTTTTTTATGAACCTGGAGATTTAAGTATGGCGTCAGGCCTTGTTCATTTCCTGCGAGCATAGCCAAAAGAAAAAGAAAAAAAAAAAAAAAAGAGAGAGAGAGAGGAGTTATTATCAATAAAAAAAATAATAAAATTATGACACATGTGTGTATGCTTGAGTAATAGTGAGCACCGATACTCACTTTTTGAACACCTTGGAGGGAAAAAAATTCTCAAGTTTCTATTATGAATAAATCAATCTATTTTTTTTTTTCTTTCATAATTTAGGTTCATTATTAGAAGATAGTTTTTTTTCTATATTAATTTAGGTCGTGTATTGTATACCATTTGAGATTTGCAGGGTGAGGAAAGGGATAGTAATGCCAGAGTAAGAGTCCCCTGCGATGTAGAGCGGATTGGAATTGAACTTTGGATTACTAATCAACCACTGCAATTGCAATTGAAAAGGCAAAGAAATTCGTTAGATGTTATAAACAATAAAACTGATTACAACAATGCGTCAAAACGGTCAAAGAGTTTGTAGCTCAAGGCCGTATAAAGTCAAAATTGTCAAAGAGTTTGTGACTCAAGAACATATAAAATCAAGACACTGCAAGATAAATAATAATTTATATAACTTAAGAATTATTTTTGTCTTTAAATATTATTGAACACAAATCATCACGTTTTACAAATAAAAATAAAAAAAATAAAATAAACTATAGCCATGGTTGTACCAGGCTCTCTTGACCCGTGCCTCAATTAATGGTGTTTAATATCATTGTTGTCTAAAAAATTATGTGAACTAAATTTTTTTTCAATTAGTTTTACTTTCAATCTCCTTAGTAAAAAAACAAATACTCCTTGTTTTACCAATTTAAAAAATAAATATTTATTTACATTATAAAAAAAATAAACATAATTTTTTTTTATAAATTAAAAATAAAATTCTACATACATACATACATACATGCACGCCCGCCATATTGCAATGCAATAATTAAACCAAAAATCCCTTTGGAAAAATCATGCATGCTCTTAAGATTTGCATTTTTTTCATAAATTTAAATAACCTTTGAAAAATATCTCTAATTACATTAGAAATATTATTAAAGATAATGTCTGTCAATAACATGTTAACTTTCTTTCCATTATTGTGTATCTTACATATTTTTAAAATTTTTACCTAAATTACTTAAATACATTTTATGAATAATAAAAATTATAAATTATTTATTTGTTGTATTTGTTATAGTCATTCAAAAATAAAAATCAAAATTAAGTAAAGAAATATATATATCGAATTAAAATTAAGACAAATTTTATAGCCCCTCTTTTTTTAAACAAAAATGTACACATATTATTCTTTTTTTGGATTAATCCTAATTTAGTTACTAAGCTTTGATCTTAAGCTCGTGTATGTGTGTATATAGCTAGTTGATTTTAAACTCAAGTTTTGACCTTTTTTAAATAATTTATTACCTTGCAATAATGGTGCATACGTTTTCTAGCATCTACCTTCAAACTCATTAAATTTATATATGTATTATATATATGTGATATTGTGATGCAAATCTATGAGATACTTAAAAGTCAATGTGGTTGATTAAGCATCAAAGTTGGACCAGGAGCATGCATGGTATCAAGTGTGGAGAAAGAAGAGCAAGAAAATAGGGCTACAAAGCATCTAGGATAAATCCAAGCTTGGATGGATCGATCACCCCATAAACGGATCCATCACACTCCAAGCGCGATCCGATCTTGGACTTTCTGCTAAAAAATTGATGCCCAGACATGAAGATGAATCGATTCCCCTCAAGACGGATCGATCCCATATCGAGCAGTATCCGATCATGGACTTTATGCGTAGTTTCTGCTAGAAAATTGATACCCAGACATGAAGACGGATCGATCCCCCTCTTTTCGGATCGATTTCGCTCTTATAGACAATTTTTGTTTTTTCGCAAAAAATAGGATAAATGACTTTTAAGGGCATGGACTTTGTACTATAAAACTAGTTTGGGCATTATTGTAATTGAGCAAATGTGCTATATAAACACATTTAAAAGCTCTTAGGGTTTCTAAGAGAAACTAAAAGAGGTTTTGGCTTAAACTTGAGAGAGGAAAAACTAGAAAAGAAAGGACTTTTCACCATTGTAAGTAAGAAAAGTTCTTGAGTGTCTTTTTGAGTGTTTTCCTTCCAAGAAAGTGTTTCTCTTCAAGCATTTTCTCCATTGTACTTATAATCTCCAACTTTGAAGCAAGTGAAACGCATTTCCATTGGAGGGGTGAACAAGTGGAATAAATTTATCACATTAGTTAGATTGAACCAATATAATTTTGGTGTTATTTCATTTTGCTAT
This sequence comes from Elaeagnus macrophylla, assembly GCA_029378325.1. Lineage (NCBI taxonomy): Eukaryota > Viridiplantae > Streptophyta > Magnoliopsida > Rosales > Elaeagnaceae > Elaeagnus > Elaeagnus macrophylla. Next base: position 18,001,656 of record CM055642.1, read on the forward strand.
TATTTATGTTCCATTGCTTTTAATTAAATATCTAGGACTTGTGGTAATTGTTGTTGAATTGATATTTTTCATTGGGTGTTTGAATTAAAATTTCTATTGTACTTGGTTAAATTCAATAGTGCAATATCTAAGAATTTGAATTTGCACATAACAATATATATAAAAATAGGCAATTTCTCAACAATGTTAGGAAACATAATTTTATATATAATTCTTCAATCTAAACATTTAAAATTAAGAAAGATAAAATAAAAAATAAATTAAATAATGAAATCAAAAGTTATAACAGAGTAATAATATAAAATATTACTCCAAAAATTATATTACATTGCATTTTTTTTCACAATTCACATGCAATTATTGGGATCTAGATCCAACATTTGTTTAAACAAATGCCACTAGAAACTCTCAAATAAAGTCATGTTTGTATAACAGTAATTAGAATCATAAATGACATAATTTTAAGCATATTTAACTTTTGAGTTTAGCTAATTTTGTCTTATAATAGATGTAAGTAGTCGTGGATCGTTTTGGGGTCAAATTAAAACCAAATTGGTTTGACTTGTGGGTCAATTTGATCTAAATTATTTCAAGCCAAATGAGTTTGATTTGGGTCGATTAATTTCCGCAAGTTAAAAGCATGACCCATTGACCAATTCAACTTTGTGTGTGTGTGTGTGTGTATTTTTCAAATGAAAATAAAATAACATATTTTTTAGCAAACAAAACTTTGTAAATCAAACTTATGACTTTAAATTAAGAAAATGAGTCATCATTCCACCACTATGTGAGCCATAATTAAAAATATCAATCGTATAATTATTTGAAACAATACTAGTTAACAAAAATTAAATTAATTCCCAAATTTTATTTTCTTAAATCTATTAATTTTCTTAATTCATAACTATATTAAAATTGTGCAAAATATAAAGATTCTTTTAAATATGTAATAAATCAAATGAATCTATGATCATATATTTAAATTCACAATTGCGGGATGCTAGAATACTTTTAATCACAAATGGTGCAAATTGCTAAATGTTAGAATTGATTAAGTGATCAAGCCAAAAAAAAAAGGAAAAAAAAAAGGTACACAAATGATGTCCTAACCGACTTGATTTTTGCCTCGAACTGTTTTATAATAAAATAAATAATATCACACCACATTTTTTACTCAATTCGCCCTCACCCCAATCTAACCCAAACAAGTCAGGTACCCGCAACGCCCCATCCCATCAGAGTCCAAATGCCTCTCTAAATGTTAGATACATCCAGTTAAACATAGGTTATCATTTATTTCATCTTTCCTTTTCGCTCCAGTATAACTCATTGTCTCATTCACAGTAAAACTACAAAAGATCCAATAATTATAGAAAGTGTTCATCATATTTTAGTCACTATGAATGACCCAAGGTACTTTATCAATCGAGCCAATATTTTCAATTCGCCACAACTTGTTTTTAATTTAGCTCATATGTAATTTTTATCAATTTGATCACATTTAATTATCAAAGTTGAATCTTGTACAAGCATAATTGGCCTTTGCCATCAATTTTCATTTAAGTCAAATTAAACTCTATATAAACAACCCTTAAGGAAAAACACACCACAAATTCAAATATTGTTGCATCTTTTTGAGTTTTCAATGAAAAACTTTTTCCTCTTAATCTTTTAGTATTAGGCATCTTTTTAATTTAATTGTTCACGCATATTATGTAGTTATACTTGAATGATTCTTATGCCTAATTACTTTTGTTGATTTTAAGCTTTATATGATCATTTTAGAGTTGTTAGTTAATTTAGATTTAATATTAAACTGCCATTGAATATGTTAATTAAGATTTTTCATTATTAAATATGTTCTAGGAAACATTTTGTACTTGAGCTATTTGTGTTAACTTTTCAGGTAATAAGGTTGATGTATTTAGTATTTTGTGTGACTCGAATTTATCAAAATTAACAGGTTTTATTGATCTCGTAGGACTTGAGTAGATTGAAATATTCACTACTACAAATTAGGCTTTATAGGACGGTCACAAACCATCCTATAAGCTCCCGTCCTAAAAGAAATGAAAAAATAAGAGGACTTCAAACAGCATTATAAAAAAAATTTATAAGACGGTCACTGACTGTCTTAAAAGATTTTTATAGGACTATCACTGACGACAATCACTGATCATCCTATAAAATTCTTATAAAACAGTCAGTGACAGTCCTATAAAAATCTTTTAGGACGTTTTTCTTATAAAACGGTTAGTGACCGTTCTAAAAATGTTTTTATTTTTTATTTTTTTAGTTTTATTTGTCCAATATAGAAATCTACAAAATATTAATTTCATTCCAGAAACTCTATTCATAATAAATTTTATTCCAAAAACTCTATAAATTTCATTCCAAAAGGAACACATACACCATTCTTGTCTTAAAGTTAGCAACTCTGTTAGTGTGTACAGATTCTTACTTGATAACTACAATGCAAGATATATAAAATATTTTAAAGTTAAATAATAGGATAAATAATATTACACATTAACTTGAATATGCATAAATAGACCTAAAGGGGAAAGAGAGTTGTAAAACTAAAACATTTGGGCATGGGTGAGGGTAGTTGTTGAGCAGCGCACCAAAAGGCCTATAATAGAGGATAAGGTGCAGCAGTTGGGCAATAACTATGGCCAATGGAAGGTTGAGGATGGTGGATGGAAGGGTGGACAATTTTGCTCTTAGTATATTTTTTCAACTATAAAATTGTGTAACTTAATTGAATAAGTTCAATCAAACAAAATATGGGGGAAAAAAACACCTTATCTTGAACTATGATGTCATTTCATATACTATAGACATTGCTAAAAAAAAAAAGAGTTGAGAATGTGAGAATAAATGAAAAAAATATATATATATATACAATTTTAAAAGATGTCTACAAATTCATGTGGAACAAACACCATAAGCACATGAAACTCGGATGATATGCACGTGAAATATTGGAATTGAATGATAATCATAGAGAAACATGTAATGTATTTTCAGATTAACTAGAGTAGTGGAATTCAAGATGATAGTGCGAATATGACGATAATATAAAAAGCACTTCTTAGCTTCACAAAAGAAAATCATAAATTCAATTTTAATATTCAATCACTTTTTATATCATATGCCTTTCAATTGTAATATTCAGTCGCAAACTACAACAAATTTATGAAACAAGTAAAGGAGCTCAACATTACGGGCAGGTCTAATCATCGGAGAGAAAACAAAGGAAACACATCAACATTCAAAAGCTACTTTAACATACACCGACGCATATATAATAGATGATCAACATTTCTACATTATTATCTTATTATAATTTTGGATAAAATACAGAAAAAGACAAAAGGGGCAAAGAAAATCCCCAAATAAATTAATTTAAAATAGAGGGAAAGGATTATGACCAGATAAGATCAGATGACCTTGATGGCATCAGAAGAAGTCGAAGAAGCAATGGAGGCCTTGGGATCATGGGCAAGGTCATCCTGATCTGGGTTAAGATTAGAGTTGAGAGGGGCACGTAGATAGTTAGAAACGGTAACGTTTTCGTCTAGATCGTAGTCGGATTGAGAGAGCGGTTGATAGATTCGCAACCTTTGTTGAGACAAGGCTTGCAAGCCATCTCAATGGCCAAAAAAACCTCTAAGTTTGTTGAATTCTTGAACAAAAAAAACTAAAAAAATTCAAAACACAACCTTGCGAGAAATATAAGCGACAAAAGAATCAATATGTTCGATACTCACCTCTTATTGTTAGAAAAATGTGTAAAAATCAATCTGTCCTACTAACACTCGAATGGTTATCCTCCTATTTTTGAAAAACTCACATACATTGGACGTGAGAGCAAAAGAGGAGCTTCGACTTAGAGGCAACGTAGAAGAGGATTGAGGAATCGAGAATATAGAACGCATGAGATAGTACATCGTAGATGTAGTTAGAGCGATGTTGGTGGCATTGGATGACAACACACGAGAGGTTTCAGCTTAGTACGAAAATGATTTTGGAAACTTATGTTGTGAATAAGCTAGAAACTAACTATTATTTTTTTCATATACATATTCTTATAGGACAGCTAGTAGTCGTCTTATTTGTTGGTATATAAGACGGCTACTAGCCATCCTATATACAAAATCTTATAGGACGGCTAGTAGTCGTCTTATATACCAACAAATAAGACGGCTACTACTCGTCCTATAATAAATTTTTTTAGGACAGCTATTAAGTTTCGCCTAATTTTTTCCGTTATAGTCGTCCTATTTTTTTTTATAGGATGGTCACATACTTGAGATCGTCCTATTTGTTTCTCACTCTATATTAGAGGTCGTCCTATATTGCACATATTGTAGTAGTGATTGGTCAAGATCTGCACACCTAGCTTGTGGAGATTATGAAAAGAGCAACAACTCTCAAGTAAATTACACAGGGGGCTTTATCTATAAAGAATAGTCTTAAGAGCTAACCTTATATTTGATTTTTATAGTTGAAAGTTAGGTGGTCTAATAAATCGGTGGTTTTTCTCTTAAGTCATTGGAGTGACCTAAGTTGTTTTCACCTAAAAATCCTGAGTATTATTTTTTATTTATGCATTTTATTTATACACTTGATTGCTTGCCTAACTGTTGTGTTTAGTTTACATAATTAAAATTTTGTTAAAATTAAAAATAACCTACTCTTCTAAGTTAATTAGATCTGTAACTAAAAACTTAAATTAAAAAACAAAGTTATTCATCAAGCTTATATTATAAATGCAGAAATTGTTCTACAATCTCAATGCAATAATGAATTCAAACCTTTGTTACAACAAAGGAAACTGAAGGTTCGAAATGAATGCATAGAGTTTGAAGATGCTCAGCATTATGTTCCACCCATTTGGCAATGCCTATCGAAAGGGTTTTTAACATAAATTGTGACACTATTTGGAAATAAAGTAAATCTTATGTTAGCTTTGTTGTGTTCAAATCACATAGTAGAATTATTAAAGATTGAACTAAAACTAAATTCTACCCAAATATATATATTACTAAATCTTATGCACTTCAAGCAGCATTCAATTATGTTAGAAGATAACTTCATTTCATTTATATTGAGAGCGATCAAAAAAATCATTATTGATGCATTACTATCAAAAGAGAGTGGGATAGAGTATATGCACAATTTCATATATTTCACATGATCTCTGTAAGTGGATTAAGAAAAAATAACAAAGCATCTCATAATTTAGTCAATTGGGCTTCTTTAGTTGAAATGGAAAATGATATTCATATATAAGAGTTTCCAACAAATGTTCTTGATCACTTTTCTCATTGCAATTATGAGTTGTTTTCTATTTAGAAAAAGGAAAAAAAAAAAAAAAAAAATTACCTTACGGAGGAACTGATGAAGGAGGTTGACTTGTTCAACATCTCCAGTTTGATATGCTAATGATGTTTTGGCATAAGAAAAACCAGCACCAGCAGGGGAATCAACAAATATGATGTTGGACACCTAAAACAACATTAAAACCTTTTATGATAATTTATTATAACAATCAAAATGATACGATATTTGTAGCGGGGGATTTTAACAATTATCTTTAAGAAGATGCCACGTGTTTATCTCTCTACAAAACAGCGACTAGAGAATAGTTTCTATTAGTAATTAAATTGAAAAAAATAGAAATTAAATCAATAATAATGAAAAACCAAGAACATTAGGATTTAAAATTCACCTTCGTCAAAGCACTAGGATTTAAGCGCAACCTTGGTAGACTTCCATTGTACTCCTCACTCTTGTATTGCACTGGACCTACAAAAGTTTTTGAGAAAAATTAACAGAAATTTACTATCCACTAATTATAAGTAGAGCTCACAAAAATCTACCGATACATAACTTTTTTTTTTTAACAGAGAAAAAAGCTTCTGGAACAGTGGCTAGACCTTATCGTCGTAAGGAACTTAATCTACAATTACGGGTGTTCTAGCGCTCGAACCATGATGCGGTGCATGTAATCCCGTAGTATTACCCACCACTACATAACTTAAACACTAATAAAATAACACTAAATAACTTGTAAATTAATAGGTATTAAAATAAATATCTATAAAGTACCACTAAATAAATAAATACCAAAATATTAATATAGTTACATTTTCACACAAATTACACAAATTACACAGTTCAAAGACACGAAATAAAACAAACATAATATTACTGACCTACTTCGAAGACAAAGCCAGACCAGCTAGAGCAACCAGGACCCCCACTTAACCATAAAATCAATGGATCGTTGTTGGGATCGCTCTCCGATTCAACAAAGTAGTAGAAAAGTTGTACTTGTTCTGCTTCACCCACCCCCAAGTACCTAAAATCATATGCTTAATTTATATTAGTACTATAATCAGTAGCAATAATTATTACTATACATAATAAATAAAGATTGAAGGGCTTGTTAATTCGTCCCAACTATCATACTTTAACGCATAAGTTGTACATTAAAAGTTTAGGAATAAAGAAAGTTAATAAACAATAAATTTTTAATAAATAGTAAGAAAGTTAAGTATAGTAAATACCAGTTAAGTCAAGTTAATTTAGTTTGAAGATCCACGGCCATAAAAAAGTAATAAATAAATAAATAAATAAGGAGGCGTTGTTACCCAGTTTCGAGATGAAAAGGAAGAGGTCCTTGAAAACCAGGAAGAAATTCAACCCTTGAAACAGAGACTGCTAAACGCGTTACTGAGCAACTCCATAGAAGAATGAGCTGAAGAAACAAGTATTGGAATAGAGGAGTGTTTGGCCTTCCCATTTCCCGCTGCTTACTCTTGTCAGTTGTCACAGAACCACGAGCTATATGACACTGTGACAGTGTATCATTTGGCTGGCATTAATTGAACGTGGACGGTATGAATACGATACCATTTGCCGCTTCTTTATTTCTATGACTTCTTTCATTTATTTTGAATGATTGACGTACAAACTTACGTAATCAATTTTTTCAATTTCATAAATATCTTTAAAATTAAACAATATTAATTATTAAATAATTTAAAATTTGATCATTTATTTTTTATTTATTATTTTTTCATAACAAAAAAAATATTAAACTTTCAAAAAAAATTAATTAATTAATTAATTAAACTACATTGGATACTCTGGACGTATTTATCTCTATTTTTAAATCTACTGTACCCAATTACAGTAACAAGATGAGGAAAGCTTTTAGCACACAAATTTATATATATTTGCTGTGGGCTAAAGATCTTCTGTCTTTTACAACTTTTTTGATCTTTTTCTTAATAACAAAAGGGAGAAGATATCATTTTTTTTCCCTCAAATTACAGTAAATTTAAAAAAGTGATATATAGAAAAATAATACAAAATAAAAAGGTAAATTTGTTATTTTTTAAATTTTGTATTTTTTTTAAATAAAAAAAGTCTACAAAGTCTCTTTTTTTTTTATTAATAAAAAGAAAACACAATTACACACTCGGATGAGATTCGAACTTAGATTTCTATTGGGAGAATTAGAAATTTTATCACCTGAATCACAAAAAATTTACAAAATATATATTATACCTCATATTGCTTTGTGGACACCACATGAAGTGGATACAAAGTTGGCATTTTTGTAGATCAATGGGACTCAGAATAAAAACCTAAAATGAAGAAGCATAAAAGGTGCAAAAAAACCATTGTAGATAGAAAGAAAAAAAAAAGCAAAATGCAAACATAAAAAAAAATAAAAATAAAAAATTTTCCTTTTTATTTTTTATTATTTTTCTATATATTACTTTTTTAAATTTACATTTAATGTAATTTGAGGGATAGAAAGAAAGAAAGAAACCTTAACAACACCTCACTAAAAATTCCATAGAGGCTGAAACTTACCGAATTTTTGTTAACTATGTTATCGTCGCATTAAAAAGGGTATTATCGAAATAAAAAATTATCAGATTCTCGTCTCTTTTGCTACAAGTTGTAATCAAAGTCATCAATTTATTTTTCTTTGTAGACGTTCGTGAACTCCTTTTTCTCTCATTTTTCTTGATCACCTCCTTTTGTAGACACAGTTATCAAGATAAATTGGGTTGTTTTTAATAATAAAATTGAGAAAAAATATAAAATAATAAATATATTCATAAAAATAAAATTATATGTTTTTAAAAAATTATACCATTGCTGTATATTTTATTAAATTAAGATATATTAATTTAATAATATAAATTCATATGCTTATAATATAAATACTACTAAAAATATGGCAATAAATATTTTTATTTTGCTCAATTCTGTAAAAAAAAAAAAAGTCAAAATTGTAGTGAAATTTTAAAGCACATACTTTCAAATTATTGGTCCCAATATAAGCATGCAAATGACAAATTATTCATTATTTTTAAATTAAGTAAAAATATAATATTTTAAATTAATAAAATATAAAATTAATATAGTTATATTTTTAAAAAATATAATTATTTAATGCTTGTAAAAAAGAGTGATTAATAAAATTTATAAAAAAAAATATATTGGCTTCAAATTTTGTGCAAGTTTTCAAATAAAGTTTTTTTTTTTTTCCAAAGAGTTTCAAATAAGGGTAGGCAGATCTTGCATTCTTGCGCAATCTGGACGACCAGTTAGAACTGATTTGATTTTATTGTTAGTAGGGCATAAGCCTAATGCAAGGTTGAGAGAAATATCAGTGAGTTACTAAGCATGAGCCTACATGGCATTTTTAACGACGGGTCAAAATTCGAGCAAATGAGACGTAACGAAATTACTTTAAAAATAATAAAATGCTTGATTACGTATATTAATTTATGTAAGATAACACAATTAATTCTTATTAACTTTTAATTATTTTTTTATCTCATATTTTTAATTTAATATTAAATTAAATACTAACACATCACAAAATTATAATACAACAATTTAATATATATAATATTATTTTTAAAATATAAAAGTTTATAGGAATGGACATAGATCGGTTAGATCGATTTTTAGTTAAAAAAACTAACTGAACCTACATAATCAGTTAGGCATTATTATAAATCAAAACCAATTTATGTATGAAATATAACCAACCCATAGACCAACCTACTTAGTAGGTCGGTTTAATCGGTTTGGACCTTTAACATAAACAAATATTCCATCCAAAATCAACTTAATTTAAAATTGAATAATAAACCCATCAGTAATTCAGTATATAAATATAACTATATAAATATCAATAATTTAATATCATACAAAATTATAGATTATATCAGTTGTGTAAATATATATATCCAACGCATGTCGTCCTTTCTTAATTTATTGTACGATCTCTTATTGTTTTGAGTACTGATTTGTATTTCTTTCTTCAATTTTGAGATCAATTAATGTTCTGTATATATTAAATATTTATTATACCCAGCTTGGATCAAACATAGTATTTCAAATATTATTAACTAAAAGGAAGAAGCTTGGCTAAGTGATGATATATATATATATATATATATAAAAGTAAGTAAGTAACAGTAAGTAACTTACAATTAATACTTAACAGCAAATGACTGGCGTGGGTCAACAACTGCCAACAGAGTAAGGCTGGCGAAGCTTGAAGCAGCGAAGCATGAAGCGACGAAGCAGCGAAGCTTGAAGCGGCTTGCGGAGAAGTGCCGAAAGAGGAAATATGAATTAGCGCCGCTGCACACAAACACAATAAAAGGTAAAGGAAAGTGAAAAGTGAATTTGAAAAATTAGGGTTTCGATTATATTATAGGTATTACTAATATATAACTAATATTAATTAATATATATATAATATTATAAACAACTGGTTCGGTTCGAAATAGATTTTCAATAACGAAAACCAAAACCGACCGGTTCTCTTTGATTTAAACAAATAAGTAACCGAACCGAACCTCCTAAATCTATACAAAACACCCCAAAAAGTTTGGTTTAAATTCAGACCGGTCGGTTCGGTCAGTTTTTAACAATTTATGTTCATCCCTAATATAATATATAGAGTTTACACCTTGATAATCACCCTTGAACAATTACCCACCAATGCTATTCATTTAAGATATGTTTGGTGCAAGATATTAAATAAATTAAGTCTAATTATATTAAATTAAACTATATTAAATTGCATTATAATTAATTTATATAGTGTTTGGTGATATGTTATATAGTTTGATTAAGTTGATTATATATTTTTTACTAAAATAATTTTTATTATAAAATTTATATAAATTAATATTTAATTCATTTTTATATTTTTATTACATTTTTAAAAATAAAAAAAAAACTATTATTTTAATTTGAGATATAAAAAAAGGTTAAGATATATAATTTTATAATTAAAAATTTAGAAAAATTAAGTTAATTTATCCAGTACGGTTTAGATCTACATAAAAGTACAAAATTTTTATATAACAATATTATTTTTATATTATATGATACTGTTTAATTTTACAGTCAAATGCATGATAATATATAAATTATATAATTAAAATATTTATTATGATATAACAAATATGTCTTTAAAAGTCTTGTTGTAAGATTGACCTCTTTAAATATTAGAAATGTGAGTCGACAAAAGAACTCATTTAAAATAGAATTGGTACCTATATTAATAATTTTTTAAGTTATTTAGCGGTCTTAAAAAGTTTCCCAAATATTAAAAATCTTTATGTTTTATTAAATAAACAGTAAACAATAACATAAAATCAATGAGTTTTAGTGAAGGATATTATTATCATTTTAAGTCTCACTTTAACGCTCTTCTTAATAACAAAAACAATCAAATCATTATAAACAAATAGAGTAAATTGTGCCGGTAGCCTAGTAGCCCAATGGCACAACATCCCTCCCAATAACATGGAGGTCACAAGTTCAATACTTGTTGTGGACAAAGTCCATTTAGCAAAAAAAAAAAAAAAAAATAGAGTAAATTGTTAGAATTTTATTATTGGACTAATATTGATTGAACTTTTATTAATTTAGAAAATGGGTTGAAGTATAGTCTAACTAATATGTTTGGAGGCTAGATTTTGTGTAGTCTAATAGGAATTAAAGTTTTGTAATTGATAAAATCCTAATATCACTCTATAAATATTTGGATAGATCCCCTATTTATTCTAACATAAATGTTAGACCATATAGGTATTGGTTGTGCGCCTTGTATTATTTGTTATGCTTGAGTGTACACCTGTCCAATATGTCAGTACCATGAGCACTACTCTTAACTACTCTTTATATGTTTTTGCTCATACAATCAATATTATAATGAATCATTTTTTGTTATTCCCTTTTCCTTTGCTATCTACATTTACTTAGCTCTCTTGCTTATAGTATGAAGTTTATCATGGTAGCTATGGCTTCACCTAGTATGAATACCAGTATCAGATCTGTTGAAAATGAGCAAATGTTTGCACAAGCTCTAACAATGGTGACAACTTCAGTTTTACCTAGTTCCTATCAAAGCCTTCATTCTTATCCAATTAATCAAAACTTCTCTGTAAAACTTGATGAGACTAATTATCTCATCTGGAAAGAACAACTCAAACATGTGAGCGTATGGATTGCACTCATTGGTTGATGGGTCTGCTTCTATTCCTGCACGGTTCATTAAGAAACAAATTACAAGCTCCAATAGTGTTCCACATGAAGTGTTTGAAGCAAATCCAAATTACGAAATTTGGGATAGGCAAGATAGTGCTGTAAAAAACTGGATATATTGCTCAGTTTCTCCTAGTTACTTGAAATACTTCATTGGTAAGAACATTGCATTTGATTACTGGGTAGCACTTGGAAAAACCTTCAATGACAATTCTCAAGCATGACTAATGCAATTACGCTTGCAATTACAATCACTCAAGAGGTACTCGCACAATGGAACAGTACATAAGTCATTGTAAGGACCTAATTGATCACATCCTAGCTGTAGAGGACACCCTTACCAATAGAGAAGAAATTCTCTATGTACTTGGTGGACTTGATGGAAGTTATGAATCACTGGTTACTATTGTTATTAACAAAGAACTAGTCCTAAGTCTTGATGAACTTTTCACTAGAATGCGAACTCATGATCGTCAAATGGAGCAAATGAATATGCCAGTGTCAAGACCCACCTCAGCTCAACACTAGAGCATGTGACGTGTCTTGAGGGAACATAATAACTAATATTCAAAATCGACCTTGACTTAACTTGAAAATTTTGTGTAAGAAATTTGCAAAAATTTGGATAGAGTTTCCTCTAATTTTTTAACTATATTCCCTGCAATACGTGACCACAGTTCTAAAATATAAAATTCTACAATCCAGCAAACTCCATTTAATTTTTACATATCCAGAAAGTAGCTCATGGCCAAGCATAACTATACACTGTCAGAAACATGCTATACACCACATAAGACTTTTGTTCACTAGTCCAAAACATAAATGCCCAAAATATTAAACAAACTAGAAAAGGAGAAAAAAACAACCTAGATTGCACAATAATAGATGGATCCTAAGCCTCTGAACTTATGTGGCCTCAAAACCTGTTACATGAGGAAAAAATAAATATAAAAGGATGAGCTTAAAAGCTCAGTGAGTGGATAATTTTTATAAAATAATGTAATAATTATGTTAACTTCATATGAAATGTTTATATATATATATATATATATATATATATATATATATATATATATATATGCTGACGATAATATTATGTACATAGTTTTTATGATAAACAATGTACTCATGCATCCAATAACCTGAGTTTCATAAAATATATAAATATATATATATATGTTGACGACAATATTCTGTACATAGTTTTTATGATAAATAATGTACTCATACATCCATAACATGAGTTTCATAAAATAACTATAATTTGATATATGTGAAAACTATGAATGACATACTCATGACATAATAAAATAATATTATGATAAAAACATATGTCCATGATCTTAGAATATAATAATGCTATGATCAGTATATAAATAAAGTGTATAACCATGATAAATATATTTTTATTGCCAAGAAAACTTGGGGATCTGATCACACACAGAGGAGACATTTAACACTTGCACTAGCTCTTAACTACACACATGTGGTATTAATCGCACACGGAGAAAATATTTAGCACTATTGCTAGCTCTCAACTACTTATGTGGGGAACTTGCTTAATACAGCCATAAAATGCCTCAGTTGGCTTTGCTGATAAATGCGTCATGTGCACACTGACTTAATTGAACTTGTTATCATATTGAACTTGTAATATCATACTTAATTGGTAAACATCATAGTAATCTAAACTTGACCAAATCTATTGATCATGATGTCTTACCAAGTCACTGCATAACCGAATGTTAAGTATTACCAGCTATCATGAATACATGAGGGGAAGTACTTTGACAATTGTAAAATATTTGTGGAACTTGCAAGCTTATACAAATATTAGTATAATTAATAAAATTAATTTAATCATAGTTTGCTTGCAAATTATCTTTTATTTACTTCACTGATTCTATTAATAAAAAGAAAATATATTCTCATGGTGTAAAAGTTCTTGAAGTGCATTGAAATTGACATATGTTTTTCTAACACTAGTTAACATGAATTCACTTTTCATAAATATGCAAGTTATACAAATTGGATTTACTTGAACATGAATATTTTTCAAAACAATGCTATCCATGATTTTGAAAATAATTAGATATCTACTCACAGTAATATGTCTCTATTGGTCCTCTACGTGTTCTGTATGTTCTGCTTGCTCAACTCTTCCTAAATAACCACATTTGTGTCAGAATAAGAATAATGTCATAGCTTGCTTATTTAATTCAAATTGAAGGTACACTAACATTTATAAAAGAGGGAGATGTTAATAGTTACTTGACTTTGATATTAAATAGTTTTAGGGTACTTCTAAACCTACCATTGTATATTCACATATAACTTTTGGTAGAAATATCTAAATTCATTTCTGTAAAAACATATGAAAAATAGACATTTTAAACTTTAAAATTAGACACCACGCACTCAATATCATATGCAAAACCCTTTCAAGTCCTTAGAAAACTAATTACTTCAAAACAGTTTTTCTCAGCACATTTACCGCAGAACATGCCATTAGTTAAATTGCTATAAATTCATCTAGAAAACTCGGAATAACAAACCGTAAAATCCATATCAATCTAGACATCTTAAGCTTTAAAACAAGATATAAAACATCCAATTCCAATCAATAAAGATACTTCAAATAACAAAAATATGATTGGATTTTTCCAACAGTTTTTCCAGCATCCAATTCACTTGACCCATCCTTGGTTAAACAGGCATAAATCTGTCTAGAAATATCAAAACGACAAATCGTAAAATTTTTTAAAACTAGACACATCAAGATTTAAAACAATATATAATTTTCTTAATCCAAATTCTATAACTATTTCAAATATCGAAAATATTGAAAGTTCTTGCAGGTTGTGTTTCTTAAAACAACCTTCATTTAATTAGGTATAAGTTTGAATAAAAAACTCCGAATTACCAACCGTAAATTTTTTGATAAACTAGACATCCAGAGCTTTTGAAAAATATAATTTTTAAAACCTAATTCGTTGCAAAAGTTTCTAAGTTTTCATTTTAATTTTTGGAAAACAGTTTCATATGAAGTTCAAAACATCACAAATAACTTGTTCTTGAATTATTTTTGAAAAAAATCCTCCATGGCTGATTCATTTGTTTTAAAAACATGTTTTTCAGTTCAGATATAGAATCTTGATCAAGAGAAATGAAAAATAAAGGAAGTTTGAATACATACCCAAAGAGTCTTAAATGGTAGTTTGGATTTCTTATTGAAAATAGTGGAAATTCTATTTCAAAAAACAATATTGCTCTTTCTATAGAAGAGGAGGAAGAAGAAGAGAAGAAAAAATAAGAGCTGATCCCTTTGTTCTCACAGCTGCTGGAAGTATACTTGAAGAGGTGAGGATAAGTATGTGAGATAAGAAATTCTCACATGAGGACATGTGTGTCCTCCATTCAACAACGTTTTTCTCTTCTTCTTTTTTTTTAAACAAAACAAGCGTCACAAAGAGAGGAAGCGGCTGGTGATTAATTCATTTTTAAAGTAAAAAGACTAAAATACCCTTGTCTCATAACATGAAAAGTTTTAAGAGTTGGGAGGCATTTTGGCAATTTTGCTCAAAATTTTTAGAATTTAATCTAAACACTTTTTAATTATTGAAACATCTTCACCTCACAATTTAAGCTCATAAATTTTGTTTTCTAAATATTAAGGGTAAGATCATAACAATTTTGGAAATATAAGTTTGACTAAAATTTTAGATCGTGTAAGGAATGAGGTGTTATAATTCTCTAACTTTAAAGAATTTTGTCCTCAAAATTCACACACCTTAGTTAAATAAATTAGGTTATTGTGTGCGCATTTGATCTTCAGGTTCCCATGTCGCCTCTTTTACTGCATGGTTTCTCCATAATACTTTCACCAATGGAATAGTTTGTTTTGCAACACTTGTTGTTTACGATCAAGTATTACCATTGTTTTTCTTCATATGTCATATTTTCTTTTACTTGAACTGGTTGAGGTTCAATGATATGCAACAGGTCAGAAATATATCCATAAAGCATTGAAATATGAAATACATCATGGATCCTAGAAAGTTCTGGCGGTAGAGCTAAACGGTATGCCACATGATCAATTTTCTCTATAACCTTATATGGACCAATGTAACGCGAGCTTAGCTTGCCACATCTCCCAAATCAAACCACACCTTTCCACGGTGATAACTTTAAGAATACTTGATCTCCAACTTATATTCACGCTCCTTAATATTATTATATGCATAACTCTTTTGTTTATCTTGTGTTATCTTCAATTTTTCCTTGACAACCTAAATTTTATCTCTGAGCATTTCTACATACCTTGTGCCCAAAATCTTTCTTTCACCTACCTCATCCTAGTATATGGGTGTTCTACATTTTCTACCATATAGTGCTTCATATGGGGCCATCCCAATGCTGCAATGGTAGTTATTGTTGTATACAAACTCCATTAATGGTAAATGATCATCCCAATTACCCTTAAATTGCAAAACACAAGCACGTAACATTTGTTCAAGGGTTTGAATTGTTCGTTCTGACTGTCTGTCTGTTTGAGGATGAAAAGCATAGCATCTTGTAATTTAGACCAGAATTGAGAAGTAAATCTTGAATCTCTATCATAAACAATATATATTAGAGCTCCATGTAATCTCACAATTTCATCCACATATAATTTGGCAAGTGTTACTAATAGAAATGTTTGTTTAACAGGCAAAAAGTGTACAAATTTGGTTAAGAGATCCACAATTACCCATATCCAGTCATGATCACGTTGGGTATGAGGAAGACTGTAGAGAAAATACATTGTTATATGTTCCCATTTCCATTCAGGAATAGGAAGTGGCTGAAGTGGTCCAGTGGGTTTCTGGTGCTCAAATTTCACTTGCTGGCAAATTAAACACTTTGTCACAAATTCTGCAATTTCTCGTTTCATTCCACGCCATCAGTAATTTTCCTTTAGAGTTCGATACATTTTAGTACTACTTGAATTCATAGCATAAGTTGAACTATGTGCTTCTTCTAATATTTCTCTCTTAAGGCTTTCATCATTAGGTACACATAACCTATTGTGGAGAGTCATAGTTCCATTTCTCGAATTGAAAAATCTGTTTGGTGTCTGATGAGTGCTCGAAAAGCATTAATATTTCGTAGTTTATTGCACTTAATTGTTTAGAAATAGATTTATTATTTGTTGTTTATTCGATTAATTTCATAAATCTATCCATTCGGAATCACGGGTATGTTTTAGTGCATTTCAGGTGTTTTTAGCGTCAAATGAGTCAAATAATGCAAACACACAAAGACGGAACACTTACGGCGCTCGGATCACGAGTTACGGGAAAAACGAGTCAAATATGTAAGCCGTACATGTCAAGCCAGCACATATGTAAGGGGGTACATGTGAAGAAACTGAAGACAACGTGCGCCGTGGCTAGGAAAAGTCATGATGCAGCGGGGAGCTCTCGGGTTTTGACATTATTTCCAGAATTTGTGTTGCGCCGCGGCGGGGCAAATGCATGTCGCGGCTCGCCTATTCCTATGGAAATTAGGATTTTTATAAACCCTTACATCTATAAATACCCCCTTAGACTCCCCCTTACAAACAACTAGAAAAACTCGAACAACTTTGATACAACTTTACACTTTACAATTTTGTGACCAAACAAGAGATTCAATCAGTTTTGGGAGTTTTGCTACACTAAAACAAAGCGAGAAAAACTATTCTAAGGATCCAAGGAAGCCGTCGACGATCGAAGATAAAGCTTTTGGAGAAGAACGTTATCCCATCCATAAGTTGTATTTAGATTTAGGTTTTTCTTGTTGTTATAGAATTCTATTTTCTTCTTCTTTCATTGAAGTGTATGATCATATTATATTTGTCTATGAATGTTAATATGAACATGAGCAGCTAGTCTTATTATGGATGTTTAGTTTATGTTGCCCTGTTTGCTAGAATTGTGTATGATGTATATTTTATTGATTTAATATGAATGAATTACCTTTTGATTAAGAGCATGTTTAGATATTTAATTATGAATTATCATGGGCCAATTTGAGATTCATAATTAGGTTGAAAAATCTAAGAATCTAGTTATAGGAACGTCACCTTAACTTTATTCCAAAACACTTAATCAAAGCTTCAAATTAGTGACTTAGTCATAGCATTAGTTTGATTGGCATGTATTTCCTTGCACATAATTTGATTACTATTTGATTTACCCCGACCGAAGGCAGTTAATTAGTTAATCAACAAAGAAATTTACCCCGACCGCAGGCAGTCTCGTAATTAAAAGGAAAGCCGGTAATATTGTTTATTTAAGAACGTTCATGTTATTTCACCATACCTTTTTGATGCAAGCATGGCCAACCAAACTAAACGTCCATACATCCTCCATTGATTTTTAATCCATTTGAATTAATTGTTAAATTGCGATTTTGTTTTTGTTTAATTGTTCGTACCTTGTTCCCGTCACGAATCAAACACCTTTTTACAGTTTTACTTGGTTTAGGACTCTAGTTACTTAGAGTTTTAGTTTCACTAGAACTCTATTTAATTAGTGTTTTATTTTTGTTAGAACTCTATTTAGATTAAGAAGACAGTTATTTAGAACCACTGCAACTCCTTGAGAGACCGACCTTGAAAGTTTCTTATCACTTTTCTACGAGTGATTCGTACACTTGCGAGTACTAAATTTATCACATCAGTGTCCACTTTCTATTTTGCCCTTCAATTTTAACAAAAAAGAGTCTTGTTGTTGAGATTCACGAATTCTATCAATCAAAACAGGTTTCACTCTAAAGCTTACAAGTAGAATTCTTGAATGGTCTGTTGATAGTTCAACATTCAATTTCCTTAATTCCACAATTAGTGAATGATGGACTGCTTGTAAGCTTGCTAATGAACCTATTGATTTCCTACTGAGAGCATCTGCTACTACATTTGCTTTTCCTGGGTGATAGTCAATAACACAATCATAATCCTTGATTAATTCTAACCATCGTCTTTGTCTCAAATTAAACTCCTTTTGACTTAATAAGTACTTCAAACTCTTATGGTCCATGAATATTTGACATTTTTCATCATATAGATAATGTCTCCATATTTTTAAGGCAAAAACCACCGCTGCTAATTCTAAGTTATGTGTTGAATAATTCAGTTCATGCTTTTTAAGTTGTCTAAAAGCATAGGCAATCACCTTACTATCTTGCATTAGCACAAATCTTTATCCTTGATGAGAAGCATCACTATAAATCATGAATCCCCCACCACTGGAAGAAAGTGTCAGTACAGGTGTAGAAGTCAACCACCTTTTAAGCTCTTGGAAACTTTCCTCACATTCACTTAACCAATCAAACTTAACATTTTTCCTAGTAAGATGGGTCAAAGGCAAAGCAACTTTGAAAAAATCTTTAACAAAACGACGGTAGTATCCGGCTAATCCAAGAAAACTCCATATTTCTGTTACATTTTTAGTTCTTTTCCAATTTACCACTGCTCTACCTTTTGTGGATCAACATAGATCCTTCAACTGAAATAACATGTCCAAGAAAAACTACCCTATTTAACCAAAATTGGCACTTACTAAATTTTGCATATAATCACTTTTGTCTTAAAATTTCCAAGACAATGCATAGGTGTTCTTCTATTCCCTCTCACTCTGAGAGTACACCAAAATGTCATCAATAAAAACAATAACAAATCTATCCAAGAAAGGTAGGAACATCCAATTCATTAAATCCATGAATGCTGCTGGGACATTAGTAAGTCCAAATGGCATGACAAGAAACTCATAGTGCCCATAACGAGTTCTAAATGCAGCTTTTGGCACATCCAAATCCTTGATGCGAAGTTGGTGATATTCTTATCTTATATCAATTTTTGAGAATACCCTTGCACCCTTCAATTGATCAAACAAATCATCAATATGAGGTAAAGGGTATTTGTTACGTACAATCACCTTATTAAGTTGTCTAAAATCACCATCCTTTTTCTTTACCAAGAGAACAAGAGCATCCCAAGGTGATACAATGGGCCTAATGAAGCCTTTATCCACTAACTCTTGTAATTGATCATTCAATTCTTTTTACTCCTTTGGGCCATTCTATATGGTGCTTACAATATTAGAGTTGTGCCTGGTAGCAAGTCAATGGTGAATTCTACCTCATGGTCAGGTGGTAATCTTGGAAGATCATCTGGAAAGACATCAAAAAATTCTCGCACTACTGAAATATCCTCCAACTTCATTTCACTCACTCGAGTATCAATGACATTAGGTAAATATGTTGTACAAATCTTTCTGAGCATTCGCTTAGCAGTAAGGGCAGATACTATACACTATGGGGGAATTTGACGTTCTCCTTGAAAGGTAATTTCAGGTTGATTAGGACTTCTAAACGATACCTCCTTTTTAAAGCAATCAATGGAGGCATGATGAGTAGCTAACCAATCCATCCCTAATATTGCATCAAAATCATAAATGGAAAGGGGAATTAAGTTGGCTTTTAACTCAAGGTCACCAACCTTTACAAC
Source organism: Elaeagnus macrophylla (assembly GCA_029378325.1). Classification (NCBI taxonomy): domain Eukaryota; kingdom Viridiplantae; phylum Streptophyta; class Magnoliopsida; order Rosales; family Elaeagnaceae; genus Elaeagnus; species Elaeagnus macrophylla. Next base: position 18,021,793 of record CM055642.1, read on the forward strand.
ACTTTCCTTAAAGACATTTTTTGCTAATAAGGAATCACCAACTAGAGTAGCTACTTCCATTGGACTTTCTAATGGCTCTAAATTTTTGTTTGCATGCATTGAAAAGTCTTGATCAAAGGAATGTGTTGAATCAGGATCAATTAAAATATGAGCATTTTGATTAAAGATTGATAACATACCCATTACAACATCAGGCGATGCTTGTGCTTCCTGGTTGGTCAAAGCAAACACTCTACCTCGGGTCCCAGGGCGACCAGGTTAACCTTGTTGGCGGCTTGGATTTGGGTTGATAGGTTGGGCTCGACTAGTGGATGCTTCTAACCCACTTTGTTGTACTCCTTGATTGATAGTGTGTGTGTTTTTCCCTTGAGAAGACACTACCCCTTGTACCTGATTATTGAACAGAGAAAAAGATAGAAATTCTTCTTCATATGCCCAATATAGTAAACATTTTTTCAATCTTGGTAATCTATTTATCTGCAACTGCTGCATCTACAGTACCAGAAAATCTTGTAGCACCAAGCTTGATAGCACGTTCAATGCTATAATCTCTATCAAGGGGATTTTGGTTTCTATTCTCTAATAAAGTTGTAAGAACACGTGTTAGCTCTCAAATAGGGTCTTGTTCTTGATGCGGAGCAACATTTTCTACATTTGGCAAACGTGGTCCAATATTTGGGTGTCGTGGTACCCCAAGCGGGTCAGCATGCATTGGTGGTACATGAACATGTGCTTCTGCTATGGACTCTACATGTGTGTCAGTGTCACTGTCATCTCTCCTAATAGCTGCTAGTCTATTTTGGAGAGATTTCTTAGGCTGTCCACGACCTCGAATACGTGGAGGCATGCTTCTATCTAAACTGTAAAACAAAGAAAAAGAAACATCAATAAGTGGGTACTAACTAACTTAGTATCTATTTATACATAACAGACTTGACCTACTCTAATACCAAATTGTCAGGACCTGCCCCAGCTCAACACTAGAGCATGTGACGTGTCCTAAGGGAACATAATAACTTTCTAAATCGACCTTGGCTTAACTTGAAAATTTGGTGTAAGAAATTTGTAAAAATTTGGGCATAATTTTTCCTAATTTTTGAACTATCTTTCCTGCAATACATGACCACAGTTCTAAAATATAAAATTACATAATTCAGAAAACTTCATTTAATTTATACATATCTTGAAAGTGGCTCTGGCCAAGCGTAACTATACACTATCAAATACATGCTATACACTATATAAGACTTTTGTTCACTAGTCCAAAACATAACTGCCCAAAATACACTAAACAAACTAGAAAGGAGATAAAATAACCTAGATTGCACAATAATAGATGGATCCTAAGAATAATGCATCTCCTAATCACCAATGACCGCCAAAGGGCTCAGCTCATGGACTCCTTCGTGCTAATATGGCTCAAATGAATTCTCATGAGCAGCAAAATGTTTCTTCTGATCAAGTGCACCAACCCACTACTGGACATGTTTACAATCACCCATCAAATCTAGCAACAACTTGGGCAAATCCTTCACATTATCCATCACCACTACCACAAGCTTTTTTAGCACCTGTTGTTACACCTACCACCTTCACTAATAATGCTTGGTTTATAGATATAGGTGCCACCCATCATCTCACAAATGACACCAGCCAATTTCAAAATTCAACTCCCTATTCTAGCAATGGTACTATCCTATTAGGTAATGGATCCATCATTCCCATTACACAATATGGTTATACCAAATTACCTTATAATTCCAAATCACTAAATCTGACTTATATGTTGTTACTTCCTCAACTTGAAAAAAATTTAATATCTGTAAAAATGTTGTGTGAGGACAACAATGTCTATGTTGAATTCTATCGTAATAGTTTTTTTTGTGAAGGATCTCACTACCCAGACTATTCTGCTCACTGGAGGCACTGAACATGGACTCTACAAAATTGGCACAGGTGCGTGTCTATTTGATACCATACAATGTAATAAGGCTGCTATCAATGGAGCTTTCTAGCATGAAAGGTTATTGCATCCTCATGCTTCTATTCTACATCAGGTAGCTCGCGACTTAAATCAAACCATTTCACCTCATAGTTGTTTCGATGTTTATGGGGCTTGTCATTTAGGCAAAGCTCGTAGATTTCCTTTCAATCACACACATACTAAATCTACATCTCCTTTTGCTATTATTTGTGTAGACCTTTGGGGTCCAGCACCTGTAGCCTCAGTTCATGGAATGAAATATTTTCTATTATTAGTGGATGATTGCACAAGGCTCCAATGGATTTATGTTCTTTCACATAAGTCCCAAGTTGCTAATATTTTTTTTCACTTTGAAGCTTTTGTGTCTAAACAATTTAATACTTAGATTCAAACACTTCAAAGTGATGGTGGTACTAAACTCAAAAGTTTAGAATCTTACTTATTTAACGGTGGTTACGATAGAAGGATTTCTTGTCCTCATACACCTTCTCAAAATAGGGTTATAGAAAGGAAAAATAGTCATGTTGTTGAGACTGGTTTGGCTTTATTAATTAGAGTTGGAAAACCTTTGGCTTATTGGGAATATAGTTTCAAAACTACTATTCACCTTATTAATAAAATGCCATCCAAAACTCTTAATTAAGCTAGCCCTTATGAGTTGTTATATGGAACTGCACCTACCTATTCTTATAATAGGTCTTTGGGTGTCTTTGCTATCCTTATCTTAGGCCATATAATCACACTAAACTTGAACCCAGATCTTTACCCTGTGTATTTCTTGGATATGCTACCCTTTATAAGGGTTTTTGGTGCTTACAACCTGTTTCACAAAGAGTAATACATTTCTACACATGTTGTTTTTAATGAGACAGAGTTTCCTTTTCTCCAAATGTCTACTGAGCCGTCTACTCTTCGTACAACTCCACAGTCCATTATGTTTGTCCAATTACCTTCTCTAGTACATTTCCATTAACCCAGTCTACAATACTTTTACCTAAATGGCTCCTTGTAAGTCTACTCCTAGTTGCTCTACTCCACCTGCCACAACAGTCCCATCTGTCTCACCACCACCATTACCTGTGACTGTACCTTCACCTCCTACTACCTCTTTATCTCCTAATTTTTCCTCACCTATTTCTTCAAATTCTCTTTCATCTCTTTCTTCTTCTCATTCACCATCTTCTACTTTACCTCTTATAACCACTACACCTACAACAATTTTTGATCCATCTGGTGTCACACTAAATAATATTGATTTACCCTTAGATCCCTCTTGCCCAACTAACACTCACCCAATGACCACAAGAGCCAAAAGTAGTATTTACAAACCTAAAGTATACTCTGCTAGTCTCATTCTTCCAGAACCCAAAAATGTTAAAACAGCTCTTAAGGCACCAGAATGGAAGGAGGCTATGCAAAATGAAATCAATGCTCTCCTCAAGAATCATACATGGGATTTGGTCCCACCACCAAAGTATGGCAAAGTTGTTGGTCACAAATGGGTGTATCATACCAAGCTCAATTCAGACAAAACTTTGGATAAGTATAAAGCAAGAGTGGTGGCAAAGGGTTTTCAACAAACTGTAGGTATAGACTATACTTAGACTTTTAGTCCAGTCATCAAACCTAACCATGCGCATAGTTCTTACTTTAGCTCTTGCTAAAAATTGGCCTATTCGTCAACTTGATGTTAACACTGCTTTTCTCAATGGTGATATTATGGAAGACGTGTATATGACTCAGCCAAGTGGATTTGTTAATCCTGTCAACAAATTAAGAAAAGTCATTTATGGTTTAAAACAAGCACCACGTGCTTGGTCTATAAAGCGCACAGGTGTCTTTTGGATAGGGGTTTTACACATTCCAATGCAGATACTTTCATGATGATTTATTCTCATGCTTCTGATTTACTGCTTCTATTCATTTATGTTGATGATATATTAGTCATTGGAAATAATTCATCACTTATTTAGTCTTTTATTACAAAGTTAAACGATGCTTTTTCTCTCAAGGATCTTGGCTATTTAAATTATTTTCTTGGACTTGAAATTCAACGCACAGATGAGGGCTTTCACATGAGTCAAACCAAATATGTTAATGAGTTGCTTGACAAAGTTCAAATTAGTTTGACTACGGCCATTTCTACACCAATCAATACTGGCAAAGTTCTGTCAAAATTTGATGGGGAATTGTTAAGTGAAGTTGATGCTACTCAATACAGGTATGTTGTTGGTGCTTTACAATATTGAGCACTCACTAAGGCTAGATATTAGTTACACTGTTAACAAACTCTGTCAATTTTTACATGCTCCTACTTTTGCTCATTGTACTGCTACCAAAAGGTTATTAAGGTATCTTAAAGGTATTGATCAGCTTGGTGTAATGTTATAAAAATCACAAAGTTTTTCCTTAACTTTGTATATTGATGTTGATCGAGCATCTAGTACAGATGATAGAAGATCCACAGGTGGTCATTGTGTTTATATGGGTTCTTCCTTGATATCTTGGAGTTCAGGAAAGCATAAAGTTGTCTCTAGATCCTCCATTGAAGTAGAATTTTGCGCCTTGGCCTTTGGCATCACTGAATTGCTTTGGATTCAACATATTCTCAAAGAGTTGCATATCAACCTTCATGTTCCTCCTATTATCTATTGCGATAATGTGAGTGTAGGCTAGTTAGCAAAAAATCAAGTGCTTCATTCTCGCAGAAAACATGTTGATATTAACTTTCATTTTATAAGAGAGAAAATCCTTTCAAGAGCTTTAACAGTTGAATATAATCTAACTCAAGAGCACGTTGCGGATATCATGATCACGCCTCTTTCTACTCAGCATTTTCAGGATTTACATACTAAGCTCACAGTCTTACATCGATCATGTGCTTAAAGGGGAATGTTAGACCATATAGGTATTGGTTGTGTGCCTTGTATTGTTTGTTATGCTTGAGTGTACACCTGTCCAATATGTCAATATTGTGAGCACTACTCTTAACTGCTCTATATATGTTTCTGCTCATTCAATCAATATTATAATGAATCATTTTTTGTTATTTCCTTTTCCTTTGCTGTTTGCATTTACTTAGCTCTCTTACTTATAGTACGAAGTTTATCAATAGAGAAACTATCGTGAGGCTTTTTTCATTAAAGTTATTTCTTGTAAGAGCTGGTAAGGAAAGAACTCATTTTAGTTTTCTCTATCAAATGATTTGTAACTTAAGTTAGATTCAATTTAATTAAGAAACCATGACTGTGGCCACTACTACAATTTGGGCAATATAGGACGGCTTATAATTTAGAGTGAGAAACAAATAGGACGGTCTCAAGTATATGGCCGTCCTATAAGAAATATAGGACGGCTATTACGGAAAAAATTAGGCGGAACTTTATAGGACGGCTATTAGCTGTCTTAAAAAAAATTCTTTTAGGACGGCTAATATGTTACTATATAAGACGGCTATTAGCCGTCCTATATAGTTTCAATACTGGATAAACACAAAAAAAAAAAAAAAAAATCTTTTAGGGCGGCCAGTAGCCGTCCTATAAAATTCTTATAGGACGGTCACTGACCGTCCTATAAGAATTTTATAGGACGGCTACTGGCCGCCCTAAAAGAATTTTTTTTTTTTTTCTGTGTTCGTCCTAAAAGAATTTATAAGAACGAGTGTAATTTTTTTATTTATATATCTTTCTCCTCGCAAGTGAACCTAACTCATTTTAAGTTAAAAAAATTTCAATCCCTCATCCTCCATCCTCTCCTCCTCTTTCTCACCACTCTTTCATCTCCTCCTCTTTCTGACCACTCCTTCCTCGCCTCCTCTTTCTCACCAAGATACTCATCCTTATCCCCATCCCCTTCAATATCACCGCTAACAATAATTTATTTTTGCTAGCAGATCTGGTAGCATGTGAAGGCTTTGATTATTTATTGTGCACTTATTATTTATTTTATTCTCCACTTTGGGTTGATATTTGTATTTTGCTCGACTTTAATAATTATTTTTTTCTTTAAATAGTTAGACATTTGATTTCTTTGTTTCCTTTTGCTCACTCTGATCATTCTCCTTTCTTGATTTTTGTTTGCCAATTTTTCGTCCATCTTTGGCCATTTTCTTTGCATTTCTGTTATGAGAGTATTAATGATAGTTGGCTTGTTAGTTTCTTATTGTGAATCTATGGGTTAAATTTTGATTATCAGGTTGAGTCCTAAAAAGAAAGAGGGAATTGAAAAACTAAAGCGGGAAAAGAAAAATTGAAAGAAGCGCCAATTTTTTTTTAACCAATTTTTTTGGATATTTTTGGAATGAAATTTATTCTGAAATCGTGTTTCTAGAATAAAATTAATTTATATATGTGTTATACATAGATTTCAGTACTGAACGAACACAGAAAAAAAAAAAAAAAAAAAAAACCAATTTCTTTTAGGGCGGTCAGTAGCCGTCCTAAAAGAATTTTATAGGACGGCTACTGGCCGCCCTAAAAGAAATTGGTTTTTTTTTTTTTTTTTTTTTTTTTTATGGCCGTCCTAAAAGAATTTTATAAGACGGTCAGTGGCCGTCTTAAAAGAATTTTATAGGATGGCCAGTGGCCGTCCTATAAAAATTTTTTATAAGACGCTCCGTGAACGTCCTATTTTTTTCGATTCTTTTAGGACGGGACTTTATAGGACGGCCACTGGCCGTCCTATAAGACTTATAGGACGGCCAGTGGCCGTCCTATAAAGCCAAATTTGTAGTAGTGGGCATATATGTCTTTAAATATTAATTTGTCTTTTCTCGTTTTCTACTAACAAAAAAAAATTAGGGTTTCAAAATATGAATCTGGCAAAGGATTAAAATTCCTTAAGGATTGTATACAAAGAATGGATGACTCGAGTGACCAATTTTTTAAGTTATTTTGCCTGCATCAAAAAGATATTTTAATCACTTTTTTTTATATATAATAATAAAAATAGCACAAATATATTCTTACTTATATTTTTACAATTAAAAAAATGTTTGATATATTGTTTTTCTTTGAACATCCATTTAATTGGAATTGAACGAATGTAAATTAGACCCATTTAATGTTTAACGTTCAATATTTTACCTTTAAATTGAACATTTAATATTATTAAAGTATTAATTTTATTATTATAAATTTTAGAAATATTATTTTTGATATTTTTTAGATAATTTTGTATTATTTAGCATTATTACTTTGCAATAAATGCGGGCATTCGTGGTTAGAAATGAAACTATATTTTATTGTTGTGCATTTACATATTGCTTTAAATTAGTCATTGCTAATCCCCATATTATTATTCTCATATTGATGTTGGTAATGACAGTGGTCCCGTTGTTTAATTCCTAAATTATTATTCTGCTATTACAAGTTCGTAGTGGTCGGCTAATGTAAGTTTATATAGAATAATGTACGTGGAAATATTATTTAATGCATGTACGTGGTTTTTAACTAACATAAAAATTGCATTTTAAATATCTTGATGTCAAAATAATAAGGATAAATAATAAAAATTGTAATATTTTTTAACTGTAAAAATAACACTTCTGTTTAATTTATATATTTTTATTTTTGTTTAAAAATAAAGTTGATAATTTTTTATTAAAAATAACAACTATTTTGTTGTTATAAATTTAATTGTGTTATTTTTTTTTATGTAATTTTTAAATAATTAACACAAAGAAGATATAATAACTAAATTAAAGTTATAATAGAAAAAGTAAATATGTTATTTAACTAAATTAAAGAAGATATAATAACCAAACTTATATACCTAAGCATTAACTTTATAATGAAAATTAAAGAAAATACCCCATAACACACCTCTCCTAATCTTTTCCTTGTCCAAATGAACAAACTATAACAAATAATTTTTACATTAATTGAATCCCCTGACAGTTTTGGATAAACACAGCCTATAGGGTTGTGCATTATTTTTCAAACATCGACCAAAAGTTCAAGACCAAATCAATCCAAGCCTTTATTTTTGTTTTTAAAAGTTGATTTGTCCGATTAGACCTAAAAATTATGTAATCTTATTTACTAAGTTCAGTTGTAGGTTTTAAAAACGAGAAAATCGATATAACCAAACTGAAACTATACTTTTAACGCACAAAATTTTGTAAGTGTTTTTTATTTTTTATTCATACGTTTATGTAATGCAATTTCCATTAATATTATATTATAATTATATTAATATTTTATTTGCTTAGTGTGTTATCTAATAAATATTCAATTCTTGTATTTCACATAAGTATTAACAAGTCTTTTGACAAGATATTCTTAGATTACTGTGAAACACTCTTTAGAGTGAAGCTATAAAGTATAGAAAAATAGGCTCATATGATCCCTTAATACTATTTTTATTCTAGAATGGACCATCAACTTGCATATTATTTATAATTTCATTTTTACCCCTTTAATTCCACCAACACTATTGTCCCATTCTCTCACTTTTTCTTCAATTTTTCGTTACCCACCCCTTTAATTAGGAAGATAAGTAAACTGATATATTGCTTTGAGATTTATTTTCTCTTTTTTATTATAATTTTATTATTTAATTTATTTTTAAATTTTTCAATCTTTTAATTTTTCTTTTAAAAGAATGAAAAATTTCGTGTTATCTGTTATATAATAATTTTATTATCTAATATAATGGTTATATATTATAACATTTTGTGTTATCTATATTATAATTTTATTATCTGATTTATTTATAAATTTTGTTTGGTTGTTGATTTTTTATTTTTTTTTTATTTTCTTTCTTTCTTTCTTTATTTTCTCTGAATTTTTCCTTCTTTCTTTTTTAGATAAACTAAAAGAACTAACCCCGTGAATTTAATAATCTTCTAAGTCAATGAGTAAATAAAGTGATGTAATTAAAAGAGAGATGATTTTAGTAATTTGTGATAGCGGGCTTAGGAATAGAAGAGAGAGAAACTTTAACAATTCAATAATTAAAATTTCTCATTTTCTTTGATTTTACTTTACAATTTCATGAGCACCCATATGAATAAGTATTTGTATTTTTCTTTATTAGATCTCCTTTTTAATTATAGGCAGTATAATTGAACATGTGTCTAGTTCAGTTTTGATGAGTGATTGGTGGATCAAAATGCAATCAGTTGGACAGCCGTCCAATTCTGGGCGGTTTAGTTGGACATGTGTCCAACTAGGCTCCAACAAGTAGGGTGGCCGGCCGATCAAAATTTGATCAGTTGGACAGCCGTCTAATTATAAGCAGTCTAGTTCAACATGTGTCTAACTCGGCTTCGACGAGTGGAGTTGCCAACTGGTCAAAATTCGGTCAATTGGACAGTTGTCCAATTCTGAGTAGTTCAGTTGAATATGTGTCAAATCAAAATTCATCACAATTGATCAATGAAATTAAGAACATTTTTGTCACAATATATAAAAAAATCAAATGGAGGGTTCATGACAGCATATAATCCTAAAGTATATCATTTTAAATTAGATGGTATTTAAGTCCTCTTTTATGTTTAGTCTATAGCTTCTTATTTTACATGATACTCACATTTTTTTTAAATAGATAATATTGGTGGATGAGGTTGGAAGGTTGATATCATCTATTAACCACATTCTATAGAATGGATTAATTGTTGTAGACTATATGAAACTTTAGAATTTTTTTTAATGAATGTTACTATTTTTTATGTCAATGAACAGATTTGTTTACATTCTTTTTCTTTTTCTCTCTCTAGAAAATTTTAAGGTATTTTTTTTAATTAGAAGAGGCTTTAATATAATATTATGATTATAGATCTAAAATCTCCAAGTCGATCTCTCTAAAACTGACTTAATAGGTTGGCTTCAAGATTGATTTTTTTTTTATCACAGGTCGAATAAGATTTTGCGTTTTTTAAAATTGTCAAGATAATGTTAGTTTATAATATGACTCAATAACCAATTTGACCAGCCTACGCTCAATAAATAATCAAATGAGCAACAGTGCTCACCTTAATTGTAAGGACAAAATAGCCACTTATTTAATTTTAAGTAATTAAGTTTAACTTTAAGATTTAGGTTTAACATCTTAAATACATATTTTATTATCATAATTGATATTTTTATATAGGGTGAATAATTTGTTGAATTTTTTTTATAATTTTTTTTTCTCATTTTAAAGATAAGACTAATTTATTTTATGGTACTAATCTTAAGACGAATAATAATATTCAATAGATCATATCCTTTATATATATATAATAAATTTAGTTAACCAATTATCTTAATTAATTATTTTAATATTACCATAATTTAAAATTTAAAATTAATTAATAAATTTAAAGTCAAAGGCAAAGTAATACATAAACACATAATTAATCTCCCATTCCTAACCTTGTCACGTACTTCCAAGACCTTAATGTATACTTAGTTTGGTAGTCTTTTCAATCTAGCAATTTATTAATAAAAAAATTATTATAATTTAATAATTTAATAAATATAATTTACTATTTTTATTAATTTAATAGGATACTTAATCTAAACCAGATGTGTTTAGTTTTAATTTAATAAATTTAATTATTGATATATTTATATCAATAAAATTTAATATAAATTATATTGGATATAAAAATTAATGATTGAGATTTAAAAACAAATACAACAAGTAAATAAAAAATAAAAAGAATATCCAATTTTTTTTTGTTTTTGCTAATATAAAATATCCTGATCTTACCATAACTTTGTATTGCTAGCAAGTAAATAATTGAAAAAATAACAAAAATAATCTCTATTAAATATTATAATAATAAAAATAGCACAAATATATTCATATTTATATTTTTATAATTAAAAAAATGATTGATATATTATTTTTTTTTAAATATTTATTTAATTAGAATTGAACGATGAAAAATTAGACCCATTTAATATTAAAAGTTTAATATTATATATTTAAATTGAACGTTTAATATTATTAAAGTATTAATTTTATTATTATAAATTTTAAAAATGTTATTTTTATATTTTATTTAAATAATTTTGTATTATTTAGCATTATTGCTTTGCAATAAATGCGGGCATTCGTGGGTAGTAATGAAACTATATTTTATTGATTGTGCATTTATGTATTGCTTTAAATTAGTCATTGCTTATCCCCAAATTGTTATCCTCATATTGATGTTGGTAATGACAGCGGTCCGTGTAATTCCTAAATTATTATTCTGATATTACAAGTTGGTAGTGGTTGGCAAATATAAGTTTATATAGAATAATGTACGTGGAAATATTATTTAATGCATGTACGTGATTTTTAATAGTAGTGAATATAGGTTCGATAGATCTGTTATTAAGTTATTTTATAAACTAACTTTATTTTAATAGTTTTAAAAAATTTAAAATCTTAACCGACTTATAACTCCTAAAAAATTAACATTCAATCCTACCTACAATGTATGTTTGAGGAAAGTTTGTTTGACAATTTTGGACCTATAATTTTATTTAAAAATTATTATCATAATAAAAAATGCAATAAAAAATACAAACAATATTTTACCCCTACAAACATTTTTTTTAAAGCTAGAGTATATAAATGTTTTATTATCGGTTATAAGAACTACTATCATTGCTAATATATAATGCTTGATAAATTTAAAGCTATCAATATGTGCCATATAGGAATGATATCTCATTATTGACACTTTTATGTTTGATGCTCTACTACTCATCCTCCTAAATTTAAAATCATATTTGTTTAAGACTTTTACATTGTATATTTGTATAATATTAATTAATACTTCATTTTATTTATTTTTTTTATAACATTTATTATATAATATTTAAAAAATATATTAACATATAAAAATTTAAGTCGGTTTGGTTTTGTCGGTTTTATTTTTGGAGGACCTACAACCGAACCGACAAGGTCAGTTTTGTAATATTTTGGAACTACCGAACCAACCAACCTCTAAAAACAAAAAAATAGGCTCAGTTTGAACCTGGACTCGGATTAGTTAGTTGATTTTTGAAAAAAAAAAATGCTCACCCCTAGTTTTTAACTAACATAAAAATTGCATTTCAAATATCTTGATGTCAAAATAATAAAGAAAAATAATAAAAATTGTAATATTTTTTAACTGAAAAAATAACACTTTTGTTTAATTTATATATTTTTACTTTTATTTATAAAAAAAAAAGTTGATAACTTTTCATTAAAAACTACAACCATTTTATTGTTATAAATTTAATTGTGTTATTTTTTTATTTTTTTTTTATGTAATTTCTAAATAATTAACACAGAAGATATAATAACTAAATTAAAGTTATAATAGAAAAAGTAAATATGTTCTTTAACTAAATTAAAGAAAATATAATAACCAAACTTATATACCTAAGCATTAACTTTATAATGAAAACCAGAGAAAATACCCCATAACACACCTCTCCTAATCTTATCCTTGTGCAAATGAACAAGCTATAACAAATAAGTTTTATATCAATTGAATCCCCTGACAGTTTTGGATAAAAACGGCCAATAGGGTTGTGTATTTTTTTTTCTTCAAAAATCGACCAATCGATTCAAGTTCAAGACCAAATCAAACCAAGCCTTTATTTTTGATTTTAGAAGTTGATTTGTCCAATTAGACCTAAAAATTATGTAATCCTATTTATTAAGTTCAGTTGTAGGTTTTAAAAACGAGAAAATCGATATAACCAAACTGAAACTATACTTTTAACGCACAAAATTTTGTAAGTGTTTTTTATTTTTTATTCATACGTTTATGTAATGTAATTTTCATTAATATTAAATTATAATTATATTAATATTTTATTTGCTTAGTGTGTTATCTAATAAATATTCAATTCTTGTATTTCACATAAGTATTAACAAGTCTTTTGACAAGATATTCTTTAGATTACTATGAAACACTCTTTAGAGTGAAGCTATAAAGTATAGAAAAATAGGCTCATATGACCCCTTATTCCTATTTTTATTCTAGAATGGACTATCAACTTGCATATTATTTATAACTTCATTTTTATCCATTTAATTCCGGCAATACTATTGTCCCATTCTCTCATTTTTTCTTATATTTTTCGTTACCTACCGCTTTAATTGGGAAGATAAGTAAGTAAACTGATATATTGCTTTGAGTTTTATTTTCTCTTTTATATTATAATTTTATTATCTGATTTATTTTTAAAAAAAATTCATTCTTTTAATTTTTCTTTTAAAAGAATGAAAAATTTCGTGTTATTTGTTATATTATAATTTTATTATCCAATTTATTTATAAATTTTGTGTTTGGTTGTTGGATTTTTTTTTTTATTTTTTTTTCTTTCTTTCTTTATTTTCTCCGAATTTCTCTCTCTCTTTTTTGGCAAACTAAAAAGAACTAACTTTATAAATTTAATAATCTTCTAAGTCAATGAGTAAATAAAGGGAGGAAATTAAAAGAGAGAGATGATATTAGTAATTTGTGATAGTATGCTTAGAAAGATAAGAGAGAGAAACTTGAACAATTTAATAATTAAAATTTGTCATTTTCTTTAGTTTTACTTTACAATTTTCATGAGCACCCACATGAACAAGTGATTGTATTTTTCTCTATTATATCTCCTTTTCAATTATAGGCAATATAATTGGACATGTATCCAGCTCGGTTTTGATGAGTGAGGTTATTAGTGGATCAAAATACAATCAGTTACTCAGGTATCCAATTCTGGGTAGTCTAGTTGGACATGTATCCAATTAGGCTCCGACGAGTAGCGTCGCCGGCCTATCAAAATTTGGCCAGTTGGACAGCCGTCTAATTCTGAGCAATCTAGTTGGACATGTGTCCAACTTGGCTCCGATAAGTGAGGTTACCGATCGGTCAAAATTCGGTCAGTTGGACAGCTGTCCAATTCTGAGTAGTCCAATTGGACATGTGTCCAATCAAAATTTATCACAATTGATTCATGGAATTAAGGACATTTTTGTCACAATATGTAAAAAAATCAAGTGGAAGGGTCATATCAAATTTTTAATATATATGAGGTCATGACAGCATACAATCCTAAAGTATATCGTTTTAAATTGGAGGGTATTTAAGTCTTCTTTTATGTTTTGTTTATTTCTCTATAGCTTCTTATTTTACATGATACTCACTTTTTTTTTTAAATTGATAATATTGGTGGACGAGGTTGGAGGGATCATATCATCTATTAATCATGTTCTATGGAATAGATTAACCCTTGCAGATTCTGTGAAACTTTATAAATTTTTTTAATGAATGTAGTATTTTTTATGTCAAAGAACATATTTGTTTACAATGTTTTCCTTTTTCTTTCTCTAGAAAATTTTACTATGTTTTTTTTTTTTTTTAATTGGAAGAAGCTTTAATATAATATTATGATTATAGATCCGAAATCGCCAAGTCGATCGCTCTAAAACTGACTTAATAGGTTGGCTTGAAGATTGATTTTTGTTTTTGTCACAAGTCGACTAAGATTTTACGTTTTTCAAAACCGCCAAGATAAGATTAGTTTGTAAAATGACTCAATAACCAATCTAACCAACCTACGCTCAATAAATAATCAAATAAGCAACAGTGCTCACCTTAATTGTAGGAACAAAATAGTCACTTATTTAATTTTAAGTAATTAAGTTAAACTTTAAGATTTAAATTTTAATTTTTAAGATTTAGCTTTAACATCTTAAATACATATTTTATTATCATAATTGATATTTTATATAGGGTAAATCATTTGTCGAATTTTTTTTATAACTTTTTTGCTCATTTTAAAGATAAAACTAATTTATTTTATGGTACTAATCTTAAGACGAATAACAATAATCAATAGATCATATCCTTTATATATATATATATATATATGATTTATCGAATAAAATTTAGTTAACTAATTATCTTAATTAATTAATAATTTAAATTAATTATTTTAGTATTATCATAATTTAAAATTTAAAATTAATTAATAAATTTAAAGTCAAAGGCAAAGTACACTACTACAAATTTACCTTTATAAGACGGCCAGTGACCGTCCTATAAAGCCTCGTCTTAAAAGAATCGAAAAAATAGGACGTTCACGGAGCGTCTTATAAAATTCTTTTAAGACGGCCAGTTTAGAATAGCCATATAAAATTCAAAAAAAAAAAAACTTATAGGACGGTTATTGACCGTTCTAAAAGAACTTTATAGGACAACTAGTGACCATCCTATAAAATTCTTTTAGAACGATCAATAGCCGTCCTATAAGTTTTTTTTTTGTTTGTTTTGTTTGTATAGACTGAAATCTATATATAACCTGTACAAATTATAGTCATTCTAGGAACACGATTCAGATTCAGAATACATTTCATTCCAAAAATATCCATAATTTATATTACATATATATGGTTCAAAGCTGCCTAGCTTTAATTTACACAGATTATCATAACATATAGTTAAATTTTAGAAACATACATATATATGAAACATAAAATCTAAGGTTCAAAACCTAGCTTTAATTTACACAAATTATCATAGTGTACAGTTAAATTACAGGAATATACATATATATATAAAACATACAATCTAAACATACAAACTTGAATATGCATACATAAATAATAAGGTTTAAAGCTTACCGGTACATCATTTGTATCTGCATTTTCAATAAATTTGGTAACATATGTATCCATGAATTTCATAACATAGTATCCACATTCATATGGTTCGGGTTGTTTTGGACACTAAGTACAATTAAGACAGCTATAGTTAATAATTATATAATTAATTTAATTACAAGCATAAAATTACATGTTGACATATAACTAACTAAAATAATTACCTTAACGAAAATCTAATTTGGATTAATATTTGAATTTTCACGTTGACGATGCCATGTTTGTAAAGCCATATTAATTACAATAATTATTTCATTGCATAATACCCATATTTATAGGATTTAAGTTATTATAAACAAATAAGATAAACACGATTATATAAAAAATATTATCTAATATATAATATAAATATATGCGTGTTACTTCAACCAAATTCTTGTATATTCTTGATCAGGAGGTGATCCTTTAGAAGTTTTCTTCTTCTATCTCTACTGTATGAATCCTATCAGTTCGATTGCAACGAGGAAAACAAGTGTCTTTGGCACAAACATTTGATGGGTCATCAATTGCCAAAAAGCACAACACTCCCTAAATGTATGGTCAAAGAAAATTAGTAGAAAAACAAAAATGTAAATAAATGAGAATATATTATAAGTTTTCTAATTAATAAATTGATAATAAAAAGCTTACCTTTTCTATACCAGTTGGTGGATGTGTACTACCATGTGATGAGTTGGAGTTGGCATTTGAATGTGTACATGGAACATCCTTCGCAAACTTATCTGAACGTCCTGCATCCATTTGAACATCCATGTCCATTTGAACGTTCATGTCCATCTGAACGTCTGTATCCATCTGAACGTCCATATTTTCACTTTCTCTACTTCTTCTAAGTGAGTTATCGTTCATGTGTTGTAATTTATCCATTACATTTCTTATTATCTGTTCTAAAATTGCTTCAAAATTATTAGAATCTTTCTTATTTTGTTGCTGATTAATACGACTTTTTCTCCCAAAATAAAATGTAAGATTCTCTCTCTTTCCTAGCCCACGAACTAGACTTGAATGTTCTTCACCTAATGTCATCTCAAGTATATCATTCCTTCGACCTTTTTTTATTTCATGTTCTCCGGTCTGTACCTTCTTCATCAATGTTTCCTATAGAATCCACAGCCAAATTTTTTTTAAACAATAATCTTAGAATAGGATATAAGATTTAAAGCTAAAAATTGCTCTCATATTACAGTATTCTTATAATTTTTTCCAAAACTTCTTTTGTTTCATCTTTAAGTACTTGTCGTTGATCACTTGGTACGTGAGTGTCAAGCCAAGTCTCATGACGCTCCACAATAGCTCCAGGTCCTTTCTGCTTCTATTAAATAAATTCGAATATTATTTCAACAATCAAAGAATATATATCAATCGACAATAAAAACCTTACCAATTTCTATTTTGAACCACGATAGCCAACCTTACTCCCAAAATATGTGTGTTTATTTAACTTAGCTTTTTCTTGCATTTCTTTCCTAAGTTTTAGCGCTTTTGCAGAAAGTTTTTGATTAACAAATATCTCCCACTTCTCTTTAGATATGAAGCTGTACTTATGTGGTGGAGTATACAAATCATCCAAATAAGGAAAGATGAATGTCATAGCTAAATATGATTTGAATTTCCTGAACTTATCACCTACATCAACCATATAAAAATGATATGTCATACGTGGATCAATCTCAATGATTCCTACAATAAAAAACATAAGTATCATAAGTACGAAATAATTGTACACATAGAAAAGCATATAGTATTAAGTATAAGTTCAGCAGTAGTACGTGCCAATAACGTTTCCCAAATTTCTTCTTTGCAAGACTCTGGCATTAGTCGCCAATCAGTTATGGTGATATCAATGGTCGATCGAGTTATACTTCCGATAGCACTAGCCCACTTTGAACTTGTATCACCATATGGTACCCCATCTTTGTCAACCTCAACTACTATTCTCTCTCTTTTTGTTAATATGTTTGACAAAATTGTTATTCCTTGACCTTTCTTCCTTTTTGTACTCTTTCCTATGAGTACCACCTTCATTTCCTAAGTTAGAAGAATGCTCCATCAATCTGCATAAAAATAAAGTAATAATATGTGAGTATACACCTAAGCATGACTTGTTAGAATGCATGAACAAGTTAATAAAAAGTAAAAGTTATGTGATTAGTTATAATAAGATGTAAGTACAATACTCAATAAAAGAAAATTAATAAAGTATATGAAAATTACCATGTATTTATTTATTATTAATCCATATGCCTTTGCAATTAGTACGCAAATAAGAAAATGATTCTTCATCCTCTGTGTCATCATCATAAACTTCATTGGGTATCTCGTTATCATCGCAAATCATTGAAGCCGGTTGAAACTCTTTAATCTCTTCATCTGTCTCATCATCATTTTCATCATAATAGCCTTTATTAGGAGGAGTAAGAACAATTGACCACTGTGGGTCTTCAGGGTCTCTTACATAAAACACATGCTTGGCTTGGCTTGTAAAAATGAAACTATCTTCTTTATACCCAATTCTTTGTAAGTTTACCAAAGTAAAACCATTATCTTTGTCATTGCGAATACCAACCTTATTCACATTCTCAACCCAATCACACTTGAATACACACTTATTAAACTTGTAGTAATCCAACTCCCATATCTCTTGGATTACTTCATAATATGTCATTTCACTAGATATTGGTCTTTTATCCTTTGCGGTAGCAAATTGCATTACATGTGCTACTAAGGACACACCACTATTTTGATTGATTCGGTTATCATCTATTTCCTTTGTATAAAATCTATATCCATTGATGATATATAACCATTATATTTAAGCACATGAAACTTAGGACATTTTGAAATCCATCTAAGTGTGACAAAAATGTTATTATTTGGATCTTTGAGCTCTTGAGAAATCTGATTAAGTGAGTATACTTAATTATTAACATATACAGAGAAAAAAATTCCTTAAATAATAGTTAGGTTTTAATATACTCACTTTATCATGTAGCTAGTACATAAAAGTACGACTATGTTCGTCAATTAACCATTTCTCTGTACGTCTTGAATGTTTGTACTTGTCCTTAATATGTTCCAAGTGCTTCCTATAAAGTTATGTTCATTATTATAAATTGATATTTAATCATAAATAAAACTAAGTAATAAAATTTAGAAAATTACTCAAGATATGGTTGAACTTCATTTATGTTTGATAGAACATGACGATGGGCTTACTTCCATAATTTATGATCTACTGGTGCTTGTTTTCCTATGGATTGACGAACACCTTTTCTTTCTTTTGGAATTGTGTTTTTGGTAACTGGCAAACTTATAGAATTACGTTGCTTCTTCAGCTATATAACATATCCTTTCAATTCCTTCATTAATCGTTCATATGGGTACATCCATCTCAAAAAGACTGGTCACATAACTTCACTTCTCTTACTAGATGAATTGTGAGATGTATCATCACATCAAAAAATGGAGGGAAGAATTTCTCTAACTTGCATAAAGTGACAACAAGTTCTGATTGAATTGCATCCAACTTTTGAACGTCAACTGTTTTCTTACATATATCATTGAAGAAATAGCAAAACTTAATAATTGTACTCCTCACCTCTTTGGGCAACACCCCTTGCAATGCTACAGGCAACAATTGTTGCATCAAGACATGGCCCATATAATTTTTTGTCAGTCAAAGAAACCAAACTACTTATGTTGGATGAGTATCCATCTGGGACTTTAAGATTTGTTAATGTGTTACAAAATAATTTTTTCTCTTTCGTCGATAAAGTGTAACATGTGGGGGGTAAGTAAGTCTTATTCGTGCCCACCTTTGGGCTAATCTCAATTCTTACACTCATTTTAATGAGATCCATAAGTTGACGAACACCATCTTTAGTTTTTTCAGGAATATTTAGCAATGTACCAACAATGCTATCACACACATTCTTTTCTATATGCATCACATCTAACAGATGTCTAACATTCAAGAACTTCCAATATTCTAAGTCAAAGAATATTGATTTTTTTCTCCATGGAGTGCTTGTACAACCTTATAATTTACTTTCCCACGTGCAAAAGTCATCATCTCAACTCTTGCTAATACTTCACTTCCAGTTAAGGGAGTTGGTTGTGTTCCCTCCTCTTCATGTCCGTTAAAAGACTTAACTTGTTTTTTATAAAGATGATACCTAGGTAACCATTTTCTATGACCTATGTAAGACATCTTCCTTGAATGTTTTAACCTTGATCCCTAATACCTTCACTACATATCGGGCAAACATAATAACCTTTAACAACATGACCAAAAAGATTTCCATAAGTAGGAAAGTCATTGATTGTCCAGAATAAGATAGCTTTCAACTTAAATTTTTTAAGTTTGAAACTATCATACACATCAATTCCATCCATCCACAACAACTTCAAGTCTTCAATCAATGGCTCTAAGTAAATATCAATATCATTTTTAGGTTGCTTGGGTCCAGATATCAATAAAGTTAGCATCATGTATTTTCTTTTCATACATAACCAAGGAGGAAGATTATATATGACAAGTACAACGGGCCAACAACTATACCGACTACTTAAAGACCGGTGAGGATTGATCCCATCATATGAAAGTGCAAGTCTAAGGTTTCTAGATTCAACGCTGAACTCAGGCCAAGTATAGTCGACATGCTTCCACTCAAATGAGTCAGATGGATGTCGCAACATTCCATCATTTTCCTTTTCCTTCGCATGCCATGTTAGATTTTGAGATGTTGCTGAATCTTGAAACATTTTTTTTAAAACATGGAATAGGTGGAAAGTAGCACAATACCTTTGTAGGAACATTAACTTTTTCCTTCCCTGATATTGGATTAACTTTCCATCTTGACTTTTGACAATGCGGACATGCTATGGAATCCTTGTTTTCATTTCGATATAGAATACAATCATTAGGACAAGCATGAATTTTTTCATAATTCATGCCCATTTCACGAAGGATCTTTTTAACTTCATTCATTGATGATGGCAAAACATTATCTTCTGAGAACATCTCACTCAAAAGAGTTAGCAACTCATTGAAGCTTGTATCTGAATGATCATGCTTACCCTTTCATTTATAAAGTGAGACTGACCCTGACAATTTTGTGAACTTATTGCATCCTTGGTATAATGGCTTTTATAGCATCTTCCATAATATCTTGCATGTCACCCATATTATTTTCATCAAAATTGTCATTTTTAAAGTTGTTTGCACTATTTGTGAAATCATTTTCACGTGAATTGAAATCATTGAATTCTTCAGAAGGATAAACTTTTGAACTTTGCTTCTTAGTCTCTCCATGACGATACCAATTAGTATATCCACTATCAATTCTATTATGATAGATATGATTTCTAACTTCAACCACACTAAAAAATTTTAAATTTGCCCACTTCAAACATGGACAACGAATTTGATCTTTTTCGGTTGAATTATCAGAAGCAAATCTCAAAAAAATTTCCACACCCTCAATAAATTTGACATTTGTTCTATCCATAGACATCCAACTCTTATCCATCCTATATATCATTGTAAATTAATAAATTGACAATAGCTAATTTAAAAATAGTTCACTTATCGAATATTAAATAAAAGTATATTGCAAAATAAGTATTGGTTATTAAATTTCTTAAAAAAACTTATATTATGTATATCATTTTATAAAGATTTTATAAGACATATTATATATAATTGTAAATCAATCTCGTGTCAATAGCTAATTTAAAAATAATTCACTTATCGAATATTAAATAAAAGTATATTGTAAAATAAGTATTGGTTATTAAATTTCTTAAAAAAAATTATAATATGTATCATTTTATAAAGATTTTATAAGACATCCTATATATAATTGTAAATCAATATCGTGTCAATAGCTAATTTAAAAATAATTCACTTATTTAGTATTAAATAAAAGTATATTGCAAAATAAATTGGTTATTAAATTTCCTAAAAAAAATTTGTAATATGTATCATTTTATAAAGATTTTATAAGATGGTTAATAATCGTCCTAAAAGAATATTATAGGACGGTCAAAGGCCGTCCTATAAAATTTTTATAGGAAGGTCAAAGGTAGTCCTAAAAGAATCTATAAAATTCTTATAGGACGGTTGTAAAATTCTTATAGGACGGTCAATAGCTGTCCTAAAAATATTTTATAAGACGGTCAATAGCTGTCCTATAAAATTCTTATAAGACGGTTAATAGCAACCCTATAAATATTTAACCAATAAATATGTTCATTTAAGAAGGCCTATGACAGCCCTATATGTAATATTTACAGGAAATTAGAAAACGTATTGCACGCATTTTAGTTTTAATTAAATATGTTAGTATACATTTATTTTAAATAATTTTCATATATAATATGTACTACAACTATATATCAGAAAAACCATACTAATATGTTTACAAATAAACAATTTCAAAAAAAAAAAAAAAAAGACATAAAAAAGCTAAATAAAAAAAAAAAAAAGGGAAGGCGAGGAATAAACCATACTTGTTGGAGAAGGGGACACGGGGTGGTTTAAGGGAGGAGAGGGAGTGGGGCTCGTCGTACGCGACGGACTAGGCTGGGTTGGAGGATGGCAGCAGCATTCACGGTAAAGACGCAGTGAATTTTCGCGTGTTACAGCATTTTTGCGTGTCGCGGGGTTATCGAGTAGGGTTCAATGCGATTGCAAGTGGTGTTGGGTGGTAGATCAGGTTAAGAATCGAGAGAGAAATTTAGGGATTGTAATTTTGAGAGCTGGAAGTAGTTGAAATGCAAGTGAAAATGGGGAAGTAATAAAAAAAATTATTTCATTCTTTTACATTAGCCGTCCTAAAAAAATGAGTGTAATTTCTTCTAGGACGGCTATTAGCCGTCTTATATACTAATATATTAGCCGTCCTAAAAAAATTTTAAAACGACTATTAGTTGTCCTATAAAGTATCGCCTAATTTTTTACGTAATAGCCGTCCTATATTTTTTATATGACGACCATATACTTATAACCGTCTTATTTATTTCTCACTCTAAATTTTAAGTCGTTCTATATTGCTTATAATATAATAGTGGTAATACATAAACACATAATTAATCTGCCATTCCTAACCTTGTCACGTACTTCCAAGACCTTAATGTATACTTAGTTTGGTTGTCTTTGCAATCCAGCAATTAATTAATGAAAAAAAAAATTATTATAATTTAATAATTTAATGTATATAATAATTTAATAAATATAGTTTATGATTTTTATTAATTTGATAGGATATACTTAATTTAAATTAGATGTATTTAATTTTAATTTAATAAATTTAATTATTGATATATTTATATCAATAAAATTTGATATAAATTATATCTTTAATTTTATAAAATTAATTTTATCTTGTAGTAGGTACAACATACGAGGAATGTTGTTTAATGTATGTACATGGTTTTTAACTAACATAAAAATTGCATTTCAAATATCTTGATGTCAAAATAATAAAAATTGTAATATCTTTTAACTAAAATAACAATATGTTTAGTTCATATATTTTTATTTTTATTTAAAAAAAAATTGACAACTTTTCATAAAAAACTACAATCATTTTGTTGTTATAAATTTAATTGTGTTATTTTTATGTAATTTCTAAATAATTAAGAGAAAGAAGATATAATAACTAAATTAAAGTCATAATAGAAAAAGTAAATATGCTTCTGTGAAGAAAGGAGAAAATTAAGCTGCAACAGACGGCAGTCGTTATTATCAATACATTATATATATTATCAAAAAAGTAGGTTGGTAATTATCTCTTGGTATTACGATAAAAGAAGGAGATAGTTACTCAATTCGATTAAGGCATAAAAAGTTTGTTATTCTTGGAGAATATTAAATAATTGGAGAAAGAGTTAAAAACTAGATAATTAATTTCATTCAACAATAATATGTTTACATTACTAAAATAAAAAATAAAAACTTATAAAGAAATAAAATATACTAATTAATAAATCATTAAAAATATTCTCAATCAAATTGTTTATAATTATTAATATTAAATATTTGACTAAATTAATCTTCCATAACCAGTAAGATTAAATCCTGCCCCTATTCTTGAACTACGTACAGTTGGCTTAATTTTCGACCTTTATAAATTATGCTTCTAATTAATTAATTAATTAAATGGCTCATGAAATTGGCTTCAACACAAACATTCTGCAAGCATGTCCATACACGGCGGCAGTAATGCGGTTTGTGAATGTATTCTTCAATGTTTTATGCTGCGTATATAATAAGAAAATTAATTAATTCAATATAAATCTCCAAAATTTAAATCACTAACTATATCAGCTATATATATATATTATTAAAAACGATATATTCATTTTTATTTTAAATTAGAGCAGTAGCAGTTTTAGTTTAAAAATATTATAATAATTAATTATTTGTACCTCCCAAAGTTCTCTTGCTTGAACAGTAGTGTTTGGTGGGAGTCCGATGTCATCCCAGTTAGCTGTAATAAAATAACGTGAAGGGCGTCGATTGAGTAATACCACAGCTACTCTGTAGCCTGATAGAGGCCCAGCCCAAACCTGTTTATTTATTATTAATATTAATAAATTTATAGTATAATATATAAGCATAAATTTATTTAATCAAAGATGACCACTTACTTCAATATCCCCCATCATTCTAACTTTTTTAGCTTGGACACCCAATGGATCTGTTAATTGAACAGATTAATTAAATATAATAATATAGATATAGAATACAAGAGAATCAATTAATTAATATTATTTATATAGTAAGTAACCTTGGTTAACAGCAATAACTTCTTTATTTCCAACAATTTCCAAAATGTCATTAGTAATTTTCCTGACATCACAACCAAGTAGAAGGGGAGCCTTGGAAATGGCCCATAGACTAAAATGCACTTTGTATTCTTCTTTACTCATCCCTCCATTTCCAACCTCAAGCATGTCTGGATCTGTATGTATGTTTAAATATGAGAATGAGACACAGTAACATTATTTTCAATTTTATTTAAGAAAGGTATCATTTTTAGTGTCACTTTATTGGTTAACAAATTCACATTTTTAGTTATTTCTAGTCATGTGCTTGAATTTGAACTCAAATATTTATATCATCGCTCTACTACTTAGTACTTACCATTCCAACCTCCAGGCCTTGCATATTCTGCATATACCTCATTTGTATCTGCTCTAGCTATCATACTGCAAAACAAAACAACCAAAATAGTTCTTCTTCTTCTTTTTTTAAATAAACAAACAATTGGAATATTATTTTATTTTATTATATCATATGATATTCTATAGTCTATACCTTTCCCAATTATCAGTAATGTCCATAGTAGTTCTCCAGCTATTTCCTACCTTACCACCCCATAAAGCAGGGTGCAGGTCTCCCCTGAAAAAATAAAAAATAAAAAATAATAAAATAACGCTTAACACCAACATCATTATTATTATTATTATTATTATTATTATTATTATTATTATTATTATTAATACAAAGAATAAAGAATTCGAATTCGAAAATTAGGTATAAAAAGGATCACCATTCACAAATTGAGTAGAATATGGGGCGGCCAGCTTTCATTAGAGCTCGAGTCATGGCAGGGTACCTAAAATAAATAATTAATTAATTTACAAATATTGTAATATTATTTATATTTTGTCTCTATAAAAAAGAATTGAGGATTAAATGCATGTATAATGTATGTTAATTGTTATGGTACAATAATATCGCTAAATTTGTTAGTATGTGTAAGTGTGTGATATAAAAATGGCTAAATAATATTAATAGTTTTTTAATTTTTATTTAATCTACACTTTGGTCCCTTAATTATTTTTTCTTAATATTTAATCCTCTAACTTTTACTTAATCTATACTTTGCTCCCCTAACTATTTTTTCTTAACATTTAATCCTCTAACTTTTACTCAATCTACACTTTAGTCCTCTAAGTTTTTCCTAACATTTTACTCCTCTAACTTTTTAAATTTGATAATATTAATTCAATTACTAATTTTTTGTGGAATTTAATGTCTATTTTTTTTTTTTTCCTTTTTAAAGAATAAATATTAAAAAAAAAAAAAAAAACCCTAAAACTATCGAATTATTATAAGCCACTTTTTTTATTAAAAAAAGGAAAAAAAAAAAAAACTAAATATTAAATTCTATAAAAAGTTAGTATTTGGACTAATATTGTTAAATTTAAAAAGTTAGGGGATTAAATGTTAAGAAAAAATAGTTAGGGGATCAAAATGTAAATTGAGTAAAAATTAAGGGACTAAATGTTAAGAAAAAATAGTTAGGGGACCAAAGTATAGATTGAATAAAAATTAGAGGACTAAATATTAAGAAAAAAATAATTAGAAATCAAAGTATAAATTAAGTAAAAGTTAGAAAATTATAAGTGTTATTTAGCCTATAAAAATAAATAAATTATATATTACCTCTCAGTTGGCTTTATGCCACCGTTGTTACAGTTATCGTACTTTAAATAATCGACACCCTGCAAACAATATTATATAATATGATGGTATTATCAAAACCCTGTATTAATGTGACTTATATTTATAATAATATTTATAAAAAAAAAAAAAACTAACAAGGTTACATCGTGTTTCCTATTTTTCTACCCTTTTATCCTTGATTTTTGCATTCAAGCTCTTATTATGTTGTTTTTGCATAAATAGGTGATTTTGGACATGTTTTTGATTAATTTTAATAGATTTAAATTTATTAGTTTTTAATTAAAAAATAAATTTTTAATAAATTAATGCAAATTTTATGTACAAGTAACATGAGTAGTATAAATATATGTAAAACTAGTTCACACCCAAGAAGCGAAGGTTTTGGCGTCATGTTCTTCATAACCAAGCGAACCAGGCATGGTATTGCTGCAAGTAAAGTAACTGCACCGAAAATATATATAAATACAACATAATTAGTTTAATTACCATTCAATTTTAATAAAAATTAAAATTAATTTTTTTTTTTTTTTTTTATAAAAGAAAAACAATGTGGTAGAGAGACCATACCCTGCAGATGAGTAGATTCCTAGCTTGAGACCCTTGCTGTGAACATAATCTGCAATAGCTTTAATGCCTGATGGAAATGTTGATTTCCTAGCCACTAGACTACCCTGCAATGCATCAGGAATTTTATCCTCTCTTCATCAAATTATATATTATAACAAATGAGAAGACGTTACAAGATTACTCATTAATTTAATACAAATTTTATTGTATCCAATATAATTTTTCAATCAATTAAACTCCTCATGGTAATTTAATTTATTTATTTATTTATTTTTTCTTCCCTCTTTTAAGAAATGTTACCTTGTCATCTCGATTTAATTCACCCCAGCAGTCGTCTATATTAGCAAGGAAACATTTTATTAGGTAATATAATATTAAACAATTAAGAAATTCTAAAAAAACTTTTAAATAATAATAATGGAGTACAATTTGTATGGTTAAATTAAATTAAAAGAGAAAAGAAACAAGAGCCGGATTACCTATGTTGACATAGTGATAACCGAGTTTAGAAAGACCAGTGGAAACCAAAGCATCAGCTGAGATCGAAATGAAGTCAACAGAATCAGTTGCTTAATCTTAATATTACGTTGAAAACACCAAATAAAAGAATATTATTAATAAAAGTTTAAACTAAGAGAAATTAAGCAGAGAAGAGATTAATTAATCAATACCGGTTTAAAAGTTTAAACCATACCGGTTTCTTTAATCAATGTTTCATTAATCTTGCACCAGAAGTGATTCCAGCTATTCCACCTATATATATATATATATCCATCAAAATTTTGATAAATGATAATTAGGACAACATACAGAATTTCACTTTAATTAATAAAGTAATGTAGAAATTAGTATTTTAAATCGACAAAAATTAGTGATTATTGGTTACCCCATAGGAGGAGTCATGCCAAGATTGTTGGCAAGTAAGTTTCTTGATGTTATTCTAGAAGCATTAACAACGATTACTATAGAAGAAGATGATATAAGTGAGCATATAATCACTAAACTCATCCACATGGAACCATTCCCATCACCTATAACGTAACCACTCCTCATTTTTAATTAAATATAATATAATGATAAGATTATCAATAGCTAGCTATGCCTTCTTCTTCAATTATAGTACTCTTCTACCTTCTCTTCTATTTATAACTAACTTTTCTTCAATTATACTTCTCTTCTATTTATAATTTATTTACAAGTGGCTTCAGTTGTGTGTACGTAGTTATACTTATCAGATAAATTCTTATTCCACAAACAAAAATTCTGGAGATAAACGATGACTCTGACATGAGATATGTACATATTTACTATCTATTATCTCGTAAAAAAAAAAAAAAAAAACTGAAATCTAAAGATATTAAAAAAAAAATTATCTCCTATTGATTTTTTTTTTAATTTGAATTTAAGATTATTATATTAAGATAACTATTTATTTTACAATAATTATATTAAATTTGAATTTGAATTTGAATTTATATTTTCAAAAACATTCTTCTACACACTCCAACACACCCACTATTATATGTGTTAAGCATATGATTTTTTTCCTTTCTTTAATTAGTAAAAAATAAATGTTAAAAATTTATATTATTATTTAAAATATAAATTTTAAATAAAATTAATTTATTTTTTAAAAATATATTAATACTTCGAATATATTGTAATTATAGCATTAGTAATATGCATATCACTTATTACAAAAAAAAAATACTTCCTATGAAAAAAAGGGTACAGAATAATACTAGCAAAAACTAGATTTTTGTTATGATATTAGAAATATTAAATCTTATATTATATTATTTAAAATAAAGATTAGTTGTAAATCTTGATTAAAGTTATAGCATTCTGAATTTCAAATTAATGTTTATTCAAAATTTATGAACTGATTTTAAAAAAATTAATCATTAGACATCCAGTTTATATTTAACATATTCTATCAATGCATTTCTTATTTATAAAAATAAATATATGTACCATATTTGGAGTTTTAATAACAAAAACATATAGTATTTTTTAACTAGAAAAAAAATAATTTATAAAGAGATTGAGATATGTAATAGAGAATAATATACCACAAAATTAAAATAAATAAATAAAAGATTTGAAGTATTTAGCGTGGTTACCATTTACCAATTATATAAAGATTTTTAATTTTAAGTAAAATTGAAAAATTTATTTGTAGAGTTTTGAACTAATAAGAGTCTATAAGATGAGAATATAAAATATATAATATAGACTTCTAACAAAAATTATTCAAAAATATTTTTTTTTTCAAATGCAAACATATATATATATATATATATATATATATATATATTCAAGTTTATTCGGAAAATAAAATATTTGAAGAATTGAACTAGGTTACGATTTTTTTTTTTTTTTATAAATAAAATGGAAAAAAAAAATTTGTAGACTTCTAAATTATTAAGTGTCTATAGATAATAATCATAAAACTTGAAGTACTCAGTTTAATTGGTTTTTATTATTTTACCAATTATATTAATGAAATTATGCTAAGTATGTCACATTGATTGGTGGAATGTGGTAGAATTAGCTCTATTTTAACTCTTTTATGTTCTTAATTTTTCTTTCATCAATATGTTCATTGTTGTTTGACACTATTGTTCTGTTAGAATATTCTTGGAATGATGGATTTGAGTTTTGACCATTATTTGTGTGAGTTTCTGAAGGATTTGGACATTTAGTTTTTAAGCAACATGTGGTGGGATGGTTTGCATGGTGCAGCATGATCATCTCACGTTCGTTTAATTTTTAGCTAATATCGTTGGTGTTTTTATTAGCTTTATGTTAGTAATTTTAAACAACTTTGTTCATATTTGATGTTATTCGGTCTTATAATATATATATATATATTTGTAATGCTCACTCAAATCTTTATCAGTGTTAGTAAATAATATAATTCAGCATTCTATGTTTCATCAAAAATAATTTATAAACTACCAAACACATTAATAAGGAAACATTTTTTTTCATTGTATTACAACTCCATTCAACCGTACATCACTTTAATTTAGATAAATTAAGGGTTATATGCTTGATAATCTCATATTAATTAAAAATTATATATGTCATTTCTCCATTTGACTTTAGTTTGGTCGGACGCAGCCTAATGATCGAAGTCGAGTTATACTTACGTTCAATTGGTCAAATTTTGATCAATTCATGACTCTTCTTGTCGTAGGTAAATTAGACACATATTCAACTAAAATAAACAATTATTCAATTGACTAAATTTTGATGAGTCGGTGACTTCCATCACCAAAATCAAATTGAATAAATGTCTAATTAAAATAAATAATTATTCAACTGACTAAATTTCAATGGATTGATGATTACACTTGCTAAAGTTAAATTAGACACATATTTAACATTTAACTATAAAATTATTTGTCTTGTAATGTTTTTCTTTTTTTTTTTTAAAAGAAGAAAAGCTCTCCGAGAGGAGACGGGGTAATGTTTGATATACTTCATTCATCCAGATCAACGCTTTATTTTGAAAGTATCAATAGTGGCTAGCACTTCAGGCTGTTGTTAGAGAGGCCTTTATGCACAATTATGATTGTTTCAGCTCTCCAATCTATGACTTGATGCATGTAGTCTAGTAGCGTTATCCACTAGGCTATCTACTTTGGGTTTAAAAAAAAAAATCACTTTTAATATTTGACAGACCAAAAGTCCTATTAGAATTAGGTTGAACCTTCACAAGTGAAGAAGAATAAAAACAAGATAGTGTATTAAATATTCAGAAAAAAACAATTGAAATTGAGACAAATATTCATAATTCAATATTAATTAAGAAAAACATATGAATTCTTAAAAATAAAATCCCAATTAAATCTATCAATGTATCTTTGACTCAATTTCAATTAAATCATCCGGCATATACTTGAATGCAATTCATAATAAGCCAAGATAAGACGATCGAGCTTCATCAGGCATATACTTCAATATCACAATTGCCGACTTATCATCCTGAAAGTCCAGCAGACCAACTAAGATGATATTCGCCGTAGAAATCCATAGCTTTTTATCTTCCTAGAATATCGCATCTCCATTACTAGATTCGTTTTTGTTGCCATTAAAGAGAGCAAAGCCAACACCCTTATAATATCGATGGGTAAAATTGGAATTTTGAATATAATACAAATTGTGGGTTGAGGGAGAATACGATTAATGGAAGGGGGTTATAACTATTTTCCTAAATTTAATTAAAAAAATTAAGTCAATTGTCCCCCAACTTAGTTTAGATAAAAATGACCTGAATTCATTTAAAATTAGAGGATTTAGGTTAAATTATAGCTATATATTCTCACCTTATTTCACACCTCTAAAATTAGTCAACAAAGCCCAAATGACGCTTCAAAATCCAAACCAAATCAAACTCAATACAATCACATTCTATAATAGTCACAATTATTTTTATGATTGTCATAATAAAAGAGTATAAAAAGTTAATTAATCATTGATTAATTATTTTTTTCACAATAACAATTTAAATTATTGCTATATTGCCACTCTTAATCTGTTAATTTCTTTTAAGATAATTTACTCCATTCTACACACCTTTATTAGTTAGTTTTTAACAAAATAGTAAGTAGTTATATATTAAAAAAATTATAGGATATATTTTTATGAAGATATTATTCATTGTTTTAAAAGGATATTATCTACTTAGAGGTATTAAGTAAGCTGAAGTATATTAATTTATTTTAAGGAAATTGTAACTTATCTCATCTAATTTTTAAATGAAATGAGTTCATTTATATGCGAGTTGAGTTGGGCATTTCATTTATATTTTTTTTAAATTATTTTAAAATATTTAGGTTATATTTGATAACTATTTTAAGTTTTAATTTTTTAATTTTAGAAATGAGTTTTTCAATTTCAAAATTTTTCTAAAAAAAGAAATTAAACAATCAACAAAACTCAAAATAATAATATTATATCTACATTTAGTTCTGAGAAAAAAAATTCAAAACATAACAAAACATGCCTAACATCACCATAAATTAAATTTAGGTAAAAAAATTACCATATTATATCTAAATATATGTTGAACGAAATAAATCAAAGAATAACTCTTGTGATATTTATTCAAAAGAAAATATAAATAATATATAACATTGTTGTAAAATTAACTTTCTCTTAGGTAAAAAAACTTAAAAAAAAAAAAAAAAAAAAAGAAGAGCGAGAACAATTTAGTATTGTTTAAATTATAATTGTACACAATTTTTAAACAGAAAAGAAATATTCAAAATGTATAAATTATTTAAAATTTGAGAATAAAAAATAATTTAATTTTTTTAAATTATAATAAATGTTTATAAAAATAAACATTAAAGAAGAAGAATATAAAAATTTTACATTCTCAACTTTAACCGTAATTAAATGATCATAAACACATATATAATCTATGTACTAACAATTTATAAATAGATAAATAAATGTTTACTAATAATATATAAGTTGGTTAAATTAAATATTGTAAATTTTAAAATTTTAACTAATTATATATAAATTTATATATTTAAAATCAAAACTAACTTATGCAAATAAATCTGGTTCGTTTTTAAATAGGATAAATTAGTTTATCGATTAATTAAGATAAATAACTCAATTAATATCTCTATACTTATTAATTATGCTATTTTTTTTTTTATCAAATATTAAATATTTATATATTTATGTTTTAAAAAAATGTTATATTATCTATAAAAAAAAAATGTTATATTAAAAATATTTAATGTTTGATTGATTTGAATATTATATTATTATTTACTCCAAACAATCCACCACACATCCGTGACCACTGACAGTTACTACTGTCCCACCGTTCTGTGACCACTGACAGTTACTACTGTCCCACCGTCCCACCACTCTCTCTCTCTTAATTTATAATTTCATTACTCCATCCCTAACAACTCATCTGCAAAACTTCTGCGCGTCTTAACTCTGCATGACTCCTTTCTGTCATAAATTTATGTGTGAGAAATATAGTGAATTTGTAATTAAATTTAAATTTATATTTATATTAATTATAATGTAACTTATGATTAAATTTTATAAAAGTAATAAATAATTTTTTTATTTTAAAAATTACATAGTTACATATTATATTATAATTTATATAAATATAAATTAATGTATTTTTAATACTTATTATTTATAATTAAGACATAAATTTATTTTTAAATTTGTGCACATATTAATTACAGTGGATATATGACCAAATTTTCTTAAAATATGAATATTTTTTTTATTTTTAAGAACATTTAGTTATATATCATATCATAATTAATATAAGTACAAATTTATATATTTATGACACTTCTCTTATAAATAATAACACAAATTAAATTATTATTATTATTATTATTATGATAATTTAATAATAATAATAATAATAAAATTATCTTTTTATTAACATTAAACATAAAAATCCATATCTATCATAATTTAAATTCTTATTAAAACATAATTTTTATTAATAGTAATTTTATCCAACATTCATACACATTTGTTATGATAATAATAAAAATAATTGTGACAATTGGATCAAAGAAAAATGCTAAGAATACATGAATTCAATTTTTGAAATAAATATTATGTGTCATTATATAATTATATAATTGATATGTGTATAAAAATGAGTGAAAATTTTTGGCATCATAGCCTTCTTAGATTATAATTCAAATTGTTATTGCACAATTAAAAATGTCATTAGAGCGAGCGGGCGGGGCGGGGCAAGAAATGGGGAGATTATCACAATAACCATACTTAATGTTGCAGAATGGGGCATGAATTTCCCGTCAAAGGTTTGAGTATTTTACGAGGATTCTCTATTATTAAATAAATTAAAATTTTAATAGTTTTAGTACCCATAAAATCTCAAATATATTTATATGTTATGTATTAAATTAAATAGTTTTACATTTAGAGTACAAATTATAGTTATAATTATTTTTTATTTTGTTATTTTAACAAAATTTTTATAAAAAAAATATTATCTCATATATCATAATATTGAATTTTTATAATTAAAATATTAATTTATTAATAAAAATTCGTTGAATTTAACTCTGAAATTTCAAAAATATGTAATATATTTATAAAATAAAATTAAAAAAATAGGGGTCGAGGGATAAGTAAGATAGGAAAGTTAATTCACAGGGTATTTTGTATTGATGATTAATTTGGAGTACCTACGTAGATTTTGACTTTTATGGAATAAATTGATATTTCTATGCCAAACAATTTTTTATTGACGACTAATTTATTTAACACAAATAGTATTTAAGTGTAATTGATTTATAAAAATAAACAGATAATTCACACTTTTTTATTATGACAATTATAAAAGAGGTTATAGTTATTATTTTCATAATGATTATTAATTAATACAATTTTATTTAATATTAATAAAAATAAAATGCAATAAATTATAAGACCAATTGTGCTACAATTTAAAAAAAATCGATTTTTCCTTACATATTTCAAGACTTTTTTATTATTGGTGTTATTCTAAAATATATTCCAAAACTGTCCAAATGATAAAGAAATATAATTTAAATATAACCAATCATAGCCCCCTTCAAGTAGGAAAAAAATATATGTACACAAAAATTGAAGCTTTTCTGTACTTAAGTGCGCTTATGAACAGATCTTTGTACAGTATCTAACTCGAAGTAAACTCTTCCCATTTCCCACGTGACATTGAAAGATGTTCAAGAATGTAGGGTCCTTGTCCCAGTCACCGTCAACCACCACAATCAAGATCTGCCACATCAGCTCACAATTGCCCATGGAAAACACTGAATGCAACCATACCCTATAGTAGTTCGTCTTCTGATTAAAAAACGAGCAGCCCAAGAACATCTCCAGCTGTCCTCCACTTTATCAAAACCAGCTCCAAACGTGGCGAAATACATAAGCCCAATTAAAATTTTGAGTAATATTATATATACAATTATGGGATCCGAGTTATTCATTGGCTTAAAATCCTTAAACGCTTGTAGCTTCGGTCCAGCTTATTTGACAGCGCAGAAAGTACCTGCCACGTCGCATCACCTTCTACTATCCGATTATTGAATAATAGGGCCCCCTTAATTCGTGGGTCCCACAGGTTCTTCTGTATTTTGGTGAGGTTGGTTGCTGCCACGCGTTCAAGAATCCTCCCCAACTTATTAACGTCCTTCTCCGCCACCGTTAGCGATAATGCCGGCCAATTAACGGCATTAGGAAACGGTAACCGAATAGCATCTGATATTATCACCGGTACACAGCCCAAAGCAACCGACTCAACCAGTCTTGGGCTCCAAGGGGCCCACCCAAGTGGGCATAAACAAAACGTTGATCTAACGATCTCTGACTGGTAACCGGAAAACCTTTGCCTTTGCAGGTAAAATCTGCTGTCACTGTTATATCTCCGCCATATCATCGTCCTCACGCGCCTAAATGAACAGAAAAAAAAAATTAGAATGACTTCAGGGGCATCTTAGCAAAAACAAATGTGGATAGAGAATAATTAAGGCGGTTGATTAAATTGATTAGAGAATATGATAAGATAAAATTAGAATAATAGTAATAGAATTACCTGCTGTAGAACCGTCCACTTACGTTTTTGGGGTGGACTTCCATTTTACCTCTGAAGAAAGCGAAAATGTCTCGCCGGCCAGTTACCGGAAAATTTTCTAAAGTATTCCGAACACCCTCCGGCGAAATATAAGGTGGTATGACCACATGCTCCACATCTTGACATGGGTGTTTTCGCTTAACGCCAAATGTTTGCAAAATTATGGAATTTCTCAAGAACTCAGCTAC
The DNA here is from genome assembly GCA_029378325.1 of Elaeagnus macrophylla. Lineage (NCBI taxonomy): Eukaryota > Viridiplantae > Streptophyta > Magnoliopsida > Rosales > Elaeagnaceae > Elaeagnus > Elaeagnus macrophylla. The sequence goes on from CM055642.1 coordinate 18,057,294, forward strand.
ACCATCTGAAATAGCCACGTCCTCCTGAAAAAAAAAAAAAAAAAACCAAGAAAAAGAATTAAAACAAAAATCAGAATCAGATTCTGAAAACAACTTTTATAAACAGAACAAAGGAAATGTAAAGGTTTCAGCTTTGATTTTGTAAATTGTAGATTGTACCATGGTGTGGAAGCAAGCACCAAAGTCATGGGAGGCCACAAAGATATGGTCAGAGCCTTGGGTTCGATTCCAAAATGTATAGTCTGAGGAGATGAGCTGTACTGCTGAAGCTAACAGAGAACGAGCATGACCAATTGCTGGGAAGCCATTAATGGTACTAAAATTGCAAGAGACATAAACAGGGACGAAAAAGAAATCGGCTTCATATGGGTCGAATGTTCGTACATCGCTAGTCAAAAGGGCTCTGTGCATGGCAACCTCTGAAGCGAACAAATGATTGCTACACCTCTCATTTGATAACCAATCGGTGTTGTATTTGGATGGCAAATCGTAGATGAAAATCTTCAAATTGTTGAATAGCCCTTTGGATTCGAATTCAAGCTTGAGATGGGTGGCATTCTCTATGGATTCAATTAGAGCTCTAGAAGCAAAAGTGGATTTGGAGGAGGAAAAGACATGGGTATTAGATAACGATGTAGTTTTGATTTGTGGGTTGTTGCTGATAAGGTAAGAAGAGAAGAAATAAAGAGCTAAAGAAACCCAAAGAGCCCATTTGTAATATCTGAATAAGAAACTCTTTTCCTGTTGTATTCTTCCATGTTTGTTATGCAAGAGCTTCATTTTGACATAGAATCCCCTGTTCTTTGGGGATCTCTTTTGCTCCACCATTTCATTTAAAACCCAAAAAGATTTGAACTTTAATATCGGATGAAGGTGAAAATGTTCTAGGAAGGGTCAATTAGTAGTTGTTGAAGAGCTTTCGAATTTTGGTATAGCGTTGAAGTAGAATAAAAGGAACAGTGATTGAAGATGCGAGTTTGTTGGTGTTTCGTTTTTGTAGCTGATGTAAACAAAAATGAGAGATGGATCAAATCAAACAGTGGGGAAGAAAAGTTTAGTAATGCGTTTGATTCTCCTCCCCGAATGGGTTTGTTGGTTTAGTCCTGGTTCATTCAAAACAATAAGAGAAAATTAAAATAATATTATACGGGAAATATTAATTATTAATAATAATAAACAAATATAGCTATATTTGAAAAGAGAGTATGTTTCAGGTGTCACATGGTAATAGTGCGGAGTGGACCTCGACAAAGGTATCAGTTTGCATGCTTTCATTTGTTTCAGGGTATTTCAAAAAAATGTTATGCATTCAAATTTGTAATCATTTTCAAGATTTTATTGGCTAAAGGAACTAGGTTAAATTAGTGATTAATCATATTATTTCCTTATGATTTCACAAATTTTATAATAGTTATGTCATTCAAAAGCCCGCCCTCGAAATTGATCAAGGTCCCTTCGACTGAATTGAGCAATAACACTTTTGATATTTCGTAAATTTTCTTATTTTTTCAAAAAAAAAAAAAAAAAAAAAACAGAATATTTATTTTATAACAAAAGTATAACTTTTCAGTTATTTAACATTTTACAACACAATAGGGGAAAAAAAAATTACAACAAAAACAATATCATTTACCTTACATCAACCCATGCATATTTGACGGTTATAAAATCAAACATATTATTTTCTTAAAAAAAAAAAAAATAGCATATGAAAACCACTCAAATATATATATATATATATATTTCACAATTTTTAAAGAACTATAATCAAGTTATAATCAAGTTATGCCATAGAAAAAAATAGTGGATGTTATAATCAAGTTATGCCATAGAAAAAAATAATAATAATATCTCTATTTTTTTAAATTATGAAAACTAACATCTTTAAAACTTATAATAACAAAAATAACATAACATTAAACGATATTTAACATTAAACATATTTAAATAATTTAAATTATTGTAATTTAATTTAAACATTTTTCAATTAGATGTCGTTAAAAAAATGATGTAATAATTATTTTTTAATTGTAAAATTATGTGATTGCAAAACAAATTGTGCAAGATTTAAAGGATGTTATTTTTGTTGCTTTTTTATTTCTTTTTATAATACCCTTGAGACTTATATTAAAACTAATACTTCAATAATATAAAATATGGTTGAAGTAGAAAAAGTTGAACATCGAAAGAGTTTAAATAGTCAAAGTTTAATTTTAATTATGTTCCACCGTAAAATGTTAAATGTGAAAGGTTAGATTTTTTTTAATAATAAAAAATATAAAATGTGCTTTTTTTTTTTTTTTATAGTTATAAGTTTTGATATATATTATAATTTTTTTAAATAAAAATTATAATAACAACCTGGCCAATAATAAAGAGAAATTTTTATACCTGTCTTAAGTTGAGATGCATGGTATAGTTATCATTTCCAGGGAAAAAAAGAAAAAGAACGAAGAAATAATAGTATTGAGTATTGACAATCAAACGGGCTTGCTTCAATCAGAAGGAACCAGTCTTTTTCGTTAAATTGATGTGTATGAATTATGATCTTGTCTTATCCGATGAGCATTATTTTCAAGAGGAATGATAATATATATCACACAAATTGCACTTATTTTTAAATTCATACAATTTATATCTATCAAGGTCGTTTTAAAAATGAAATTGATGTGTATGATCTTGTCTTATCCGATGAGCAGTCTTTTAATTAATTTCAAGAGGAATGATAATATGTATCACATAAATTACACTTATTTTTAAATTCATACAATTTATATCTATCGAGATCGTTTTAAAAATTGAATTGATGTTTATGATCTTGTCTTATCCGATATGCAGTCTTTTAATTAGTTTCAAGAGAAATGCTAATATATATCACATAAATTTATACTTATTTTTAAATTCATTCAATTTATATCTTAAAATTTTTTAAAATAATTTATTTTTTTTATAATTACAAAAATAAATACAAATTTATATATTTTTAAAATTCTTGTTATTTACAATAAAAAGAGTCTTTAACTTAAGTTGTAACCTAGAGCTGGTATTAAGTGCCTGTCCATTCCCATTGTTAAAAATAAAATAAAATAAAAATGGCTATCTGGTCATTGTTCATTGTTCATTGCTTTTGATATGATTGAGATTTAGAGTCTTTTAGAATCCCTACCTACACTAATTAATTGAGTGGATTTTTTTTCCCACAAGAAAACAGATAGATATACTCCGGTTAAACACAATATTTGCAAAACTAATGAAGATTAAGAAAGTAATATAGTCTAAAGCTATTGATTTAATGTGCAAAAACAAAGGGTAAAGTTGGAATAAAATATAAATGTTTCAAAAGTATAACAACGTGTCAATAGGAAAGAAAATAGAACTTTCATTATAAGAAAGAAGTGGGGAACTTGTACAGGGCATTAGAAAGTAGTATCAATAATGCTTAAGTTACTAGAATGTCCACAAACAAAACTATGATAGAGACAATTAAAGAACATTTAAAAACAAAAAAAACAAAAATGATCAAAGAATTTATGCTTATTCATTAAGTTTGTAGTCATTCAGTTAGTTTAATTAAGGATGAAGTATCCGATGATTTTTTTTTATTCATTTATATTTTAGATAAATTTTATGTTCACATAAATGTGAGTAATTTTATTTCTTTTTATTAGAGCACAAATTTTATTAACATTTAAATTTTGTATTAATTTTAAAATAAAATACGTTATTAAATTAAGTGAGACTCACAAGTATTTATACAACATATAGTATATATTTTAGCCAGTAATGCTTAATGCAATTTTAGTGGATATATAGAGTTTTCTTATAAATTTGCATATATTTTTAAACTCACATTATTTATATTATATAATATGTGATAATATAATTTTATCACATGTATGATATAAATAATACAAGCATAAGATTGAGTGCAGAATTATGCATTTACTATGAAGTGAAAATTTATGGATAAAAATTATCTGTATTATTTTAGGTATATTATTTTGTATATCACCAATAATTTATGAACATATATACAATAAATTCATATTTTATATAATAATGGCCTAAATTTTTAATTATTTTTTTATATATTTATTATATATTAATAATACATAAAATAATAAATTAAAATAATACAAGAGAACTTGTACTCCAAATTTATATACGGAGAAAATATATATTAGATTGCGTGGTGAGTTCAATCATCTTCAATTATAAATTAATCTCAAAAATAAAATTTTGGCACTTTACATTGAAGAATGGGCATTTTATTCAATGTTTTACGATTATTTTTGATGTGACAGTTATATATATATATATATATAGTAAGTTGTACAATATTATTCATTATATATTAACAATAATTATAAATTTTTTGAATTTAAAATTTAAATTTATAAAAAAAATATATGTACTTATCATCTAATATATATATATATATATATATATATATATGGTATGTTGCACAATATTATTCATTATATATTAGCAATAATTATAAATTTTTTGAATTTAAAATTTAAATTTATAAAAAAATATATGTACTTATCATCTAATATATGATACACCAACATATTCATCCCTAAAAAGGTTGTATTATCTGGGAATCAATCCCCCAACTTTAAAGATGGAAAATGCATTATAACCGCTAAGTAATTGTTATGTTTTTTAAAACATGAATTTAGTTAGAAAACTAAATACCAATCCTACTTTATTTAATAACCTTTCAGATAAAAAAATTAATTTTTTTTTATAAATTTATTTATACTTTCAAATTTAACAATCAAAATATGATTATATAATTCTTGTATTGACAAAAATAATAATTTACTATAGTCATTATAAAATAATTAAACAAATTAAGATGTTACGACCAGCTCAAAATTTTAAAAAAAATTATTTAAGAACAAGTCTATATAATATTAATTAATTGATCTAATAAAATTTCAAGATATGAAAGAATACAAACATAACTTCTTCTTTTTCAAGAATTTTTAATATTTATATAATAAAAGCATATAATATAGAGATAATTTAGATAAAAAGATATAAATTGTGATCGACACTTTTTATAGATAGTATATAAATAAGGAAAGATAATATAAGAATACCATCTTCGATCTACTTGGCAATAATAATGAATTATGACCATCATCTCTTTTTCTTTTTTTTCGAACTTAGGATATTTCATTACATTAAAAAAAAAAAAAAAAAGTTAAAACTTAATGTAATCCAAGTACATAAATTTGAAACTAAAATTTAAATCAAATTTAAAAAGTACATTATAATTAACACCCTGCAACAATATATGATAACAATTAATATGAAAATAAAGATAAACTAAAATACAAGCAAATTGATAAAGATAAATTTGAGTCCCATTTATGGACCAATGGAGGCCATAATACACAAAATTGTGCTAAATGGCAGCAAATAACAAAAAAAAAAATCACAATAAATTTAAATTTAAATCTAGATCTAAGGGATTTCACCTAAATCCTTTCAAAGAAGGAAGAAAACAACGTAAAAAAAAATAAATACAATCACCTAAAAAATAAAGAAAATAAGACAAAAATAGTTATAAGTTTAACCCTTGAGAGACTTCCAAAATGGAATATCACTCTCTCCATCAGGGAGGTGGACACGTAGTACAGGACAAGCTCGATTTATAATAATTTATAATCGTAACGAAGGGAGGAGTGAGCTATCAAGGAGGAAAGCTTTGCTTTTTTGTCTATAAAGCTTTATGCGTATGACCGTCATCCCTTCAATAATTTTTTTTTTTTTTTTTTTTTTTTTTTGTATAAAAGGCTGTAGCCAGCAGTTTTCAGTAGGTGCACCGGGACATCTCAATTAGGTTGGCACCTCCTTAGCACCTTCTTCATTAAACCACTCAACCACTAATATTATTAAATATTAATAAAATTAAGCATACAGATAAATATTCTCAACAAAACCTGTAATTAGATTTGTTGATAGTATCTGAATAAATGAAAGAGCTAGCGAAAGGTGGGGCATTCCACCACCAAGTTGTTGTACATAAGCTAAGAGCCCTAGAGGCTAAACTATCAGCTGCAGCATTGCCCTCCCTGTAAATATATGAGCAGTGAAACTCCATATGAGTAATTTTATCTAAACAATCCGTCCAAGCAGAATGCCACCTCCAAGGAACCGAAGAAGAATGAGTCTGAAATAGAGCAATAACATATGCTAAATCTGATTCCAACCAAAGACGCCTCCACCGAAATGCATATGCATACGTCACCGCATAAATGGCTGCCGCTAGTTCTGCAATAATATAATCTCAAATGTAATTGTTTTTATTAATGGTAATTTTGTTGGACGATGATATTGTTACAATTATTTTTATTTTATAATAATAAAAATATATAAAATATTTATTTTATCTATATTATTAATTATAATTGTAAATTTTATTAATTATAATTGCACATTTTATTTAACAATAATAATAATACAGTGTAATTAATAATATGAATAAAATTGACGATTAATCAAACAATTTTTTAATGGCAATAACAAAATAACTTGACAATATCAATAACCTATAAAAATAAAAATAAAAATTAATTTTTTAAATTTAATTCAATACCTATCACATAAAATGTGAGCGAATTTTTGTATCCTTAACCTTCATCCATATTTATTAAGGAAAATGCGTCGTAGAAGTCACTTTACTTAGGTCAAAATGTGATGTTTAGTCGTCTAGGTAATAAATGTATTTTTTAGTCATTTTATTTGTAAAAAATGTGGCAAGAAAGGATAAAATTAATTTTCTATTCAATTTTCTATTAAATTTAACAAAATAACATATGTATCACATAGACGTTTCGATAGATATCTACGTAAAAAAATACTCAAACTTTTTTTAAAAAAATTTCTTTTAAACTTAAAAAAAAAAAAAAAATTAATTCTCTAATCTTTGACTTAAGATATTAAAAAATAAAAATTTTATTTAAGTTTTATTAAAATTTTTGTTTGAGTTTGAAATAAAATATTTCTTAAAAAGTTTGAGTAAATTTTTTAATTAAATATTATTTTTTTCGTATATATTTATAAAAAAATATTAAAATATATGTGATATATATCACGTTCGATTAAATTTAACAAAAAATTAGATAAAAATTTAACTTAGTCCTTCATTGCCACCTTTGTTACAAACAAACAAAAGACTTAAAAACACACCTTCAAAATTTGAAGACTAATTAACACATTTACTTTAAATAAAGTGATTATTTAATCACTTCATCCTATTTATTATGCATTGCGCTTTCATCGGTATAGATACCCTTATTAAATAAAAGTGCTACATAACTTATATTTTGGATTTTGAGTTGGTTTGACGTTGAAGGAAAAGTTTGTTCATTAAAAAAAAGGAGTTGCAGAGTTACTCATTACTTCTCTCTTCTTTGTAAAGCAAGGCTATTAGATGCAAATGAAAAAGGGATGCTGTAGTTCTCACTAGCATCAAATTATGATTTTATGACTCAAGTCATTTTTGGAAGGAAAATGATTGCTATTTCAAGCAGAAATGCATATAACTTGTTTAAATTTATTATTTTTAATATGAGTGTTTTAATTTAATTATTTCCTTGTTGATAAAGAATTATAAAGGCGAATACATATTGTCAATCCTGACTTCAAATATTCTAAAAAATATACCGCTAATAAATAATAAATACGTATATAACAATTAAAAATATTTAAATAAAAGTTGTAATATTAAATTTAAAATCTTATTTATACTCATAAGTAATGTATTGCACATCTACTTTTTTTTTTTTGTCACAACAAAATATTTATTAATAAATTATTTTATAATAAGGATAATTTAAGTTGTGGTATTATCGCCGTATTAAGTTGATAATATTAGCTTCATAATTTTAATTTAATTGACTAATTATATGAGAATTTTAAAAAAGATTAATTAAATTAAAAGATAAAGGAATAAAAAGATTACTTTTGATTTTTACATAACATATTTATTTAATTAATTTTATTTTTAATCTTTAAAAAAAATATGTGCATTATAGTTTTGTAACATGCGTTAAACATATATTTTTTATGTTATTGAAAAAACACATAATAAAATTATATAAATAAAATAAATTATTTTATACAATTAAAATAGAATATTAATGAATATTTGATAAAAATATTTTAATTTTAATTGTGATTGCTTCACCTAATAATCTTTGTAAACCTATTAATCATTATGCAATTGAAGTTTCTACCAATAAGTTGGGGTAGCGTTGTTTGAATTCTGAAACATTAACTAAATGAGATATCATGGGATATATAATGAAACACCTCTTTCAAGTTAGATTTGAGAATCATTTGTGTGGGTTCACCCTTGTCTCGAACTCTCAATCATCCACCTCTAACCTTTTTGCAGACTTTAATGCATTCTCAAACTCTCAATCATCCACCTCTATCCTTTTTGCAGACTTTAATACATTAGTTATTTTGAAAAATTATTCATTTTTTGAAATAGTATTTTTGTCAATAAAATATAAAATTAATATAATTATTTTTAAAAAAATATAAATACCTAAAATTTGATGAATAAATAAATAAATATAAATGATAAAAAATATGCTATAAAAAAAATAAATATCATCTTTAAGATATTTGCCTTATTTTTGGTAAGATTTATTCTACCCCAAATATCATTTAATCTTTAAAATAAAGTTATATGCACAGTGACTTTTCATGGAGACTTTCTATTTATTTCTAACACATCACCGCTCAACCTATCAATTCACTCAATTCTTTTCATTTCTTTTTTATTTTCACAGTGACAACTTATCATAGTTATGTGTACAGGTCTTAACCACTTTACTCCAAAACTATATAATATTAATTCACACAACTTGGTCTTTAATTTATTTCAATATATCAATGTTTTCAAACATTTAACCATATCATATAACTTGCATAATTTAATCCATAACTTATGATAAACATGTAATATTTGGTACGGACATTTCACTAACATAATAATTTGTTACTGGTGTTGAATTAATTTAATAGTAGAGATTGAAATATTGATCTAGGTTGGCCAAATTTAAACTCTAGGATTAAATAAATTGTAGAGTAAATTAACAAATGTATCACTAAAATATTGAAAAGTAAGTAAATGTATCATCTAAGTTTATTGAATTACAAATATTACATTGAAATATCATAAATGTTATAAAAATATCGTATTCTTACAACTTATAGTATTTTAATGCTATGTTTGTAACTTGATAAATTTACAAAGATATTATGTGTCCTATATGTATGATAATTTGTAACAATTATGGTACTTCAAAGCTATATTTGTAAATTTTTTAATTTAAAGAATGTTAGATACAAAATTAATTACGCTTAAATGTCTTTTATGTGCTTACGGCATATTTGTTACATCGTATTAAATATCCTGATTGTATAATTTATATACAGTCATGTGTTTAGCTATGAAATCAGAACGTATCGTACAATATAAAAATAATACGGTTAAGTAGAATTTTTGTACGATCAAATGGTGTGGTTCTAAATCGTATTGGACAATTAATTTAGTTTGTTTGAATTTTCAATTATAAAATTTTATGTCTTAACTTTTTTTTTTAATCTCAAATTAAAAATAATATTTTTCTATTTTAAAAAATATAATAAAATATAAAAATAAATTAAATATTAATTTAAATAAATTTTATAATATAAATTATTATAGTAAATATATATAATCAATTTAATCCGACTAAATTATACAATTTTTTACCAAATACTATATAGACAATTATAATACAATTTAATTCAATATAATTATACTTAATTTATTCGATATGATGCACCAAACTCGCGTTAACGTTTGAACCAGTAGTAAAAATATCCTTATTATTTAATTTATTATAACAATGCCCCTAACGTTTATTTTTTTCATAGCAAATTAACTTTCTGAATAGAAGACATATTTAACCCAATTAAGTATAATTTCTTAAATATATCAGGGACTAATCAAACCAATAATACAAGTTTAATATGTGTCGTGTCTTGTCGTCCTCGTGCGTGCTGAACTACTGAACTCTATCTGGGTCTTTAGACATGAGCATTATCCAATCACTTTTTCTACGTTCCACACATTATTGAAATAAAATATAAAATAAAAAATAAAAAATAAAAAATAAAAAAAAATAAAAATAAAAAATAAAAAATGAAAGGGTGCTCCAACGGCTTTAACTGTCTGTGTTAAAAAGAAATTTTTTTATGTACAATAAATATATTAAGATGTGAGTACATTTTATGAAAACAATGACTCAAATTCTCTAACATCATATTCAAAAAATTTTGCTAAAGTTATATTTATTTTTCTTTTAATGTATTCAAAAAATTTATACATTCATAATATGGAAAAAAAAAAAAGTTTTGTTAGAAAGAGTTTTTTTTCTTTCTTAAAGTAGTGTCCAGACCTAAATTTTTTTTTTTTTTTTTCATGAGAGCCTAAATAGTGCGTTGAATATCAATATAATTCTTTGAGCAAATTAATTACACTATATATACATGATATATAATGTATAAAATATGAATTAAAATATTATTTTAAAATTAATTTAATTATATATAAACTAACGCACCATTGAGTTTAAAATTTATTAAAGTATTCTTATAACATAAAATTCATTTTTAATTTTTTTTAAAAATAATTACACTATTTATATATTTATAATTCAAACACAAATTTGAATTTTATTTTTACATATTTAAGTTATTTACGTGAGGTCGTTGGGTCACAAATATATTGAACATTTTTAGATTTTTAACATTAGGATTAGTCAATTGGTTAGACATGTACTAAACTATTAAGCAACCTTTTCCCAATAAATATTGAGCAATCTTTTCCCAATAAATATCAAGAAAGCGTGTCAAAATTGAAGTCCAGCCAAGTACGATTGTCCCAACATGAAACATCTCATCCCTAAAAAGGTTTCTAGTATTTGTCTGCTTTGGCATGCATAGAACTGTTTTAAGGACACTATTACTAGTTTAAGAAAATAATGTTTAAAGCATTTATCAATATGTGATGTAAATACATTTATAATGTTTTCAAAATTGAACATTTGTTTTGCACTTTAAAGAGTTTAAAAATCAAAATTTTTATAAAAATGAGTTGCTTTAAGCTCTTAAATCATAAAGGCAACGATAATGACTATTTATTAACAAAACTTTATTTAATAATTATGTCATTAAGGTGTAGTTAACTATTGAAATAAAATATATCATTTATATAATATTAATTATGATTAAAATAGATAAAAAAAAGTTGTAATAATAATGTCAGGAAGTGTGACGATTATGGAACCATCAACACTAAACAATCTAATAAAGAAATGGAAGAATAGGGGAAGAGTGCTGCCTCGGATGTATGTTAGTTAGTATTATCAAATGAGAAGGATAGTAATTTTATTTTTATAATTACAATAATTTTTTTACAATTATTTCTTCTTGTTTTAAAAAAAAATATTAAAAATATAATATTTATACTAACATTTTTGTTTATAAATAAAATCATAAATATTTTTTAATTTTTATTTTTTAACGATTAAATGAGTCACCTAAAGTGTGCTAAATCTAAATGAGCTAAGTTAGTTTAATTTATTTGGCACCTCTGATGTTAATCATAAGGGCATGTAGGACAGTTCATAGTCTAGTTAGGTTTTAAATTTTAATTTGCTTAATCAGATCATAATGTTTGTAATTGTTTGGTTCGATCCGATTAGTAATTTTAATCAATTACTTGCTTATTAAAATTTTAATTATATATGTCAATACTATTTTGCATGTTATAATAACATATAAATAAATTAAGGAAAGTTTTCTCATCTTAACTTAAGATTTGATTTTTAAGTTATATAGCATATTTTAATTGAATAAAATTGTTGTACCTCTTTCTTATCCAATTTAATTTTGAGCCAAGTTGTTAACTTTATTTCAAAAAAGAAAAAATGTTGTTAACTCATCAATTGAGAAGATTAGAACTACTCATAAATTAAAGGGCAGGGGATTCTAAGGATCATTTTTTTTTATTTATAAAAAGAAGTATTTTAGTTCTTTAATTATATTTTACATCACTTTGTTTTTTGTTGTTGATAAAAGTGACACCATTAATCAATTTTTTTAATATATATTTTTTTTGTAAAAGTGACACCAATAGTCATTTTTTTACTATATAAAACTTTATTAGGTATTTGTAAAGTTTTACATAAATAGCTTATTATTTATAACATTTTATTAGTTCAATTCTAATTTCTTTTAATTGTTTCATATTAATTCTTTTTTTTTTCCCCTTAACTAGAGTATTAATTTTATTAATTCTTCTTTATAATATTTTAGATAATTTACTTATCTTGTAGTATTAGGTTGGATAAATATAAAATTAAAATTTATTTAATTTTTTCACTGGCTTTGATAAAAAAAAATTACAAGTATAATTTTTGAATTTTATGAAAGTTACATGAAGTGCCTTCCTCTTAATTTATGCTTTAAGCCTATATATTTACAGTGTTAAATGTTTTAAGCTAAAACTTGATTAGTTTGTGAACAGCCTCCTACTATAGTTATTAAATGCTTTACATTACTCCAAGCAATATCCTAGTTCAAACCATTTATTCCCGAATATCATTTGATAAAAAAAAAACTTGATTAATTTTAATTAAAATCCAATAAAAGTTTAACAAACCATTGATACATCTTTGCTTATAATGTTTAATCTTTGAATTTTTCTTACAAACATTGTATTATTGACTGTGCCGTTCTGAGTTTTGAGTCTTAGAACAATTGTGAACCAATTGGTGCCGTAATATATATGTTATTATTATCATATCTTCCTCCAATCCCATTAAATGTACTAATATGGTAAGGGACCTATGGCCTACAATGTAAGTCGTGCAAGTAATCATTGGGAAGATCAGAATAGGAGGAGTAGGGAAATAAAATGAATAGGCTGATGCATGTACTTAATTGAGACATGCACATGCATCTATTGTGGACAGAGAGTACCCTACAACAGAATGGAATGAGCTGTAAGAGCACATGCTCATGCCCAGTTACTGAATTATTGTTTAAAAAGTCTTAGGACATACTGACTTTGAAATTATATCACAAATTTTAGCATATTGACATGTTTTGTAGTGCATGTGACTTAAACCTGAGATGGGATTCTTAAATGATGAAATTATTGTTACTTTTTTCCAAACAGTGACTAGTACTAGGTGGAATAATCAGCGTTAAAAGAGTCTTTTGAGTGCTTTGTGTTTAAGGGCTATTTAAGGTCAACTATATAACCATGTTGGATAGTTTTTTAATACATATTTAAAATAATAGTTTTTTTTTTCTTTTCTTTTCTTTTCTTTTAAATGTAAGCTCAAACTTGTAACTTTAACAAAAATCGAGATAAAATCTTACTGTTATCTCAATGCATGAATTATACGCGTGGGGGCTAACATAACTAGGAAGCTCAATCTATGAAAAAACCGGAAACGAAGGAATGATGGCTCTTCATATTGGCTGGTTGTGACGAGTGAGAAGGGTGAGGCGGCCCATGTAGTTATGTGCCCAAATTGGGCCGGCCCCGAATGGATTATGATTCTTTTGGATTACATTGTGGAGGAGACTTGCATGTGAGTTGTGAGAGTAATTAATTGACTTAAATCATAAATAGTCACATATTTATTTATTTTTCTTCAATTTTTTCAAATTAAAAAAATAAAAAAATAAAAAAAAAGAAATTCCAAAACTCACAATTTCATATACAATAATACATAAAGATTAAATTATCCTTACTACATAAAGTGATAATATAATTAGCTCATTTAATATTGATTTGAGCTGCAAAAACTCTGGCCACTTATTTCATGAAATCAAATGAGTTGGCCACTTATTTCATGAAATCAAATGAGTTAGTTTATTTAGTTCATAAACAATTACAAGCTTATTTAATAAAATGTATTTGTTGATGATAATATTTTTATAATAATAAAAATATCATATGAAATATTGTAAGTAAAAGATATACTTTTATTTTTTTGTTTTTCAAAAATATAATAAAAAAAATTAATATTTATAGTAATATTTTTATTTATAAATAAATTATAAATATTTTTAATTTTTTGTTTTATTTTTTAGAATAATAAAAAAAGTTAATTTATGAGATTGAAAATTAAGGTGATTTAAACTTACAAATTTTGATAAGTTAAATTGAGTTATAGAGCTCAACTAAACCAGCTCAATTAATTTAATATATTTAATCAGTTAACCAGTCCCAAAGGCTTTGGTCCAACTAAGAAATGTTTTTGCCCGTTATAACAACACACAAACTCATCAAATAAAAATAGTTGGAGAGAATAAGTATTATTCTACCACCCACACTTCAAACGAGTGTGGAGTACTTTTCATTTTATATGAAGGATATATTTCATTCATATAAAAAAGAGTTTACACAACCAAATACAATTAATATATCTCTATAACATAACAAACAATAGGTGATAGAACTATGCAGGTAATTATATAAAAGTTATAGTTTTGTTGGATAGTAGAACGTGAATTCGAAGTTTTAAACTTGCATTTCAATATCGAGCCTACATATATCTCTCGTACTTCGTACACAACTTATAAATATGTATTAATAACACTATCTCCTGAACCTTTTCTAACAAAAAGTAGAAGGAAAAAAAAAATGACAAAGTGGAGAGTACTTGTATGCTAGCCTCTTTCACTTGAACACCCATTTTTAACGTGGGCACAACTAAAATTTAAAATATTGATATTTCTAATTGTTTATTTAGACATTTTAATTAAATAGATATATTGAAGAAATTATTAATATGGACCAAAAATCCTATTAAATCTTATAAATAAAATAATAAAATTAAACTTCATGGTCACAATAAATATAGTAAAGCAATAAAAGGAATTAACACTAAGAAATTTTTACATGATTCATCAAAAAATAACTATAAAATATAATATTATAGTATTTTATACAACACCCTTCTCACAATCTCAAAACTTAATACACCTAAGTAAACATTTCTCCCTTCTCTTCACTCAATACAATTTATAATTTATCTCCTGAGATGCTTCAAAATGATCGACCTAGGCCTTCTCTATTTATAGAAGAGAAAGCAGTGTGTCAAATGGGAAAATGATTAAGGGATTGTAGGTACTAAACTTATTAATTAAACGGTGCCTACCTGATCAATTACCCATTTCCTTTTGTCAATGGGATGCTCTGACAATATATAATGTGTCATATTATTCAACAACTATTATGATATACATTGATGTAACATAAAGACATATATTTAAGACTAAAAAATTTATACTTACAAGAATCCAATTCTCATGTTTCATTTAGTTGTATTCTTAAATGTACCACTAATACTCATTATACATATATGTATGAATGGCTTAAAATCAGAAAAATAATATATAACACAACATTTAAAGTGATGTTTTATGTCACTATTTTATCGTGATCATTGATTTGATCATTTGAACTATTTTTATTTTCTTTTTCTTAAATTTAATGGTTTAGATTGTGTAGTGATATAGAACATCATAACATTACTCTGTACATAAAGACTTTAATGGTTCTCCTCCAATTTTTTTTTAATTAAAATTACAAGTGTCACGCATTAATAGGTCGACTTAGACGTCTTAATTAAATTGACACTTTCATATCACTCTTATTATCTAAAACTTCTTCTAAGAATATAATTAAATAGAGAAAAAATAATAAAAAGAATTCATACAAAGTAATGCTAAGCATAACCTATATCTAGGTTTACTGCTGTTAGAATTAAAATAAACAAAAGTATTAGCAAGTGATGGTACATTTTGTACTATCAAATTGTGATACAAAAATTAGAAGTTATATCTAATGTCATCGATGATGGGAGAAATAACAAAATCTCATGAAGTTTAAGCCAAGATCAATATATATCTAATGTCATCGATGATGGGAGAAACTTCTTTATGGGTCAGGCATAAATAAGGTGGAAAATTTCTTAATTTATTATTTTATATGAATGCGTTATTTATAAATGATCCATTTTAATGTAAAGATTAATTATACATTTTTAAAATTAGTAAAGTATACTACATGTCTAGTACTTGACTTTTACAAAAAAAAAAAAAAAAAAAATTAATGGTGGATGTCATTATGTTACGTATAGTAACATGCATTAATCAACATGAGTACCATCCACCAGATTAAAGATCAGAGAATTGGGGTAATGTAATGGGTGGTGATCATAGTGGTCCAACAGCCCTACAGCAGTAAGGGTTTTCAAATAGTACTTATTAGCTTGTTAACAATAATTTTTTTTTTTTTTTTTTGAACAAAACGTTAAATTTGAAAGCCAACTGATAATTGTGCGACCGAACTTGAGAAACGTTTCCATTGAAGACGTAAATTTTTCTCTTTATATATAACATTACACAATTTACGCAATTTTAAAATCGATCCCTTCACCTTTTAATTTGCCTACTTGAAAGAAAAGATTTTATATTACTGTGCTACAAAAACAAGAACAATATTAATTTAATTTGTTAAAATTTGAAGGCCCATGTTACTCATAATCGTGGGGCATGTATGGTTTGCTCCATATATACTTGAGTAACATTTAGGTTTTAGGTACAAGATAAAATCTCTGCTAAGACAATATATGGTTGGTCATTCTGATTATAAATACTTGCTAAATTACTATATCTTTCGTACATTGCGACCCTTAGTCTTTGTTGAGTACATAACTATATAGTTGGCCCTCCTTCTAATAGCTTAAATTTTTGAAAGAGTTAGTGACCAATAATTTTTAATAGATTTAATGACTTGAAATAGAGGCAGATAAGGTCGAATAACATATTTTACATTTATCGCTTTACGACGTCGTCTTGAAACTATATTTTTACTATTTTACCCTTTAACAACTATTAATTCTAAACTCATGTTCCTTTTTTTCGTTTCGTATTTTCTTTTTTTTTTCACTGTTTATATCTTTTTTTATGCCTTCTTGTTATTTTTTTTTTTATTGAAAGCTGATTTTTTTTTTTTTATCCATTTGACTGATTCATTAATCCCCATTTTTTATTGTTGAATCAATTCTTGTTGGGTGATAAACTGAGATACTCTGTTTTTTTCTATAAAAACAGAATATTCAAACCCAACCAACATAGCAAGAATTGAAGAATAATATATAAACTCAAATAATATACAAGCACATTAAATTTATTAGAATGAAAATGTCCAAAATAAATTCTATAATTTTCTACAAACTTTGAAAAAAGGAAGAAAAATAAGATTCTACAATTTTCTGCAAGGTATGAACGATTGTTTGCTCTGATATGTAAACTGTGTTACATACAGATATGTAAAATTGTTTACATACTATGTAAATAGGTAAACAAGTATGTAAATTGTAAACTGTATTACATACAGATATGTAAATTGTGTTTACATACTATGTAAACTGTGTTACATACTATATAATTATTATTAATTATTCTTTGTTCAGCTTTATAAACTATGTACTGTTAATTATTCTTTCTGTATTTTCTCCTTTATATTTGATACTACATTAAAGTGGATAAGAACTATGGATTATCTAATTTAAAAAAATTAATCATAAATAAAAATAAGACTCATATTATTTACAAATATTACATTATAATTATTTTTAAATAATATAAAAAAGAAGAAGAGGAGGCATTGTGTTTGTAGTTTGTATAATTGTATTACTAGTTTTTTTCTTTTCAATTCTTATTAGGAGAGGAGGTCAACGTTGTTGTCCCCCTTGTACCATCACAAAAATTTATGAGGTACTAGTAAGGGTTGCTTTCAAGTTCGATATTTCCATCACGACTATCCCTAATTGGTATACTTGTATTACTAGTTGTTCTTTTCCTGTCAAAGTTTGTAATATTAGTTGGTAGAGTTTGGATAGTCACGTGATCTATATGAAAAAAATTAAGTATTCTGCAGATAGGAAGTTGCTCATCAAATAACAGGTATGAAACTGTTTACATACTATGTAAACTGTGTTACATACAATATAAATATGTATGTAAACTGTTTACATACAATGTAAAGTGTGTTACATATTATATAAATTATTTACATACTATGTAATAAATTGTTTACATAATATGCTATGTAACATGTATGAATTAGAGTGAAAGGACACTTCTGTAATTTATTTAATTTTGATATAACTAAAATGCACAGTTTTGGTCCTATTATTGTTAGTTTTAGAAAATTTAACTTTTAATCAGAATGTAAATTATTTAGGCAAATCAATCCTTCTAATATGGTATCAGAGTAAAAAGTTCTGTGTTCGAGGTCCAGCAGCCCCAATTGTTGAGTTGTAAGTGTTAGGCCTGTATAGTGCATAGAGCCAATACTTATAGGGAATGATGAATGTATAAAAATATAGTTGACCCTCTTGTTAACAACTTAAGCTTTTAAGAGAGTTGGTGACCAACAACATTTAATAACAATAAGTAAAAATAGACCATATTAAATGCCCATATAATTAAGAATCGTTATACTGAAAAAAGATGTATTCATTAAGTTCAAATATTTACTCAAAGTCCATACTTAATAGGATGTCTCGCATATATATATATATATATATATATATATTTAGGTTGCCCTATTTTCATAGCAGTTTGCTAAGGATAGAAAAATGTTTCTACTTTCAAAAACACTAGAATATTAAATTATGAGACAAATTCTATATTATTTTGACATTAGTGTTTTGTACTCTAAAAGTATCAACTCTCAAAATTAAATACATTTTTTTTTTCAAAATAATAAAATACCATATCGTCTATTGATTATCTTGAAGCATGACTTAATGGGTTTTTTTTGGGAGAGAAAAGGATTGAGCTTTGGTAGGGATGGTAATGAATCAATCCAATCCTATGATGTTTCAATCAAATTCATTATACAAAAAATTTGGTTTTATTTGATTTGATGAGGAGCGATTCATGGATCGTATAGATCAAATCAGTTGTTAATTTGTAAAATAATTGATATTTATGATCGATTGAATTAGGTATTTTAATATTTTTTTTTTCATTTTTTTCTAAAATATTATTTAATGTAACACAGTACATATTTTAAATTACTAAATTAAAATAAAAAATAAGAGACCATTATAAATTTGTAAGAAAACACATTCTCACTTATCTATAATGAGTATACTTCAAATTTTGTTCAACTTTTTTATTATTGTTATAATCATATAAATTCAAAAAATAAATTAAGTACTTTTATAATAGAAAATTTAGTATTATTAACTTAATTCCATCTAAATTTATGCATAATCTACATAATCATTCAATAAAGGCAATAAATTTTCTTTTATTACAAATAAAAAAAAAGATTTGAGTTAATTACTCATAACTTATAAATTAAAAAAATAATATTGTTTAATTACAGAAGAAATATAAGAAGAAAAAAATATTTATAAATATGATGAGATTTGAGTTTAACAAAAGTAAGCAATAATAGTTAGATTTATAAAAAATGTAGCATTGTAAAAAGTTAGATTTATGAAAAATTAAGAGAGAAATTATAAAAATGAAAATTCATAATATAAATTTTTTTCAATAAATAATTGTAAAATTTAGGCATGTTTGATAACGATTTAGATTTATGATTAAATAATTATTTTTGTAATTTATGATTCTTTTATAAAAATAACCACAAATATGTTTGATAACAATTTTTATTTAGTGATTTTCAAGAAAAAAAAAATACTTCCAAGTTGTTTGGTAATAGTTTTTATTCTTTAATTTTTTTCAAAAAACTTTAAAAATAAAGAAAATTTTTGGTTATTTTTTTTTTATTTATAAATTTTAAGTTTTTAATCATTTTTTTCTAATACTTAATAATATAAAAATTAGAAGATTTGATTTACTTTCTATGAAAAATGTTTGGTAAAAATGAAAAAATGAAAAAAAATCATAAATCAGTTTAAAAAATCTTCTTTTTAAAGATTTATAAATCATTCCTTATTTTTGTAGTAATTCATTAAAAATGTAAAAAAAAATAAAATCAGAAATCGTTATCAATCATATCTGATTAAAAAATTATTTAAAAAATTAAGAATTATGAATCAAAATTGTTATCAAACAAGTCCTTAGTGAAGTATTTTAAAATGGTATGATTTTTTTAGTTCTATTAGTTTTAGATCCGTGAATCAATTTGTTTAATTCAACTTAATTTAATTGAACTTGTTTTGTTGATCTCACACGCCAATCATGATATAATATTATAATTTGATTCAAAATTAATCTGTTTTGATTCTATTTAAAGCTTATCATCACATGGACCAAATATCGATTATACCAATCCAGTGATTTTTTTTTTTGCCATCTCAACACAAGACTAAGATCTAGAGAGTAGCGCAAGGTCAATCTCACCCGTGATACAATCTCTTATTCTCTTTTGTGAAAATAAATAATATGTAAAATTATGATTAATTAAAATGTATAAAAAATAATAAATATAATATAGATTTTAATAATAATTATTAAATTATTTTACATATAAATTTTGATAAAGTTATGTTTTAATTAAATGTTAATAGATATTATTTATAAAATAATAATAATAATAATCTCACACGTAATTAATTCCCAACGCATGCATAAAATATTTCAAACAAATTTATACCTTTGAAGTTATTAATGGCATAAAATAATATATTATTTATTAAATGAATATAAAGTTACCGATATAAGGTAACAAAATAATTATAAAAATATTTATTGACTTTAGCACAATTAAATTATGATATAAATATATATATTAATGGACGAGGTATTATATAATTTTTTTTAGATTAGAACATTTATATTATTTAACTCCTTAAATTAGAAAGCATATTATTTAGTTCGAAAAAAAAATTCAATTAAAAATAAATTATATTATTTTAATGATTTTTATATTAAAATATTATTATATTAGCAAAAAAAATTATTTTATATTAAGTAATTAAAACACCATTAAAATACGAATTTTTAATAAGAATAAAAGTAAAATTTAATATGAAATTGTTTAAGAAAAAAATCAACAATAATGATACTCAAACAAAAAATTATTTAAATATATATTTTAATTTTTAATAAAAATTCAAAAATAAATAAAAAAAATTAAAATAAAAAGTAACAATTATATATTTTAATTTTCTAAAATTCATTTCATATTAATTGTAGCTTTGTATCTTTATCGTTGTTAAATACTCGTATTTTAATCGCATTTAACTATTTAATAGAAAAATAATAATATTATAACAAAAAAACCCTTAAAATAATATAATTTTTTCTTTAATTGAAATTTTTTATAAAATTAAATGATTAAATAATATCATTTATAATATAAAAAAATTAAATAATATAAATAACATAATTTAAAAAATTTCTATGTTTTTTTTTAATATATATTAATATATGTACAAATTCTGATGAAAACATTTTGATCTCAATACTTTAAGAGAAAATTCTAAGATGGCCTCATAAATAAGTGTTTTTATTTTAGATCCTTGTTACTTTTAAATATATATTTAAAAATATTTTTCTTTTTACGTAAATTTAAATGTACAATAATAATGTAAAGATCTCCAACAACTCTAACAAATAACAACCACAAAAAAAAAAAAAAAAAAAAACGATAAATTAAAAAAAAAATTAAATTATTGATACTATTCTTAAATATATATCAAAATTAATTTTATTTTTGAACATTTATTTAATTTTAAATATAAATTAACTACTAATTAAAAAAAAAAAAGGTGAGTAAACAAGGGAGCAGAAAACAAAACTACTCATATTTTAAACGATAACACACCTTTTTGGATTGTCGAATTGGGAAACTAAATTTGTTAAATGTAAAGTGTGTATGCAAGCAATGTGAGTGATCGAACTAAGTTAGTGATTCAAGTTTTGAGGAATACACAGTGTTGTGAGACTTCAATGAAATTCACAGTTAGTACAAACAAATTAATAGCACCACTTTCAGAACTGTATTAGATTCTTTATTGACTTGTTAAGCTCTCCTAATACATCACCTGTATTTACACTACTAGAGAATACAATCCCCATAGGTTCTTGGACTCACACCACACATTTATCTCTATGGTATACAATGAATTCGATACCTCTCAAGTGAGAGACTACACATTATATAAGGAGCATGTATTCCTCACTAAGAACCAGTGTTTACAATTCATACTCAGCTACCTAGTGATTGGTCCACTTGTGCACTGGTTCTATGTCATTCTTGGTGCCACATCTACAAATTCTCCACTTTGGAACCATGAATGAAATCTTCTACTGCTTCTCTGCTTGTCCACTGCTTCTAACTTCAGTCTTCTCTATCTTTCCACTGCTTTCATCTCCAGTGTTCTCCACTATTCTTACCAAGTTTTTACACAACACAAACTTGTGCAGAGGGACTACCTTGGTAAGCATGTCTGCTGGATTTTGTTGAGTGTGTATCTTTCTTAACTCCACCAGTTTTTCTTCAGTTACATCTATAATGAAATGGAACTTCACATCATGTTTGGTGTGCTCATGATGTTGGGGGTTTCTTGACAAATGGATTGCTCCTTGATTATCACAGTATACTACCACTTGGTCTTGCACAAACCCCAGCTCCTCAGTAATTCCTTTAAGCCACTGTTCTTCCTTCACAGCTTTTACTGCAGCTACATACTTTGCTTCTGTGGTGGATAAGGCCACTACCCTCTAAAAAATTTCTTTCCAGCTTACCAAACCACTCCCAAAATTGAAAAGATAGCCTGTTAATGACCTTTTTTTGTCTAAGTCTCCAGAAAAATCAGAGTCTACATATCCGATTACTTTAGGCACCTCTTCTTACTTGCTGAACATTAAACCAGTGGCTGCAGTTCCTCTCAAGTATCTAAACACCCACTTGACTGCTTCCCAATGCTTCCTTCCTGGCCTACTCATGTACCTGCTTACCAAGCTAGCATTGTGTACTAAATCAGGCCTAGTGCATACCATAAGGTACATTATGCACCCTACTGCACTAGCATATGGAATTTTCTCCATATAGATTTCCTCCTCACTTGTCACCGGTCCACATGAGGCTGACAGTTTAAAATGTGCAGCTAAAGGAGTTGACACTGGTTTGGCAATATGCATTCCAAACTTTTGCAATAACTTCTCAACATATTGTGTTTGGGTTAAAAATAACCTCTTGGCATCTTTGTCCCTCCATATTTCCATGCCCAATATCCTTTTAGCTTGGCCAAGTTCCTTCATATCAAACTCAGCTCCCAAAAGTCTTTTGATTCTCTCCACCTCAGCTTTACTTCTGCTTGCAACAAGTATATCATCTACATATAGCAGCAAATACACTGCATCTCTATCACCAATGTTTCTCATGTACACACACGAGTCATATCCACTTATTTGGAAACCTACACCTATCACATACTCATCAAAACGCCTATACCAGCACCTTGGGGACTGTTTTAGTCCATACAAGGACTTCTTCAGCAAGTATATCAGGTGCTCCTTACCAGGTATCTCAAAACCTATAGGCTGTTCCTTGTAGATCTTCTTATCCAGTCTTCCATGTAAGAAGGCTGTTTTTACATCAAGTTGTTCCAACTCCATGGTATACTATGTTACAATTGACAGTAAGATTTTGATTGAGGTGTATTTCACCACAGGGGAAAAAATCTCATTGAAATCTACTTCTTCCCTTTGAGTAAATCCCTTATCTACCAGCCTTAATTTGTATCTTGGTAGCTCAACTCTAGGGACTCCATCCTTCCTTTTATACAACCACCTGCATGCTACAGTTTTCACTTTCTTTGGTCTAGCCACAAGCTCCCAGGTCTCATTCTTGATTAATGAGTTCATCTCTTCTTGCATTGACTTTACCCATTTACTTTCCTCGTGACAGTTAATGGCTTCTTCATAGGTATGAGGTTCAATATCATCGAATGTGGAAGCCACATTGAATGCATATGCAATGAGATTAGCACCACCTCTGCTTGAGTTAGCCTCATCATCTTCATACCTAATAGGTCTTCTAGTTTCTCTTATCTTCCTATCCCTTGCTAGTTGATAGTCCCTCAAACTGCCTTGTTGTTCCTGTGAGTGAACTTGCCTACCAGCACCATCTGCACTATCTTGACCCTCAGGCTGACCTTCATCAATCTCCACCTCAATGTCAAGTTGTTTTTCAATGTTATTGGTGCTGATTTCCCTGGTCATAAGAGTCTTCATGTACATTTCCTCCTCGCTAAACTCCACATCTCTACTAATTACACATTTAGTACTCACAGGATCCCAGAGTTTATAGCCCTTAACTCCATCAGGGTATCCCAAGAAGGCACACTTCACTGCCCTTGGTTCTAACTTTTCCATCCTCTTGTGCATGTAGGCTACACATCCAAACACTCTCAAGAGTCTCAAAAGTTGCAAGTTTTCCTGTCCATTTCTCCTCTGGTGTCTTGAATTCCAGTGTAGTTGAAGGGCTTCTGTTTATGAAAAAGCATGCAGTGTGCAAAACTTCTACCCATAATCTTTTTGATAAGCCAAAACTCACTAGGAGACATCTCACCCTTTCCAACATAGTTCTGTTTAGCCTCTTAGCCACCCCATTCTGTTGGGGGTGTATATGTCACTGTCTTGTGCCTAGTAATACCGCAGTCCCTACAAAATTGATTGAATTCTTCATTGCAATACTCAGCCCATTGTCAGTTCTGAGGCATTTTACCATTTTTCCTGACTGCAATTCAACTTGTAGTTTCCAAGTTCTAAATTTTCCTAGGGTCTCATCTTTAGTCTTGAGAGTGTACACCTATGCTTTCCTAGAGAACTCATCTATAAAAGATATAAAGTACCTGGAACCACTCAAAGATGGGCTTTGAGTAAGACCCTATAAATCTGAGTGAATGTAGGCTAGTTTTTCACCAGTGTTCTTCTCTGACCTTGCAAATTTCACTCTTGTTGACTTCCCCAGCACACATTGCTCACAGAAAGGTAGCTTGCTGAGCCTCAGATTCCCAAAAATACCTTGCTTGTGTAGTTCCTATAACCCCCTTTCACTTATATGGGCCAACCTATAGTGCCATACTTTGGGTCTTGCTTCACATTCTTCCTCAGCCATTGCAACTGTGGGTGTAATGTCTCCACCTTTCAGTACATAGATTCCATTCTTTAACTCTCATTTGAAGCAGATCATAGATCCTCTAGTCACTCTCAATTCCATGCCATGTCCTTTGAATACATACCCTTCCTTTACTAGCTCACCTAGTGAGATTAAGTTTCTTTTCAAACTGGGGACATGTCTGACATTTCCCAAACTCCTCTCAGAACCATCTTCCAATTTCAAAGTCACAACTCCCATTCTAACCACCTTGCACTCCTAGTCATTTCCCATATACACAATTCCATGTGATACTGGTTTGTATAGTGTGAACCAATCTTTACAAGGTGTCATATGATAAGAGCACTTAGAATCCAAGATCCATTCTTGATGACAGTAACTATCCACCACTGTTAGAGCCTTTGCACTTTCATATCCATCATGTGCAACTGATGCCTTTGTAGAGCTATTGTCCCTTTCTTTATCTCTGACTCTCTTTCTTTTATCTGGGCAGTCTTGAAATGGCCTTCTTTGTGGCAAATGAAACATCAGAGAGGTCTCCTAGTCTTTGACTTTGATCTTGCATTTCCCCTGTGTGGTCTAAACTCCTTTTTGTCATTTCTTCCCCTTCACGATTAATGCATCTCCACTACTACCAGCAAACATGGTCTTATTAAAGGACTTCATATCCAATTCCTTTGATCTTAATGAAGCAACCACCACTTCTAATGTCAGATCTTCCCTTCCATACTCTATGGCTTCCCTTATAGCATCAAAGGTCTCAGGTAGTGAATTCAGAAGAATTACTGCCTAATTTTCATCACTGATTACCTCTATAATGTTTGATAGTTCAATAGTGACCTTTTTAAAATCATCAAGATTTGCTTCCAAAGCCTTGGTGATATCCATCTTATGTCAAAAAAGCCTTTTCTTGAGGTAGATCTTGTTAGATAGAGTTTTCTCAAATAGAGATCCCCTAGCTTAATTTAAAGGCTGTATGCAGTGGTCTCCTTATTAACTTGTCTCATAACTGTGTCAGATAGGTTCAAGCTTATACTCGTGAAGGTTGTATCTTGAATTTCTTGTTTCTTTTAGGCTGTTACAGTTTCTACAAATTAAGGATTCTCATTGAGAGCAATGGAAACTTTCTGTTGCACCAGGACAGCCTTCATCTTATTCCTTCAAATTCCAAAATCTCCAGTCCCATTGAACTTCTCTATGTTAAGTTTTAGTGTCGCCATTCTTGATTATCTTCCTCAGCCTTTCTTGCTTCGAGATCCGATCAAGAGTGTCTTCGACGCTTGACTCCCCACTGCCTGCCTTGCTCTGATACCAATTTGTTGTGAGACTTCAATGGAATTCACAGTTAATACAAACAAATTAATAGCACCACTTCCAGAACTGTATTAGATTCTTTATTGATTTGTCATGAACTGATCTCTATTACACACAAGCTCTCCTAAGACATCACCTGTATTTACACTACTAGAGAATACAATCCCTGCGTGTTCTTGGACTCACACCACACATTTATCACTATGGTATACAATGAATTCGATACCTCTCGAGTGAGAGACTGCACATGTAAGGAGCATGTATTTCTCACTAAGAACCAGTGTTAACAATTCATACTCAACTACCTAGTAATTGGTCCACGTGTGCATTGGTTCCATGTCATTCTTGGTGCCACATCTACACAATTTTTTTACTGACTTTTTAATACGAACTACCAAGCCATTATGCTTGTTAATTTGAGGTCCTATTCCGGGTATAGCCTTTGATGATCTTCGATGGACATACTGATACGTCTACGAAACATCCACAATTCTCTCTTTTGTAAAGTTTTTTTTTTTTTTTGAAAAAAAGTATATTTTAAACAATAACTTTTTA
This sequence comes from Elaeagnus macrophylla, assembly GCA_029378325.1. Taxonomy (NCBI): domain Eukaryota; kingdom Viridiplantae; phylum Streptophyta; class Magnoliopsida; order Rosales; family Elaeagnaceae; genus Elaeagnus; species Elaeagnus macrophylla. Next base: position 18,084,382 of record CM055642.1, read on the forward strand.
TCGTATTTGTTAGAAATTGTTGGAAAATCAATTATCCCAAAAGCTTGAGCTGTTAAGAAAAGAAAAGGGACAATATTATTTTTATAAGTCTATCACTCTCCATAAATATTGATTATATACATCATGCAAGCAAAACACTTGTAATTTAAAATTAAAATTGCTATTTCTTCGTCACAGGTACTTTAATTCTGATATTATGTTATAAGTTATTAGTCACAAACTCTTCCAAAAGTTTAAGCTTTTAAGAAAAAAACTAACATTACTTTTATACATCTATCAATATTATATACTAAATTTTGGATTAAATACAAACACCGAAATATAGTCAAAAGACGAAAGAGAAAACAAAAAGCAAAAGCAAAAGCAAAACCGACCCTGGATTTTTTTGATTTCCTGTATGCATATGACTTAACAAGTATATTTCCCCAATCATAATTTGCAAAGCTTTTTAATATTTTGTTATAATTCCTTTCCTCAAAATATTCCACCAATCTCAAGTGTTCTTCAGGGTCACCTTTCAAATGGCAGGTTTTGTTTCTAATTCTGAAACAGACACATCATCTTCTCTGAACTTCTTATATATATCACTTTTGTAAAATTCTCTTGTTCTCACCACAAGAATCAATGAAACAAGAGCTCCAAAGAATGTAACACCAGCCAATATTATAAAAGACAGCCTATAACATTGACTTCCAATACAAATTAGCTCCTTCACATCAGATCTGCTCATGCCTTTCTTTGCTAGTTCTTTAAGTGCCTCTCTATCATAAAGCATACCAGTGACCTTCACATTTAGTATATATGAACCAAGAGGACTAGCTAATTGTCCACAGTTGAACAATGTTGAGTAGTATTTAAGTCCAAATAGCTCAGAAATTATTGCAAATAACAAAGGCAATTGTGCACCAAATGAAAACCCAATAATAATTGAAGCAACATAGACAGAACCAGGAGCTGGAAAGGCAATAAGAAGATGACCAATACATGATAAAAGAAGAACTAGAGTCATCATTAGAGGCCTAGGAAATTTCCATTTCACTAAGAGGCTTTCAGAGACAAACCCAGAAAACACTCTTCCAAAATAGTTCCAAATACTTACTAATGAAACAAATGAACTCACAGTTCTATTTGGGTATCCCAATGACTCACCAATTTGTCCCAAATTGTCTACTGCTGTTAAACTTGAACCAAGTCCACAAAATGTTGCAATGAATAGAATCAACATGTCTATGCTTAGAAGTGCTTGTAGAATTGTATAGTCTTCACCTCTTTCAGGTTTATCAAATATGTTAGAGAAACAAGATATGCTCTTGTTCTTCTTCGTATCTTGCTCTGACCCTGACTCTGATTGTATTGCCTGTGGCTTTTTAACTTTTAGTTCAATAGGAGGATTAACAGGCTCTTTCTTGAGATCCCAAATGACCTTCTCTTCTCTAAGGGCTATTAGAAGTGGAACAAATAGTAACAAACAGACTACAATGGCACTTCCAACATAAGCTGTGTGTGAAAAAACTACCAATTTTTCAGTGATATTCATAGCCATTAGAAACAATGCAAGACCAACTGATACATAGAGAAAATGGTAAAAGACTCTAAGCTCATTTGGTTGTCTAGCAACTTTCATGGTCCTAATTGTATACACAAAAACAACAGATAAAGCAGCAGGGAGCCAAGCAATTAGAAGAATAAGAGACTTAGAATCATCACCATAAATTGCAAGATAAAGTTGGGTCATAATAGCTCCACTAAGCCCAACAAAACCTTTCAGAAGACCCAACATAACACCTCTACTTTCAGGAAAGTTCTTGACACAAGTGACAAGAGCTCCAGTGTTTGCAAAGTTTTGAGAATTAGCTCCTATACAAATGTAAATACACATGTTCCAAATTTTGGGTTTGGGTATTTTGCTTGTAACAGCAAGCCAAATCATGAAGTACCCAACAAAATTCATGGCTGAACCAATTAGAAGTACAAACCATGTCGGAGTTACTTCAGCAATAAGCCCAGAAAGAACACCAACATTTGCTCCAAAGTCTTTGAAGAAGCCAAGCAAGTTTAGGGTTTGTTGGTCATAGCCAAGTGTAGCTTTTATCTGCTTAGAATATATACCGAACAGATAGGTGGCACCAGCTCCAACCATGATTAAAAAAGAGGCATAAACACTAAACCATCGACCTTGAACAAAATAGACCCAAAAAGGAAGACATCCTCTGCCTTCTCTGCTAATTGGTGTCACCACCATTTTGGGTTCTGCTATGACAGATTGACAGAGCAATGTATTGCAAGGAATTAAGCGAAAAAAAAGGAAATTCTCATGTGGGTTCGAAAGAAAATATCAGAGATGATATTGGTTTGATTAAATCACCATTGGTTTGTAGCAAGTTGCCTCCTTCCTTTGAATGATAGAAGCAAGATCTGGTTTGAGCTGTGAGGAAAAACAAACAAAGCCACTTATAAAGAGAACTTGAGTTCCAAAGAAAGTAACTTTATTTGGTTTAGAGTAGAATTTAATGAACTTTATGTCGTGATAAATTTACCCATTAAATTTTGTATATTATTATTATTATTTTATAGTAAAAATTACCGCACTTGAATAAAAAAAATAGGATAAACATTATACACCATACCATTATACATTAAGATCATCAACAATTTATTATTTTTACTAATTATAAATTAAGCCTATTTTCAAAAAACAAAGAGCTTGCTCCACAAGCTTCAAACTTACAACTTGCCATAAGAAAACAAAAACTCAGTACCTAATTATAAGAATCTGATTACTAAATTATCCGACAATTAGTAATAATATTATTAAGCGATCACTACTAATATATTTTTGGTTGTAGGTTTTTGCAAATAATAAAAAGTTTGATAATAATTTTATGTTATTAATGACAAATTTAGTAGTAAATTTGTTAAAAATTTGGCAAATTGTAACAATAATACAGGATTTATGGGAAATTTGATCCAATATTAAGTAATAAATTTGTATAAAGAAATAAGTTATATGGTAAATTTTTGTTTGTATACTCTTTGACTTTACTCCAGAAATAATACCACTTTATTCCAAAAATAATACCATCATACAAATTTACATTAATACTAATTAATCTTCAAAAAAACACTAATATTAATTAAAATGTGTGGCATGTAATAATAAAATTTGAAAAATTATTCAATTTTTAACAACATTGAGACAATGTTACATTATTATTAATAAAGATACAAATATAAATGCAAATTTAAGTAGTGACAAAATACAAATTATTTTTTTAATAATAATTTACTAATAATAATTTTATTAATAATAATATTAAAATATAATTAATGTAAAATGAAATGAATATTTCATATAATTTTATTACTATAATAATAAAACATTGTTATTTACAAATTTTTGTGCATTTAATATTTGTTTTATTTAGATTTGTAAGGTCGCCTCTAAGTTTGCTTGTGAGTTTTTTTTTTGTTTGATACAGTGAGGATTGCCAAAGCTGTCAATAATGATTTTTTTAAACTTTTGGAAGCCCTACAAAATGAAGAAAGAAAGAAAAAAACCCTACAAAATTTCAAAGCTTGTAATTATTAATGAATTGGATGGGGGAATATTAGCTGTTTCCCCGTATGTGTATGTATGGACGGAGAAGTGCCATTAACACAAATTATTTCACAAATATTTAAGCATATTAGTTACATTAATTATTTTATCTATTTTAAATTTTTAATTAAATTTTATAACATATTAAAAATAAATATAAAACTATTTTTGTTAGACTTTTAACAAGAGAAATTAAAAAGATACCCAATCAAGTTACAAAGACTGCTGGAGTTTGAAAAGACTCAAATCTATTACTAACATATTTTATTTGTACATACGTGAAATCCCTTAGTTGGAAGTTGTTGCATCCATAAACTTAGTTAAGTTCATTACATAAAATGTTGTTTCTTTACAGCGAAGTTGCTAACCACAATGAAGTGTACAACATTTTCATTTTGATCACTCCTTACAATCTCGAGGTCACTTTGTTTCAAACGTGCATGTTATGTGCCATAAATAAGATTTAGTTTGACAAAGGAGAGCATGATCTTGGACCATGAGGGTAGGAGATGGGGCATCTTTGAGCTTATAATCTGTGCACATCTAGATATTCTTGATAACTACTAATGGCCAGTGTGATTGTCTTCACAAGATCAAGTGGAGAATTTTTAAAGATTAATTAAGCATATTTATGTTTTCAGATGAACCATAAGTGGTAGACTAAAATAGCTTGAATCTCTGGACCAAATCACTCTTTTTATATTTTATTTATTCAAATAAACAATCAACTTTCAATAGATTCAACAACTGATTTTCACGTGAGGATAAGAAGCTTTGGATGCAAATAAACATTAATTCCAAATCCATCTCTATAGTTTTTTGTGTTGTGAAGGCCCAATGATTTTAAGTTCTTGATCATCATAAGTTTTGCATTGCAACTCTTGATAATGAGATTCCCATTAAAAGTGTGTGTGGCCAAATGAACTTGTCCTCAACATCGCCTAGCTCTGTTGGAAATTGGATAATATCTTCGATGATATTTGTGGAGAAGAGCTCTCTATTGTACAAAGGTTACATCCATTTTTGTATTGTGTAGTAGATTAGCGGAGATTATTTATTTTTATTTTTTTGGATTTTAGGGGACAACAAGATAATTAGCATCTATTTATCGTTTAATACGTGTGTTATTGTAAATACGTGACATGTTATAATTAGTACAATATATGTGAATAAAAAAATAAATTATATAAAAAATTGCATATAATTTTGTGAAAGACATCATACCAATCCTCCAAATTAAGGTAATGGGGCTCATAATTTTAAGTGATTTGTTTACATGTGTGTTTTTGGATCATTTCAAGTTAGTGAAGATTAAATTTTGCGCACAAAATGGTAAAGTTCTTAATATTTTTTTTTAAATTATGATGCGTGTTTAATATGTAAATTTGCTTGTAAAATAGCATTTTTAATATGAATAATGGATCCTCTTTGTCAAGTCTTTTTTAAAATAAGTTTAACTATTCAATTTATTATAGCAAATTTGTATATAAGTCCCTAAAATTTTAAATCATATAATTTAGTCATAAAAGCTTTAAAAATTTTACACATAGGTCACTAAACCTTTAAATTTTATAATTTATTCCTAAAATTTTTAAAATTTTACACATAAATCTTAACTTTGCTACTAAAATACACATTTGTGAATCAAAATTTTAGAACATATGTATAAAATATTAAAAATATGGTGACTAAATTGTATACTTAAAAATTTAGAAACTTATACGTAAAGTTTTAAATATTTGAGTACCACTTATACGTTTTAAAAATTTAATAATTTACAGATAAATTTATTCAAAATTTGAAAACATTAACCTTCAGAATATAAAGATGGATATAACTTCCTCTCTTCCATAATTCCATCCTTATTTCACGACCAAAGTCAAGTATCTAAATAATATATAATATAGTAAGACTAGATGTACAAATTTCCAAAATCAATGAAGAGTTACTAACAAGTAATAAGGATTGGGAAAATGCCTTTGAATCATCATGAATCTTATGAGCCCGAGATCAAGGAGTTTGTCTAGAAATTTTAGAAGTAAGCTTTGTCGTTGTTTCTTGAGCTCTATACAGAGCATGTGATACTTGAGTCCAGTTCTCTAGTATTATTTTCTTTGTATTCTTTCAAATATTATTAATATACTACAAATATGTAGACAAAAATGATTAAAAATATAATTTTTTATTGTATAAAATGTAAATTTATTGTATATATATTTACCGCGCTATTAATGATCCAAAATGGCACATTCAAAATAATATAGATAATTTTCTTTGATACTTGGGCTTATGTAGGAAAAAGAAAAGCTAGATTTAAGAGCTATTTAAAAAAAAAACAAAAAACCATTTCATTATAATTTAATACATATTTAAATTTAAATTACATAATTTATTTGACTTTTAATTAATAAGTAATCTCATGATAATTATCATAATATATTATTAATTTTATATTAATTAATAATTATTATAATAGTTTAATACAAATAAAAGATTGGAAGCATTTCCCAATGCAATCAAACCATATTTTACGGCCTTTAGTCAACAGAAGCGACTATGCAGAGCTGAACTTTTGGCAATATTCGGGAGCCGCCTTGCCTTTTAATCCACTAAACTATATTATATAAGAAAATTTATATTTCTTTAATCCACAGTTGGCGTGATTGTCTTTATCTGTTCATGTTTTACAATATAGTTAGGTTACAAAATTATATTTATAGGCCAATAGTTTTTAAGTTCTCAAAAAAATTATAGGCCAACAGTTTTTAAGTTCTCAAAAAAAAAAAAAAAAATTTAGAAGAATTAAATGCTACTCTCTAAGTCTACAAATTTATTAAGTTCGTGGACAAGTGGTACAAACATGACTTAAAAGTATTTCAATAAATTAGTTCAGGAACTGACTTTTATTTTAGGTTTTTTGGTGAGCTTTGTATGTGAACGAATCTAAAGTTTGATGACCATATAAGCTGTTTAGAATAATTACTTATAAATAGACAACTTATTTATGTTTGTTATAAATTAATTTGTGATCAATTCTTTGTTATTTACTGTAATCAGTGATATATTTAAGATTTTAACTCTTTTAGGGCACCATATAAGTAGTAAAAAATATTATTATTTATTTTTAATTACTAGTTTCTTATTAAAAAATATTATGTGTATTTTATTTAAGTATAAATATGTTTAAATTATTGAATTTATAGTGAGTTTTGAGTAATAAAAATTTAAAAATGAAGATACAGTGAGAGCACAAACTTATTTTATGAATGCTATTTGTCTGCAAGCTTATAAATATTACACGTCAAACTTATGTTATCAAAAAGTGTTGGATTAGATTTCTATCCAACATATGTTTTCCTTCACGTCGACCTACACGTTACTAGTAAATTATGTTAAGAGGCACGATACTATAGAGTGTCGTATCATCTCCGATGATTAAGTAAAACATGAAAAATAACTTTAAGTTCAAAGATGAATTTGAAGGTTAAGGCATGAGCTTACAATTACCTTTTTCTATTATGAGACCCTATTTACAAGGAACTAGATGGATGACATTTTTGTAAATAAGCTGTATTAATTAATATTTATATTATTAAATAATAGTATAAATATCTTACTATTAATATGCTCTATTTAATGAAGATTTACCTGACTGTACCATTTGACTTTTTTCCTGAAGACATAGACCAATCAAATAGTGACATGCATACCTTGTTTAATTTTTACTCAACACAAGCCTTTTAGGCCTCTTGGGCCGTTTTACTGGATTAGGCAGTCTAGAATGTTTTTTGCGGTACGATGGCTCAGCTACAGTTGACCTTGGAATGTCTAGACTGAAACGAGAAGATGTTATCACAAGGATTTTCATTCCATTGCATTCTTATGGTCATAAGCTTTCCAATGCTTATTTTTGGGCCTCAATTCGAGTCTTGGTTAGAAAGTTATGACATATCAAACTTTGGAGAAAAAGTCAATTACGTTGGAGCTGGTTTTGACTTCCCAAAAGAATTAGATTTTGAGTATGATTTTTTAAAATCTTTTCTTTATCTAACTCCTTGAATCCTTATTTGATGGATAGTTGAGATCTAGCCTACAAGCCCATGTAAGACCTAGCCTTCTTCCAACCACCTCATAGTAGAATCCAAAAACAAAAAAGACTTAGAGAACAATAATTCATTTTACTCTTGTAATATAAGCGGATTGAACTTTTACTTTTTTCTCTTTTTTCTTTTAGTTTGCATAGAACATGCATGGACTTTAGGATTGGAATGAACAACATGGACATTTAGAAAATTATTATTTTTCCTCCACTTTGATTCATGAGGTAGACTGGAAAATTTTTCTAAGAGTTTTCAACTCACATTTTTTTTACAAGTGAGGGCCAGGAGGTAAATGTTCCTTAGAAATTTTTTATTGACCTTAGGAATCTATGACTGGCGAGAGAGCACACGCTCACAGTAAAAAATCATAGTACAGGAGTAGAATTAGCATAGTTGACTGGTATGCTAAAAATACTGGGAGCGAGAATGAGAACCAATGTGGAAGCGAGAATAAGAACCCACGTGAAGTAGGACACAGCATGAAGGCCAAGAATAAGGGGTCTTGCAGTCAAATCATGACAGAACAGAAAAATGGGGATGAGACATAAAGGAGGAGCTGTGGTAGAAAGGAGCTTGCCCTGGACGTTTGATCGACTGGTTCGACAAGAAGTGACAGGGGCTTGTGCCTCCCACTTTGACAATTCTGATGACTTTGGGTTGAGTTTGGTCACTTGTCTAATTTTCTACCCCATTTTGGCCTTGTCGCTTCGATTAAGACTCCCAGCTCCATTTCTAGAAAAAATGCGTCCAGAGGAGATGTTTTTGGGGAGAACCCAGCTGATGACCTGACATTCAACTTTGGATATGAAGCAAACTCTATGATGCCCTTCACTACCCAACTTTTGAGCAGGATATTTGAGATTCCCAACTCTGTTGGTATCATACTTCTTGAAGAGGGAGTTGTTCCCAATCAACCCCCTCTTGGTGGGATCACAATCTTTGGAGACAAGATGTTTGTCGATCTTCGACTCTTGTTCACACCAATTGTGAGGCAGTTCTTCTGTAGAATTGGGGTGCCTCTTGGACATAAAATAAGACGTACCAAATGACACTTTTTCATTGGTCTTACTCAATAATATGACTTGTGGTCCAGTACAATGAACGATGAGTAAGCAGATAAATTCAATTGTTATATAAAAGATTATTAGATAACTAAGCATCAAATATCTCCTAATTACTAGATAAGAGATAATTAGATAGAGATAACATTCGATATAATGATCAGTCTATCTCCTTGGGTAAGTAACCAATAATAGGTATATTTCTATCTCTTATATCTACTATATATATATACCTTGTACACATTCACACATAAATCATAAGTAAGACACAGGTTATAACTTGATAATAATACACATAGTTTATATATTCTTTCTATCTACACTTTTTCTCCTTATTATCATGGGTTTAGGCTTAGGTCTCATCTACCATTATCATTACTCGAACTGATTTAAATATTTGAGGGCCAAAAGCCACCACACACATGGTAGTCTAAAGTCTTAACGTGTTTTCTCTTTTCACAGATCCACAGCAATGTAAAGTATACCCCCATTTTAATGTTGACAAAAACGACATCAACAACTTCTGTAAGTGGTTAAAATGAAACTAAGTATTTTAATACTAATATTTTTTTTTTCATATCGGTACCATAATTGTATTAATTGTAGCTAATGGAACAAGAATATTTTTGTCATTATTAGCCCATCATAACTGGCCCAGATCAAATGAAAGCCTAATTCTGAAAATTAAAATAGCCCAGCAAACATTTACAAATATTACATGGACCATAAATCAATAAAAAACTAACTATATATTATTTGCTCACCAAACACCATATGGCTCATTGGTGTTAAAATTCACAAGTATGTACTAAATTACAAATGACAGTGTGTACATCATAACTTGAGACCATTGCTTGCTTATTTGTTGGTTGTTAACCATCACTGTTATAAAAGGAAAAGAAAACAAACTATCATTGTGTAGACCCCCCTCTCCCAATAATAATAATAATAGAAAAAGAAAACGAAAACGAAAGATCAAAGTCCTTATTATCCAATGTTAGGGTTAAAATCTACCCAGTCAAACTAACATTTCATTACAATTTCGTTTCACATTCACATTTTGTTAATTTATGGTCTTAATTAGGACTTTGATATTTAATTTGTCATCAGATACTCTTTTATTGATCATGTTAAGCAAATGCTAGTCTTCTGTTCTTCAGAGCCATGAATGATAAATATTTGGAGATTGTAGTAGGCTACTCATACGTGTTCACACGTGTTATAAATGAATACTTCATCACCAATTAATCCAGTGTGAAAAAGCATTAACAGTGTCGTCATCTCTGGGCTGAATTCAGAGTCATGAAAGATTCAACATCAAAGAGTAGAGTTTTGAATGGGACATATATCATTGTCAAAGTTTATGTGACTTTTTTACGAGGAAATGGAAATATAATATTATTTAATGTCTTTTTAAAATTAGTTGATGACATCTGCCAATAGATGTTTTCAACACCGCTTATTTATGTTTACTAATTCCTCGAATGTATATTTTAATATTTTATTTTTTAAGATATATTCATAAAATTCTATAATTTAACAAAAAATATATTTTAGTCCCCTTTCATTTAAGGTATACACCTAGCTAAAGTGCTCTAAGTTTTTCAAAGTTTCAACAACACAAAATAGTCTCTCTCTCTCTCTCTCTCTCTCTTTTTTTTTAAAGGTAAATTCAGAATTTTAAAAAATAAAATACAAAAGATAGTAATTTTTTTTAAATGAATATTAAAATTTTGATTTTTAAACTTTAAAAAAAAAAAGCTTTAATTTTTTAAAAAATTTCCTAATTTTTTTAAATGCAAAAGTTAAAAAAAAAATTAAATTTAGAAAAAACATAAAATGTAAAAAGTTAACAATTTAAAAAAAAAAAATCAATATACATTTTTTTGTATCAAATATAAATTAAAAAAAAATTATTTTAAGGTTTTTTTTTTAAAATTGATTTTTTTTTATTAATTTCATTTTCTTTTTCTTTTTTCTTTTTTACTTTTTTGATTTTATTTTTCAAAATTCCAAATTTACTCTTAAAAAGAACTCTATTAAGATTTGATTGAAACTTTTAAATAATTAAGGATCCTAGATGTATGCCTTAAGAGATTGATGATTAAAGTGTATAGTTTGATAAATTACATAATCCTAGGTATACATCATAAAAAATAAATAATTAAAGTGTATCTTTTGAAGAATTGCATGATTTGTAGAAGCCTTAACTCCTTTAATATCCATAATAGTATGTACATGTTGTATATATATGTATCTACTTTATGTATATTTTGTATAGAGTTTGGTACCTTTTTAGTACTCAAATTTTATCAAAAGTACTACAAATTGATCATGTTTTTAAGTGATTTCAGTTTAATATTTATGTTTTTCAAATGGTTTTAATTTAGTACCCATATTTTTAAAATAATTATGTTTTTGAATTTTGAACAATAAATGTCAAATTTTAACATTAAAGTAGGATTATTTTTGTCATTTTTTACCTTTCCGTCTTAAATAACGATCTAAGGGTTTATTTTTGCCATTTTTACTAGATACAATAGTAAATCTCAAAATAGATCAAAGGATGGCTATGAGTTCAATTCTATTCTGTGTTTGGTGAAGTATCATATGAATAAAGACTTTTTACAGCAGAAGCATTTAAGGATGTCGTGCAAAGCATATGATTACCATTAATCATTAAACTTAAAGGTATATTGGCGTTACTTTTGCAATATTTACAGGGTTGAACGTCCTAGATATGTTCTTGTTGTGTGGCCGTCATATAAGTCGAGACTAACTTTATATGTCTTTATATTTGTTTTTGCTTTTCTTCTGTTAAATCCTGACTGTCCTAACGCCTCTGCTTCGTCTTGTTAGAAATAAATAAAAAATACATTAACTGATTTAAAATAACTCTGTCCAATTTAACGAATAATAAAAAATCTATCATACACTTTAAAAAGGACTAAATTAGAACAATTTAGAAAATAAGAGTATTAAACTGGATCCACTTTAAAACATAGTCAATTTAGAATACTTTTGATAAAACTTGAATACTAGAAAAGTATAAGCCTCTTTGTATATACATAAATATATAATCAAATATACATATTTAGTATATATATATATTATATACAACTAAAATATTATTTTATTATTGATTTAATTATATAGGATCTATTTAAATCTCAATCTCTTGAATAGATCACATGCCTAGCTAATTTATTTTTCTTATTCTATTAATTATGACAAAGACAAATGAAGACACTATACCATCTAGAGTCTCTAATTTTTTTATTATCTCAATCTAGAGTCTCTACTGATCGCGACGATGCTACATCTATTATTTGATTTAATCAAATTATTGTTTTCAGAAGATGTTAATGCATGCTTTCATTATTAGTTTTATCCGATCAAAACAATGGAAACTGCATCAGCTTGGTGTCAAATTTACTTTAATTTTAAGTCAATTTTTTATAATTGATGTGAAAATAGGCCAAGTTTCTGTATGTGAAAGCGCATATATGAGATATTAGTACTTAAGTGTGTATGTAGATATTTTTAATAATATTTCCAGCATATATGGTACGAGAATATTATTTTAATTTTGATTAATATTTCTTAAGAGAAGATATTTTGTATTCATTAATATTAGGGTACTTTTGATGAGGTTTTAAAATACTAAAATATTGTAATTTTTGAACTAAAAATTGTTTCAAAGAGGGATTATGTAATTTTACACTAAAATAATATAATGAACAATATTACACTATATTTGACACAATACTATTCATTTAGTGCCATTGTTCAATGCTATTTTTTTTTTTAAATATATATATATATATATTTTTTGATATTTAGTGTAATGAGTTGGAGATAAAAAAAAAATATGATGCAATTTTTGCACAAAATAATGAAAAAGATGTACTATGAGAAAAATATTTTAAATAATATATATTTTTAGTGTAGTGAGTTGAAATTGAAAAAAAAAAAAAAAACAAGATAGTGCAATTCTTGCACCAAAATAATATAAAAATTACATTAAAATAGAGTTTTGAATTGAAAATGACACAGAAAATTACAATATTTTGAACACAACATTTCCTGATAAGCTAGTAAACTGATGACGTAACATAATAACATTTTCCCACGTAACGTATACTAGATGTAAATTACTGGAACACAAAATAATATTTAAATTAACAAAGCAAACATATGTCTTTTACTGCTTCAAAAATCAAAACTATATATAGAAACGTTATTAACTAATATAATGTTATTGATCTTAGTACATGTAATTTCTAGGAAGCAACACATATATATTATACTTCGCCCTTACGCCAAATAATTAGGAATTGTCAAAACCAGAAACTTCGTTTACTTTGACCAATGAACAGTTAGTCACTCTAGTCTACAAATATGTTAGTACTGCTTTCTCTTTGCTCTCATTACATTAACCAAACATATTCATAACAATGAACAAAACTAACCCTATTAGTTATAATGAGTGGTTACAGTACTACGATGAACTCACCTTCTTGGTTGAACCAGCAGCACCTAGTAACAATTATTCAGATCCTATAAATGTTGTTACGACGACGAGTGTGGTGTCGTTGGAGAACATAGGCAGCCTAAAAAGTAGTTCCTCTTCAGGTGGTGTATCAAAACCAAAAAAAAGGTCAAGGGCTTCTAAAAAAACTCCCATTACTCGTCTCAATGCCAACAGTTCTAACTTTCGTTCCTTGGTACAACAGTTTACTGGTTGTCCCAAAAACAATATTTCATTTGCAAACCAAAAAGGCCCTGTCAACTTGAACTTTGGCAACCCTTTTGATTCATATCAACAACAAGAACAACAAAATTCTTATTTTCAAGAGAGAGAACAAAGACAGGTAGACCAGTTTCAACTTATTTACTCATTGGATAATACTAAAAGTGAAGTTTTTGATTCAACCTTTCTGAATAATACTAACTCTATTGCTAGTATGGAGATTAGAGAACATGAGAACATTGTTATGGATGATGGATCATCTTTTTTTTACCCTTTCAATAATGGAGAGTCAATCTCCACTGACGACTACAAGGAATACTGATCAAAGATGGTAGTTACTAAGTTGTTACTTCTTGCAATGCAAAAGGATCATGAAGATTTGTGTAATGAAATGTGTTTTTTAACTTCTCTTTCACTCCAATGAAACTATATATATATATATATATATACATACATGGTTTGATGTTATACTAGTTAATTATTGTATTTCTTTTGGAGAAAGGCCATTACGGTGCCATAATATTTTAGAAATAAACAATTTAATCATACAATTTTTCAGTGAATTGCTTTAATTTTATATATTTATTTTTTTAATTAATGTGCACTTTAATTATCTTTTATAAACAAAAGCTCACTTTTTTACAAATACAAAGGATAAAAACACTCCATTTTAAAGTTATCATACCAAAATATTCATCTCACTAAAACTATAAGACGGTTGGACCGGTCAATGTTTTTAATAGTAGCAATCTAGTAATTTAAGTTAGCGCTTTGCTACCATGAATGAAGAATCTAATTAATATATAATGTTTGATAAAGGCTATTTGTGTTAAATGTTAGTTATAATTTTTTTATTTCCTTATGCAAGTGCATAATCATAGCTTAAGCTTTTTCCCTTCCCCTTCTTAATTAGCTAGTATGCCATAAATAAACAGTCATAATTTAATAACATAAAGTTTATTTATATGTGCAAAAATTGAAGTTTGAATTTTAAATAGGAGTAAAAAATTGCGTATTTATAAAGATTTTGTTAAATTTATAAAAATTTCATATACTTTTCAAAAATTGTTGGGAGGAACATTTATCGCTTGTTAATCTCGTAAATAATTATAAAATTTTTTATTAATAAAAAAATAATTAAATTATATTATATAAATTAATATATATATTAAATTATAATAAAAATAATTTTATCTTATATTTTAAGATAAAAGGGAGATGATACTTCTTTTTAAACTTTAGGCATTACTTATTCTATTCATTTTTAAGATTTAATTAAATAATATAATTCACTTTATGTCATACATTAAGTTTTATTTTTAATCACTCAGATAAAAAATATTAATTATTTTTCTTATAACATAACATAAAATAATATATATTATTTTACATTGTAAAAAAAACAACGTATATTTTTGTCCAATGATTAAAAATAAAATTATGTGAATAAATAAATCATATATATATTATATATATTGAAGATGCTCTTAACTAGTATTATTTAATCTTTTTAATTACTAATAACGTGTTATTTAATTCTTTTAATTTTTAAAAGTGTGTTAATTAAGAACAGACTTCAATATTTAATCATTATTTAGTGGTTTAGGTTAGTCACATTTAAAAAGTATGCATTTTTTAGAATTAAAAGTAAAAATTTATTTAATTAAAAAAAAACACATTTAAAATTAGCAAAAATTGAATGATAGCACATCAATTGACCTAAATATTCCTTTAATGAGTTCAAAATAATGTTAAAAAAATAAAAACTATAATAATGTTTTTCCTTCTATGACTTCTTTTCTATAATTAAAAAGACCAAATGATATATTTTATAAGTAAAAAGACCAATCAATTTTAAAATTATAAGTAAAATAATTAAAATAACACATATTTTACTCAAAAACAAACATAGAGAGATTGTTAAATGGTGTATTGGTGTTGATTTAAAGAACGTGCAATATTTTTATTTTTTATTTTTTATCTTCATTTGCAAAATAAACTTTTTTAATGTAGCATATGTACAATTGCATATTCAAATAAGCATTATTATATATTGCAAGAATATCATAAACATAAAGAATTTATTATAATTTTGTAGGCTGAATTATATATACTATTGAATTAAATTTTGTCATCAAATCTATCACAACTTTATAATATTTAGAATTTTCCTGTTCAAATTACTGGTTTGTATATTAATTACATAGCATCTAAAATGGCATTTGAAGAAAAATAGTTTTTTTTTCCTTCATCTTTTCATATTTTATATAGTTATTATTTTAAAAGACTAAATAGCAATTAGTTTCATACGAATTTGTAAGAAGGAAGTTTCTGTAGCTACGTACCTTTTTTCTTCTTCAAAATATATGTGGAGTTTGTGATCGAACTAGAGAACTTCATTGAACTAGAAGGCAGTCCACAATAATTAAATTTTTTTATTGTATAGTATAACTTTATTTATAGATGAAAATTTATTTGTAGCCTCCTTTAACATGGTGCACTTGTATGTATTTTTGTATATTAAAAATGAAATGGATATATATTTGTAAGGGATTAAAATTAAAATCAGTTAAATAAATATATCATATAAAAATTGGACCGAATTTTTTATCATAAAAAATAAATATATATAATAAAAATTATTAAATTGATTGATTTTTTTTTTAATATATTACAAAATGAAAATTCTATTCAAAAGAGTCTTAAAAAATAGGGAAATTACCAAAAATAGCACCCCCTAAAAATTATAATAACAAAACTAGCACCCCTTGTGTTCAATTAGAATTGAACGTTTAATATTGAACGTTCAATATTCAATTTGAACGTAAAATATTGAACGTTCAATATTAAATAGGTCTAATTATCGTCATTCAATTCTAATTGAACGGATAATATTGAACGTTCAATATTGAACGAGTCCAAATTATCGTCGTTCAATTTTAATTGAACACAGGGGTGCTAGTTTTGTTATTATAATTTTTAGGGGGTGTTAGTTTTGTTATTTTCCCTAAAAAATATCAAGTTTGTACTTGATTATTTAAATGGTATGTTTCAGAGAATAGCCTCAAAGACACTCCTTAAACATACTAAAAATAATTTTTATTATAATTTGATACATATATCAATCTACATGATATAATTTAATTGATTAGTAAATAATTTTAAAATCATTTCATAATCTCGCATCTCCAACTTTATATATAATTCATAATTAAGATATTACTTGATGCATATAATTTGATACAAGTAACACTATTCTAAAAAAATAAGAACTCACTTTCGATACCGCCACTTTCTGGATACAAGCACATGGTTTACATTTTGCTGGCATGAGTTTATCTAATGCTAAAAAATTTACTAACCTTGCAGGTACTTTCATACAGCATGATTTCTCGGGCGACGAATCTTTCGTGGTCAAAAACTACCTGCGCTTCAGAGCTGATGTTCAATTAACTAAACCCCTCATTGCTGGCTGCCTAATTCCCAGAAGCACTCATGACCATCCGAACCTCAATCCCAATCTCTGGGTTGAATTCAAATATGAGCGACTGCCTGAATTCTGCTCTAAATGTGGTCTGCTAAACCATGCCACCTACAATTGTCATCTCCAATCGGCAAAGAAGTTCCAAGTGAACAACACCACTCTCATCCCCTTATTTGGAGATTGGTTGCGAACCAATTATGAATTGTTATCACCAATGTCAATGTTCTGGTTCTCGCCCAACAATGTCGATCTCAAGTCACAACTCCAGTCCACTGATCCAACTGAAGCTGCAGACTCCACCTCTATACAACTCAAGCCTGTAACCAATTTTCAACCTCCCAGCGCTCCCACACCTGCCCAAAACAATGACTTCAATTTTGAATCAATTGGAATGATAGAAAAATTTTCAACTAAGGCTGCACGGATACATGCTGAGGTACAAGAGCTCATTCAGATGTGTTGGACCTCCTCAATTTTGCTGCTTTTTTTAATGACTGGTATTGTAGAATCAGTGATGACACCCTAGACATGAATTTGCGATTCAAAATGATAGCTCAGGCTATTGGACTTGATCTTGAATTCGATATGGAGCGCCACTGGTTTAACTATAAAACCACACAGATATTTAATTTGGCTCAAGAAGTTCTTCATGACAGCTTATACACCATTGCAGACTTTTCAACTCATGTTCTGTGTGAATTATTTCAGTTTCACAAAAAGTTTCATCAACAGCTGCCGACACCTACACCCTCCAACCAACCACCATGCCAACCCGCACTTCTTCCAACCGAGGTTTGGACTCCAGCCACGGCTCTCAAGGCTCCCCCTTCAGTCAACAGCTCTACAATTCCACCAGCTCCCCAGCCCTAAAAAAAAAGTGCCTGTAATTACTCCAAAGCTTTGAGTTTGAAGTTCAAAAAACGCAAGGCCCCAAGTCTGAGTAAATCAAATTCCAAAAAAATGTTTGTTGGTACCCACTCTCAGCATACAACATCCTCTCAGTCCACCTCTATAATCTGCTTAAATGATCAGTTCTCATATCCATTACCACTCTACAAACACACTACTAAAGGCGGGGAGGCAGCCTCAAATTTGCCCCCCCATGCACCATGAAGCTTCTAAGTTGGAATGGCCGGGGTTTGGGTAGACCTCGTGCCAAACGAGCGCTACGCTATCTGATTAGAAGAAATAAGCCAGATGTACTATGGCTTATGGAATCAAAACTCAGTGTAGACCGCTCGACTTTGTTACAAAGATACCTTGGATTTGCACACAGCCAAATCTTACCAGCTGAAAACAATAGGGGAGGGTATATGTTATTTTGGAACTCTAGTTATCATTTAACGATAACAGAAGTGGGAACTACTTATGTATGTTTTGATATTCCCCACCCGATCCATCAAAATAATACTATCTGCTTTTGTTGTGTGTATGTTCCCCCTTATCATACTCCTAAGCATCAAACTTGGCATCATTTAACCAATCATATCAACAACTTAAATAAACCTTGGGCACTTATTGGAGATTTAAATAATATCACCAAAAAATCAGAGAAACTTGGAGGAAGGCCTTTTCCCTCCCACTCTCAAAATCCACTCCAACAATTTATCATGCACACAAATGCTATTGACATTGGGAGTACTGGAACCCGCTTTACTTGGTGCAATAATAGACACTCTTCAGACAGAATACTGCAAAGATTAGATAGAGTGCTTGCTTCATCTGACTGGCTGATACAATTCCCAAATGCTAAAGTTTTCAACCTTCCCAAATTCACATCCGATCACAATCCAATTATATTACATGCAAATGGTATGTGGGAACCTTATCGGATTCGTCCGTTTCGCTTTATGGCCATGTGGTATCGTGATATACATTGCAAGACAATAATACAAGAAACATGGGATTCTTTTCAAGGACCAATGAATCTCTCTTCCAAATTGAAATCACTGTCAACAAAGTTAACTAGTTGGAATAAAGATCACTTTGGTTATGTACAGAAATAGATCATCACTCTGGAGCAAAAACTCAAATTCTTACAATCTTGTCCCCAAACTGATGATCAAATACAGTTGGAACAACACCTACAGGAACAACTGAATGAACAGCTCGAAAGACAGGATTCCTTGTGGAGACAAAAGTCGAGAGAACTTTGGCTCTCTGATGGAGACAGAAACACAAAGTTTTTTCATACTTCTACCATTATCTGCAGAACAACAAATCATATCCCACTCCTAAAGTTAGATAGTGGAGAACTCACTTGGAATAGAGCAAAAATTGAAACAGCCTTCTCCAATCACTTCCGGCAGTTGTTCTCCACTTCCCCTACTTTGATTGGTGAAGATATAAAAGATTTGTTTCCCACTGTCATAACATCTCATCAGAACAATCATATTGCTAGCATACCATCACCAAAAGAAATAAAGGAAGCGCTGTGGGACATGCATGCTCTTAAAGCTCCTGGACCAGATGGTTTTTCTGTCATTTTCTATAAACAAAGCTGGGATACCATAGGTGCAGATGTTACCAAAGAAATCCAAAATTTTTTTATGACTGGGACTCTAAATGCTAATTGGAATCACACCTATATCACACTTATTTCTAAAGTGCAAAATCCCATACATGTTACTGACTATCGTCCCATCAGTTTATGCAATGTCAACTACAAGATCATAGCGCGAATATTAGTTAAGAGACTGAGAGCTTATATTGCAGACCATATCTCACCTTACCAAGCTGCTTTTATTCCAGGTAGATGGATTGCGGAAAACACCTTGCTGGCACACGAACTTGCAACAAAAATCAATAGGACCACAAGGGGGAAAAATGGTTTAATGGGCTTAAAATTGGATATGAGAAAAGCTTATGATCTTGTAAATTGGAACTTCCTTCTTCACATCATGGGGCTCATGGGATTCTCTTCAAAAGTGTGTAATCTCATACATCAGTGCATATCCACAGTGACATTTTCAATTCTGATAAATGGTGCACCACATGATCATTTCCAACCACAGTGCGGACTCAGACAGGGTGACCCTCTATCCCCTTATCTTTTCATTATGGTCACAGAATGCTTATCCAGGATGATGCTCAAAGCAGAAAGACAAAATTTAATACATGGTCTCAAACTCTCCCCAGCAGCCCCTACAATCTCGCATTTACTTTATGCAGATGATATTCTCATTTTTTTAAAAGGTACTGCAGAGGAAGCTCTTCAAATCAAGCATATATTAGACACATATTGTCACTGGTCTGGGCAACAAATCAATTACCACA
Source organism: Elaeagnus macrophylla (assembly GCA_029378325.1). NCBI lineage: Eukaryota > Viridiplantae > Streptophyta > Magnoliopsida > Rosales > Elaeagnaceae > Elaeagnus > Elaeagnus macrophylla. The sequence goes on from CM055642.1 coordinate 18,104,654, forward strand.
AATCTGCAATCTTATTCTCCAAGAATGTAACCACTCCTCAGAAACACTCTTTATGTCAAATACTTTCAGTGACCACTTTGGCTGACCAACTCAAATATCTAGGCCACTCTCTCCCCCTTGGCAGGAAAAAAACAATAGAATTCAGCAGCGTACTTGATAAGTTACACTTCAAATTGGACAGTTGGAAATCCAAATTACTTTCACAGGCAGGTAAAATGACCTTGATCACCTCAACTGTACAGAATATACCAATCTACTCCATGAGCACCTTCAAAATCCCAGTAAATGTATGCCTAGCTGCAGATTCGATCATAAGGCGTTTTTGGTGGACTAACAATGTACATAGCAACCGCTATTACTCACCTCTACCTTGGGACCACTTGTGTTTACCAAAAAATTTGGGAGGACTTGGTTTTCGTAAAATGGAGGATTTCAATAAGGCAATGCTCTCAAAAGCTGCATGGCAATTAATAACCCAACCTGAGAAATTATGGGTCACAATTTTCACAGCCAAGTACTTGAAACACAACCATTTTCTGAATGTTGAACAACGAACCAGTGACTCTTATACCTAGAAGGGCCTCCTATGGGCAAGAGAACTTATTAAAGTAGGTAGCTACTGGAAACTGGGTAATGGACAAAGTTTCAACTTTAAACAGGATGCATGGGTACCGGGTCTACCTGATCAAAAACTTCCTGTGCAGGTTACTCATAACTTACAAAACTTACATTAGATAACTGATCTGTGCAGTTGGCAAAATTTTTGGAGTTGGGATCATACTCTCTTAAGAAGCATATGTGGGCCAAACATAATCCCTTACATAACAAGGATTGACCCTCCATCGCAAAATTCCGATGAACTTAAATGGTTTGGCTCGGGCACAGGCATTTATTCTGTCAAAGATGCTTATAGGACTCAAGTAGCCACTAGATTAGCACCTTTATCAGACTCACCATTGTGGCGGAAACTCTAGAAAGCAAAACTTCATGAAAGACATAAACTTTTGCTATGGAAAATTATGACCAATTGCCTCAGCACAAAAAAGAAAATTAGTCGGTTTCACCCATTAGAAGATCCTTTCTGCCCACTCTGTCATAACGAAATCGAGGATTCCACTCATCTCTTCCTCAAATGTGACATAATTCGCTCTTGGTGGTTAACATGGAAATGGAACATCCGGTGGGAATTACTGGAGAGGTTAGATATTTTTGAATATATAAACTTTATCATCAATCCTCCCAAAAAATGGCTACCCAATGACATAACTGTTGCTGAATTCACTCTAGTCTCCACACTCATGATAGACCAAGTTTGGTGGCTTAGGAATGAGGTACTCTACAAAGGCAAAGTCTTACATCAGCAACAACTCATTTCCAGAATTCATCACCGCATCGACGAATTCAAATCCATCCTCAATAAATCTTGGACTCGGGTAAATGCAGTAGGAGAAAATACTTTCATTCCTTCTACGTGGCAACCCCCACGACCACACGTCATCAAAGTTAATTTTGATGCTGCATGGCAAGATGGGCAAGCTGGACTTGGATTTATCACTACTGACAGCCATGGACGTACAATTCATGCATGGGTTGATTACAGGATCACCATCAACAGTGAAATTGCTGAAAGTTTAGCTTTTGCTGCAGCCTTCTCTTACTTGAAAAACTTTTCTCATCAATCAGTCTATCTAGAAGGTGACAACCAAACAATCATTAATGCTTTCATTGAAGAAAATTGGACAAACCTTCATCCCTCAACCGCACAGATTTTACAGAGAATGAATAAGCATCTCTCATGCTTTAACATGATCTCCATTAGATGGATACCACGAGATCTCAACTTCAAAGCTCACAACCTAATACAATGGGCTTCTAATAATAACAGAGTAGGCGACATTGATATCTCTCTCCTACCTTCTGATATAGCTGGATACATAGAATAGTCATGTGTACCCAACACACATGACTATTCTATGTAGCAAAAAAAAAAAAAATGTCTCCTAATAAAAATTTAATATTATTATACTACAATTAAACTTGCCATAATTTCGTATTTTTTCAATCAAATAATTTCAACTCTTTTTTTCATAAATAAGTATGATTTTTAACATTTATAATCTTCAGTAGAAGCTCAAGTCTGAATTTTACTGAATTGTATAAATGTATTTTTTTTTATTAATAAAATTTTTTACTAAAATCTCACTAAGTACATAATTATATAGTTTTTTTATTAATAAAAGAGAAGACCTTAGTGCTTAAAAAAAAAAAAAAAAAAACAAAACAAAGTGCATAGTTATTAAAACAAATCAATATTCTGTGGAAAAAAGAGACTAGGTTCGGAAAAATTTGAACTGAGGTTATGATGGAGGCTCGGGAGACCGTTGTGCACCTCCTTATCTTTGCCACTTTGGAATCCGCATTCCCTTTGTCCTTCTTTTCCCCTTTGCTTTGCCTTTTGCTCAGTTTCTCAGAATTTAACCGTTGCTTTATATCGAAGAGGGGAGATATAGAGAATTTTAGGGATTTGGTTTTCTTAAACTTTACATCTTTCTTAAAGTTAATTGATTTGGTTTTGTATTCGCCCCACTAGACCAAATCTTTACTATTGTAACACTGCGTTTGTTTAAGAATTTCAAAATATTTGTTAAATTTCCAGCAATATAAACCCTAAATCCCCTTTTTCTCTTTACCAAAGAATCTTCTTTTAATCTTTAATTTCATTTCCTTTAGACCTCGTAGTTCTTGAAACCACTTTCTTGAGCATCGATTATACCTCGTTGAAGGCTTGAAGCTTTTTAATTATTTTCAAAATAGGAATTTCTGGGTTTTGCTTGATTACATGAAAGGCGACGGGATGACGAAGCGAGCGTCTTTAGGTAACATGATGCGGAAGAAACTATCAGATGTCACAAATACGCAAACAATAAAAGTATTTAGGCAAGCCGATAAGCTGCCGGACATTTCCCATTCCGATAAGATCTCCGTAGACCAACTCATTGCGGTATAGTCTCATTTGGATCCTCTTTCTATTTTGTTTTTGTTTACCTATGGAATAATTACGTACTGAGTTTTATGCTTTGATTTTCTGAAACAGGAAAGAATGAATTTGGTGAGACTTATTACTGAAAGAAAGTATCCTTTGTCTTCAGGACATTTAAGTTTAGCTTCCTTTCTTTTTTGTATTAGTATTTTCGTGGTGTTGTGCAATAAAAAAGAGATGGATTTTTCCTTAATTGCATTTGGTTAGTAAAATTATTGAATTGAGTGGAGCTGAGTTGAAGAAACTGCGAGTCAGTCTTCAGAATATGCAGGTTCAGAATTGGAATCTTGCTCAATCAAATAGTCAGATGTTAGCGGTGTGTCCTCTTCAAGTTTTTCCAAGTTTTTATATATTTTCTGTAATTATCAAGTATTCATTGATATTACTCTGTTTTGGAAACCTTGTAGGAGCTTAATTTGGGACGCGAAAGGGTAAGTTTGCTTACGAGGTCCAATATTTTGCTAAATAATGCTTGAAAGGCCCCTCGCTTGTCTTATATATATGTTTTAAATTTATTTAAGATATTACATTTTAGTCCTTAAAGGCGTTAGTTACACTTGGTATGTTTCTATATATGACCAATTTGGTCCAAAATTTTTTCGTTAAAGGCGTTAGTTACACTTGGTATGACCTGACTTGGCTTTTTAATTTATTTGGTCCCTACCTATGACTCAACACATAATCTTGTATGTAACCTATGACTCATTACATTGGTCATCAACTTTTCAATTACATGATAGTTAAGTATTACAAAATTAAACCAATTTTATGAAAAGTGAAATATTTGACTAAAATTATAAAAGTAAATTACATTAGGGGCTAGATTGTATAAATTGGAGAGTAAAGGACTAAATTTTAATTTATATTGTCATTGCTTTATAGTTTAACTTAAACCAATTTTAAGTTCTAAATGAATAGTGTCATTGCTTTATAGTATCTCTTGTTTCTTATCTGACTATGAATAATGCCTCTGATTCTTACTTTAGGTCAAAGCACTACAGCATGAGCTTATGTGTAAGGATGCTTTGCTCAAAGCAAAGAATACGGAACTAGAGGTTAGTAATGTAGCACATACCGTCATTGATATGCAATTAGTAAGGTGCTTGGAATGCATTACCTTTGTTTGTTATATAAGTAAGCAATTGTATCTATATAATTGATCAGACTGCATTTGGAGCTTTCTATTCCTTTGCAAAGTTCAAACAAAGGATTCACAAACTTTTGAAATGTATTTATCTAACATAAGTAAGCAATTGTATCTATATAATTGATCAGACTGCTTTTGGAGCTTTCTATTCCTTTGCAAAGTAACAAAGGATTCACAAACTTTTGAAATGTATTTATCTAATATAAATCTCTAACTATTTCGAATATGCAAACTATCCAATTCAATACAAAGGCAGGAGAAAATAACATAAACAAAAACTAAATTGGCTAGTTGCAAGGAAATTTGAGCTCAAATTGGGCATTACCTAGATCCCAACAGTCTTTAGAAGCTGTATTTAACACACACCACACACTCTCTCTCTTACACACAAAAATTTAAGTATTTTGCTTAAGGTTTATTCACTACATATTGCTTCCTCTTGCTGTATTTACAAGTTTGTAATCTATGGGAATATTCCTTGAAAAAAGGTAAATCCTTATTTTTATAACTGTTATTATTATCTGAACATTGTTTCTTCACTGCTTGCACAATAGTCGTTCTTATTGGGCAAAGGAAGCCCAAAAATACCAACAACAAAAAAAACAAAAGCGAATGCAGAAGCAAAAATTAACAAGCAAACAAGACACAATAATTTTACATGGTTCGGCCAATTGCTTAGTCCACACCCAAATCCCATACCCAATGTGCCCTGTATTTTCCCAAGAATAATAACCCCAAATAACACTCAAACCCAAACCCCCATTACCCATAATCTCTCTCACACAAAAACAAAACAAATAAACTCAAAATTATCCAGAACATTCTTTGATTTGTGGCATCATAATACAAGATACTGGTCATTCTTTGATTTGTTAACATTTTTGTCTACCTTGATAACAGTCATGGTGAGTTAAATGGTCTGATTTTTCAATAACACATAGTTAACTTGCAGGGAAAAGCAAAAGTAAATTGTCAAAAGGCTAGCTCTGGGGTGTGTAACCTGATCCTTTGGTATATGTTTATGTTCATGTTATTTTGTAGTCATTAGTCAAAGCTAATCAGTTGCTCTCATTTCTTTGTTTGTTTAAGGAAGTGGAAAAGGTGGTGGCCAGTGTAGCTGTTATTGATGATAGACCCATTAATAACATCGTAAGGCGTGCCCCAAGATGCCAATGTAACTTAAACAACCTAAATTTGCGTAGCTAGTTGTTTCTTTTAATTCTTTTACACATCCAATGTTAACATCTAGGCTTTCTACAGCTATGGGTCCCTCCCCTTCATTCCAAAGAGTTGAAGACATAGAGAAGGCTGAAAATAAAAGGTTAGTTGCAACATATGGCAACAATTATGCTTAAAATTGGCAGAACTGTGGCTAAAACGTTATCAACAATTCATATTTACTTGTAAAATACATCTTGTGTGAGCTGTTCGTTTTAGGTGGATAAGCGGTTTTCAATGGTTGAGTTTAATTAAAATATAAAGAATCATTAAAATATATGAAGGGTTTTCCTTCTTTTTATCTTGAACAAGTCATGCCTCAGGGTTGATTGTATTCCTTTGTTCAGGCGTTGTTTGAGAAGAAAATCTGCTAGATTTAAATCCCATGAGAAAGAACCAAAAGAAAACTTATTTGAGATAGAAGATGTCAAATTTCCTGAGAATCAGACTCCTGATTACTATATGCATAGTGGTGGTGGCTGTACGCCATTGAATCCACTTTCTGAAGGAAAGAGTGATGTTGGAGATTCACAAAGATCTTCACTTGGAAGACCACTGCGCAGAGCTGCTGAGAAGGTGCAATCTTACAAAGAAGTCCCTGTCAACGTCAAAATGAGAAGAAATGATTGAACAGAATATCATTCTTACTAATCATTAAGAAGCAAGCAGGCTACACTGATGATTGGGGGTATGCTACATTGCTATTGTTGTTTGTAACATTATTGTATGAAGAGTGTATTTTTTCACAACACAACAGTTCAATTATCCACACAAAAAACAACAAAAAAACTTATCTTCATCGTTGTGTTTTGTTTATTTAGTGACACTTTAGGATCCATTTAATTTCATTTACTTATCTACTTGATTTGGACCAAATTTAATTTTCATTTACTTGCCTTTTCTAAAGTGTTTGGCCATATAGACTATTTTCGACACCATGTTGGTGCCGACTATTGGAAGACAAAATGGGCATTCCATTAAAGAAATTTTCACGTAATTAGATTCTTAGGAGGTATATAACATATTATATATAAGAATTTCTCATTTTATGAAAAAAGTCTTGTATATAATTGTTGTCTATGCCACGTAATAAAACAGATGAATCTCTACTATCAATTTTTATAAAATATGAATTAATATTAGACACGTGGATAATATCAACGATTCAGATTTATAAAAGGCATATAATATGTTATATATAAGAATTTCTTCTCTTGAGAAATATAAGTCTTTTTAAGACAAATGTCAAATTATATTAATGGTATTTATTTTTCTAGAGTTTTTTTTTTTTTTTTTTTAAATTACATATATCATTAAACAAGTATAAATGGTTGGACAATGTTTAAGATAAAATGATAAGTTAAATTTTTTTAATAATAAAATAAAAATATATGATTCGTAATACTATATTATATTTATAAATTTTAAATGTGTTGCTTTTATTATTTTTCAAAATATTTCTTTCATGATAGTTACTCAAACAGGGCGGAGAATTTTAGAATCACTATTCAATAATAAATTTTGACTCAAGTAAAGCTAAAACTCAACTTTTTTTGATGTGGGGTTTTCTTTTTACCAGTGATGAGTGGCTATTGGCTGATAGGCATCCCAAGAAAGTATTGACAATAAAACAAGTTTTGTTCAGAAGCCTAACTCCTGATAGTCGATTTAATGACCCGGTGTAGCCTGGTTTTGGGCTTATAGTTAATTTTTCCCAATATCGCTTTACGACACCGTTTGAGTTATGTTATTTTACGAGTTTAACCCTATGGGTTTTTAAGCATAACGAGCCGTTTTCCCTTCTCACACGAAACAGTTTGAGACATCGTAACTTCTTCTACGCCTTTTCGTTTTCTTCTGGGTTTCGCTCTGGTTTTCGATTTTCTATTGCGCTATTCCATTGTTGTTTTTGGTTTCGCTTTCCATTTCACTTTGCAATATCACAAACAGGTTTGTATTATGTTTGTTTTCGTTATTGTTATTTTTTTTTTATGTTTGAATCGTTGTTGGTTTCGTAATCAGAATATTTTTGATGTTCTTCATTTTTTACGTTTTTCATTTGTGCTTTACATGTACTTTACTGTAAAACAAGTTTATTTAGTTTTATTTTTTGTGATTTTTTTATGTTATCTTTTGTTTGTGTTGTTTTAGTTCATCAGTTTTTTTGCAATCTTGTAGGATGTCTAAGAGGAAATTGGATTCTCCTTACATTAAGAAGTCTCGTCACGAAGTTGGTGATGACTTAAACGAGGTTTAATAATTTTTCTATTTTTCTGTCTGTTTTGTTTTGGCCTTTATGGAGAAATATTTTGGTACATATACATCCATTAAATATTTGGAGTTTTTGGTTGGATGTATTGGGAAGCCAGATCCACAATCTGAGAGTAAGAGGAAGAAAAAACCCTGCAAAAGTATTGTGGTTGTTGGTGAATCCCCTATTAAGAAGCAGCATTCTGGTTTCAACTTTGTTTATGTCTGCCCTGAAGATGCAGTTATGATATGCCTCATATATTTCTTGGAGTGTGGGTTAATTGGAAGGCTGAATAGGCTTTCCATATCTAGGGAAGCTTTGTTGTTGGCTTCCAATTGGGATAAATTTAATAGTTATCCCTGGGGTGATGTGGTATTCAACTATCTTTTTGATAGTTTGAGGAAAGATTACATCCACATGCGTCTGGTTGCCAATGACTTGATTGAGAGGAAGATGCACAACCTACTAAAATCAGGAGAAGATGAGAGGGTCCGCTATCAGATTGTTGGTTTAAGTTTAACATTCCAAGTGTGGATCTATGATGCCATTCCTGACATTGCAAAGGACTTGGCTATCTGTGTGAGTGATCGGTTCCCTACAATCATCAACACTCACTCCTGATTTTGGAATTGTGCAAGCTATTCTTAATAAGCCATACCAGGTAATAATTCATTAACTTGTTTTTTAGATTTATGGGTACATTTATGATTACATTTATGAATTACATGATTATGTATGTTTTTATGTAACCTGGCTATCAGTTTGCATAGTATGTACACGAGTTACATAGGATGTAAACCTGTGTACATAGTATGTAAACTGATTTACATACTATGTACATGAGTTTACATAGTATGTAAAACCTGTTTACATAGTATGTAAACCAGTTTACATACTATGTACATTGTGTCACAGTGTATGTAACAGGTTTTACATAGTATGTAAACTGATTTACATACTAGTACACGGAATTTACATATTATGTACATTGTCTCACATAGTATGTAACAGGTTTTACATAGTATGTAAACCTGTTTACATACTATGTAAATTGTCTCACAGTGTGGTTTTACATAGTATGTAACCCAGTTTATATAGTATGTACATACTATCACAGAGTATGTAAATCAGTTTACATACTATGTAACTCAGTTTACATACTTATAAACGGGGGTTACATATTATGTACATTGTCTCATAGAATATGTAACAGGTTTTACATAGTATGTAAATCGGTTTACATACTATGTAAATAGGTTTACATACTATGTAAATCATATTACATACTATGTAAATCATATTACATACTATGTAAATCAGTTTACATACAATGTAAACTAATTACATAATATGAGAATTCGTTTATATGATAATGTAAACTTGTTTAAGATATGTTTATATGGTATGTAAGATGAATTACATGTAGTAGTTTATGTTGTTTGTGTTTACATAGTAATTATTTTTTGTTTTTTTTTATTTGCAGCTTCGTGTGAACACTGTTCTGTCACACGATAATGCTCCTTGTTATAAATCTCTTCTTTCCCATGTTGAAGCTGCCTATTTTGATGACAATGTTATGTGTCAAAGTCAGAAGAATGAATCCCAAGAACAACCAATTGAAGAGTCATTATTGAAGCAAAAATTGGATTGTTTGAAAGATAGTTATGAACCTGTTGACGAAAGTTTAAAGGATAAATCAGATGGCTTAGAGAGCTTGTTGGGAAAGATGGTATCTTATATCGATGAGAAGTTTGACAAACATAAATCATACATTGATGAGAAGTTTGAGAATTATCAGGCATATATGGATGAAAAGTTTCGCCGTCAAGAAGAACTTCTTGATGGTTTGCTTGCAAATATGAACATGTTTGCTTCAAAACTATCTCAGTCGGTATGTTTTTTTTGTTAGTGTTTGAGCTTACTATTAATTCAAATATTTACATAACTAATTACTTTTTTTAAATTTGATTGTTTGGACTCACAGTGGACAACCAGGCCTAGTAGTTCTCCATCAAATGTCTGTTTTACACCCTTGCCTAAAAAGTCAGATACATATGGGAAGGCAAGCAAAGCAGATGATGTAGATAAGCCTTCTTTTGATCTTGGGGTAGAATTTGCATCTTCTCAGATTGTTGTTACCAAATCTCCATCAGCTTCTTCTGACCCCAATTTTGAGAGCGATACTCTCAATCAATTAGATCATTTTTCAGAATTGTATAGATCTAATTCTAAAATAAGGTTTGATCCTATATTTCATTGCTCAACAACTATATATAGTTTTGTAATGGAGAGAGATAAGAGAAAAATTAAACCTTCAAGAGCTATTTGTAGTCCATATTTTTGCACTGATAAAAAGGGTATTCCTGTTGCATATGGCAGACTTGAAGCTGATTCAGTTAGATATGTTGGTACTTCAGCTCAGGTTTCAGATATATGCGATGATGATGATATTTTGGAGCGTCCCTCTTGCCCATATCAACTATTACCTATTGGTTGGGAAAAGAATTTTATAAATTGGATGAGGAGACAATCACCGTAAGAATTTTACAAATTGCATTATTATTATTATTTATTTTGAATTTTTGACAGTTTTTTTAACTTTTGCTCTTATTTGTAGTAAACCTATTAAGCTTCAATATCGTGACCTGGAAGTTGGTAAGGAGTATTTTTTTGCTCCATTGAAAAGTGGAGCTGGAAATTTACATAGTACAGTAAGTTTTAAATGTTTCATTTTTAACCTATTAAGTAATTTGTTGTCAACCAATATATTTTATAGCATTTACTTTATTTTTTATTACTCATGAATTTACCGTCTTTGTTGCAGCATATGGATGCCATTTTATACGAGATTCGAGCTTGGAGAGCTAGGTATCCAGACACTTTTGGTTTGAAGCCCTATACTACTCTAGAGACATTGTTCAGTGTAAGATTTATAATCTTTTTTTGGTATTGTTCAGTATATGTAGTATCTTACATAGTATGTAAACTCTGTTACATACATCAGAGTTTACTCAGTATGTAACAGAGTTTACATATCATGGTGAATATGTAACATAATTGACATATAAGAGATCATGTATGTAACAGTTTACAAATCAATTATATCATGTTTAGTATGTAACAGTTTACATATCATTTTTTTTTGTAGGAGGAATGTTCGAGATTAGTTTCTGAGTGTGAAGAAAATCTACAGTCTATTGTAATTAGTGCTGACCAATATTTGTTTGAGTTTGCTACTGGTGCACCTTCTTTGGTTGAGCAGTGGGCTGAGGACTGGAAGGAATTGGAGAAATTATATGTCCCAGTCAATGTTGATGGTAACCATTGGGTGTGTTGTGTTATTTATTTAGATAAAAGATTTATTAAAATCTATGATTCAATGAACACACCCAGTGTGAAAGAAAAATGTAGTCATTTAGGAGTTGTTATTCCAATTTTGCTCTACACGATTGGGTACCATGGTTATGGCAAAGATTGTCAGGCAGATCCTTATGTAGCTTGGCCGATTTTTGTTGTTGAGGGTGTCCCCAAGCAAACTAACAAGTAAATACTTATACTTTTCTCTTTGTCTGTTTTTTATTTTTGAAATTTTGATACTGTTTGTTTACTCATTTTTTAATTGTGCAGTCATGACTGTGGTATTTGGTGCTTGAAGTTTGCTGAATTTCTTATCCGTGGATGGACACTGGACATGATTGGTTCTATTCCTATTGTAAAAGTTAGAAGTATGTATTGTATCCAATTTTTTTGTAATGATGGTATGCTAGATCCAACATACTAATTTTTAGATAGTGTTTAATATTTCATTTGAAATATTGGTTCTATTCATTTTTTATGTAATGACAATATTCATTTGAAATATATTAATTTCATTTCTACACAGTTTACTGTCTTGAGTATGTAATACACTTTTGTCTAGGTTTAGTTGCTTTGTCTTGAGTATGTAATACATAAAATATAGTAGATAAAATTCATTTGGGAAATTACCAAAAATAGCACCCCCTAAAAATTATAATAACAAAACTAGCACCCCCTTGTGTTCAATTAGAATTGAACGTTTAATATTGAACGTTCAATATTCAATTTGAACGTAAAATATTGAACGTTCAATATTAAATAGGTCTAATTATCGTCATTCAATTCTAATTGAACGGATAATATTGAACGTTCAATATTGAACGAGTTCAAATTATTGTCGTTCAATTTTAATTGAACACAGGGGTGCTAGTTTTGTTATTATAATTTTGGGGGGTGTTAGTTTTGTTATTTTCCCAATTCATTTACATATATGTAAACCCGTTTACATACTGTGTAAACTGATTTACATAGTATGTAAATTGAGTTACATAGTATGTAAACTGAGTTACATAGTATGTAAACCCTGTTACATACTCTGTGAGAGAATTTACATTGTATGTAAACGGGTTTACATATATGTAAATTAATTCGTTTATGTAAACCTATCACATAGTATGTAAACTGAGTTACATAGTATGTAAACGAGTTTACATAGTATGTAAATGAATTTACATACTATATAAATCAATTTACATACTATGTAAACCCTGTTACATACTATGTAAACCCTGTTACATACTCTGTGAGAGAATGTACACAGTATGTAAACGGGTTTACATATATGTAAATGAATTAGTTTGTCTATCTTAATTGCATATATATTACCAATACATGCTATGAGAGAATGTACATACTATGTGAGAGAATGTACATACTATGTAAACTGATTTACATAGTATGTGCACCTGTTTACATACTATATAATTGAATGTACATAGTATGTAAACTGATTTACATACTATGTAAATAGATTTACATACTCTGTAAAATGATTTACATACTTTGTGATAGAATGTACATAGTATGTAAACTGATTTACATACTATGTAAAACCTGTTACATACTCTGTGAGAGAATGTACATAGTATGTAAATCAGTTTACATACTATGTAAATTCAATTATATAGTATGTAAACAGGTGCACATACTATGTAAACATTTGCAACATAGTATGTAAATTGAGTTTAAATAGTATGTATACTCTGTTTACATACTATGTAAATAATATGGACATAGTTACATACCATGTGAATACGTAAATTATTAGTTTGATATGTAATAATAAAACTGTTTAATATTAACAATATAAAAAATAGCACAGAAAGAAGAAATTGAATTAATTGTATCATGTAAAATTTATTACATAGTTTTAAAATGTATGTAATAATCGTTGAGGAATAGTAAGATCTAAAATACAAAAGGGTAAGACTTATTTGTCTTTAATTGTGTTTGTACACTTGTTTCTTTTGGCAGCCTTTTCCAATTCTTAAAACTCACCAAGTGAGGGCATTCTTTTCTTCTTTAACCTTCCTATTGATTTTTCTTGCGACATGCCATCACTTGCCTGTACACCATAGATAGTTTTAATTCATAATTTTTAACCGACTGAGTGGTTACAATGTTTTCATAAACTATGCAGGCAAAGTTAACTGATGGCATCGTACCATGTAAACCTCTCACATAGTATGTAAACTGAGTTATATAGTATGTAAACGAGTTTACATAGTATGTAAATGAATTTACATAATATGAGAGAATGTACATAGTATGTAAACTGATTTACATACTATGTAAACAGATTTACATACTATGTAAAATGATTTACATACTCTGTGATAGAATGTACATAGTATGTAAACTGATTTACATACTTTGTGAGAGAATGTACATAGTATGTAAACTGATTTACATACTATGTAAACCTGTTTACATACCATATAATTGAATGTACATAGTATGTAAACTGATTACATACTATGTAATCATTTGCAACATAGTTACACACCATGTGAATACGTAAATTATTAGTTTGATATGTAATAATAAAACTGTTTAATATTAACAATATAAAAAATAACACGGAAAGAAGAAATTGAATTAATTGTATCATGTAAAATTTATTACATAGTTTTAAAATGTATGTAATAATCGTTGAGGAATAGTAAGACCTAAAATACAAAAGGGTAAGACTTATTTGTCTTTAATTGTATTTGTAGACTTGTTTCTTTTGGCAGCCTTTTACAATTCTTGAAACTCACCAAGTGAGGGCATTCTTTTATTCTTTAACCTTCCTATTGATTTTTCTTGCGACATGCCATCACTTGCCTGTACACCATAGATAGTTTTAATTCATATTTTTTAACCGACTGAGTGGTTACAGTGTTTTCATAAACTATGCAGGCAAAGTTAACCGATGGCATCGTACCATGTAAACCTATCACATAGTATGTAAACTGAGTTACATAGTATGTAAACGAGTTTACATAGTATGTAAATGAATTTACATAATATGAGAGAATGTACATAGTATGTAAACTGATTTACATACTATGTAAAATGATTTACATACTCTGTGATAGAATATACATAGTATGTAAACTGATTTACATACTATGTAAATTCAATTTACATACTCTGTGAGAGAATGTACATAGTATGTAAACTGATTTACATACTATGTAAACCTGTTTACATATTATATAATTGAATGTACATAGTATGTAAACTGATTACATACTATGTAATCATTTGCAACATAGTATGTAAATTGAATTTAAATAGTATGTACACTCTGTTTACATACTATATACATAATATGTACATAGTTACATACCATGTGAATACGTAATTATTAGTTTGATATGTAATAATAAAACTGTTTAATATTAACAATATAAAAAATAGCACGGAAAGAAGAAATTGAATTAATTGTATCATGTAAAATTTATTACATAGTTTTAAAATGTATGTAATAATCGTTGAGGAATAGTAAGATCTAAAATACAAAAGGGTAAGACTTATTTGTCTTTAATTGTATTTGTAGACTTGTTTCTTTTGGCAGCCTTTTTCAATTCTTGAAACTCACCAAGTGAGGGCATTCTTTTATTCTTTAACCTTTCTATTGATTTTTCTTGCGACGTGCCATCACTTGCCTGTACAATGGGCGCCAACACTAAGACATCTCTTACTGAAGTTGGTAAGTTCTACTTGCTTTCGTGTTCTATTGGGTATATTGGAGATTCATAAGCAAGTTGCAAGATGCTTGTGTGGTAGTATATTGAGCACATGGATTCTATTGGTTGCTTCCTTATCATGCATGTTGCAATTGCATGTGTACAAGGTATTTGTAGTGCTTGAAACTTACCACAACTACATGTTTTAGCTTCAAGTTGTACAATGTAACTATCATTTTCTATTTTGACTTGTGATATACTGTTGCTAATGTCAACCACTTACATTTGTTCTGCTTTGATTTTTCTTTTTGCAATCTTATCTTCTACCTATTTTGTAAGTATCCCCATCCCTGTTGCAGCTATTCTTCTTTTTGCAAACCAATTTTGGATCATATCTCGTACTTCTCCCAATAAGTATGTAACAGGGGTGTCTCTAGCATGTCTCAAAACTGAATTTACGTGTTCAGCATTGTTTGATGTCATGAAATCATACCTTGTTGTTGGTGTTGGACATTTGATCCTTGCCCATGCAGACAAATTAGCTTTTAGTAAGTATTTCATTGCTCCTTTGGATGCCTCATATATCATATTTGCATTCTTGTTGAACTCATCTTCATTGTAGGCATAAGCTGCTAGCTTGAAGTATTTGTTAACTACTTTGTTATGGAAATTAGTCACAAGGTTTTGTTTCATGTGATAGTAGCAATAACAATGGTGTGCCTTGTTTTCAAATACAATATTGATTGCTGATTTTATTGCTGGATTTCTGTCTGAGACTATGACCAAGTTTTCCTTTTCTCCAATAAGCATTTTTAGTCTTCTGAAGAACCATTTCCATGCTTTTGTGGTTTCCCCATCAACTATTCCAAATGCAATGGGGTAAATCTGCATTACATAATATATTTAACTATTAGTGTTTTCATTTGTAAATCAGTTTACACAGTATGTAAAGGGGTTTACATAGTATGTACACTGGTTCACATAATATGTACATTTATTTACATAATATGTAAATCAGTTTACATAGTATGTAAATAAGTTTACATGGTATGTAAATCAGTTTACATAGTATGTAAATCAGTATGTAAACTGATTTACATAGTATGTAAACTGGTTTACATACTATGTAAATCAGTTTACATACTATGTAAATCAGTTTACAAGAGACAATGTTTTACATATTATGTAAATGAGTATAAAAACTGGTTTACATACTATGTAATTGAAAATATGACCTCATACCTGGTTGTTCCCATCCTTTGTAACAGCAACAAGTAATACTCCCCCTTGTTTTTCCTTTAGGAATGTTCCATCAACAACTATTATAGGTCTCATATATTTTATGAACCCATTAATGCATGCACCTATAGCCATGAATCCGTATTTGAAGTTGGAGTCAACGTTTGTTTTAATCTCTGTGTAGGAACCTTGGTTAGCTTCTTCCAACTTGTAGAAGAACCCTGGAAGTTTCATGTAGAAATTCTTTGGATCGCCCCTAACATTTCTTATTGCTTCTCTTTTTCCCATAATTACCCTCTTGTATGTGATTTGCACACCAGTTTTGATCTTGATGTCAGAAATGATATCCTTAGGTCTTAATTGCCGACTGGTATCTATGTAAATGTCTTTGATGTTTTTGGCTACATATTTATAAGTAGCATGTTTTCCACGCTGATCTTTATAAATTTGTGAACATGTATGATCTTCAACATAAGTTGTTACCTTGAATGCATTAGATTCACCAATTTTGTTTGCTGCAAGCTTCCATTGACACCTATCATCCTTGCATTTCATTCTTATGGTTTTCTTGTTGGAATTGCTAACTTTGTAATGAAATCTTCTATTTATGGCTAATGTTGAAACATATAACTTGAGTTTTTCCTTACTCGTATACACTTTTCCAATATATAAGCCTTCATCATCTTCTGAATTTGTTGTCGAGTCAGTTTCTGTTTCTGTATCTGAATCTGCAGTTAAAATTTTTGCACTTGAAGTCTGACTTATCAAAAATTGGGATGGTTGCTTTTTTGTATGTACTACATACAATTTGTTATATTCCTCAGACTGTTGGCCTACATTAACTTTCAGGAAGTATTCCACATCCCTATCATCCACAATGGTTAAAGCAATATGAACACTTTTACACTTCATTTTGATGTTGATATCTCCTTCATAATGTAAAGTAGAACATATTTCTTCTTTCAATTGCAGCATGGTCACATCTTTTCTTATACATATTCCCTTTGGAATGCCATTTACATAGATATCCTCTCCATTTTCAAATATCCATTTCCCACTATGCATAAGTAGTGTTCCAAACTTTAAGTCACCTGTTATATATTACAATGATAAGTACAAAACAGATATTTAAAACTATTGCATATATGATCCATTCAATAATATGTAAATTCTATTACGTAGTATGTAAGAGTATTTTAAAACTGTTGCATATGTTTACATAGAAAAGATCTTAATACAAACTCGTATGTAAACACTATCTAAATAATAATATTTAACATACTATGTAAACATTTTGCAACAGTTTGTATTAAGATCTCTTCTATGTAAATTCTGTTTATAGTATGAAAACTGATATACATACTATGTACATCAATTTACATACTCATTTAACAGAGTTTACATAGTATGTAAACTGATTTACATACTATGTACATCAGTTTACATACTCATTTAACAGAGTTTACATAGTATGTAAACTGATTTACATACTATGTACATCAGTTTACATACTCATTTAACAGAGTTTACATAGTATGTAAACTGATTTACATACTATGTACATCAGTTTACATACTCATTTAACAGAGTTCACATAGTATGTAAACTGATTTACATACTATATAAACTCATTGTTTACATACTCATTTAACAGAGTTTACATAGTATGTAAACTGATTTACATACTATATAAACTCATTGATTTATATAGTGTGTAAAATAGAGTGTACATAATATGGCTTACCTAGTATGTAACAATGTACATACTATTATTGAGTGTACATATTATGGCTTACCTAGTATGTAAACAGAGTGTACATATTATGTAGACTCTGTTACAATATGTAAAACTGTTGCAACAGGTTTCACAAGTATGTACACTGATTTACAATACTATGTACATTCTCTCACATACTATGTAAACTCTGTTAACATAGTATGTAAACTCATTTTACATACTTATTAAACCAGAGTTTAATTTACATACTTGTGAAACCTGTTATGAAACAGAGTTTAATTTACATACTTTTTTCTATGAAACCTGTTGCAACAGGTTTCACAAGTATGTACACTGATTTACATACTTGTGAAACTTGTTATGTAATTCAGTTTGTAATAAAGATTTCTGATATACGATTAACACAGGAAGGTATTGGTAGAACAAGTTTATTGAATGATTTACATATACAAAATATATGCATTCCTACAATCAGAATTACTTATTACGCATGCAAAAGTAATTCCTGTAACAAGATTAATGAATAGGAAGTCGATGAATCTTACTAGTTGATGATATCTCTTCCAGATTTTGGTTCATAATTCCTGCAAGAATTGTAGAATCTGATTTTCTTCCTGTTTGCGAAATCAATCTTATGTGGCGAGACAGTATCGTGTGAAAATCAATCTTTTTTATATGCTGATTCTGTTGATTCTGTATATCACGCAAAAAGGAGTGATAGTGAAAGCATAATAGCGCGGCAGATCTGTTTTCTGGTTTATTTTGTAGTTGTTTGTTAGACCTAAAGGGTATTAATGTAATATACATAAATTATGGGTAACAAAAACGCACAGTTTTGTTACTGATTTTGCTAGTTATGGAAATACTAATTTCCATTCACAATCCATGCTATTTATGTCGAATTCTCCCTGATAGTCTACAATCAATAGATCAACTATGGGCCTATCTAAATCTTTTTATGGGGCTTTTCACTAAGCTTTAACATTCCAAATTTATCTCTCGCTGTAATGTTTATTTACACTTTTTCCCTCTGTCTTTATTAAATTGTATTGGCTCATCGCTCATCGCTCATCCCTTTGTTCAAAAGAGGCAAATATTTATCTTGTGCGATCTCTATGTATATTTAGGAGATTTGTTAAGAATATTTGAATGCTAATTTGTTCTTTTATAGGTCAGGTGTTCTTGTACCTCATCAAGTTACTTTTTCACTCGTTTATATATTTATTTCTTTTTCAATTTTTCCATTTTCCTTTTGGGGGAAAAAAAATTCCCTTTTCCCAAATTAGTCTTTATACTCGAACCAAATTCTTAATACCATCTAGGAAACACAATTTTTTCCCCCTTTATAACAAAAATATTTTTTTATTATAATTTAATACATGCATTAATTTATATAATACAATTTAATTTGTCACTGTTAATAAGTGATTTTATATTCACTTTATCATCCCACAATCATTTCATCATCATCACACATCACAAATTTTACATCCAATTATAATCGACACTTCACATAATGTATATAATATTATTATTTTTAAAGTTATATGCTCTCATGATCCCATATTTATTAAAATTCAAATATGACTTCCTCCTCCACTTGATTTTTTATTAATTTGGAACAAAAATGTCCTTAATTTTATTGATTAATTGTAATAAATTTTGATTGGATGCATGTCCAACTAGACTACTCAGAATTAGATAGCTGTCAAACTGACCAGATTTTAACCGGCTGGCTACCCCACTCGCCAGAGCTGAGTTGGACATATATCCAACTAGACTATTCAAAATTGGACAGCTGTCTAACTGACCAGATTTTAACAGGTCGATAACCCACTCGTTGGAGTTGAGTTGGACACATGTCTAACTATACTGCCTAAAATTGGACGTTCGGAGACAAAAACTAAACAATGGAGAAATCAAGAGTCCCTAACAATATGTACTAAGAAAAAAATGCAATTTTAAATAAAAATTACAAGTAGAGTCATCATAGATTACAAATATTAAATGAGGTTTATTCCAATCTATTTTCTTTATTTTTATTATCACAGTTGCTTGTAGATGTATCAAATGAGCTGAGCTTTCAAATTATCTCATCTTAAATTTTATGTAAGTTAAGTTCGGATCATTTTTAAATTAGTTGAATTAAAGCTTACTTATTTGCATTTTTGAACAATAAAAGTAAATATAAAAAATAAAAAATATTTAAAATTTTATTTAATATGTTGTTAATATAAATATTATCTTTTAATTATATTTTTTAAAAATAAAAAGGAAAAAAGAATTTAAGTACATTTTTTATAATGATATCATATTAATTATTTTTTACAATAACATCTTGTTAAATTAAGTTGTTACATATAAGATGTATTATTTTTGTATTTGAATAATTGATTCTCAGTTTTAATCAAAGTTAATTGCTCTAATTTAAATTCATAACTTCAAATGAAAAATCTTTATCGCCAAATTGGACAGCAACTGGAACGACAGCGTAGAATCTTCAAGATATGTATTTTTGTAGATATTCAAATTTTTCTTTGAATTTCAGAGATATCATAATTCTAGCATCAAATATTTGTGCAGCCATGTGACTATCTTAAAAGTGAAGACCATGAAATCTTTTTGCTTTCGTTATCGTTATCAATAGATTCTTCTTTACAAATAGATTGCCATGTCTTAGAAACCGTGTGGGGTCATTTATTTTTTATTGTTCATTTACATAGGATATGATGACAGTGTGACACTGCCCTTTTGTCCCTTTGCTGTGATAAACAGATTTATTTCTGGAATTTAAATTCGGCAAACTCATTCATGTCGGATATTACTGGCTGAACTACATTCAAGAAATTATAAATTTAAAAAATAAAAAAATGTGTAATAATTATTAAATTTTTTTGACAATAATTTTTAATATTAGTTTATTTTATTATTTTTAAATATAAGTGTTGATTTGAATGAATGAAAAAATATAGATATTATATTATTTTTTTTTAAAAAGATTTTTTTTTATCAACAATAAATAAATAAATAAAAATTGGCAAACTCACTATGCATATAAGGCATTAGTAGAGGTGAGAAATGAGGTTGGTTATGTCAGCTCACTTAAATTAATATATTTTAAATTAGTTGAAGCAAGGACGATTCGTTTTTTTTTGGTGGATGAACCGAATGTCTTACTTGCCAACATTTTGTCACCATCTATAATATTTATTTTTTTAAATATAAAATTACAACAAATACTTGTTTATATAATAAAAAAAATTATATATTTAATTTAATATTATTTTACATGTTATTAAATAATTAAAAATAAATATTATATGTTAATATTAGTTTTCTTATATAAGGAAAAAAAAAATTATATGCAAAATAATTTATGATTTTATGTAATAAATTTCATGAAATTATTTCTTAATATTTTATTCTTACTTTTTAATTATTTAAGATTGTAAAAATAAGAAATCATATTTGTTTTTACAAAAAGTCAATTTTAACTTTTATCTTATATATACATTATTTTTTTATTTAAAAATAAATATGCAAATAATATTAACTTTCAATTTTAATTCAAAAAGACGTAACTTTGCTAATAATATTAGTTTATAACCAAGTTCAATTAAATATTTTTATTATTCATATTTTATTTTTTAATTTTAATTACATTTTTATTTTATCATTAATATTTGACCAAAAGTTTTGATTGTTTATTTAAGTTTTATTTTAATTTTATATTTAAAAAAAATTAATTCTTATCTAATGATGTAAAATTTTATTTTTAGTATTTGTCTAATTTTATATTATGAAGTATATAAGCTCCTCACTTAATATTTTTTTTTTTTAATGCTGAACTAAAAAAGTATACTTGTTATTTGTATCGTAAGAGAAAAAATATCTATTTGTGATCACAAAACATTATGTATACATAATTTTTTTTTTTTTTGGTATTTATGCACTGTATATGTTTAAAAAATAGTTAAAAATAAAGTAAAAATTTGTATTTAATTATTTAAAATGAAAAATATTTAACGCCACAATTTCATCTTTCACATTAGGCCACTGAACAAAACTCCTCGAGCTGCCCTAAATTGCAACTTAGCTCAACTTTTTTAATGGAAATATAACAATGAAGTAATAATGAAAATAAAAATTGCAATACACAATCACTAAACTTTACAAGGTTACAGTTGATCTTCTACATAAATTGAAAGTAAATCAAATAATTCATTGATGCGAGAGGATCAAAGAGGGAGCAACGAAGTAATTAGAAGTTAAACCAAAACTAAACTTCAATTCTGCAGCGAAGATTATACATTTCAACAATTTATCAGCTCATTTGATTGTTTAATAAGGGGGGAAATTTTGCCTGACACCAAAAAAAAGTGTTCAAAAAAAAATAAATATCAAATGAGCTGGTGAGTAGCTCATTTAATTGCAAAAATTCATAATTTTTGTTGAGTTTTGCAAATTTAATAATATATGTTTTTGAATTTTATTTAACAATGTGTGCATCCACATTACACATATCTAACCATGCTGCACACTTGTGTAACATACTTACACAATTGTGTGACTAAAATTTGAAAGAAAAAAAAAATTAAGGTCTCTATTAAGTTTTATAATTCTTTAAAAGGTATATATATTTTAGTTCTATATGTTATAAGGTATACATTTAAGAACATGTAATTTGAAATTTCAATCAAAGCTAAATAATCTTTTTTTTATATAGTAAATTTGAAATTTTGAAAAAATAAAATAGAAAAAGTAAAAATAAATTCAAAAATTTGAAATTAATAAAAAAAAATATTTAATGTTTTTTTAAAAAGAAGGCATATTTGAAAATAAAAAAAAAAATTTATATATCGATTTTTTTGTGTTTTTAAAATTTGTTGAGTTTTTACATTTTATGTTTTTCCAAATTTAGTTATTTAATCTTCTTCATTTTTTTTAATCCATTTCAAATTTAAGATTTTTTAAACTTATATTATTTTTAAAATCAAATTTTTAATATTCATTTAAAAAATATTACTTTTGCATTTTTTTCTTCAAAATTTTGAGTTTACTTTGAAAAAAAGACTATTTAAACTTGATTGAAATTTTTAAAAAATTACAGGATTCTTAGAATAAACTTTAAAATATTGAGGATTAAAGTATATCTTTTGAAGAATTACAGGACCTTAGAGACAGATTGAAAATGCATCTTTTAAAGATTTACAAAATTTATAAAGAAATCCACCGTATAGAATTTTCAAAATCTCTAATGAGCTAATTATTGATGAAATCCACTGTACATAAATTTTTAGAAAAATTAGTATCTTACAATTATTTACTAATAACCTCCATCTCTATCTCTATCCTCTTCACCTTCATCTCAATCTATATCCTTTTACCTTCATGTCCATCCTTTCATCTCATCTCTATCTCTATCCTTTTCACCTTCATCTCAATCTATATCCTCTTACCTTCATGTCCATCCTTTCATCTCATCAGCCCCAATGTTGTTAAAACTCGCCTTCAGCCACTATCAAATTCTTTGCTTGTTAGATAGTGATATTTTAATTTGGCTTAAATAGTATTAAGTATTATAAAATTTAATTTAAGAGTCTGTTAAAATGTTAGAGTCCAAACAGCCCAAATTCTATAAACTTGCTCTAGAATTATCTTAAAAAATATCTAGATATTTTAAAAAAGAAAATTAGTAGGGAATTTTAAAGAATTGAATAATTTAATAGAAAAACTAATGGATGAATTATAACCATTAGATTAAGTGAGTGTTGGCAAAATCCTAGCCATTGGTTAGGATGAGCCTTTAGTATAAATAAGGGTAGTGTTGTTCATTTTGTATCAATTCAAAAAGTTGAGCAATCAATACCATACAAGTTCTCTACTAATATCCTCTTGTTACACATTTACTTCATAACCTTTTCACTTGTCTTCCTTTAATGACTATCTAACCAGTAATAAATCACATAAATCAAATACCCAACTATTCAATTTTACCCAAGCCATCCATATCTAGCAAATACTATTCATTCACATATTCTAAAAATCATCAATAGTATTAGAGCTTTGTTCGTTCAATTGTTGGGCATAAATTTACTCTTTCCATAAAAGTTAATGGCCGAGAATACCACCTGTTTTCTACTATCCCCATGCCAATTTTTTGTGGGAAAAATTATGACTTTTAGGCTATTAAAATGAAGACATATTTTTGTTCTCCAAATTTGTGGAATATAGTCAATGAGGGATATATTATCCCCAATGACACTACTATGCTAACAGCAACCCAAAAGAAAGAGTTGAAGGAGAAAGAACAAAATGATTCTTAAGCTTTATTCGCTTTACAATAAGCTATGGTGGACGAAATATTTTTAAGACCTATGGATGCTATACATCAAAGGAAACTTGAGACACATTAAAAGAGGAGTTTCAAGAAAATGAAAAGGTACATACCGTCAAACTACAATATCTAAGAAGAGATTTTGAAAATATTAAGATAAAACAAAAATGAGATCACAAAAAATTACTATTCAATAATAAAAAAAATAGTAAATTAATTAAGAGCCTATGGTGAAAACATATATGAAAAATACGATCCAATAGTTACAGCTATTGAGGAAACAAAAGATCTAACAACCTTGATGACTACTGAAATAATAGGCTCTCTAGAAGCATACAAAAAATGTCGAAGTCATGATGAGAACTTCTTAGAGAGTGCCTTTCAATCTAAAGTTAATGTGTAATCTCAAAAATTTAAAAAAAAAAAAAAAGGGAGAAAATTTCAAGAAAATTCTAAAAATAGAAAAGGCCAAGAAAAACATGAAACAAAGGAAACCTCTCCTTGTACCACTTGCAAAAGAAAAGGTCACTTGGAGAAAAACTATTGGTTGAAAGATAAACCACAGTGCCAATACTGTCAGTATATTGGGCATGAAGAAAAAGCTTATAGACTCAAAACAAGCCAACAAGCTAACTTTATAGAAGAAAATGAAGGTGAAAATAATTTTTTCTACGCTAGCAACGCTTTCAATGAGGCAAAGAAAGACACATGGTACCTAGATAGTGGTTGTAGTAACCATATGACTAAATATGAAAGCATCTTCTACAATCTTGATAAAATTACAACAAAAGTCAATATTGGAAATAGAGAATACATTGAGGCCACTGGGAGAGGCACAATTGCTATCCAAACAAGGAAAGGAAAAAAGAACATAAATGATGTACTATTAGTCCCTTCCATAAACCAAAACTTGTTGAGTATAAGTCAAATGATTGAGAGAGGATATTCTCTTCACTTCAAAGGAGACTCATGCACAATCTAGGACAAGAAGGATAAAAGCTTGTCGATAGCAAGAGTAAAAATGAGAGAAAATTGATGCTTTCTTATTCAATGGAGGTACACAAGCGAGACAGCCATGAAGGCTCACGTGGATGACTTATGGCTATGGCACAAAAGATTTGGGTAATTCAAATTCCAAGCCTTGAAGACACTACACCAGAAAATAATGATGTGTGACTTACCAATGATAAAAGGCAACGAAGGCATCTGTAAAGGCTGTCTACATGGCAAGTAATATCGCCAACCTTTTCTCACAAGCAAGGCATGGAGAGCAAAGAAACTACTAGAGCTTGTTCATACAGACATATGCGACCAAATGCGCACTCCATCTCACAACCAAAATAGGTACTTCATTCTCTTTATTGATGATTATACTAGAATGACTTAGGTATATTTTCTACGAGAAAGATCATAAGTCTTTCATATATTTAAAAAGTTTAAGAAATTTGTGGAGAAACAAAGTGGTCACCGCTTGAAGACTATTAAAAGTGATTGTGGAAAGGAATACACCTCCAACGCATTTAACAAATTTTGTGAAGACAAAAAAGTTGAGTATTAACTTACTGTTGGATACACACCACAACAAAATGGAGTATCCACATACAGATACTTCCTTAGAATTGAAGCGAGACAAAGTGATGACAGGATGTTCATCTTATAGAAGAAATATTCAAATAATCTTATCAAGAAGTTTAAAATGAGTGGATTCAAGACTGTTACAACTCCGCTCGACAATAGTAAACCCTTAAGAAAAGATGATGGCTCGCCAAAAGCAGATAACTCACAATCTTAAAGCCCCATTGAAAGTCTTATGTACTTGATCGCAACAAGGCCAAACATAATGTATGCCACCTACCTACAATCAAGATTCATGCAGTGTCCAACACAAGTTCACTATGGTGCAGCAAGGCGGATGGTCAGGTATCTACAAGGAACGAAGAGCTACAGAATAGGGTACAAGCCATCATCAAGCCCAAGGCTAGTTGGATACACTGATAGTGATTGGGTAGGATCTATTGATGACATGAGAAGCACATCTGGTTATGCTTTCACATTGGGCTCAGGAATATTCTCTTGGGCATAAAAGAAACAAGCAATAATAGCCCAATCATTGGCAGAAGCAGAGTACATTGCAGCAGCTCTCACTACAAGCCAAGCAAATTCTTGAAAACATGGGAGAATCACAGAAAGAAGCTATAGAAATATATTGTGATAGTAAGTTAACTATAGCAATGAAAAAGAATCTAGTGTTTCACAACAAAACCAAACACATAAGTATAAAGTATCATTTCATTAGAGAAGTAGAAGCCAATAAAGAAATTGAGCTCAAATACTGCAAGACAGAGGATAAAAACCTGGCATTTTCATGAAGGCACTACCTCGAGTGAAGTTCAAGTTATTACGAGACATCATTGTAATAATCGAAATTAACATCAAGGATGAGTGTTAGAAAGTGATGTTAATTTTTTTTGGCATAGATAGTATTAAGTGTTGTAAAATTTAATTTAAGAGTCTATTAAAATGTTGGAGTCTAAACAGCCCAAATTCTAGAAACTTGCTTTAGAATTTTTTAGAAAATATCTAGATATTTTAAGAAAGAAAATTGTAGAGAATTCTAGAAAATTGAATAATTTAATAGAAAAATCTAGTGGATGAATTATAATCATTAAATTAAGAGAGTGTTGGTAAAATCCTAGCCATTGGTTAGAATGAGCCTTTAGATAAATAGGTGCAGTCTTACTCATTTTGTATCAATCCAAAAAGTTGAGTAATCAATACAATACAAGTTCTCTTTAACACGTTAAATCTGTAAGTGCACGAGTTAGTATACAAATAATAAGTATTTTTAAAAACAAAGGTTGTCGTACTCACGAGCATTAGATTAATAGGTATTTGAGTACTAAATTACAATTACACTAAACTATTTAGACTAAGATAAATATAGGTAAAATAATAAAAAAAAATATAATATTTACACTAATAGATCCTACACAACCACACTAACATGTTAAACACAAAGAATCATAGGAATCTATCATCCCAAATAATTGTCAAATAAATTATATGATCAATTGACTTTACCTTATGCATGCATTCATCTTTCAAGTAAACTGCATACAATATAATAATCTAACCTAATCATACTCTTATGCTAATTAGATTAAAATACTACTCATTATGAACGTCAATTATAGGTCACATATACAAGAATCATACCTCGAAACCATATAGCTATTCAATCAAGACAAACAAATAGACATTTCTCTCAAAATTACCTAATTGCCTCTATGATATAATTGTTAATTAGACAATTAATTATAGATATATCAAATTGAATAATATAATTGAAAAAGGCAATCTAATGGAATAGAAGAACAAATTAAATTATTATATAAAAAGATCGAGTTCAAGAGGATCCTAACAACAAGTTTAATTTTATAAAATATTCAATAAAATCTCAAAAATTATGAGTAAAATACAAGAGAATAGATTAACACAAAAGAGTAGAGAAAGATAAAATTAATTTTTGTCGTCACTTCGAAAATTAATCTCTGCCAATTGTCACCTTGGTGGAACAAATCCCAATACCTTTAATGTTGAATCCTCCTTTTGCAATGCCTCATTCTCTAAATTGATGCCTCTTTTATTTAAATTATGTAGGTTAGTGCTAGAATGTGTGAATCCATTTACTTGGCTGCTTATGAGTTGTATTTATAGGCTAAGAATTTTAGGTCATAAGCAACTGTAGTTTAAGTAGAAATCATGTTGAAAATAGAAGACTAGGTTAAATAGGAAATTGGCATGCTGGGCATATTACACGCACACATCAGCGAGCACTGCGGCCTAAAATTGTGCGTGTTATGGCTAAAATGCTTTGAGGTTCTAGATGGTTACTCGTGCTATGGCACAAGTAACTGCGCGCCACAGCCGAAGGCTCTTAGCTTGAATTCTCCACATTATGTGTTGCAGCCTAATATTCCACAATGGCAACTCCAGGCTCTCGGGTTGTTTTTGGTATCCAATGGCACTATGACTCAAAATGGCCACTGTCGCTGCTCTGATCTCTTTGTTTATAACCAAACTTTCAATGCTATGCGTCGAACACGTTTTTCCTTCGTTTTGAATCGTTTTAACTCTATTTACTACCATTTACCTACATTGACACAATTGAACAAATATTAAGTCATTTTAACTATTTTAAGCAAAAAATAATATAAATAGTTAGCCTATAAGTGGCCAAATAACTTTATTTTTGTATAGTTATTACACCCCTAAACTTAACTCATTATTTGTTCTCAAGCAAAGTCAAAGCTAAACAATAAAAAATAAAACACTAACTAATATAGGTAGAATATTCATAAACACATATCCTTTAATATATGCATATTTAATAAAAATTATTCCCCTAAAAAATTGTGCAATTATATTGTTAAGTGGTTCACATGTCATTAATCAACTTTCCATAAATACAAGTGCATGTAAGATCTTTGAAGAAGTTATTCGTGTGTGTGTAATGCACATGATACATTTAGCTAAAGATCAATAGGACTTTGCATGCTTGTAATATTAAGTTTAGGTGGGATAGATAAATTGTGACATTTAGGCTAATTTCACACCTTAACTTTTTTTTTTTTTAATCATCATGCAACATATAAAACGTAATTGAGCTTTTATTTGATGTTTTAGTATACTATATCTTATTATTTTTATTCTTTTATTTCAAATCACAACACTCCAAACTCATGTGAGGAGACTTGTTTTGGATTCGTGGGCCATATGTGTTATTTTTCATATAAAGGGTGTAAATTTATTTTTTTATTTTTTTTTTGTTGCATTTAATGAAATTTTTATGTTTGAAAAAAAAGTATTTACTAATAATCTTGGATTGTGGACATTGATTTGCTCCACAATCCCTTTGAAACAAACAAAAACATCTTTTCATTGTAATATTGAAGTCAAGATTGGGCCAAAACGTGTAACCAACTCAAACTACTGATATACTAATATTGGGTGACCATCACATGCAAAGATATTCTAAATTGGACTAACATGGCAAATAAGGCTGTTCTTTTGTCATATTTTACGAACTATTTTTTTTTTTTTTGTTCAAATATAATTTTCAAACTTAAAATTGTGTAAGATCACACTCTATTTATTTATTTATCTTTTTCAAGAATCTTTTGATTTCATGTTGAACAAAGAAAAACCATCCGTAAATTAATTTCTTCTTTGTATTGTTGAATTTTCTCATCGAGGAAAATAAATTGATTGACTTATATATATCTTATAAAAATAAAATGATTAAAACATTCAAATAACATAAATAAAATGACTTATATAATTTTTCCTAGTTATCTTACAAAGTGTGAAATAAGTATTTTCTTTTTTAAGATAAATGTACTTGAAAAACAATAGAAAATCACATGCATCGTGGGTATAACGTGGAGTAAAAGAAAACGATATTGCTTTTTCCTTTTTCAAATTATTGCATTATATTTTTTAAAAAATAACGTGTCAACTGTTACGAAAAAGAAGTTAAAGTACAATGATAATATTATATTTCTCCCTCAAGATATATTTAACTATGATCAACTTGGAGGCCGGAAGCTTTTACATTTAATATTCTATTCACCTTTGGTTATATATTATGATATTATTTACCTCTATTTTTAACCCTTTTTATTTAACACTTTTTTTTTTATTTAAACATTATTTTAGCTCTTTTTTTCTTCAATTTATATATGACCAATTATTTAATTTATTTTATTTTTAATCCTTAAAAATTATATAAAAAAAAAATCATGAAAGCACACACACATATATATATGTTAAGTCAGTGGCGGATTTAGGATTCTAAATGAGGAGGAGCACTATTAAATAACAAAATTTATAAAAAAAATCTTATATAAAAAATAAACTAAACATTAGAGCTAAATAAATTAAAATAAATTTTTTGACCAAAAAAAATCAAAATGTGGGGTTTTTTTTAATTTAATTTAATTTTAATTAAAAACATTGAGCTTGAACATAAAATTTGAGCATAAAATATTTTTATTTTAGAATATGTGCTCAAAAGTAAAGTTGAAATGGAGCATTACGTGTTAAACATGATCAATTGTTCATAAAATTTATAAAATTTTACACGTAAAATTATATTTTCATCAAGTGAGGTGGGGCACGTGCCCCCCCTAATTAACACATACATCTGCCCCTGTGTTAAGTCTTGTAAGTCCATTTGTGTTTTTCTTGGAGTTTTGGTGTGTAAAACACAAAATTTGTTTATTTTACTTAGTATTTTTGTCTATCTCTTTGTACAGTATTTTACTTATAATCAATATTGCACACACTCACGTAGTACTTAACACTAATGTATGTTTGATATACACATTATAGAGTGGTTGTGAGCATATTTATTACTTGTTAAAATGTGTTTTACTTGCATGTGTTTTCCTAAGTTGGAGGGTATTTTTGAAATTTTATTTGGTGAAGTGTTTTCTTAAAAAACTTATTTTGATTGGCTCGCTGGGTCTCGCGGAGGTCTTGTCGAAGTAGTAGGCGAAGGGTTCGCGATGATGCACATGATGAAACTGTGACTCGTTGGACCTTACTTATATCTCATGAGGGGGTTTGTTGAGGTAGTCAGCGAAGCCTCGGAAGGGTGAATCACAAGGGGTAGGTGAGGGTCCTAAAAGCTAAAAAATTAGCTATAGATACTCCTTCATATCTCTTAATGAATACACATTTTACACTTCTTTAACCCCCATTTCTCACTCTTTGAGGTGATTTGTGTGTTGCATAAAACTTATTTTACATAAATATTTTTTATCAAAATATTTTTTTTCTATATCACTAATATGTTAAGTGTTATTCTGTATTAATAATTCATAGGTGGTTATTCATTTAGAGATTTTTGTGAATTAATTTGAAAAGGAGATTCTATATTCTCGATACATCGAATGTTATTTATGTATTGAGATACGAGATGATGGTAGAGTTTGTTAAAACTATTTTATCAAACAGAATTTTCGTAATAACAATATATTGAGTGTATTTATATATTATTATTACGATGTGGTGTTTTCGTATCAACATACATTAAGTATATCAACATATATTGAGTATTTTTTTCGTATTGTGGATACGAGGTATTTTTTCCTGAAATCATATTTTGGGTAAAATTGCATATACTATTGTACATGCATATTGATTACACGTATTAGCATCATATCGTGTGGTGGTGTGGCTTTAGAGGTGAGCCGGATCCAGTTAGGATCGCAGTAGATATGAA
The DNA here is from genome assembly GCA_029378325.1 of Elaeagnus macrophylla. Classification (NCBI taxonomy): domain Eukaryota; kingdom Viridiplantae; phylum Streptophyta; class Magnoliopsida; order Rosales; family Elaeagnaceae; genus Elaeagnus; species Elaeagnus macrophylla. The sequence continues at coordinate 18,135,943 of CM055642.1, forward strand.
GACAGCTAGTGATAGTAGCCTAGCAGTTAGGACGAGTGAGCCCTGACTGATAGAGGTATTCATAGTCTTATCTTATCGAGTCTGTATTAACTATTTATCACTTTAATGAATTTAGCTGGTAAATAGTTACCTTAAGTAACTCGTTAATGTTACTACTTAGGATTGGAGCCTAAGTAAGTTTACCACGTTACATTATTATGTTTGCTTAATCTGCTTCCTGAGTTAGTACAATCTTAGTATACACAATATATCTGACCACATATATAGTATATATAAAGATTGAAAAGCATTTACTGCTTTTATCATTATTGTCAGATATCTGCCTTATTTGTACGAGAGGAGTAAGTCCTTAGGTGTCCGTATCACCTAGACTTAGTTATTTACCGAGTTGAGACTTCTCTCATATATATTAATGAAAACATATGTTTTTGCTAAAATTATATTTTTTTCAGCATAAATAAACATATGTACATTGACTGGGGTTAAAAATAAAATTACATTTATGAATGAGTTATATCATATAACTAAGCCTTATTTCTTTATGCACATATTATATTCAATTTTATGTCCATTTTGTCAAATTTTCTCACTCATCTTCTATTTTTTTCAATACATACACAACAACGTTGTATATTTACATATTATTGATGCCTATTTTTGTCAACATCGATGATTGGTCTGACCTTTTTTAATTGTGAACTTGAGAACAAAAAACACACTGTTAGAATCTCAGACCACTACGAGAAGTGGTAGCCATTAACCCTCCGATGCTAAGTAAGTCCGAGTAGATGGCTAAAAAGGAGGAGACTAGTGTCACTTATGATTAGAGAGATTTAGGAAAGATTATGTCTTTCTGGTGTTTTAGTCCATATTGAATTTTAGATATTAGATGTTAGATTTTTTTTTTTTTTTTGTGAAGTGTGTATGGTGAATATATATAGGGCGAGAATCTACCTACCAATGAACCTTACTAGTCGTGATAGACTTGTCTTACCTGTCAAAGTTATCTCCTAGTAATTTTCTCTTTGTCGGATAACTAGAAGATAATTACAAGTCGGTTATCCGCTTGACACTTATCTAGTTGGTTATGCCTACTTGCTAACTCAAAGTTTATTGGGCCGTCTCGTGGGCCATACATGCTGACTAGAATCTTTCATATTGCGTCATTTAGCTTAAGTTAATTTACATTAAATACGTATATAATAATGTAAAATAATGTTTTCATATATATATATATATATATATATATATATAAAAGAGCAAAAGTAGAACCTTTTAAAAAAAATCAAAATTGAATTGTTGCATTCTTATAACTACCGCTTGAGATTCCAAATATCAACAAAAATATATTCTTTTAAGGTAGAATAAACACCCACCTAAAAAATCAAAAGAGTATTTTTTTTTATAGAAAAAAACTCTCCGAAGGGAGATGAGGTAACGCCCGCTATGCTCCATTCACCCGAATCAACGCCTTATTTTGAGAGTACCAAGAGTTGTATATATATATATATATTATTGCACGTATTAAATATAAGAGCAAAAGTAGAACCTTTTAAAAAAAAATCAAAATTGAATTGTTGCATTCTTATAACTACCGCTTGAGATTCCAAATATCAACAAAAATATATTCTTTTAAGGTAGAATAAACACCCACCTAAAAAATCAAAAGAGTATTTTTTTTTTTATAGAAAAAAGCTCACCAGGGGGAGACGAGGTAACGCTAGTTATGCTCCATTCACCCGAATCAACGCCTTGTTTTCAGAATGCCAAGAGTTGCTAGTACCACAAGCTGTCGTCAGAAGGGTCTTTATGCACAATTACAACTATTTTACCCCTTAAATTTATGATATAGTGCATGTAATCTAATGACATTATTCACTAGACTATTCACTATCGCTAAACTATCAAAAGAGTATGATAGACACTTTTCTTTTTAAAATTTAATCTTCAATTGGATGTTGTAGTTTTTATTTATTTATTTATTTTAATGGAGCCCACACGGTTATACAAAGTTGGGATCCATGTTTTTCTAGGTTTCCTCCGACAGGTATTAGCCGTCAGGAGCCCACAATTGATGACTTGATTAGCAAATTGCATGGCTCAATGTGACTCACTTTTGTGTTGGGTGATCCAGCTTAAATTCAATCATAGGTATATTCGAGCTAGCTTCACCGTTACCCCTAATTAAATATATTAAAATTATTCTGATATGTTATAGGCTTTTACAAAATCCTCTATTTTCAACCGATTTTAAAAGTACCCAATGTTCAAAGTATCTCCCAATACTTTTAAAAGCATCTTAATGTGGTTTTAGTTTTTTTTTTTTTTTTTTATAACTTCACTATTAACACACATATAATTAGAACTTAAATTTTAAATCTTCTACGTATGTAAATAGAATACATGTCATTTAGGCTTTAGCTAGAAACTCGTTTGACTAATGCGCTTTTAGTTTTTAACCCTCTATTTTGAAAGTTCTCATTATTAAATCCTCTATTTTGAATCCAATTAAGTTTACACACTTTTCAATTTTGAACACAATATTTGAACATATGTGTACGCGCTCTCCAGTTTTTAACACCTATTATTTACCATCATTCATGTGCTTTTCAGTTTTGAACATATGTTCATGACTTCTTGATCAATTTTGAACACCATATTTTAAACACGTGTTAAACATATATGAGTTGGGGTGATGGAAGAGTAGGTGACGAATATTGCTATATAAAAGGTTAAAGATAGTAGTTGAAAAGTGTTAAGGAGTATTGCATGGAGAGGGGGCAAAAATAAAACTATGAAGATGAAAAGGGGATATAATATGTATTTAACTCTATATAATATTATATTATTTTTTAAATTAAAAATATAAGAGTTATCAAATTATTAAAAATTAAAAGATATACATAAAAGTTATTTAAAGATACATGTAACACTAGAAAAACTTTTTTAATTTTGAGCATTCGTTTTGAGTTATTTGGGTTATCCCACATTCATATGCATGATTCTTTAAAACGATAATGCAAAAAATTGTATGAATTTTCATGATTTGAGGTTTTCCGTATAAATTATTGTTAATAGACTTTTTTTATTTAAACTAGTCATTTCAACAATATATATATATATATATGTGTGTGTGTGTGTGTATGTATTCATTCATTGTTGAATAATTATACACACCTAATAACACAAATGTTATCTAACAACTAATGTTATGGTCCAACCATTGTTGAATTTAATTAGAGTATCAATATAAAGATAGTCTCACAGTTTATATTATTATTACTATAATTAATGATAATTTTACCCAAAAATAGTGGCACGAAAATATAATTAATAATATAGTTGTATATTAAAAAAGTCATTTCATATATTTTTGTTATGGCGTTAATAGAAATAATTATGAAAATATTATGACCATTTAATTATCATCTTTGTTTTTTTTTTGTCACCTAAATCCATCCCTATAATATGACTAGTTTGTGTCAATAAGATCATATATGTGTTAAATATTAGAGTATACTAACAAATGTATCATCAAAGAATCACAAAACTTTCAAACATACTATTTAATTTTTTTCGTTGCTAAAATAGCACCGAATGATCTAACATTAGTGTTACATAAATACAATATGTATAACATATAGATGATATATTGATAACGTTTGAGTTAGAAATATAGCATCAAAGTATCTTAATTTGTACCGAATGGTATTTTTTTAATATTTATATTAGTTTGATTTTTTTTTCTTTTAACGAAATAAAGTTAAATGATATATTTACAATTTTTATGATATTTCAATGGTGTACTTGTTAGTTTTTCTAAATTTTTGACAAAAGCAACAATTAATTTCTTTACTTCCGTTTTCGTTTTGTCTAGAGATATATAATTTAGGAGTACTACACTCCTGCATTATTATTTTTTTTTTCTTTTTTTCTTTTTAAATGAAAGTATTCATGTTAATTTATTACTCATAACAAACCTTTTAGATTTAAGGTTGATATACATATTGCAAAAGTGATATTTATATTCAATTTTTTTTTTTTTTTATAATTTAGTCATATTATTATAGGGTAAAATGATAAAAAAGAATTTCTCTCCGGTATATAAATAAATTAGTTATTCAATTGATTTCATTTTTAACCTAGTAAAAAAAACATATGTATATAACACTAAAAAATATATATTTATTTACGTTATAAGAAAAATAAGCATACGTTTTTCTTTTTTTGAGAGGTTTAAAAATGAAACTTTATATATGAAAGAAAATTATGCCATATAATTAAAGTTTTTGCCTTTTTTTTTTATTATATATATATATATATAAACTTGTAGAATGATAGATGGATGCACTTAAGTCATGTACATATTTTATTTTATTTCATTTCTTTTTTCAAATACATTAGTCAAAAGTTTCTTTGATGAAATAAATGCAGTTGAAAAAATTCAAATAAAAATTCGTATAAAATAGAGAAAAATAAAAATATAAAAATGACCAGTAACTTGTTAATAAAAATAAAAATAAAATGAAAATAAATATGTGTCTTAAATATCACTTTTGCAACAAGTATACCCACCTCAAATCTAAAAGTTATGTAAGTGGACGGTTAATTAACAAGAGTACTTTTACTTAGAAAAAAAAAAAGTAATAAATAAAAAAAAAAAAAAAGCAGGAGTGTACTACTCATAAATGACATCCTTAAACAAAACGAAAGTAAAGAAAGTAGCCGGGCAATGCATGATCTTTATGCCTAGGAGAATATTCAGAGAGGAAACATAACATAAAATATTAATCTATATCATATATTAATTTCCTTGTGTTAAAAGGATTGGTCTAAGAATGACTTTGAACGAAAAAGGGTTGGTCAAAAAAATGAATTAAGGTATTTAGTACTCTTTATCATTGTCTTTTTTTTTTTTTTTTTTTTGATAATTTTATCATTGTCTTTTGATGAAAAACAATTCCCTTAACTGCCCCCAAAAGTAATTCGTTAGTCCTTTCCAAACTCCCAATGTATTTTCTTCTTTTAACAGGCAGTGTTTCTTTACTTGATTCTTACAATGTTAGTAGTTAGTAACATAACAATGATTATCATACTGAGTTCAGATAATCTGTTCCAAATTATTTGTCATTTTTCTATCTTTTCAATCAAAAAATTGCTATATATATTGATTTTTGTTTTTTACATCAAACAATCATACTTTTTACGCATCAATCCGTTACACATTCCCATTAACCTCAAATATCAATTAATTTTAAAAGAAAAAGTTATAATATCTACTCAATAATATTAGTGTTTCTTTCTTTATCTTCTTTTTTTCCTCTCCCCTATTCTTTTAGGATTCCTCTATTCGATCCCATTTAGGTTAGGATGCTCCTAAAAGCAAGAAGCCAAGATTGTTCTCAACTGTTCATGTAGTCCAACTAGTAGCTAACTTCCTATCCATTCAAAACAAAACATACGTACAAAAACTAATAATAACAAATTATAAAGAAGTATATAATTACTTTACATTATTCTTGGTTCATAAATCAAAATTTGCAAATAGTACCTTAAAATTGTCTGACATGAATAGATGGCTTGCAAATTGCAAGCATGCTTGCAAGCCTTGAAGGCTTAATTAAATTGGGGTCAAAATCTTTATCAGTAGCTAGAAACACTAAAATTTTGATATCCACATTGCCAACACCAAATAATTACCTTTTATTCTCATAGATAATAACCTTTTCTTTTGCAATCTCTTAAATATGTATGTTTAATTGATGAAAAATGCTATGAGTCACGATAATGTAAGGTGCAGATCTTAAGTATTAAAATTTTAGGGAAATTACCAAAAATAGCACCCCCTAAAAATTATAATAACAAAACTAGCACCCCTGTGTTCAATTAAAATTGAACGTTTAATATTGAACGTTCAATATTCAATTTGAACGTAAAATATTGAACGTTCAATATTAAATAGGTCTAATTATCGTCATTCAATTCTAATTGAACGGATAATATTGAACGTTCAATATTGAACGAGTCCAAATTATCGTCGTTCAATTTTAATTGAACACAGGGGTGCTAGTTTTGTTATTATAATTTTTAGGGGGTGTTAGTTTTGTTATTTTCCCAAAATTTTATTGGCTTTCTATCTTCATTAAATTTTTCTACAAAAAAATGTGAGATACAATCGTGAAAATTAGGCTATCACTTTAAACGTGCAAAACATAAATACCCTTAATTTATTCATAAAGAATTACAAATAAGATAATGTGGGGTCCAAGTATAAATTTAGAAAGATATATGGGTCCCTCCAAAAACTTTTGTTGGAGGCTGGTCCTTATATGTACTTCCTAGAGTGTAAAATGGGTAGGTCGTGTCGTATTTGGATCGACCCATTTACGACTCGATTCATGTAAGGTTGACCTTGATCCAATCCATTTATTAAACAGGTCAGAAAGTACAATTCTAATCCAACATGAGTTGACCCATTTAACGCGTGTAAATATATTAAATAATATATATTATATTTTATAATATAAAAAAATTAAAAATATTATATCGAGTATCAACATATATTTATGTAACCTATTAACATAATAAATTCTAATTAAACTGTAAAAATTAAATTAATTTAAGCATTATTTTAACAAAAAATGTAAAAATATTAACTAATATAAAATAAAAATAATATCAATAATCATAAATATTGTGATACATCAAATCTAATATGTTAAAGTCTCAAACAATAACAAAAAAAGTCTAACAAAAATATATATCATAAATTCTTTATAAGTAAAAACTTGTTTTAAGTCTAAAATAAATAATCAATAATAACAACATACAAAATTAAACTAAATAATATATTATTATAAATTGATAAAAATAAGAAAATAAAATATGAAATGAATTTAAACATCATCTCAATAATATTTCAAAGTATAAACTTACAAAATAATTAAATAAGAAATAATTACCTACATACTGTAATAATTTTAGTTATTTACTTGTGTTACTTATATGGGTTACGGATTACCCAATTAACCCATTAAAATATGATTTTTTAAATGGGTTAAACAAATCGACCTGTTTATAACTCAACACATATAAGCTCAATCTAGACCTGACTATTTCGTAGGTGGGTCGTGTCGAGTTCGCGAGTCGTGTCAAAAATTGCTGGCTCTACTTCCCACACACTATTAATAAAATATTTTGTTTTTATATTAAATTATATTATTGAAATATTATGCATGGTTATGTTGGAAAAAATAAAATTTAAAGATATTCAGGTCTCCTCTTTAATTTGATATATATGAGGAAAACATTGTTGAAGATGTTAATTCAAGTATATTCTACATAGAGGGCAACTTGATTATCTTGTAGATTTTCTTCTTGTTTTACTTGTAAAATGTAATGGTTAAATTATTCAAATCATTAAAAAAATATTTTGAATATATAATATATTAATAACCACAAATTTAATTTTACACAATCAACTTAACAAAGTTGCTTTCAACTGTAGCACTTTAATTAGTTCCATAACTTTAAAAAAATAAGCAATTTAATCTTAAAAGTCTAAAGCTAGGAGACTTATGTGCATTATTTCATATTTTGGGACTAAATAACACATTTTTTTAAAGTTATGAGACGAAAGTACTTATTTTAAAAGCTATAAGATTAAAGCACTCTTTTTCCCAAAGCATTCCATACCTACAAGCGATTACTAGCACTCTTCTTCCTTTAAAGATCAAGGAAATTATAGGGAAAATCGAAACATATATCTATGAGAACATAATACCTTAATTAATTTTGCAAAGTCAAAACTTACAAGCTGGTATATTATATATATTATTTAATTGAAATGAATTAGGAGGTTAATAATACTATGGAAAGTTTATATCATAATTAGGTTAAGTATATTGCAAGGTTAAAGATAGGTTCCATTAAAATTTTAGTCATTGAAGTGAATAATTTATCCCTATTTAGTGTTTTTTATTTTTATTTTTTATACTAGATCAGTAACTATTTCACCTAACTTACTTAGTTTAAGCCATTTTTAATGTTGATAAACTTATCCTGTCATTATTATTTCATAGCATGCTCGAGACAGAAAAGAAAAACTACTTCCAAGTTATAGTATCACTAAGTTCCTTCCAAATTGTTTTTTTTTTTTTTTAATATATCATGTCATTTTATTCCTCATGATCAAGTTCAAGTTGTTAAGATAGAGGAGCATTCAGGTGTTCTGTTAATAATCATAACCATAATGTACTCTAGCATGTGGAATTATCTCGAAAATAGCTGGAAATTGTACATATATTGTATATGTAATGTATGTCCACATTAAGTAATGTAAATTCAGTTATGTACATGTTTTGTATATATCTATAACTAACATGTTATTAATTTAAGATTAATTCAAAAAATTATGCTATACTTTCAAGAAAAATTTTAAACCATGAATGACAAACTCTTGAAAATATATTTAAATGAGTTTGATTTTTGAATATGTTCTCATTTTTTAATATATATTGGCTATAGAGTTGAAAATGAAAAATAGGTTACAAAGAGAGTCAAAAAAGGAAAAATTATGTTTTGTAGCCCTTACCTAAAAAACAAAGACAAATTAACAAGGATGTGTCAGAGAAATGTATAAATACATCCAAAGGAAAGGAGGTTGTTTCTCTGTCAAGTTTGAGTAGCGACATTGGAGATCACAATGAAATTGAAATTTTACAAAGATGGGCATTGGATAATAAGGAAATGGAAGGTGATAACTCTCATCGTATGATTCCATGCAATCCAACGATTTTCGGGTATGAAACAACCCAAATTTTATTAACTCTGGAAGATATAGTCCGCATTTGTGACCTTAGTTGGCTTGGCGTTTCCAATATACAAATTTTCATATGGTATATTTAAAATTGTAAGTATACTTTATTTTGAGTATTTCATATTACTAACTAAAATATCATCATTCAATAATAGGTTATTATTTGATAAATGGAAAGGATAAAATGTCCAATTGGAGAGACATTTTGTTTTTGTAGATCCTAAATATCTATGCACGTATCATGATGAAGAATACAAAGTCAACATGCTTGTAAACAAGTTTAATACAATGACGGGTTCAATGTGTCTTATGACTCCATATTAGAGATCGTAAGTATTACATTCAAACAATTAATTTAATTTTGTAAAATTATAAGCTAGCTAATACAGTATTATAACATGAATTATTAACATGTAGGAGTCATTGGACATTAACTGTTGTTAATCCATTTTCTTGTGAACTTCAATGGTTCAATTCTATAAAGGCTTACAATTCTTCTAAATGATCACCTCCTGACGAAGAATATACAAGAATTTGGTTGAGGTAACACGCATATATTTATATTATATATTAGATAATATTTTTTATATAATCGTGTTCATATTATTTGTTTATATTAACTTGAATCCTATAAATGTGGGTATTATGTCATGAAATAATTGTTGTAATTAATAGGGCTTTACAAACATGGCATTATTAACGTAAAAATTCAAATATTAATCATAATTGGATTCCCGTTAAGGTAATTGTTTTAGTTAGTTTCTAAAATTTTTAATTATTTTTTATGTTTGTAATTAAATTAATTATATAATTATTAACTATAGCTGTCTTAATTGTACTTAGCGTCCAAAACAACCCGAATCGTATGAAAATTGATACTATGTCATGAAATTTATGGATACATATGTTACCAAATTTATTGGACATGCAGACACAAATGATACCGATAAGCTTAAACCTTATTATTTATATATGCGCGCATATTCAAGTTAATACGTAATATTATTTATCTATTATTTAGCTTTAACATATTTTACATATTTTGTATTGTAGTTCTCAAGTAAGAATCGGTACACACCAATAGAGTTGCTGACATTAAGGCAAGAATGATGTACGTACGTGTACAATTATCTTTCAAATAATTAGCTAATTTGTATGTATGTTCTTAAATTGTATGTTTCATTATCCTTAGACTGTTTTGATGTATGTTTCATTATCTTTAGATTGTAAGTTCTTAAATTGTATCTTTCAAACAAGAATGACATTATCTTTAGATTGTATATTTCATATATTTGTATATACGTTCCTGTAATCTGTGTAAGTTAGGCTTTGAACCATATATATGTGATGTAAATTATGGATGTTTTTGGAATGAAATGTATTCTGAATCCTATTTCTGGAATGAAATTAATTTGTATAGGTTATATATAGATTTTAGTACTGGACAAACAAACAAAAATTTAAAAAAAAACTTATTAGCCGTCCTAAAAGAATTTTATAAGACTGCCAGAAATCGTCGTAAAAAAATCTTATAGGACGGCTACTGGCCGTCCTATAAGAATTTTTTAGGACGGTTGGTGATTTTTTTTCAAAAAAAATAGAACAATTAGTGGCCGTCCTAAAAGAATTTTTTATAAGGCGCTCCGTGAACGTCCTATTTTTTCGATTCTTTGAGGAAGAGGACTTTATAGAATGGCCAGTGAGGCAAATTTGTGGTAGTGCTAGCACCTTAGCCACCTAACAATCTACACCTATTATATCCAATATCTCCCCTCAAACTAATGGTAAGGGAACTACCATTAGTTTAGGCCTAAGAAACAAAAAGATATAAGAAGGAAGTGTCTTAGTAAAAGGATCTATAATTTGCTCAGTAGACGAAACATGATCAACACGAAGAGCACCTTGTACTACTTGATCCCTTAGAAAATGATGATCAATTTCTATATGTTTTGTACGAGCATAAAAAATAGGATTATGAGAAAGTGCCTTTGTTCCAATATTATCTGTAAGCAAGGTAGGAGGACCAATCAAGGTAACACGAAGATCAGCTAACAAAAACTAAAGCCATATCAATTCAGTACTAGCAAGAGTCATGGTTCGATACTCACTTTTCGTACTGCTTTTGGACACAACCTTTTGCTTAGTACGTTGCCAAGACACTAAGGACTCCATATCAATTCAGTGCTAGCAAGAGTCATGGTTCGATACTCACTTTTCGTACTACTTCTGGACACAACCTTCTGCTTAGTACGTTGCCAAGACACTAAGGACTCCCTAAAGAAAACACAATAAGCACTTGTACTACATATGTCATCAGGACAACTCCCCTAATCAGCATCACAATAAGCCAATAAATCACACCTATCAAACTTAGGCAGCACAACGAGCAGTACCCTTAAGATACCTTAAAACCTATTTTACAGTCAACCAATGACAATCAGTTGGATAGGCCATAAACTGACATAATTTATTAACTGAGAAAGATATATTAAGGCGAGTTAGGGTCAAGTATTGGAGAGAACCAACAATCTTCCTGTAATTAGATGGACCAGCAAGCAAAACACGATCAACCTTACTCAAAAGCTTACCACCACACATAGATGTAACAGTCGGTTTTGAATCATCCAATCCATTGGCATGAAGCAAATGAGGCACATGTTTTTTCTGAGAAAGATAATGGCATGCTTCACCATACACCACCTTAACACCTAAGAAGTAGTGCAGCCAACCTAAATCCTTAAGTGCAAATTTAACATCAAATGCCTTAACAAGAGCATCAACTTTAGACAAAGAAGAACCAGTTATAAGGATATCATCAACATACACAAGTACAAATAAAGTATGAGACTGGCCATGCTTAAGAAACAATGAATAGTCACCCATGCTTAACAAAGTTTGACTGAGCTTATGATACCAAGCACAGGGAGCCTACTTCAGGTTATATAATGCCTTCTTAAATTTGCACACAAGTGTTGTATTTGAATATTCAAACCAAGAGGGCTGAGACATATAAATATCTTCTACTAACTCATCATGCAAGAAAGCATTATTAACATCAACCTGACGAATGCTCTATCCCCTATTAACAGCAAGAAACAATACAACTCTATTTGTAGTTGTTTTAACTATAGGACCAAAAGTATCCAAGTAATCAACCCCAAATTTTTACAAGAAACCACGAGCAACAAAGCGAGCCTTATACTTATCAAGACAACTACTAGACAAAAGCTTGACTCAAAAAACTCACTTACAAGAGATAGGAGAGTGATCAACAGGCAGCACAACAAGCTCCCAAGTCTCATTAGTTAACAAAGCATCTATCTCCTTTTAAATAGCTATTTTCCATTCTGAAGACTTAAGTGCCTCTCTCCAATTTCATGGTTTTGAAAGAATATTATTAGATGATACTGAAGCAGTTAAAAGCTTATGCCTAAAAATATATGCCTTGGACCGAGTGGTCATAGGATGCACAATTAAATCACTAGCTGGTGCAAGCAAAGTGTAAGATTTATAATTATTGGCAATTTTCGTGAACAAATTATTGATTGTAATCTAGTATAAGTGTTCACCGTTGAATTAGATGATACATGATAATAGAGTCACCAAGCTTGCAATGTTCATATGACAGGTAAAATATTTCTTCATGCATACATCTTCACACAATTGAGCACTACACTTAGTAATTGTAACGAAAAATAAACTGTGCACATGTTGGTCGATCGATCGAGAGGATAGTTCGATCGATTGATCGAGTGTGGATCAACTTCAATCTAGGTGATCTCTGGTTGAACTAGATCGATCTAGTCATTTGTTGATCGATCGATTCATGCGTTGATCGATCGATCGAATGAGGTGTTCGATCAATCTAGGCATGTTCGATCGATCGAATATTGATCGAGAGGTCTCGGATTAAATTTCTACATTACTGGAACGACTAGATCAATAGAGTATGCAAAGATCGATCAATACTAAGTATTCGATCGATCTAGTATTTTTTGAAATTTGCTCTGCCTCTCGTATTTACCAAATTGACCCCTTTTAAGTGTTACAAGTGAAATAGAATTGTTGTGTAAAACAAATCCTGATATGAGTAGAGTTGTCTTTTTTACTAATCCTCTTTCAAGTCAAATTGGACTCTATATAAGCAATGCTTGATTGTGCAAAATATTCACCACACTGAAATAATATTTTCTACATCTGATTGCGTTTTTAAAGAAAAATCTTCTTCTCTTCATCTATCAATTTTAGGCGCTTTCTTGTTTTAATTGTTCAAACATATTGTGTGGTTATGTTTGAATAATTCATGTGCCTAATTATTTTTTATGATATTTAGATTTGCATTATTGTTCTAGAGTTTACTAGCTAATTTATTTTCTGCATCGTATGCTATTGAATTTGCTAGTTAGAATTTTTCATTGCTGAATCTGCTCTAGGACACACTTTGCACTTGTGCTACTTGTGCTAATTTTTTTAGGTACTATTGGTGACGTGTTCGGTATTTCATGTGACTCGAAAATTACCGAAATTGACGGGTTCGATTAATCTTGTGTGACTCAAGTAGATCGGAACATTGGTCCGGATCCAGACACCTTGTTTGTTGGAGACTGTGAAAGGAGCGATGGCTCGTAAGTAAGTTACATAGGGGGCATTATCTGTAAGGGGTAGTTTAAGACCTTACCTTGTAATTGAACATTAATTTTCATAGTGGATAGTTAAGTGGTCCGGTGGACCGGTAGTTTTCTTCTTAGGTTATTGTTGTGACCTAGGTTATTTCCACCTAAAAATCTCGTGTGTTATTTCTTAATTTTGCATTTTAATTTTACACGTAATTGCATGTTTGACCGTTGTGTTTAGGTTACATAATTAAAATTTTATTAAAATTGAAAATAACCTATTCCCCCCCCCCCCCCCCCCCCCCCCCCCCCCCCCCCCTCTCTCTAGGCTTATTTAATCCATAGCTAAAAACTTTCACAAAGGTAAAACATTCCCAATATGCTATTAAAAGGTTATCCATAATGATCATTAGTATTGTATTTCTCAAAAGATTATGTAATAAGTCTCACTTAAGGCCTAGCAATTGCTTAAGCCAATCATATTTCAATGTGTCCCCAATCTGATATTAAAGTTGTTAAAATATAAAACGAAATCAAATATAAATATAAAATAGATAAAAGAATAAATATAGAAGCTAAAATAATAGATAACCAAAGTAGGTTGAGAAGAATCAAAAAATTAAATAAAGACATTCTAATTCTCATTCATATTTAATATTGAAGGACTACATTGATATTTATAGTTTATAGTGATAATAAACTAAAATTCTAATCCTAATAGGACTCTAAATATGACTCCTAAATTAATAGAAAAATATTAGAATAATTATCTAATATCCTAATCATAATAGTCTTTAATACTAACAAGGAAAGTAATTATTAATATAATATTCAACTCTCTCCCTTAAACTGAACATAATCTATGTTCAGCTTGGACAATTACAACATACATATTTGTACTTGATGTTAAACCTCAAAGGTGCTTTAGAGCTGGTGGGATTTAGAATTGATGATGACAACGCACGACAGTAAACCGATTGATCTTTCTAGAAAATGATGGTGGGTCGGTTGATCATTCTAAAAAATGCGGCTACGAAGTCGTGAGGTAGAGATTGATACCAACAGTCGTAAGGCTGTAAAGTTGACGTGAATGACGGCGACGACAGGGGTGAAAATAGATTATACTAACAGTTGTGAAGCCGTAAGGTTGACGTGAACGACATCGCAACAGCGATAAACGACGGCGGTGACAGTTTTATGAATGACGAAACCAAAGAACCAACCAGCAACCTTTAGAAGAAATTGAACTGAAGATGAGGAGTACTAGCAACCGAATGAAGTAGAGAAACTGAAATAAATTACGATGACAGTAGGGGTATATGTATGGCAAATGATAGAGAGATGATAGAAAATAGAAAAACATGTTCAAGATCGAACAATGCTCTGATACCATATTAAAATATAAAGCGGAATCAAATATAAATATAAAATAGATAAAAGAATAAATGTAGAAGCTAAAATAATAGATAATTAAAGTAGGTTGAGAAGAGAATCAAAAAGTCAAATAAAGACATTCTAATTCTTATTCATATTTAATATTAAAGGACTATATTAATATTTATGGTGATAATAAACTAAAATCTTAATTATAATAGGACTCTAAATAAGACTCCTAAATTAATAGGAAAAATATTAGAATAATTATTTAATATCCTAATTATAATAATTAGAATAATTATTTAATATTTTAATCATAATAATCTTTAATACTAATAAAAAAAAATTAATTATTAATTTAATATTCAACTAAAATGACAGTCGCGTATAATGATAAATGTTTAACATCTCAAAGAATGCATTGGTTGAAATCTCAAGTCCTCAAATAACATTTAATGGAAAAAATAAAAAATTGATTTGGTGGTAAAAGTATGCTTGCCTTTAGATAAAGGTCAAAGTTTAAACCTCCACCCCATTCGCAGGTACAGATTGTACCTACACATAGATATAATTGAATTGAATATAAATTTGGAAAGTGGCAAGTCAACGTTTCCAAACAAAATGTGTACATTTCAAGATCTTAAAAATCAAATTCAGGAAAGGAATTGTAAAAATCAATGAGGGAAAATGTTGACTGAGCTATATAACCCTTAATTTCTTGTATGAAATGGAGGTCCAGCTCAACTTGTTTAAATTATCGCATCAAATTCTAGCTAAGAGGTGAATGAAAATAAATATGCATCTCAGTCAACAAAGAATGCATCCATTACGAGCTATATCTACCGATGTACAATACTCGATCTCAGTATTGATCTAAAAATAAAATAAATATTTTATTTAAATGCACAACTTTTTTTTATAGTTGAAGTTTCATTTTTAATTTTACTCTACGCGATACACATTTTTTCCATGTTTAAAATGTGGTGCAGATGTGTTTCATTTATTTATTTTTCCACTTTTTATGGTACCTCTTTAGTGTTATACAACAAATATAACAATATACCAGATATAAAACTTATTACTTTAATATATTATTTATATGTATTCTAAATTTTAATTTTAATCATCCAAAATTTATAAATTTTCAAATTTATATATATTTATATTCATTAACTTTATAAATGAAAAAATAATTCATTTTTTTATAAAATTTTGCCACTCTTTATAGAATAATTGATGTGAATGTAAATTTATATTCGTTTAACATTTTTGATGGAAAGAGTTTAGAGATGAATAGTTTAACTCAGTTTAATGAATAGAAGAAATGGATTGAATCCCATTCTTTTCTCTTTATTTCTTTTGATGATATTTTTTTAACCATAAACATATACTTGTCAAATTTATAGTGCTATAATTTATATTACAAGTGGACATTAGAATGGTGTAAATTCAAGCCATATTTATAAAACAAAACAAGAAGTGTGGACGTGTAATTATTTATTTTAAAAAAAATATTTGCCAAATATAATTAATTAATCAATATTAGTGGATTTTATTGCTCAAATGGGGTAATAATTTTTTTTTTTATGTATAGAAGGCAAATTGTTTTTAAGGCAATGATATATGTTACTAGTAAGCACTTAAAAAACGTGAATTCGAATCAAATCAATGTATATATATACGTGGGCATAGGTGTGATTGGTATGTCTATGTGTGGTTGTGCGCGTTGGGGGGTTTGGTAATTATTTTCTATTGCGACTAATAAAAGCAGCTCAACTTGAACCCCATAACGCGAAATACAATTAAGATTAATAAGAAAACATTTTTTTTTCTAGGTATATAATAGAAAAATTAAAACCTGTAGAATGGGGGAATTTAATCTATGTTTTTTTTTTTTTTTTTTGTAGGTATCTAAGCTTTTTAGTCTATGTTGAGCTTGAACTCCACATGCAGACATTGCCCAATTCAAAGGTAACTGGTATGATAAAAAGTTAGGGAAACATAAAACACAATTTCTAAAGACTTTTCCATTAGAAATTAAAATTTAAAAAAATGCTAAAGACGTTAGTCAAACTTGACATGCTAGCTAGTTTTTTGTTCATACTTTCCAATTCCATTAAGTGATACTTCTAAGGAATAAAAATGGTAAGGTATCATAGTATCATACTACATATTCAATTTTTTTTTTTCTTAAAAAAATTAGATTTAATTATATAACATAATTCCTTCCATATATAATATTTTACTTTTAACCATTCTAAAAAAATATATATATATATATATATATATTATTTTTTCTTACAATGATAAACAATATATATTTTTCATGAAAACATATATTATTTTATATTATAAGAAGAATAATATAATATTTTCACATAAATAAAATAAAATAAAAAGAATTAATATTTTCACAGTTGAATTTGCTACTTTGATAGTTTCTATGACAATTTATCTGATGTTAATTAATGACCTTGAAAAGTAATTAATCATGAGGAGTAAACTATAAACTAAGAAAGAATTACTCTAGAAGCAAACCATAAACTATATAATATTCTTCAAAATAATTTAATTATGAAGTATTGTATTTTATTTGCTAAAACTTACACTAGTATGTATTTATGATTTGCTATTTAATTACACAATTTTTCCCTACATTTTGTCATATTTTACACTTTTGTTCCTCATTTTTTTTCGTGATATTTAGATTCATTATTTTATTAAATTTAACATATTTAATTCAAATTTAAAAATTAAACTAAAATTATATTTTATATATATATCAATCAAAATTAATGCATTAAACAAATTATTATTATATTATTTAACCACGTTTTATGGAATGGATTAACTCTTGTAGACTATGTGAAACTTTAGAAAAGTTCTTAATGAATGCTAGTATTTTTTATATTAATGAACATATTTACTTACATTGTTTTCTTTTTTTCTTACTTTAGAAAATTATATAGTATTTTTTCCCAATTAGAAGGGACTTTTATATAATATGATGATTATAAGTTTAAAATTGTCAAATTAATTGTCATTAAACTAATTTAGTAGGTTAATTTGAATGTTGATTTTTTTTAGAGGTCATGGCTACAATTTTATTTTTTTTTAAATCATCAAAATAAAATTGATGCATAAAATAAATTAATAATCTACCTACACCCACCCTTATTTGAAACCACTAGGCCACGTCGTCACTTGTGGTATGCATTATGAGCAGATCGTTGTTGGGATGAAGTGGGCTGAAGTTTAGTGCAAATTTTAGACAATTTTCTTATATATATATATATATATATATATATATATATATATATATATATATATATATATATATATATATTTTAAATTTATTAAAAATTAACATATTAGTCTATTTAATATTTTTTTTAAAATATTATAAAATAACATTTTTAAAACTTATAACAACAAAAATAATACTCAAATAACACGCAAACAATATTGAACAGGTTCGAATTAAACAAAATTTAATATTAAACAACACTAAATAATTGTAATTTAACTTTAATGATTTTGAATTGTGTAAAATGATGGATTGAACTTAAATTTAACAATAAAAATATAAGAGATGAATACAAATGATTCTATTATGATTATAAATTTAAAATAATGTTACTTTTTTCATATTATTTTATTTAATTGATACAATTTATTTTAAAATGCACTGACTAACAATTCTAAAATACAAAGACTACAAACCACAATCAAAAGATACAAAACACTAACTTTTTCATTGGAGTAATAGGCAATCTAATCATTATTTAAAAGATAAAAGGAATAAGTTAAAAAATATTAATAAATAAATATAAATAAAAAATCGTGCTTTAAATGAGCAATAAATATTAAATCTACTCTACTTTAATATTTTTGGGAAATTACCAAAAATAGCACCCCCTAAAAATTATAATAACAAAACTAGCACCCCTGTGTTCAATTAAAATTGAACGTTTAATATTGAACGTTCAATATTCAATTTGAACGTAAAATATTGAACGTTCAATATTAAATAGGTCTAATTGTCGTCATTCAATTCTAATTGAACGAATAATATTGAACGTTCAATATTGAACAAGTCTAAATTATCGTCGTTCAATTTTAATTGAACACAGGGGTGCTAGTTTTGTTATTATAATTTTTAGGGGGTGTTAGTTTTGTTATTTTCCCAATATTTTTTCATTATTTTTTTTATCTGTCTATATTTCTTTATATATATATATATATATATATATATATATATGATTTTGGGTCCATCTAATCCTATAACTTTACTTAGTTAACACATTAGTTTTATAACGATTAAGGTAGGTCAATTTAATCCTTTAATTTCAATTTTAGGTCAAATTAATCCAAAATTTTTAAAATTATGTTTTTATTAAGGGTAAAATTCTCACATTTTTATTTAAAACAAAAAAATAATAACAAAAATCTAGTTGATAACTTAATAAATAATTGAGAATAAAATAAGATTTTTTTTAGAGTAAAAAAAGTTTGTTAAGATTCCTCAAAATATAAAATATTCACTAAAATTATCCAAATTTTAATAAGTGAATATAAATGTCAGAATATACACAAACTAACTTCAATCTTACAAAACAAATATATTGGAAAGAATGAGGAAAAATTAAGATACCTACCCATTAGAAAATAATAATTAAAACACTTGTAATTAAGAAAAAAGAGTAAGATTTTTATTATTTTTTTATTTTAAATAAAATTTTAAAATTCAATTTTATCCTTAAAAAAATTTATTTTTAAAAAATTTAGACTAAATTTGACCCAAAATTAAAATTATAAGACTAAATAAATTTACTCTAATAATTACAAAATTAATGTATTAATTAAGTAAAATTACATGACTAAATAGACCCAAAATCAATATATATATATATATATATATTAACCCCAAATATTTAAAATAACACTAATAAAATTTATAATAATAAATATAACATAATTATTTTTAATTAATAATGATATAAAATAGCCTTAGAGTCTTAAGATATATTAATTTTTATTATTATATATTTTAAGGTATTAATTTTATAATTTTTAACAACAAAATTGGTAAAGTTGGACATAGCTACCTCTGATTTTTTTTTTTTTTTGGGTTCATATAATATTATTACTGAGTTGTTTTCTACAGCACATTAAATGCTTATTTGAAAATATGACATATATCTTTGGACGCGGACAAAGAATAGAACAAAAATTATCTGGACGCGGTCATTTGACGACCGCAACCCGGCTACTGCTATTAACTAAATTATAATATTTTTGACTACGCCATCTTTTTTTAAACAAAAGAACAAAAATTCTCTAGGGATTTTAACCGAAACTTGAAGAAATCCTATCTAATAATAGCTTTAGATTACTTTAACATGACTTATGTTGTTAAATTATTGAGTATTTATTTTATTATATTCGAGGTTACCAATTTTTATAATTTAATTTTATAATTTTTATATACTCATATATTTTATTTATATAATAATTTTTAGTAGCAGTGAATTGAATAAATGTAGTATACTTGTTATATTGTCTCCAGGTTCAAATAGTATGATTTTTATTGAGTTTTGACTTGTTTTATTTAGATTATGATGTGATATATTTTTTTTCACAAGTTTAATCCGCAGATGATGAGCAGCTTTTTGAAATAAAATAATTAAATTCAGTCATGTTTTTTTGGGGTGACAATTATTTTATTATTTTGCCATAGCCAAAATCGTTAGAAAATTGTACATAAAATTGTAATCTTATTAGACAGAATTTTAAGGTTAAAATCTGTGCTCTGAGCTTAAATATAACCTTAAACATTCTTATAATTGACAGACTTAAATAAAGGCTAATGAATGGCAGTGGTCCTCATGTAAAATTTTATAGTGTCCAAAAAAAAAAATTAGTCTATTATTTTTTAAGAATGATGTTACAGAAATAAATGGTCAACTTGATTTTAAACCAAATAAATTTTTAATATACCATTTTGTAACGACGAATATGCATAATATTAATACTCACACATTTGAACATTGGTAAGTAGGGGTGTCAATCGTGTCGTGTTATTCGTGTTCGTGTCATGTTTATTCGTGTTTGTATCGTGTTTGTTCGTGTTATTCGTGTCGTGTTTTCGTGTTGGTTGACACATTAAAAAATTTACTTGAATTTTTTTTGTGTTACTTATTTATAATAGTAAAAAATAACAAAACCTTTAAGAACATAAAAAAAATTATTGATCAATTCTTACTAAAAAAAATTCATGTCGTGTCGTGTTCGGATCGTGCTATCGTGTCATGTCAGAAATTGCCACCTCTAATAGTAAGTACCAAATTTATAATAAAATTTGAAAAAAATGAATTTTAAAGTACCATTTTGTAGTGAAAAATATATACAATAATAATATAAAGATATAATGTTACACATTTAAATATTAAATATCATATAATTTATATAAATATACCATTTTACAATAAAATATGTGTATATGACAATATCAATACTTAAATTTATGCTTTGCGCATTATACATTTATCGTTTGGCTGTGGAATTATGTATATTATTTATGATATATTCACTCATATATACGAACCAATCAACACCTAATAAATTTTCTTCTTTTAATTATTGGTTTTATTTCAATTATTTAAAAGAAATACAATAAGTATAATTGCAATAATCCCTACTAGGTTTGAATCTTAATCTTCTTATTGAAAATATTAATTTATCTATTGAGGCAACAAATACAACATCTTGTCAAGTATGTCTTAATTAATGTAAAGATTGTGTAATTTTTTTTTTTTTTGCAAACATAAATTTATCTATTGAGGCAACACATACAACATGTTGTCAAGCCTTAATTAATGTATCTTGTCGAGTAATTTATTTTTTTCAGTTTGAAATCCAACAACAATTGAAATGTTTTTAGAAAGTTACACAAATAAATTCAATTTATTTATGAACTAATATGTTTATGTTGTCAAACATGTCTTAATTCATTGGAAAGTCGTGCAATTTTTTTTTAATTCTCATAAATGTTGGTAATATTGTTACAAAGGAATATAAGCAAATAAAAATACCATAAAAAACATCAAATTTGATTTCAAAATTTTTAATATAAGACTAAATACATAAATACTAATTAGTACCCTAAATACATAAATACTAATTAGTACCTAATAAAATATAATAATATACATATCTTTATTTAAGAATATTAAAATATGTAAATTCAAGTAATTCATTATTTATAATTTAATACTTTATGAAATGTAATTTTTATTTAAAATAATTTTAAGAAAAATAGATATAGATATTATTTAATTTAATGGCTATTTTTACAACAAAAAAAATATTTATCTCCTTTTTTTTTTTTTTTTTTTTTGCAACATTATAATTTTTATCAATAGTTTTTTTTTTATATATAGTTTTCTGATTTAATTTTGCTATTAGTGTCTCATGTTTTTACTTATTTCCCATAATTATATGATAAAACACACATGCACACATAGTTCATAGTAAAATTTGAACCCACAAAAAACATAACTTGTACTATAAAATAATTTATAGTATTATTTTAAATTTTATATTTATATCTACATTTTTAATCTATTAAATAACTATTTAAAAATAGAAATCAATTTCCAAACTAAAGCATGATACACGTGCATCCAATCCTAGTACTAAACTTAATGCATGTTCATATAGTCAAAAAAAAAACATGCATTAAAATCAGTGTTATTTACATTCTATTAATAAGTCACAAGTAACTTAATGTATAAAACTTGATTTATAACCGGATGTTTTTATCAATTTACATGTTATAATATTAATAAATTATTTTATAAATATTTTAAAATCTTATATTTTTAATTTAACATTAATTTACATTAATTTAATAAATTATTCTAAAATAATATATATATATATATACCGATCTTATATATGAATTACTCTAATTTATAGTATTATTTTAAAATTTACATTCTATTTATTTGTATTTTCCTTTTAAAGGAACTGGGAGTTTTTCCGCTATTGCTCAATTCTTCCTTCCATTTTATATAACATACTGTTTTTTATTTTAATAAAAAACAGTACATTATAAAAATCATATATTTAGCATATTTATCAAAATTGCATTTAATATATATTTATTATGTTATAAAAATATATGTATATTTATTGCTATCAAAGAGATCAAAAATAAAAATGTAACTATTTCAAATAACACCAATATATATATATATATATTGAATTTTAATAATATTATTTTATATAATTTATTTTACCGTACACAAACGCCTAAAACAGTGACAACAAACAATTCTATCTAAAATGTGTGCTAGATAGGTTACATAGTTGGATACTGTATATAAAATTATAAATTTATTGGACAGCAAGATATAAGAATAAGTATTTTATCTATAATTTTGGATATTTAATCTAATGGATGGATTAATATCTGATCACTTTCGGGGATGATTTTGAAAATTTTAGATGTAAATTATTGAATCTTGGGACTGAAATAGTTATACTACCTACCCATATTCAAAATTATTAATATATTTTAATTTAATTTAATTTTAATATATATTAAAATATACTTATTATGAATATATTTAATACCTAAAATTATTAATACATTTGATTTAATTTTAATATATATTATTAAATCAAGTTTTTAGTGGTTATTTTTTTTATCCGTCTTCAAATCGAAGAAATTTTTGAATAATTTTTGGTATACAATTATATGTTCGGTTTCGAGAACGAATATAGAAAAAGTTGTCCCCACTAGTCCCCGTGCCCATTCCTAGCAAGACTCGGGTTTAAAATTTGAGATCTGTGTCTCAATGTCGAGCTCCAACAAGGCCTTAAGCAAGCTTATAATTGTCAAAAATCTTAAAATTTTGATGATCTATAAGGTGTGACAATGACCCTAACTCTAATGAGGTATTTTGTTGAACAAAAAAAAAATGTTTGCTAGTATTTATGTAAATATTGTTTAAAAAAATAAACAATACTATCTAAAATTAACCCATTTGCATGTTTGTTATATCGTATTAAATATTGGGGTGACAATTTTGATACAATTCGATAACACGATTGGAACATGACACACGACATGAATAAATTTTTTAGTAAACATTGATCTATAATTTTTCATGTTTTTAAAAGTTTTTTATTTCTTATTATTATAAATAAGCAATACAAAAAAAAATCAAGTAAATTTTTTCATGTGTCAACTAACACAAAAATTTGACAAAAATAACACGAAACAGACATGAATAACACAAAATAAATATGACACTAACACAGCTAATAAGACACAATTGCCACCTCTAGTACTAAATATCCTGATTGTATAATTTATATATAGTCATGTGTTTGGCTGTAAAATTAGATTATATCATACAATATAAAAATAATACGATTATGTAAAAATTTTATACTACCAAGAGATATGGGTTTAAACAATACTAGATAATCGACTTAGTCTATCTGAATTTTTAATTATAAAATTATATGTCTTAACTTTTTTCTTTTATCTCAAATAAAAAATAATTATTTTTTTTTATTTTTAAAAATGTAATAAAAATATAAAAATGAATTAAATATTAATTTAAATAAATTTTATAATAAGAAAATATTTTAAATATAAATTATTTTAGTAAAATATATATTATTAATTTAATATAATTATATTATATAGTTTTTTATTAAATATTATATAAATTAATTATAAAATAATTTAATACAATTTAATTTAATATAATTATATTTAATTTATTTAATATATTGCACCGAACATACGGTACACAGTCTCACCCGCTGATTTCTTATTCCCCTCGCTATTCCGACTACTGCAATAAAAAATGATTTTAATTTTTGACGATTAGCAGAAAAAAGAAGATATTTTTTTTGGGGATGAATCAGTGCACAAATAGATTTGTAGACTAATAATGTAGTTCAGGTTACACAATTATTCACTCTTTCTTAATATGAAACTACTTGGTGTACTTAGAACCTTTGATTTCAAATTCTCAATCCATAAGGGAAATTTTGGATTCAATAAAATAACTTTAGTCGTGTTTATTTTGTCTCAGGTAAATTAACTCATTAACTTTCAAAATAGAATCAATTAAGAACAGTAGCTTTTAAAAAATGCTAATTTTCAAAGATAAATTTTGATTTCTCTTAAAAATTAAAATAAAAATAAAAAATCTCCCCTCTCTCTTTCAAAAAAATATATAAAAAAAATATCATGTAAGTCATTTTACTTTGATAAAAAGTGATGTTTAGTCATTTACTTTACAAAATGTGTTCATTAGTCCTTTTGCTTATAAGAAAAAGATCAAATAAAAACTTTTTGTATTTATGATTAATATTTTATTATTAAAATATTCCAAGCTATAATATTAAAGAAGATAAATTTATCATTTTGTGCATATTAAAAAAAAATAAAAACAAAAAAATACAATA
This sequence comes from Elaeagnus macrophylla, assembly GCA_029378325.1. Classification (NCBI taxonomy): domain Eukaryota; kingdom Viridiplantae; phylum Streptophyta; class Magnoliopsida; order Rosales; family Elaeagnaceae; genus Elaeagnus; species Elaeagnus macrophylla. The sequence goes on from CM055642.1 coordinate 18,161,245, forward strand.
CCCAATAACCTAACATCCTTAATACTTATTTACTCATTCGTTTTTTAGACCTAAACAAAAATTCCAAAACCCCATTAACCCACCATTCGTGAACTACCTTCACTCATTCTTAATAGTAAAATAGATAACCGAAGGAAGAGAAAAGAAACAAAGATTTGTTTGGTATTTGTAAGGAGGATTGAATCCTTAAAAGATGACAAAGACTCTCAAAGTAGATATTAAAGAAAAAAAATTAATATATTGCAACAAGGTAATTAAATAGGAAATAAATTATTTGTTTAACTATTTAAACATGAGAGAAAATCAATGTCATTCAATGGATAATATTTCGATGAAATCCAATAAAACAAACAGTTTAATCACAATTGAACCATCACTATCATTAATTCTCTTAAAAACACAAAAAATAATAAAAGATTCACATTTATTCGTCCCTAACCACCTAAAATAGTTTGTATTACATACCATTAAGCAACCAAAAAATTGTCTCTTAATATTTTTTAGAGTGGATAAAGTTGACCTTTTAGCCTCAATCTCACAAAAGTAATACGGGGTTATTTTCATGTTTTATTCCATTGTTGCAAAAAAAAAAGTAGAGATGCGAAGGTGGAGTTTTCGTGTGAGCTAGAGATGAATATGTAAATAGAGATCAACAAATTTTTTATAGAGAAATATGAGTAAGAACAAGAATGATTGTGAAAATTAGGATGTTAAAAAAAAGGAGATTTTAATATGCTTTTGGGACTTCTGAATGGGTAGGGATTTTAATTTGAATAAAATGACCACTCTATCCTCTTTTGCTTAATCTCATATAGATTTTAATAATAAATTAATGTTAAAAAAATACTAAATGTCCTTTCTTAGCACTTTTTTTACAAATAAAAAGACTAAGTGACTCATTTTTTAAACTAAAGAATTAAATAATACATTTTATATAAATAAAAGAATTAGTGTGACTCATCACCCAATATATATATATATATATATATATATATATATATATAATTCTTTTCTCTCCCGATCCCAATCTGTCCTCTAATTTTTTCTCATGTAATTTGATTTATATACTTCTAATTCATTTATACAAGCATTATAAGTTTTATTTTTAACCGTGAAGTTTTCTAAATTTACAAATTGGGAAAGAGAAAAAAAAATAGTATTTTTTTAATAAAGAGAAATATAGGGGAGAAATGAAAGATAAATTATGTTTATTTGGAAACAAAATGGGAGCTTGAGATTATATTTTTTGAATTTGTAATATTATTTTTGGGGGTATTATAAAAATAATATTATTTTTAAGAAAAATATGATTTTATCCTTTAAAAATATCATTTTTAAAACAACTAGATAGACTCCTTATAAAATTTATTGGATGAAACCTAACCAATTTAAAACAAATGCGACAAAAACATGCTTATCAAAGAATTATGGAATTAAAGTGATCCTAGTTCCTGAAATAGTTAACGTACATCTATACTACTAGGTAAACAATTTATTTTGATATCTATAATAATATATTAGATTATATATAATTAATTTAATTTTTAAATAGTATATTAATTTATATATATTTAATTTACGTATATTATATACATTATGTATATATATTATTTTAAGACTAATTTAATTATATATACTAAAAAAATAAATTGTCTCTTTACTACTACAAATTGACAATTAGTTTAGTTCAGATATATTAACAACGAAAAATGTTTTTAATTTAACATTTAATTTAATATTAATATTTAGACTTAATAAATATATTAATTTAATGCATATAAGATATTAGTATTGAATACATAATGAGCAATGTTATTTACATCAAAATAAAATAAAATTCACTTTATGTGTCAATTTATTATTTGTGATTTCTGTAAATCATAATTTTTACCCTTGCAATTCTTATTATTCAACTAATAATTTTCTTTCACATAAGTTGAATCTTGCATAAGATTTTCGATGTGTTACATAGGATTAAAAAATTTATTTATATAATTTACGTTTAATCATATATTTAATTATAAAATAAGATTTTATTATGATAAATAAAAATTTGTAAGAATTTTTACATTCTTAGGTGTGAATTGTACCTAATATTTAACTTATATAAATTTTTAATTTTTAAATTATGTGTTTCAATTTTTTTTATTTTATCTCATGTGCGTATATATAATTATGACTTGAACCACGTATCTTCTACATGACCAGAACCATGCCGTTGAGTAATAAATTGTAAACGATATAAATTATTTTATTTATATATTAATTCTCAATCTTTTTCTGCTATATGTCATTAGATATTAAGGTTGAGCAGTGGATCAAAATTATCAATTTTTTATCAATTTAAATTCGATCCGATCTGAAGCAGATTTGAAGATATTCAATCTTAATCCAATCCGATGATATACTCAATCTGAATAGATTGGATTTTTTGGATCGGATAAGTCGGATTGAGATTATAACTTATTTTTAAATTATTATTATATATAAAATAGTATATATTAACATTTAATTTTTAAATTGCTACTTCATTAAGTCAATTTATTTATTTATAATTATAAATAAGAGAATCAAAATAATAAAAAGCATACTCTTGAATATTATTAAATTGTTATAGAAAATTTAACATTATTTTTATTTTTATTTTTATTTTTAAGCTAAAATAGTAATTTAATGTAAACGTGATATGTATAATATTTAAATATAACATATTAAAAATAAAATATACATTTATTTATAATTTTAAAAATAATTTGGTCCGGATCGGATTATAGCGGATTATAAAATCTGTTAATCTAAATCCGATCCGAACAGATTGTATACTTTATAATCCGAATATGATCCGACTATAAAATCTGTCAATCTAATCCGATCCAATCCGTCGAATTTCTTAATTTAAACGGATTGATCAGTTTATTTACTCATCCCTATTAAATACTAAAAAAATTAATTATAATAACATTCAATATAATTTAATTTAATTTAATTATATATAATATATTTAATATGATGTACCAAATATACCATAAAAATACTGGTAGGCTTTCTTTTGAAGACTGTAATCCAAAACCAAACCTTACTTATCTTCTTTTTTTTATATAGATAGATTGGTTTAGGGTAGGTATTGAAATTAAAAAAAAAAAAAAACCCTAGTTAGCACAGTTAGGAGCTCTTATTTTATAAAATCTAAAAAAATCAAACGATCTATTTTTATTATAAATATATATTAATTTATAATATTTATACATATAAATTAATATATTTTTAATTTGTATTATTTCTTATTTTTGGGAGGGAGAGACAAGCATATTTTTGTAAATTTTCTCAGCATGTTGGCATGAGATTACTTCGATTATTTGTTTTCAAATTCTAACTGCTTTAACAATCTTCACTCACTCTCTTGATTCAATTCAGTGATTTGGAGTATAGTGCATATTGTGAAATCTTTTTTAGGAAACTTTAATTTTAAACAAAGTTAAATATTTTAAAATAGCTACTTACGTAAAAGATACATTGTGCTAAAATACATTCTTAGTTCTAGGTTTTGCTTTATTAAGTAATTTTTGATTAAAAAAAATTAGGAAAAGTTACATGAAATAATAATTCTTAAAATTCATAATAAAAAAATAATATCAATTTTTTGAATTGTGAAAAGTACAAATTAGTGTTGGTTTAATACTAATAGTGATATTTTTATTATTATGAATTTTAGTAAATATTATATTTGTTATTTTTTTCATTGTAAGTGAAAAACTACCCAAGGTGATGTAGGTTGGTTTTAAACTTAGTTTTTGGTCAGTCATAGATTTACCAAGGAAATTTTTTTTTTTTTTTTTCAAAAACTACAAAAATAAGCCTACTTACAAATAACTAAACAAATTGACGGTGATCCAAGAAGGATTCTAGATAACATATATCCAATTGTCTTGCTTTCTACCCTTTTTTGGCCTTTAGTCGTTTTATCCAAAAGACAAACTCTCAACTCCCACATGTGACGGACTAAATGTGAAATGAGATTAGCAAGAACGAACCAACAAAAATAGTAACGTTACCTACTTTATTATAAGAACTACCCCCGCCCAAAATCCCCCAACCCTTTTCTTCATTTTTCAACCTCTTTCCCTCTCTCTCTCTCTCTCTCTCTTAAACAAGACTCAGTCCTTCAATGGAGAACCAACAGAGTCCCCTGCTGAGCTGGGCTTACTTCTGCCAAGGAAAGGTAAACAATTTCCTTCCTTTTCATCTTCAAATGAGTTTGAAAATGTACAATAAGGTCCCTTACCTTCAATTTGGGATCAAGTTTGCAAATTTGGTAACTTTTCATAGTTTTCTAGTTGCAATTTGAGTATTAATTCTTCATATTTATTGTTTTCTGGATCATACAGACTGTGGAAGAGTTGAACCACTCCCTTTTGAGTATGACATTAGAGCTTCAACAGACAAAACTTATAGCTCAAGAGGAGCTAAGAAAAAGAGATGAACAACTAATTCAACTCAAAGATCTACTTAACAAAGCCATCAAAGAAAGAGAGGAAGCTGAACAAAAATATCAAAGTCTCTTCCTTGAAAAACTCTTACTAGAAGAAACCCAACAACAAAAACAAACAGCTCCTTTATCTGGAACTTCAAGTGTTGAAGATGAACCCATTATAGGAATTGACTCATACAATAGTTTTTGGACTTCAGATTGTGAAGAGAGCATCGTTTCTTCTCCAGTTATTGACCCAAATGGGCCAATTCAATTACCTCTAAAAGCCCAATTACCACAAACAGCTATATCTCAACTTTCCATAGCAGATGAGACATTAGCACTAGTTTCTGACAAGCCGTTACCTGAAAAAGGTAAGCTTTTACAAGCAATGGTCAAAGCAGGTCCTCTTCTTTACACTCTGCTTGTGGCTGGTCCTCTTCCTCAATGGAAACACCCACCACCACCTATTGAGTCCTTTGAGATTCCACCTGTCACCATTCCATCTCAATTGCCAGAAATTCGCCTCCATGATTCTGCGGTTAATAATATAACCAACTGTGGCAGAGTCAACAAGAAAAGAGTTCAATCGGATGGGTCTGAGTCTGAGTCTCCTTCAAAGGTCAAGTACCAAAGGGTTGTTCACCACTGACTAATAGTCTATTAATGTTTGATGAGGAGTAACCCCTTTTGATTTTATAGGATTATAATTTTATATAACTAAAAGTTTAGTGGGAAGAAATTGCTTGATGGGCATGTGACTGATCTAGCATTTTTACAGAGTTTGGTCTAGTAGTCCCAATTTAACTTAGTCAAACCAGCAAAAAGAGAGCTTGTTTTGGGCTTTTCCTAGATGGGTTTCTCTCTATTTTTCACATCTAGATTTTAGTTGCTTGGCTTGACTTTTTCACCAAATTGATGTGGATGTAAAATGTAACTTTAATTGATTTCAAGTTCATTGAGTGTGTGAGTGCGATATTGAGAAAGAAAAACAGGGGAAGAGAGAGATTGATCCATATCAAGCATTACGAGTTTTTCCCTACCCTTTTCTCAGGATCTTTGTTTCTATGTTTAGTAATAGTATTCATCTAAGATAAACGTTATATATCATACTAAACGTTTTAAGTTACTGTTAATTTAATACGTTTCGCAGATAACCGACCCGATCAGATCGGTTAATAATCTTTTAATTCGAAGATGATGACGGTTTTGGGTAATATCTGGTTATAAATGTCGGAGACGGGGCGGAGACAACAGTTATACATAAAATCGTATCCGCCCGTATCCGAAATATTTTTTAATTTAATTTAATTTAAACATATATATATAAAATTAATTATAGATTACCTGTTTTTCAAGAGTGTCGACGAACCTGGGCACATTAGCACAACCAGCTTATGCCAATGCCAACAGACCATTTCTTTTTTTGTTGATATGATAACATATAAATATATTTACTTATTAAAATTATTTATTACTTACATGAGTTATATAAATAGAAAATAAGCAATCTAACCCTAACATTTTTGTTTTGTTTCTTCCTTAGTGTTCGTGCAGGTCGGCGCTTCCAGCAGGTAGCTATGGAAATGTGATGAACTCAGCCAAAGGTGAAATGGAGTTAGAGGTATTGCTTTGATGATCTTGTTGTTGCTTAGTTTTCTTATGACACTCCATAGACTGTAACATCTGCTCTAGCTCCTTCAGAAAATTAACGGCTCCTCCAATAATTGAAGCTTGATCTCATTCCTTTTGATGTCTGGATCTAGGAGTCTGTTGTGGGTTCCAGAAATTTGGATAATTTGCCTCTTGGCATTGTACAAGCTAGGTCAGATTTAGAGTTAAGGCCCCAGTGGTCATCCGCAAGATCAAAGGTATGAATGCGGTACTCTTCATGACAAAGATTTGGGTGTTCAAAAATTTCATCCAGGAAGGTACCATCATGGGCTTATATAACATTATTTGGACATTTTATTCTATAGCCAGTTTATAGAGTGAACTTTTCTTTAACATTGTTGCTCATAAATGTTTGATGCTTGATACTCTTGGTTCTAAAATGCACTTATAACGACAAAACAAACTTTGCTGGCTGAGGTAATTTAGATGGTGTTTTCCAGATTATAAATTTCGAATGTTGTCTCACTTTAGAAAGGAAAATCTCTCTCCCTTCCAATGCTACCCCTTTGCCGCCATCACCTTTTTAGTACTTGATCATGATTGAAAAAAATTAAAACTAAATCAAGTATTTAGATAATTGGATGCTTTGTCTTTGGAATCTGTTTGCTATGCGGTCCAATTTCTTCAGCTAGTTACGTCTAAGTTAAGGTAGATTAACTACTCAAAGCTCTTATTCTACTGCCCATAATCCTGTTTCTAATAAGGCCATTTTTGATATCTCTTATTCATAAAGTTCGAACGTCGCCTCTACTTCTAAATTTTTTTTTTTAATAATCGGATATTGGGGCGGTTTTTTTCTCATATCCGTTCCCGCCCGATCCCCGTCCAGTTATAACCGTACCCGAACCGGAGCAGGTTTTGGACAGTTTCGGTTATGCAGTTATTTGCTCGATTTCAAGGACGGTTATGGTAAAAACCATCCCCGTGTCCATTCCTACTCATGAAACTTAAGAAGGACATTTTCGTCATTTTCATATATTTTATTAAAAAAAAAAAAAAAAAACAAAATGTATTCCCCACTTTTTTCAATTTTTTTGGTCCCTCCCGAGCTCTCTTCTAGTGGGTCCGTGGGCACTAGTGTCGGCGATGGGTGGTGGTGGTTGCGCGTGGTGGTCAGGCGAAGGCTGGGTTGTGGCTGTCCCCGCGAGTTTTTAAAGCAATTAGGTGTTGTTCTACGCGATTTCAAATCGCAGAGTTTGGGTGGCTGACTGCGCGACAAGCTTTCAATTGGTTGTGCGATAGCATCTCCAACGGTGGTACGGCGACATCTCTAGTGGTGCACGGAAATGGGCTATGGCTCGTCTACAAGGCAAGGGCAAATTAAATTCTGAAAATGAAAAATGTAAGTTCAGCCATGTCGATGCCAATGCCTCTTTTGTTATTTTTTTTAATAAAATATATGAAAATGACGAAAATGATCTTATTAAGTTTCATGAGGGAAACACATGATTTTTTCCATCCAAAATTAACCTATATTTCAATAAAAATATCAAGTTGATAACACATTATAAACTTTTAGTAGCAAATTGATAGTAAAAAAACATAAAATACTAAATTGACAGTAATTTAAAACGTTTAGTATGATATAGAACGTTTACCCAATAATATATCAATTATTAATCAAAAATGAGCTCGAAGATATGAGATAAAAAAGTAACTATTAATACAAATTATTTAAATTTTGATACATAAATTAATATGTACGTTAAATTAAATTATGATAAAAGGGTTCAATAAATCAAAATTAAGGTCTACTGCTTGTACATGATTATGTATATTATCTTTGAAGGAGGATGAATTATGATAATTGAAGTCTAATCTTATGTTTCATTTTCCCTCTTGTCTAGTTTAATACTAATTTACTAAAGTATCTTTTTTAAAAATCTAACCCCACTCAAATAACTTGTTTTAGCGGAAAACCTTTATACCTCAAAAGTGGAGCAAATAATGCAAAGGTTATCTAACTTGCCAATCACATTGCAGTTTAGTAAAAAGCATTGGGTTGACTAAGCTTTTTATTAGTACACTAGACACTTAGCAAAATGCATGTAAAGAAACGGCGTGAAATGCTTCTTTATTCATTCATTTCACAAGCCTTCAAATATACTAAACCATTGCACTTCCAATCAAAGTCATCCAATAAAAAATACTATTCGGATTAAAAACTAATATCAATTAGCGAATGCATGAGAAAGCGGGATTTAGAAATTAATTTTGATTGTGCAAATAAATAATATTTCAATAACGACGTGAATTAATTATATGGTGTCCCGCGTAGTTGGTGAATTTTTCCTCTAACATTCAGCAATACCAAGTAAGAATATAACAATTCATCTTATGAAGACAAAACTCAAATTAAATACCAATAACAAATGACAAACAATGGCTAAAGAATGGATTGATTAACCAACGTGATCCAAATCTAAATTTGTGCCTTAAATAAAATATGTGAGTTTGATGGACGATTTGACTACTGATGAGATGGATAATCTTGATCTGTTCGTGGATTTGGACGATATCATAGAGCAGTAAAGGGTCTCACTTGTTCTCAAGATCTTTCAAAAATGAGTTGGACTTGCTCTGGTGCATTGGAGGTGAGATCTCAGGATAATAGTACAGTAGTGTTCTACTTTGATGATGAGTTAGTACTAGAGCAAGCTTTGGCACAAGCTCTGTTGAATTTTAACAGTAACTTTGTGGTCATTAAGCGTGGAGAACCATGTATGATGTATCCAACCTCATGAGTTATTGTTTGATACTACACTTCCAACAAAAATAAAAATTATCATTTCCCTTTTGAAATTACTTTTTCGTAACACACGCAAAAAAAAAAAAAAAAAATTTGCTGCAAATAATAATAAAGGTCTGCTCTAGCTAACATATAAAACTAAAAAAGAGTAATTTCCACGTCTAGACCTTCGTATATGGCATACAAGAGGACTTTCTCCAAGTATAACTCGTAACAAAATAGGGTATACTTGACTTATGTCATAATAGGAATTCTTGAAAAGTTCAATGAAATTAAAATAGTACAAAAAAATTTCATTAATCAACGATCTGTTTGAAGTTATTGGGATATCAACTCTCCTAAAAATTTAAGTTATTGAGAACATGACCAAAAATCATTTTATATATTTATTAGTCCCCAAATGTTGGCTTTATACATCATATATATCAAACACTTGTAATTTGGATATTATGTTAGAAGTTGTTAAAAAATAAACTCTCTCAAAACCTTAAGTTATTGAGAAAATAAGTAACTATACTTTTATACTTCTATCACTCTATCATATATACATTTTTAAGCCATAGAGGATATAGAAGGCCAATGCAACTTCCTGGTCAACACTGCAAAGATAAGAGCAAGAAAAAACTAGATAATTCTTGAGTGAGATCCATAACGTCTTGATTAGTATTAGTATAAACATTTATAGTGAGCTTCTTTAAACGACCTCTAACATAGGCAAACGCCCCTCTCACCATGTTTTTTTGGGCTTAGCCTTATCATTAACTTTTAAACTTTCTATGCACTGTCTTCAACAATGGTCTTAATACATATTGACTCCTTAGAAAGTTGTAGGAGATTTGATCACTGCCCAAGCAAACATTTATTTAGTGGTATAAAATCAACATTAGCACTTAGCTAGTTTAAGATTGGTCTAATAAGTTGATGAGTTGAAAAACTCAACTCACCAAATTCATGAGTTCAAATGAGATAGATCCTCTAACTCAAACTTCATGACAGCTTGATCACTAGCTTATTTAGGGCTCGTTTGATTACCATTTTAATTTATTATTCTAATTTTAATTTTTAAATTATAAATTATGAAATTAAGTACGTTTGATAATTCATTTTTAATTTCTAAATTTTGAAATTTAATTTTGAAGTTTGGCCAAATTTTTAAATTTAAAAAAAAATAAGTTTTGGAATTGAATTTTTTTTTTAATATCATATTGCTAAGAATTAATAATTTGATCTCAATCTTGCTCAAAATGAATAGAGTCAAAATTTAATGAAAATTTGTTTAAAATTGACCCACGGCAAACCACAAAATCATGAGAAACTAATAGCCCAAGTGATAAGCCCAAGGCTGATGCAAATAGTAATAGGCCTAAAAATTTCACAAAAATTTGGCCGATTAGAGTAAGTCATGCATAGATACTATTTTACCCATCAGTCACAAATTTATCCCAGCATCTTCCAACCTCACTCTCACTTTGACTTTAAATCCCAACCCGATTCATTTAAAAATAATTTAAATTAAATTTTAATCATACAAAATTTAAATAATTTGAGTTAAACCTGTACAGTATATTTTGCTTAATTCATTATGCAACTGATGAATCAAACAAATAATACTTATCTAAAGCACCGATCAAAAGTTAAGTCGTAAGTTACATGACTCTAATCAATTTTAAAATTGAAGCAAAGTAAATATTCAATTCGAAGCCAACCTTCTATTAGCATGCACATTAATATCATCTATAATTTTAGCTTAATAATGAACAAAGTTAAGACTTTGTAAGTAAATAAATCAAGCAAGAAGAGAGGGATACAGACAGAGAATCCAATTTCATATTTCTTTCTACAAACCCTTCACAAGATATCGTGCATAAGAATATGCACGTGACTTGATCATAGTAAGTATTTGCAAGCACAAAGCTCTAATTAAGCAGCTATATTTACGATAAAAAAATATTTTTTTATTTAAATTTTATGCAATAGCTCAAGGTTTAAATTTGCCTCATTTTTATTACTATAATTTTAATGTACCTTACTTTAAACATAATTAATTTAATTGTATTATATAATCTTTTTTATATATGAAATTTTACTTTTAATTAAGAGTGTTCAAAAATCGGATCAAATAAATTAAAATCGAATCAGATCAGACCAAATCAAATAGTTTTGTAAATCAAACGGTTCGATTTGATTTTTGTTTTTCCAAATTACAAATGGTTCGGTCTGGTTTGGTTTTTATTTTGCCAAATTATTTTACAATGGTTTGGTCGAATTTTTAAACTAAATCGAACCTGGTTCGTTATTTATAATTATTTTTAATATATTATTTAAAAAATAAAAAAACCAAAAAATACATAATAAATTATTATTAATAATTATATATCTTCTCTGTTCTCAGAAATCAGAATCGCAATTCGCAACCCTAAATCCTTAATTAGTTTTCCATTTCTTCTCTGATTTTTCTAACGGCGTCCCCTCCTCCTCCAGCCCGCCAGTCTCCTCCAGCCAGTCGCCATCTCGTCAGCCCCCGCTAGCTTCCTCCAGCCTCCTCACGGCCGCCATGGAAGGAGTAGGTAAGAAACTTACCTTAAGTCATGCTGCCAGTAGCAAGTAGCAAGTGTCATTTTCTTCAATTTTGTTGTGGTTTTGAATCTTTTGACTAGTTATTACTCATTCCCATGGAGTCCAATACCTTCGAAGCTCGGTATCTTTCTCTCTCTCTCTGTTTGTTTTTTTTTTTTATTATTATTCTTTGCTGCTTTTAGCTGCAAATATAAACTTTGGTGTCAAAAACGACTTGTATCTAGTGAAATGGATCTTGGAAGAAATGTAGAGCGTTCTACTTAACACCTAAACGTAGGTTGTTCCAATTTCATGACTAGCTTTTAATTTCTTTCGAAATGAGGTAATTTTCAGTAAATTGATCTAATTGCTAGCTGTTTGGTTCTCTATGTGTAGGAGAACAATTATGTGCTGCAAATTTATCTTAAACATGAGTCGAGACTATATTTGTCATCTACAACAATTCAAATATTCTACTAATTGATGTTCATACTTGTTCACTTAATTTGATAAAATAAAAATTGGAGTTATCTATAGAACTCAAATTCTAACCGTGCTTTGTTGTTACTGGAGTAAAATGCATGTAAGGTTTCTTATGTTCACTTAAAAGCTTCTATTGTACCAAGACTTCTGGAAAATCGGTCATTAATGAAGTCACCTAAATGGTTACAAGACAACTCATGTTTGACTTGAAACCCTTTTCAAATAATTTTTCACCCTATCGCCTTTGTATTTAAAAAAAATGAAAATTGTTAATCAAATCGGATTGGATTGTTCGATTTTAATATTTTTATTAGTCAAATGGTTTGGTTTAGTTTGATTCTTTTTTTTTTTTTTTGCTAAAAATCGAACCGAATTATGGATACTCCTACTTTTAAGTTTTAACCATCTAATCTAACATAAAAAAAAATGTATTATTTTATGTTATAAGAAAATTAATATTTTTTTTTTAAAGTGGTTAAAATTAAACTATGTAAATAAGTGAGCACCGGAGGGATGCTAATATCTCATGGTTTTTTTTTTTTATTAAAATTTTATATTATATTTAATCATGTTTGATTTTTTTTTTTTTCCATTAATTTATTTTACTTATCTCATTTAGTTGCATATATGACAAATAAAATATCCTAACTTATATCTATCTAACTAATATATAAACTCATCAAAAAAGAAAAGTGCAGGCTAACATGGGTTCTTAAAATTAATAGATTAATGGGATGAGATTGCATTCTTATATATTATTAATTGATATTATAATTACTTTATCATTTTATATCTATAATTTTGACATTAAATTGATAATTAAGAGCGCAGTTTATGTATATATGAGAACTCTCACAATAATATATACTAGGTTGTGCCTGTGAATTATTATGACATATAAATGACAAGAAAATTTTATGACATAAGTTTATGATAAATTATATTTGATATGTTAAAATATTATTGATAAATATAATTGAGTTCATAAAATTATATTCAATAAAAAATTAATATATTAATTATAATGGAGTATATTAATTATAATAGAGTTGTGATGTATAAAAATACTCAAAAACAAACATTAAAACTCCAAATAAAGCAAAAACAGTAAATTCTAAATATAGCAATTTTTTTCCGTTCTTTATAATAGACAAAGCTTGCAATTTCAGTTTCTGAGTGATCTGACGCATTGCAACTTTACTATTTTAAGCTTAGAAATTTAGGGGTGGTAATTTTTGACACGATACGATAGTACGATTCGAGCATGATACGACACAAAATTTTTTTAGTAAGAATTGATCAATAATTTTTTTATATTCTTAAAGGTTTTATTATTTCTTATTATTATAAATAATTAACACTTAAAAAATTTAAGTAAATTTTTTAATGTGCCAACCAACACGAAAATACGACACGAATAACACGAATACGAACATGACACGATTGACACCCCTACTTAGAATGCCGTACTAATTATTGTGACAAAATTAGCAAGCTGGGTAAACAGTAAAAAAAAAAGTTGAAAATAATTCTACACGATAAATTTTTAAATACGTAAATAATTTAATTATTTAATTAATTTTATCCTTAATTACTGAGAATGAGATGTTTATTCAAACAGTTGTACTAACACTCCCAACCTTTAGAACATTTTCAAAGAGATTCAATCCTATTAAAATAAAACAACTTTTTTCACGAAAAGTTATTATAAAGAAACGTTAAATTTTTGTACTAAAAATTGTTATAAAGAAACTTTAAATTTTTGTATTAAAATAACGTGATGAACATAATGTGCTATATTTGACAAGATATTGTTCATTGCATTTTTTTTTCAAATATTAATAAAATATATAAAATATAAAAGTATTGTTTTAATTTCTATGCATTGATTGAATATTTCTTGGATACGTATACTAATTTGGAAAACTAATGCCGATCGATATGTACTTTTAATTGTGTATTTTTTTTTAATTCATTGTAATGTTTATTTTTTTGTGATGTAATATTTAGTTCACATAATAAATATAATATTTTAGTTAGTAGATTTGTAATTTTTTTTCTTTAAAATATAGTTTTTAAATTTATTGTTATTGATTGACTAATAATAATATTTAATATTGAATTGGTTTAATATAATAATTGTTAGGAATTAATTAATAAAAGAAAATTTAAAAAATATTTTATTTTATAAAAAAAATATTTTTTTTTTTTAGTATAATATTTAATGTAGTGAAGTTTTTATGGTGTTTTAATTAAATGACTTGAGATAAAATCTATATCTTGAGATCCCATGATCTTGTACTAGCTGGAGAAAATCTTTCATACACGTTACAAGACAATGAAAGAAGGAAGATTGACTCCGAAACTACTAACAAAATTGTTAGAAATATATGTAATAGATTAGAGTAGCCATATCCTCCTATAAAGTCACGATCTACAAATAAACAAAGGAAATGATAAATCATTAAAGAAAATTAGCGCATATTTGGTAACGTTTTTTTATTTATAATTTATGATTAAATAATTAATTTTGTAATTTTTTATTCTTTTATAAATATAATCATAAATGTGTTTTAACAATAATTTCTATTTAGTGATTCATGAAGAAAAAAAAATTATCTCAATAGTTTTTTTTTTTTTTTTTAATTTAAAAATAAAGAAATTTTTTTATTATTTTTATAAATTTTAAGTTTTTAATCATATTTTTTCAATACTTAATCATACGAATATTAGAAGATTTGATTTACTCTCAAGAAAATATGTTTGGTCAAATTAAAAAAAAATCATAAATTAAATTAAAAAATCTTCTTTTTAAAAATTTATAAATAATCCCTTATTTTAGTAGTGATCGTAAAAATCAAAATCAAAAATTATTACTAAACATATTTTATTGAAAAAATACTTTAAAAAAATCAGAAATCAAAATCGTTATCAAACAAGCCTTTAATTTTTCACACAAGATTTTAAATTTTAAAACGGTAATAAGATAAGTTAGGGAGATTCAAATAATGGACAGATATAGACAATTGGTACGAAATCAAGAGAGAAAATTGTAATGTTATCAAATTGTGCAGAAGAAAACAACATATAAACACTATGATATATATATATATATATATATATATATATATATATATATATATATATATATATATATATATATATATATATATATATATTATATATTTTTTTTTTTTTTTTTTTTTTTTGCTAAACTTATTTTTCCTTATTTCTACCAAAACAAGCATACTTTTAGACTGTGAATTTATAAAATTTTAATCATTTTCTATATTATAATTTTTTTTCATTCTATAGGAACTTCAATTACATAAAACACAACAAAGATCCCACCATTTCATTAGTGAAAATTAGGTATTTCTAAAACACTAGTATAATAATTAATTGTTATAATTATTCCACTGATTGTGATTCCATGCATATTGTACATCTTAAGAACCTAAAATAAGTCACTATATGAAAAGAAATGGGTATTAAGCATGCCAAACAAATTCTCTTGTATCAATTTATATGTTCTGTTTTGTGTACTATTAATTAAACAGAATTATGTCAATGTATTTAAAAATTATAACAACTTTTTCATTTATCATAATATTTTTTTTTGCAAGAGCTACTATAATTTCTTAGATTAAGTCATTTCGGTCATTTTAGTCCCATAGTTTAAAAATAGTGTTTTTTTTTTAATCCCCTTGATTTTAATAAAAGAGTCAATAAAAGTTAAAATTAATTTTTAAGCATTTTTTTTAAAATAAACTGTTATGAATTGTCGATGTGAAAATGAAAGTAAATAACCAATTTGGATTGCACTCACAAATAAATAATTATGAGTTCTAACAAAATAAGAAATAATAAGAAAATATATGAGACATAAAGATTTAAGTATATCAACATTTCAATGTAAAAAGTTTACTTCACTGGCAACAACATAGCGAGAAAAATTTACTAATAATCAAATGGAGAGTACAAACACTAATATTTAAAAGAAAATCACTTACAAACCAAAATTTTAAACACACCCAAATATATCTCACAAATAATTGGTAGCACAAATCAAATATATAAAATAAACATCAGACAAAAACTACCAAAATAAATAGAGAGCAAATATCGTAGAGATAGAATGGCGAACTCAACGAGTATCCAAAGAGTAGCTTCAATAATTCTTTATATATATATATATATATAAAAGCTATCTAATTTAATTATGAATTTTATTAATTATAAAATTTTAAAATAAAAATATATTATATATTATAATAATAATGTTATTAAAAATATAATTTTAATTATATTAGGACATTTTAAAGTAACAAAATAACATAAACTTATCACACGGCTTGCGGGACTAGAATTGTCATTTAATGATTATTTTTGCTATTCAACAACAAACCCATTTTCTCTCTCTGTCTTTTTTTTTTTTTTATTTTAATCTCCATTTTACCCTCACCTAAATAATAAGATTTTAATAACATGTGTCAAATAATATATATATAGATTTTACTGATTTTTGACTTTTTTGTCCTTATATGAACCATTTTGCAATAACAATAGGAAAAAAAAAAAAAATCTATTCTAAAGGACTAATAATCACTTGAGCCATAACCTAACATAACTTTGGCTTCCTAAATTTTTATTAACTCTTTTCTTAAATCACTGACATAACATTATTTAATTAGTGGTGTATACAATGAAACAATAAAATTTTTCTGTTAAACGTGAGCATATGTAAGAAAAAATTTCAAAAGTATTTAATTTTAAAATTTTAAAAATTAAATTAAAATCTAAAAATTGAAATTGTTATCAAAGGAGTCTAAAATTAATTATCATCCACACCAAATTCAAAATTTTAGGTTTGAAGATAAAAACAGAAAACTTAATACGCTACAAAAACGAGTCTTTTCTTAATTGAATCCCACATCAAAAACATAGAAGTTTGCACTTTTCTTAGATAGCTAAGTCGGCAAAGACATGTCTAAATAAATATTCAGAAGCTGTAGTTGGGCAAGATTTCCCATTTTCTTATGGTATTGTACTAGATGGAGTTTATAGAATAAGATGATATGCATCGAGCGGGCTGTGTGCTCTGAGTTTTTCTTTCAAAAATGTGTGTATTTGCGATTTTTTTTTTAAATTCAAGAATCAAACAAGAATTTAGTGCTAAAAGAACTTTTAGACTTGTGGAAAGGTGAGATTATGAGTAAATAAATACGTGTTTTAATATTAAGGTGATGTTTGGTTCACTAAATGTAAAAGTAGTGATAATTGTAATGGAATTGAATATAAAAGAAACAATATTACTATTCTAATGTTTGTTTAAGCAGTGTATCAAAATAAATAATAATATTAAAATGAAGATTATAAAATTATAAATGAAGTAAAATAAAAATAATTTAAAATAAATTGAATAAAATAATATTTTTTAATTAAAAAATTTAAAAAAATATGTAGCAAACAGAAACGTAAAGCCTTTTCTTATTAAGAGAAGATGTAATGCTGATTACGCTTTTTTTATAAAGTGTTTACAATTCTAGATAAATTTTGGTACAACCAAACATCACAACTAAAAAAAACTCTTTACATTTCATGTTTTATTTCATCTAATCAAACATTAATAAAATTGAAACAAGGCACGTGGTTGTCTTGATTTGCCATGTAGTTAAAAGCATCCAAACTGTGCAAAACACGTTCCATTTTTAAAAACTTAAATGAATTAAAGAAATATAATTACTCTAACTGCAAACCTGCATGTACCCCTTATGATCCTAGTGTAAAGTTATTCAAGAACACTGGAGACGGTATTAGACAAACTGAGTATGCGAGCATCATTGGTAGCTTACGTTACGCTACTAATTGCACTAGGCCCGACATAGCTTATGTTGTGGGACTACTATGTAAGTTTACCAGTAGAAGTATAGAGCATTGGAATGCAATTTAAAGGATCATGAGGTACCTTAAGAGAACAATGAACCTTGGATTACACTATAAGAAGTTTCTCGCTATTTTAGAAGGATACATCGATGTTGATTGGAACACTCTTTCAGAAGACTCCAAAGCAACTAGCGGCTATATATTTAGCATTGTTGGTGGAGCTGTTTCTTGAAAGTCTAAAAAATAGACAATTTTGGCTCAATCTACGATGAAGTCTGAAATGATAGCACTAGCTACTGCTAGTGAAGAAGCAGGCTGGTTAAGAAGTCTATTAGCTGAGACTCCTTTATGGGAAAGACCGATACCAGCTGTCCTGATCCACTGCGATAGTACCGCGGCTATTGCAAAGATTCAGAACCATTATTATAACGACAAGAGACGACAGATACGTCGTAAGCAAAATATTGTTAGAGAATTTCTCTCTACAGGAGCTGTAAGAGTGGATCATGTACGTACTGATGACAATTTGGCTGATCCTTTGACGAAAGGATTAGCAAGAGAGAAGGTTTTCAAAACCTCGAAAGGAATGGGACTAATGCCCTTAGAATGAAGAGTCACTCGTGATGGTAACCCGACTTATAGACTGGAGATCCCAAGAAATAAGTTTAATGGGTAATAACAAGTCATGAAGTGATATGAGATGAATCATACTATCATAGGTCCCATCCTATACTGTTAGAAGCATGAAGTCCTGAAGCGACAGAAGGATGAGTTAATTGTTAACTCTTAATGAGTTCTATACTCTATGTGGAGTGGAGTACATAGCTACAGGAGTACTCTTGATAAACTCACCTATGTGAATGTGGAAGTGTGGCCGCTTCCTATGAAATTTTGGGCAAAATTTACTAGAGCATTCACTATACTGGGATATACGTGCATGGCCGTAAAGCACGGGCTTTTCGAACTACACCTTGGAAAGGTTGTGTGTGTAATGTTGTTAGAGATAGAGTTCAAAACTACGAGTTACTCTAGTATATTCTAAAGCATCAACACTATGCAAAGGTTTAAGTCGAAAGACACCTTCTGCACAATCTTATATCTTTGATTGATCGGTTGCTTGATGAAAAACTATTTTTATATAAAATTCAAGTGGGGGATTGTTGGAATTATTAAATATGAATTTGAATAAAAAAAAAAAAAGAGAAAAGAAAAAAAGTGCAAAAATTAAAAAACTTTAAGTCCCACATTGCTTTTTTACTTCTCCTTAGAAGCATATATATAGAAAAGAATATGCTAGTGGGATTGGGCCCCAAGGGGCACCCAATTTTGTGGAATGGGGGAAGACCTAGGCAATTGTGGGTCCACAACACACGCGCGCGCCGCAGCCGTCCGTCCGTCCGACAGGCCGGTCGCGTTGTACCGAGCCGAGCCTAGCCTAGTGCGTGTGTGAGGTGAGGTGACATTTTATTTTTTGATAAAAATTTATTTATTAAAATTAATTTTTTCAATAATTCTGTTACCCAAAAGTGACCATTACTTTTTTAACATTCCGTTCCGTTGAGACCGAGTCTCACGGAATCCGTTACCCCATGTCGTGACTGTTTCGGACCGAGTCTTACGGAACAACCGTTTTTGAACATTGCACGTTCTCTACGACCATTTTGGGTCCGTTATTTGTGACTTCCCTCAGCTATAAATAGAGCTCTCAGCTCTCAGTTTCAAATAACTCCAAACCTTCAGCTCTCTCTCATTCCCTCTCTCTCTCTCGCTCTAACAACTGAGCAACACAAAAATTCAGAAAAGAAAGCCAGAAAACCAGAAACATTTCCAGTATATAAATTAATATAATTTCTAGTTTCCGAGCAACAAATTATTATACAGGGTGTAGCATTTCGGAGTTCATCAATGCAATGTAACTCCGAGACAGAATCTTGTTGGGCTGTTTTATCCTGGGAACGACGAGGCTGTGTTTGCTTGCACAATTTTGGGCAGAGCAGCGGAACGTCTTAAAGAGAATGACCTAATCTGTGATTCAATCCATGCAGTTATTTCAGTAATTTGATAACTTCGTTCCTATCTACTTTTAAGTAATTGTTTCAACAATTTAATCTAACCAAACATTAATAAAATTGAAACAAGGCATGTGTTTGTCTTGATTTGCCATGTAGTTAAAAGCATCCAAACTGTGCAAAACACGTTCCATTTTTAAAAACTTAAATGAATTAAGTAAAAAGAACTCAATAATGTGGTATAAATTAATCTAGATAGGCACTCTAATTAAAAATTAAAATTGGCACTAACATGCTGTGCTTAGACTACGTAAGGACTGATGTTTAATTACAAGTCAAACAGAATATTCCAAACGCTGGCTTCTTGCTATTCTAATTAGTTTTGTGTCATTTAATTATATACCTACTTTTAGTGCGTAGTGTCATAATTTATTTAATTTAAGTCTATTTTAATCGTACAAAAGCCAATACACAGAGATACAACACGCTTTCCAGAACACCGTTAATGAACATATGGACTAAACATACATGCAAATCTCATAGTGTTTACTCCAAGGAAACCCTAAAAAACGCCAGACTCATACCAGAAACAAAAATGAAGTAATACTGCTAATTAGCAAGGCTGCAATCAATAACGGCATGCACAACTATGAGTAAGTATTAGTAAATATAATTTTAATTTCGTTGGAAAAATAAAAAGAAAAAATTATGATTGGCACATAGAAAATTAACTTAAATTGTTAATAAATTCTATACACATATTATTAGACACAAATATTTATCGAAAAATGAATATTTTAAGTAACTTAAAATATCACATGAGAATATAATTTTGACTATTATATAATACATAATTCTTAAGATAATGAACTAATTAAAAAGAAAATAACACAACACAGACTGATAAATTGTTTGAAGTTTTACTGTAAAAGCTAATATCTAATCAGTTTAAAAAATATAAACTTTATAATACTAATTGGAATTAAAGATGAGTACTCATATATATTTTTTGGTTTAAAGAGATTGGTAAATATAAATGTTTAAAGCATTAATACCAAAGAATATAGCATAATAATGTAGCAAAATGAATAAAATACAACTATTTATTCTTTGCTAGTTTAATTTTTAAAGAAAAATCACTAATATATTATAAAAGGTAAAAACTAAAAGAGAGAAAAATTTATTTTAATTTTAACATAATATTGTATCTTCTTTTATTTTTTTTATTTAAAATTAATTTTTAATTTATTTTATTTTGGATAAATAGTTTGGCTCTATTTTTTTCTAGTTATTTGAGATGTTTTGAAATTGACACAAATTTATTTTGATTCGTGTTCGATTTGAATTCTTTATTTTCAATTTAGTCAATTGAGCTACAACATAAATTATCACCTCTAAGTATATATAAGTTAGTCAAATTACGAAAATGACGCTCGGCAAAACACAAAATCATGCAAAACAAATGACCCCCCAGATAAACCCAAGGCTGACGCAAACAGTAATGGGCCTCAAACATTTTTTAAAAATTTGGCCCACATGGGGCTAAGAGGAACTGAGTTAGTCATGTATAGTTACCATTTTACCCCTCAGTGACAAAATTATCCCTGCATCGTCCAATACCTCACTCTCACTTTCACTTAAGTGGTATAAATTTAACATCTAAGTATTTGGAAAACTCGGATAGGTTTGATAACGATTTTAATTTCTAATTTTAAATTTTTTTAAGTGATTTTTTAATTATGTTTAAAACAATTTTTTATTTTGATTTTTATATTTTTAAAAAATTACTACTAAAATTTTATGTCATTCATAAATCTTTAAAGATACTAAGTAGAAATTATTATCAAATATATTGATGATTATTTTTATATAAAAAATTTATAAATTATAAATTAAAATCATTATCAAATAAGCAAGAATCTTGGGAAGTTTTTATCAAATAGATGAAAAGGAAAACATAAAAAAGTTTGGATAACTCACATAAGACATTAATCATTAGAGAGTTTTCTTTTTTAACATATGATCTGGAATTAGACTATTGATGTTTTTGTAGCTTTGCTAGCTCACTATTATTTTAAACAGGTCCCAGCGGTATTAATTCCCTGAAATGATACATATACAATGAAAACTAACTTTTTGCCTAATATAACAAAACGACTGTGTTTTGGCAAGATACAAATGACATTTTTAACCCACAAATTCTTTAAAGTTCACAACAACAAACCCATCACCACCGTCATTGTTGCAACGAAGAATAAGAAACAGAGGATGTTGAAGGTGAGAGAGATGAACTAGTATAAAATTACAAGATGAATCAAAGGCAGTTGTCGCTCGTCTACCACTCTAGTTAGGTCAAATAGCTTTTCTAGAACAAAGAAAGGGAGCTGGTTCTCCAGTTTCAATAAATCACGTTGAAGTGTCGGCAACATCCATGGAGTTGTGAATATCGAATCATTAATCGGTTCCTAATTATACATGTGAAGATCATGATCACTAAATTAAACTAAATTAACACAAGAATAACAAGAAGAAGTATATATTAATTAATTATTACCTCTTTGGACAAATGAAAAAAAGGTATGTCATTGCTGTTTTAAACAACTTATGGAAGTCATGTGAATGTACAGATTACATACAAATTTATTTTGTATGTAAGTCATGTGAATGTACAGGTTACATACAAATTTATTTTGTATGTAACCTGTACATTCACATGAAATGCATTGTACTGTTTGTATGTTATTACTGTTTTGAATAGCTTATGAAAGTCATGTGAATGTACAGGTTACATACAAATTTATTTTGTATATAACCTGTACATTCACATGAAATGCATTGTACTGTTTGTATGTTATTGCTGTTTTGAATAGCTTATGGAAGTCATGTGAATGTACAGGTTATATACAAATTTATTTTGTATGTAACCTGTACATTCATATGAAATGCATTGTACTGTTTGTATGTTATTGCTGTTTTAAACAACTTATGGAAGTCATGTGAATGTACAGGTTACATACAAATTTATTTTGTATGTAACCTGTACATTCACATGAAATGCATTGTACTGTTTGTATGTTATTACTGTTTTAAACAGCTTATCGAAGTCATGTGAATGTACAGGTTACATACAAATTTATTTTGTATCTAACCTGTACATTCACATGAAATGCATTGTATTGTTTGTATGTTATTGCTTTATGGAAATCATGTGAATGTACAGGTTACATTCAAAATAAATGTGTATGTAACATGTACATTCACATGACTTCTGTATGTTATACATCAGTTCCAATTAAGAGTAATCAGTTATTAGTATCAAAGTCATAAATATAAATATAAAAATAATTAAATTAAAAATAATTATAAAAAATTGAATTATCATGAATTTTGTAAGCCTTAAAAAATGTTCAGAAAATATTGTAAGCTTTACATGCTTATAAATCAAAGGAATGAATAAAAGGACATTTTGGTAAAAATCATATTTATTATCTAAGTGAAATGGTGAGTTTCACTACCTAAATTTACTATTTAGATAAAATTAACATTTTTTTATCATATTTTTACTATATAGATAATTCACTCGTCCCAGCTTCATTTTACTCCTTAATGGATGCCTTTCACACTATTAACTAATCCAAATAACCAATTAATTAAACTATAACTTATAACTAATACAGTATATATCATGTCAAATGTTATGGATATCTTGTCAAATTTCTTAACATTATTCATTTAATTCTAAATTATTAACTCTAAAGATAATGATAATCATACGTACTTATTAACCTCGCATTAATATTATATTTAAACAATTTTTCTAAAATATATATTCAAGTTCTGCATTAGTAGAATTCAAATATTTTTTATACACATTTGTACTCACAAAAATTATAATATAAATTTTGAAATAAAAAGAATTTGTTATATGGTATGTTATATAATTAGTGCGAGTATAAATGTGTATACAAATTCGTGTAATTAAAAGAAAAAAAAAATTCTTTTTCTTATAGTGACAGCCCTATTAGCAACTAAAAATGATAAACTTTAGAACTAATGAATATATAAACATGTGTGCAAATCAAAGAAAAAGGATGACCCATGTCTTCGGAACTCTAGTTAAGACATGACACCCCATTATTCATCCTCCTTTCTTAATTTATTTGTTTAACATCTAATATAATCTTTCTCATTTTCTTTTTGTTTTAACTTGCATTAATAGAGTAAAATTAGTATGAGGGTTGCTAAATAAGGGTTTATTAACATTATCTCCTGTACTTAACTAAGATATACAATTGATTTTCCCCTCTCTTTTTTTTAATTTATTGAAAAGCTTCAAAAATAACTTTTGTTTTTCCTAATCGCTTTAAACAACGTAACTCTGTCTTTCTCTCCTAGTTATTTTGTCTAGAAAAATTTACAAAATCTTTTAAAATTATACCAATATTTTTAAATTAGTTTGTGTTATTCATATTTTACGATTCAAAAAATATTTTTATCCAAAATTTTCCCAATTTCAGGTCAAACACATATATTACACACCTTTATGGCCTAACCCATGTAACCATATAGAGTGAGTCCAAACTCCAAATTTGTTGGGCAATTTTTGGTGTATTAATGTGTATTATTAATATATATATATATATATATATATGAGCAAAAATAAGTAAAATTGAGAGCAAAATAGTTTAAAATTGAAAAAAATAATAATAAAGTACATTTATTAGCCACTTATTAATAAAAAATGCACTAATAAATCAAAAATTATACAGATGATTTGAAGGCAAGTAAGGTTTGATTACAACTTACAAGTGTGTAAATTTTCAACAAGGTATAGATTTTTATTTTTAAAAAAACAACAAAAATAACACTTATTAAAATTATATATTTTTATAATTAAAAAAATAATTATTATATTATATATTTTTATAATTATAAATTAAATTGTGATAATTTAAATATATTTTATCCAATTAAATATCAATTAATAATACCTTATTTTTATTATCAAGAATATTATTTTTGATAATTTCTAGAAAAAAAATTCTCCTACTATTCGCCACACTTCGTACAGCCTACATGGTAAATTTCCCCTGCCTTACGTCATGTGATTTCCGTATTTTATTTTGCAGAGAATCTTATTATTAGTAAGCTTATTAACAAGTAGAAAATAAAATATTTGTCGGCCACTAGTTTTTTCAGTTGTAGCCTTGTCAATTTTCTCATATTTTATATTTGCTTACAGTTAAACCTTCACCAACCTCATTTGATTCCATTCACATTATAACCTTATAAATAGATATTGCAATTAGAACCAAAACTGGCTATAACTCAATTAAAATTACCGTATATGAACATCATGGACACACCTGGAAATGATATTTTGAAACATATCAATGACTTTGAGTTGTATGACTTTAGTAGTGAATCCAACTTTGATTAGTTCATTGATCTAATTCGTGGTGAAAATGAAGACCCAGTTGCTAGTTTTGATTCTAATCCCATAACCAATTTATTTGATCAGAACCAGTTTGTTTCAAACCTTGAGGTTTTCTATGGTTTTGATGACACTAGCACAATGGTGGCAGAAGATCCAAATTCAAATTTGGTTGTGACAATGCCAAATTTTGATGATGCAGAAATGGTAGTTGGTGGTTTTGAAGATAATGATGATGGGGAAGATTCATCTGGAACCACCACTACAATAACGAAAAGACCTAAGGTGGATCGAGCTAGAACTTTGATTTCAGAAAGAAAGAGAAGAGGCAGAATGAAGGACAAGCTCTATGCATTGAGGTCCTTAGTTCCCAACATAACTAAGGTAAGGGCTTCTTTATAATCTTTAACATCTCAAAAAGGTAAGTCTTCTCTCTCTCGAATTTGATTCTATTAGTCTGAATTATTGGTCAAGGCTTTATAATTATAGAGGGTATAAAATTAGAATGTGAGCAATTATACATTACTTTCGAAAGTAAATTTCAATTAAACTATTGTTTGCCACGTCAATTGTAAATTACCATTAGCTTTAACCTGTACGTTTGATCCAAACTAACCAGTAACTGCTCTACTTTCTTTTCCTAGTAATTAATTCTATTTATTTTAAGTTGTTTTTGTATTTGGGTAATACAAATGAATCTATTTTTTAAAATTTTATGATCGACTGTGATCTCAATTGTTGCCAAACAACAACTAGAAATCCACATGTAGATTTCGAAAATAAGAGTTTCTGAAATCCACATGTCCAATTTTTATTGGTATATTGTACTTTGGTTGGACATCATACTTTGTGGCGACTCCGACAATTAAATTTTTTTTTAAAATTAAGTTGATGTGATGAACATAGCGAAATTTTACTTGAGTAAGGGTGACCATAAATCCCACTCCATATCCTAGCTAGATTTTTTCTTAGTCTTGAATACTACATTAACTAAATTTATGACCGATCTATAATTTATTAGAATATAGTACTATACGTATTAAGTGACGAATCAATTATTAATTAAATGTAAAGTTTGAGATGTGGGATGAAGAAGTAATTGTGTGACCCCTTACTATCAGAAGGCCAATTAAATTGAGTCATGTGAATTATGATATATATCAAATTGTGATAAAAAGAGTTATTCAATTTATCATGATTGAATTAGGGTCAAGAAAAAAAAACTCTATTATGTACTTCTACAAAAACCTGATATAATTAATTTTTAATATATATTCTATTGAAATCAAACTAGTGAGGTAAAGTGATATTATTTTTTATTTGGGAATATATGTAGATGGATAAGGCTTCTATAGTTGGAGATGCTATATTGTATGTGCAAAACCTGCAAATGCAAGCTAAGAAGCTAAAAGCTGAGATTGCAAGCCTTGAAGCTCCATTAGATAAGAAAGGAGATAGAAACCAAGAACCAACAAGAAATCCAAAGAAGAATAAAGCTGCAAATAAAACCAACCATTTTGTTTCCAAGATCATTATTCAGGTATTATTATTTATTTAGTTATTGTCATTTTACTCAAGTACTTGAATAATATAATATTTTTGATAATTTTGGTGTCTTAAAGTCTCCTATTTAACAAAATGTATTTATTAGTATTCTTATTTTAAAAGTGTTATTTTTTTTCTCTTATTTAATTAAAAATACTTAATTGGTTCAATTTTAAATAATAAATGCAATTTGACAATGACTGATTTATCTTTTTAAATATTTTATATCATATTTTCTATAGGTATCGTGTTTGTATCAAACACGATATGATAGCCTCCCCACCTAGCTTAGGGAGGCTATGAAAGGAGCGACGGTTCGTAAGTAAATTACATAGGGGGCTTTATTTGTGAAGGATAGTCTAAGACCTGACCTTGTAATTGAACATTGAACATTGATTTTCATAGTAGATAAATTATGGATTTGGTGACATAAAATAGAACTAATTTAAAGCCAAAGTTCATTTTTACCAAAGTCGCTCCACGACAACGTTTTACACGAGTAAGTTTACTTTTCTAACCTTTATTCATTTATTTAGTTTTTATATTCATTAATCCAGATGGCTTTAGAAAACCCTTACCTCCATAGTTCACTACAACTTCTTAGATCAACACAATCGTGGGTCACCGTGGCATCTCGCTCAAGCTCCAGGACGAAGAGCGCAAGCATTACTGCCAGAAAGACTGAGAAGAACGCTATCGATAAGGAAACCCATGAAATGCTTCAATCCACTTTGCCTCTTCCTCCTACAATCTCTCTCCCTTTCTTATTTATAATAAGACCTTGCTGATGAAGATGCAATTTATGGATGGGGAGACTGTCCAATTGAAATGTCTGAAAAAATATTAGACATTAAAAGGTTTATTTTCAAGGATTTAATTGTAGAAACAATTTGAGATCTTGCTGCTTATGGAATCAAGTTTAGTAAATTATCAATTTCATGTAGGAAGTTCATGTTCTAAATGCTAAACAACAATAAGTTAATATGTAAACCTATTTACATATTATAATATTTGTATGTAAATTCATTTACATACTATCATATTTGTATATAAACATATTTACATACTGTCATATTAATATGTAAACTCATTTACATACTGCAATATTAGTATGTAAATTCATTTACATACTATCATATTGATATGTAAACTCATTTACATACTACCATATTTGTATGTAAACTCATTTATATACTGACATATTAATATGTAAACTCATTTACATACTGTCATATTAGTATGTAACACAATTTATATAGTATGTAAATAATTTACATACTGACATCACATATCACATGGCTAAGGATATTTTTGTAATTTATCTAATTTTAATGTAATCAAAACTCACAGTTTTAGTTTTATTATTGCTAGTTTTAGAAAATACAATTTTTAAACAGAATACAAGGTATTTAGGCTAATTACTCGATAGTTAAGTGGTCCGATGGACTGGTAGTTTTCCTCTTAGGTCATTGTTATAGCCTAGGTTGTTTTCATCTAAAAATTTTGTATGTTATTCTTTAATTTCGCATTTTACTTTTACACACGATTGTATGTTTGGTCGTTGTGTTTAGATTACATAATCAAAATTCGATAAATTTGAAAATAACATATTCATCCCTTCTAGGTTAATTAGATCCGTAACTAAAAACCTACACCAATAATTTTTTTACTAGCAACAGATTCTAGAATAAAATTTAATATGTTGTTCTTCACTTTTCATTCTCAAAATCTTTTTCTCTTGTTGTTCTTTGTCGTTGCACCTATAATTTGCAATGAAATCCTTTTTTTCTTAGCACTCTCTTCCCCTTTGTTCATCATAAATTAGTTTCATATTATTTAAGAAGGTAAGAAAAAAAGTTAACGTACAATGAAATTTTGACATGGATATAGTTTATATAGATACAAATAATATTATAATAAATAAATAAAAAATGTAAGAACGGGACACTTTCAATGGGTTTCAAACATCTTTATTCTTAATTAGTCTTTGTACATAGGGTGATGCAATTCTTATATTTACAGATGGAAAACATTTAAATAATAAATAATATTTTGTAATGGAAACGAAAGCTAGGGACTTACAAGCTTCCCAGCTGCAAACTACTCTTGTAGGCTTCAACAATAGTCTTATCATACCTGCGGTGGGGTTACAAGGCGGCTATTGTCTGTTTTGGAAAGATAATGTAAACTTAACAGTGAATTTTGTGGGAAGCACTTTTGTAATTGCAAATCTAAATCCTGATTTTGGATCAAATGAAATAAAACATCTCATATTTGCTTATATCCCTCCTTACCCACGAGAAAAGAAACAAGTTTGGATGGATATCTCAAATAAGATCACCACTCTGAATCATTTCTGGTGTTTAATTGGAGATCTCAATGACATTACTAATGAGTCTGAAAAATGTGGTGGCTCACCCTTTTCCATTTACCCTATGAATGAACTAACCCAATTCATTGATGCACATGGTGCGGTGGACATGGGCAGTGTTGGCTGTAAATACACTTGGTGTAACAAACGACAGAAAGATTACAGGATTCTTCAAAAATTGGATCGAGCCATTTCTTCTGTTCAATGGATAGATGTGTTCCCAAAAGCAATGGTCACCAATCTCCCAACCTACACCTCAGATCACAATCCAATAATTATACATCTCAATGGCACACAGGAAAAATATCTAAAACGACCTTTCCGGTTTTATGAAATGTGGATTCATGACACTAGCTGTGAAACACTGATTAAGGAGACATGGGAGTCACACACAAACAGCCATACCAACATCACTGACATACTCAAATCTTTGGCTACAACCCTACTCAACTGGAACAAACAACATTTTGGATTTATCCCAGGAAAAAAAAAGAGACTGGAATCTCAACTCAGGGATATACAACAAGGTTTGCCTACTGAAAACACAAAGGAAATGGAAAAGATGGTTTGCTCTTTACTAGAAGAACAATATACTAGATGGGATTCAATGTGGAAACAGAAATCTAGAGAACTATGGATAAAAGAGGGAGACAGAAACACAAGATTCTTCTACACATCCACCTTATTGAGGAGGAAATCAAATTTTATCCATTGCTTAAAGTTCAATGATGGCAGAACAACATGGGATAGACAAGAAATTGGGAATACTTTCTTACACCACTTTAAAACCTCCTTCACTTCGGATAATCCCATCCTACATCCTGATCTCGGTCAGTTATTCTCCACAGTGGTAACCCTAGAAGAAAATTCACTTCTCACAGACGTACCAACTTATTCAGAAATCAGGAAAGCGTTGTGGGAAATGGGGGATTACAAATCCCCAGGACTAGATGGGTACCCAGCAGGATTTTACAAGAAATACTGGCACATCACAGGGGAGTCAATTGTTAAGGAAATACAACAATTCTTCATAACAGGAACTTTACAGGAAAATTGGAATCATACTTTCCTCACCCTAATTCCAAAAATTGCTGGTCCCTTGAGGTGAACGGACTTCAGACCCATCAGTCTCTGCAATGTCAATTATAAAATTATTGCTCGACTGTTTGTTAACCGATTACGTGCCATCCTCCAAAAGCATATATCTCCCTTCCAATTAGCTTTTCTTCCAAGGCGATGGATAGCAGAAAACACCATACTGGCTCAAGAGGTAGCTCATACAATCTCTAAGAAAACTACAGGCAAAGGTGGACTCATGGGGATTAAATTAGACATGAAAAAGGCATATGACAGAGTGGAATGGACTTTCCTTATGCACATAATGGAATTATGGGGCTTCTCAGCAAAATTTCGGCATTTAATCCTACAATGTATATCCACTTCTTCGTTCTCCATACTGATAAATGGTTCACCTTTTGGCAGTTTTAAACCTTCAAGATGACTTCGACAAAGGGATCCTTTGTCACCTTACCTCTTTCTCATTATATCAGAATGCCTCTCCAGAATGATCATGAAGGCTGAACATCAAGGCTTAATTCATGGGATAAAAATTGCAAGAAGAGCCCCTACCATTTCTCATTTAATGTACGCAGATGATGTGGTTATCTTCCTGCGAGGAAACCTTCTAAACACTAACAGCATTAAAACCATTTTACAGGATTATGGGAAATGGTCAGGACAGAAAGTGAATCTCTCCAAATCTGTTCTCTTCTTCTCCAAAAACATGTACACCACGCTTCAAACCACCATATGCAACATACTCCAGATTCAGAAAGCGAATGGTAACATTAAATATTTGGGCAATTCACTTCCCCTCAGCAGATCAAAAAAAGTAAATTTTCAAGGCATTATCCAGAAACTCAAAAGCAAATTTCAAAGTTGAAAATCCAAACTCCTCTCTGCAGCAGGTAAAGCCACACTCATCAGATCAGTATTGCAAAACATCCCTATTTATGCATTAAGTACCTTCAAACTTCCTTCAAGTATATGGGCAGAGGCTGACTCCATAATTCGAAAGTTCTGGTGGAACAAAGTCACAGCGGGCTCACACTATTATTCTCCTATTGCTTGGAACCAAATCTGTCAACCCAAAGAAGCAGGCAGTCTAGGATTCCGACAAATAAAAGATTTTAATCAAGCCATGCTCTCCAAACTGGCTTGGGACATTTTCAAGAATCCGAATAAACTTTGGGTTCGCATCGTCAGTGCCAAATACATCAGAGACCTAGATTTCTCAACCATTGTTCCACGTAACACAGACTCTTACATTTGGAAGGGTATACTGTGGGGGAAAGATTTAGTCATACAAGGAAGTTATTGGCAACTTGGACAGGGCAGTTCGGTCAACATCTGGACACAACCTTAGATTCCTGGCTTACCATACCAAAAACTCCCCACTACAGTTGGACACATCAATCAATCGCATATTGTCAATCCTATAGACCTTTGCCATTGGAACCCAAATCTGCAATGGGATTTAACCAAGATGGACCACCTTTTTCCATCACATATTGTCAACTTCATACAGGCACTTCCCCCACCTACACTAGGTACCCCGGATACCCTCACGTGGTTTGGAACAGGTAAGAGAAATTTTCAGTTAAAGACGCTTATCTCACACTGGTTAAAAGCAAAAGCGTGACTGATTGCTCGAGTTACTGGAAACTAATCTGGAAAGCCAACTTACATGAAAGACATAAAATCTTTCTGTGGAAGATACTAAAAAATGCACTCAGCACAAAGAAGAAGCTAATTCATTTCACCTCAATCACGGATGTCAACTGTGCCCTCTGTCATCAGGAAGTGGAAGATGTAGAGCACCTATTTATCCGATGTAAGATATTACAATCTTGGTGGAAACACTGAAATTGGAACTTACAATAGGAGTTTACTCATAAACTTGACATTTTTACCTATATCAAGTTCATTTTACAACCCCCTAAGCTCCTCCTTCCGACTGATTGTTCCGCTGAAATTTTCACACTGACTGTTGTCATAATGCTTGAACAATTATGGTTTACCAGAAACAAAGTAGTGTTCAATAAAGGTAACATCGAAGGCTCTAATTCAATCCAGTCAATAGTCCGTAGAGTGGCAGAATTCAAACAGCATTTACTAGCAATAAAACAGCCTGATCCTCACAACTCCAAAGAAGATATTTACATTCCCATACCCAATCAGTGGCAACCACCTCCACCAAATGCGGTAAAATACAACTTTGACGCTACTTGGAATAATGGGACAGCAACGATTGGCTTTGTCGTTTCTGATAATAGGGGGTACATTGTCGAATCCTTGACAGAACAGAGGTACACTAATTGTGTTGATGTTGCAGAAACTCTAGCACTCGAAGCGGCTATTACCCATGCCCTCACCATTAAACATAAGACAATTTACATCGAAGGGGATGCAAAATTTGTAATTCAGGCCTTGATGGAAGACAGCAAGGAAGAAATTTCAAACACAGCCGTATCAATCATCCAGTATCTACAACCTCAGCTTTCGCAGTTTTCCATGATATCTATACGCTGGATCCCAAGACATTTGAACTGCAGAGCTCACAACTTGGTCAAAACTCACCCAACTGGAGCTGTGATCACCACTTCTCTACCAGAGACTCATATTACTTCACACTTCAACAACATCGTCACTCACCACACATCTTAGGCAGTTGCCTATCACTTTTAGCAACAAAAAAAAAACGCTTATTGTGGATCTGAAGTCCCATTAATTATTTTCTTTGTGAAGAACCACACAGGCAAGATTACCAAGATTCAACATGCATTGTGTCATGATTTGACCACATGGCATCATCGTTTATTCCTTCATAGGAGGCTTACAAAGAATCAATAGCTCCTTTGTACGAAGACACCACAAATTTCTAGGACTGTCTTTAAAATTGGCCTTGTAAGATTGCCCTTAAGTAACAGATCAAAGTAATTACTTGTTTGTCATGCAATGTCTATCACTAAACGAAGCGAAGCTTGAGCAAATTCGATTAGAGTTTAAACTTTTAAGCATTATGGATTTTTTTTTTTTTCTCCTTAATCAAATCTACCAGGTATGTCAAATAATGAATTCAAGTTTGAGATACTTATAAAATCATTAAAAAATTATATCAAATTAAACACTACATCCTTAGGAGAAATATCATGAATAAAGTCACACAATGATGGTGAAAAATGAGCATCAAAAGTTAACTCGCTCAACCAACCAATCTCCAACATCAATAATGATTTATTAAATTAATACAAAGATTTATACTCAAAATAATAACTCACAAACATATTGTTATCCTTTAAAATTTAATCACTTATATAGCTCATAATTTTTTAAAATATTATTATAAACACGTTGTCAACAAAATAACCACATCACAACCGCAAACAATAACTAAAATTAACAACTCACCACCTACAAGCTTCTAAACAACCCAAAAGCTATTGGACAAAATCTATAACCACACAGACCTAGCGTAGAGCCACCTAAAACGTTCAAGCAGACCACACTCACCTCAGTTAGTACAACCCCCGCCAACGACAGCCGCCTGCGACCACTCCACCAACCAATAACAATGAGAGGAGACACTCAAACAAAATCGGTGACTCTACCTCTACAAACAACCCACGTAGAAGAGTCTTATTGAACAATAGAGGTGGAAGAGAACAGAAAAGAAAGAAAGGAAAGAGAAAATGATAAAACTTAAAAATAGAGGTGAGCGCAGTAGGATGAAGAGAAAAGGGACCTTAGAAACTATTCTAAACCAAAGCTAAGAACCAAAAACCAAACCAGGTGAAAAGAGATATTAGAAACAGTGAAGATATAGAAATAGGCGGAGTAAAAGAAGGGACTTAGGGGTGGGTAAAACCCTAGTAGAGAACTTTAGGGACTCTCAAAATGGAAATTCCCCTACTAGCCTAAGAGATTAAAACAAATCCAAATGGAAAATCGTTCTACGCATTGTGGATTAAATGCTAAGACTTGTATGCAAAAAGTAAAATGCTCATTATTGAAAAAAAAAAAAAAAAAATTGTAGTGATTAATAGTAATTGTGAGTGAAGAAAAAATAAGCTCAAGAAGAAGAGATAAAAATGTTATACACTAATTCTATTATTTTTATACATACATATTCCTTAAATATTTTATTAATGAAAGTAACCTTAGTTAAAATTTCTATTAAATCAATTACTTGAAAAATTTATTTGTTAATTATTTCTCAAGAGGCTTACCCTCACAACAACGTAGTTTTTTGTTTTCTGATTAAATACATACATATTCCTTCTTTTCTTTATCAATTTAAAGCCTCCATTAATAAACTGTAAACAATAATAGTAAACGTAAGAGCGAGCTTTCAACGGAAAAGATGAGTATTTTATTAGTGGAGTGGAGTGGAGTGGAATGGATAAAGAGTTGAGAGGTTTCAATTTTATATCAACTTACAGTATTTTTCTTTATTAAATAATTATTACGTATGAATTATGTAGTTATTAAAAATTGTTATAATTTAATGACTATTGGTATCGAATTAGATTGTTATATTCTTAATAGCCATAAAATAAGTTATATATTATATGCTTTGTTATCAAGTCTCCTTGAATCCATTTGTTGAAGGGAAGATGGAGCATGATGTCCTTTGTCGTCTACAGAAAATTGTTTATACGAGTGCATTGGGAATATCTAATGAAATTTGTACCCAATTTGATTATAAATTTTGTTTGGCCGGGGTGCTGTAAAAAGCGTTCTGCCTGGAGACTAAGAGCGTTTACCTTTAGAATTTCAATATTTTGGGGTTAAATTATATCATCATTTTTAAAATTTTAAATTATTTAATTTAGTCCCATGATGTGCCCAAGATGGACCATTAAAAGTAAACCATACTCTTCTTAAAAATGCATTGGTATAGTTAAGAGTATAGTTAAAATAAAGGTCGAACCCACATAAAATTAAAAACAATTATAATATTAAAATTATCAGTTAACTAACTAAATTAATTAAAATGATTTTTTTTAAAAAATTTTTTGCAGCAAATAAATTAACATAGAAAAATAAAAAAAAAAAATACAATTTTCAATATAAAAAGAAGAAACAAATGATTATGACACTAGCCTCATCACTAGATTATAATTCAATTTATTATGTTATGATGCAATTGATTTCTAAAACCTAAACTTGTTACATAACTTAGAACTCTTTCTAATTTGATGCCTTTAGATTTAGATTTCCTGTAGTTTCTTACTCTTTATTTAATCAACGATATAGTCATTTATTTAATATTAATTATTAAACAACTTAAAAATATGCTTTATGAATTTAATTCAACAATAGTATGAAATTTTAAAAAAATTAATATTAATGTCATTTTTTGCTAACATTAAAGGAAGGCGTTCTTCTTATTGTTGTAGTCCAGTAAATTGAGAATACGCTCATTAGAATCTCAAACACCAAGAAGAAGTGGTGGTCTTTGGCTCTTTTAAGTTTAAATCAGTTAATAATTGTAGATAGTGAAAGAGATTAGGGTATTTCACTTTGATTTAGGGTAAATAAGTAGTGATTGTGAATACCTGAGTTGTTTAATGAGATATCATATTGGAGTCATTATGTGAAGTGTAGGTGAGAATACATAGGAGGAGAAAATCTACTTGATACCTATCTCTTATTGTTTAGATAGACTTTGTAGCATCACAATTATTTCTTCTACATAATTAGGAAATATTTATTAATTTTTTATTTAATTATAAGCCTATTTAATAGTTATGTTCATCTGTTGACTCAGTACTTACTAAGTTGTCTTATAAGTCATTCTACTACTATAATTTATTATACCTTGCCACACTTCAGGTATTTATTTAAACCAAAAGGTAATAACAATAAAACCTAAGTTATTAATCTTAATTGTAATTAAAAATTAAGACTTGTTGCTCCAATAATAAAAATTAACAATTATGCACTAATTTCACAATTTAGCATTAAACAAATACATGTAATAAACTAGTTGCACCCCTTAATTCATAACATGCATAATTTTAATATTTAAACATTGAATTAATCTCATCATCAAATTAAAAATCAAAACTTTAACTAAATTATAACCGAACTTAAATTAAATCATAGGGCTTGGGGTTTGGAATTACCTATATATATTTAGCTAGCAATAAAATTCAGAATATTCATAAAAACAACTAAACAATCTATCTTAAATAAGAAGCAGGAGAGACAACAATCTGATTTTTGTTGAATAAATGGAGCCAAGTGAATGATACACCAATCTTCAACCTTTAACTTAAATATATCTTCAAGAATGCTGAAAGCTGCTATTTTCATCTCAATTTCCCCTCAATTTTTGTAATTTTTGGGTATTTAAATGGGAGTAATAGGTTTAAAATTGTCAGATTGAATCAAGGTTATTGGATGGTGTAACATGGAAATGGATTCGCGTGTCCAAATGGCAAATAAGGGAATTAGAATGTGAACAATGGACGCATATTTTGGGTCGGCAAAGGTGCGCTAAGGAGTTTCTCGCAAAGGACAAGCCACAAGTAGGAGGTGTCGAATGAAACGGCATGTTGAATGGAAGAAGCACTGAAGAAACGACGTTGTGCCATGGTGTCATATGTGCGTGGGGTCGCCGTTTCGTTTTATTCCTTTGTATTAGGCCGGCTACTGTACTAATCCATCGGCCTTTTTTTTTTTTCTTTTTTTTTTTTTTTTTTTTTTTTTTTTTTATACTGAATCCATCGGCCTTTCTAAGAAGATTCAATTGTCCAAATAAAAAGTATAAAAAATCCATTAAAATTTCTAAAAATCTAGAAAATATATTTTTTCATAAAATATAAAATGAACAATCAAAGCATATAAAAACAATAAAATAAGTATAAATGTAAAGAAATTGACAGATAAAAATATGTATAAAATGTTAGAAGAATCGTCCAACATTGAGTTAACCTTTTGAGATTAAAGTACTTATTATTCTTATAGACTTTCGCATAAAATACTTATATATATATATATATTCCAAAATTTTGAAACTTCTTACATAACCCTAAAATTTAAAATTGTATAATTTAATCCAAAATTTTGAATTATAAATACGTATCTTATAAATAAAAATAAGATTTATGTGTAACGTTTTTGAAGTTTTGTAATTAATCATACAATTTAAAAAATTAAGAATTTATGAATAAAATTTTTAAATTTTAAATATTAAATTATACATTTTAAAAATTTGAAGACTTATATATAAATTTAGTAAAAAAAAATTTGTATCACTCCTAGTTCAACTTTAATAATATATTATCTATTTTATATTAAAGACGATTGTCTTCATTTTCTCTAACTGATAGTTCTCCGATAAAAGAAAGATGGAGACATTCAAATTTGTTCAGCAATTATAATTTATTTATTTTAGTTAATTATTTAATGTGTTTTTAATTCTGCAGAGTTAATATTTAACAAGAAAAATTTACTGAGTTAATGAAAATTGTAATTTTCTAAAAAATGATAGAAGGAAAATTAAATTGATTGATTAAAAAACAATTCTAACAACATTTCTTTTAAGAGGCTCATTTATGATTAAAAAAAAATTTGTTTATTATTTTTAGAATCTGTGACGTATATCTGTAACTATGTGATAGTATATCAAAGTGTATATAACAATGTTACTACCACACCTCAGGAAGAAATTGAAGAATATAGGATAATGATCCACATTTCAAAAAGTGGACAATATCTAAATCCATTTTACACCTGAATCAATTCACATTGGTAAAAATATATCATTAATGAACTTTTCGAAAAACAAAGATATCATTACAGCTCACAAATTGAGTTTGTCACTGACGACAATAAAATACTTACTAGAAAAACAAAATAAACTTTTTGAAAAATTAATCTTAAAAGTTTGAAAAATTGAACATTAACACTTGATTCATCAATAAAGATTTGAAAACAATCAGATATTGGCAATGATGGTGGCAGCAATACATCCATAAAAATATGCATCAACAATGGGTAAAAAATTAGTGATAACATCACATACAAACACAAAGAAACATGGAACAGCAGCAAACAACATCCAACAATAACAAGAAAACAATAGATTCAAATGGATGCTATTGATGTAAACAGTAAAAGAAAAATTGCATCCAATTTCTAATTTTCAATCTTTAATTTGTAATTACTTTCTCTCCCTACTAAATCCATCAACTCAAGAATGTTAAGAATTCTATGAACAACCAGTCAATCACTGTGATACAAATCTGGAAAAATAACTTGAACACCATTCACATCAACTAACTCAACAAATCGAGTTATGTTCATATTAAACCCATCCAAAGTACTTCATAACACTGACCCATCTTCTAAATTTGCCAAATCAATCCACTCAAACTTGCAGGGAACAATATGATAGCAAACAAGTGTGGAGTACCCACTGAAATCATACACACTGATCTTGGAGGATCTTTCTGCTTTGATGCCATTTAAGAATTAAGTGTAAGTGTATTTTATTAGTAAAAACTAAATTTTTAACAAAATTAATATAAATAATATCCTATTTAATAAATATAACACATCTTATATATTACATTAAATTAAAATACACATTATTATTATTATTATATAATCTAACAACTTTCTATCAAACAACCTCTCGAGATCACATCTGTTTCTCGTTAAATTTAACATAAAAATGTTTACAGGCTATATTAAATCAAAAATTTTAATAATTTTTTTATGTAAATTTAAAATCTAACTACATTCAATTAAAAATTTTAATTTTTTTAAATGTAAATGTATTTAATTACAATTTTACAATTTTTTTTAAAAATACATAAAATTTTTGGTATTTTCTACTAAATACAAATTTATATTAAAAAGTTATTAATTTTAAAATATTTTAAAAACTAACAAATCTTTATACATTTTGATTAATTTTTTAATTAAAACTCTACGTAATAAAATCTTTTACTAATTTTTCTCACCACTCTAAAATATTTTTAAAGATATACAAGAATATTTATTTTTTAGTTTTCATATTTTTTTCTTTATCAATATAAAATGTACTGAAATTTATAAAAATTTATAAAATAATATTCATTTTAATTTAAAAAATTCTATTAAAATTTCTTAAATTTTATAAAAATATTTCAAATTTATAATTCTTTAAAAATTAATCACACCTCCAACAACTTATTTAAGAGAGATATATTTAATCAAGATTTTTAGTTATTTTTAAGAATTTAATTTTTTTTTTTAAATTTAGGTGTATTTATTTAAGATTTTTTAATAATCTATAAAAGTTTAACTATATTCAATTAAAACTTTTAAAATTTTTTAAAAGTTTATAAAAGTGTGTATTCAATTACTACTTTTTAAAACTTTATAGAATATTAGGGTATTCAAAATTTTAATAACTTTTAAAAACTTCACTTAATTAGACATTTGAGAATTTTTTTATGTATAAATAAAGTCTACTACAAGTGACATCTTCTCGTATGGAATTTTTTAGGATTTTAAACATTTTTATGTATAAATAAAATCTACCAAAAGTAACATATTCTCTTATAAGATTTAGGGAGGCCTTTTTTACTCTCTTTTTCAATCTTGTTATTTTCTCTAACCATGAATTTGAATATTGTTGTTTTCATCGATAGATGTTCCGGTGGCAAAAGAGAGACAACTCTCGATAGTAGGGGCGATATGAATTTGAGAAAATTAAGTTATAGAAATAAAGGTGGAAAGGTCGTCCGTTATTACAACTAATAATGATATCATAAAATCTGATATTATGCATGCAGTTTTTTTTTTTAAAAAAAAATTATTTATAGAAGTGTAAGAGCTTATTTAATAATAAATTTTTTAATATTTAATTAAATTTGAGTTTTATATGTTTTTTAATTATTAGTTCTATTAACATATATTTGATTCTTTTTCTAT
The DNA here is from genome assembly GCA_029378325.1 of Elaeagnus macrophylla. NCBI lineage: Eukaryota > Viridiplantae > Streptophyta > Magnoliopsida > Rosales > Elaeagnaceae > Elaeagnus > Elaeagnus macrophylla. The sequence continues at coordinate 18,201,412 of CM055642.1, forward strand.
TATTTTTAACTTTATTGCATACTCAATGTAAAATAAATGTGCAATTGGTATTTTTAAATATTTATTTTATGCATTATATTTTATATTTTATTTTAAAAAATTAATAATATGAATTTTTTTATTAAAGTGTAGAATTAAATGTGAGATTTCTTTGAATTTTATTGACAAATGTTAAGATTTTAGGAATGACAGTTATGTAAATATGTTTAAAAAGTATAAATTTAAAAAAAAAAATGAAATTAAAAGATGTAAAATAATTGATAATAAAAATATATAAAATTTATGATAAACTATGAAAGTTTATAAAGTTAAATAAAATAAAAGATAAATATATAAATGTGTATAAAATTTCATATAAAATGTTAAAAAGATTATATAAATCTTGGGATTAATACCCCTATTGCTATTTTTTTTTTTTTATAATAAAAATGTATATTTTATTATTTTCTTTTTAAATAGACATCTTAGTCATCTATTTTTCTCATAAAATGGACACTTTGTTCCAAATATTAATACCTCAGCTATCTTACTGTTAAATTACTAAGATAAGAAAGGCAAATTAAAATTTTCATCGTTTAGTAACTCTTTAACAATCTGGACAAAAATTCTCGCTCATTTTCTACGTATTTTGGGTATTGAAGAGTCATATTCTTTATTTCTATAGCTCATATGTCTTTTTATTTTCAAGCAAAATTTTGACTTTATTTGAGTAAGAACTCTCAAGATTTTTGAAGACATGGTTATGGAAGAGGATGACTAAAGATATAAAAACGATGAGTACGTGAGAACAATTGCAAAAGCCCCAATACATGGTAAGAACGAACTTGGTACCCAATCATTATTGAATTTTTTTTTTCTCTTAATATACAACTTTTTTTTTCCAACAGTTTATTTCATATAAACGGCTTGATTTCATTATTATTTTTTTTTTTTTTATAGCTGCCACCCACCGAATTGTTAATTTCGTGCTTAAAAATTTAGAACTTTGTTCCTTATTGTTTTCTTTTCTGTTTGATTTTGCGGTTTTTTTTTCTTTTTATTGATTTGTTTGCCTTTGTTTTAATATTTCAAAAAATGGAAATTTTTTTGATCGAAAGCCAGTAAGAATTCAATGTAAATGAATCTATTTGGTTATAAAGAAACATATTTCATTTTTATTTGATTTGCTTACCAGATCATGATATGAACTTTGAAAGGACCTATTTATATTTATAACTTTAAATTGTTGGATTTTATGTCCATAAATTAGAGGAGAATGAAAATAAATTAACATACAAAAATTAAGAAAGCAAAACCATGTTGATTTCAAGAAAACAACATTTTTGTGCATGCGCTAATTTATTTAAAGATAAAAAAAATGTGAGCATAATTTTATTACTTATTAAGTTATTAGCAATAATTCAAATTATTTGTCAATTTTATTCATTCTCGGAACAAGATCTATGAATATAATTAAAAGAATTACTTGATATAATATTTGATCTCTTAGAATAAGATTTTTTTTATTTTATGGGTGAAGAATTAAATTAGTCATCTAATTTAAGTTATTGGAGCTATTTAGTACTATTGTTTACAAAAGATGTTTTTAGGTCCTCTGTTTATAAAAAAAAAAAAAGGGGGTCATTGAAGGATAATTTATCAATAAAAAAATATGTTTAAATTTTGTATCTTTTATCAATATAAGGAACAATTATGATGATTCTAACTTGTGTTGGTTTTTTATTGAAATAATTTTGTAAACATATTTTTGTTATATTCAAATGAAGAAATCTAAATTAGTTTTATTATTTGGTCACATTCAATATCACGTCAAATATCAACAATAATATTCATTGATAAAATATTTAAAATTTGTATTATATTTGAATTGAGCAAAAGTTTATATAGCCTATTATTTCAAAAATAATTACAAAATTTTTCACATAACTAAAATTCAAGAACAACAAATTTAAGATTAATAACAAACATAACTGTATTTTTAGTAAAAAAATTTAACATAATGCTTAAAAATTAATAAAAATCGCGAGCAATAGATGAAAAGTAAATATTTACTTAATGTGAGGATAGTAGGTTTACAACATGTTTGTTGCACCTTATTAAATATTCTGATTGTATAATTCATATACAATCATGAGTTTAACTGTGAAATTAGATTATATTATACAATATAAAAATAGTACGATTATATAAAAAAATTGTACAACCAAGGAGTATAGCTCTAAACAGTACTGGACATCAACTTAGTTTGTCTTAATTATTAAGTATAAAATTATATGTCTTAATTTTTTCTTTTATCTCAAATTAAAATAATATTTTTTTTATTTTTAAAAATGTAATAAAAATATAAAAATAAATCAAATATTAATTTAAATAAATTTTATAATAAAAAATTATTTTAAATATAAAATATTTTAGAAAAATATGTATAATTAATTTAATCCGACTGTATTGTATAATTTTTCATCAAACATTGTACAGACTAATTATAGTATAATTCAATACAGTTTAGTCCAATACGACTATACTTAACATATTCAATACGATGTACCAAACATGTCGTTAGAGTGTGAAATTTTGGTTTTAGATTAGGGAGTTGAATGGATAGATGAAAAGATAAGGTGGGTTAATCTGTAAATTTTTTTTCTTTTTTAAAAAAATATTTTTATTGTAATGTCCTTTTTTTCCTCAATTGCTCTGTGAAGAAGTTATTGCCTATAGTAGAACATAAATATTGTGCATGACATATCCTTCAGAATTTCAAAAAATATATTAAGATTGTTGACTTGTCTCACTTTTTTTAGTAATGTGCTTGGTCAACAACCGAGGGAGAATTTGAAGAAAATATGAAGCTATTTAAGGAAAAAAGATGTATAAAATTGGTTGTCTAAAAAGGAAGTAAAACATTGGAGTACAAATCTTTCTATAGGTAAATGATTTTAGTTATTTGAAATTATATTTTAAGGAAGTATCTTATGTGTATATCTCTAGTTCTATGTAAATGTGAATCAGTTATAGATAACCAAATGAACAATTTTTGTGAAAGCTTCAATGGCCAACTTCTAAAAATAAGAGGAGAGTCAATATTGCCTATGCTTGAGTCTATTAGAAAATATAGAAGGGATAGTTGGTCTAAAATAGACAGAAAGTTTGCAAATGGAGTAATGAAGTGAAAAAGAAGATATGAAATATCTGCATTGAGAATATAGATAAATCTATTAATTGTCAAGTTCACACTGTATTGGAGACTATAAGTTTGAGGTCACTTATGAGAAGAATACAATAGTTGGTGTTGACATTAATGCTAAGAATTGTACTCGTAGAAATTGGGATATTAGTGGTATCACTTGTGCGCATGAGGTGCATATTGATGCAAAAGGAGGGCCTTATGAAATATATACATTTATTGTTGAAGAGAGAAAGTTATGAACTATTATATAGGCCAATTTTAAACCCGATAAGAAGTTGACATTTTTGGGCTAGAGACCCTTCTATTAATATCAATCTAATTGTGCCAAGTTAAAAAAAGGCAAATCAAGGAATGCAAGGCTTCCATCAACTGCTTCAAACTATATAAAAAAAGGGGGAAATGTAGTTCTTGGTACTAATGACAACCTGAAAAACTTAGAAAAATATGCATCCCTAAATCTTGTAGAATGTGTGGAGAAATTGGTCATAATTTTCTTCATGTCTTAAGAAATAAGTTGTTGTTGCAAATTTATAGGTTATAATAGTTCATTTATTGAATTTCTTAAACTTTAATTTGAAATGCTTAAATATCATTTATAATATTTTTATATTTATGTTAGGTTCATGTGGATATTGAACATAAAAAAGATACATTTGTTGGAGTATCGCAGAACAATTTGTTAATGATAATGAACTTGTAAGTTTTAACCTTTTTATCTTCATGTGTAAAATTTGTGTTGTTCAAATAATCATAGTATGAATTTTATAATTAAATCATTATAACAAAATTTGTTTTACATTTATACCTACTCAAAGTTCACTCCATAATAGCATACCAATTCAAGTAAGTCAAAGCAAAACTATTTTAATGGAACAAAAACTAAAAAGTTGCTACATCCACCAACTGATAGACTCTTTGTAGATCATAGTATAAGTTAATTAATCTTATTTTATCAATTTTGTTAATGAATTTTGTTTTGTAAACATTATGAATATAATAGTTAGTTATATAAAATAAATAAATTTGTTATTTTGTGAACATGGGATGCTTTAATGGTACTAAGTATAGGATGATAATATTCTATAATGGTGTAAGATTTTTTTAATTTTTATTCAATTGATTTATAAAATAAAATATAAAGTGGGGAAAAAAAGGATTATATGTAGTCATGACTCTATATTTATTTAAAATTAGATATGATCATTTTACTTGATTTTTTATACATTGTGACAAAAATATCGTTAATTTTATTGATCAATTTTTGTGAATTTTGATTGGATGCTTGTCCAATTGGATGACTGTCCAATTAGTAGAATTTTAATCGATCAACGATCCCACTTATTGAAGCAGAATTGAACATATGTTCAACTAGATCACCTAGAATTGGACAACTGTCTAACTGGCCAAATTTTGATCGATTGATAACCCCACTTGTCATAGTCGAGTTGGATACATGTCCAATTAAACTGCCTAAAATTGAATAACTATTCAACTAGTCAATTTTGATTGGCCTGTGATCCTACTCACTGGAGCCGAGTTAAAAACACATGTCTAATTGACTTGATTTTGATCTACTAGTGAACATATTAGTCGGAGTTGAATTGGACACATATCCAACTAAATTGGACAATAATTTAATTGAACGAATTATCGGTAAATTTACTTACTAAAACTGAGTTGGACCCATGTCTATCTAAAAATCTATTATTTTTTTCTTTGTAAATTAGAAAGTTGAAGAATTGAGCTCCTCAATTAGATTAATATCGAATTGAGGGTTATACATATCAAATATAACAGATACTTTTACCAATTCAATTAAGTTTGCTCCGAATATATTTCCCTTCGTTAACCGTTCACAATCATGGCGGTGGAAGTTCGTTAGCGTGCAATCCAATGGTAGTACAAAGCAGCGAAATATTGATAGATTTACAGTCTAATCTCATGTAAAGTAAAATATGAAAATTTAAAAAATTATAGCAAGTAGGTTATTATAGAATATAAAAAGGTCTACCATAGTCTATTTATATAAAAAATAAAAAATAAAAAGAGTAAATTTTCTAGGAAGGAGCTAGACATTAATTCTTGAATATAAATAAGATGTGATAATTAAATAATTAAAATTAGGAATAAAAGTATATATGGAATACCAATTATTAAGAATGAAGGAGCTCGATAATGATTCTTAGTATGAATAAGGGAACTAGGAAAGTTTTATTGTGAGTAGGGCTGTCAAACGGGTGAGTCGTGTCGTGTTCGGGTCGACCTGTTTACGATCTAACCCATGTAAGATTGACCCTGACCCAACCCATTTATTAAATAAGTCAGAAAGTACAACCCTAATCCAACCTGGGTTGACCCATTTAACCCGTATAAATATATTAAATAATATATATTATATTTTATAATATAAAAAATCAGAGATATTATATCGAGTATCAACATATATTTATGTCACCTATTAACATTATAAATTCTAATTAGACTCCAAAAATTAAATCAATTTAAGCATTATTTTTTAACAAAAAATGTAAAAATATTAACTAATACAAAATAAAAATAATATCAATAATCATAAATATTGTGATACATCAAATCTAATATTTTAAAGTTTTAAATAATAACAAAAAAGTCTAACAAAAATATGTATAATAAATTCTTTGTAAATAAAAACTTATTTTAAGTCTAAAATAAATAATTAATAATAAAAACATACAAAATTAAACTAAATAATATATTATTATAAATTGATAAAAATAAGAAAATAAAATATGAAATGAATTTAAACATCATCTCAATAATATTTTAAAGTATAAACCTACAAAATAATTAAATAAGAAACAATTACGTACATACCTTAATAATTTTAGTTATTTACTTGTGTTACGCGGGTTACCCAATTAACCCATTCAACCCTATTTTTTTAAATGGGTTAAACGGGTCGACCTGTTTACAACCCAACACATATAAGCTCAACTCAAACTTGACTATTTCGTAGGTAGGTCGTGTCAAGTTCGTAGGTCGTGTCAAAAATTGCCGGCTCTAATTGTGAGGAGAGTTAACGAATGACTTTAAGAAGTGTGTAAGGTAAATTAAATATAAAATATATATATTTTAAAAAGGTATTTAACAGATAAATAATTGAGGTGTTAATATTTAGACTAAAATGTCTATTTAATGATATAAAAAAAGAGAGACTAAATATCCATTAAGAAAGAGAGGTACCAATGGGGTATTAATCCTAAATCTTGAATACACTTGTAACTATCTTGAAGTTTCGTGTTCTGTCATTTGATTGAAACAATTTTCAATATTATTCAATTTCATTTCAATCAGAAGCTATCAATCCAATTAGGGTTTTGATTTATCTGATTTGGAAACACATAAGAGAGAAGGAAATGGAAACTGAGGATGAATTCGACATGCATGATGCTAATGGCGACGAAGAAGATAATGACGAGGCCTTCTACAGCGGCGGAGACGACGATACTGGGGATGCGGACTGCGACGATGCTGATGCAACCGATTATGAGTTCATCGATAATGAACCTGATGATACAGATGATATCGTTTCTAATCGTCATCAGGTGGGTGTTTCAGTATTTTTTTTTTTTCTAGTTTTTATGTTTCTTTTCTTTACAACTGATGCGGTATTATTGTTTTTGCTTTCATTTTCTTTTAGGATTAAGTGGGATTGTAAAAACTGTAAACAATTGGGTGGGGTGATGTTTAATGTCAATTGACTCAATTCTGCTTTCTGAACAATTGTCATGCCGGTTCTATCTCAATTTTAATAGTTTTCAATTTTGATTACTTTTTATGAGGTTCATGAATCATTTCTTTTGATTTATTAAAATTTTACCCTTTGTTTTTGGCTGGTGAAGGTCGGTTTTTTATTTCTTTCAAAACAGTGCTAAAAAGCATAATTTTAACAAATAGTGTACTTGTTATTAGAGAAAGTACTAAATAATTTGCATGACCTGTTTATTTTGGATATTTAGTGAGAACATGTGTTTTGTTTAATGAATACGGTTTAAAAATGTGCAGTCTTGGTGCCACATGCCAAAAGCATTTGGCATGAGTTTGAATCTTGCTAGTGTTATTGGGCAGATTTCCTTTAGAAATCACTTTCCTCAAACTCAAACCCCTTAGATACTACACGCCATTATCAATTTAAAAGGAAGAAGATGATAGCTTTATATGGTTAGGTCAATTACTAAATGTTGAAAACCTGAAGATCAAACTCTTGTTAAAACTGCTCTATTTTGGCAATGACTCAGAATGACACTATACTCACATTACTCCTTAATCTTGTCTTGAAGAATATGATCCTGATGTGAGATGTCGGTAGATGTCAAAATGCCTTTAAGAATAGAAGAGGCTAAGCCTGACAAGCATTTGCTGCTATAATATCATCCTTTTTGAACTTTCCAAATCCTCTTCCCTGAGTGCAATGCACTTAGAATTACACCTCAAGTAAGCCAACAACTGTATTAGGTTTTGAGGCAACTCTATCTCTCTCTCTCTGTGTGTGTTGTAATGTACCATTGGCAAATGGACAGAATCAATGGATTGTCTTTAAGTGAGTTTGATTAAAATAAATCACTGTTTTATGTTGTATAGAAATTGGATTTTCACATCCCAGCGTTGTATTTTGCTAGTCTCAGCATCTAATGAAGTTTTTTTTCCCTTCGCTATTATTCAGCATCGATACTCTTGGAACATAAGAGCGTGATTAGCTTCTACTGGATTTTTATATATTAATTAACTAATACATTCTGCCAGTTTTTGATCTTTTTGTTTCCTTTTTTATTGGTTTTTTGAACTCCTGGATCTGAGGAAACCTATGTATGAGGTTTTTATTGTTAAAATGTTCTCATCTCAGGGCATGTTTTGTAAGTTGGACAAAAAACTAGTTAGGATAGTTTTAGCTAATCAAGTATTTGGTAAGATCTAAGACGAGATAATAAAAAATAAAAAAAAATCCTAGTACAACTACTATCAATTGTTTTTAAATTGGTTCATTATTTTTTTAATTTCTTTCTCCTTTTATCCTTTTCTCACTTTTTTCTCTCTTGGAAAAAAAAAATTTTGTTTACCCAATAAACAGAACTATTCACTTGTATTGCATTTTTCTGTTTTCATGACACAGTTAAACTATACCATTTTGAGTGATGAGGATATTCGCAAATGTCAAGAGGAGGACATTATGAGGATATCTACGGTGCTTTCCATTTCAAAATTTGCAGCTAGCATACTGCTTCGCTACTATAATTGGTAATTTTTGAAGCTTATATCATTTTTACTACCTTATTGAAGCTATTTATTTTGTTTTAAGTTTTTTCTGCTCATGCCTACAAAATAATACTGAATTAGACTTTGGTCCATGAATTTTTAATAGAAATAATTTAGCTGTCAAAGTTCAATAAATTTCTATCATGTTTCAAATGGTTATAATTTTAAGGGCCCTTTGGTTTTAAGAAAAGTGGTTTGAAAGGAAATAGTTTGGTTAAAAGTGGTTTAAAGAAAATGTTTGACATAAAATTGCTAAAAGTGATTAGAGTAACAATTTAGTAATTAATTTAGGACTTGAGCATGTATCCTATACTACTTTTCTCAAAAGTAAGAATTGCTTATTTTTCTTAAAAACACAAATAATGCTTTTCAAAATTTTAAAATTACTTTACCAAACTTGAAATTTCTTTAAGCCATTTGAAACTACCTTTAACCAAAAGGCCAAATAGGTCCTAATTGTGTTCTATTTGCCCTTCATGCTTATACAAAAAGTGGAAGGATATTTTTTTCATCCCACGTCTTATTGTTAAAGCTTCATTGAAAATAACATGAGCTACATTCTTCTTGCCATGGCTCGAATCCTGATTTTATCAAATATCCATATTATGTATTTTGCAAAACTTACACTCAATTATACAAAAGAAAAAGGTACAAAAATACTCATATTGAAAGTATAAGATCAAATACCAAATTGTATTAGTTGATCATATATAGCATCCACTATCTATCATTCTTGGGTAGTTTTATTGCGTGTTAAGTGTTGTCTTCTTATCAGTTGGGTTTGTAAGAGTGGGTTTCTCTTGTTCTAGAGAGTTCTTATCCACTTTGCTATGTGCCTAATTTTATGCTATTCTTTTTAGGAAATAGTTAAAATTTAACAAATACAAAAATTGTGTATTCTACCAACAAAAGGTTCAAGGGCAAGGACCAAAGTGCAGCTCAGGGTATAGTTTAAGGGAGCGATAGCGGAAGTATTGTTTGCTTTACATCCCTAGATTATTTATTTTTTATAACTTGGGGGATGTCCTAATTGTTTCAAACGACATTTCATTAAGTGTTGTGGAACTTTTTTATTACTGTTAAGCCCCAGGACTTGATGCGTTCTGATGTCTATCTAATATAAATAAGCCTTAATTCCTTTCTACTGTCAGGAGTGTCAGTAAAGTACATGATGAATGGTTTGCAGATGAAGAAAAGGTTCGTAAAGTTGTTGGTTTACTGGAGAAACCAGTTATTAAGCGTTCAAATGCTTCAGAAGTAAGTAATCTGGAAGATGGATGTTTCTTGAGTTATTTATAAATTTCCCTTGGAGGATGGTCATGCTGAATTTGTGTTAGTGTTCTAGTAGTCCATGCTATTTTTGGTGTTCATGCAATTCAATTATACTCATCCTTTTGACAGCTTACTTGTGGGATTTGTTTTGAAAGCTATCCTCATAGTCAGATGCATGCTGCAGCTTGTGGTCATCCTTTCTGTAGTTCATGCTGGGCAGGTTCGTTAAAATAATCTTTGTATATTATGATATGGATCACTAGAGGCTGAATCTGGTTCTTCTCTTACAAATAATTTTGTTATCTTGCTGTATTGCAATTTTTTTATGAACTAGGCGCACTTAAGTGCAAATAACTAGTAGTTGATTACTTGATTTCCATGCATGATTTTTCTTCTTTCTGTTAGTACTGGTGAAGTTCAGTTTACAATTCGGGGACTTATTCCTAGTCTGCAAGTAGGATGATTTTTTGTTTTTGATTATATTTTATCTGTGCTATTCTTGTTTAGATTAGGCCAATATAGGTAATTATTGTGGTTAAAAGAGCTCGGTGAGTTGGGTTTTGTTCCAGCATTGTTCCTATTTTCTGTTTTGGTTAAATGAAATTTTGTTTCTATAAACAAAATGAAACGAAAAGAAGCAGGACATCGTGGTTGGCTACAAATTGCTGAAGGAAACGCATTTCAATATTTTGATGTTTTAATTTGTGGGGGTAAGGTGTTTTTTTTTTTTTTCATGGGTATGTCGAATGGGGCTCGGAAAACTATCATCTATTACCTACAATCATAGATGAAAAGGCTGCTTGTGTTGTTCTTTTGAAAATGTCATAGGTTGTCCAGTATTTCATAAATTTACAGTGATAACTAGTAACTACTTTTATCGGTGGCTTCTACCTTTTCTCTTTTATATTTTATATTCAACAGCCTAATATTCTCTCCTTTCACAGCATTGCCTTTTGAAGTTGAATTCTACTTATGCATCATTTGATGCATTTATTTCGATTTCTCCTTCTAGGTTATATTAGCACAGCCATAAATGATGGTCCTGGATGTTTGATGTTGCGATGTCCTGATCCTTCGTGTGGTGCCGCTGTGGGTCAAGATATGATTGACATTTTAGCTTCTGATGAAGACAAGGATAAATATTCTCGTTACTTCATTAGGTCCTATGTTGAAGACAATAGGAAGGTAAGTTCAAATTTAGAACATTTGGTGTTTCGTCTGTTACTTGTAGGCTTTGCTTGATTTCCTTCTCACATTTTTGCTTGTGAAAAGAAAATATAACACTATTATGTCGTGAAGAATTGAAAATAAGAGGATAATATTTTGGCCATGGCTCAATTGGAATGAAGCAAAACATTATTTGTTTTAGTGTTCAGAATGTTGCTTGATCTGGCACTTGCTTGCACACCCACCCAACCAGCCATAACTCATGTATACATTGATCAATTTCCCCCCTAAACATGCTATTCATCCTCTCTCTAGTAGAGTGGTAAAGGTTTATGATAGACAATAACAAATAACAGTGAAGAAATCTGTTGTAATCAACAAGGAAAATGGTTATTTCATTAATTCAAAATGCAATAAGACAAAGGACCAAGTATTCGAGAGACTTGGAGACTCTCCCAATGAGCAAGGTCAATACAAAATTCTCAATGTCCAACTCCCTCCTACCCATGTTCCTTTATTCTATTTCTCCTTTCTCTCTCCATAACAGAATTCTCAAAACAGATTACTCTAACAAACTCACACTGAACAAATCCCATCATTACGCCCAAAATTACACATCAGCACATAAATGAGAAATACCCGATTTACCCTTCCGCCTAGCATAAGTAAAACGAACTAGAGGTCTATCATTACCCCCGCCCAAACCTTCACCTTGTCCTCAAGGTGAAAATCAAGAAATTGGGTTTGTATCATGTAAAAATCTTCCCAAGTGGCTTCAAACTCCGGTAGTGACTTCCATTGAATCAATACTTCAACATCACCAGATTGGCCTTGAGCCTTAGGGCGAATGCCCAATAACAAATCCGGTTCAACCACTAATTCAAGCTCCGAAGTCAATTGCGGTGGTAACAAAGGAGAAGAATTTGTGATCCCACGAGCTGGGCGCAATTGTGAAACATGAAAAACAGGGTGAATCTTGGCTAGAGGAGGCAGTTCAAGTCGGTAGGCAACCTTGCCCACACGTTGAAGGATCCTATAAGGACCATAGAAACGAGCAGCTAACTTGTCATACTTGCGTTGAGCAAGGGAACGTTGCCTATATGGCTGCAACTTCAAGAACACTAAATCACCAACAGCGAACTCTTCTTGACGCCTTTTACTGTCAGCTTGAAATTTCATCTTCTGTTGAGCCCGAAGCAAATGCATCCGTAAATCATCCAAGATTGCATCCCGATCCTCCAATAATTGGTCAACTTGGGAGACCAAGGCAGTGCCGCGCTCATAGCGGAGTAGATGAGGGGGATCACGACCATATAAGGCTCGAAAAGGAGTACACTGCGTGGAAGAATGAAAAGAAGTGTTGTACCAATACTCGGCCCATGTCAACCATTTAGCCCAAGTACGAGGCTTTTCAGAAACAAAACAACGCAAATAAGTCTCAAGACACCTATTGACCACCTCTGTCTGACCATCAGATTGAGGATGGTAAGCTGTACTGCGCTTAAGTGTGGCACCTTGTAACTTGAACAACTCACTCCAAAAATGGCTTAAGAAGACTCGATCGTGATCGGAAATGATGGAATGAGGAATGCCATGAAGCCTGACTACCTCCTTTAGGAAAATTCCAGCAATTGACACAGCAGTAAAAGGGTGCTTCAATCTTATGAAATGAGCATACTTGCTTAAACGATCCACCACTACCAATATGGTGTCCACCCCCTCCGAGTGAGGCAATCCCTCTATGAAATCAATAGTGACCTCATCCCAAACTTGAGCAGGTAAAGGAATGGGTTGAAGCAACCCAGCTGGAGATGTAGCTTGATACTTGTTGCGTTGACATATTGCGCAATCTTGCACAAATTTCATGACATCTCGACGCATGCCACTCCAATATAATTCTGCGGCGAGTCGCTGGTATGTCTTTGATTCTCCAGAATGCCCTCCCATTGGGGAGCCATGAAACTCTTCAATAATGGTGGAAAGCAACTTAGAGGATCGTGGAATTACTAAGCGACCTTTATAATACAAAACTCCATGCTCCACAGTAAACCCCACATGTTGTTGAGAGTTTGCAGTGATATCATCTCGCAACTTACGTAGAAAGTCGTCCTCTGCGAGTTCAACTCGTAGAATATCCCAGTGGTGCCAATGGGGAACTTGTAAGGTGGAACAATGCACTTGTACTGAAATACGAGAAAGAGCATCAGCCACCTTGTTACTGGAGCCACTTCGGTACTGAATGTCAAAGTCATACCCCATAAGCTTAGTAATCCATTTTTGGTACTCCACTCCCACAATCCGTTGTTCTAACAAGAACTTCAGACTTTGCTGATCCGTCCTGACTAGAAAACGCCTTCCAAGTAAATAAGGGCGCCATTTCGCTACTGCAAACACTATAGCCATCAATTCCTTCTCATATATGGATTTCAAACGAGCTTGAGGTCCAAGTGTATGGCTAAAGAAAGCTACCGGTCGCTGACCTTGGAGGAGAACTGCCCCTAAACCATACCCTGAGGCATCTGTCTCAACAATAAAATGTTGGAAAAAATCTGGCATTGCTAGCTAAGGTACTTCAGTCATAGCTATCTTCAATGCCTCAAAGGCCTTCTTAGCCTCAACATTCCACCCAAATTTATCTTTCTTTAATTGCTCAGTCAAAGGCAAGGCAATTCTGGCATACCCTGCAACAAATTTTCTATAATAACCTGTCAAGCCAAGGAAACCCCGTAACTCTCTCAAATTGGTGGGCAATGGCCAGGAAATCATGGCTTGAATTTTACTAGGATCAGCTGCGACTCCTTCCCCAGAAATAATATGGCCAAGGTAAGAAATTTGAGTCTTGCCAAACTCACATTTCTTTCTATTAGCATATAATTTGTTCTGGAGTAACATACTCAATACCTATGTCAAATGCTTTTGATGGGCCTCAGTGGCACTGTAAATAAGAATGTCATCAAAGAAAACCAAAACGAATTTTCTGAGAAAAGGACGAAACACCTCATTCATAAGAGATTGGAAGGTTGCTGGAGCATTAGTGAGACCAAAAGGCATCACCAGGAACTCGTAGTGGCCATCATGAGTTCAGAAAGCTGTCTTAGGTACATCGTTCTCCTTGACCCGAATCTGATGGTATCCGGATTTCAAATCCAGCTTGGAAAAAATCCTTGCGCCATGTAATTCATCAAGGAGCTCATCGATAACGGGAATTGGAAACTTATCCGGTACTGTTGCCTTGTTCAAAGCCCTATAATCCACACAAAATCGCCAAGATCCATCTTTTTTCTTTACTAGCAGCACAGGACTAGAAAAGGGGCTGTTACTGACTTGTATAATGCCAGCAGCAAGCATCTCTCTGATTAGTCGTTCAATCTCATCCTTTTGAATGTGGGGATAACGATACGGCCGTACACTGATCATAGGGTGACCTTCTTTGAGAACAATAGAGTGTTCACGGCCTCAAACAGGAGGCAATCTTGAAGGCATATTAAAAACAATATCATGCTCAGCTAATGTCTGAAGTAAAAAATTGGGTACCTGTTCGCTGTGTTCACTAGGACAATCCATTTGGTTGAGTTCGACCAAAATTCTAGAGCCCTTATGCCTAAGAGTTCTCATCATGGCTTTGAGCGACACCAATGTTCTCCCGAGTGATGGGTCTCCATGCAGAGTTATTGTTTCCCTCCCCATTCTGAATTTCATCACTTGAGTTTTCCAATTTGTTTGAGTTACACCCAAAGTTTCCAGCCATTGAATTCCAAGTATTACATTCGAGCTTCCCAACCCAAGAGGCAAAAAATCATCGACAATATCAATTCCTTGCAAATGAAGAGTCACACCTTGACAAATTCCTTCGCCCTGTACTGGTTTACCAGTGCCCATAGTCACACCATATACCTCTGTTTTCGACACTAGAAGTTGTAGTCATTTTACCAGTTCCATAGAATTGAAATTATGGGTGGCTCCTGGGTCAATTAACGTAACAACCTCTTGACTTCCAATAACCCCTTTTAATTTCATCGTCTTAGGAGAAGTCAGACCAACCACAGAATTTAAAGAAACCTCAGCCATATTGTTGATCGCAGCAGCTTCTGGTTCTGGGTCCAACTCGTCCAACCGGTCTCCATCCTCCATTTCTCCTTCTTCCCTGTCTTCAGTCAACAGTACATTCGTCTCCCTCTTCGTACAACGATGCCCAAGCCCCCATTTTTTCGTCACACCTGTAACAGATTCCACGTTCACGCTTATTCTGCAGTTCCGAGTCCGTGAGCCTCCGAAACTCCCCATACGGCTTACCCATGGCAGCGGCGCCTCCTACCGGTGGTCGGAATCCACCTGTCGTGGTCTGGGCTGGACGCGCACCCCATCCCTCGCGAGGATTCGAGCTTCCCCTGCGAAAATTCAAAGAACCTCCAACAGCTCGGTGTGAATCCGCGACCAGTAATTTCTCTTCTATGCTTTGGGCCAACTCCATAGCCCGGCCCAGATTGCTTGGGCCCATAATTCTCGCCTCAGCCCTGATTTCTGGTTGTAATCCGTTGATGTAATTTCCAAGAGCAAATTCTTCAGAAACATTTTCCAAAGGCACTGAAAATTCAATGAACCTGCGCTGGTACTCTCGAACACTCCCTTCTTGTTTTAGAGCTAGCCATTGTTCATGGAGGGAACCAGCTTGAGTGGAACGAAATTGTTTCAGTAATAATAGCTTCATCTCTTCCCATAAGACAATAGATCTTTTCTTGTTTTCCCATTGAAACCATAATAAGGCATCTCCCTCAAAACTGATTATAGCCACTTCCAGTTTTTCTTCATTTGTGAGTCGATGAAGTGTGAAATACCGCTCTGCCTTTAGGATCCACCCATCTGGGTTGGTTCCATCAAACACCGGCATCTCCAATTTTCGAAAGCGAAAATCCTGTCGTGTACCTCCTGAACCAAAATTAGCACCACTAGCTCCCTGTGAATTTTCTACCATCTACCATCGGACTGAGTACCATAGCTTCCTTTGCTTTTCCAGATGCCGATGAAGCAATACGAACTGATTCTTCTTGGAATTTGATGAGTATATCCATTCGTTTATTAATATTTTGTAATTCTTCTTTCAGACTTCCCACTTCTTGGTGTAGTTCTTCTTGGATAGCTCCTATAACCTCTTCTATAGAATCCATGGGTTGTGCAGCATTTTTGGCTGCCATCTTCCTAGGTTAGTGCTCTGATACCAAAATGATAGACAATAACAAATAACAGTGAAGAAATCTGTTGTAATCAGCAAGGAAAATGGTTATTTCATTAATTCAAAATGCAATAAGACAAAGGACCAAGTATTCGAGAGACTTGGAGACTCTTCCAATGAGCAAGGTCAATACAAAATTCTCAATGTCCAACTCCCTCCTACCCATTTTCCTTTATTCTATTTCTCCTTTCTCTCTCCATAACAGAATTCCCAAAACAGATTACTCTAACAAACTCACACTGAACAAATCCCATCATTACGCCCAAAATTACACATCAGCACATAAATGAGAAATACCCGATTTACCCTTCCGCCTAGCATAAGTAAAGCGAACTAGAGGTCTATCAGTTTAGCATTTCACCCGATTCAAATCCTCCCACCCCAAGTATTGTTTGATAAAAAAAATTATTTATTTATTGCTTAAACATGCTATTCAGAATTTTTAACATCCATCATTTTCTGTATGTTTTTTTTTTCTCCAACTGTGTCTAGTGAATGTGAGTAAGGGAAACATTTGACATTCTTCTTTCCTTTTCCCTTTAGACCAAATGGTGCCCTGCTCCTGGCTGTGAGTATGCAGTTGATTTCGTTGTGGGCAGTGGAAGTTATGATGTTAGTTGCAATTGCTCACATAGCTTTTGCTGGAATGTAAGTCAATGTGTTACAGTACATGTTTCCCCTTTAGTCCACTATATAAGAAGTGTTGGGAAAAACTCAAGATACTCAACCTATTAATTATATCTTTATCCTTTGTTTTTTCCTTAAAATACTTAAAACATGTAAGGTTAAACCTTGCAGTGTACAGAGGAAGCTCATCGCCCAGTTGATTGTGGCACTGTTGCCAAATGGATAATGAAGAATAGTGCTGAGTCCGAAAATATGAATTGGTATGAACAAAAGCACACATTTCCTGCCTCCACCCTTCTAAGCATAGAATGAAAAGAACTTTTCAAATTTGGAGGTTCTAACAATGGAATGTCCTCGCTGCTTCGTGAAATAACCTATTGGGAGTCACATGTACTGAGCTTGACCTTGCTATATGTGCATTTTTTGGCAACTGCTGGCCTGGCTTGCTTTAATGTGCGCGCTCACTGAAGATACTAAAGAAGTAAGATCAATAAAATGATGTGTGTGAGCGGCTGCTGAAGGCTATGTTTGGATTAAAGGGGCTCATAGACAAGGAGTACATTATTTTTTAATTTGATGAAAACTGAATTATGCTCATTATTGTGGCATTGCAATCAATGTCTGCATATCTTACTCCATAAGTTCTTAAACCACTGAATAGTGTGGTGGAGTTACCAAGCACAAGTCGCATATGAAAAAGAAAATATTATGTCTTCATCTGTTTCTTCTTGTTACTCGAGTTTCATAGACAGGACATGACTACTAATTCCCCCTCCCCCCTCTCAGGATAAGGATGTGACTACTTTTAATGCTTTGCCTTTTATGTTATGAACTTCAGCTGTTATCGGTGGTTACTTCAGGCTTCTGAGTGCTAGGTTAACACATGATCATTCAGTTTTTTTAGTTTTTTTTTTTTTTTTTCAATGGCTCTTTTAGTTGGTCTGATGTAAATGACTTGACGGCGTAAACATAATTTATGGATTTAGAAAACTTGTTATTGTTTCTATTTTCATGACAAAAGATGCTGAGTTGTGTTTCTGATGAATTTCAGGATACTGGCTAACTCCAAACCCTGTCCGAAATGTAAGCGGCCAATTGAGAAAAACCAGGGATGTATGCACATTACTTGCACACCACCTTGTAAATTTGAGTTTTGTTGGTGAGTTTAATTCTGAAAGTACAAAATTTCTATAATATTAATATCTATTGGTTCTCCAGCTCTTGCCTGCAATGGCCATTTTTATGCATTAAATTGAGGCAAGTTGTAGACATCATTGGTTTTGTTTTATAATGGGAAAATTATGATGTAACCTCTTGAGTAAATAGCCAATTAGAACCTCTCAATTTGAGAAATAGGAAGTCACATATGTGAAGTTATTGTTTTATTGCAAAATTCTCCCCTACATTTCTGATATCTCCCCTAAAATGTTATTTTATTTTAAAAAAAGTCACTTAAATGGAGATGATAGTTATGTTTTCAGACATGTAGGAATACTTTGTTCGCAAACCCAGAGAGAAATTGTAATTTACTTTTATTTAGTTTACAAAATTTTAATAGATTATGCACCTATTATAGGTGTTAGTGAATGAACTAGTCATTAGCTCAGCTAGCTATCTGTTTATTTTGGCATTTCTTTTACTTTGGACATTCCTTATTTGGTTATTAGTAATTGATGTTACCTTAAAAATGTATATTTTTTAATTAGCTTAACAGTATATCTCTTATCATTGTATGGAAGACTTTTGATTATTTTGGTATGGATAATATTATTTGGTTTTTCCTTATCAAACAATAAATAATAATAATCATATGTTATTTTTATTATTACCATCATTACATTTGATTGTTTTCTCTCCCCTGAAACTCATCCTCTTCTCCCTATATGTCCCCTTTCCTTCATAACCCTCTTTGGATCTGCATAGTGTTTCTGTTCTTATCTTTAGTTTATTCTAATGCAGTTGATTGATTTCTTGCAGGCTTTGTCGTGGTGCTTGGTCAGATCATGGTGAGAGGACAGGTGGTTTTTATGCATGCAACCGTTATGAAACTGCAAAGCAAGAGGGAGTGGTAGTTAATATGATTCTTATCCCTATTTTGATGTTTAAGGCATTTCCATTGGCTACTTGTATAATGTTTGGCATTAGATTTAAAAGATTATTAATTGTACAGTATGATGAATCGGAGAAACGAAGAGAAATGGCCAAGAACTCTTTAGAGAAGTATACTCACTATTATGAAAGATGGGCCACAAACCAATTGGTATGTACTGATGTTTCAAAATGTGTTAATGCGACTATGAATTTTATCATTTTATTTTAAGACTCAGAAGTCAGAAGGGTTGCTTCCTTTGTGATGATTTTATATTGTTATTTCTTGCTTTCTCATGTATTATGGTCAAGCTCATTGTCATTTCTATCACACCTTTATACATGAAACTCAAAAGAAAATGCTAGACCTCAGCATAATAAGATTTTGGCTGACAGGCATGTGTTTTTCACTTGCCCATTCATTTGAGGAAACCAATGTCTGTTAATGGTTAAAATCGTGCGATGACATCTGCAAAATGAGCATGTAGAAATCATCACAGTATGCCTTTTTAACTGACTAAACTTAGTCCAATGAGCCATTTAACTTTCTTAGCACTTGAATAGGAGGATGTTTTAAGGGCATGCCTATAAGAGACTGACAAATACCCATGTACGATAATTTTTAATATTTTAAATTGGCTTCTTAATTTTTTCGTCTTTCCTTGCAGTCAAGGCAAAAAGCTCTTGCAGACTTACAGCAAATGCAAACTGTTCATGTATGCACAATTTACCATTTCTTCATATTTTGTTTGTGAAGTATTTTGGCTGGTTTATAGGAGTATCAACTAGGTGCATTACTTTGAATTCGGTAGTACATTCAGACTCAAATGCCTATTTCTGTGAGAACTGAATGGGGTTCTGTGTAAGAGCATTTGAGTTTTACCATGTGTAATGATGCTGGAACTTTAATGTGTTGACACTGAGCGTGTCTTTATGACAACTTTTATTAAATTCCCCAGTGCACCACCGCATTCATCTTTATGAACTCTTCGTATATATATGCAGACACTATAGTTTTGTTTTTACTCTAATTGATTTCAGTTACCCCCTCATCAAAGTTTGATAGATATTCTCTACATTACTTGGATATTGGAGGCACACTCTCCAAGAGTTTTTAATGCAGCACAGGGAAAGAAGAGAATTAGGAAGAGATAAAAGGACTAGAAACTAGGTTTAGGGGTTAGGAAGAAGAGAGAGATAATTGGGGAGGAAACTATGTATTCATTCAATCATATCAAAGTTTTAAAATTACATTTGAGAGAGAGATACATATAAATAAATGTAGTAAACTGGCCTCCAATTAAACAACGTGAAGCCCTAATGAAAAATTTAAAAAACCATTAATCCTAATAGGAGACAAAAAAACATGCTGGATATAAAATCTTAAGAATTATCAAAATTACTACTTTTTGTTTGTGTGATATCAACCTTTGTTCCTCTTAAAAGAATAATGGATTTTTTTAGTCCAAAATAATTCTTTATTGTCTCAAGTGATGACATAATTAGACAATTAGTCATGCCTTTACTGAGGCAATTATTTCCTTTTTCTTTCAAAACTTATATTGTACCTCCATTGTTATTTAATCGTGCAGCTTGAAAAGCTGAGTGACAAACAATGCCAACCTGAGGCACAGCTGAAGTTCATAACAGAGGCCTGGCTTCAGGTACACGGCAAGTTCCTCTCCTGATTACTGAGAATTTATTTACGTTACTTACTATACCCTACTTTTCATATTCCCTTATTTTCAGATAGTAGAGTGTAGGAGAGTTCTAAAATGGACGTATGCCTATGGATATTATTTACCAGAGCATGAACCTGCTAAACGGCAGTTCTTTGAGTACCTACAAGGTATGTCATCTCCTCAAGCTTGAACAAGATATTACATCCTTGTTGCTTTGTTGCAATCACAGTTTCTTTGTGCAGGTGAGGCTGAGTCTGGGTTAGAACGGCTTCATCAATGTGCTGAAAAGGAGCTACAAGTTTACCTCAACGCAGAGGGCCCATCAAAAGATTTTAACGAGTTTCGCACAAAACTTGCTGGGCTTACCAGGTTATAATGTTAACGAATATACTAATTTTTTGCTTCAGTTTTGATCATTTAATCTGGACGAAATAGCTGTCTCAATTAAGAAATAATTGGAGTATTACGATTTACCAAATTTTTTATTTCCATTTATTAAAATAAGGGAAAGAACGTCTTATTTTCTGGTGTTAGTCTCATATTATGTCTATCACACCACGTCCAAAGAAATTAACAGCCAATCTTAAAGGCATTAAACGACTTTAAAGTCCACCCTGGGTCTTCATTTTTCTTTTCGTATAGTTCTAATGACTTTGTTGTTCTACTTTACAGTGTGACTCGAAACTACTTTGAGAATTTAGTTCAAGCTCTTGAGAATGGCTTAGTAGATGTAGATTCGCATGGTGCCAATAGCAACTCAAAGAGCACAGGAAGCTCAAGCAGTAAAGGAAGAGTTGGGAAAGGCAAGGCTACAATATCTAGATATAATAATTCTAGTAGAAATACTGATGATTCAGGCCACTGGTACTGTGAGCGTTGCTTCTATGCTAATGTCAGGTCAGCCTCCGTCTGCCAGATGTGTCATCGCCATTGACATCGTTGTTTTTGCTGAAGTTAACAACCTGGGCAGGTGAACCTTGGTTCTGCGTGTTGGATTGTGATCAAAACGGAAATTATTGCAATAGGTTTGTGGAGGAATTTTACATCATTATATGTAGAATCATCAAGACAGGTCGAAGTGGAAACAGAGGGTGGGAGGGAGGAAAGGATAATATATTTTCTGTATGTGCTAGGAATGTCATGGGCATGTAAGCCGCTTTATATAGTTCATGTTCTTTCTCTAACTTACATGCATTTGCAAACTAGCCATACAAATGCTTTCATCTGTATTTCTCGTCATTTCCTTGGTTATCGATACATTTATAGCAAGCATGAGGAAGCGTTCAGGTGCTCTGTAAAATTATATAGTAAGGGTCAAAATAAGCTGAATTGGCGCATGAAGGAAACATCATAGTACTATAGTTATTGCTGCTATGGTGAAATCTCACTTTATTCAGAAGTTTAATGAGATACTAGTATTTGGTTTCTATACAGAGAGCTATTCCTGTAATTTCTACTAAATGTACTAGTAAAAATACAGTACTTGCGTATGCCTTTCTTTGTATTGATTTTCTAATCGCTCTGTTCATAACTATACCGGTTTTGATAAATGGCATGTTTGTTACACACAGTCAGACATTTGGCTGTAAAATTAGATCGTATCGTACAATATAAAAATAGTACTATTATGTATAAATTTTGTACAATCAAGGATGTAGATTTGAAATGTATTGGACAATTAACCTAGTCTGTTTGAATTTTTAACTATAAAATTATGTGTTTATTTTTTCATCTCAAATTAAAAATAATATTTTTTTATTTTAAAAAATATAATAAAAATATAGAAATAAATTAAATATTAATTTTAATAAATTTTATAATAGAACTATTTTAAATATAAATTATATTTTAAAAATATTATAATTAATTTTATTCGATTTTATTGTACAGGTTGTTATCAAATATTATATAGACCAATTATAATACAATGTAACACAATCCAATTCAATATAATTATATTTGAATTAAGGTTTTTACAAACCCTGTAATTTTTTAAAAAGTACACTTTAATCCTGTATTTTTTAAGATATATTTTTAAGGTTCGATAATTTTTTAAAAGAAATATTTTAATCTTGTATGTTTTAAGATATACTCCTTAGGATCATATAATTTTTCAAATATTTCAATCAAGTTTAAATAAATTTTTTTTTCAAGGGTAAATTCAAAATTTTGAAAAATAAAATACAAAAAGTAATTTTTTTTAAATGAATATTAAATTTTTGATTTTTAAAATAATATAAGTAAATAAAAAAAATTAAAATGGATTAAAAAAAAGGAGTATATTAAAGAATTAAAATTAAAATTTTATTTATTTTATTTTTTAAAATTATGAATTTATCCTTGAAAAAAATGACTATTTGAACTTAGATAAAATTTTTGATAAATTATAGAAACCTAAGGGTATAACTTCAAGAACTCTAGTAGGAATTGGAAACTCAAATTTTTTTTTTATGGCCATATCTTGGGCAAAGAAATTCTTAACTTGATGGTTCTGAAGCGTCAAGTTACGTAAGCTTTGGGAGCTCTGATACAATCGGATAAAAAAAAGTAACCATATATATTGCATCTCATTCATTCATTCATTGGAACAAAGGTAAAGATCCATCCATTTTGTGATTTACCTAGTGGCAGGCTTGGCAATTAGACTTACTCCTCTCCGGTTTTAAATAAGTACCAGTTAATCTATAAAAATATATATATATAACTCAACTATTTTTCCTGTCACTACCAAGAATTTTCAATTCATTAGGGAAAATGGCCCTCAATAAGCATTCCAACCCTGCAACATTTCTCTTTTGCAATTAATCATTCTCAAGTTCATGATATAAGTCGGTCTCTTTTGTTCTCAAAAAAAAAAAAAAAAAGTTCATGATATAAATCAGAGGCAAGCAGGAAAAATCCTCACTTCACAAAGCTACTAAGCAATGATACATTTTAATGAATATCGAATACTCGCTTACAAAGTTTCCACCTTCAGGCCTTCACAGCCCAGATTCTTTACCTTCAAGAAAAACAAAAGGCAAAACCAGAGGGGTTTAGCCCTTTCACAAGTTCATAATATCATGGAATAATGTACCCATAATCTGGAATTTTCTGTATTATTCTCTCAAAATTTTACAAGAGTTATGTCTCTATGGTATGGAAAAGACGAGATCGACTCTGGCATTCAATGTAGTTTCCAGAAAAATAATAGAGGGCAAGTGTCAGACCACATAAAATGAATCTGAGGCGTCTCGTTATCAAAATTCTTCAACGCAACAATCGTCTTTAGATTTCATGTTACTTTACCAGCCATTATAGAGCTCAAAGAATCAGTTGTTCTTAGTATGGTGAGTTCCAAACCAAGATTTTCCATCAGCTTCACAAATGGCAACAATTGCTGTACCGTGTGATATCATCAGATTTTCCACTATGCTATTTTCAGTACTAAATCTTCGCAGTTACGTAAACAGCATAGGCCAGCAGTATTGGAACTGTGAGGCTATATCCTGGAAAGTGAAGAATTGGATTCATCTCGTATGCTTTAACAAGGGCCCTGCAATTCTGTGATTAACAAACATGTAAAAGTTAAAAGTGAAGACACAGTTGAAAGTCTCCAAATACCAACAAGACGACTAATTAATACAAGCATTTGGTAACGGAATAGCATGATTTGAATGTGTGTCAATTTGAGATGACAAAGAAGGTTTGACTATTATGCAAAATATGAACAGTTGCAAAGATAATAATGAAGTATTGTGTTGTAGGAAATAAATATATCAGCATAAATCCGAGTCAACATCACAGATCAAAATATAATAGTGATTTTGATGACTGATCGATCCAGGCGCTATATGTTAGTCACACTGCTTGTATATTTCAAAGTACAACAGATCAGTTGGTTAACTTACCATAAAATGCTTCCAACAGATTGCCAAGCAGCACAACAATAACACTTTTCGAATCCACCTCTTTCCCAAGTAGGATTTTGATCCTTTACGGCCATTATAGTCAACCAACAAAGACCTATTTTCCTTCCCTACATGGTCATCATCTTCTTTCTTCCCTGATAGAGATAGAAAATGTTCCCGAAATATCTCCTTCTCAGCAGCCAAAGCACCAGTGACCAATATAGAAGGTAATACCACGAAGAGAATATGGGGAAGAACCACCACCATTACATCTGGAGATCCAAGGTATTGATGCTTTTGCTTTCCATCAAAAGATTCAACTACCCAACCCATGTATGTCATCAGTCCCCAGATTTTTCCATCAATGGAAATTTTCCCAGTACACCACGGGAATGATATTAGATAGAATATGTATCCTAATATACCAAACCATACCAGACGAATCTTGCAAAGTTCCTGCAAAACCCATCCTATGCAGTTTATGAAGCCTTTATCCACCATAAAATTTCTGAATGTGAACTGCTTATTTAAGAAAATAAGTATCGCTTTTGGAATTAGAAGAATGGCCAGTACAAAATATACAGCTGACCAGAGTAGTGGGTAGTACAAAGCAGCCCATTGGCAACCCATGACAAAAAACTCCCTCCATGTCCAAGAAACCATATTGTTAAGACCGTTGATAGAAAACGGTCTCAAGTCAGTTAAAGTTGATCTCCCCATGACATCAATTGCTTCTATTTGCAACCAATATCTATCAGAAGACGCGTCCTCAAATGCGTTGTAATTCCATGGGGCAATATAAAGTTCTCCTCTTGATGTGCTTTCCACAATGTTGCTCATAGCTTCCTCCAAAACCAGATCAAGATTTCCAGATCTTGAGTCATAGACCCTAGCCACAACTGACATGATTGGAGAAACAGAAAACACCAGAGCTCTAATTCTCTCATAGGATAAAGGGACCATAAATTGGCATTCGTACTTGTGATGTGATACGGATGTTGACATGAAGCGCGAATCTAGAGGAAAAGTGGGTAATATAAGGGTCTTTTTGGCTCCAAACTTAAAGTCCATATCAACAAAAGAAACATGACCTCTATCGATGGCCAAAATTCGCATTGCTCTACTCTTCCTCCAATCACCCATCTCCCACTCCCAGAACTCTTTGATTGGTGTGGCTCCAATTGAACAATTTAAACTATTATCATAAGATATTTGCTGTACATTAAACTGGAAAAACTTCTGCCAGGATAAAAAATCATAACTCAATTGATGATGCCTCTTCAAATTTTTACCGAACCTTGCGTGCAGATGCCCACATATATAAGCAGATAAAGAATGATTGAGGAAAACATCTCTCAGGCTCTTACCAGAGTGTGATGATGCTGAGAATGAAAGAGGAAAGTGTCCAAAGGAAATCTTGGTCACTGGTTTTGTTGTTTGTGAGTCCCAATGTGAGAGCTCTGAATCTAATTCAGCCAATATTTCATCAGTAGGATGCCCAAACAGATTAGTTGGACCTCGTAAACCAACAGACATGGTGCTATCGAACCCAACAAAAAGATGTTTTTGATCACCAGTCTGGATGATGGAGGCAAAAATGTAAAGTTCAAAAGTAAGAAAGAGCCTCCTAATTAACTTAAAGCCAAACAGGCACCAACTTTTGCCATATAAATTTGCAAACATAGTAAAAAAAAAAAAATTGTAGTATGGAGGAAAATAAAGCAAAATTTTTGGGTCAAAGAAAATTTCCCAAGCCACCTCAAGATCCAATCACAGTCAGCCAGGAATTAACTGTACTGATCTCATATTGGCAAATATTAAGTCACCCACTGTCTGAAACCAATAGTATCATGAAAGCGAACTCGGTAATGTAGGACATGAGAGTAAAATGCACATTAACACTCTTAGCGCATGCTTCAGCCCATCAAGTTACTTGACCAAATGCAATTTATAATATTGCAGACCTATGAAATTACTGAAGGCTATTATTGATACCACTATTCATATAGAAGAACAAGCACAGCATTATCACCGAGTGTACCGGAAACTTAAGTTATCCAGAAATCTGTCTGCTAGAATGAGTTATACCACAAAATACATACTAACAACCACTAAATAACTTCAAAATAAAAATAGAAATGAACTGCCACAAGCTGTGACCAATGTGTTATAAAGCTGTCATATTCCATAGTTGAAATTCTAGGATTCCAGACAACCCATGACTTTCTTCCAGTGGGTTCCCTAAAATGAAACTCAAAGTTTAAGACTAACTGATAAAGATTTGTATATTAAAATAAGAAATAAACATTTACACAATTACATAAATAAAGAAAAAGCAGCAGACACGGTCCAAATTTCAGGGTTCAATTGAAAGCTTGAGAATATAATGTTGCTGCATGATGCATATGTACATAAACCAACACTAAAAGGAACTACTTACTTGAAGAGTGATGCTATTAACATTTGAACTTCTGCCCAGCTGCCCATTGATGCTATACTTTGAGAAGAAATCAAAAGAACCACCAACAGCTGGTACACCAAAGTTATCATGATTTCCTCTCAGGTCGAAGAAGATGCTTTTCTCAAGTCTACTCCTATTTACAACATCGTCCATTACATTTTTGTATTCCACCCACTCCTCCTCATTCTCCTTCATCGTTAACAGATCCTTGCTTTTTCCATCTAGCAGAGACAATAAAAATATTTAAAGATGGATAAGGTACATTTCATCTAAACCCAAAATATAGTGACGTGAAATTCATAGATGCAAATGATTCATAAAGCCGTCGGGGGAATCAACCAGAGAACAATTGTTATTATCTGGACATGAGTATGGAGACAGAGTGAATAAAAAATTGAGTAGACTCCCTTCTATTTAAAACAAAGTGTCAGAAAGGCACTGCTCGTAACATATTGTTTGTATCTCTACAATCTATCCTTTTCGGTTCACGCCTTGTTTAAACATTAACACCGAGAAATATCACAAATTTTAAACAAAACGCAGCAAGATTCAACAAAAAATGAGAATATTGCATGAGAGTCACCCTCCAAGGGTGCTTCCATTTTTTACAGTCACTATTTTGAACACGTATTAAGAAATATTTTTATTTTGTACATACGTTTAAAAGGACAAAACAACGACAAATCATGTCAAATCATATTATGCCAAAAGCTTTAGACAAAAGATACTACTTTTTTTGAACTTGTGGTGTTCAAATGAATTCTATTGTTTTGAGTGTAAGTTAACTAGGTAAAAAATGAAAGATAGTGAAAAAGTCGTAAAAAAGAAAAACTTCTCAAGAAAATGGGGATGAGGGAGAATAAGAAAAATAAGAACCAATCCCTCAAGCATAACAAAGTATCCAGGATTTTCATTTTTCAAATACAAACAAAAGAAACTCAAAAATGGAAAGAACCCATGAATTCTCTTAACGTACCAACATAACATCTAACAAAGAGAGAAAGAAAAGGAAAAAAAAAAAAACCTCAAAACATGAAATTGATGATCACCCATGTGACACAATTAGCTAAAATTATAAACTAAAAGAAAGCGATGAAGGAACAAAAGCAAAGGGAAATGATTCAGAAACGAACCTGTGAGATCACCAGTAATGAGGACCAGAGAGGGTTTGATCATGGAAAGAGCAGGACCCACAAATTTCTTGAAGTCAAGAGCTCTTTCTGGATGGTGAATACTGAAATGAAGATCAGAAAGCTGAACCACCCAAATCACAGACTCTGGGCCTCCCTTGACATCTATGACTCTCCTGCTATTCTTAGCGTTTCTCTCCCAATTGGATTTCACTTCAACTGTCTCATCTGTTGCATGAGAAGAGGGAATGATGGTGAACCACAAAAGAAGAATCAGATTCAGATTGTTCATCTTTTGCAATCTTTACAGTTCTCTCTCTTCCGATTCTGCAGTCCCGACGGATTAAAGCCTCGTGTTCAACGATTGGGAGGACGACGACTAAAGAATTTTTTTTTTTTCCCTCTGAACGAGTTTGGTATTGATTGTCTGCTATAAGGTGTACTGAGGCCTAAGATTTTTTATGGGAAAGATGGTTTAATTGCATATAACTCACTAAAAATTTATTTTTAATTCATTTCACGTATTTAGTTTATTTATGATATAAAAAACATATTTTTTCATAGAATTAAAAATAAAACTAATTAAATAATTAAATCATAGATAAATCATTACAGAGATTATGAACATAAATAATATTATAAATTAATAACGAGTTTATATTTTGTATATTTATTTCAATAATTAATTATAATTTTGGATAAATTTATAATTAATGAAAACTAATTCAATGTTTGAATTTATAGTATGAAAGTTCTTTCCCAACTTAATAAGAGCTTAGTCCAAGAGGTTTGGGAAATGGAATATTAAAACACTCCCTCAATGATGGTGGATACAATTTGTACAAATGTACCTTTCATGTTGTTACTTGTGCACCTTTCCAAAGCAGCGTTTCTAACGGTGGCCTTTTCAAGTACTTGCTATTTGAGCAAAGTACATTATTAATGATTTCAAAATGTGTTGTTGTGGTGGTGCTAAAACACATTAGATGTTTTATGCATTGAAATTTCAACCGATTGCTTAGTTTAACTATATGAAAGTTTGATTTTGTTAATAACGTTATCATACATCACAAATTTATGATAACTATAATTGATATTACACTTTATCATTTAATATAAGTATATAAAATTAATTATACTTAATAATAATATAATATCATTTGACATCTTTCACAAATTTGTAATGAATGGTTTTCCTTTTGTGCAATAGCATTTTGTAGATGAGATTATTCTGTGCCTTTGACATTAAAATTTATGTGTAAATAATGCTAGTTTAGTGTTCCATGTATTCCCTCAGGTCAAAATCCTTGTCCTTTTGGGACACTTGATAAAGTTGAAACGAAACTGGACTCAAGATTCTCAATGAAGTGTTTAAAAGAAATTTTTCTTCCATGCTTTATTGTCTAAGTTGAGATTGATGGCTTTTCTAGTTATTTTTGTATCCTCTAGTGAGATTTAGAAAACTTATTTGTTGTATTCTTAGATATGTATTGTCTTAATTTATTTTTTTCCAAAATTACGTGCATTATCTTCACATCATATTTATCATTGTCTTATTGTAATTTGTTAGGGTTAGTGACTCGTGTTATGAAATTTGTCTCTTTCTACTTTGATCAAATACAACTATTAAAAAATGGATTAATTATTCATTAATTTTATTCTAATAATTTCAATTAATAGTATAATATAAATATTAGGAAGAAAATAAAAAGGAAAAAAAAAAAAAAAAAAGCCCATTTTTTCTTATTTTTATTCTCTAAAAATATAATTTTTAATTTTTAATAATCTATATCAATAAATAAATATTAAAAAAAAAAAATAAAGTACTATATAAGTTGGTTGTTGACAGACTTCCAAGTCTGTTAAGTAAACCGACTCCGATGTATGCAAATAAATTATAATTTAAATGCTGAGATGACTATGAGAACCATAATAGAAAAAAAAAAAAAAAAAAATTAGCTATTTTATTAATCTCTAAATTTTAATTAAATTTATGCTTAAATTTTTAAACTTTAAATTTTATAATTTAATCTTCAATCTTTTAAAAATTTACACATAATTCCTTAAACTTTTAAATTCTATAATTAAATCCTCAAACTTTTAAAAATTCACACATGTTATTCTAAAATACATATTTTCAAAAACAAAAAAAAAAATTAGATTCTTTATGTAAAATTTTAAAAATTTAAGTATTAAATTATAGAACTTAAAAATTTATGAACCTATGTATAAAATTTTAAAAAAATGATAATTAAATTATATAATTTAAAAATAGAAGAATCTAATTGTAAATTTAATTAAAATTTATAGAATAATAATATAATTTAACCTAAATAAAATAGCAATTATACAACCTATTTTATTTTTTTTCAAAGTTGTTAGATAAAGGTAACAAAAGTCATTGGCAACAATGGTTTTTTTTTTTTTTTTTAAGGTTAAAGATATTTCAACTTGAGAGTTGATAACAATCGTAGAGAGAAATACATCTTCACAAACAAATAAATGTTAGAAACTTTGGATTCGATGATGTTTGAGCTTTGAGGCATTTCTCACAAAAGACATGAAGCATACATGATGGAATCGAGAATATTATAGACGAACTTTGGGTTTGTACAAAGAATATATAAATTTGGAAAACAAACAATTTATCCCCCTACATAAATACTAGTTTCACTTTTAATTTCCTAATAAAAAAATATATATACGTTCATTTTCTAATAACGTTAAAACATTCGTTCAGTTACGTTGTAAGAAAAATGAACATATATTTTTTTTCATTAAAAAATGAAACTTTACATATAAAGGAAGGTTATGCCACGCAATTAAACCAACAATTTATACATTTACAGAGAAATATATACATATCTAAACATATGTATATATTTATAGCAACTGTACTCTATCCACACAGTTTGATGAATGTGAAGCAGCAAGCAAAGCTGCTCCGATGCCCGACCCACCGTCCGTAACCTTGAGAATGACATGCTGGGCAATATCTTCCCCTAATATTTCAACCAAAGCTTCATCTAAATACTCCCTAAACATTGTATAGCTTGTATACAAACTCCCTTCAATTGCTACAATAGTTCTTCTCATTTTATCAACACCACTACTCCTCCTTCCACCTGAAATGCCACCGGTCCCATCTCGAGCAATTTTCTTTAAGATCCCTGCAATACCAGCAGCTGCTAATCGAGCAGCCCTCCGTGTAACCACATCACATACTCTAACTACTAGTTTCCTCACCTTCATAGGAGCATCATGAATCTGAAATATTCAGGATTAGTATCTAGAGTTTATTGAACAACACACACGGAAAAATGGAAAGATAAGGAAGTACAACTCGTCTATACCTCCAGGACATCACTCAAAATTCTCCCTACTTCAGACAACTCGGGAGAGTCATCTTCATGCATAGCAGTCATTAACGGTGTCCTGAAATTACATAGCTTTCTGATCAATTAGTAGATGCAAACGTTCAAAACAGTCCATTTTTTTTTTAATCTAGGTTTACGATAAATCAAACCGCAATGCTTAATCTTTCAACATGTTGCTGGTGAGTAATTAATAATCAAACATCAATACTCGAGGCAATAAACTAATAAGACAACTATGTTTTTCTTTATCTAATTTATTTATTTTATTTTTATTGCCAAAATGATAATAATAACAGGGATGGATCTCCCAAACATTATAATTGTAAAAGTCTAAGAACTATGAGCTTTTTAATTCTAAAAAGTTAAATGGTTATACTCATGCTTACTTATAAACCTCACATTAAGATCATGCTCAAGTATAATAAGCAATTAGGGGCAATTTCTCTAACAATAACTACTTTCAAGTTTGTTTTAAGGAGATATTCCTTAAAAATTAGTGATAATTTAAGTTAAGGCCTTGTGCACTTTAGGTACACAGAACTAGCCTTGAGTTCCAAAGTGCCACTCATCTTACGTGTGTTATAAGAGTGCGTGAAGAAAGAGAGGAAGAGGATGAGGATGAGGGTACGAAAACGAACCTTAAGATAAATGGCATTGATAATTTCGAAGAAATGGGTCCAAATATATCATATTCTTGCGACATTTTGAGAGTTACCCTCCTCACAATTTCACCTAGATACATTCCAGATATCATTTTCTCAAAACCCTGCAGCAAATATTAGAGCATAAGATTTTCTTTTCACATGGACTTATAAAGCAAAATAAAAAGAAATCAAACTCTACCTGATCGTTTGGATTAGGGCTATTGGCATCTAAGTCAATATCATAAGAAGTTCTCGGTAAATGAGATGACCAAAAGCTTCCCCATTCCATGTTGATAACCTAACCAAAAGAAAATTTTAAAATTTTAGTTTATTTTTGTTTGCTAAACTGTCTTTGGACAAGTTCCTGAATTTTCAGCTAATACACTTTAATCTCAAAACTTTATTAACATGGTATACTTTAGTCCTAAACTTTAAAAATTTAGGAACTAAAATGTCACATTTTTGTAAAGCTTAAGGACTAATCTCTTTTTGGTACACAATGTCTTAATTTGTTAAAGTATAGAGACTAAAGTGTATCAATTAAAAATTTAGGAACTAAAGAATCCCAAAGACAAAAGTTTAAAATCCACATAAGTAATTATTTTATTTTTCACCGTCATATACCTTAGAAATGAAAATAACTTTCAAGAAAACAAAAATATGGATCAAATTTTTAGATTAAGAAAATGAGATAATGATTTAAATAAAACAAAAAAGAAGGGATACCGTGCCTCCAGCAGTATTAAGGAGCCCTTGACACTTTATGATAGCATCTGTCCGCTCTAAATAACAGGCATTTGTACCAGTTCCGATTATCACAGCAGCAACAGTGTCTGCATCATGATAATGCCCAAGAGCTAATGTTCCAACAGTGTCATTGACCTGCTCAATGGGAACAGCAAATTTTTTTTTTTTTTTTTTGTCACAGCAAATATGATGATCAACTTACATGGTTATTATTGTGCAAACTGAAAATAGAGAAGATAGAATAATCTCAATTTGAAAAACTCAAAACACCCATTTTACTCGGTCCAAAGAAAAGAAATATATAAAGATAATATTTGCAGCCAAATATTTCAATTACCAAGTTTATGCTGCATTTGTATTCGAGCTCTAGTATATCATAGCACAATTTAAACTTTTCTACCTGTCAAGTTCTAGTTCATCGACAGCGTGGGCAGGTTTT
The DNA here is from genome assembly GCA_029378325.1 of Elaeagnus macrophylla. Taxonomy (NCBI): domain Eukaryota; kingdom Viridiplantae; phylum Streptophyta; class Magnoliopsida; order Rosales; family Elaeagnaceae; genus Elaeagnus; species Elaeagnus macrophylla. The sequence continues at coordinate 18,234,645 of CM055642.1, forward strand.
AGACCTTTTGAAAATCATACTATTATCTAAAACATACCAAAATAGTTTTATGGAAAACAGCAAACTAAAAAAGTACAATCACGGAGAAAATATGCAGCTGGCTTCCTTTCATTTGAAAAACAAGTGTCCACATTTTCATTATTGATGGACCCCTACTTTTATCACATTTGATCTTGTATTATAAATTTTCATTAAAAATAAATTGCTGGCATACCAAGGCTGATACCCTCATATTTAGGTCTTTTCTGGCCATTGCTTGCTCCAGACATTCAGCAACATCCTTTCCAACCTGAAAAACATTTTGCATCACGTAGATATCAGATAAGAATGGGAAGAAAACTGGAGAGAAAGACAGAGACCAAGTATCCGGAGAGAGAAGAAACACTTGCTTTAGCTGTCACATTGGAATCAGTCAGACCTAGCTTAGTATAAACCCAGAATCAGATGAACATCCAATTACAACAGAAAATTGAATATTTTAGGCCAAGTATATTTAAAAACATGAATGAAAATGGAACGTCAATGAACCAGGTTTCATGACCATTTCAGTAACCAAAGATACGACTACAGCCATCACACTCTCTTATGCATCAAATAGAAAAAGGAAAAAGAAAAGGTACTTTTTAATCGCTGTATGGTAATAGAGCTCCCTAAAATAGTTAAAAGGTACAAAACAATGAAGCATCAGGGGGCTAACCATTTCGTGGATGGAAAATCCCTTTGTCCACTTGATTAAAACACCAGAGGAAACAGACGTCTGCTTCACTGCAAAAGAAAATGCAAATCCAAGTTCCTTTCTTCTATCAACCGAAAGCTCAGGAACACGTGTTTCTCTGTCAACAAATTCTTTCAAGGACGAAGCAATAAAATCAAAGAGATCCTGCTGGCAATTAAAAAAAAATTAACACAACTGTATACTTCCAAAAACGTCTTTTTATACAGTCAAATTCAAAAGGAAATTTATTCACCTCACTTGTGCCAGTCATTAAATGTTCAGGGATGGGCTGTTTTTCCACATCAAGATCAAGGATAGAGGACCCCATACCAGGTAGCTGAACCCGCAAGACCCTAAAATTCGTGCTTCCAAGATCTAGTGCATAGTAAGTTCCTTTTTCACTCCTGACCCATAAATGAAAAGAAAAATGAACTTAATTTTATGATAACCTACACAAGAATTACAGATGTGTTACAGTATGAGCATACTTGGTAACAACTATTACGGTTGAACTAAAAGAAACAGTGTCACACACTAAACCTGTCATAAATGCATGCAAAAAACTTGGAAATCTTCAAGCGGTAACAAGGCTTCTACTCATTTGCAAGCAATGATTTCGTCAGTCATAGGCTCATAGCAAACTCCTAAATATTAGCCCAGACATGAAAGTAATAACAATACTTCCAAATGAAACAGGAAGTTCAGCTCAAGTTTTCATAAAGCTTATGCTATGCACAAGAATGACCCAACTCAATATAATTAAAATTAAGCATCAATTGAGAAAGGAGACTTAAAAATATCCAGAAGTTTCTGTTTGTGGAATATTACCAAAGCAATCCAGAGATTATTCTACAATAATCACATAAAAACGGTAGGGAATGAAAGAAAGAACCTTTCAGATTCTGTAAGCCACATTATGTGCAGTCTTCCCCGAAAAAGTGCTAAATGGTTTATTCATCAAAATTTCCAATGTCAAAACAAATTTGTGCATCATATCTTATTGATATGCAACTCAGAAGAGAATTAGATTAAAGTCATTCAAGATTCTGAAATGTACGTACAGATTACAGAAACACTTATAAGACAGAACCTAATTAAAAGAGCTAACTGCAATTGGTAAATCAAGAAAAAGACAGACAGAACAAAACTACAAAAATGCCAAAATCAAACCTTTAAATTTTGACTCTCATAATTTTGGCAAACAAACAGGAATAAGAGTAAAATAAAGAGAAAATAATGCTAAAATTGTACAGAACAACGTTAAAAATGGGAAAATAGAAAGGAAACAGAAATGACAAGCACAATGAGATTAAAAATAAAAATAAAAAACATGATAAAATATCCCTGATACAAAAAAGCATCCAAGAAAATCCCATTTATAAAAAATTAAAAAAATAAAAATAAAAACTATAGACGAAACAGAAAGAAAAAATTTGACCAAATAAAACAAGAGCTGACACAGAGCGATCCCAACAAAGTAAAAACTAAAAAGAAAAAAGAAAACACAACCCCAAATGAGAAAACATCAAATTCAGATCAAAAAGAAGAAAATATCATTACCCATTAGGCAATTTGTTAACAAATGTGAGCAACATTTTGAGCTTGGAACCACCTTCGGAAGCCAACCCCGCGTGCATCTCAACAGCCATAGCATCAACCACTTGTTTCAACCTCCCAACAGTCGTCTCACAACTCTCTTCAAACTCTCTCAACACCCCAATAACTCTTTTCCACTTACTCCTACTCTTCACTCTTAGTCCTACCATAACCGCCGCCACAGCACACGCCGTTACAGCCACACTCAGCACTATTCCCACTACAACTCTCCCCATCTATTACTCTCACTCCGATTATACTCGACGCCGTTTTATTACCCTTCCTATTCTCACCATCAAGTACCCCGTTTCAACATAAACGTCCTTTCCTATACTGAGCTCTCTTTTATCTACCAACTGGAAGAAACAGAATTCAGAACAATATTTTCGATTTGATATGTTTCAATTCTACCAAAGAATCATCTGTTAAATTTCGACCGAATTAATTCATGGTGGTTTACCGGCTGCATCGCCGGAAAAGTGTCACCGATAAACTGCTCGAGAAGAGGCCTATATTCGTGAGTGAGAGAGTGTGAGAGACAGAGATTTTGTACAAGACTACATGTAGTGTTGGAAAGTGGACTGGTTGCAACTTAACTTTTATAGAACTTAGAAAGTACGCTTTTGTCCTTGCATATTTTTATTGCCAGATTTGTAAGAACATCTGCGGCGATTTTTTACCGATTGGGATAAAAAGGACTTTCGGAAGTAATGTAAAAGTGTAATATATATATATATATTTTCTTTTTTCTTTTTTTTTTCTTATTGAAAAAAAATGTAATATTATGTAACATGATTTAAATGAATGATTTATATTATCACTTATATATAAATTAAAATTAATTAAATATAAATTATGTAATCAATATTATATAAAATTTAATAATATATTTTCGATTAATTATTGACACATAAATAATAATAAAATTATGATTTAATTTAATAATGATAAAATTATGATTTAATTTAATAATAATAAATAATATTTTTAATATAAAATTAAAAACGCCATTTGATGACTGTTTTCTTACCTTTTGAATAATGCTTAAAAAATAAAAAAAATAATACTCCCTAATATTATTTTATATTATTATCAATTGAAATTATTTTTTTTTATTGTTACAAATTTTAATAAATTTTATTTTAGGTAATTTCTCATAATGTTTTTTATATGAGTACTTCTATATGTCATAATTTTATCACAATTACAACTGACATGATAATTTTTTATTGAATATAATTATGTAGATCTGATTATACTTACTAATAATATTGTGACACATTATTTATAGTTTATTATAAACTTGTGATAAATAATTTTTTTTTTATATTACATCTTAGGAGAGAATAGTACTAGAAGTTGAACATTATATTTTTACTATATTGTTTGAAGCTAGGGCAATAATTACGTTATTTATATGATCTCTAATAATGGTAGACTTAAAAGAGCTTATCTATATTGTTCCAATGCCACTCTTTTGTAATTTTCTAACATATATAGTCCATATTTTTTATATTATAAAGTTTGTAATTTTTATTCATATATAATATCTACATGTAACGCGATATAAAAAAATTTCCAAAAAAATATAGAAAAATTATGTAAAATGTAAAATTTACAAAACAAATTTAACAAAAAAAAATTGTACAATTCAATTTTAATTTTAAATTGTTAAAATCAAATGATGTTTTTACATTGACTTTATTATTATGTCGGAATTTTTTATTAATAAGATTATATTTTATTATTTAAAAAGTTAATAAAATATCATATTTTTAATAAAAGAGTGACTTAAATATTTCTTGTAAAAATAAAGTAATTAAAATATTTTAATAATACAAATACAATCATTCCTAAAATATTTAATTTTTTTATGTTGTATATATTAATTAACATATCATAATTTTTTTATTCACTTAAAAAAAAACTCTTAACAAGGTCACAACACCATATAATATCAATTACTTATGATAAATCTAATTGTTGTTTGTAAAGAAATACAATCAGCAAAAAGCCTACCCAAAAAAAAAAAATTTACTCCCCTCATGGCTATATGAAATTACTCTTGTCACCAAATAATTGATTTATAACTCAGATACAATATAAGTACATACAGCACCATAAAAATACAAAATAGTATTTATATAACACGACAATTTGGACAACCTTGCTTAATATGACCTGACACAATATTTTTTAAGAATCAACTATTAATTCTTAAAAAAAATAAAATTGTTGCAAAATGCTTTGGGAAAATAACAAAACTAACACCCCCAAAAAATTATAATAACAAAACTAGCACCCCTGTGTTCAATTAAAATTGAACGTTTAATATTGAACGTTCAATATTCAATTTGAACGTAACATATTGAACGTTCAATATTAAATAGGTCTAATTATCGTCATTCAATTCTAATTGAACGGATAATATTGAACGTTCAATATTGAACGAGTCCAAATTATCGTCGTTCAATTTTAATTGAACACAGGGGTGCTAGTTTTGTTATTATAATTTTTAGGGGGTGCTATTTTTGGTAATTTCCCAAATGCTTTTTATCTTTTATCAACTAATCAATTTATACTCAAATTTAAATATATATTTAAAAATAAATTTTCTTTGAATATATTATTTTTTTTGTTAAATTTACGGAGCTTCGGTAAGATTTGAATTTTCAAACACATATACAAATGTATTTGAACATGTGTTAAAAAATTATTATAGGTCAGAAATGAGAGGACTCATTAAGAGTGGGACATCTTAGCAACATTTCTTTGTTCGCTTGTGTTGTTAAAGATATTGAGTTATTATTATTATAAATAAATTCGTTAAAAATTATTTGAGATTTATTATAATAAAAAATATGTTATTGATCAAAACACAAACACGCATGGGTGGAATTAGGGGTGAGCAGCGGATCGAAATTGCCTGTTTTTCATCAATTTGAATCCGATCCGATCCGAAGCGGATTTGAAGATTTTTAATCCGAATTCTATCCGATAATGTAGTCAATCCGAACCAATCCGAATCCGAGCAGATCGAATTTTTCGGATCGGATAGGTCGGATTGAGATTATAATTTATTTTTTTATTATTATCATATATAAAACACAATATATACTAACATTTAAATTTTAAATTGGTATATTTTTTAGTAAAATTTATTTATTTATAGTCACAAATTAAATAATCAAAATAATAAAAAGTATACTATTGAATATTATTAAATTATTGTAGAGAATTTAATATTTTTATTTTTTAAAAAACTAAAATAATAATTTAATGTAATTGTGGTATGTATAATATTTAAATATAACACATTAAAAATAAATATACATTTATTTATAATTTTAATAGTAATTCAGTCTGGATCGGATTACAACGGATTATAAAATCTGTCAATCCGAACGGATTATATACTTTTCAATCCGAATCCGATCCGACTACAAAATATATCAATCCAATCCGATCCGAATCCGACGGATCGGATTTATTAATTTAAGCGGATTGATCGGATTATTTGCTCACCCCTAGGTGGTATATAGTGAGGGCTATATTTAGACCGAATTTTTTGCGAAAAATTACTAAAGAGAGGTTTTCTATTTTTTATGTGTGATATTATATATGCTATTAATAAAATTTTAACACATAAATAATTTAATCCAATATTTTATCGACGTTTACCCACATTTATACTAATTGTTGGTACACTTAAATAAAAAAAATAACTCAAACTTAATTAGCCTTAAATATATGCATTTTATTTGCATTAATATTATATTGTATATTACGGTGGCGTCCTAGAAGATTTATAATATAGTATAACCTAAAAATAATTTAAATACTTAACTTTTGGTTAATTCATAATAACAGAAAGTATATATTTTTTTTCATTTATCAAAATTTCTTAGGCCATTTTACTGTCTAGATGTTAACATTATTAGATATTATACTATTTAATATTTTATTTTAATAATTTTTTTTAATTTATTTGAGTATGAAAATATTAGTATATCTTTATCTCATTTTAGTTATTGTTTTTGTCTTTTTCTTCTTTTATTTTTCAATTTTAAATTATTTATCAAAATATATAATACATAAATTATATTTTATTTTTAAATTTAATGTGTTTATTTTAATTTTATTTTTAATGTTAATAAATCTTTACATGTTTGATTATGTTAATTTTGATATTTTTTTAGATTTAATTTTAACGTCAATTAATCTTAATATTTTTAATTGTACCAATATTCTTTTAATTTTACTTTTATTGTTTTATGTTTTTCACGCATTAGATAATTCTGATAGAAAGTATAATGTAAATGATTAGCAAGTTTTTTTTTTTTTAAAAAATTATCAAAAATAGCACCCCTAAAATTTATAATAATAAAACTAACACTCCAATAATATTGAACGTTTAATATTAAACAAGTATAAATTATCGTCATTTAATTTCAATTAAATAGATGTTCGAATAAAAATGATATATTAATTATTTTTTTAATTATGAAAATATAAGTTTGAATATAAGAAGTGCTATTTTTGTTATTATAAGTTTTAAGATGTGTTATTTTTGTTATTTTTCCTTATTTTTTTTTATAATAATGATTAGCAAGTTTTGTTATAAAATATGATGGGAAATTTTGCCTCTAGCTTCCTTGAATTTTTTTTTTTAAATTACTAAAAATAACAATCATAAAATTTATAATAATAAAATTAGCATATCAATAACATTGAACATTCAATTTAAACGTGTAATATTGAACGTTCAACATTAAACGTGTCTAAATTGTCGTTGTTTAATTACAATTTAATGGGTATTCAAAAAAAAAATAATAAATATATATATATATATAATGAGTATTCAATAATTTTTTAATTATAAAATTATAAGTTTAAATAAAAAAAAATTATTTTTATTATTATAAATTAAAAAAATATTATTTTTATTATTTTTCTCGAATATTTTCTACCTAGCTCCTGAGAATACGCACAATATGAGAAAACCCAACTCGTACAGCACAAACAGCAATAATTGTCGCACCAAATTTTACGGGATCGGTACCTAGTTAAACATTGCCTTTGAAGTTTGTGAAAAATTACGATTTTATTTATTTGTTATTTTGATGTAACGTTAGAAAAGAAAATGAAGTTTGATTTTTTTCTTGTCGAATTGACAATGACATTCCACAAAATCCCAATTAGCTTAATTACTAAAAGAGGTGACGATGACATGTTTTGTAAGTGTTTATTCGAAAAAGATATGTATTGCTAATTTGCTATGAGTAGATGTTTTTGTACCGTTAGTCTATTTACATTAATTTTTATTGAATAATGAATAGTCATTTTATATAATTCATATAAAATGATAAATAATTATTCTACAAGAATTTTTTTTAAGATAATTAATAATCTTCATATTTATTTAATTTTTTTAAGATAAATAATTATAAAACAATCTCTGTTCCTCTTATAAATTATTTTTTTTAATAGTGTTCAAAAAAGATATGTATTATTATAAGTAATTGTTTTTACACTAATAATCTATTAACATTAGAGGTATACAATAATTATAATTGATATAATTATTTATTATTAAATATAATTATTTAAGTTTATTTAGACGTACTAATATTATGCTAGAGCAATTAAAAATTTTACATAATATTATTATCATCTTTTTACTAAACAAGGTGACGATGATATGTTTTCTAAGTGTTTCCAAAAAGAGATGTATTGCCTATAAGTAAATGTTTTTGTTTTTTAATGTTAGAGATATATCACAATTATAATTATTGATATAATAATTTATTATTAGATATAATTATGTAGATTTAATTATAATTATTAATGATATTTTGTCATATTACTTATAATTGATCACAAATTTATAACAAATAAAATTTTCCTTAGTATTATTAGCATCTTTTTACTTGAAGGTTCTAATTTTACTGCTCCAATTAAAATTTGGGAGGAGGGAAGCAGGACTACTATAATTTATTTATAGGGAGCTGGTAAAATTATATAGGTTGTGTCGCTTTAAAATTTTAATTTGAATGTTGATTGTAAAATTGACCAAATTATGTTATTTATTCATCATTTTATGTTATTAAATTTGTGAAGATAATTTTAGTAAAAAAAATTTATTGAAGTTATTAGATCAATGATAAATGATTAAAAATAATTTTATAAATTTAATTATATAACTAGCACATATATGAATTAATTTTTTAGTCAATAATTAAAAATAAAATTTTAACATTAATTTTTTAAAAACAAAAATAAGTATATAAATTACTAAAAAATTATGTAACGTATCTACTTTATGTATATAATTTAGCGTCTTTATCCATAAAATTTATACTTTTTTCCCCTCCAAAATTGAAATTTATATATTTTCTTAGTGGATTGCGCATGTCAATTCGTTCATCATTGTACACTATTCAGATTACAATAATTTTTTTTTTTTTTTTTTTAATATAAAGTGTTTTTCTTTTGTTTTTTGTCTAACTATTTTGTTATTTTTTCGTCAACTATTACTAATTGAGGGAGAAAAAAAAAACATATAATTATTGTGTTTTTCTTAGATTTAGCAACAAAAAAAAAAAAAAAAACTAACTGAAATAATCATGGCATGAAGATAAGTTCACAGCAAGAATTACTTCGTCAAACAAACTTGTCACTACCGCTGCAATTGTTTTCGCTATTACTTGTTTTTGGAAGATTCTTTATTTATTTAATATTGATGGTATTAATTGTTGGGAAAATTTGTTTTGAATTTATTGTTGAATGTTGATTTTTATAATTTTTAAGTTAAGTTCTCATAATCTTTAATTATGATATTGCAAAATTACTATAAATAATACTGCACTTGAATTTGACTTCAAGGCATGACTTTAAGTAGTTGTCCTTAAGACGCTATTTGACGCTATTTGCTCCCACCAATTCGGTGATGCATTAGTGTTCAGCAAATAAGTCTCTAGCATACAATGAAGCCTCTTGTTGTCTGCGGTATGCATTCATGAAGACAACTTAAGAACATCTTTGATTTTAAAGAGCACTCAAGATAATTAATATTCTAAATTTGCAGTAGTTAAAACACTAATTTTATTTGTACATAATTGTAGTGAAAAATGTTAGAGAACATTTATTATTCATTTTCTTATTCTCTTAATATCTTTTTTTTAATGGTCTATTTATATAATTCCATGCACCTAGAGCCGGTAATTTTTGACACGATCTGCGAACTCGACACGACCCACTCACGAAATAGTCAGATCCGGGTTGAGCTTATATGTGTTGGGTTGTAAACAGGTCGACCCGTTTAACCCATTTTAAAAAATCAAGGTTGAATGGGTTAATTGGATAACCCGTAACCCGCATAAGTAACACAAGTAAATAACTAAAATTATTAAGGTATGTACGTAATTGTTTCTTATTTAATTATTTTGTAGGTTTATACTTTGAAATATTATTGAGATGATGTTTAAATTCATTTCATATTTTATTTTCTTATTTTTATCAATTTATAATAATATATTATTTAGTTTAATTTTGTATGTTTTTATTATTAATTATTTATTTTAGACTTAAAACAAGTTTTTATTTACAAAGAATTTATGATATATATTTTTGTTAGACTTTTTTGTTATTATTTAAGACTTTAAAATATTAGATTTGATGTATCACAATATTGATGATTATTGATATTATTTTTATTTTATATTAGTTAATATTTTTACATTTTTTGTTAAAATAATGCTTAAATTAATTTAATTTTTGGAGTCTAATTAGAATTTATAATGTTAATAGGTGACATAAATATATGTTGATACTCAATATAATATCTCTGATTTTTTATATTATAAAATATAATATATTATTTAATATATTTATACGGGTTAAATGGGTCAACCCAGGTTGGGTTAGGGTTGTACGTTCTGACCTATTTAATAAATGGGTTGGGTCAGGGTCAATCTTACATGGGTCGAGTCGTAAACAGGTCGACTCGAACACGACACAACCCACTCGTTTGATAGCTCTACATGCACCCCTTCAATTGGGTTACAACTCTTTGATGAGTTGTGACTTTTCCAAAAGTAATGTCTTTTAGAACATATGTAATTGTTCATAACAATTACAACATATCAAAAAGTCATGTCCTTTTACTTAAATTACAACCTTTCAACATAGTATTTTACTTTCAAAAGTTGCAACTATTCAATATGTCTTTTGCTAAAAGGCACTTACTAATCATTGCAACCTTTTAGCCAAAATGCTATGTCTTTTCATTTTAGAAAATGTTTCAACAATCCTCTACCATTTTCAAAAATGAAAACAATTTTGAAAACAGTTTTGAAAATTTTTATCTTGAGTATGCTCTAAAGACTTATGCATAAATAAATGTGTCTTTTGGACTTGAACCTTTACTTAGTAAAAACACATCAAAGTTAACCAAGGTAGCATGGTAGGCAAGCCTTTGAACCAACAACCTTATTTGGTTAACCGGACATATCTCACACATAAGCCCTCTTCATCTAACCTGGTTTTTTATGAGTGCTCTAGTAGCTAGCCAAGCTACATAAAAAACGGCACCATCTCCGACACTCACATAGGTGAACTTATCAAGAATATTCATGTAATAAAAGTATCCCACAGAAAATTTTGTTATAAGTTCATTAAAAGCTAAATAGCTTATCCTCCTCGTTCCGTTACGTGTACCAAGCACATCGTCCTTTGGGACACCTATTTATTTATTATTGTGCTTGCAATCACAAACATATGATGTACTTTGGCTCATTGAACCCAAGATCTTGATATTTCAAGTGTTGGGTTGAGTTTCCATCATTGGTGATTTATTTGAGGTTGGCTTCCGTCCTATCCCCTTTACATGAATATGTAACTATGTTCCTTGCAAGGCTTTTTATCATCAAGGACTTTTCAAGTTCTTCATTACTTTTCATAAAATAATGCTCTTACTATGAGCATCAATCATATATAATTGTATATAAAATTTATGTACCAGCTATTCACATTACATTTGGTTACATGCATCAAAGAAAAGAACTCATCTTGTTAGTGTACACATATAACTATACAAGATATATTAACTTAAATCAGAGAAGAATACTTACAACCATGATTCCCAATCATCTAGCTTCTATGTTACATGAAGCTAGGATAATCATGTTAATTATCTAGGTGGAGCATATGCACATGCAAGCTTGCTTTTTCTAGGATCCCACAACATAGCTCCTCCACTATATTAACTTGATTACTCTCTTAGTAATCAATCAAAATTAGGAAATACATATTCTTCCTCTATATTATTTATAAGATATTAAAATTCACTTTCACTCTTAAACGAGTGCTTTTACCAATAATCACAACCCTTATCCAAGGGTCATAATCTTTCATTAAGTGTCATGACTTTAACTAAGAGTCACGACTCTTCACTATTAGTCCTAACCATTTACCAAGAGTTATGACTATTCACCAAGAGCCATGACTATTCACCAAGAGCCATGACTTTTCATTAAGAGTTACAATCCTTCAAAAAGAGTCACGATCCTTCACCAATAATCACGATCCTTCACCAAGAGTTACGACCTTTTACCAAGAGTCACGACCTTTCACTAAGAGTCACCACTTCTCACCAAGAGTCACAACTTCTCACCAAAAGTCACGACCCCCAAGAGTCACGACCTTTTACCAAGAGTCACGGCTCTTCACCAAGAGTCACAACCATTTACCAAGAGTCACGACCCTTCACCAAAAGTCATGACTTCTCATCAAGAGTCACGATCCTTTACTAAGAGTCATGACTTTTCACCAAAAGTCACGACCCTTCACGAAGAGTTACGACCTTTCACCAAGTGTCACGACTCTTCATCAAGAGTCATGACTTCTCACTAAGAGTCACGACTTCTAATCAAGTGTCACAACTCTTTACCAAAAGTCCTGACCCTTTCTTAAAAGTCATGATTCCTCTCCAAGGATTGCAACATTTTCATCAATCATAATTTTTTATCAATAATCACAACATTTCACCAATGATCATGATATCACAAAGAGTTATGACTATTTAACAAATACATGTTATATGTATAATATGCACCAATTAAAATATATAATATTTAATTTTATATTCTAATCATTTTTCATGAAATTTGATCAATGCATATAACTATACATATATTCATTATCTTAATTTCAGCATGCATGCCTTTAAAATGATATTAAATTCAAGATACTTCATTAAGACTTCTAATCATGCTTCACAAATAAATAAAATTTAGAAATTAAATTCCTTACTAATTGTGAAGCCAATAACAAGTTCACATGTAATAAATAGCGTCTTAAGATTGTTGGGGAAATTTTTATTGAACTTGTTGTTGAATGTTGATCTCCGTAATCTTTAAGTTAAGTCTTCATAATCTTCAATTATGATACTGTAAAATCACTATAAATAATATTGCAACTTGAATTTGGCTCTAAGGCACGACTTTAAGTCACTGTCCTTAAGACGCTATTTGCCCCCACCAATTCGGTGATGCACTAGGGTTCAACAAATACGCCTCCAAGATACAATAAAATCTCTTGTTATCTGCGGTGTGCATTAACAAAAACAACTCAAGAACACATTTGACTTTAAAGAGCATTCAAGATAATTAATATTTTAAATCTGCAGTAGTTAAAATACTAAATTTATTTGTACATAATTGTAGTGGAAAATGTTAGAGAACATCTATTATCCATTTTCTTATTCTCTTAATATCTTTTTTAATGGCCTAAATGAATGGCCTATTTATAGAATTTTATGCACCCCTTCAATTACGTTACAACTCTTTAATGAGTTGTGACTTTTCCAAAAGTCATGTCTTTTAGAACATATGTAATTATTGATAACAATTACAACTTACCAAAAAGTCATTTCCTTTTACTTAAGTCACAACCTTTCAACATAGTATTTCACTTTCAAAAATTGCAACTATTCAATATGTCTTTTGCCAAAAGGCATTTACCAACTATTGCAACTTTTTAGCCAAATACTATGTCTTTTCATTTTAAAAAATGTTCCAACATTAATGAGTAATGAATTATAATAATTAAAGTGCAATTTTACACAAAATTATCGTAGAATCAATACATTTTGTTGTGATTATGTCATACTATAATACGATGTAATTCGATAAATTAGTTATTTCATATAACATTAAGGATTTAGTATATAATGAGCTGAAATGAAGTCATTCTTATTTCATATTTACTTTTTAAGAACATGATAAAAAGGTAAAATGGGTCCCATAAGTTTTGAAATAATTCTCGTTGATTAATTTCTTACACCCTCTTTGTTATTGTTTTCCAATCCCAAATTTGTAGTATACAATTCTAAAATTATCTCTACTTTTTTTTTTTTTTTTTCAGCATTACTTTTAACTAGAATATTTAAGTAAATTAATATTTTGATTTCTTTGTTACAATTTTTAATAAACACTTAAAAAATGAATAAATTTTCTTTACATTTCCTCTTTATTTCAATTGATTTTAATTTCAATTCCAAATTAATTTTTATTATGAATTAATAAATATACCATAAAATATAACAAATAACTAGCCAATTTTTATAAGAGTGGGAAATGCAATTGGTATTTTTCATAAAATATATTATAGTTTAAATCTTCATCCTTAAATATTAAAAAATATAATGAATTAGTTGTTATCATTATAGGAAATATGTATTTAATTAAATATTAAGAGCTATGATAATAACAAGGTTTAGCCTAAGATTTTTTCATTTACATTTTTTTTTCAATCAGTAACAAGGTTTAGCCTAAGATTTTTTCATTTACATTTTTTTTTCAATCAATATAATTCATTTTGAGATATATAACATATTCACTAGCTAATTGTTTTAAACTATTGGCATAAAAATTTGAACTCACATTCAAAAATATTGGGCTTAGCCTAAGATGTCTAATTTACTAACCATGTGGGAAAAATAAAAGTAATCCTATTATGTAAGTTTTTTTTTTTTTTTTTTAATTGTAATGATAAAGTAGCTTAAAAATGACTTTTTTATGTAATTCAATACTTAGGTCACTTACCTTTCACGAAAAAATACATAAATCACTTAATAATTTAAATTAAGACGTATAAGTTACTTTGTTCTTGGTACCCCTCATTAAAACCGAATAAAATTTATAAAGTGAACGCGTGAAGTTCACGTGTCTTTTGACGGGAGGGAAGATCGAGTATTTTGGAAGGAAAAAAACAGAAGAAATCGGTGCCATATTGAGCTCTCCTTCATTAGTACAAACTAGCGAGAAGCATTGGTGGAACAGAGAGTGCGGAGTAGTACAATGGTCGACAAAGCCTCCCTCCAATTTGTTGCTGGTGCTTCAATGCAGTTTGGAAGTGCAGTCCATGTATGTATTCACCGAGAATATCACTTGCACAAATTTGCCCAACGGCCCTAACCTAATCAAAATGATGGTGGAAACTAGAAAGTGAGTCTATTCATGTATGGAACAATGTTTGACTATGATAGTCTAGCAAGAAATTCAATTTTTTTTAAATATATTTTTACAATGACCATACTGATATTGCCACAATTAAAAAAAAAAAAAACAGTGGAAGAAGACATCATTGGTCATTGTCCATACAAAGCTTGGACAGGACAATGAAAGGAGGCAAGTTGGACTTATTGTTGTCTCCACTCCGACTCAGATTGCTGCAGATTTTAAATGGCTTATTGTTCTTCTACATGCTTTTTATGAGTTTTGAAATCCCTCATGTGCTCATAACTGAATGTCGGGTCGGTTTCAAATGATTTGTCTTCCTAATTTCTCACCGACAGTTTGCCCATAATTTTCTCTGCACTTGAAAGTCAAAGTTGCCCAAACTCGACCCGATAATGACCCTTTATGGGTTGCCATTAGTTTGCCCCATATGCATCCGAGAGGAGTAGAAAAAGTGGTTCCTAACTTAAAAATGGAAGAACGATTGATAATGGAAGAAAACAAGTAAAATTGACATATTTGCTCCCAATTAAAAATATTCATTTAATGGGTAGTTGATTTTAATTATATAATATCTATTTATTATTAATAAAGTGATTAAAATATCTTAATTTTAAAAATAATTGACTTATGCAAAAAATTATGTAACACAAATCAAAGTGACTCCAAGATTGGTCACCATTAATCTAATTAGGTCTTAAAAAATACAAATTGAACTTAATCAATTTAAATCAAATAAAAAAAATTTGGGTTGATGGTGATTGTGTTTAGCAATTTAAAATTGTACCAATCTATGTTTGATCAATTCCTCAAAGTTAAAACCAAACTAAATTTAAAACTGACAAAATTGAATTGAATTAGATTGACTCCAATGAATTTTACATATCCCAAATCAATAGTCCTAATTTAAACTAATAATTATTACACCAGTTATATTTTATTGTATCCCTTCTAATTTAAAAACAATGAATTATTTTGAAACTTAAAGGTGATTATTTGTATAAAAAAAACTATCTCGAAAGTTTTTGTTTGTCACGTCTCTATGTCTCTGTTACATCAATTAATTTATAAAAGTAGTGAATTTAATCTAATTTATTTTAATTTATTAAAATTTAACAGAAACATCTATCTATTTAATATTTGTTCTTATAAAATAAATATAAAAAAGATGTTCTTGTTTTAATTATCTTATAAAAATAATATGAAAGTCATGTTTAATTTCATTAATTTTAGCATTTTTATAGTAATTAAATTAAATTGATAAATTTATTTAAATTATAAAATTTTAAGTACCTTATCCAATAAATTGAAAAAAACAAAATTTGTCTAAACTAGTACTATTGATACGGGGAAAATCAACCAAGTTGTTAAAAAAAAATCATATAATACTCGAACAATGTGTTAGCGTGACATACCATTGACTTAAGTTAACCAATAAGGCAATAAAGTCGGTAACATAAAACAAAGTCAACATCTGACAATAAAAAAAGATACAGTCAACTTATCTTTTGTATTTTCAAGATAAAATTTGTTTTATCGATTCCAATCAATAAAGATTTGATAATTTTCTTTTTCTTGCTCGAATTTCACCTGGGTATAGTTGGAAAAGAAAAACAAATTGTTTTTTTTTTTTTTTCGATAAAAATAATTTTTCAATTTTTATTTGAATATATGGTAATGACTTATATTGGTTAACCTTCGAATTAGGGTGACCAGGAGTCACTTTATTTTATAGTATTTTAGTCAGTTTTAAAGAAGGCATCAACAGCAAAATGACTTATATATTATAGTTTCAAATATTAAGAAATTTATTTTATTTTTATTTTTTTGTGAAAAGTAAGTAACTAAATATTCAAATGATATAAAAAAAATTTGATTTTTAGGATACTTTATTCTTATATTAAATTACATCAAACTTATACCTCAACGACATATAATTCATTTAAGTATGTAAAAAGTATGAATTCGAAACTCAATTATAAGTTGTGAGTGATACAATTATTTAAAATAAAATAAAAAACTAATTAGATTAAATTTATTCAAATTTTGGTTTTTAACCAACTCAATTTTATACACCTCTATGATTGATGTAGTTAAAGACTTATCATGAAATAAAAATATATCAAATTATCATCAAATTCATAAAAATCCATATTGATTCACCCGAGCCGTTTATAGCATTCTTTTAAGTTTTTGAGTTTTCATCTATGTATAACAGGAAAGTGAGTGATTTTATGAATAAGTGAATTTTATCATACATTTTAAAAGATAAGTCAATCTTTTAAAGGTACGCAAGTATTTGTATACTATCTTAAAACATTATACTTTAATAACGTGAGACTTCTAAAATTAGTGAGAGGTATGAATTAATAGTCCTATTTTTAAGCAAAATGTGGTAATTTATTCTCATAATTATTAAATCAAGTACTAAAAGTTAAGTTATTATATAACATAAAAATTTCATAATTATTAAAAATAATCATTTTAATTTCATAATTATTTAAAATCATACACGTTAGTAACTAAAGTGCATATTTTAGTATAAAATGTCTTATTTTTATAAATAATATGACCATTTATATTCACTCATAAATTATAGAACTAAAATATTAATTTTTACATTAATATTATGATAACTTTATATCCTTTAAAAACCTTTTTAGTATATATATATTTTTTTAATAAACCACAAACACATATAAAGGGAAGGAAGGGATATAAACTTAGATAATTATTTAAGCAAAAGTGATTACAAAATAGCATAAACATGAAGAAAAAAAATTCAGGTTGTTTATTTGTATAATTTTACTAGTGGCACATATTATCAGAGGCTGCTTATCCTTTAGTTGAATTAATCATTTGCCATAAGTCCCGGTGAACATCTATTATATATATTTTTAAAAATAGAATATCACAGAAAAAAAATTTAAAAGATATTAAAATAAAACTTAAGTGTTTAATTCAATGTTATTAGCTATAAAAAATAAAAAAAAAAGTAATTCAATGTTTCATTTTTTTTTTTTTTTGTTAATTAATTGAGATTGCAAAAATAAGAACTCATATTTATTGTTAAAAAACGTCTATTTTTAATTTTCAAATTTTAATTTATGTATATGTATTTGTTTTATTGAGAAATAAAAATGCAGGCAATTTTAAACTTTTCATTTTACTTCAAATTTTCCCAAAACAATTAACAATATGTTGTCAAATCTCATTTCTGAAACGATTCAAAAGAAAATTGTAACTTTGTTTTGTAGGATTTGCTCATCATATTACTTTATAACAAAATTTGATACCCACCCTTTTACACCTATTTTGAGTTTTGAATATGTATGTGGTTGGGATTTGAATATTGGACCTTCGACTAATGAGGCACAATTTTAAAACTGAACCATGAAGACATGAAACTAATGATTTTTCTAAAACTTTCTATCGAAGTTGTTTCTAATCTAGTCTAAGTAGAATGAGGAAGGATTTCATTAAGGTTCAAACCCAATATCTCAAGATAATGGGGTACCAACTTTACTATAATAGTAGTAAATGATGGTGAAAAAGTTTTTTTTTTTTTTAATTATGAATCTAATAAGCCTAGAGGGGGGTGAATAGGTTATTTTCAATTTTCAACAAATATTAAATATATATAATCTAATCACAACGGCCAGACATGCAATCGCGTCTAAAGATAAATGCGGAATAATAAAACGACACACGATATTTTTAGGTGGAAATAACCTAGGCCACAACAATGACCTAAGAGGAAAACCATCGGTCCACCGGACCACCTAACTATCCACTATGAAAATTATGTTCAATTACAACCATAGAGTCCAGAACTACTCGTCGCAGATAGATCCCCCTTTCTGTAATTTACTTACGAGCCGCTTGCTCCTTTCACAGCCTCCAATAGTTAGATGTCTGGATCCGGACCAACGTTCCGATTTACTTGAGTCACACAAGATCAACCGAACCCGTCACCTTCAGTAATTTCGAGTCACACGAAATACTGAACCTGTCACCTGTAACGTTAGCACAAAAACACAAGTGCAATGTGTGTCCTAGAGCGGATTCAAACAATAAACAATCATAACTAGCAGATTCAATCAGCATGCGATGTAGAAACAAAATCAGCTAGCAAAACCCTAGAACATTCATATAAAGCTCAAGTATCATGCAAATCAATTAGGCATATGAATATAACATGAAAACGCCTAAGTAAGATAGATGAAGAGAAGAAGTTAAAGTGCAACTCAGATGATAGAGAATATTAATTCAGGTTGATTTAGAATTTTTCAAATATGCACAAACTAACCTCCCTTATATAGAGTCCAACTTTTACTTCAAATAGGATTTGCAATTCACTATAACTCTACTCATATCAGGATTTAGTTCTCAAAAGAATTCTTCTCATACTATGATTCTATTCACATCAGGATTTATTAATTACCATAATTATCCTCAAATAAGAATTCTGTCCTTAACATTAAATGTGGTCATTTAGGTAAAAGAAACATAAGGGTCGAATTAGAAAAGGAGTTTGAGTAGGAATATAATACTGGCTCGATCGATCGAACGACTATCTCGATCGATCGAGACCATTCTCGATCGGTCGACACTACACTCGATCGATCTAACTCAAACAGAGAGAACCTGGATCGAAGATAGATCTATACTCGATCGATCGAAAAGGGTTCGATCGATCTATCCAATTTCTCGATCGATCCAATCCAAACAGAGAGAATCTAGATCGAAGTTGTCTCAGGCTCGATCGATCGATCACTCGATCGATCGATCACTCGATCGATCGATCACTCGATCGATCGAACAATACTCTCGATCGATCGACCAACATGTGCACAAAACATTTTACGTTACGATCCATACTAAGTGTCGTGCTCAATTGTGTGCAGATGTATGCATGATGGAATATTATACCTGTCATATGGGCGTAGAAGGCTTGGTGACTCCATCATCTTGTATCGTCTGATTAATCGTTGAATTCCTATTCTAGATTACAATCAAACATTTTGTCCACGAAAATTGCCAATACAAAATAAACCTTACAATCTCCCCCTTTGGCATTTTCGTGTGACAAAACCACTCTCTCACTACATAACGCTCATAGTTAAAATATCATTACATCAATTACATAGTGGACTGTCTATGATCTGGTGGACCATCTTCGCTTGATACTTGATACGCTCGGTCCACTGAAATTAGACAAACAAATAGCACACAATTTTGGCTTGAAAGCCTCATTGCTTATTAGTTCAGTGTACATAAAGGTGCGAATGAAATATAGTGTATGTCCAACATGAATCTTTCTCCCCCACAACTAATAAATGTAACATCTCCCCCTAAATCCAATCTCATAGCAACATAAACCTTTCTCCCCCTTTTTGGCATACGAAATTGACAAATCATGAAACAATTGAGATGATATGGATCACTCTCCCCAAAGTTTAACAATAATCGAAGTGGGCTAAAAACGCAAATGATCACACATGTATATGTCCAAAGCATGTAGGAGGAATTGCATAAGTCAAAAGAATAATAATGAAATATGTATGCAATGACTCCCCCTAAGTTCTATGACTCTCTAGACGAAAAATAAATTTAAAAAAGATTTTTTTTTTTTTTATTTTTTTTTTTTTTTTGACCAACAAAGCAATAAACTCATTTAAGACTAATAAGCATACAACCAATTGAAAAATTATTTTTGCTTAAATTTTGATCATTCATTGTATTAGCAAAATAAATAGGTCACACAAGCACACTAACACATATAATAGCATATTGACATTCACTTAAAGTAGTATACAGTGTAAACTCCACTTGTATTTCAATAAATTCATTTATAACCAATTTTAAGAGACTCAAAAGAAAATAATTTCATCTATCATGCTAAATCATAATTGAGTCTTCATTCTTACATAATGAAATATGTCTATCAAAAGAAATTTTTTTGCTCTTTCTTTTTGTACATTCCAAATAAAATTTCTCAACTAAATTTTTATTTTATTTACCATTTTTTTTTAAACATGTACGAGCCATAAATCTAATATGATGACTTTCACACTAGTTATGAGGTAGCCCTCTCCGCTCACTACGGTAGCTTCACACATCATAGTAGGTAGCCCTCTCAATACTAGTTATCTCCCTAAGATGAAATATTTTAAAAAATAAGAAATAGAACTCAATATAATTTCGCAGTCAAGATTAGCTCAAGTCTTAGAGTCTTTCAAAATTAATCATAAATTTCACCAATGACATACATGAGTGTTCAGTGGGTGTGTGCATAAGTTCAGTCAATAGTGTCATCACATGTGAAAAATGCAAGTGTGTGTAAAATTTTTAATTGTTGCATTACATATACAATGAGAATCAAAATAAGCCACAAAAGACAAGGTTGTATAAGTATAAGCATTATTTGAATCCAATACCTTGTAGCCCTTTTTTTTTTTTTAATTATAACAAAAAAGAATAAAAACAAAAACACAGTAAACATATGAAAATACTCCCC
Source organism: Elaeagnus macrophylla (assembly GCA_029378325.1). Taxonomy (NCBI): domain Eukaryota; kingdom Viridiplantae; phylum Streptophyta; class Magnoliopsida; order Rosales; family Elaeagnaceae; genus Elaeagnus; species Elaeagnus macrophylla. The sequence goes on from CM055642.1 coordinate 18,255,994, forward strand.
TAGGGTCATTTAAGCACTCAAATAAAGGTACCTAGGTGATCTAGCAATAGTGATCAATTGACAGGAAACATGCAATCTTTTCTAACCCAAATTTTCATGAATTTTGATTTCTCTATGTTTTTGGGTTGAGACTTAATTGCATTAGATTTTAAAGGCATACTCTTAGGCTCATATTTCCTATTCAAATTCAACATAGGCATGGTATGATGATAATTATGAGTTCTATACCTATAAGCATGAAGATGATCATTAAATCGAAAAGCATTCATCAAAAATCTACAGTTAGGTCGAATATGGCCTTTTCTACCACAATGATGACAAACAGGCACAAACTTAACAGTTTTAGCTCCTACAGTTTTAGTGGGTGTTTGTGCAGAATTTGTAGCAGTAGAGATAAAGTTAGAAGACCTTACAAATGTAGTTTTTGAAGTGGAAGGTGTACAGTTTTCTTCTGAAAATCCAAGTCCACTTGTATCACCGAAAGGCTTACCAATGCTCAACATCTTGTCTAGTCGTTCAGCTCCAATTGTTAATCTTTTGACAGTTTCCTTTGATTGCTCCAATTCCTGCACAAGCTTTGAATTTTCCTGTTCAATACCTGCAAGACTTAAACTTAACTTGTCAAAATGCTCAGACAGTTCAACTTTTTCTTTTTCTAAAACTGATAAATTAAGGTCTTGCAAATTGATCTGTTCATTCAGCTTTGTTACAGTTATGAGTAGTTTATCTTTTTCTTTCTTGCATTTAATTAAATCAATAAATAACTCCTCAAAACTGTTTGCATTAAATTTATCAAGGATACGTTTACTTCCCTCTTCATCTGAGTCAAAGTCTGACTCACTGGAGTATCCACCAACAGTTGACGTAAAAGCTACGTAGTTGGTGTTAGCTTTTTCTGACCCACTAGCTTGATCTTCATCACTTTCTGTGTCACTAAGGGTAGCATTAAAAGCTTTTCCTGTTTTCTTCTTCTTGTTGGCACAATCTGCTGCATAGTGTCCAAAACCATTGCATTCAAAACATTTAGGTCCAGTGGGTTTAGATTTCTTACTTTCTGAACTCATTGGGGTGAATTCTCTTCCCTTACGATCTTTTCTGTTGAACATTCTCTTGAGTTTTCTAGCAAGTGTGAGTAGCTCTTCATCATCACTATCACCATCGTCAGCATTGGTGGTTTTGAGAGCAATTCCAATGTTCTTTTTGGGTGCTGGAAAATTCATCTCAAATGTTTGAATTGACCCAACTAGTTCTTCAATCTTCATGGTGTCAATGTCTTTGCTTTCCTCTATCGCTGTAACCTTTGCTTCAAAGCGTTCTGGTAATGAGCATAAGACTTTTCGAACCAACCTGCGTTCATCAATTTTATCTCCAAGATTTGAAGAAGAGTTAGCAATATCACATAAATTAGCATAAAACTCAGAAAACGTTTCATCCTCCTTCATTCTAAGATTTTCAAACTTAGTAGCTAACATGCGAAGTTTTGTTCGTTTAACTTGGGACGTCCCCTCATGGGCAACCTCTAAAGTGTCCCAAGCAGCCTTAGCAGTTTCAACATTAGAGATACGTCGGAATTCATCCGGCGACACAGCACTAAAAATAGCATTAATGCCCTTTTGGTTCCAGCCACTACCAATTCTATCTTGGGGAGTCCAATCAATCCTAGGTTTAAGTGTGACAACATTATCCTTGGTAACCATAGGTGGTTCCCAACCATAAAGCACAGAGTTCCAAACACTTTCATCTAAGGAACGTAAAAAGGCTCTCATACGAGCTTTCCAATATGGGTAGTTAGACCCATCAAAATAAGGTACACGGGTTGTAGAAAAACCCTCTCTCATATGATCCATAATAAGGTCCTAGGCAAACACTAAGTATATCTAGTGACCCGCTCTGATACCAATTGAAAAAGTTTTTTTTTTTTTTAATTATGAATCTAATAAGCCTAGAGGGGGGTGAATAGGTTATTTTCAATTTTCAACAAATATTAAATATATATAATCTAATCACAACGGCCAGACATGCAATCGCGTCTAAAGATAAATGCGGAATAATAAAACGACACACGATATTTTTAGGTGGAAACAACCTAGGCCACAACAATGACCTAAGAGGAAAACCACCGGTCCACCGGACCACCTAACTATCCACTATGAAAATTATGTTCAATTACAACCATAGAGTCCAGAACTACTCGTCGCAGATAGATCCCCCTTTCTGTAATTTACTTACGAGCCGCTTGCTCCTTTCACAGCCTCCAATAGTTAGATGTCTGGATCCGGACCAACGTTCCGATTTACTTGAGTCACACAAGATCAACCGAACCCGTCACCTTCAGTAATTTCGAGTCACACGAAATACTGAACCTGTCACCTGTAACGTTAGCACAAAAACACAAGTGCAATGTGTGTCCTAGAGCGGATTCAAACAATAAACAATCCTAACTAGCAGATTCAATCAGCATGCGATGTAGAAACAAAATTAGCTAGCAAAACCCTAGAACATTCATATAAAGCTCAAGTATCATGCAAATCAATTAGGCATATGAATATAACATGAAAACGCCTAAGTAAGATAGATGAAGAGAAGAAGTTAAAGTGCAACTCAGATGATAGAGAATATTAATTCAGGTTGATTTAGAATTTTCAAATATGCACAAACTAACCTCCCTTATATAGAGTCCAACTTTTACTTCAAATAGGATTTGCAATTCACTATAACTCTACTCATATCAGGATTTAGTTCTCAAAAGAATTCTTCTCATACTATGATTCTATTCACATCAGGATTTATTAATTACCATAATTATCCTCAAATAAGAATTCTGTCCTTAACATTAAATGTGGTCATTTAGGTAAAAGAAACATAAGGGTCGAATTAGAAAAGGAGTTTGAGTAGGAATATAATACTGGCTCGATCGATCGAACGACTGTCTCGATCGATCGAGACCATTCTCGATCGGTCGACACTACACTCGATCGATCTAACTCAAACAGAGAGAACCTGGATCGAAGATAGATCTATACTCGATCGATCGAAAAGGGTTCGATCGATCTATCCAATTTCTCGATCGATCCAATCCAAACAGAGAGAATCTAGATCGAAGTTGTCTCAGGCTCGATCGATCGAACAATACTCTCGATCGATCGACCAACATGTGCACAAAACATTTTACGTTACGATCCATACTAAGTGTCGTGCTCAATTGTGTGCAGATGTATGCATGATGGAATATTATACCTGTCATATGGGCGTAGAAGGCTTGGTGACTCCATCATCTTGTATCGTCTGATTAATCGTTGAATTCCTATTCTAGATTACAATCAAACATTTTGTCCACAAAAATTGCCAATACAAAATAAACCTTACAGATGGACGATCAAGTTAATTTTAAAGGTTAATCAATGGGACCTTATTAATAAAGATTATATACATTGGTACTAAGAGTATGTTTAATAATAAATTTGATTCATAATCTCTTATTTGTTGAAGTGATTTTTAATAGGTATGTTTTATAATGATTTTCAATTTTAATTTTCACATATTTAAGAAATTATTACCAAAATATTGAGTGATTTATAAATATTTAAAAATAAGATTTGTTTAATTAAAATTATGATTTATGATTTTCTTTTTTAATCATTTTCACCTAACCTCCTTTTTAGAAAATAAATCAAATATTATGATTGTGTATGTATAAATGTAAAAGAAAATCGTTAAAAACTTGAAATTCATAAAATAATAATAAATTTTTTCTTTATATTTTTAAGCTTTTGATAAAAATAGAAAACACAAAGAAATATCATGCAACTTTAGCTATTTTTTATTTTATTTTTCTTGAAAATGACTTAAATAAAAAATTGTTATTAAACATATTAATAATTATTATTATAAAAGAATCATATATAAGAAAATTAATTATTTATGGCGTGTTTGATACCAATTTTAAGTTTTGATATTTTTAAGTTCATTCTCAATCAAGTATGTTTGATAATGATTTTTTATTTTTATTTTTTCACATTTTTAAATAATCAATACTAAAATAAGGGATGATTCAAAAAAAAATTTAAAAGAATATTTTTGAATTAAAATTTCAATTTTTGAATTTTTTTCATTTTTACCAAACATTTTTTAAATATAATAAATCAAGTTTATAACTTTTGTATATATAAGTATTTGAATCAAACAATTATCTAAAAAACTATTATTAAGTCAAACTCCCTTAAGCGCTGAGCTCTTGACTTTACTAAGGCTCGTACAAGGTCGTTCACATTTTTTGGTTGAGCCGTATTCTTGTTGGGATCGAGATAAAGAAGTGAGTCATAATAAGAGTCTTATGGCCCCTACTCCTCTAATCAAGCTGAAGAAGATGAGCACTGAAATGAAAAAGTAGACTCATGATTTTTAAAACGTACATTAAAAATCATCTAGATGGTGCAGGTGCGCCCACTTTTGAGTCGAGAGTCGGCTTTAAATAACATAAAGTGTGTTGATTGCTACTGATTTAAATATCATTTTTGTACTAGCATCTTGCTTTGATACTAACTAACTCTGTGACCATCTATAGGGAAGGAGACAAGTAGCTGAGAAGCTCTTAAGAAGCATTTGCTTCCTCATCAAATTTGTAATAATAACTAAAAAAATTATTTATTTTTTAAAGTTTTTTTTTAAAACATAAAATATAAAGTATTATCAAACAACATATATGTGATTTTTGATATTTTTTCTTGAAAATCACTAAATAAAAAATTATTATCAAATACGTTAGTAATTATTTAAAAAAATAATAAAAATAGTATCCTTTAAAACTTATAATAACAAAAATAGCACCCTTAATGTTCAAATAATATATTTCTACAATTAAAAAATAAATTTTATATCATTTTTAATGCTGGTCCAATTGAGCGTTGTTCAATTTAAATTGTTGTAATTTAGACTCGTTCAATATTAAATGCTCAATGTTATTAGAGTGTTAATTTTGTTATTATAAATTTTAGGGTATTATTTTTGGTAATTTTTCAAATTATTTTTATAAAAATTAAAAATTACAAAACTAATTATTTAATCATAAATCAAAATTATTATCAAACATGATCTTAGTTGGGCATGTTTGATAACAATTTCAATTTCTAATTTCTAATTTTTAATGCTTTAGTTTTAGATTTGAATTTTTAAATTTCAAATTTTTTGAAAAAAATAAAAGTTGTTTAATAACTAATTTTTAATTTTATTTTGAAAAGTATAAATTGAAAAATTAGATATTTTTTATTTGATAACTAATTCTTATTTTTCATTTTTTATGTTTCTAAGCTTTAAAATCTCATTCTAAACTTATTTTTGATAAATTATCATTAAATTTTGACTTTTTAATTATCTAATATAAGGTTGAGTATACTTGAGTTATTAATTTTTTATGTCAAAAAATAAAATAATATAAATTTAATTCTAAAAATGAATTTCAAAATTTGGAAAATAAAAAGTAAAAAGGAGTTATTAAATTAAAATTTTGTAAAATTTTAAAATTAAAATTAAGAATCATACCCTAAAAATAAAATATCATAAATTAAAATATTTATCAAATATGCTTATTAAATTATAAACTTGTTAATTTCCAAAGATACCATCGTAAGAAAGTAAACAAATTGATGAAAATTAAGCAGAGGTCATTTTAGTAAAAACAAAGGCTTATTTATATGAAATAAGATTGATTGTACAATTTTTTTTTACATAAATTATTATATTATTTAATCATAATTATTTAAATTTATAATTAATAAAATAAAAAAAAACATTCCTTAATATTTAAATTTTAATAATTAATAATGTAAAATTTTTTATAATAAATTATGCCTCCAAATCCTATCCCTATCTCTATTTATATGTATCCACAAATGTCTCTCATCGTAACAGAAACACCGAACTGCTTACCGACATAATTTTTCCAACAAAATAAAAATATCCACTTGTCATTTTTTCTGATTCTGACAAAAAAAAACAAACAGAGAGTACCCACTTGCCCTTTAGCAAAGGGGCAAAAGCGGAATAAGTTTTGAAGTAGCAGTGTAGCAGGAGTGGCTTTTGGGTTTTTTTATTTGACTCTTTCAAACATATTTAAAACAATTACAAAAGTTAAATAAAAGTATAAAACAAAGGACTGCGGTAGGTGGGGCCTAGTTTGGATTACCAAAATACCAAATTAGTCAAACAGCGACGTCAAGTGATGACCTCCGTACAACGCCAGCTGTGTTCGGTTCATAACCAGCTGGTAACGCAATAAAGCTCCGAGCCTCCAACCTCACGCAGGAATTTCCCGATCTCATACTATTTTATCATTATTATTATTCGAAAAACTCAATATATTGCTATTAAAATTTCATCACCGTACATTTTTACTCAAAAATATATTATATTATATTATATTATATGTTTAATAAATATTTATAAATCTTAAATTATTTAATAATAAATAAAATTATTATTCTGATAAAAAAAAATAAAAAAAATAAAATTATTATTATTATGTTCATTGTTTTTTTGTCTGAAAATATAATGTTCTTTTCAAAAAAAAGAAAAATAATACATATAATATCTCTTAAAATTTATAACAATAAAAATAATATCAATAATATTAATATAATAACACTAATTCATATATGATGAAGGGCATTAATGTAACACTATTTTATTTCAAATGAAGGGCATTACAAGTCACTTTCTTTTATAAGTAGATATTTAGTCATTTTCTTTTTGAGTGGCTTACCCCAAGACGTTTTGTTTTTAAAAATAAATAAATTCACTTTAATTAATATTATTATATTTAAATTAAAAAAAATTACACACAAGATAAGAGATATTGCTAGAATAAATTAATTTCTTTCATTTACTTCCTTTTTTTAACACAATAATTTTTTGTTCACAAATGTTTTATAGTATATGCAAGTTTTTTTAAACAATAAAATAACTTTATAAAGTCATATTTGATAAAGATTTTGATTTATGATTAAATAATTAATTTTTTAAATTTTGATTCCTTTATAAAAAATAATCATTAATATATTTCATAAAAATTTATACTTAATAAATTTCAACTAAAAAAATAAAAAATTCTCTCCAAGTTTTTGGTAATATGTTTTTTTTTTCCTTCCAAATAACTTTAAAATAAAGAAAGGTTAATTATAGCAAATTTTTAATTTTTAATCATTTTTTTTCAATATTTATACGTATAAAAGTCATAAGACTTGATTTACTCTATAAAAAATGTTTACTCAAAATGATAAAAATTAGAAGTCACAAATTTGATTCAAAAATATTATTTTTAAAGATTAATAAATCACCTCATATTTTAGTAGTGATTACTTAAAAATGTAAAAATAAAAATAAAAAATTATTATCAAACATACCTGAATAAAAAATCACTTAAAAATAAAAACATCAAAAATTTTATCAACAAGCTCTAAAATTACATAATTTTACTTTTTGACTTTTGAATATATAACTTTTTTTATTCGTTAAGAGAATAATGGGTTAAGAGTGAAACCAATTAAAATAATTAAGTTATTTATGCATCAGAGATAAAAAAAAAAATAGTTATATACTCAAAAATCAAAAAGTAAGATATTTATGAATATAAGATTGTTGTATTTAAAAATTACTGCAAATAAAATAGATTAGTTAATTTCCTACAATACCTTTTTATTGTATGACTATTTTTTCTAATTTAAATAAAATAATATAAATTGAAATAAATTTGTGCTTTTTTAAAAGGAAAGTGAGTTGGATAAACTACTAAAAAAAAAAAAAATAATAACTAAAGTTCTCTATTTGCATAAGCAAATTACTTCTAATGCACTTCATTCAATTGATATCTCTTTTAATTTTAAATAAAAATATTATTTTTTGTTATTATGAATTATAATATATATTATTTTAGAATTTTTTTGTTACATTTTATTATATATATATATATATATATATATATCGGAGTGGGATTGGACTCTCTATCGTCTCATTTGCTGTAATTGGTATCAGTTCTTAGTTTTATTTTTTGGAAAATTGATATTTTTAAAGCTTAAGAAACAAATGCGAAAACAATTTAATATTTAGTGTTTTTAAAAGTAGAAACTTTGCTCTAGTATTACTAACCTTTTGGAATCTGACCCTAAAAATAATGCTGTGATTATTAATTAGGAAAAAATGTGAAAAATATGATGAAAAATGAATAAAGACATAACAAATTCACAAAATTGCAATTATAAAATGATCCCTTGTATTAATATTTATTTTATTTTTTATTATTTTTAAAATGATATTTAAACAAATTAATATTTTTATTTTTATTTCTCACGTATTTTTAGTAAACAAAAAATTAGAATTGAGTTTTACACTCTCTTTTCTTTTCATTATAATTTATATTTATTCTTATTTTAATTGACTTTCATTGCAAATTACTAAATATATTTTAAAATTAAAAATTTTGTGATATATTAAATCAATAAAATAACCATAAGTAGACTAATATAGGACGGGAAAAATAACATTGAATATACATATATATAGGCACACTACTTTTACAACATATTTGTTAAATAATATTAAAGATCATGATTTTATAATTTATATATAGTTATATATTTAATTATAAAATTAGACTGTATTATACAGTATAAAAATAGTACAATTTTAAAAAAATTTGTATGACAAGGGAGTGTGAGTCTAAACCGTATTTGACATTTAATTTAATATGTTTGAATTTACAATTATAAAATTATGTATCTTAACTTTTTCTTTCATCTCAAATTAAAATAATATTTTTTTTATTTTTAAAAATGTAATAAAAACATAAAAATAAATTAAGTATTGATTTAAATAAAATTTTATTAAACTATTTATAATCAATTTTAGTTGGTTATATTATAAAATTTGTCATTAAATATTGTGCAGACTAATTATAATATAATTCAATATAGTTCAATTAAATATAACTATATTTTATTTATTTAATACAGTGCACTAAACATGTCATTAGTCTCTTTACCTCCTTAGACTCTAAAAAAAAATGGTAGAGAATAATTTACTTCATTAATGTTGAATAATAAAAAATAAAATATACATAAAATAATTAATATAAATCTAGCTTGTATGAATTTTTGCAACTTTTTTTTCTCATGCCTCTTGATCCTTATGATCTTTGGGAAAAAGTATATCTTAGAAGCGCACTTAATACCAACCGTAAATCTTATATTCCTTATAATATAATTATTATCAAATAGATTAAGTTTATCGCATGCCAAGCATTCTTAATTTATTTAAATATTTTTTAAAAAATATTTAAGTAAATTAACATTTTAATTTTAATTTCTTACAATATTTTTTATAGTAAAATCAAATAAAAAGAATGAATTTTATACCCTTTTTTCTCTTCATTTTAATTTATGTTTATTTTCAATCGATTGATTCCCATCATAAATTATTTTAAATTATTTTTCTTAAAATCACTTTTAAAATAAAAATATACATACTACCCTTGCACACTTATCTCAAAGTACTTTTATTTACTATGAATATATTTATCACTCATATTTTGAGTTAACCTTGAGAAATATTACTGAACTATTACATTAGTTTTGTTCATATCATAAAACTTTTTTTGTCTCTTTTATATAACCTAATTCACAAAAAATTTCATTTATCTCATTTTGTTACTTTCCATTCAACCACGTCACATGTTAGTGATAAATTTAAAACAACTCAAATAATTAAATAATATACTTGGAACAACTTTCATATCTTATTTATATTACGTTGTGTGAAGTTGTTGGACAGAAACTTATAAAATGATACAAATTGAGCTTTTTACAAGTTTGATGGTATAAAGTTCAACGGCATGAACAAAATAAATGTAATACTTCGTGGTATTTTTGTAGGTTTATTCACATTTTTATTTAGGCATAACCACTTAGTACTTGAACTTTAAGCAATTCAATTATACACCTAAATTTGTAAACATTTAAAACATATGATTTATTCTTTAAATTTTTAAAATTTTACATATGAGTTTTTAAATTTTTAAATCGTACAAATCAGTCATCAAATTTTTACAACTTTATACATAATTTATAACTTTACTAATAAATATATATTTGTGATTCAAAATTTTAAGACCTATGTATGAAGATTTAAAACTTTAAGGACTAAATTATACAATTTAAAAATTTATGTACTTATGTTTAAAGTTTAAAAAGTTTGACGACTAAATCTTACATTTTAAAAATTTAGGAGTTATTTGGTCCCTTAGCTATAAAAAAGAGGTTAATAAACGGCAAATTATATTATTTTAATAGTTTTTCTATTAAAATTTTTTAATTTCATGTCTATTGATTTTAATGCGATTAAAATACTAGTATTTAATAAAGATAGAAGTGAAATTTAATATGAAATTATTTTGAGAAAAAATCAACAATAATAATATTTAAACATAAAGTTATTTAAATATATATTTTAATTTTTTTAAAAATTTAAAAATAATAAAACAGTTGTAATTAAAAAATATTAAAACAATTATTTTGTTAATTTTTTTCATATTAATGGTCACTTTATCATTATTAAAGACAAACATTTTAATCGCGTTTAATCACTTGATATAAAAATAATAATATTTAATAAATAAATCATTAAAATCATATAATTTGTTCATAATTAATCTACTTTTTCATAATTAAAAAACTAGATAATACAATTTATAATCTAAATAAATAAATAACATAAATTATATTATCTAAAAAAAAACTCTATAACATTTTTCTGTAAATAAGAATATATACATGAGTAAATCTAATAATTCTATAGTTGGTGTCTTATTTACTTAAAGAATAAGTATTCAATTGCTATTAATTATGCCAAAGTTTTCAATTAATTAAAAAAAAACACACTTTAATTTAGCTTAAAGGTATAATTTGAATTAAATTTAAATATTAAACTAAAAAAATTGTATCACCGAAACCCTTCTTTAAACAATAAACATTTACTTTCACTTGTGGGTAAAAGAATTTCTTATAATAAAGGTGTCAAAAGGAGTTTTAAAAAATTACCATCTAATTGCTAACTGATGGCCTAAATTCCGAGTTTCAAAATTTTGAACTCGCATGAGAAAAAATGTCATTACAAACAGTATATAGTCTAATTTTATTTACTATGCTGAGCTAATAGCCTAAAAAGAATAGGTGTAGAGAGACCCCTATCTTGTCTTTAGTTTGTGGGAAAAGAAGAGAAGAAGAAAAAAACTACAGTGAATTACTAAAATAGCAAAAATTTGAAGTAAAAAGCTTTTTATACCTAAATAGCACTTTTTAGACTTAAACTCACCGTTTCATTTATATAATATATATGATTTTTACAAAAATATCCAGTTATCTGCGTATTCGTAAAAACCACGCCATTTTCGTGTTTTTGTATGTACAGGTTACATACATATTTATTTTGTATGTAACCTGTACATTCACATTTTGTATGTACAGGTCATGTGAATGTACAGGTTACATACAAATTTATTTTGTATGTAACCTGTACATACAAATTTATTTTGTATGTAAATTTGTATGTAACCTGTACATACAATTTGTATGTAACCTGTACATACAAATTTGTATGTAACATGTACATATAAATTTGTATGTACCCTGTACATTCACATTTTGTATGTACCCTGTACATTCACATTTTGTAAGCTGTTCAAACAATAATAACATACAAACAATACAATGCATTTCATGTGAATGTATAGGTTACATACAAAATAAATTTGTATGTAACCTGTACATTCACATTTTGCAGGAAAAACAGTTCGTATGTACAGGTAACCTGTACATACAAAATGTGAATGTACAGGTAACCTGTACATACAAAATGTGAATGTACAGGTTACATACAAAATAAATGTGTATGTAACCTGTACATACAAAATGTGAATGTACATAAGCTGCTTTTCTTCTTCTTCTTCAAGTGGGTTCAAGTGAATGTACAGGTTACATATAAAATAAATTTGTATGTAACCTGTACATTCACATGACTTCATCTTCATCTTCATCTTCATCTTCATCTTCAATTCTTCACCTACTCCACTATTTCCTACATATATCAAACAACAAAAAGCTTCATAAAATGTGAATGTACAGGTTACATACAAAATAAATGTGTATGTAACTTGTACATACAAAATGTGAATGTATAAGTTTCATAAACTGTTCTTTTTTTTTTTTTTAATAATTGAAGATCTAATAGATTCACCAAAAAGTAGTACTGATTACTGAAACCAACCGATATTCTGATTAAAGTTTTAAAATATAAAAAAGATAATACTATGATATTGCACCAAATTGTTCCTTAAACAGCCTAAGAAACGTCTAGACACAAAACCAGAAACAGCGACACGAAACTAATAGATCATCAGCAACCACAGCTACGATGAATGCAATCACTTAGATCTCTATCTCATCTTTCGGCGCTTCCTCTTCCATCTCCTCATACGCTTCTTCTTCCACTTGGCTCTCAGGGAGAACAGTTCGTTGCAAGTGGTGATGGATTTGGGGGTTAAAAATGTTATTTGCATATTGTCAAAACACAATCGTTTTGCTATTTTAGACAAAAAATCAATCTTTACCATATATATATCATTTCAGGTAATTAATTCAAAAAACTAGTCGTATCGTAGTTGGTATGAGTCTCATTGACAATTGTAGTGACCAGAGACGGACCCAAACAGTGGGCTACACCGGGCTTGAGCCCGGGTAGCTTTTTGAAATTTTTTTTTTTTTTTTTTTTTAATTTAATAAATATTACTAATATTTTATAAAGCATAATATATTATTTATCATAAAAATTTTATAAATAAACTTAAATTAATACACTATTTTTTGGTCTTATATTTTCTGCAACTCTGCTCCTTTTTTGTTATATAATTATGTTCTATGATCTGTTGCTTGCTGCTCAATCAAGTTAAAGTTTGGTATTTTTTTAAAAATCTATTAAAATTATCTATATGATTTTTTAAAAAATATTATATATTCAAAATATTTGTACTTAAACTTACAATCAAATCAATAAATGTATGTTATATCTCTTAAAAATTGTAATTTTTAAACTTTTATCGATAAATATTGTATAATTATTAATTTGAGTGCCTATGTAAGTATAAATTTGTATATATTTAGCACTCTTATTTTTTCATAACAATTGACTATTATTTCTTTAAATTTGTTGAAACTTATATGATAATTGATAAATTTTATGAAGTATCGTCGAAACAACTAAAATAAATTTTTTATTTGCTTTTTAAGTTTATATATTTTTTTGTTTGCCTTTTAAATTTATATATATTTTTTAAATTTTAGTTATAAATTTTGATATTATAAATAATTTTTTTTTAATATATATTAGCCCTGTTAGAAAATTTTTTTTGGGTCCGTCTCTGGTAGTGACTTAACTAGTCTCTGTCTCTCAGCAAAAAACATACAATAGTGCAATAATATTTACCTTTTTAATTTATTTTTAAAGAGCAATGGAAAATATATCAACTCTTTATGCATAAAATAGTTTGTTAATGTTAAAGTAATTATAAAGATAGATTATACTACTTTAACATGTATATTATTAATACATGCATGATAAACCATTAATATTTTCTGAACTGGGTTAAATTGTATATGATATATTAATGGATGAGTTGTTCATTTATTTAGTTGATTTTCACTTAAATTATAATTGTTTCATAATAGTTATGATAAAACATTTTATATAAATTCTTTTTTTTTTTTTTTTAGTTTAGAGATTAAGCACTAAGTTTGAATGTTGGGTGGGGTGTGGTGGTTGAGAATTGAATCTTGAAATCTTTATTTTATCAAGGGCTTATAAAAATATAAAAATTCAATTAACATGTTGTTATGTAATAAATCAACCAACAGCTTGTAAAATTATTAAAAAAAAAAAAATTAATTCTTTTAATTCAAATATCAAATAAACATAAATTAAGTCAAATTGAAATAAAATTAAAACAAAATAGTATATAAAATAAATGTATATATAAAGAATTATATATTAGCCCAAGTGTTCATGAAGAAAGAAAAATTTGAGTTTATTTTTGGCTTAAGGGTACTATATTTTATAAAATTTATATTAAAGTCCAATTTTGATGGTTAATTAAAAAATTAGATCAAATTCTATCATTTATTGATCATGTTATTAAATTTGTGAGAATATTTATATAATAACAATTTTAATAAGGTTATTAAATTAATAATAAATGACTAAAAATAACTTACAAAATTAGTTACTAACCATCATATGATAGAATTTGGTCCAATTTACAAGTCAATTGTCAAAATTTAGTGTAAATTTTATGAAAATAACTTTATTAAAAAGCTAAGTAATTTATGTGTTTTACTTACGCAAGTTACAAGACTTTTGACACCTTTTGCCCTTTATTATATGTTCAATTTTTAACTATTTAAAAAATCAATTAAATTTATACAAAAATGATACTCTTTTTTATTTTAAGACCAAAAAATAAAGTTTATTTTAAATAGGTTAAATTATATCATTAGTCACCTAAATTTTAATTAAATTATATTTAGATTCATAAATTTTTAAATTTTATAATTTAGTTCTTAAATTTTAAAAAAATTACACATAGGTCTTATCTTTGGTACTAAAATATATGTTTTTGAATCAAAAAATTTAGAACCTATGCGTAAATTTTTAAAAATTTGAGAACAAAATTGTAGAATTTAAAAATTTAAAGACCTTAAATATAAAGTTAGTTAAAATTTGGGGACTAATAGAATAGTTAATTTTTTTTAAATATTAAAAAAATAATAAACACATAAAAGATTTTAATTTATTATTGTTTGTGAAAGTAACATATAAAAATGTGATATCTTTGGTTTGGAAGATGTAATTTTAGAAGGGCTATTGCAAATATAAGAATGTGATCAACCTTTGTAGCCAAAAAAAAAAAGATCAACCTTAGTGGACAAAATGTGATTTTGACTAGTATATGCTATTCGTAAAAGCCAATATGTATTTTTCACGAATGTATTTAGTAAGCTTTGGTGGGCGTGTCTGTGATTGTCAGTTGAGGCAACTCTGACTCGAATATGACCAATAAAAAAGCTTATATTAAAAATTCGATTGAAACTCAAAAGTGGATCTTTTTGTTTACTAAACATAATTTAGTAGAACAATGACATTACATTTGCCGTTGATTTCACATGTTATTAATTGAGTTCAAGTTATTAATTGTGATGAAAATGTACATTTTTTTTAATTTTTAAATTATGATATTTATGACTAATTTGAAAATCATTACAGTTTTAAATTTTTTATTTAGTTACAGTTAACAAATTATTTTTAAAATTAAAAAAAAAATCAATTTTAGAGAATTTCTATTTTATTATTTTATTACATTAAAATTTAATAACTTAATCATACTTAACGTTATTGAAAATAATTAAAGAGCCAAACTTTAACGAAAATTTATTAAACATAAGTTTGAAATTGAATTTTAATATTCAAAAAATTGAAAGTTAAAAATTAAAAATTATTTAATATTCAATTTTTAATTTCCACTTTCTAAAATTGAAATTAAAAATTGGTTATTAAACAAATTTTTTTCAAACCCAAAAATTTTAAAACTAACAATTTAATTCTAAAACTAAAAAATTAAAAATTAAAATTATTATCAAGTGGAAGATTTGAAAAGTTAGAAATCAAAAGAAATTTCAGAACTCATTGGTGAAGTTATGCTACTTATTACTTTTGATAATGTGATGTAATTTGATTATGGATTAATCTCTCTTCAATTGGGAGTGCAAGTGCTTATGAATCCCTACATATAAGCTTGCGATGTGTTTTCTAATAAAAATAATAGGTAAAAATATTCCCTTATTTATTTTTTAAAAATATGATGGGAAGGTAATAAGATTCACAAACTTAAAATTGATTCTCATCGATGTTTTCATATTTTCCTTGACAATGATTTTATTTCCTAAATTTATAATATCTAATTATAAAAGTACACTTTATTTTTATATTTTTTATTATTATTTTTAAAATAATATTTATTTAAATTAATATTTTCATTATAATTCCTTATAATTTTTCACTAGCCCTATTTTTAAAACAAAAATTACTAATATCATATCAATCTTTCTATTTTTAGAAAGATTAAAGCATTAAATTAAATTAATTCAGTAATTTTTTTAATAAACACAAAAGAAAAAAAAATTGAATGAGTTTTACATTCTATTTTCTCTCTAATTCGATTTGCATTTATTTTATTTTAAATTTATAATTAATTTCTATTACGATTTAATAAATGCACTTTTATGCTTTATTTTAGAGAATTATATAAACTTATCTATTTAATTAGTAAAGTACATTTTGATGATAATAAAAAAATGGCGCTATTGTTACAGTAATAAAGATTCTTGACGAAAACTTTCTATATTTAAAAAAAATTATGATAAATTATTAGATAAAATATTAAATTATTTTTACATAAACAATTATTACTCCAAAAATATTAATCCTCTTAAAAAAAAAAAAAGGGCCAACGATCGAATAATATGAAAGGAAACAAAAAACAAAAAGTTTTATCCTTCCATCACAATCACACTTTTACGTGACAAATATTTTTCACACATTATCTTAGTCCCTAAATTATGATATATATATATATATATATATATATATATATATATATATATATATATATATATATATATATATATATATATATATATATATATATATATATATATATATCATAATTTAATTAATCTTATATTATTAAATAATAATATAATAATTTATAATCTCATATAATTTATTTTATATTTAACTAATAATTAATAAATTATTTAATTTATATAATAATTTAATATATATATAACATTACTCTAATTCTTAACGCTGAGAGCTAAAGATTGACATATAACAGGGCAGCTGGACAATATGTATTAGGAGGCATCATTAGTTCCATAAGTTGGCTATTTAGTTATTTAACAAGTCGATATTATCTTAATAATTTTAAAAAATTTAAAAATATAATTAACTTATAACTCATAAAAAATAACATTTTAACTAACCTATAAAGTTCTTTTGAAGGAAGTTTGACTTAGTAATTTTAAATTTATAATTTTATTTAAAATTTATTACCATAATTAAGGATACAATAAAAAGTATAAGAATATTCTTTCATAATTTTACTTGAAAGTACAAGAGTATTCTTTTATTTCTATAAAAACTTTTTTTTGTCACCCTGCAGACAATTTTGCACAGAAAAATCGAGGTCTTTTTTCTTGCTTAAATTAAACTCTCCACTTTTCAATCTTCATTGTCCAAGGAGATCATATTCTCGTAAATTAAACTCTCTATTAGGTTTAGTTTAATACAAACAAATAGACACTTAGGTCATTAGGTTTAGTTTACCTTCTAATGCATAAATGATTTAATTATTTAACTAATTTTATTTTTAACCTCACTCAATAAAAAAAAATATGTTCATTTTTTTATAACATTAAAGGACATATGTTTATTTATATTATAAAAAAAAAAATGAACATATTTTTTAACCTCCTACAAAAAATAAAATGAAACTCTCTATGAAAGAAGGTTATCATATACAATTAAACATTTAGTTTAAAATTTGTCAACTTGATATACTATATAATATTACATTTTATATATTTTATAAAATGTAAAGTATATGTCAGCTTGATTTTGTCAATTTTTATTTTGTGGGAACTTACAATCAAATAGACTTTGTTAATTTTGAAATATTTCGAGCCTACCTCAAATAAAAAATATATAATTTTGATTTATACTTGAATTCAAATTAGTTGGCCAATTTTTGAAATAAATGTCCCCTAATATGTATGATATGTAGAATCATAGTGTTAGATTTTAAAAAATAATATAGTACTAAATTTTAATTATGAACTTATCATGGTTTATATATATATATATAAACATAAAAGTAACTTCTAATGAAAAAAAAAAAAAAATTGTTTTTCTCTGATTAAAGAAAAAGGGGTTAGATAGAATATATATACGTATGATATGTAGCTTCTAATGAAAGAAAATAGGTTGTTTGTTCTCTTATTAAAGAAAAAGGGTTTAGATAGAATTAAGAAATCAATTTTTTATTAAAGAAAAGAAGTAAGGGGGTGTAAGGAGTCTTTTCTTTAGCTACTGCTAAAACAGGGGCTCCACTTCTTAATAAGATTATAGGCGGCTAACTCAAAAAGTCTCAAACAAAATATCATTACAAAAAGTTTGATTAAATTATAAGACCCAGCCAATTATTATAATATATGCTAAATAATATTTAGCCCAAATAACAAGAAAATAAGATGCTAAATTAGCACTATTGACAGCAAAATTAATTCGAAAAGATATTACAAATTACAAACAACACAAAACATCACTCACTAGCAATTCTAACTACTAGATATTGCCACCAATAGACCTTAAATCGCTGGATAGTATAACATATTGTGCGTCTATCTCAAATTCTAACATTGCCACCTCTCATATTGAAAGTAGCTCTACAGCAATAGAACTCAAAACATAATTAACTCTGCCACCACAAAACACGAACTTGTATACATAAATATACACACATGTACATATGTATATATATGTGTGTAATAAACATTGGCACGAGCTATAGCAAACCTCTCTAAATCTAAGACCATGAGCAAAAGGGTGTTTTTTTTTTTTTTTGCAAAATAAATTCCACTTGAAGAAGACATGGTCGCTGCCGTCTTTTATCCCTAAAATTATTGACAATTTAAGGGATATCAGCTATAATTTAATACTATAAATAAAAATCTTAATAATTATTACTTATATTTTTACTATTTAAATTTATGATCTTAAATAAGTCAGTTATTTGCAGCACTAACTGAACCATATAAATCAAAATGGTGTTGATTGAAAAGCAACATTTCAATATTCCCGTAGATTTCTTTAACTTTATCTTTCTTTTATATATATATATATATATATATTCAATTTCTGTTAATTCACAATTTTAAAATTTAATAATCATATTTGTCCCACAGATTATTTCAAGGTAAAAAAAGTTAAGTCCTTGATTTGACATATATCAATTCCCCCCCTCTCCTTTCCATGTCTTCCGAGAACATTCCTAGAGCACTAAAAAAAATAAAGTTTTACACTGTTATATCACAAATTCACTATTAGCTTTAAAAAATAAATGTTATTCGTTCATAAAGACAAAGTATATTAACGAAATTAAAAAATTGAGATTTTAAAATAATTGTAAAAATATTTATTAATGAAATTAATTTTATATTATGTAAATTAATGTATATACGTATAAAAAAGTATTTTTTCATAAAAAATCATAAATTCACGTGATTATATTATCTCGATTCTCATGAATTATAAACACTCACATCCCTTAGTTACTGTGAATCTGTGACATTATAAAAATTTCGCCAGTTCTTGATTTGATTGTTTTATTTTCACAAATACTTTGGCACTCAATTTGATGTTATTGCTATTTTTCACCAATATTATGAATGATATAATCTAATTAATCATTTTATTATTTTATATATAATTTTATATTCAATTAATAATTAATATAACATTTGCATAAATGTAACAAATGTATTCACAATTTCACATACATCCTTTTGCCTCTCAAAATGACATGTCTGGCATACATGATTATTTTCCGAGGAAAAGGGTCATTATTCCTTGATTATAATTCATTTAGGCTAAATGTATTGTTTAGTCTTCTAACTTAAAAAAAATATGTTTATGTTTGTGAAATTTTGAAAAAGGTATCAAGCAATGGGGGTAGCGCCCAAGCAGCTTAGGTTGGATGCATTTGGTTATTTTTACCCTTCCCTCTTTTAACTATTATTTTAATACTTTCAAATATTAAGGATATGTATTTAGTGATACATGTGGAGAATCAGTAGAATCAACCAAAGGCTCTGATGCTGTGCCTACCAAGCAGCAGTCCACTTATGGTGGTAAAAGATTATGCAAGCTTCTAGATGATGTTTCTGGTTCGAGTCACTGTGGCAACGTGTTACCTTGGCTAGAGGACTAACATGCTGCTGTTTTGGTTCTTTTTTTCTTGGGTTTTTCTTTTTGTTTGGTTCTCTGAGTTAAGCTTTTGTGGTTTTTTCTTTTCTAGTTTAAGATTGTCCTAGTTTAGCACTATGGTCTGGATATAAATTGTAGGCTAGCATCATCTTGGGCTGTTTGTTTTTATGAATGTTGCTATACAATAGTATTATAAGAAATAGCAATTACGTAAAGCTTCCAATGAATTACCTATATAGCAAAGATATATTAAAAAGTGTCAATTTTACCTAAATAGCAAATTTAGGTAGTGAAACGGTGAGTTTCACTTAGATAATAAATATAATTTTTATGTAAACTATACATACAAATTTGTATGTAATCTGTACATTCACATTTTGTATGTAAGCTGTTCAAAACAACAATAACATAAAAATAATACAATGCATTTCATGTGAATATACAGGTTACATACAAAATAAATTTGTATGTAACCTGTACGTTCACATACAAAATATGAATGTACAAATTACATACAAAATATAAATGTACAGGTTACATACAAATTTGTATGTACAAGTTACATACAATAATACAATTCAGTTTTTCATTTTTAGTTTCCACTCTTACTTTCTCAGTTCTTTCATTTATTTGTATGGTATCAGAACTTATTTGAATCAATGTCGAATTTGAGATCTTATCTGGTTATGCCACAGAGTATTAATTAGATGGATCGGGAAGTTCTTGAGATTATAATAAAGAATCGATTGGAAGCAATGACGATTGCAATTAAAACACTCTTTAATGGAGTTGCGTCCTACTCTGCTTCTTCAATTGCCATGTCAGATTTGAGATCTATTACTATACCAGTTCATCTTGCGTAGCTATCTTTTCTAAAGTATAGTAATATGATAATAAAGTATATGCCTACCTTCCAAAGTTGTTTGAAGTCGAAGTAGCAAAAGAAAGATTATCAACTTGGCCCATTACTATACCAGTTCACCAAGAAGAACAGTTCGTTTCAATTTTTGTATCTTATAAACACAGTCGTTTTGCTATATTAGGCAAAAAAGTCAATTTTTATTATATATGTATCATTTCAAGGAATTAAATCTAAAGCATCCCTTTGGGCAATTATGTTGCTTGGGATGAGTAAAGTATTTAGATTGCCACTGTTGGCGTCAACAAGATAGTTTGAGGTGCTTGCACTGTGGTTTTCAATTTGCAATGACAATTTCTCATTTTTTGGGAAAAAAATAAAGATATAAAATTGTCAAAAAGTACAAAAAATATCAAAAAATATATATATATATATATATATTTCTGTCCAAATGTACAATAAACACTGAAGTTGCCGAACCGGTTCCCAGCATGCATATAAGATGCCACGCAAGATAAATTTGAATGAAGCAATATAAATTATAGCAGCAATACAATCACTACCCGCAACACTCATAGAATTTGGCCATACTTTTTTCAAACCAAAAACATTTTAATATCAAACAATTATATCCTCAGCCGTAATAGCCATATAACAAATGCAGTAACCAAAAAAAACCCAACAACTTTAAGAAATTTGAATCTGAGATCAAACTGATTGTCATACATGTAATGACACAGATGAAGTTGTTTTTTAGAAGATGCATTAAGGTGAGATCGAAGCAGGACTTGAAATAGGGGAGGGGAGTCTTAACCACCAGGCAACCACAACAACAGGATATACCATATATGCTAAATAACAGGGAAATAAATTAACTTGCTTCATGTACCTTAGCACACAAGAACAATGGTACAAGGATAATATTAAAGTCAAAACAGAATAGCCTTACATTGGACAAGGCCAATCATTGGGACCAAACAGTCCTCCAGTGGGTACACCAACTGAATGGCCTTGGCCTCCATCCTCATGTCCACGACCTTTACCCTGACCACCTGTGCCACTAGGGATGGGAGTAGATTGGTCGGTTCGGTTTTTGACTCAAAAAATTAACCGAACCGATTTGATCGGTTAGGCATTTTTATAAACCAAAACCGACCTACCTATCAAAACTAACCGAACCGCAAACCAACCTATTTAATCGGTTTGTTCGGTTCGGTTGGTCGGTTTGGACCTACTATATTTATTAAAAAAATATATACACATAATAATATCAATTGTACTATAATATAATATTAATTGAATAAAATCACCAAAATTAAAGTCATGTAATAAGTTTTAAGCTTATATAAATATATCATAATGATAATATGTAAATATTATCATATATAAATGCTAATAGAAATAAAAAACACATCATTTTACATTAAAAAATATTATTTTAAATATGTAGGTTCGGTTCGGTTTAAATAGGGTTTTTTTTCATCTAAACCTTAACCGAACCTATTTAATCGGTTTTTTAGAAAGTTGAACCGAACCGAACCTACTAAATCATTAAAAACCGACTTAGAAGGTTCGATTTAGGTCCGGTCCAGTCGGTTTGGTCGGTTTTTTTATTTTATGTCCATCCCTATGTGCCACTGCCAGAAGCCCCAGCAGGTCTAGCAGTATCACAGCGATTGCAGATACCGCGAAAAGCAAAATTTAAGTTCCCACAACTGCCACACGAAATAGATATAAGAAGCCATTCACAAAACAATCATTATGTCAGAAAACTGAATAACTGAGCAAACGAGCATGAAAGAGCTGCTCACCGATATCACATCACAGACCTTGTATTCAGACACATCCAGTCTCCCTCTCGTTGCCATGCTTTTCCAGAAGCATCACCTCGACCTCTACCTCTACCAGTGTTCCCATCTACATCCTGAGTAATTTCCTCTAGTCCACCATATTCACTCCAGCAGCTCCACCAGGTTGATCGTCTTTGCTTTTTGACTCTGCTACAAAAACTCCAATGATGTTGCCATGAAAATCCTTGAGGTTAAACCACTCAACAGCTGCATATGCAGCATGTGGATCCTCATAAGTTACCGTCGGATCCCCTTTCGGTTCATTTGTCTCTTTGTCCCGGTATAACCATATCTTTGGTCTTCCAGTTCACATGTCTTTCTATATAGAAGAAACCAAAAGTGAAAAAGAACAATGTATTTCAAATGTGATACTCGTAAAGATAGACACCAAAAATAAGAAAAAGGGTTGATTTTAATTTCCAACAATACCTGGTCATCTTCCTACCTTTAGCAACCCAATGGTGCCAAAATATTCAGCCAACATGTTTTCATCAGCCCCATGAGGCAAGTTGCAAACGTATACAGATCCATTTGAAGCCATTATGCTACAACTTCACGAAAGTGAAGCAAACAAACAGCTCCATATGCTACAAAAATGTACTCTTACTTGGTAAAACTTCAACGTGCAAACAAAAGACACGTATGGTTGCACACCCAAAGTTAAATATTATGAGAATCAACATAGAATTCGATCCATAAGCAGAACAATCGTGTAATAGAGCCTTTTCCCACTTCTTTCAAGATAGCCAAATGCATATCTTAAACAGCAGTTTGAAATAAATTAATAATAAGAAACGAAGTGCCATAGCATACTGAAAACAGCAGACAATTTCTAATCTACACGAATCATGATAGCAATCAAGCGTGAAATTACATTCCATCCTCAACTTTTTTCTGCACTATACTAAACTCTAAACTCCAAACTTATACATCTCTTGAAGCCTCCAGTTTCAGAAACTGTAACCAATCTGAATGTTCCAAATGGAAATCAGTCAAATAACAATAATGAATAACCCAAAAATAATAGACAGCCGGATTATCTGTTTAGAAACACTTTTTATTCCGATAATCTCAGCAACTAAGGTCAGAATAGACTGGAATATAAACAAGTTGAGCGAGAGAGTGAAGCGTTCCCGTTCGCTTACTCAGAACGAGAAAGTCCGTATCGTTACGGGCTGAAAAGAAAATGAGTAGCAACAATGCCTTAGCATTTGGATGCGTTCGTTCACCGGTGCCGGTGCCGGCGAAAACAAATGCTTTCTTACAGTAAGGTTCAGAGAGAATAAATATCTGACCTTCTTAGGGTTTGACGATTGCTCGAAGGAGAACGAGGTTTTAACTTTTAAGTTTTAACTAAGCAGTTTATGCAAAGGGGTGGTCTTTTAAAAAAAAAAATATTATAAGATTATATTTTTTAATTAATTTTTATAATATAAATTTCTTAGATTTACGTATGTTTTATTTCTTAAATTAAAAACAACATCATTTAATTTCTTAAATTTATAAAATAATTAAAAATAAATTATATTATTTTAATTAAAATATTGTTATTTTTAATGAATCAAAATAATTAAAATATGATTCTTTATAAAAAAATAAATATAAAATTTAATATAAACTTTTAAATCATACAATTTAATCCTCAAATTTTTAAAACTTTACGTCTTAAAATTTTGATTTACAAATGTGTATTTAATAGTCAAGTTAAGATTTATGTGTGAATTTTTAAAAATTTGATAACTAAATTATAGAATTTAAATTTTGGAAACTTATATGTAAAATTTTAAAAATTTGTTAACTAAATTATACAATTAACAATTTATGTATGAATTTGTTCAAAATTTATAAATCGGTGCAACTAAGATGAGAAAAAAATTATGTAATTCCAAAACATCAACTAAAAGCTTCTAAGAATAAGTTTTTGGAGATAATTTAAATTTAATAAATATATAGTAGTATTAATTTCAAACCTTTTTTAAAAAATAAAAGTTTTTATTTATGATTTTTTACGTTGTTATAATGAAGAATAAATATACACAATAACTTTTTTATGATTAATAAATGTGATAATTTGTCGTTGCGAGATATAAATATGAGTGATATGAATAGTAAATGTGATAATTTATAGTCGCTAGATAAGATTTGCGTAACTCAATTTAATAAATAATTCAAATATAAGATGATAATAAAAATAAACTTATTTTTAATAGGTAATTCGACGTGAATACAATAGACACAACTTGATCAGATTTAATAAGTATTTTTGCTTAAAAATAATGTATATTACTTTACTGCTTTTTCATTAATATATAATATAACATTATCTCGATAAAAAAAAAATAGTTCAACATAAATATGATTTATTTATAAATAAATTGATCAAAATTAACTCATTAATTAAACAAGCATAAATATCATGAATTGTCACACTTGACGTCAATGATTCTAAGTGAATAACATTTTACGTTATTAAAATATTTATTGAATGATAGTGTAAAAGTAAGCATTTCTATTGAAGTGTAATATATTTATTATAAAAATGTTTTAATATTTATCGGTAAAAAAATAAATTTTAAGAAAATAATAAGAAAGTCAAAAAAAAGAAAAAGAAGAAAGAAATAAAGAGAAAAGAAAAAAGAAAATATGTTTCAGCAATTTAGTTCTATTAATACCAAAAACAACGGCCAAACTTTTCTCACCTTTTATATAAAAAATATGAGAAGGGCTTTTACTTCTAACAAAAATTATTAAAAGTGCTTTAAATAAAAAAAAAAACTATCAAAAATAACACCCATAAAATTTATAATAATAAAAGTAACATTTTAATAACATTAAATATTCAATTTGAGCGTATAATTTGAACGTTAAACATTAAACGGATTTAAATTATCTTAATTTAATTCTCATTGAACGGATGTTAAAAAAATAATATATTAATTATTTTTTTAATTATAAAAATATAAATTTAAATACAAAATGTGTTAATTTTATTATTATAAATTTTAATAAATGTTATTTTTATTATTTTCTCAATAATAAAAAAATATATATATATGTTTCGAGATGACTTACAAGATTGATCCGACAGTTTTTAACTTATAATTTTTTATTGAAAATTAATTCACAATTATATCTCCTTTATATGGAACCAAAGATTTACAACGGATTATTAGAACAAGCAACTTATTATAGAGATTATAATTTAAGAAAAATAAGAAATAATAAAATATAATACCGATTGTAATATATGTATATATACTATATGTAGAATAAAATTAAAAGATGTATTTTGAAACAATTATTTATATCGAAAATGTTAATAATATAATTTTTCCATGTATAGCAACTAAGGAAATTTAAATGTACAACAACCACACGCTTTCTGGAGAAAATATTTTATTCATTAAGAAAATACTGCACATAAAAGTTCCTCTTTCTATAATGAAAGATATAGACGAAGAGTACAAAAGTAGGTGCAAAAATTATGTATTCTAAGCATCTCAGTATAAGGATAACAAAACAAATTAAAGAATGAAATGTATACAACTAAAAATGGACTCATCAATCTCGACTATTGTCCGAAGAATATTGATTTATACACTAACAAATTTCCATCTCCCTCTCAAACTAGGCACTTGGAGGCTTGTACAACTTCACCCTCTTCTTGTACTCTGCAAGAATAAGGAACTCTTACTCAGATCCTTGTGTACATAACAAATATAATACTATAATAAACAGAGAGGAGAAAAACTAACCCTCTTGATTGCACCAAAGTTGAGCTGCTTGGGTGTTTAAAGGTGAGCTGATGTTTGGTTCTGCATTTCACTCAAAATGTAAACATGTCAGTGATGTCCAAATACTTGAAAAAAAATGCTCAAACAGAATTGTAGGATTTTTATTACCTCCAAGCAGACTCTGGATAGATAGAAGTATAGTTCTCACATCATAAGCAGAAGACCATTTATCCTACATATTACAAACAAGAACAAATGAAGCAATGCTCATAATGAAAAATGTATTTTAATCGTTATATTTTCTCAAGTCACTAACAAAATATGCAAGTAAGAATTATCTTTGGGTCGGTCCGTTTGCTTGTGCTTTTATTAAAAGTGGTTTCATACAAAAGTATTTGGGTTGATCCGTTCGCTTGTGCTTCCAAAAGATGATTTTAGGAAGTTTATATTAATATTGTTATTTTAACAAGTACAAAATATGCTTTTTGAGCCCTAAAAGTACTTATGATAATTTTTTGTTTGCGTCTTTTTTTACTATCATAAGCACATTTATGACATCCAGAAGCAAAAACAAGGGACCCTAACCTTATGAACATTGTTGCAATAGGGCAAGAATATATACCTGAAGAATGTCCAAACAAATGTTGCCAAAGACATCCACATTTGGATGGAAGCAAGAAGTCTCAAACTTGACCGTTGGAGGTTTGAAAGGATAATCATTTGGAAAAGAAAGGGATAGTCTGTATTCAGTTCCTTCAAATACTGTGTCTTTGCTTCCACTAATTGTACCTTTCCAGCAGAGTATGTTGTCTTCCTCAGGGAATGCAGATATTCCTGAACCCCCACTCATCTATAAATTGAAAAATAAAATATTTAGACAAGATCTAAACAACCATAAACAGATTCACTTAATTTTTTTTCTTCTTTTAAACAGATACAAATCTACTTTAGATACACACTTGCTAATTATTCTAAACTCGGGGAGACGATTCAATCAACATTACCACCAGACTACTACTGCGTCTGGCGTAACGGGCAGAATTCATTGAAAAGTTACTTGGGAAAGTTTGGTGAATTATGTTTAGCTAAACTCAGGAAAAAATAAGAAGAACGCTTACCTTTAAGGACATCAGTTCAGACTGCAACCTAGTTAAAGCAAATGAAAACGATCAAAGGACTGTGTTAGAATTCTATCAAATTGTAAATCCAAATTCATTAATACAAGCTAAAACGAATTGAACATATGATGACAAATGGAGATTTAAAAAGGAGAACAATTTCTTAAAACCCAGTTCATTAATTCAAAGGAAAAACAAAACATTTAAAAACTTCTAATAACAAAAATAACACATTTACGTTCAAATCATATATTTTAATAATTAAAAAAAAATTTACATCATTTTTTCTTTAAATGGAGTAATTAAATTTTATTCAAATTAAATTGTGGTAATTTATACTCGTTAAATATTGAACATTTAATACTAAATATTTAGTGTTATTGGATGCTAATTTTATTATTATAATTGTTAGTGATTTTTATTTTTGTTCATAATTTTCCTAATTCAAAATACATAACTAATAAGATACCCAATAAAGTTTTTATTCTTAAAAAAGAAAATTCATAACTAATATAAATGAAAGTAAGAAAGTGTAACATTTTAGCTTAGAAGAGATTATCAAAATTTGATAAGTTCTTATCTATCCATTTCCTTATATAACTTAATTTACTATTTATATATTAAATATATGATACATTTTAGTATTCTCTAAATTATAATTAGTTGTAAAAATAATTCGCTGCACTTTAAAATTATAACATTAAAGTTTTCAAAGTTTTATACTTCTTAAATGCGCAATATTTTAATCTTACAATTATTATAAAATAGTGAATTTATATTTTTTACATGTGAAAAATTATCTCAACTCAAAAATGATAAATTCAAAGGTGTAATTCAATTATCTATATATATTATTTTATATAATATAATTCAACTATTTAACCTTTTGGCATTCTTTAAAGGATTGGCTATTTCAAACATAAATTTTGTGATTATACTTATTAAAAATAATGTAGATGATGTAAAGAAACTGATGTTGCAGAAATGACAGAAGCTAACGAAGAAGATGAAGCTACAGTGAAGAAAACGAAATTGCAGAAACTGAACAAGAAAGATGAAAACAGAAGTTTACTTGTATATCTTGAAAATCAATTAACCTTGTATATTTTGTATGTCTATTATTGAACGAACAGCTCACTATTTATAACAGAAATGTATTACGCAGATTCAAAACAATTACACTAAGCTTATTATACAATTGCTACAGTGAATCAATACTCTGATAACGACTTAAACGGTTAGCATAGTAAACTGAGCCTTGCTGGCTTTTCTGTTGCACAATTCAGCGCCTAGCTGTTGCACATAGCTCTAACAACCTTAACAGAAACTCTGGCAGTCCAGGCAGCACCAGTTACCAGTCTTGCACGCATAGCTACTAGCACGCGTAGCTGCTACTCATCACAAACTTCATACTCTTGACTCATAGGTTCAACAGATGACCATTCATCTTTTCCACTTAGAATTTGTAAAGATTTCAATAACGTTAATGTTTGAAGTATTAATTGTCACTTAGTTAACCAATATTTATCCTTATTTAACAAGTTTTTTGTTATTTATTGTTTCTTTTATGCAATGTTTTCATCCTTTTTTATTTAATTATAATTATTATATTTTTTCTTCTTTTCATAATAAATTCATATTATTAATAATTTAATCAGATTTTTTTTTTGATAAATTATTGATTCTTAGTTATTTATATTTTTTAAATATAAAATAATTTTATAACTTAATAGGTAGGTTTAACAAAAAAAAAAAAAAAACTAAAAGAAATATAATTAATAATTCAACATTTAAAATCTTTAATTATCATTATTAAAAAAGTTATTGAATTTTAAGACTTTTTGTAACTTAAAAGAAAATGAATGTAGTCAGTAAAATTGTATGTAAAATAAGTATTAGTCTTTAAAATTATTAATATAAATAAAATTGTGTGAGAAATTATTATAAGATATAAACCGTCAAGTTTATTGAAAATTAGTAAATTATATTTGCGACTGCTTTATAAGTTCATAATATTAATAAAAAGTTTTGGACTACTCATTTAAAAGTGTATTTGTAAATCATTTTAGCCTTCATTTTTAGATCTATCTCACATACATCTATTCAAAATATATTTGGGTATGTTAACACCTTTAAAATACGTTGGATTCACAAATTAATAACTTAACATGATTAGCAAATTATTGAGAATTGAAAATATGGAATAGGAATTAAAATGCTTATTACTTTATTCGATTGTCGTCACAAATAAGTACAAAGAATTAATATTCTTATGTTCGGTTTATTACTACATCTAAAGAAATATAGATAATTCTTTATTAATTTTATTGATATGCCCTTTCAAAACATTTATATATATAAAGAAAAACTCAAAAATTATTACTCCAATCAAAATTAATTTATTTACGTGGTTAATAAATTGATATTATCTTCTATCTCTTAACATACTAATACTAAGTACTAAAGTTTTATTAATAGCATCCATCAACAGGTGAAAATATTGTCACAGTTGAAATAGCATAAAATAAATTATACTAAATAGTTTTTTTTTTTTTTCTAAATTAAAGTCATCCCCATATATATATATAGGAAAGAAAAGTGATTAGAAATCAAAGCATTAAAGCTGAAAAATTATTATTAAAAAAAAAAAAAAGCTAAAAAATTATAAATAAATTAATAGAACTAAATTTGGAGTGGCTGTAGCAGATAAAGATGAAAAATTATACAGTAGAACAATGAAATGAGCGTAAAAAGGGCGAGTAGAGATGTGTGAAACAGTTTTCTAATTAAAAATACGATATTCATTTTTTGAAATTAAAATATTCTTTTAGTAAATATTTATTAAATTATATATTTATTCTAGATAGGGAATATCTATTATTCTTTGTTATACCTTATCTAATTCATGGTCTTAAAAGTTGCAAACAAACAAAGGAACATAAATATAACGTGCCCTTAAATAAATTTTAAAAAATAACAAAAATAACATCTTTTAAAATTTATAATAACAAAATTAGCACCTCTTATATTCAAACTTATATTTTTATAATTAAAAAAAATAATTAATATGTCATTTTTATTTGAACACTCATTTAATTAGAATTAAACAACGACAATTTAGACTCGTTCAATATTGAATGTTCAATATTATTGGAGTATTAGTTTTATTATTATAAATTTTAGAAGTGTTATTTTTGATAAATTCTCAATAAAATTTACCTTATAACGTAAGTCTTAACTATACAATTCTTTAATATTAAAATTTTTTAAGTTACAAAATCTTTTCGAATTTCATGATTATAATAATGACAATTTTAAAATTTAAATTATTTTTCAAGTACAAATAAAAAAAATATAAATGAAAATATATTCATTTATTTTATCATATATAATATGGCTTGGTGGTAGTTGTTATATACGAGTTCATGTAAATCTTTATCTCCATTTAACAGATATTTTATTGTTTTTCTTCACATATTTTTCCATCATATCTTCTTTCATCTTCTCTTCTCTTCCAATTTTATTGATTTTTTAAATCTTTTATAAATAAAATAAATATTTTGGATTTTTTTTTAATTGTTTTTCCTATTTAACCTTGTTCAAAGTAATTCAATACTTTTTTAGTTGCCTTCAATTAAATATATTTATTGTTTTTAGTTTCCTTTAAGCATATTGCTTATAATTTTATTTGTTATTTTTTATTCTTTTCTATTTTATAATATTGCTTCTAATTTTCATTTACTTATATTTTGACAATGTTATTATTTTTTGTCTAACGTAAATGTTATTTATTATAATATCTACAAGCACATATGTACGACACATATAGAATGCTACTAAGATAATAAGCACTTGTAGAGTTTACAATTTATACTTTCATATTGCGCATGCATAATTATTTCATTAGTAATTAAATTTTAATTAAATTTATATTTAAATTTTTAAATCTTTAAATTTTATAATTTAATTATCAAATTTTTAAAATTTTATGCATAGGTTCATAAACTTTAATTCTATAATTTAATTTCTAAATTTTTAAAAATTCATACATAGGTCCTATATTAGGTATTAAAATCATGTTTTTGAAAATTTATAAATTTATGTATAAATTTAATTAAAATTTAAAAATTAATGATATAATTTAGCAAAATAATTTGTGTTGGTTTTGTGCTCCCACTATAGTCAATAATCTATCTATGATGCAGGCCTGCAGGGTTTATTGTAGCAAAAAGTTAAAATATTTCACTACAAAAAAAAGAGTTAAAATGTATTATTGAGAAAAAGTTCGAAATCGAATAATATATTTTTTTATCACTAACTACATAGATACAAAAATCATTTAAAGACAGAGATGTGATGATAAACTGTAATTTTTGAAGACAAATAACATAAATATAAAAAATCATTTAAAGACAGAAATGTTATGGAAAAATGTTATTTTTTTTAGAACTCTTCTAATTTCCATGAACTTTAAGTATGGCTCGTTCAATTTTTTATAAAAATATCATTATTTTTAATAAAATGACTAAACGCTATTAAAACGTAAGTGTTTAAGAATGATAAATTCACAATTAATATGAAAAAAGTTTAAAAAATATATATATATATTTTATTTCTATCTTGTTAAATACTCGTATTTTAATCACGTTTTAATCACTTGACATAAAATAATAATATTTTAATAAAAAAATTATTAAAATGATATAATTTATTTTTAACTGATCCTTATTTTAATAATTTATGAACTAAATAAGATTACTTTTAATCTAAAAATTAAATAACATAAATGACCTAACTTATAAAGAATTGTATGACACCTAATTGACTAATTCTATTAATTATTGGGGATACATATAATTAAATACCATAAATGATAGATCATAAAATGAAATTACAAACTTTCCATCTTTCTATATCGAAATATGTTAATGAATTCTAAGGTATGTTATAAGTGTCAAAATCAATTTATATTTTTTTAAAAAAATCTACCACGTTCAAATTTTCCAAAATTTGAAAACTAATGGTTGCCTTTAACTTATTTAGAACTTGCTTGACTTGACCCGTTGACCATTGTGTCGTGTGGAGTCGTATTATATTCGTGTAGTGTTCAATTACTTCATTGTATTCGTGTATTTTGTAAACATGATATATATGATTCAAATTTTTATATATTATTTTATATGTTATTAATATGCAATAAATACGTTAACAAAAAAAATAAAAAAGTGGGTCTTTTTGTACACATAGCTAGTAATTGATGACATACAAACTAATACACTAAAAATAATACAGATAATTTCTGTTTGGCATATACATACCTTCCATTTTTTAAGCATTCAATTATTCAACAAACTTTAAAAATAATATTCACTCCCACGCCACCAGCACTTAATATAAGAAAAACTCCATTAATAGTAAGTTTGTGATAAATCATAAGTGATATGTTATAATATTATTATTAAGTACGATAAAAACTTACAGTTAATATCAAAGTTGTGATTATAATAAAGTTGTGATATATAAAAATATTCTTAATATAAACATGCTCAAAATAATATATGTAAATAAAAATGTTTAAAATGATCAAACCAATATATATTTTAATAAAAAAACACATGTTAACGACATGTTTTTTTTGTTTTAAGTATACACACGCTATAACAAAATGGCTATAATTTTTTTTTTGAAAAAGAACTATAAAAAAGTGAAAAAAAAAAATCAGGGAGATGGTGGAGGATTAAAAATAAAACTAAGGTCAGCTATGGTGCCAAAGAATTACCAATCTTAAAATAAATATATTGTACCTGTCAACTATGTTAAAAGAATACGAGTCTCTTCTTTGCTCCCTCTGTCATGAGCGTTGCAAAGGGAGTAGCTAAGCGTCTTAGGAACTGCAAACAAGAGACCACTTTGCACAGATCCCACCATTTCTAACACCAATCTCGCAAACCTCAATATCGTTCCTGCAAATCTCACTTAGATCTTACAAGCTTCTTTTGAGCCTCTCTCTTAAGGTGAACACCCGCCTGGAGCTTTTTAGTGGTTTTGCTTTCTCCCTAGAGTTTTCTATTGGACTTAATTCCTTTTATTTGTTGTTTTTGTGGTTGTCATCGTGAAGGAGAATGATGAAAATGAATTCTGATGATTAGACCTTTTGTAGTGCAGCACCCCATTGATTCTTTCACTTGTTTTTCATTTTTTTTTTTCTTTTGTTTCTTTTTTCATGTTCTTATTTGAACGGTAATGTGGTTGCTGAAATGGTGTTAATTCTTTTTTTCTTGGACTGTTATAGTGATAGATGGATGACCCTTACTTTTACTTCAGAATTACTACAATGAGTGAATTACTAAACAAGTGATAGTGCTTTGGTTTAAATATTCTCCCGCAAATACTGGTGTGTTTTGGTGTGAAAAATTAAGTTTAGGTTAAAAGGACAATCTTCATGAAAGAGTCACTAGGACTTGGTTTGTAGTTTTCAATCTTTGTACTCATTTTGCTGTAATGTTTTAATGAAATATATATATAAATAGACCCGGAAGTGAACGAAGAAGAGCAACTTTTTTTAAAATCAAAATTTTAAAAGTGCTGCTCCCTATAAAACATCATCATCTTTTAACGTTACCCAAGTACCCAAAAACAAAAACAAGGTCCTGAGAAGAAAGAGCTAGGCTAGGCACATAACACGAACACCATAGACACTCCTAACTAAATGGTAAAAGTAGGTGACGGGCGGCTCTAAAATTAGAACTTGTCACGCACACATAGTAGGGAGGAGGGAGTAAATCAGCAGCTGTACAATACTCATTTTGTATAATAAACAAAAGGGATGAATAAAAACATTCCTGTCTCTCATGTTACCTTTTCTTTTCAATCAATTTTTCTGCAGATATCCGTATAATGCCAATACGACAATGCAAGAAGTTACCGTCATCATTCGTACGCCATTAGCTTAAGAATCTGCATCTCAAACATTAGAAACTAGCTTCTCCTATAAACATCCTAATGAATCGGCCAGAGGTCAATGAAGGTCAAACAATTTTCGGCATTAACCGAACTAAATCCTACTATTAGCAAATCCTATCTTCAATTTCAATGGCTTTAATATTTTGTTAGGGTTACCTAAAGAGAATGACATTATTACCCCTGGCTACCTTTTGATAAAAACCCTAGGACTGAAGCTAACACAACTGGGTATTAATGTCTACCGGAAAAATAAGATCCCAAAGGGAACACCAATTTGTAGTAATGAAACCTTGTTTCTAGGCTCTCTGCACCCCATATTGATCTTCAGTTCATCTTTCACGAAGATAAGGCTGCAATAATTGGAAAAATAAACAAATTAATATTTTTAGAATTCAAGCATGAAAATACAGGCAAATTCTAACTTTTGCAAGCTGTTGAGACGTTCAGAACTTCCCGGAAAACATACAAGACTTCGTTTGAAAACTAGCACGACTCTGAAGAATAATATAACCATTAGTAATGATTTTAAGAAAAAAAGTAATCATTTTAAGACATGAGCCGTACCTTACAGCTCACTTTGATAAGCCCTTTGCTCCTGTGACTTTTGTCTCTGAGTCCCTAAGTGCCGGATATACAGATTTGTTGCACAGAAGGCCTAAGGTTTCTACTTCGTAAGGAAGTTGGAACTAACATTGCAGACGATGACTCTAAATGCAAAGTGTGAGCGACTCAAACTAAGTATCCCTCTCCACAGAAAAATAGTTGAACTAAATCCAAGCATATCCATATTTAAATGCGAGAATAATTCAATTGCAAGCGATCTGCAAATGTAGGTTATTGGTAAATAAAAACAAATACAAATATATTACATTTCCATAAACTGAGATTCATATAATTATTGCAACCAGGAAAAAAAATTCCAACTCTTTTTTTGCTGATTTAAAAAAAAAAAAAAAATTAACAAAGATACATCTAACTTTTAAGAGAAATATGCTAGTATAAGGAAAAGTACTACCATAATTGTATTTTTCCAATGCTATATTTCATTTTCATCATATTAAAAAGACATAAACTCAAGCAGGAAAAAGACACAGAACTTTGAATCTTTTTAGTATAAAAGACAGAAAGAGAAGGCCATAGGTATAATATATAGTATAAATTACTATCATAAGTATCCCAAGTTTACCTCATTCAAAGGTGCGGCGTTAGATAATTCCTCAGATGGCTCAGTTGCAACATTATTTAGTGTTTCAGCCCATTGCATCGCATCAGTTTTCAACTCTTCCAAATGGGGGCAGACAGGTGGAGTCCTTTGCAGACATGCATGACACCTAAATCCAATAAGCATATTTATGTTCTCAGGATGGAGTTTAAAAGCATCTCCATGAAACCACTCTGCATGGTCAAAAAAGTAAATATATTTAACAAGAGAGTAGAGGGATCGGATAAAGCAGTGGACAGTGAACGATAATAAGTATAAAGGCAAACGTTTGAATGCTTCAGCACTCTTGCTCGAACATGAACTCATTCAGCCAAACAGAAATTCTAAGAAGGAAGAAGACAAAAAGTACCTCCACAGAGTTCACATGAAATATAATTCAAGGTTGATATATATCCTGCCTCTTGACAAAGCCGGCATTTGGGTTGATTGGGAATCATAGATGACTCTTCAGAAGGCACTAGGAGATATTTATCCCTAAAAAGCAGAGCTCTCTCATCGTTTGGCTTTCTAGACAACAGCAAACCATTAAGCCAGTAAGTGTGACAAACTTGTGTTCGCATTTTTCGGCAAGAAACTCTTTTTGGTTTCTTATTTGCTCCCTTATTGGATTTAGTCTGTTTCTTTTTCCTAGGTCTTCCACGCTTTTTGTTTTGCAGTGACAAGCATTTAGCTTTCCGAGGTGATCGACGTAGGGGTACAGCTGGTTGAACTTTCTCATTGTTTTTCGGCTCTCTTTTTTGTCCACCAGTACAAGCTTTTTTGCAGCCTTTCGAGCGTAAAACTCTGCTGTACACTAGGACATTCTTGGACTTCTGTGGCTGCAACTTTCCTCCTTTTTTGTTGGATCTTGCTCTTTTGGAATCAATCTTTGCACGCGTCCCATCTTCGCATTGATGGCATGTGTGTTTACAACTAGCGATACTGGACCTAGCAGACTTTTTGACATGCCTTTTATGGAAAAACCCTGAAATTCATATAGAACCAATTAGATACAGATCCTGGGGTCAGGAATGGCCATAATCAAACTACACCAATAAGAAACAAAATATTAGGCAAAACTCGATGCTTTGCACAAATTAGGCAGCAAAATATGTAAATAGACATGTTGTGAGTGTGAGAGTACTCGTATGTAGATACTAGCATCGTCACCACTTCACATAAGTGGATAAAACATGCACTACAC
The DNA here is from genome assembly GCA_029378325.1 of Elaeagnus macrophylla. NCBI lineage: Eukaryota > Viridiplantae > Streptophyta > Magnoliopsida > Rosales > Elaeagnaceae > Elaeagnus > Elaeagnus macrophylla. The sequence goes on from CM055642.1 coordinate 18,293,059, forward strand.
AGATATAAAAAAGAAATATTCAAAATATTAAAAAGAACAAATAAAAAGCAAAAGTATAAGAAGAAGAAGAAGAAGAAATAATGAAATACTAAATTTCAATATGAATACTTCATTGCAATATAACCAACATTATTTCATAACAGCAAAAAGGAAAGGAAAAAAAAACCAACATTATTTCAAATTTAAAAGAGAAAATAATCGAGCAGAAATAAAGAGGACCAAGAGCTCACCTTTACAATACTGGCAACTAACAGCTTCCCTGCCAATTTGATAAAAATAAAAAATAAAATCATGAAGTCAATGGAACAGAACTTTAAAATGAAACAAGATTTGATAATAGAAACTTCATACAATCAGCCTTTAAGCAAGAAAAAAGCTAAATAGTAGAGTTGATACAGTTCCAGGAGAGATAATAAAGAGAAAAGTATAATAAGGAGGAAAAATAGGACAAATTTACGGTTAAGGATTCAAAACATAATTAACTACAAACAGTAGAAGAAGCCTGAAACTGAATTCATTAAATAATCCGTCTGGTTTCATAATACAATTATATCCCCTAGGACTATTTTGATAACAATAACCAACAAATCCTAAACAGCTTCTAACATTTTTTATTCAAAATCCCTAATTGAAATTCAAACACTTAAATCCTAATGATAGAACATCAAATTCAAATGCCCCAATATTATCTTAATAGATTGACATCAAGAGCAAGATCAGAATTTAACTCATTGAATGAACTCCTCAAACTTCAACATTATATTGCTATCATTACTCCCACTGTTTTCTCATCAGGAAACTGAAATTCTAGACAGATAATATATAATATCTTCTACCCTTATCCCTAACCAATCATCTAACCAGTGAGAAAGGCTCATACTACATAAATACTTTTATATTCAAAGTCCCACCAAAAAGGATTCCAAATATAGGGACAAAATGACAACATAAGTCAAGTCGATATCTTTTTCAGAATATGAGCCAGGAAGAATAAGTAAAATGCCAATTGGAGGCAGAGGGGGAAGGGAAGACGGATAATATGAGATCAAACAATGAGGTTGGGTGTGATACCTAAGGTGCAAGGAAAATGTAAATTGAGATGGAGCTGCACATTGGATTAGTTTGATAAGAAACTCAAAATTATTAGAACATAACAAAACAAAAAGTACATGTTTTTTATAAGATTTTTTTAATAAGAATACAAAGAGCATGTTAAGGCTCCAAATATGTATGATTAAGGGAAACAGAAACCATTATGGCTGATGTAACCTACAGAAATAATAGTTCATATCATTACGTAGCACCAAATGTTAAGAAGCTTGAAAACAAGAGTGAAAAAGTTCTCAACATTGCTTAAGTTCAATCATTTTATAATTCTAGCAGCTTATATGAGTCCAAACTTCAACATAAAACTCTAGTTCAGAGGTTGTATCAGCAGTAAAGGACTTCACAAGAATATTGTCATGATGATGCAATTACACAAAAAGTTGATACCTGATCATAACATCCTTTTTGCAGAGCCCACACTGACTATACTCGGATTTCTCTGCTTTTGAGAACAAATATGCAAATCCTTTTTTTTCTTGAGGCCTCCTCATTACTTTAAACTCAATAGATTTCTCAGGTTTTACGTCATTAGACCTGCGGGAAATTCTTTTCTCCTCAAAATTTTTCACAAGATGTAAAGGAACATGAGATTCATCCAGCCAATATTTCTTTTTTTCATTAGAGGATTCTTCCAGCAAGGACCCATGTTTCACAACAATGTTAGGGATGGATCTTCTCTTGCCAAAATCAAGAAGATACTTAACTCCCTCGCCTTGAGTGCACTTCCTACGGACAATAACTTTCTTGAACAATCTGATTGACTTTTTAGATTCCTTATCTAATGCAGGGAGAGGGTGCATATTCTCAATATCATCCCATTTAATGTTTAAATCAAGCTCTCTCACCTGGAAACATAAAGCCATTTATGTACTTTGGATCCATATATAGTTAATGAGATATACTATTTAAGACTCTCAACATAAAACGGTAAAACCTACATAAATAAAGTTGGAAATCATATAATTATAAAAAAGCAGAATTGCGTAACTACAGCACAAAACAAGAAAATGATACAGAACAAGGGGAATAAGAAAAAACGTCTTGAGGAACTAGTAATTTGCTTTTTCCAATAAAAAATAAAATATCCCTCAGAAAATAATTGCTGCAAAATTTAAATAACAGTCAAGAAGAGTCACTTCCAGCTCTCATTGGATTAACAATTTGGTTTGATTTTTTCCTTCATAGGTTTAAATGTTTTTTTTAAGGCTCAACTACACAAATGGTCCCTAAATTCTTTATTATTTTATAATTTGATCCCCTACTTTTTTCTTGTGATTTGATCAATTAACATTTTAATTTTCACAAAATTTTTTTTGAGCATATAATTTTCACAATTTGGTCCCTTACCTTTTTCTTATGATTTGGTCCCTTTACTTTTTAGTTTTCACAAATTTAGTCCAAAATTTGAGACCAACTTGAAATTGATCTTCAATGGAAAAAATTGACAATGGGTGGTTAAATGTTCTTCAAATGAAATGCAAGTCATGTGGTGGCTAAATTGATCCAAATTAAATCATGTTCCTAATTTTATTATTGTTTTAAATGCCTAAATCCAATAAAAATATTATTAAAAATAAGTCATAAACTAATTCCTATGGCTATTTTGTTCTCATAAATGGCGGAAAATTTTATTTTATCTCATGTTCGGGCCAATAGTATAGGAATTAGTTTAACAATTATTTTTAAAAACTAAGTGGAGCAAAGTGTTAAAATTAAAGAGTATATGACCAAATTATAAGGAAAAAAAGTAAGTGCACCAAAGTGTAGAATATGAAAAAGTTTAAGGACCTTTTGTATAGTTGCGCCTTATTTTAATAATAAAACAAAATGATATAAAGAATAAATATTTCATAAATAAGAATTAAGTTGAGAAGATGTATGAAACATCCAAGCATAAAGAATTAAAGGGAGCGGGCACAGCAGTGACTATACCAAAAGAGCAAGCTGCTCGGTACTAGTTGATGTCTCAACAGCAGCTCGCCAAGCAACATACTTGCTTCTCTTTGCATATTCTGAATTCTCAAGATAAAGTATACCAGTAATCTTCATGCACCCAGCTGCAGAAATTAAACTTCAAACAAACTCAGAACAATTGTTCAGTTAAGTATAAACAGCTAGAAAATACATATAAGAAAGTGAAGTGATTTGGACCTTGTCTGGCAGCTTTGGAAACCAATGAGTGGGGTAAAACTTTCCAATTAAACATCTTACGAGAAAGCCTACCGCCCCTCCACCAAAACATTCCCAATCCACTGGCAGAATTAGCTGGATTTGACTCAATATCTGAGCACCGAGGCCTTTTCCTACCAATCACATGCTTCGTTGATGTGGAACTAATCAAAATATGAGAAGCTGAACCCACTGAAATGGGGGAATCAACATGTTTTAACCACTCTGCTGAGAGTGCACGGCGTCCAATACTTGATTCTAACTGTGCAACACCCATTAGACCAAACTCAGCCCCAAGTTATATCAAAGGCATTAATTTCTAGATTAGACTAGGTTTTTTTTTTTTTTTTTTTGAGAGGAGATTAGAATATAGTTAGAGATGAGCGAATGGAAGTACATGAGGACACTAATAATCAAATATTGAACTATCTGTCACTCATCGGAACACTTACATGAATGCATGATGTATATTATTATGCTCAACTAAATGCAGCCTATTCATGATCTCCATGTGAGTGTACATGAATGTCAAGCCCAAAGTGATCCCAAATTCTTGTATATCAATCTCAAGTCAAATACTTGACTAAGGAGAAACAATTAAAACTTACAGTCAGTAATGAACGTTTGACAGATGCAATATCGGATGCATTCAGAATACTTTCACACCAGAGCTTAGTATGATGCAAATTCAACCATGGACCCAAAAGAAGGCCTCGCAGTCGATTTTCCATTGAAAGGACCTGATGTGTGACAACAGTAAGATGACCTTTCCTATCATTTTTTAGTTGAAGATCATCCATCTCAACAAGAGAGGGTTCGCGAACTGGCCCCATACTCGTGACAAACAAGCAGTCCTTATCATCAGAGAAATATTTGCACGTAAAGCACCAGCCACATTTTTCTTTCTGTGCTTCCATATAAAGATTCTGCATATTTGACCAACAAAACTTGGGACACTTCTTCAATATGGCCTTCATTTGTTGTAATGTTATTTCTTCTTCTGATATTGCCAAGTTCTCCTTGGTTTTATCTGATGATTTATGCATTATCTCCTCGGCAACTGAAAAAACAATTCGCCCAAAACTGTAGTAGTTAACATAGCCAATTTGAAGTTGCCTCTCCGAAGTATCTACTTTCCTGGTTGTTGCAGCAGTCAAGAAATTGCCAGGCCTAATAGACTCTGCCACGGGTGTCACAGAAAAGTCAACAACAGGCAGAACCTTTCTAGGTATGTCAGACTGATCTAAAAATTTAGCAGGAAGCTTTGGTTTGTATCCATTTCTAGATCTTGTTTGTCTCTGTTTGATATCCACTGATCCTTCAGAAGTAACGTAACTTCCTGCCATGGTCATTGTATCTTTCAAAGAATTTGAAATATCAGGGCCAAGATCAGAATATGAGACATTTGAGTTTTCTTCCCCTTCTCTTTTCTCATCATTCTCATTCTTAGTTGAACCTGGTCCTGAAGATGCTAATTGGAACAGGTTTGAAAGAGCAGATATCTGCCCATTCATAGGCATTTCAGGGGACATGGTACCATACAGGGAATCATTTTTACCACCCATGTCAGTTAAGCGTACATTGTCCCAGTACTTGTATATTGCCCATAATATGTCACCATAGAAAAACTCCAAAGACTTTAGGACGTCAATAACCAAATTAAGATGATCTCTGTGGTAGTATCTAATTGAGGATTCTGAGTCATAAGAATCGGACCTGCAAGAGAAACAACCATATACAAATGAAGCCAGATCTAAGTTGAACAGATTTAAATTTCTAGCAGGCTCAACAGATTTAAACTATAGCAAAATACTTGCAAGAAAACAATAACATAAGTACTGAAAAATTAAGAGAGAGGTCACTAGTGATTTTATACTGAAACAAATGTATGGATAAGAACCAAAAAGTTGGCTCTCTTCAATTACAGATGAAGGACTACCAGAACTGAAAGTAGGCCGTTAGAAAATTATGCTTGTAATTCACACTAATTAGTTGAGGCTTCTTTAAATTGAGCAGCAGAGGCGGTCAATTCGAAACCACTTTTGGGAACTTTTGGATATAGTTACCTTTTGAATATAAACTATATCGTACATTGGTTTTAAAGGCATGATAAGCAGCCTAGTCAAAAACTTTAGCTTTAATTTGAATTTTTATCTACAGAATAAGCAAGATGATCAGGTAACTGGAATTAATATTGAAGAACAGAGTGATAGCATTGTACAAGCAATCATCAGTATTTAAACCATGAGAGCATGAAAGCACAAACTTACACCAATAGATAACCACAGCTATGAAAATATAGCCGTCCATGAGGATCAATTCCTAATAACTCTGCCCCTCGAAGTGATTTTCGCACTTTGAGCCAAGGTTTATGTCTATTCATAGCGCACTCGGGGCAATACCAGTTGCCCTCTGGCAGAAGATCACTGGCAAGTCCAAGACACTTAGAATGATATGCAGCTGGACAGCCATCACAGCATATTAAGTTCCCATCCATCTTGCAAAGGCAGCATTCATCACTATTCAAGTCATTGGTATCATCAATGGTTTCACCATTCAAACAAATATCACTAGAATGATCCACTGTGGTCCTTTTTTTGCAAATCTCAAAGTTCAAATTCTTTTCAAAAGCCCTGCCAGACTCAGCTGTCAGAGATCTTCGATTGAGTTCTGACCTTACGGATTCTACTTCAATCAGTTCATCACACAAACAATGAAGTATCTCAACCTTTACATATGCAGGTTGTTCATAGTAATCTGTTTTGAATAGGTTCAAGCAACTCAGATCAAAATCAGGTTTCAATCCAGAACTATGAACTACAAAGTACTCCACCATAAAAATGGGCCAGGTAATCAAGTCAAGCAAATCCCAGTTAAGACTCCTACATCAAAAATTTATGTTACACATTAATAGATAAAAAGGCTTAAAACAATCAAAGCATCGAACCAATTTCATCTTAGATCTAATAATCAAGAGGCATTGAGGCAAAAAAAATAATGTAAACCTTAGGCAATTAGAAGCAGATAGGGAACCTTCATCTGAAAGGGACTCCAAATGCTTTCGCAGATTTTGCAGAATTGCAACATGGACATTATCAAATAATAAACTTGGAGACTTGGACTTCAGTGCTGCCACAAAATCCTCCAACTCAAATGGACTCAGAAACAATAAAGTGCTAAATGATCTAAGACAGGCATAAACAGAAAAAAGGTTAAGTATAGGAATATCATCTAAGTTTAAATTTTGAGAAGAAGGGGGTAGCTGAAGCATTGTTGGAAGAGTTGTAGATTTTTCAGACTCCATGCAAACTGAAACAGCCGGTTTTTCCTCCGTTATTGCACTACCTTCAGGCGAAATTAGTGTGCTGTTTACAGCGGGGGGTGTGACCATATCATAATTTTGAGCAGACACTCTGCGACTACTTCTCCTCAGAATTGTTTCTGTCGTGGACGTCATATTATCTGATAATTTTCTTCTCTTTCTATAGCTACTTCTTTGACTGCCTGGACACCCCGAAACACCAGCATTCCCAAGAATTATCGGTGTACTGGCTTCGGGAAGACCATCCTTCAGTTGAACTTCCTCAAAACCACCATTCTTACTAGACTCCTTTTCTAAATCCAACAAAGAAGTATCAGCCACAACATCTCCTCCAGGACCCGGTAAGTCCCTAATGGTGCCTACAAAGGAATGGTCAACAGCCTTCGCCATGAGACTATCACCTAAATGAACCTCATGTTTTTCCTCAAGACATCTTCTGTTTGTCATTTGGATTTCCTCAACTGTGTCAAATGTACTACCGTTGACTTTCCCCCCACTTTCTCCACCATCATCTTTAAATTCGTCAGCAACATCCAAATTCAAATCAAAATCACATCCCTTCTTCTGGGTTTCCACCAATGATTGACTAACATCACCAGCATTAAAATTCTCATCGAAATCACCATTAGCATCCAAGTTTAAATCAATACAATCTCTTTTGTTCGAATATTCCTCCGTATTAACTCGTACATCATTACCATCATTCAAATTCAAATCTAATTCGGCATTCAAATCCAATCCCTCTCTCAAATTATCAATTTTATTCACACTACCATTAGCAAATACACTATCTTTCAAACCCTCATCATTTTCTAGGGTTTCATTTAAATTAACACTTCCCATCAAATTCCCTCCAACCCCACCTCTCATTTCTAGGTTTGAGGAAAACCCATCATGAGAATCGCCATTCTCATTCAAATTCCCGCCAAGATCACAATAATTTCCGAGATTACTCTCATCCCTCGCACTCTCAATGACAATATTCTCGCTACCATTACCTGATCCACGAAGAATTCCACACCTGCTCTCTAAACGGCGCCTCTTCTTGGGCTTCCGTCCAACCCGTTTCGGCTTCCTCTCTTCCTCATCCAGCTGAAGCTGACTTTGAAGAAGTAAAGAAACCTCATCCAAGTCCACCTCCTCAGAATTTCCATCTTCATAGAGAACCTCGAAGGACCCAGAGGAAGGGTTATATGAATTCACAACTCCAGAGAAATTCCCACGGCCTTTGAACTCTTTCCTCAAGGTTCTGCCCACAAACTCCATTGTTGGAGAAAGGCCTTGATCCGTAACCAAAACCAATCAAAACAGTAATGAAAACAGAAACAATAATGGGAAGTAGAAGAAACACCTCTGCCAATCTCTCCCTCAAATTGCCTTCAGAAGAGGAGAAAGCGAAGGTGGAGAGGTGAGATATACAAAAGCCTGTGACTTTCTCTCTCTAGAAATGCATAGAGAGAAAGAGAGAGATGGGTGCCAAAGTGTGAAAGTAAATTGTGTTAGGAATGGATTTTGGGTAATTCTAGGAAAGTGGGTCGTGCTGAAAAGCAACAACTGCGCCAAATCGAGAGAGAGAGAGAGAGAATGAGAGAGTGGTAGGTTCGTTCTGTTTCTATCTCTCTCTAGAAGTAGAAATAGAGTTTAACTATTGGACTTTGGAAGTGATGCTAAATGACCATAGTTAATGGATACTTTCTCGCTTCTTGTTGGTGTGTTAGTTATAAAGGACGGCCATTTTTTTATTTTAATTTCGTGTTTCTCTTGCGTTTTTGCTCTTTGGTTATCTTGGGAATTTGCATGTTGAAAAAGGCAAAATAAATCCAAAAAGGAAAATTACAGATAAATTTATTTTTATTTTTATATTTAATTTAATTCTATTATATTATATTATAATACGTGAAAAAATTATTTAAAAAAATAATCAATTTTTCTTTTTTTAAAATAATTCTGCCATGTATCACCATATAAATAATTTAAGTACAAAAATGTGTAATTTTAACATTTTTTTAAAATATAAATATATAAAATAAATGATTGTTTATTGCTCCGTTTGAAATTGTTAAAATTGTGGAATATATTTTTCTTTTTAGAAATTGCATTCCACTCTATTCAGAAGCCTTTTCCACTATATAACACAAAATTTAACATTTTTTTTTCCTTTTCAAAATACCAAGTATTTGTTTGAACTTCACACATGTCGTCCACTTCAAGCTCAAGAAGTCCACTTCCTTCGAACTCAACACAAGTGAAGTTAGCTTTATCACGATAGAATATAGATAAACTCATTTTCATCCATAATTCAAACCAGATGAATTATACTTCATCCATTTTATGAGACTATTGAAAATATGAAACTTTTTCAACATTAAAATGTTTTACTTTTATAAAATTTATTTTTTTAATATAAATATTTTTATGAAATAAATTTAATGGTTGATTAACTCAAGTAAAACAAAGGATCCAAAAAGGTAATGAGTACTCTACCATGAATCTAAGTTAGAATGACTTGTTTTGGTAGGAGAACTTTTGGATATCGTAAATGAGGTAAGATGAAATTTGACATCGACATAGCAGAGATCATTTGAGTTTTTTTTTTTTTTTTTTTTAAATTAAATTAAATTTTATAAATAAAAATTAAAGATATAATTTAAATAAAAGTCATCAATTTAAATACATCAATAATTAAATTTAATAAATAAATTTCATCTAAAGAAATTGATAAACAAAAAATAATGATATTCATTGACACATATAAAAAAATTTGAGTTTTTTTCATTTTCTCTCTTGTAAAGTTCTCGAACTAATTTGATTATTTGAATTAATATATTTGATATTTTTTAGAATTAATTAAATCTTAATATCATTTTATAATATTTAAAATTTTAAACATAATACATTTAAATAAAAATATAGATTACTAATGAATCATAAGCAAAACAAAGATAAACATAATATAAATTATCTAGATGGTAAGAAAAGATCATCTTAAAATAAGATTGATATGAAAGAACACAATCAAATATATTTGTTCAAAGCAATAAAAGTAAAAAAATGTGAAAAATTAATCTACCAAAAAGGAATCTTGTAAAAGGAGATTATCTTACGTAAAAAAAAAAAAACATAGTAAAATACTTTAGAAACTTTGAAAAAAAAAAACAGTCACTATAATTTTTGAAAATAAAGTAATGGGCCATCTGAGTTTTATTTTGGAGAAAAAATCATTAATTTTTTATTATCACAAATTTTGTGACAAATAACTTTTTAAATATTTTATATATTGAAAACAAAATTTAACTATATAATAGAAGTGGTAATTTATATCATAATTTAATTAAAGTGCTTGATTATAAAGCAAAAAAGTTGTCAAATTGATAGGTAAGTATTTTTTTTTTCTAGAGCTTATTACTACATTACTTAAATTAGCACTTAATTAAGCTTTTGTGTTTGTTGTAGGGAATAATACAAAAGACCCATTAGTTTAAAATAAATTAAATTAAATTTTAAATAAAAAGAAAGAAAAAAAAAGATATATTAAAATTAAAATAATATTTTATCTTTTTTAATATTTCTCTTTTATAATATATTAATTATTTTTCTTTCATTTTTTTTTTGAAAAATAAAATGATAATGAATAAATAGTTATAATTTATTCATTTTTTCATATTATTACGTTATATATTCTTTAATGTTAATGCTTTAACATTTAAATTTATCACACTCTTTAAAAAAATATATTCATCTTTAATTTCAATTAGTATTATGAAATTTTTATTTTTAAATCAATTTAGATTAGCATTTGTAGTAAAATTTTAAACATTTTATCAACCTGTGTTGTGTTATTATATTTTCAACTAATTCATCATCTTGAGAATTATGTGTTATGTAATAATCAAAATTTTATTATTTTATAGCATTTTAAGTTGCTTGAATTATTTTTTGATAAGTATCTTTTTTAATCTTTAGCATATCTATTTTTTTGTTTAGTGGCTAGAAAATTTTTTATTGAGACTTGAGAGCTCTTTATCATAATTGTGAGTTTTTATGAACACATAACGACCTCTAAATTTTACATGGGTGAGATTTAATGGCGTTTACTTTTTGCCTAATTGATTTATAAATAGACTTTTTACTGTAAGAATGAGTTTTTTTCTCTTATGTTTATTGTTTATTCTTTTTTACTGTTTCATGTAATACTGCTTGAGCTTTAATCATTAAATATATATATTTTATATAAAAAAAAGTCCAATTAACTAAAAAAATATGTAATTAACAATTCATGCTAGTTTGAGCCCACTCGTTTGTATTTAGTTTAAATTTGAGCTCACATTTGTTGACTCAAATTAAATTTAAATTGAGTTAGGATTTGAATAATTTTAGCTGAGTTAGTTTTGGTTCAGTTTGCATGAATTATCACCCCTACACAACAGTAAAAAAAATGCTTTCAAAAATTAGTGGGTTTTTTTTTATATATAGAAAAAAATAGGTTAAATATGACAAATCTCTTTAAGTTTGTTTAAATATCATGTTTCTCTAAAATGTTGTATCAGTTAAGACTAATTTTATTTAAGTAGATCATGTATTAGCTATACATAAAAAAGAAAAATAAATAAATAATAAAATAATAACTGAAACTAAAATTTAAAATAAATAAATCAATCAAGAAGTTATATTTCACTTCTCATACTCTACCTTTTAATCTATTTGACTGTATACTTGCAAATGTTTATATTAAAAAGAATAATGAACATTGAAGTTATTGAAATAAAACTGAATTAGTTGAGAATATAGTCTCGTAATTAAAAAATATAAATATCGCAAATCTCCCTTAGGTTTGCTTAAATATCAAGTTGCTCCTAAAATTTAAATTTTATATTATTTACATACCGAGGTTTAAGATTAATATCAATAGAAAGAAGCTAATTTGGAGAACAATTAAACTTGTTAAGTGATAAAAATATTTAAGGACACATTTCCCTTGTACAAACACTAAAAAGTAAATAAAAAAACAAGTAATAGAAAAAAAAAAAAGATAAAAAACAAATAAGAAAGTAAAATTAGTAAATGATTTTCAATCTTAACATATATTATATATATTGTCACATATATCGTAGATATTTAGATTGTACTAACTCATGCATTAAAACGAGCAAATACATCAATATAACTTGGTAAACTCACTTAGGCTCCAATTCTAAGTAATAACATCAACGAATTGCTTAAGTCAATCACTCAGTAGCTAAATTTACTAAAAGAAATAAACAATTATTACAAACTCAAAAAAGTAAGACTTCGAATATCTCTATCATTCAGAAACCATTTATCCTAACTGCCTAGACTGCTATCATCATATATTTTCATAACTACTTTGATCCATGCATAATCTAACTCACCTCTAGAACCACACCACTAAGCAATGTGCTGTAAATACATGTAATCAGATTAGTGAACATATATATATGCAGTTTATCCAAAATATGACTTAGAATAAAATACTTCATATCAACAATATGGAAACACATTGACGAATGTTGATACGAAAATTTCACTACGTAAAAACAATATAGAAATACACTTGATGGATTGTTATTACAGAAATTTCGTTTATAAAATAATTTAATAAACTCTACCACCTCCTCATATATCAATATAGAAACAACATTTAATGTATTGAAAATACGGAATCTCCTTTTTAAAAATATTGAAAACATAAAAATCTCTAAGTGAATAATCATATCTGAATTACTAATACGGAACATCACTTAACATATTAGTGATATAAGAAATGTAAAAATATTTTCGGTAGCATCAGAAAATAATTTTCACTCAAATAAAATATTTTAGATAGGAATTATAAAATTGACATAGTTTTTTCACATAAAATTCTTAAGAAAAACAAAAAACATGAATGGATATTTATAAAAAAATTTCAAAGCACAAAGACTCTCGCGGCACCTTCACTAACCACCTCAGACAGGTACCAGCGAATCCTTAGTGAGATCTAACGGTCAAAAAAAATAAACAAAATAACATTGTCAATCCCTCGCCAACCTACCACAACGAACACTCAACTAGACCCCAATTAGCTTAAAAGAAATAAAATTTAAGATTAAAACAAAATGAGAGAAAGAAACATAAATATCAAGAGCTTAGAAAAACAAAAGGAATGATAAAAACACACTTAAACATTCACACTACTTGATCCCAACCATCCCGCCATTTGTATATCATACATTAGTGTTAAAAATTACGTGAATGTTTATGATACCGATCATAAGTAAAATATCATACAAAAAGGTAAATAAAAATATTAGGTAAAATAAACATACTTCATATTTTGCTCACAAAAATACTAATAAAGATACGAAGAGACTTACTTCAATGAAAACTAATTTTATTCAAATAGATCTTGTTGCAACTAGGCATAACAATATTTAAAAAAAAAAATCAAATATAAAGTAGTTATCTTTCATTTTTCATTATCTAACTTTTAAGTTATACTAGTTTTGGGCACATGTCTTCAGGTGCTCCCTTATATATATATATTGTTTTATGTAATTTATATTTACATATTTATTATTAAAATTTGAATAATAAAATTTTTATATTTTTAAGTAAAATTTATATTATATGTTTTTTTTAAATGTCTTATATTTAAATTATTTAATTATTGATGTCAAATAAATTATACGATTTAACAAATTATTTCTAAAATAGATAATATCATCATAAAAATAATTAATTAAATTGTTATATATTATTTAAAATTAAACAATAAAAAAATCATGAACTAATACTATATTTATATATATATATATATATATATATATATATATATATATATATATAACGTTAAAAAAAATGAATGGAATGCATAAAAGCTAGCTATAGAAAAATGATTTGATTTTAAATAAATGGAATGTATATTTCTCACTTTTCATCATGCTTATCAGGAAGTTTATTTTTTTTTATTTTTATAATAATGTATGTCAGGAAATTGGTACATAGTAATTGAAGATTCGTCTTTTAGGTTCGTGTCATGCATTAGATATTTTTTAACTTATTTATTATCTCTTCACTTAACCTACTTCTGTTATTATTTATTTGCAAATTCAATTTTTTTAATAAAAAAATTCACAATTTCTTCCTTACATACTTTTTTACTATTTAAATAATCGTAAAAATATATAATTGTTAAAAAAAAGGTAATAAAAATTATTTCAATATTCAATTATGCAGTAAAAGCCTTATTTTTATAAAAGAAGTTTATTATATTATTGTAAATAGTATTTTCTTAAAGGTAACATGATACTTGATTGTTTTTTCTACAAATTAAATATAATAATTATTTTTTAAAATAGTATAATTTAGTTACATTTTTATTATATGTTACTTAATATATATAACAACTTAATATATATAATTCTAATAAAAAATAATATTTATTTACTAATATGTTGTCAGATTATATAGGTTACTAATTATTTTTTTTAGCCCTTTACGTTTTATTTCAAAAAAAATAAATATTAAATACAAATAAATATAAAATAAAATAAAAATACCAATAAATAGGAGAAAGTAAAATTTTCTTTACATAGAAATAATAGATAAAATAAAATAGAGAATATATAATAAATTTTAAAATAATTTTATCAAATAAAAAAATTGTCAAATAAAATAAAAATTAAATAAATGTTGTTTGTCAACTTTCTATTATAATATAGATAATAGATAATAAATAGATTTTAAAAAATTATAAAAATTAAATAAAATGTCAAATAAATAGATGTTTTTATTTGAAGACAAGTACCTCTTTTATATAAAGTAATAGATAATAGATTTAAAAAATTACAAAACTTAAATAAAATATCAAATAAATAGATGTTTTTTGTTTGAAAGCAAGTACCTATTTTATTTAGAGTAATAAATAAATAAATTTAAAAAATTATAAAATTTAAATAAAATATTATATAAATAGATATTTTTGTTCGAAGGCAAGTGCCTTTTTTATATAAAGTAATGGATAAGTGTAGTATTTCTTTTAAAAAGAATAACGAGCATCGAAAATAATTATATAACTAACTGAATTATGTAGAGAATATAGTCTCACAAAAAAAAAAATCCTAGTTAACTATAAAAATACAAATTAATTCGATAAACTTAATTCAAATTTATTACATTAATTATCTTTTTAAAGTATTTGCAATTTTTTAATGTTTTAGTAATTATTTTATTTAATATTTTCTTTTTCTGCATAACCGACACATGTTATTTAATCAAGTGAAATTGGGCTTCATTGAAATAACTTTAGGGATGTGATTGATACAAAATTTAAAGTTTAAAACCAATTTTATATTTAAACAATCTTAGGCTAGTTTGTGATAAACCCTTAAAAAAAATCCAAATTAATCATAAAAATACATTAACTGACTTGGTATCTTTCATTCATATTAATCTTGTCACTGCATTAATTTAGAGGTTCATTTCTCATACAAAAAGCATTTGTAATTTGTAATTTCTTAATAATTAGGATGGAATGATTATATTGGTCCCTAAGCAAAATAAAATAAAATAATAGTTTGATTCTAAAATTATTGAATGATTTATTTAAGCCATATTCATTACACTTAAGATCTCAAATTTTATTATTTAATATTTATTTTTATTTTTTTTTAACTAGATAACAGTTTAATTAAATGAAATTATACTTCATCGATATTAATCATAACTTTGTCATTAGCAGATAAACCTGGACCACTGTATATAAGGTAATAATTTTGCTAGATAGAAGGTCACAAATTTAAGGGTTAAAATTTGCATTTTGATATTGAGCTTAAATATGATGTGAAGCACTTTTATTATTGATAAATCTTAACTAAATTTTAATAATTTAGAAGTGTGACAGTAGCTGTAGTTCTAATTAGATGAGATTTTTTGTCCCAAAAAAATTATTAACCATAACTTTAAGGATGGAAGTGGTTAAATAGCAATTTGATTTTTAAATAAACTTTAGGGATATTTACCCCAAATTTTTTTTAAGGCAGAAATATATATATATTAGTTATAAACATGTATATTATACGTGAATTATTTTACTTATTTTATTTTTTTGATTAATTTTTATATCATATTTGAAATAATACGAAATTAACACGTATATTATTTGATGTAATCATTATTATTAGATAATGTTTAAAATTATTATTTAAATATAATAATAAATCTTAAAATGATAACTAATATCATTAATTTAAAATATACGAATAACTTTATCTAAAGTAATATTAAGCATAATATATATATATATGACCAAGAAAATTATCTTTTATAAGTTAAAATTTTGCGTTTGGATAACCCAATGTTAAGTTGTTTTAATTTTTTTTTTCAAGGTTTAGAGAGTAAATTTACTATCATACGCTGATATTATCATATTTTATAGGTGTATATCCTGTCACAAAATATACAAAACTTATGTATTAGGCTTAGCATTTTTTTTTTTTACAAAAAAAAGGCTCTTTGGAGGGAGATGAAGTAATGCCTGTTATACTCCATTCACCCAAATTACAAACTAGAGATAGTACCTGCATTAGTTAGCATCTTAGACTGTCATAAGAATTTTTATACACAATGATTTTTTTTACCCTTCAAATTCAAGACTTGTGCATGTAATCAATAACCCAACAGCAGGTGTATTAGACTTAGCATTGAAACATAAATTTTAACACTAAAATATACGTTCTATTGTCCATTAGAACCGCAAAACTCGTACAATCATCCAGATGCTCCACCAGATAGCTGCCTCGCACAAGTTGCTTTAGTTATTGTTGATGACTAAATGTAAATAGTATGATAATTAGTCACATCACAACAGCTTTGGTCTATGTAGAGCAGGACTGTAGGAGGGATGGAATTTCAGTCAACGTTGTAACAAGGAGGAATGGAATTAAAATTTTAACAATTCAATACAGACTTGTAATTTTTAAATTTTTTTTACATACGTAAATATATAATTTTTTTTTACTATTATAAATTAATTAATTAATTAAAAATAATTTAATTTTTTCATAATAATAATAAAAAAATATGTGAATGTGAGCAAAAAAAAAAATTGAAAATATACGATACAAACACGCATAACTAGCACCAATTACTACCCGGGCGGCTGTAGCTCCTGAAATTTGCTGTATAACTGCCCAAGTTAAAAATATATTCTATCAAAATTATATTGGGAAATTATCAAAAATAACACCCCCCAAAATTATAATAACAAAACTAGCACCCCCTTGTGTTCAATTAGAATTGAACGTTTAATATTGAACGTTCAATATTCAATTTGAACGTAAAATATTGAACGTTCAATATTAAATAGGTCTAATTGTCGTCATTCAATTCTAATTGAACGGATAATATTGAACGTTCAATATTGAACGAGTCTAAATTATCGTCGTTCAATTTTAATTGAACACAGGGGTGCTAGTTTTGTTATTATAATTTTTAGGGGGTGTTAGTTTTGTTATTTTCTCTATTATATTCGTTGTTGTGGTAAAAAAAATTAATTTGAACCAACAAAAGAAATATTTAGCCTAAAATTCTCCAAGTGATAATGTCAACATAATTTAATCATCAAACTGCTTATTGTGACAAATTCAATTCGACAAACTAAATCTTGTACATCTAATTGTGATAAACAATTTAACTAAAAGCAACATTACTAATTTAAGTTGAGAGATTCTATCCTAAATCATTGAGAAAAGGCAATACACTTGCATAATTTAACTATTAACATGTAGTTGTTGTGATTGACTACAAAAATCTTTAAATGCTTTGATTGGATTTTCAACAATCATGAGCAACAATTTCCATTATTCAAAAGTCTTATGAAAATCGTATGCTTCTTTTTTCGAATTATTTTTCTTTCATGTTATTTTAAACTAAAATGTGGGTGGAAAAAAACATTTTTTTCATCTCTTTATTAACAGAAGTTATAAACGTTACATAGTTCAAATCAAAACAAATACACTGTTGAGACCAAACTATAAAAACTGTCGAAAGATGGACTAATACTACAATTAAACCTTTTTTTCCTTTCATTCAAATGAGAATTTCATCATCAAAGGTTGTCTAAACAACCAAGCAATCCGTCTTCTCCAAAGAACATTCCAAGAGGGAGGACTTTTAATTCCTGATACAATCATCATTATAAAAAAAAAAAAAAAAATAGATCCCATGCCAGCTTTACATTTTTTATTTTTCCTTTTTGCTTAACTTGGTTTTGTCTTGCTTTAGGTAGTTTTTTTTTTTTTTTTTTTTCCATGGAACTGAACGGTGCTGAGATTCTATGAAAATTGCATATATAGAAACAATACGACTATACGAGAGGTTGTATAAAACACCTAGTATTGCTTAGTTTATATATCTAATTGATCACTTTTTATCATATGTAACACCGAGTATTCAATAGCTTTGGAAATCTATCCGAAATGCGAATATACCTATTTTCTTCAACTATGTCCATGTCGTGTCTGATGGACACGGGTTATGAAAAATAAAGAGTATATAGCATAGCTTTTAACCGCAACTGTAATATGAGAAGTATGACCAAACCATTTATCCAAGAAGCAAATGAGAAATATAAAATGAGTATTATATTGCCAAAAAAAACCCTAAAAGTCACGACAAAGAAACATCAAATCATCTCTTTCATAACGCACAACCCATAAAGAACAACCAAGTAAATTGAAATTGCATCATCTTCCACAATAAATAAATAAAACATATGGTTAACAGAGTACATGTGCAGGTACTTGAAAATTTATAAGATCCAACAGAAGTAGTTTTGGTGGTACTAAGCTAAATGTAATTCCTATTCTTACATTTAGTCAAGATTGTAGTGTACACACAAAGATCCAAAAAAGTAAACTAGTTACCTGGTTTAGTTCATAACCCTAAGGCCAACCTCAACATTAGCTTTTCCACATCCATGGCTCTCCATCATGTACACTACACATTTGACGGAAGAAATTGCTCAATCTTGGGACTAAGTTGATAAAAATGCGGTCATTTCACTCCCCATTAACTTCTCTACGCAGTCCACTATAGATTGCTTTACGGATAAGAGGATGTACTTCCGTCAATAATTCTGTGTCCAACTTCTCAATCTGCGGCCATATCTGCCAGTTGGGAATAAAATGTCAAAAATATAGGTAATAACACTTTTTTTATCACAAAAGGAAATTTCGTAAGACATGAACTTTCATGTAGGGAAAATAAAAGGAAGAAAAATGTACTGGACAAAAATAAGAATCTATGCACTATTGTTGACACTTATATTTGATGTATCACAACATGGGTGATAATGAGGATTAATGTAACTTTGACTAATTAGTACATTTAATTTTATTTATATTTGAACTTTCCTAGAGTCGGCTAATTCCCACTAAATCCAATTTCTAGCAGCATTACAGTATTTTTAAAAAAGACATTATTAGGAAGAAATAACATAATAAAGAAGTTGGAAGTCCACTAAAAACTGAACAAAACATTTATGCTGCACCAGCAAACATCTAGGCTTGTTGTATGTTATAAGCAAATTCCTTTTGTGTTCGTTTTTAAGGTTATTTTCTCAAGTTCGGAAAATTAAATTTTTTTTTATCTCAAAAGGATTCAGAAGAGGTGAATAGGAAAGAGAACCAAAAATCAGTCAGATTTTCTAACTCTATAAATGTATATTAAATGTCATCTTTAATCTCAGTCATGATTTGTATTTAATATAATGTCTAGAATAGAACATAAACTGCATGTTTGTTAGCCCATATAAAAGACTCCGGCCATATAATTTAAGAGAACAGTGTCATGAAGGTCCCTCATATTAAGTAATTTATGCATTTAGTTTGTTAAATTGTAAGTGATATCATTTAGTCTCTTAGTGTTAGAAAAAGAGATCAATTAAGGACAAAACACATGATTTTAATGATATTTTAATCAAAATATTACTTTTTAAGAGGCTAATTAAGAACAAATTATATTATTTTAATATTTTTTATATTAAAATTATGTATTTTTGTCCTTAATCGACTATTTTTTCTAAACTAAGGGATCAAATGAAACAAATGACATAATCTAAGAAACTAAATGACATAATCTAAAAGACTTCTATAACCTTGCTCCCTATAATTTATAGTCATGTTTTTAGCTAAGAAAAAAAGTTGTGATAGGTTGGCTTTGAAATCGGACTATATTATACTGCATAAAAATTATACAGGGCCGTGTTGAACTCTTAACTTAGACCCTTTTGATTTTCAATTATAAAACTGTGTAATGAAATAAATTAAATACTGATTATAATAAATTCTTCTAAATGAAATTATTTTGATATGTAAGAAAGTTATATAAAATAAATTCAATATTATTTTAGTAAAAACATTTTGTTTGCAAATATTGTACAGACTAATTATAATACAATTTCATATAATTAGGGCACATCAAACATGCCGAAAAGGTTGAGTAAAAAATTCGAGGATGCTATTAAATAGAAGCCTCAAGCGCCAGTAGTTAAATTATAATGCAGCAGCAGGGAAAAGTACTGACTAACCAACTTAGATTGGCAAAGAGAGAAAATTCTGGGTCTAGGATGCTTCCTATGGCCACACTTTTCACAATCAAAAAAGTCAAAAAGGCTGAAGCTGCAAAACATACCTCAGAAGCATATTGCCTCGAGAGGGCCTTTAAATAGCCCAAAGTTGACAGACACCATTGCTCTTTTTCTCCTAAATTATATACTTTGCTTGCTCTTTCCCCATTTAACTGACTGCCATAATCAGAGAAAACAAAGTTAATACACAGATTAAGGGATAACTTATTTTCCACAGTGAAAGAGACTAAACCTGCTTTTAGGCCTTCCACTCTCATCGTCCACATCCATTTCAGATGGTTGTTCAAGGTCCACATTAATGGTATCTGCATAAATAGACTTCAACTCCTGCAATGTCCCTGCTCTACTTGCATCTGGAAGTCGCTCCATTAGCACAGTGGAGAAATTCTTGTATAAAGAGGAAAACAAAGCCTGCACACCCAACCATGGTCAATAAAAAGATCTAAAACAATTTAGAGAAAGAGAGTCTGTATGAAACGATTCTTAATTGAAAAGGGTAATGATAAAACCTCAAGAAAGGGAAAAAATGACTTCAAAATTAAAAGAAACAATATAATAGTTAGGGAATTAAAGAAGGCTTCTTATAATCACTGCAGCTACAACAGACAGAAGAGTCCCACCTGACTTCCCTGTTCTCTTTTACTAAAGAGGAGGATGTAGAAGCAGCAAGCTTGAAGGGGGAACAAAATCAAATAGTTTGGAAAAAGAAACTTTGTTTTAATGATGGGGCAAACTTCATATATGCTAATATTTTCACTCATTGTTTTAGCTCCTATACATATTTAATAATTTAATTGGGCCAGTTTCATGTGCCATTTCCTACTTCTGTCTTTTAAGAGTAGTATTTTGTGATTGCTAACTGTTGCATAGGCTATACATGGTATTTATATAGTTACTAATACTGATTCCACGGTATTTATATAGTTACTAGTACTGAGGAATCAAAGTCTTAAGGATTACCAGCACAAAATCCCACATAATACAAATAGTCGAGTTTCTTTTTATGTCCAGATAGGGCAAGTTGGAATAAGAAAAAAAGACAACAGCCAGAGGCCAAGGTGTGATGCTGAAGATACCACCCTTCTTTTTCTGCTCATTTGAGCAATTTAACCAAAATTCTACCATAACCGAACCTTTCTATATACTTTTCAAATCACTGTTTGGTAAATAACTAAGTTATTAAAAGCGTGCTAAAACCTCACAAGTTCTGTCCTGTGTCAATTCTGGAGTCCTAATAGGATATACCTAAAAAATTTCAAAAAATATATGCATGAAAAAAAGAGAAGTCCTAAATTGATAAAATTGACCAGCTTCATATTTGTCGGTAACACTCACATCACAAGCAATATAAACAGATGTTCAACCAACTGGACAAAATCAATTAACCTGAACTGTCCACTACAGAAGTAACTTACAAAACATATTACTGTCAGGCTCAGGTCGAAGTACAACAGTAGATCCTTCCTTCCCTAAGAACCATCAATCGATGTAAAAGAAATACAATTATGGGAAACTACATGCTTTGGATGAAAATCATTCGGACAGACCAACAAGCTGGCCTTGGGGAAAGAGGGAAGAATGTTGTGAGGGGAAACAAAAAGATACAGAACTGTTATTGTACCTCATTTTCATCAAGAGCTCGAATAAGAAGATCCTCCTTTGCCTCTAAAGATTTATGAATTGAAACCTCCTCCTCTCTTGCCTTTTCAACATAAGATTGTAGACGCTTCAATCTCACAGGGTTTTCCCCAAGTACAGGTTCACCGTCCACAAGTGTCAGCTTCGACTCAGCAGAGCCCAACTCTGCATGCGCTTTTGCTGCAGATTCTTCTGCTGATTTAACATTCTTCTTCAGCAACAATATCTCTTTCCTAAGGTCGCATATACGGTTATATGTCTTACTAATTGCATTTCTTAGAACCTGTTTCCAACAAAAATGGAGAAGACAGAGAAAGGGTGTAAAAAAGAAAACAACAAGGTTAAAACGATATACATAAACCAAACAACACATGTCCACAATGTTCTGGTAACAACAAAAACTAAAATTATAAAACACTCTCTTTACTTCTCTGATTAACAAGTGACATTGTATTTTGAACGAAAGATGTATTTCTCATTTAAAGGAAAGTTAAATTTTAGAAAGAAATGGCACATGACAGTCAATGATACAAAGAGTGTATAAGAGAGTGTACATAAAAGTGTATGGGGAGTATTAAGCTTTGCTCAAAACTAAAAGAAGAAAGAAAATGAAAATGATATATCATTCTTTCAGCTAATTTCTTGATTAAAAATCAATACAATGTCGTACAAAATTGTGATTTCAAACCACAAATTTAAAGGTCAGCCAACCTTAATACAATGTCCAATTCTTTACAAAAAGAAGCACTCTAGTCCCTTTTTCTTTTTTGCACCAATTTAGTCTCGTTTTTGGAAAAGTAGCACTAGAGGTCCTAAATTAACCGTTCTATTAGAATTTGGAACCAAAAGTTATCTATCACTTGAGACACGCATGATAATTAAAATTGATGGGCTTCTTTTGTCATTTAAAAACTATTCAGCTTCTATTTAGTAAAAAAAGATAGATCAGCTCCTCAACCACAACTATCAGATCCTAAAAAGAAGCTCCCCATTCTTCTTTTTCATCGTTCCTTTGCTTAATCATTGGTCTTCATTTTAAGTCCCCACCTTGTGCTACTATCACTAGCACTGCTGCTACTTCTCTCTCTCTCTCTCTCTCTCTTTGCTCATCATCATCATCATTCTTCAAACATGGAAAAGATTTGAACAGCCAATGCCACCATTCTCATCTTTCATCAACTTGGATTGAAGCTTCGTAGACAAATCCTTTAGGAACCAATAGAGATTACTAAGAGTTTGATTTTTCTGAGATTTTAATTAGGGATTGCCAACAAGGAAAAGGGATTTGGTATGGGGTAATCTTCGATTTGGGAAGCTGAACAGGGAAGGGGCTTGAGTTTTTTATGGGATATGATAAGGAAATCACACTAAGATGGAAGGGTTGAATTTTGCTAGAGTTGCAGAGAGCAAAATCCCCTTTACGATTTTTTAAATCTTTAAATGATATGAATTGTTGTAATTACCCCTCACTAATAGACATGTTTACCTCACGTAATCACTAGATTGTAAACTTAACATAAATTTTAACAAAGGATGTACACTGTTATTTCTTTTTTTCATAAGAAGAAGACTAAAATGGTTCAAAAAATAAGTAGAAGACTAGTGTGCTCTACTTCCATAGTTTTTTCCCTATTTTAAAAAAGATATTGTCTAGCTGTAAAAATACAAATAATACAGGCTTACAAAACGACACACTAGGTCTATTATATGACAAATCAACACGAGATTAACTCATGCAGACAAAAAAATAAAAACCATATGGAGTAGAAAACATGTTTAACCCCAAAAGTTAAAGTTTTAATATGTTTCAAAACTTATCTATGTGAAGGCATTTTAAACGTTTAAAAGTCAAATTACTTTTGGTGTCTACATAAACTGACTAGAATTCTTATGTTAATGGTTTTCATAAGTTCACAAATCCAACTAAATCATAAGCAAAGTAGATCATTAGTCAACTTCATATTTCATTAACTTTGCTTAACCTTCAGCAATACTTTTTATTAGCTCAATAACTGAATAAGCGCATAATTAAATGCTCTTTGAAATTATAACCATTAGTGCATATCTTCACCACGAACAGGTTAGAAAACAATTAAACCCTCATAGAAGCAAAATATTTCAAGTACCCTCATATTCATAGCTTTTAGAAGCTCAACTGATCATAAGAAGAACAAGACAATAATCTACTATAAGATAATCAAGGACACAATAATAAGAATGTTTATATAGACAACATCAAGGATGGATTTACTCTGTCAAACTATAGTTCTTAATTAGAAGGTTTCCAGATTGCAAAAGTTATTAGATGGTATAGATAGCTCTACCATAAAATTAACTTAATAACCAAGAGAATCTAGTATATTGAACAATGAAAAATCTATTGGTTAAACAGCCATCTTTTCCACCAAGGTGAAGGCCAAAAGAATGTTCCTCTTTGATTCGTTTTAACAAAACAGACCTTCCAATTATTCCATTAATCTATCCTTCCACTACAATCAGTTCTCGCAAAATTCTCACAAGTGGAACAGAATACTTCTAAGGTTTGTTCCCTCTCTCAGTGTAAACAATGAATGAATGACAAACAAAACTTAGCACATATTTTGATGATTAGAAGATGTTTGAGCAGTCGAAAACCCGTAATCCATAATGCTGAATTGTCATCATCTAATTCTCCACTACTTGAAAGAATACCTAGAAGATCAATTTCCTTTATGTTGGTGGGGTGGATGGATATTTGAATTTTTCTTATTTTTTCACTTTTGTGATTTAAATGTAAGCTTCATATTTTTACTCTATTAGTTGGGAAATTTGTCCAATTTAAATGTCATAAATTATTCCTAACTTAATGAATTCAATTTATTTAAAAATAAAATAAAAATTTGCTATAATTTTATACCTCCCATGACCGATCAGATGTATGGAATTGCTCAACGTTTTCTGGAAAGAAGACCCATCTCACAATGGCCAAATTAGATAAAAGCAGGTAACCCATCATCCTATCAATTGCAACAGCTGTCATTTGTGCATTTTTCTTCCAGTAAGAACCAAGTTCTGCAATTAACATGACTTGCTTATCCTCATCAGGACAAATTTTTGCAAAGACTTGACCATATCTCTCCAAGACAGTCATCAAATGAGTGAAGCTTTTAGATCCAATGTGCAGAAGAGTTTGCACAACCACTTCAAGGGTAACCTCCAATCCACAAACAGGAAGTACTTTCTCCTCCACCCACAAGATTATTTCACGAGCAGCAGCTCTTCCTTTGACCATGTTGTTGAGTTCTGTAGAGAGTGCATATTGTTCGCTACCATCATCAACACTGAATTTGAAGTTTGCTCCAGCCTTTGGAGGCAAAAGCTCTTCCAAACCAGGTGCATTCTCAACACTCTAAAGAGAGAATTTATGAAAGAAGTGAATTAGAAGTATTGTCAAATCATTTACCAGTGGACAAAACCTATAGTTAAAAATTAACAAATGATAGCAGTACATAAGTTTTGCACTCGTTTCCACATAGCAAACAAAGGAAATGAGAAAACCTGGAATAGGCATGGGCAAAATAACACAAATTATGAAAACAATTTTTTAACGGAATCCTCTAAAAGAACACTTGATTCATATTAACTTCGGCTGAATGAAGACCACTTCAAATATGAACCTCAGCCATTCAACCGAATGAATCCACTTCATCTAATAGTCAACACTGGCAACACCCAGTCAACCATAGTCAAAGGATGACTGGTCAGTCAACTCCCAACAGGTTAACATGTCAAGATTGGATAGAGAAAATTAACTTTATCTACCATTTTCGTATATTTGTGGGAAATGAAGCTTTTAAATGCTAAAATGTGTTATTTTTGGAAGGAAAAAAAAAAAACTACGCAATTTTTGTGTTGTTTGACATTAAATACAATGGGGGTACTCTTTGATCTAAAGATGTGCCTATATATACATCTGATTTCTTTGCTAAACAGATGGTAAGTTCTCAGGACACCTGACTGTGCATCCAGGTCATGCAATGGTAAGAATCAATTCTGATTTCTTGCAGTATACACCCCCACCCATCAACCGGGTGCAGCATGCACACACACAAAGATGATTTTGAGAATAACACAAAGCAATCACATAATAAACCAGCTTTGAGGATGCAGCAAGCAATTGAGAAGCATTAAAAACAACAAAAAATAGTCTGTGTGCATACTGAACCCTAAGCCACATAATGGCTGGGGAAGGAACCGAAAATAAGAAAATAAAAAGAAACCCCTGTAATAAACCAATATAAAGTGTGAAACCACCTGCTTCACTTTCTCCCAGTATGATAAACGGACCTCTCTCTCCAGAACCTCTTGAACAAACACACGTTGTGGGGCCCATTTGGGGAGGTCTAAAACATAAGCCCATTCTTCCCAAGGCCATATGAATTGAAAGTTTGACCTGCATTAAGCACATTATTAAGTTGACAGAACTAGCACAGAGAAGCACAACCAAGGTTACCAAGAAGATCAACAGTGCAAGAAGAGTAAAAATATAAATACATTTAAATTGCAGGTTAATGTTTTCCAGTAATATGTAGCAGTTCAACTTTTTCTATTCAATTGCCAGACAAAACAACAGGTTTTCCAGTAATAGGTAGCGGTTCAAATTTTTCCAATAATATGTAGTAGTTCAAATTTTTCTGACTACGTGCTATATAGTAATTTCCAACTTCAAAAATATCAGCTTAATGCCACAAAGAACACATTCTGACTTTTGCTTTCTGAAGATCTTACTTACAAATGATGTGAAAACCAAAGAACCAGACGTGTCCGACATTCCATATCAAGATCAGATATTCTCTCGAAAAGAGCACGCACTGCACCAGCAACTACTGCAGGAAAGGCCCCAGGGAGAGCCTAAGAATGGAAAGTGAATTCAGATTCTTTATAAATAATATAAAATTAGAGCTTTTGCTACTTTCAAGGAAACATTCTCGAAATCAAAAAATGACACTATTACATCAATTGTAACTTCAACATTACCTTACAGAGGTCAATAATAACCAATGTGTAATATACTGGCTTAAAAGGAGGTTGTGGTAGCATAAGCAACTGTGACAAAGATCGAAAAATGTTAGTTTCATTTATTAGTGAAATCTCTATAGTGTAAACACAAAAATTTCATAAAATCCACCTGAGAAAAAATTGTCTCTGCCATAAGGTACTCATATCTGAAGGGCACGGGCAAGCCAGCCATGAATGAAGCACATTCCTTTCGACTATCTTTGCATAAATGAAAGGTGGGGGGAGGAGTTAATGAACATTAAGCTTAATCCAAATATTCATATAATATTTACCCATGCATTGTCATGACCCACACCACTAGAGTTTATCCTCACATCCCTACTAATTAAGCCAACCATTTTTTTAAAACCCCATCCAAACATGCATGCTTGTGTACGTGTTGTTAGTGTGAATATATTTTTTATTCAAAAATACTATGGAGGGACTGAAAAATAGAACAGAGTTTAGGTAGGGCATTACTGTCCACACAGCCATAACAATCTGGTCACTCATTCCCTCTTACATAACATAATAGATAGAAATAGAAATGACTACTCAGTGCAGTATACATCAGAAAGCAAGCAGTTATTCAAATGTAGGCAGAACTAGTTAAATAAGCACAATCAAGAAAAGTGAAAATCAACAAATCTTGATAAGTAGTTAATAAGGGATTAGTGTTTACAAACCAGCCATTTAAGAAAAAAAGCACATCTAGCAGATACTCCTCCACGACAAAACGATCTATAGGTTGTAGATCCTGTCATCCAAAGAGAAAAGAAACAGATAATGCGACGATTGTTTAAAAAATTGAAGGGACAAAATTAATTATCGAGCCCAAAATATTTTATAATATTTGTAATAACTACACAAGCAAATGGTTTGCTGCCAACTCATCTTGTGTAGCTCCATAAACCACATCTACAATCCACTAATTTCATAAACATAAAAAAAAAAAAAAAATCCTAGAGTGTGCATCAGAAAATACCATTGCATTTTATAAAGCAAACTACCTCAAATTTGCTTGCAGGAAATATATTAAGCCTGTGTATTCTTCGAGGGTACTTCAACTCTGCTTCATGCTTTTGTTTACCATAACTTACTCTAGATATTGATGAAGGCAGATTGGGTTGATCAGGGCAGCTGATGGGCCCAAGTTCATGAGACTTTCCAGCGACCAATTGTGCTTCAAAGGAGAGGTGTGGTCTCGGAACTAGCCAGTAACAAATGGTAAATTAAAACTTCATATAATTATGTTTAGAATTTATAATAGATAAATTCCAATCTGGCAAACATCAGCATAAATCAACTGACTCATTCATTTAACAATAAGTTTTTTCGTGCTGTGTAATTGTAATATATAGAACCCGTTCGGAATTTGCTACATCCCAAAATATTTTTTGGAATAATTTTTTGAAAATTTTAAATGTTGTAAACTAACTTTTGAGCAATTTTTAAAAACCTCCTGTTACATTGCAACTTTTAGAAGTTGGAAAGGTAGATTTAATAATCTGCTTTCCTAAGGATCTTGACATTTTGAGGGAAAAGGTACTATGTTTTCATTTTTACCCTTATTAGGATATTTGTACGTATAACTGCCATACCATTTTAGTCATTAACAATGATTACAACTAGTTTACACTAAATTTTACTTCCACACCCGTAGCATTTATAAAAATATAGTTACCATAGACCCACTGATTCCTGTCAAAGCATTTTTTTCCTACCAGTCGTATTTTTGTATTTTACTTTTTCAGAAACTACAACAGCACCAAACCCCCCCAAAATCTGCATAACTAGGAAAAATATCAACTTCATAACTGACATCAAGATATTGATGCTACAATGTAGATCATGGACAACTGTAATTCAAAGGCCAAATCATCATGCCCAGTACCATGCAGGTTTTTCTCCACAAAAACATGTTGAGGAAGTTTTTTTATGATTTTATCCTTCATTTTTATGCGAGGGGAGAAGGTAGTTACAGTTGTATGAGGGACAGAAAGAAGTCATGGTAATAAAGAGCAATCAAGATTATGTTTTGATTTTCGGAACTTCTAATTTAGCAATTTATTTCTTTGGAATATTTATAGCTCTGTTTATTAGGTCCTGTGGGTTATGTCTGGGATCATATCACAAATAACTTATGTCCAAATTATTTAATAGTTTTTACTTTCAACCTAACCTTTAAATTTGATAAGGGAACCCTCATTTATGGCAAACTAAAAGTAAACAAATGTTCATCATGGTAAGGGACAGGATAATCACGGGTTGGATTAAAGAAACAGATAGAGGGGGCCAATATTATTCACCAAACCAAAAAGATTGTCCAAGACTGCATTTGATCCTTCTAGGTGACCAAAGAAAATAAGGCAAGAAAAAAAACATGGAAACAATTAAGGACTGATCTTTATCAAATTAAAGCAGATAAAATAGGCTTCATGTTCTGATAATCTATGGAATTAGGAGGGAATATATAAGAAAGAAACAAACTCTGGTAGAACTTAAATCATAGAAATTCATTAAAATTTTAAGAAAACAAACATGCCAGCTAAAAAGTTATATAAATATAAACAGATAATTACCACTATCAAGTTTCCATCCATGGCTCGATAAATCTTGTATCCGGCCCCACAAGTCTTCCAAGAAATCCTAAGGAAATTAAGGGGGGGGGGAGGAATCAAGCAAAAAGGTCATTTTCAACAACTACAAGATTGCCAGTTTGAAGCTAAATTAAAGTCCTATGAAATGGTGATATATCAACACCAGAGCAAGTTAACATAAAGTTAATTCGCATCCTTTTTTTTTTCCAGAATTCTGTAATCTACGTAACTGTTTGCATTAGTTCCCTCTCTTAGTGTATTGGCGAAAATTCTCCAAAGATCGCTTAGGAAAGGTATATATTTATCTTGTATAACTTGTAAGATTAATACCATGTGCTGAACTAATCCTATTGCTTTTCTTAAATTTAACTCATCAAATTTCTCATAAAAATGTAAACATTGACCAACTTGTCACAACGCTTGGATATATGCTGCAAATATCAGTGTTAACTGCAGATAGCAAAACAATGTTAAGTTTTCCCCCTAGAAACATGAAATTAAAATTGGAATGCTAACCCAAAAGATAACAGGAGACAGAAATTAGAATGGATAAGAATTCAGAGAAAACTATGCATTAAAATTCATTATAACCATAAAATAAAAAAGTATACACCTTATCACCATTTCCGTTCACACTTTCATTAT
Organism: Elaeagnus macrophylla; assembly: GCA_029378325.1. NCBI lineage: Eukaryota > Viridiplantae > Streptophyta > Magnoliopsida > Rosales > Elaeagnaceae > Elaeagnus > Elaeagnus macrophylla. The sequence goes on from CM055642.1 coordinate 18,323,225, forward strand.
CATCTTCAAAGACAGACAAACCACTGTCAGAAGCATGCCTTCTGATGCTCAAGTAAGCTTCCAGGCCAACCATAACCCTCTCAATTTCCTCAGGGACTTGCTGCACATAAAAGCTCATGAAGCAATAAGAAGAGAGAGCAATGAAACAGAGTAGACATAAAATTTAATATATTCCAATAAATAAAATCCAATAAAATTTCAATCCAACTTCTTGTTAAACTTTTCCTAAAAAAATTCTTCCAGAAGAAAATACATTGCAGGGTAGAAGGGAATAAAATTGGGGAAGGATGTAAAGTTAGTGGCATAGAAGCTATTTTCAAACGAGAATTAATCTCAAATGGGGAACCAAGCTACTATGGCTGGACCCAGAAAACTGTTAATCTCAGCTTTCTCAGAATGAGGAAGCAAAACAAATTACAGAAAATGATCAAAAGCTGCCAGTGAAAATCAGCACGCACACCTATATGATAGAACTAGTTACACTACACAACAAGTGTGTGTAAAAAGATTCCAGGCGTTTGACACGTCGTGATTGCTAATAAAATAAAACAAATAGCAAGCTTAAACAAACGACAACCTTAATGAAATAAACGACAATAACAAATAGAAATAAAATAACATAAAACTTGTTAAGCTCCTGCATCAGTGTCCCCTTCTTGAATGAGACTCTCTAGAGTTGTGGTAGATGACCACTTCATGAAGTACATGGTAAGCTGTAAGATCAACCACATTGAATGTAGTCGAAATCTGCAGTTGAAGGGGTAACTCTAAAGACAGGCATTGTTGTTGACTTTGTGTAGCACACGAAAAGGACCTAGTTTCCTGTGGACCTGCTAACCATACTATTAAAGCATATTCAGCTTGCCATAATGCAAGATCCCATTGTTACTACCAAAAATACACCTAATCATATTCCCCAAGGTCTTGTTAACCATTTCAGTTTATCCATCGGTTTCTGGATGACAAGTGATGCTGAATTTAAGGTGTATCAAATCGTTTCCACAATTGTTTCCAAAAATGGCTTGTGAATTTGACATCCCTATCTGAGACAATGGAGTGTGGTACTCTATGTAATCTGACTATGTCTCAGAAAAAAAACCGAGCCACCTTACTAACATCATTGGTCTTCTTACATGGAGTGAAATGTGCCATTTTAGATAGTCTGTCAACAACTACCATAACATAATCCATTTGCCTAGGGGTTTTTGGTGGACCCAAGATGAAATCTACACTCAAATCTTCCCATATGTGGTTAGGGATAGGCAATGGAGTATAGAATCCTGAATTGTTGGATGTCCCTTTAGTTGTCTGGCATATTGGGCAATGTTGAACAAATCTAGCAACATCTCTTTGAAGCTTAGGCCAATAATACTTTTCTTCCAAAGCTGCCACAGTTTTGTCCCTACCAGTATGGGCAGCCAAACCCCCAGAATGATGCCCCCTTATAAGTTGTTCTCTCAAGGAAGTTTTAGGAATGCAGATTCTGTTTCCCTTAAACAAACAACCTCCTTGCAAGGTGTAGTCCTCAAGAAATTCTTTGTTGACACACTTGGCCCAAAATCTTCATCATTGGCACACTGTTCTCCCAAAGTGTCAAAACAGCAAATTTCACTTTGGACAACAGTCAGTAAGTATCCTCTCCTACTCAAAGCATCAGTAGCTACATTCTTTTTGCCTAGTCTGTGCTTGAAAACAAAAGTTTTAACTTTTGTAAGAAAAGAGCCCACCTAGAATGCACTTGTCAACTTGTCTTTAATAAGCTCAAAGCTAGCTTGTTGTGGAGGACCCCAACTGAACTTGCCCTTCTTTAGACAATCTGTTATACGAGCAACGTGGGTGCTAAAATTCTTAATAAACCTCCTATAAAAGGTGGCAAATTCATGGAAATTTCTAATTTCAGTCACACTAGAAGGGGTTGGCCATTCTAAGACAGCTTTCACTTTTTGAGTATCAACATTAATGCCTTCAATCAGTTCATCAATCATAAAGGCACACTTTTTCATATCGAGGAACAACTTGTTGGATCTGAGGGCTTCTAGGACACTCCTTAGGTGAATTAAATCTTCTTCAACACTCTTGCTAAAAATGAGTATATCATCAAAATATATTACTACATAAATCAAATAAAAGGTTTGAGTACCTGGTTCATTAACCTCATGAAGGTGTTAGGGGCATTACACAACCCAAAAGGCATAACCTGCCACTCATACAATCCATCCTTGGTTTTGAAAGCAGTCTTTCATTCATCTCCAAGCCTTACTCTCATTTAATGGTAGCCACTCCTCAAGTCAATTTTTGAAAACACTTTAGAACCTTCCAATTTATCTAGCATGTCTTCCAATCTAGGAATTGGAAACCTATTCTTGATGGTGATTTTATTGATAGCTCTACTATCAATGCACATCCTATAGCTTCCATCCTTTGTAGGGACTAATAGGATTGGGATTGTACAAAGGCTGATAATTTCTCTAATCTGTTTGTTCTATAAAAGTCCCTCTACAATGCCTTGTCGCTCTAAATGTTCCTTAGGTGACATTTTGTAATGTGGAAGATTGGGCAATTTTGAACCCGAGTAAAAGTCAATCTAATGTTGCACATTCCTTAGTGGTGGTAGACCCTCAGGTAACTCTTTAAGGATAATATCCTCAAATTCTTGAAGGACTGCAAGGCATGTGAATTAGGTAGTTCTGGCTGATGTGAGTTATAACCATTGGTAAACAAAACTAAGACAAGTGCTTTGGATTGTATTTCCCTCAGAAGTCCATTGCCTGAAACTGTCAAAACCATCAAAGGTTGAGTTGGTTGATTCACTGTCAAAACCATCAAAGGTTGAGTTGGTTGATTCACTGAACCAACTTATTCTTTTTGAGGTAAGAGGGCTATTTTCTTGTTTCTCCACATGAAGGAATAGATGTTGTCCTTGCCATGGTAAGTAACATTTTTGTCAAATTGCCATGGCCTGTCCAAAAGTACATGACAAGCATCCATATCAATGACATCACAGCTTATTTCATCTTGATACTGTTGTCCAATGGATAAGGGAACTTTGCAAACTTCAATAACCATTATTTCTTCCCCTTTTTTAATCCAACATACCTTGTAGGGTTTGGAGTTTTATAAGTAATGAGTCCCATCACCTTGACTAGTTTCTTAGATACTACATTTTCACAACTTAAACAATCTACTATCACCTCACAAACCTTCTTGTTTATTGTGCACCTTGTCCTTAATAGAGAGTGCCTTTGAGTTGGTTTCTCCATTCTTGGGGACAACAAAATTGTTTGGATGATACAAGAGAATCTTTCTCCTTCATCACCATCAATAAACTACACCTCTTCTAAAGCTTCATTATCTGCATCCTCATATCCTTCATCCATTTCGTCAAGTCCTTCTACCATGTCAACAGCCCTTCTAAGTGGACAGTCGCTAGATTTGTGGCCAGTTTGGTTGCACTTAAAGCATTTGATAAGGTTGGGTTCGGGGTAATTGATTGGTTTTAGATTTTGGCCAATGGAAGGATATTTGTTTTGGGTTTTTGTAGGATTTGGGTTTCATTTGTGGGTTTATTTGGGTTAAGAGTGGGGAATTTGGAATAAGAGTTAGGTGAGAATGGTGGGAGTTTATCTGTATTCATATCAGAGTAGATTTGTTTTGTGAAAGTGTTTCTTTTTAAATTGTTATACTCAACTTCATACCGGGTAGCCAATGTGACAGCCTCAAGAAAACTAGAAACATTCCGCACATCTACCTGACTGCGTATGGGTTCCCTCAACCCAGTGAGATACCTGAAAATTTCTTGAGACTCAGTCTCCTCTAAATCATTCCTAGCCCTTAGCTCTTGGAATTCTTCAGAGTGCTCAGCTACATTTCGAGTTCCCTGTTGCCATATTGGTTGAATAAAACTTGCTGGTAGTCAGATGGTAGGAATATTCAAACATAAGTCTCTTCATCTACTCCCAAGAACTTACAGGTAAATCACCATGCTTGCGTTTGATTGTTTGTACCCTATCCCACCATGCACTAGCCCTCCCTTAAGTTATATGCTACCATATTCACCTGCTTCTCAATAGGTACTTCCATGTAATCAAAGAAACTGTCTACAGCCTTAACACAATCGAGAAACTCAAATGTATTCATTTGGCCAGCATAACAAGGTAGGTTATTCTTAGTTTGAAATTCATAAAATTTAGGGTAGCGTGGGTATTGAGGATCGGGAGTTTGTCTATGTGATTTTGTTTCAAGTGTTTGGTATTGGCCCAAATCCTGGGTGTTAGTTAGAGGAGGTCGATAGTGTGTTGTGAAGCCTGAAGAGGATCTTTCATCATCTTTGGCTTCAATAACAGCCTTTCCAGCTCTGGATTGGGTGTGCGAACATGGGTTTGAAGGGGTATCTTGGGTATGAGATGTTTCTAGTCGATCGGTGGGTTTCATCAAATCAGTCACCAATTCCTCACGAAATTGGGATAATGTTTCCTGAAGGAAAGAACGAAAATCTCGTTCTTCTAGTCTTGCTCTTGCAGGCAAGTGATAAGTGCTCAAGCAATAGGATCTCTCTCGGTGATTTCCTCACCAGTTTTAGTCATCGAAGCTTAGGGGAGTCCTTCAGCTCTGATACCAAATGGCATAGAAGCTATTTTCAAACGAGAATTAATCTCAAATGGGGAACCAAGCTACCATGGCTGAACCCAGAAAACTGTTAATCTCAATTTTCTCAGAATGAGGAAGCAAAACAAATTACAAAAAATGATCAAAAGCTGTTGGTGAAAATCAGCACTCACACCTATATACTGCAATTAGTTACACTACACAACAAGGGTGTAAAAAGATTGCAAGCATTTGACACCTGTCCTGATTTTTAATAAAATAAAACAAAATAACAAGCTGATAGTAAGCTAGAACAAACAAAATGACAATAACAAATAGAAATAAAATAACATAAAACTTGTTAAGCTCCTGCGTCACAACTGTATTACATACTGGCAACATAAGCTATCATGGGAAATGATATTAAAAGCAGAAGCATGGACTCATTATTAAAGCCCAGTGTGAACGCATTCAAATGCAAGCAATTAAATTTTTTATTTATTACTACATATGAAAACCTATAATATATTAATAATGGTCAACCAAATAATACCCTAGTATGAGTAGTGTTATTTATTTTAGTATGCAAAAGTATTATCTAACACTTGCATATTTAATTGAAAGCATATCGAATTAGAAAATGTTACAACTATGGAAAACATAGATAATTAAAATTAAAAAATAAAAATAAAAGCAGGAGACAAAGAGACTTGCGGCGAGCACTTGCATAATATGATTTTATTTTAAATTTTCTAACACAAATGCAAAAGACAAACACTTATACTGGCACTAGATGTAATAACAAATACATAAAAATCAGTTTTAAATCCAAAAAGTCCATAGAATAAGATAGACATTACATAAAATATGGATAACATGTAACTGAGAGTAAGTAATGGACAACTGACAGCAATAAATGGAAGAGAAAAATGTTGACCAGAGAGTCCAACCAATATATTAAACAACACAGATAATCTGATGCAACATGTAATGAAAAAGAACAGTTAAGTGTAACATACCACAGAAACAGATAATTCTTAATATTATATTTTAAAAAGTTGTAAAAATAGAAAATGATCAACAAGCATCAAAATTGCATACCTCCGTAAGTTCCGCTCCTCCCCAGGGAAGACATGATAAAATACATGTGATGTAAAAATCAGCTTGTGGTTGCCATGATGGGTTCCCCTTCTCCTCGTCAACTGTAGTGGCAGCTGACGATAATAATGTTTCAAAAACAACTACAAGAGAAGTTGGCTGGAGCACTTTACTGCACATCTAGAGAAGGAAGAAATACAATTAATATAATATGGTATACTATATCAAAAATAACAAAAGCCAGCTATTATTTAAAATAGGCATGCACAAAAAAATTTGCATCATTGACCAACGTCATGTGTAATAAGTTCGAAAACCTCCAAACGCATTTCTAACCACCCTAGATTTATGTTAGGTGCATAAACACACAAATCTAAAGAACATACTAAATTAAAAGAGAAATTTTACATCACTAACATTGCCATATGAGTGTTAATAGGCTTAAGACCTCCATGTGCATAACCAAGCAGACTAGGAGTATATCAGGCGCATAGTACAGCACCTAAAGAACCATATCAACAAAATTTAAATATAGGAACCTACACAAAATTTCTGCACAACTAACACGCACCATACAAGTGACATTGCACCAATAAGTACAAAGAATACCCCAAGTATATCATGTATTATATAAGTCACAAGGTTGCATAACCAGAAAACAAAGCCTGGATCAATCTTGAATTTTTTTTTCATTGCTACATTTAGTTTGTCGGTGAGCAAAAAACTAATCAAAAAAGCAATAATACACACCACCATATTCTGAATCACTTATTAAAATTGTAATGACGCAGCACTAACATCATACATACCAGAGCAGTCAAGAATCTCAGCAGAATACGAATCCTGTTGCAGTTTCCAGAATCCAAAGCATCCTGAATAAATCAAAATAAAAACTATCAAAACAACATAAATATATAAACTTTTACTGTGATCACTTCTTCACTCTTCCATTAAGAGCCCTTTGGCTCAGAATGAAATAAAAGACATTTCATATATAACATGCACGTGTAGCTGATCAAAAGAAAATGACGCGTGCTAAGTGGTAACAAATTGAAGAGTACAGGAAAATGTATATGACATGAATCACATAATAATATTACGTTCCTTTTGATGTAGACAAAAATTTAGCTTGTTAGAGAAAATTTTGTCACCTGAATGTTAGTTTGACTATTCTCCACGACTTTCCGAACAAAGTTCTCATTTTCTAAGTTCAGCAAGCCAATCTGAAATGAGAGAGATTGCTATGTCACACATAAGTGGCACTTGAAACAAAGATACACATTCATTTTAAGTAATATATACATAACCGAACAGTTAATATGACAAAACCAAAGCTGCACCATACTTGTGAATAGTAGTATACAATACATAACTAAGATTCACGTATTGTGAAATAACTTTCAAAATACCCATGCGCATAAGTATTAAGTGATTTGTCCAACTAAAATAGTAATAAGTCAAAAGTGCATCAATAATACTATGCCCAAAAAATAAAAACTACATCAATACAACATCAAAATGCATATTATTGGAGGATAAAAAAGGATTAGTCCCACATTGATGGCAGATGACTCTCAAGTAGATTTTAGATGCTGTAATGAGACTCACCACCAACCATTGAGTTAAATTTTGGGAATGGGATTGGACCAGCCCATGGAAATTTATGTCAAAAATGATATGTTGAAGAATGTTGTAACATGATTGTGTTGTATACACTAATCTTCTTGACAGCTGAGCACATGAGATACTACTAGAAGAATTTTTAAACTCATTGGGACTACTCTGAAAAATCCTTCACTTTCCACCCTAAAAGTAACGGTCAATTTGACTGAAATAGTGAATAAAGCTTGGCAAGTTTATGCTAGTTTGAAAAGAAGTTTAGTCATCAGGATTACAAACAACTGATCTGCACTGCTACAACAACTCAATGGAGCATTCCTAATAAAGTCCCTGTACTAATCTTCGACATTGTTCATCGCCTCATCCTTGCCAGACATCTTATGTCAACCCCAGTAGCTCCTTGGGTAACATATGTGCACAAATAAAGACAAATTTGCATGACACATTCAATTTCCCTTGGTGATATAAGAAAGAAGTTATCTTTAGCAAATCTGGATATAATCTTGCATTTATTCTATTTCCTACCATAAGCACTCGAGTTAGAAGAGGCGTGTGAAACAGTTTGTGATTGCCATGATTATTGTCCTAACAACTCCTACAAGAAATAACACGATCAAACCATGGGCCTAAACCCTGTTATCCATCAACTGCAGTGAACTGTGAATTTTTACTTGATTTACCCACCATTTAAGCTATATGTCTGTCGGCCTTTAATAATGCATTAGAACTGGAGTTGATCAAATTTTTGTTTTTGTGACTCTATATCATTCAAAAACTTAAACATTAAATTTTAAAGAAAAAAAATCAAAAGTAGCAACCCTCAAAACTCATAATAATAGAAATAGCACTCCTCATATTCAAATCATATATTTCTACAACTAAAAAATGACTTTTATATTATTATTATTTGAAAGCCCGTCCAATTGAACACCGTTTAAATTAAATTGTGGTAAGTTAGACTCGTTCAATTTTGGACGTTTAATATTACACGTTCAATGTTGTTGGGGTGTTAGTTTTGTTATTATAAGTTTTAGGAGTGTTTTTTTTATAATTTTATAATTTTAAATTATTTTATAATTAAGATCTTGTTCGATTCTTAAATGCTTCACTGTTTATCTTAAGAAGTCTAAATGTAAAGATGTAAATCGCCAACTTTGATATAGCTAGGTGTCTTCTTTTTAAGTGGATTGATGATCACTATATGAATTTTTGTGCTTACTTATTAACAAATATTATGTTTCTTTATTAAATACCAATAAAATTAGTATTATTTTGTTTTCCTACCCTAAATCCAAGTTCAATCATGTCTCAATATCTCTCTCTAACTTTCCCCATAACATTAAAGTGAGCATAACATAACTTGTATAAATTTGTAATCACTCAAGGATATAAGCATTCTTTAGGAGAAAAAATAAAATAAATGCATATGAAATTCGGTAAAAATATAATAGAAAAGCGGAGAAAGAGTTAAGTATCATACCACTGTTGCATATAAAGGAATCTTGTGAGGCAATTGTTCAGCACATTGAAGAATGAACTGTCAAATGAACAAGAAAATCAAGGATGTTTATACTAAAAGGTTCATTTAGCACGGATGATACCAGTAACTTCCCCAACAAAAATCCAAATCTCAAGTCTTGGTCAAAGAAAGACATTGCACTGAAGTATATATCCACGTGCCATAAGTAGCAAATTCAAAGTGACAATTTGGAGGGGGAAAAACAGACCTTCCTATAGCCACAATTATATAAAACAATCATTCAAATAAGCCTACTAGCGCAATGTTAAAACCCCTAATTTGCTATAAATTAAAAAGAAAACAGAACTCAAGTAGTTAATTCATAGTGATACTAACACGAACCTAACTACAAAAAAAATAAAATACCATGTCAATTCTCAAAATAAGTAAAAAAGGTAAAAGAAAATACATCCAAAATATCATCTGCAGAATGCTCCAACTCTCGCCTAAGCACGCCGAAGCATGTTTCCTGTAAATTAAAATCAGAACACAAATTCAAACATTTGACCTCTTCAAACTAGAAGCAAAACCGAAGCCAAAATCGAAATCAAAAATTGGCCTCGCACTTATACACAGAGACATAGAGAATTACAATATGGTCCTTTAAATCGGAGGAGGTGCCGTACTCCGGGGAAGTGTCTCCGATTCGAAGAAGAAGACTCCTCGAGCTCATTTTTCTCTTTTTCCCTCTCAACAAAGAGGATTGCTCGAAGGATTTGAAAAGACGAGAGAAGAGTGTATGGTCTGTTTTTAGTAGTGTGTTTATCAGTGCTCCTCTAAGTGTGAATACTGTGTTTTCTAACAACTGGAGAAAGAGTGAAAAACCCTTTGCCCTGAGCCCTAACCTTCTTTTTTTCTTGTAATCAACCTAACTTAATTCTGCTTGCGCTTTGCCGTTTGCTTGTGCCTCACTTTGTCCTGGGCGAGAAATTCTAACACATACCGTTATTTACTCCGTATATCCCATTAATTTAAAAACATTTCCAACTGTGTACCGTATATAGATTAAAAACATTTGTAATAGATTAAATTATATTAAAATTAGAATGTATAATATTTTATAAAAAATTGTATAATATAATTGAATTAAATTAATTATATATTTTTTATTAAAATAATTTATATTTAAAATAGTTTTTTTTATAAATTTTATTTAAATTAATATTTAATTCATTTTATATTTTTATTATTTTTTAAAAATAAAAAAATATATTATTTTTAATTTGAGATAAAAGAAAAAGTTAAAACATATAATTTTATAATTAAAAATTCAAACAGATTAAGTTGATTATCCAATACAGTTTAGACCCATACCCCTGATCGTACAAAATTTATACATAATCGTACTATTTTTATACTATATAATACGATCTGATTTTACAACTAAATATCTGACTGTATATAAATTATACAATCATGATATTTAATACGGTGTAACAAACATGTCATTCAAACGTATTTTCATAAATTAAATAAGTGAAAGGCCTTTCAAACATCTCAACACAAATAAGACATCACGTTCAAATATTTAAAAAAAAAAAATTGTTATTATTATTATTATTATTATTTTAATTATATAAAAGTGTGACTATATCAACATTTTTTTTTTTTTCCAATTTTCTTCAAACTGTTTTCTAATATGACAATAATAAATAGTTATATGTTTTTAATAATTATTTATGCTAAAAGGGATTGACATAATTGTATTCCAATTTTGTCCAAGCTATATTTTCTTATATGACAATACTACCTTATGTTTTTACTAATTATTTATGTTAATTATCTTTTAAAAAAATTTAACAAAACCATACAACAGTTATCCATCTTAAATAATTTTCTTTCATCCCACATAAATAATTATTTAATAACTGTTTATGTTAATTATCTAAAGTAATCGTTAACAAAACCCGAGTCACTTATTTTTGTTAACTACTAGTTTTATTGAGTATGTGTACAGTTCGGTGATTCAAATTTAATAAATATATAACAGTATTAATAGTTGAATAATAATTAATATTGCTCTCAAATTCTTTATTTTGAAAAAATTTTAAATATAATTTTATATTAAATTGCAATTATTATATCAATATTAAAATGTAGAAATGTACTAAGGAATACTATTAAAATTGGGAGTTAATTAATTTTTTACTTTGTTAACAAATATATTTATAATAACAGAATATTTTAAAAAATATTTTTTATTATAATTTCATATGTATGCTATATATATAATTACTTTTTGAATTAATAATTTATCATTCGATCACTTTATAAGAATAAAATTATATTTATTTTTTTGTTGGAACAAAAATCTTAGAAATTTCATATTTTTTATCAAATAAGTACATTAGTCTCATAATTATTGAATTAGGTATTAGAGGTCCCATATTTTTCAAAATGAATACAATAATCTTGTAATTTATAAGTTAAGCACTACAAGTATTGTTATTATAAAAAATAAATAATTTTAGTCATTTAAATTTTAAAATGAGCACTTATAGTCCAACTAATTTATTAAAACTAAAGATTTATAATGCTTCACTTTTATAAATAAATGGATTACAAGTGTCAAACTTAAAAATTATACGTCTAAAGTACCTAATTATACATAATAAAAGGACTATTGTAATATTTTTTTAAAATTATAGAATCTTTAGTACTTAATATAATAATTATATGACTAAACTATTAAAATTAAATAATTATAAGACATTTAACACCTTACATCTTTTTTTTATTTCTCTCAATTTTTATAATATATATATTTTTAATTTTAATATTATATGAGATTATATTATTAAATTTTTTATTTTAATAATTTTTTAATTTATTTTAAGATTTTTTTATGTATAAACATTTTTAATATATATATATTATGTTTTTTAAAACTCTACGAATACTTTTTTCTTTTTCTATTTGTTTACTTAAAGAATAAATTAATTTTTACCTACAATATATAACTATTTAAATTAAATAACTTCTAATATTTACTATTATAATTTGAGTAATATAGAACAACCTTTAATATAAAGTGAGAAATAAATAAGAAGATCTCAAGTACGTAACTATCTTATAAAAAATATAGAATGACTACTAGGAAATAAATAAAAAATAATTTTATAGGACAATTATTAATCATTTTTTAAAAATTCTTATACATGTTATTATATAAAATAGTTATTAACCGTCTTAAAAAAAACATATTATATTCAATTTTATAGGTCTATTAGTAACCATCCTATATAAAATATAGGTAAAAAATTTAAGTTATCTTTAGAAAGTTTTCAAAAACAATATTGAAACTAAACTTTTTCTTCTCTTCTCTTCTCTTCTCTCCAAGTCCCAGTCGCCGTCCAGCCTCCTTTCATTGTTGTCCATAGCCCCTACGTTGGTGGTTCCATCAATAACTCCCTACCATATATGCCATCTTCCATTTCAACTCATGGAAAGAATAGGTAAGAAACAATTCATCTTCTAGGCTTCTAGGTAGTTTCAGCATTGTAAATATAATATTTATTTGAATTAATTGATTCGAATGGAAACAAAAGAAGTGATTGAGCAGTAGCTTACAAGCATACAAATATTCACTAAGAATAAAACCCCAACCTTGTTCATTGAAACTCAACGAAAGGATGGGAAAACCAAACAATACAAAACGATGCCTAACAGGTCCCAGCCCCACCATCTCTCTTAAATTAACTTGATTTTACGGCTAAGGTCTTCACTATTGTTATTGGTTATTGGCATCATAATAGATGCAGATAAAAAAGCCTTTTTATTATTAATATTCTCTTTAAATTTATTTTTTTAAAGGGGATTTTATATAGACATATCCTTATTATTTATGTAGTATATCAATTCATTTATATTGATATTTTTTACCTCAGCATTTCCCCCCATAGTTTATTGCCTTTGAAAGATTTGGAATTTTAATTAGTAAATATTCATTACCTAATAAAACAAAAAAATACACAGATGGTTATAAAAAATAAAAAGAAAAAAAATTATAATAATTTTTGTTATACTAACTTCCTATACTTTTACTCTAAAAATAAGAATAATTTTTATGTAAATTTACTCTAGAAAAATTATAATAATTTTTTATGTAAATTTATCATTATATATTTTTTATTTGAGTGTTTTATGTCACTAACTAGTATATCATCAATCAATAATAAATTATTATTTAATAAATAAAAATGACAAAATGTTTAATTAGAGAGACATTTTATTTTTGTAGATTCAGAATATCTACGCACGTATCATAATTAAGGGTGGCATTCTGGTAATTCGTGTCGAAATTTGAATAAATGAATTGAAACGAACCGAAAAAATATGAAACAAACATGATCGATTCGAATTCTGGCTTGCCCAAATAACAAGAAAAATTTTGGTTCAGGTTGGAGCTCTGTTCATGCTAGCCCGTTTAACCTGAATTGAGAATTTATATTAAAAAAAAACTTGATTTTTGTATAATTAAGCGGGACATTGACTCTTTACTCATGAGCGTACAATAATAGAAATTATAATTTTATTATTTTCTTGAATTAAATTTTCTTGAATTGTTATGTAATATATCAGCTTATCATGTATGTCTTTTCTTTTTAAATTATGTACTTTTATATTTTTGAATCTTTAAATGGTATGTCAATTAATTGCTAACTTGCTATAAAATATGCTATGAGGCAAAAATATTTATTTAAATATTATGATTATTTTGATATTTCGGGCCAATTCGTGCCAGCAAGAATTTTAACATTTCGTGTTTGAGTTAGGTGAATTCGGACTGGGTTTGTTCGGGCCAAACCCAAACTAACCCTACTCGCACGAATTACTACCCCTAAATTCACAATGAAGAATACAAAATTCACATGCTTGTGAACAAATTTAATAGAATGATGGCTTCAATGTTTCTTATGATTTCATATTGGAGGTCGTAAGTATTATATTTTTAAATTAATTTAATTTTGTGAAATTATAAGTTAATACAATGTTATAACATTAATTATTAACATGTATGAGTCATTGGACATTAATTATTGTTAATCCATTCACTTGTGAATTTCAATTCTATAAGGACTTATAATTATTCTAAAAAATCACATATCGATGAAGAATATACAAGAATTTAGTTTAGATAACATGCATATATTTAATTTATATTATATTATATATTAGATAATATTTTTTATGTGGTCGTGTTCATATTATCTATATTAACTTGAATAAAATAATTGTTGTAATTAAAAAGGTATTATAAATATGACATGATCAACGTAAAAATTTAAATATTAATTCTAATTTGATTATTGTTAAGGTAAGTGTTTTAGTTAATTTTTAAAATTTTAAAATTATTTGTTATATTTATAATTAAATTAATTTCATAATTATTAACTACTTTTATTTAATTGTACGTAGTGTCTAAGACAACAAGAATTCTATATAGATACTATGTCATGAAATTTATTGATATATATGTTACCAAATTTATTAGAAATGCAGATACAAACGGTAGCTTAAATTATACATATATATATATATATATTTAAAAGTTAATATGTAATATTATTTATCGATTATTAAATTTAAAATATTTTACATTTTGTATTTTAGTTCTCAAATAAGAATCTGTACACCTCAACAGAATTGGAGACATAGAGGCAAGAATGATGTATATATATGTATAATTATATTTCAAATAATTAATGAATAAAATTGCATGTGAATGAAGTCTATAGCAAAGCAAGATAAACAACTTATATTTTGTATATATTAATATTTCGTATATAATTTACATATATGTAGCTAATTTTAGTACGTATTTGTATGTTTTATAGATGTAATATGTAATAATTATGCATTATATGTGTATGTATTTACTTTTGAATTATGATAATTTGGAAATATATTCGAAATGTAAATATGTGTTTACTTTTAAATGATTATGCTTTGGATAGACGTACAACTTATCTTTTGTGTATATTAACATGTGGATCTAGCTAGTTTAATGTGAAGTGAGATAAAAGTACAACTTATCTTTTGTACATATTAATATTTCGTAGTTAATTTATATATATGTATGTAGCTAGTTTTAATTCTTAGATTGTATATTTCATATATATTTCTGTAATATAATTGTGTATTATGGTAATATGTATAAAGCTAATCTTTGAAAGATATATGATGCTTTATTATGAATATTTTTTGAATGAAATTTATTATTAATTGAGTTTTTGTAATGAAATTAATATTTATACAAGTTATATATAGATTTTAGTACTGGACAAATATAACAAATTTTTTTTTTAAAATTCTTATAAGTGATAGTTCTAAAAAATTCTTATAGGATGGTCAATAATCGTTTTATAAAAATTTCGTCTTATTAAGAATTTTTTAGAACGGTTAAGAAAATGTTTCAAAAAAAAATAAGACAGTCAGTGACCGTCTTATAATAATTTTTTATAAGACGCTCAATAATTATCTTATTTTTCAATTTTTTTAGGATAAGAGTTTATAAGATGATTATCAATCGTCTTATAAA
This sequence comes from Elaeagnus macrophylla, assembly GCA_029378325.1. Taxonomy (NCBI): domain Eukaryota; kingdom Viridiplantae; phylum Streptophyta; class Magnoliopsida; order Rosales; family Elaeagnaceae; genus Elaeagnus; species Elaeagnus macrophylla. The sequence goes on from CM055642.1 coordinate 18,338,587, forward strand.
GATAAATTTATAATAGTGATTGTTTTTAATAAATATTGCTGAGATACTAAAGCACTATTTTAATATATGTAAAATTCTCAATTCAATCAAACAATAATTCCAACAAATTTTCTTATAAAGTGTGCTAAACTTTATCAAATTCAATATTATAATCACAATTATTAATTAATTGTACTTAATTTGTAAAGTTCAACAAAAGCATATTTTATTATTGTATTATCAAAAAGTGGAAAAAAAAAAGCTCATAATACATATATACCTTATGTCATATTCTCAAATAATAGTTCTTCAAGTTTAATTACTTCATCAATTTATATAGATATCATATCAATATTAGAGAATTATGTGTATCAAGTATAAAACTAAGAAACATGAATTTTTGGTTAAATACAATTATTTTTACTAATAATATAATTTGTAATTGATTTTTGTACATGTTTATATAATTTCTTTAGCTACAAAATGAATTTATGTTTGTGATAATTGACTCGTAAATACATGTTTATAATTGTTTTTTTAATTATGTTGAATAAATTTAAATTTATTTTTTGATTTAGGAGAAATGTCGTGAGTTTGTAAGTTTGTATATATATATATACAGGAGGTATTATTATTCATTATCTGATGTTATTGGACTTAAATGTGGACATCCTCACGACTCATGATAAATAATAGAAAGGAGAGGAAAATGTTATCGGACGTATCTGTGTTCGTATTTTTCACTTAAATTCTCACACACCCACAAACACAAAATTAGAGTAATTATATTGGTACAATTATTTTTGTTAACTACTTAATAAAAATGTATGAAATAATTTTTTTACTCTTATATAATTACACTTTAGTGTATAAAATTGTCATTAGTAAAAAATAATCGTAACAATAATAATTTAAGTTATAATAATGTTATCACCAAATTTTGAATATTTTAAAAAGCTTAAATTAATTTTAATTATTTTATTTATTTGTAATGATAAACTCAATATGTTTTACAAATAAAAAATAATTACTAGTTAATTATATTTAATCATAATGTTATCACCTCTTTTTATTTATTATTTTTTATATTTAATTTTTTAAATAATTATTACACATTCAAAGACATACACAATTACAAATAATATAATGACTTTGTGTACTTGTAAGTAGTGTATACGATTGCTTTGAGTACATATCTATTATTTAAAATAATATTATATGTATAAAATTATTGTATATATTAAATAATAATTAATTATTAATGAAAGATAAAATTAAAATATATAATAATAAAATAATTACATGATTAGTTAGTAATAAAAATTTATGACACCTAAAATCGTAAATTATTGTCTTGTGCGGTTGAATTTCGTTCTGCAGTGTTAGATGCAATATTTTGTCAGCTATCAGCAAATGGAGACCAATGTCTTATAGTATCAAGTTTCGGCATGTGCATTTAACATGCAAATGGGCCCTTCCATGGCCTACTGGTTTGCTCAGCACATGGATGAGATAAGATCCTTGGGAGTTGAGACTACAAGTACGCTTTTCCAAGATCATTTACGATTTTATTCTTTTAAATTATTTTTGTTTTTTAAAAGAAGGGCAAATAAAAATTAATTTACAGAACGATAAAAAAGAAAAAAGTACAATTACAACAATCAAAATTATTATACTGTCAGTTTCATTCAGGTCTAAAATCGCAGGCCATTTTATACTTAAAATAGAAGATTAAATTTTCTGAAGGAAAAAAAAACAACTTTCTTTTATAATGAATATGCTTTTTAGCCAAATATATATATATATATATGTGTGTGTGATTTAAAAAAGATAAAGAGTATATACTATCACTAAATCAATAAGTAAAATAACTGCTATTAAACCATTCAGATAAAACAAAAAAAATAGTAAAATGATACATTTTTAAGAATGCAATTCACACTTGGATTGAATTCAACTTTATTGTATGAGCATATGATATTTGATATAACTTTATACTAATAAGTAATAATTTGATTAAATTTAAATAATATTTATTTATTTAAGAGAAAAAAGAAAAGTAGAATAGAAAATTATATTTATTTTAGAGAATATTGCATTAGAGAACTTTTTTAAGGGAGATTTTATTTTTGACCCACTCAATATTTTTGAACATATATTTATAATTTTTTTTTATTTTATATATACGTTTAAAAACACAAAAATTACCAAAGCTCTTACAACCAATCAGAACAACAAGTTGTGATTGTGGACAATAATACTACTGAATACACGTTAAAATGTGTTTTATTTTTTAATATATGTTCAATTTTAAATATAAATTAATTAAAAAGTAAAAAATGATGGGTATGCTATAGAAATATAAATAAAAATAAGGAAAAAATTGGTATTTGACACCCAAAACTTACTTCTGGCTTAAAAATTGTGTCTAATATTCTCAGTAAGAGTACCGATCTCTCAATACTTGTAGAAATTTTAAGATTTGTTTTTCAATATTCTTGTAAAGTATTCTGGAAATACTTTTTTATAAATGAAATATGTCAGGTTTTCAAAAGTTTAAAAGGACATTGTTGTCATTAACTAAGAACAGAAAGTGTAGTAAGAAAATAATGAACATACTAACAGTCTCAACTGGAAACTGCCTATAAATACTATACTCTTCCTTTAGCTTCTCTCAAGTAGCACTACTAAATTAGCTTCTCAGTCATAGCTGCTACTTTCTTTTATAAATTGAGTTCCACTACCAACATGGCTAGGAAGCTTAGCATCTTCATGTCTTGTGTAGCTTTGATTTTACTTTTCCTAGCAAACATTCAGGTTAGCAAATTTTCCCTTTTGCTTTATTTTTTATGTGCATTTTGTAAATCAATAATCAAACTTCATAAGTTTAAAATGTTAAACTAATAGACAAAGATATTAATAATTCCTATAAATTTTATTTTAATATTACAAGGGTTATAGTTTTATTGATATTATTTTCTTAAAGTTTGTGTATTTGTTTCTCGTAAAACTCAACACTTTATATTTTTAAAATATTTTATTATAATCTTGAATTCTTCTTTCCTTTATAATGTTCACATTTTTTTCGTGGTCCAACTGAATTTCAATACCCTGTAAATTTTGTAGAGTTTTTAAGAGTCATGTATACCTTTTAAAAACTTAATTCAATGGGGGAGAGACGCATGATTGTTATAAAATTTATTATTATATATAATTTAGAGGTATTCTTTGTTATTTATTTACTTTAGAGATATTTTTATATTTAAGAGAGAGAAATATTTTACTAAAAAAACAATTAATCATATTAACTGGTACCATAACGACAAATCTTACTTAAAATAACATTAATTAAAGTTTATATTAAGAGAAATAGTGTGTGAGTGAGCCAAAACTGTTTGATGATCTACTTTTTGTCTAAAAGTAAACTGAAGTCTCAAATCTCAACCTCTGCTTTGCAAAATTTGCAGTGATATAACTATAATTTTAATCAAATTTTATCAGGTTTTTAAATTAAATTTATTATTTATGTGGTGTTATAATCTTGTGTTCGATATTAATTTCACCCGTATCTTAAAAGACTTATTAAATGGTAGGTACACCAACACATACAACGAAATTATGCTATTGCAGATAATTTGAAGACAAAAAATAAATGGTTGTTGTAGGCCACAAGCAATTATTAAGTCTGTATATGTCATCTTCTTCCTAGTATTTTTACTAATTTAGAATAACTAAATGATGGTCTGTTTGGTTGAACTTGAATTAATATTTCCTCATCAAAAGTGCTTGTGACTGAATTAATTTGGACATGTAGGCTTTTCACATTGAAGTTTCAGCTACTCAACAAAACCAGCAAGGCCAATACCCTTTGGTTAGACCTACTTCCCAAATTTCATCAATAACAAAAATTACAAAAAGAGCTGCTTTTCCTTTCAATAATTATGAAGATTTAACACCTTGTGCTTGTGTTTATTTATTTATTTAAATTTTCTTATTTTCAGAACGGTGCTACACAAGGCAGTCTTCATCCTCAAGGTAATTTTGTTTGTTTCTTATTTTACTAAAAGGAAAAATGAAATGCTAAACATTCTAAATATGTATATATTTTTTGGTGGAGTAATAAATAAATAACATTAATATAATTTTGTTATGGTAAACAGAGTGCGGAGGAAAATGCAAATATAGATGCTCAGCAACATCTTTCAAGAAACCATGCATGTTCTTCTGCCAAAAGTGTTGCGCTAAATGCTTGTGTGTGCCTCCTGGCACTTATGGGAACAAACAAGTCTGCCCTTGTTACAATAACTGGAAGACCAAGAGAGGTGGCCCCAAATGTCCATGAATTAATTAATTTTTTATTTATCAATAGCTACTATTAAAATATATAAGCACCCAAAAAAAAAAAAAAAAGGGTATGAGGTATAAGGGTTGAGTAATTGAAAACTGAAATTTTTACTTTTGATTAATGGTGTTACAGCCTTATCAACTGAATTATAAAATTATGTATTATATATTTTATTAATGCAAGTGTCATGTGCTAGATATATATTACAAATTTTAAGTTCAATCCACCCAATCTCAAGCATGCTTTATTAAAGTTGCTCGAAAAAAAAAATCATTTGGTTGAAAACTCCAATTGAGAACTTATAAAGAATTTTGTTTAGAACAAGTGTTATAAAAGCAATAATATAATATATACAACATTTAAGATTTTGAAAATTATAGGTTCATGAGAACTACTTAAGAGATCATGATCATTTACTATTATATGTCTTTGAGTACAACACAGATTTATAGAGGTTACAATAAACTCTAAAATTAGGATTTAGTCAATAAATCACATAGCTTAAAAGGCTATAAGTTTGAGACAACTCTAAACTCAAACTCAAAGGTGAAGAAGAGCAAATAAAGAGACATAAATAGACTTAGGACAAAATTAAAGAAATGACAAGATCATGGAAGCTTGAGGTAACCTAATGGCTTTTATATAGAGTTAATGATTGATATAGTGTAATAATGCATAAAAATGATAAAATGACATAAATAATAAGAATTAATATTAAAATATATAGTTTTATATTTTAGACTAAACTATACTATTAGTCCTTAAACATTTACTAAATTCATATTTAGGTTCTCAAATTTTTAAATTTATATTTATGTGTGAATTTTTAAAAGTTTAGAGATTAAGTTATAAAATATAAAAGTTTAAGAAGCTGTATGTAAAATTTTAAAATTTAAATAAAAGTTTAATAAAAATTTTAGGATCAATAAAATAATTAAGCGTATATTTTCAGTCACTACCTCCTTTAGAGAGTTCTGGACTCAAATAGAGTCATATATAGACAGAAACTACAAAAGGACAGAAATAGCATGATTTTATACAAAAATAGATCGTTTTGCAATACAATTAAACTCTGCATTTACAAAACTACCCTCATCTCGCTACTCAGCCTCGCCGAACGGAACAGAAAAGAAGAAGGTTCAAAGTTGTTTTGCTATTTCTCTGGTTTGTGATTTCTTGCATCTGCTATACAGAACCCTTAAATCCACTAAGAACGAAACTCACTCCTAGGGAAAAAAAAACTTGTTAGTTAATGTTTATATTTTTGGACGCTGTACGGAAATTAATTTACATTTTTGGAAGTCGTACGGAACAATACGTAAGTTTCTGGAAATGTTACATAATTGCGAAAACGATGATAAACAGTTCCGTCAACTGCTGCAAGCCGTTGTCAATCATCTCCTGCCACTGATCTGCGTCCACCACTTGATAGTTAATGTTTATATTTTTTAAAGCAGTACGGAAATTAATTTACATTTTTGGAAGTCGTACGAAACATTATATAAATTTCTGGAAAAGTTACAGAATTGAGAAAACGATGATGAACAGTTCCATCAACTGCTGATATGCGGAGACAAAAACGTAAACTCACACAGCAAAAACGGCGTCGTGAATCGATATGAGGCAAAAATTTCGTCTGGAACATTGGGCCTCTATTTCAAGTCTTTATTTCTCCTTTAGATGCCTCGTATTGGACTAGGGCAGCCCATCAAGAACGAGGGCAGCCCATCAGATCCAAGGTCAACGCATATGCTTGTCATTAGTTAAAATTTGAGATATGACTTAGAGACTTTCGAAACAGAGCAATGATTACTATTAGAGTTAAAAAAAAAAAAATACCATTAAATTTTTGAAGTTTTTAAAAAAATAACACCGAATTTAATTTATTATTTTAATACTATTAATTTTATAAATATTAAAAAAAGATCATTGAATTTTTTTGTATTATTTTCATACTATTAAATTTTAAAAAATGTTACAAAAATATTATTAATGTCAATCACTTAACGAAAGTTAACGATAAATTATATATACATTGAATCTATTTTTGAGTTAACGAGAGATTATAAAAAAAATTGTATATTATTTTAGGGGTTAATTACTAATAGTGAACATTGAATTTATTGAAAGGATGGACAAAAACCCTTCAATTTTAAACTTAACAATTATATTTTCTTTAATGACTTGTTTACTTTTTAGAGGAGGTATTGGCAAGAAAATTTGATAGAATTAAGATATTCAAGGGAGTATATTATATACAGTAATAACTTAGGGGTTATAATTGTTTATTCCTAAATTTAAAAGACTTTCCTGCTTTGAAAAACCTCAGGGGTTCAATGGTAACTTTTCCTACTTTATTTTTTAACATATTATCGACGCAAACACTTATTTATATAGGACGAAATTTGAATGCAGGCCCTCTTAGTACCTATTTGAAATATACCATATTACCTTATAAGACAATTAACAATATTTTTCCCTACTTTCTTAGCTAAAATTTCGATGCCACTTTAAATTTTCAATTACAACAACAAGAACAATCACATATACCGATTTAACTTCTTTTTGTTGTTATTTTTTCTTTTTGAAAGTTTTTTTTTTTTTTTTTTAAACAGTTATATACTCGCACTCATACACATACAATGATGAAGTGCAAATAATTAACATTTTCTTAGTGCCCACATATACCATTACACTCCAAGGTGATCGGTAACAAAAATTTCATCTCAAATAGAGATAACAACGAGTCGATTTGGGTCAGACTTGACTTGACCCATTTTGACCTGCAATTCAAATTGAACTGAACCATTTTAAACAAAAAAACATTCGATTTAGTTTGGGTAATATCCACTGGCCAAAAAAACAAACAATTAACCCTCCTTTTTTCAAATGAAAATAAAAAATAGTATAATTTTTTTATATAATTGAAGTTTTCAATAAATATGCAACCCGAATGGTGCTCTAAATAAACTCAATTTTTTGTCCCGACCCGAGATATCTCGAACTATTTTTTTTAAAAAAATAAAATGGATAATACACCAACTCGATCTAATTCAAACGGATCGAGTACCTGAACCATCGAGTCAAATTACCATTCCTAATTTCAAATTTTCCAACAACAACTGAGGTATAATAGATTTAAAAAATGACATATTTATCCCATCCAATTGCTATTTGTCTTTAATGTTGTTATGCATGCAATAACTTTAAATGAAGATAATTATTCTATTATAAATTCCCCTACTAACAACTATAACTATAATCCGACACAATGCAGTTTCTACTCCATATATAACGCTGATTATTACTACATGCAACATACATGACTCCAACATCTCTTTACTTCCTCTATCTATAAATTCCAAAATCAGTATACAAACACACACATAAACTAACACCAAATCCAATACTTTGTGAATTAATTAAAGATAATGGCATTTTCTACTTTTAGGGTTAATATCTTGGTCTTCGCTACATTGATAGTTGTTGAAATTTTCAACTCGAGCAACTATAAAGTTATGGCAGACTGCCAAAGTGAGGTCAACAACCTCGTCGCACAATGTGCAAACTTTGTTTTAACGGGCCCACATCTGCCAACAAATTCACCATCACCACCATGCTGCGAGGCAATAAAGGGAGTTGATGATTCATGTTGGAACGATCTTGGGAATGGTTTGTACAATAATGTCGATCCAGTAAAGATGATTTTTGTTTCGATCTCTTGTGACCCGAACTATAACCCAGGAACGAAGTATGGAAGTAAATTAAATTTGAAATTAACATGATAGTTTTTAATGTAATTTGTATTCATTTTTTTATAGAAAAAAATGCTCACATAATAATGTTAATAAAAGTTGCATGTGTTGTGTTTTGAACTTTTTATCAGGTTACAGGGTTTCAAGAACAAGAAAATGCAAGGGTTTGGAAGAGGCTAAGGTTGTGAAGAACCCTTCAAGTCTTATCAAGAGAATAAGAAGAGAACATCCAATACCTGCTTGTTTGTTGCTAAATGTATCTATGTTTAAGTCGTTTCAGTATAAATAAAAATGAAGTATATTATATTGTACGTGTTTATATATGTTTTATTAAAAATAAATAAAAATAGAGTATATTGTATTTATGTATATTGTGATAATTTATCATGCCTTAACATTCCAATTTTTTTTTTAGATTAGGTTTGTGGATATTTATACATAGAACTATTTACCTTTCACGAATAGTGTTTTCATCCCTTCTTTTTACATAACGAACCCTCGCTCATAACTTTTTTTATTTTTTTGAAAAGGTTCGCTGTAATTCTACGTTTAGGTCTAAAGTATCAATTAGTGCATGTTTGTTTGAATGTAATAAAGACGGGAATGGAATGAAATCTTTTTATTTCAATGTTTGTTTTGAATTAAAAACCTAAAGTAATGGAATTACTTTCCGTCTATACCTGTAAAACCCTTTCTACTTTCCTACTTCTGGAAAAATTATTACATTCCTTGTTCTAAAGGATCGCTGACGCCAGCAAAAGAAAAAGTAATGTGGCCCACAAACATTTTTTTCTGACAAATTTGTTTTAGAGCACATGCATACCTCTTCACTCTTCAGGCTTCTCTAATGTATTATTTTTTTTTCTTTATTCAACACTTAAAATATATTTTCCTTTAACAACATAAAAAAATATTTTATTTTATTTATTCTAAAAAGTTATTCCGGCAGCAACTTCCTCTTTATTGCACAACATAAATTTGGGTCCGAAAACAATAACTTGCACAACATGATCTTTAATTTTGTTGTCAAAGCCAGCCCTTTTTTAAGGACTGTGAGGGAAAATACAAATAAAAAATAATTCTAATATTTTTAAGATAATAATACTCTTGTTGAAATTTAAGATTAATAATATTTTTAAATAATAATTATTTAAAATAATTATAATTTTAAATAATATATTTTATTTAATTTAAAAATAATAATAAAATAAAATTATTTAAACTTTACTAAACATGAGAGTATTAAAGTAATATACAATATGATTATAAATATTAATTTTTTAATTAACAAGTTTAAAATTTTAAAGTAATAATTATTTAATTTTAAAGAATATATTTTATTTGATTTATGAAATAATAGTAAAATAAAATTATTTAAAATTCATTGAATATAGGAGTATTAATGTAATATTACTGTATTTTTCATTCTATTACAGTTGTCAAACCAAACATTATAATATTGATTCTTTTTTTTATTACAGTAGTTAAACCAAACACTATAATACTAATACTGCTTTCTTTACATTATATTCTATTACGATTACGATTATATTCAGTGAACCAAACGTGACCTTAGTTCTTTCGAAAAGAAAATAAGGTTTTTTTTTTTACTTGCAAAAGTTGCTATATGGAAAGAGAAAAAGTCAATAACAAAATATTGTTATTTAATACATGCGATTAAATATTATTATTTAAGTGAAAATAAAATTAAGATTAAAATTAAAATTAAAATATGAATAAAATAGAGAAAAAAATCATTAAAATGATAACTTTAGCTCATATTAATGAAATCACGTACAAGCATATGATAAGTTTAATTAAAAATTGCTTAAAAATTAATTTTTTTTCTTTTCTTAATCTTTTTCTTAGAAGCATCAAGATAATAATATATATATATATATATATATAAGACTAAACAAGAACGACTACTACGACGGTTCTTCGCCCATCTTATTTTTGTTTTGATATATATGATTTCATCACTAAAGCACAAAAGAAACAAGCATGTACTTTGTACATATTAGCCATAAAATAAAGCTTTCATTTAATAAGAAATAAAATTTAAAAATGTATAAAATTAGGTAAAATATTTTTAAAATTAATTATCATGATCATATTAATTCTTATAATTTAGAATAAAATAATTGTTGTAAGTTATTGTTAGCGTTATTTTTAATAAATAAATAAATAATTACTTATAAGTCTTTAAGTAATATTTTTTATTTTCTTGAATTTTTTAGACAAATGTTGCACTCTATCTGCATAAGATAAAAATAGATATCGAGAAAAAAGTAAAAAAAGCATGGAAAGTTTAGTTATTTTCTTTGCTTGTTTTATAAGCCTGAGAAAAATACGGTTAATCTCTTATGTTTTTTAATGTCATTTTTTTAAAATATTTTAATTTTAAAATATTAAAAATAACAAAAATATTAAATTGATTGGCTCTTCTATCTTATCTTTCAAATTAATAAAAAAAATATAATTGTTAAATGTTTGTATTAATTTAGATTAATCAAGTAAAAATATTATTCATGTAAAAAATATTAATTTGGCATAAATTATTTTACAAATTTTTTTTAAAGTGAATGGAGTTAAATTCACCTAATGTTTGGCGGTAAAATTCACATTTCTCTCAATTTGAGTCATAAATTTAAATACCACCGAATACCCTTTAATCTATTAAAAAAATTAAGTTCTATTTAATCATATTAATTAATCTTTTCAATTAATTTATTTTAATAAACAAAATAAAAGAAATAGTATATCGAAAAAGTGCAATTATAAAAACAATCGGTTCTAAATTATAAAAAGTGCAATTCAATATAGCCAAATTATTGAAAAGATGAGCCATACCCTGATTATCTCATAGAATTTGCAAGAAGTGCGAATAAGCAAGAACACCAACATCATATATTCATAAACTGAAATAATCACTAACAAAATATTTGAATAATTTTTTCCTTCAATCTTCATTACTATGCCACAATTATCACATCATCATATTAAACTTCCAAGATCTAAAGCGATCCCTAGAATTCGAATCTTGCAACTATATAAATTATTAAGAAAATAGGTTGAAACGTCAAAAAATTGCACACAATGGGTCCTTAATGGATGGTTAGCTGTGGAACACGACGTTGGTAATAGTGGCTGGGCCCTTCAAAGGCAATGGTTGAATTTGGGTTTGTAATGGTTGGGTACTGTAGCGATGGCAGCCGGTTACTCAAGGTAAAACTTGCATCATTATGCAATTTTCCATGTTAATCATTGCTTTTTGATTTTTCTTCTTCAATTGATTTTTCAAAGACATAGTACCTTTAGTTTTTCGTAGGTGTGTCAATAGTTATATCTTCAGTAGGGCGAGGTGGGGATCCTTCATGAGCTTCTTCCATGAGACTATAGAAATCTCTTCGAGCCAGAGCTTCACAATGAAAATTTTTCAGTCATTGAATTTGACATAAGAGGACGAAGCCCTCAACGAATGCCACCATCATACTCATCCAACATCAAATGGGAGATTATGAATGGAGAATTTTAGGTTATTCGAAATAAATATTCAAAGATGTAAATTGTAAATTTTAATTAAAAATGCAAGTAAGAGTTATCATAGATTACAAATATTAAATAAGATGTATTACATCGTAATTTTCTTATATTTAAAGTGATTATAACACTCAGAAAATACATAATGTTTTTTATTTATTTAAAGAAGCAAATTATAATTACATATCCTTACATTCTTTAAGGCTATTATTGTATCTACAATACCGTAACACAAAACTAAGGTACAACCTGTTGTTTCAAATTTAATATATAGATAGGAACGATGTTACCAATATACTGAAATCACACTGCTTGGGTTGAGTCGCGGACTAGGTCGCTCTCTTTAAGACGTTTCGCGGCTCTGCCCAAAATTGTGCAAGCATACACAGCCTCGTCGTCCCCAGGATAAAACAGCCCAGCAAGAATCTGTCTCGGAGTTACACTGCACTGATGAACTCCGGAATGCTACACCTGTAAAATAACTTTGTTGCTCGGAAACTATAAAATTATTTTCTGGAAATTTGTATTGCTCAATTGTTAGAGAGAATTGAGATTTGAGAGAAGAGATTGTTTTTGTTATGAAAATATGAGAGCTGAAGGTCTCTCTTTTATAGCTGAAAATCAATCCCAACGAATACATAAATAACGGTCATATTAAGTAATGATTTGGCAACGGTCATAAAAAATAACGGTCACAAAAATAATGATTTTTTGGTAACGGTCATAAGAAATAACGTTCACATTTGAAGTTTCTGACTGTTGGAAATAATATAATTCACTCACACGCACGCTCGGCTCGGCCGGTCGGACGGACGGCGGCGCGCGTGTGGTGGACACACAAATGCCTAGGTCCTCTCCCCTTCCACAAAAGTTGGTGCCCCTTAGGGCCCAATCCCATTAGCATATTTTTCTTCTTATTAACACTTCTTAAGAAGAGTTCAAAATCAATGTGGGAGAAGAGTAACATTTGGTTTTTATTCAAATTCATTTCCAACACAACCCTTCAAAAGTCTTCGAAAGAAAAGCTTCCAAAATGTTTATATGAACCAAACATATACTTATGTGATTAGTTTCAAAAATTATCGCCCAAAATTGAAGTCTCAATGAAAACCGATGCGTGGTCTCGATTCCAAGCAGAGGTGTGGTTGACAACCCATTATCACTTTATCTATCACATTGTTTTCTCATCCTCAAACTTATTTATTTTTCTTAAACCATCTATAACAGAAAATTGTCTATATCCTTACTATTTTGGTGTCTAGTCATTCATTTTCACTTTTTACAATCTTGTCTCATTACTTCTTAATCTTTAATCTTATGGCACTTCTCTATTATTAATTTCATTTTGGTCCTTGACTCCTAAAAAAAATAAAAAATAAAAATACAAAAAACAAAACTTATAACAAGTAGCTCATCAGTTTGATAATACGATTTGCCAAACGTCTGAACTTGTGATTAGTAAGCCAATTCATTTATGATTCCATTGAACTTTTGGGTATTGATTTTTTTTTTTTTCCTTCTTGAGTTTTGGGTATTGATTATTGAATATCAAACATGTCAACTTGTAAGACGTTATCTGACATTTTTTTATTAAAAAAAAAAGAGGGAACAGAAAAAGAATCTTAGCATTTTTTAAATACTACGTCTGTAATTCAATCGCATTGTTTAATGCGTAAGGGAACGGTTTGGTGCAAAGAAATCCACAAATAAGTTCATGTTTGGATGTGTTTATGTGGACGTAGTTTTAAGAGAACGAATTAAAATGAAAGTGCTTCGAAAAAAAGTAGATAAAGAAAATTATTAAAATATTTTACATAAAATTATTAGAAGTGATTTAAAATAATATTTTGATGATTAATTTTATAAATACGTATGCATTATAAACTAATTATATAAAATAAGGATTACTTATTTTTTTTTATTTTTTTTAAACTACTACATATAATTCTTCTTAAATTTTAAAATACTTATTATGAACATTGTTAAATATTTTAAATTATTTTTAATTAAAAAGATAAGTAGTTTTAAACTGGCCTAAGTCTATAAGAAAAAAAGAAAGAGAAAAATTTAGTGATAGTATAATGAATAAAGGTATTATTATTAATTAAATACCAATTGTGTTGCTTCCGACTCATTCATTCTCAGCCGGAATATGGCTGTAACCAGTAATGTATTTCTTATCTGCCACGAAAGCAAATAGTGCGTTGCAAAATAATAAAAATAATATATTTAATATTTAGATTATATATTTTTATAATTAAAAAAATAATTTTATACCATTTTTTTAACATTTATTTAATTAAACGTCATTTAAATTAAATTATGTTAATTTAAATTTACTTAATATTAAACGTTTGATATTGAACGTTTAATGTTATTAAAATAATTAAAATGTTAATTTTATTATTATAAATTTTAAAAATATTATTTTAAAATAAAAAAATTTAAATTATTATTAAAAATATAAATACGCATATCATGCAGTTTAGTTAGTACATATTAAATTATTAACAATTAATTTTATAATTAATTCATAATTTTATATTAGTAAGTTTATATTAAATGAATAAACACATAACTTAATGTAAATATTATTCCTCTTAAAAAAATACTATTTATTAAAAATTAAAAAAAATATATAGTGTTAAAATAGTTAATAATTTTACTAAAAATGTAGTTTAATCATGTAATTTTTTTAAATTAAATATAATAAAAATATTAATTTTTTTATAGGTTAAGTATAATAATAACATTAATTTTTTTAAAAGTACAGTTTAATCATATAATTTTTTATTAAACAAAATAAAGACACTAATTTTATAAAAGTTTCAAATAAATTTAAAAAATGCCAAAATAATGGTCTAAGTATGATTTATTTATTTAAAATTTTTATAAAATTAGTGTCTTTAATTCTATTTAACCAAAAAAAAAAGTATAGAATTAAACTATATTTTTAAAAAAATTAATATTTTTATTATATTTAATTAAAAAATTAAATTAAATATTTAATAAAATTGCACAACCATTCTAGCTAGTAGTCTTAAATAAATAAATAAATATATATTACTCGCACCGATTATTCTATCACATTACCTCATTGATAATATCACATACCTCATTCTTTCTATCACATAAATGTGGTTAGTTCATATGTTAGAAATCTTTGTTATTAGCTATTTAACTGAATCTATAATGATAATTTAGATTATATTATTTAAATTATTTAATTTATTAAATTATAGGTGATATTTTTAATCTTTTAATTTTAAATAAAGGAGTCAATTAAGAACAAAACATATAATTTTAATAATTTTTTAATTACAATATTATTTTTTAAATTAATATTTTAATATTAAAATCATTAAAATAATATAATGTGTTCTTAATTGGTATCTTAAAAATAATATTTTAATTAAAAATATTAAATTTATGTATTTTTTCTTTAATTGATCCTTTTTTTAAAATTAAAGGATTAAATGACACAACTTATAATTTAAGCGATCAAATAATACAAATAACTTAATTTGAAGACTTTTATGACAATTTTTTCTATATTTTAAAAATAAAGGTAGTATCATATACATAAAAAAAATTATTGTATGTATTAAATTATTAAATTGAAATTATTATGTAACTATTTATGAGATTATTTATATTATATTAATGTTCGAAAAAAAAAATTTTCTTAAAAGATATATGCTCCTTTTTGCCACTCTCCAACACACACCCCTAGGCTTGTGCCCACTACAAATTCACAGAAGCAGCCATTTCATTTCATCTCCTTCCAGGTAATTTTAAACCTTATTCTACATTTCAATACTCTATTTCAAATTAACACCATTTCTTTGTGTTATCTTTATATCTCTTAATTGGTATTATACTATGTTACCTGGAATCGGCATATTAGGGTGTCACACTCGTATTGACACGACACGACACGAGTGTGGAATCTGTGTCCAACGCTTGAAAAAATTTATAGGCACTTCCTTTTTTTGGTGGTTCGATAATCTTCCAAGGGATTACTACAAACTGTTGAAAAAGAAGAAGAAGAGGCAGAAGAAGAAGAAGAAGAAGAAGAAGAAGCGACTTATAGGTTTAAAGTTGTTTAAATGGGTTCATTAAATGGGCTGTTTTTTTGGTTTTAAGAGAGGGCTGTTTTTTAGTTTCAGGAAATGGGCTGATTCTTTTTTTTTTTAAAGAAATGGGCTCATGTAATAGCCCAATAACTTAACTTGTTGTAAATGAGCTTCAATATAAGCTATATTAGACTTATTTTTTAAAATAATTAATTTGATATATAATCAATATTAAATAATAAATTTATAAAGATATAATAATTTTTAATTTAAAGAAAAAAATATAAAAATTAAATTTAAAGTAAATAATTCTTTAAAATTAATATAAATATCATTTATATAATTATTATATGTAGTGTCTAAGTATCCGTGTCTAAAAAATAGACACATATTATCCGTATTTTAGTGTCTTAAAATTTTACGAAGTGACGAATCCGATCTCTGGACACGTACCTGTGTCGGACTCTTTATCCCGAGTCCATGTAACATAGGTATTATACAATGGTTTTCCCTCTCTTTATGTTTTGGTTTAAGGCCATCACAGCCCATGAACAAGTCTATCGTTGAAAGTTAAATTGTTATCTGAAAGAGTTGAAAATTGATTCAAAATTATAGAAATTTATTAGTTTGATGTTGATTATCCTTAATTTTATCATATGGAGGTCCATTGCTTTTACCACTTCAAATCAGTAATACCAATAGGAATTGATGTCTGAGTCATTTTGGAAATTTTCCCTTTTTATTTTTCTGGAGGAATAAATGTAAAATTATGAGGAAACAGAGTCATACACTTAGTTTTTTTGGTTTGTGTCTTCAGTTAAAAGAATACTATATGTCAAGTGTTGCAGAACAACTTAAATATATAAGTGAATATGCTTGTTTCAGATAATCTCTTGTAAGTTTTGTCATAGAAGGTAATTTGTTTGCTTCTAATGAAACAATTGGAACAAGTAGAACGATTGTTTTTACTAGTTTTGTTATAAGTTTCCTCCTTTGTTGTTACACAAATTTGCTCTCGAAAACAATAATTTTATCTTGAAATGTTATACAGGGTCTGTTATTTTATGCTTCAAAACTCTATAAAAACACTTTTGATTGCATAAAAGTGCTTCAGAATTAAAATAAAATAAAATTAAGAAGCACTTTTAGAGCTCAAGGCATATGTGTTGCTGACTATGTGCTTCTACCTGAAACTGTTTTTTTTTTTTCCTTCTAAAACTGCTTATATCTGAAACCACTTTTTAAAAAAGCACAAGCAACCAGACACATACCAAATTAAATTTGACTACAAAATAGTACATTTCTAGTTGCTAGTATCATTGAAATACTACATGAATTGGAAGTTGCTAATAACCACAATCACGTAGATCAGATTAACTGCTGCTGCTTCTTTTTTTAATGGTTTTTGCAGTTGAGCCACTTTGAAATTTCATTTGAAAAGTGTGAATATCTCTAGAAGGAGAAGATGGACTATGTTAATGGACCAGGAAGGAACCATCTGTTTGTTCCAGGGCCGGTTAATATCCCCGATCAGGTCATTCGGGCAATGAACCGAAACAATGAATATTACCGTTCTCCAGCTGTTCCAGCTTTGACAAAAACTCTGCTTGAGGATGTCAAGAAAATCTTTAAGACCACAACAGGAACTCCCTTTTTGATTCCTACTACTGGTATTGTTTACATCACATTCCAACATTTATACTTCAAATTTAGAGTGTGAGTACCCATAAGTGCGTCACGAAATCAAATATTGTCTGTAGTTGTAGAACATACGAATGAATTAAAATAATTTTTGAAGTAGGGCCAGTTGCATGCTTGTTTAGAATCTTTATCTAACCTTTTTCACACGTTCATGTGTGTGTGAAAACTAACATTACTTGTATTCACTTTAGGTACTGGTGCATGGGAGAGTGCATTGACTAACACATTATCTCCGTGAGACAGAATTGTATCATTCATGATTGGTCAATTCAGTTTGCTTTGGATTGATCAGCAGCAACGCCTCAATTTCAATGTTGATGTCGTCGAAAGTGATTGGGGCCGAGGCGCCGACCTTGAGATTCTGGCATCAAAACTTGCAGCAGATACTGCTCATACTATAAAGGCTATTTGCATCGTTCATAATGAGACTGCCACTGGAGTTACCAATAACCTAGCAACAGTGAGAAAACTATTAGGTAATCAGAAATTCTTGGTATATTTACAACATATCTCCTCAAAATTGTCCCAGTAAAATGTTGGGAGCCGTATAGGTCTCCTTGGTGTCATTTGGTCTATTGACCCAAAAAAAAAAATATTAAAATAATGTAATTTATAATTGACATCGCTTTGGCTTAAATATGTTTAAAATTCTCAGATGACTACAAGCATCCAGCACTCTTTCTTGTTGATGGGGTGTCTTCCATATGTGCAATTGATTTTCGGATGGATGAATGGGGTGTCGATGTGGCTTTAACTGGCTCTAAAAGCTCTTTCTCTTCCTACTGGGATGGGTATTGTGTGTGCAAGCCCCAAAGCACTAGGGGCCTCTAAAACTGCAAAATCAGTGAGGGTTTTCTTTGATTGGAAAGACTACTTGAAGTTTTATAAGATGGGAACCTATTGGCCATACACACCTTCCATTCAGTTGCTTTATGGACTAAGAGCTGCTCTGGATCTCATTTTTGAAGAAGGACTTGACAATGTCATTGCAAGGCACAACCGTTTGGGGAAAGCGACTAGGTATAGCTATATTTGGTTTCCACACAAGTTTTTGAATTTAAGTTGTTAGTGGTACAACATTCTGGTTTAACTATCTATTCAAGTATCACCTAAATGCTAAGAGAGGTATAGAATTTTTAGGCACGAAAATGGGAAAATTGTTTTCCAACTTGAGAATGCTAATGACACACCTTAATAAACTCTATTAACTTTTTCGTTTCACATGTGATGTTGTATATTGTGAAAGATGTATTTTTCATTTCAAGGAAAGTTTAATTTTTGAAAGAAACCACACATTTCATTCAAAAATACAAAGGTATAAAAGAGTGCATGAAAGGGAGTATTTCGTATTACTCTTTCAAAATTTGAGTCCAAATTCTAAATAGTATGTACAGATTGTATATAATTAATTTAGTCCCAAAATAACAAATAAACAGTACATATGTTACACAATGTACCATCATTTATGTACATCTATCTGTATACGGTATATATAATTGACATGTTATTTTTGGGCCAATTTTATTATGGATAATTTGTACATGCTATTATGAGGCTTCTGTTAAACTTTTATCATAATCATATATTAAGGGCTAGATTTTCCGGGTACTTACAAAACTTGAAAATGCAGGCTTGCTGTGGAAGCATGGGGCTTGAAGAACTGCACCCAAAAGGAGTGATACGAACCAAATCGCGCCACTAATAAGGCCCGACACGTATCATGGACCAAGCCGAGAAGGGGGTGAAATAACGGCGTAGAAAGGCGCCCCACAACACGAGCAATGGCACCAACATGCGAAACAAGGGAGTGCCGAGCTAATTGTGGAGTTGCTGAGTTTTGGAGCTGCGCCGCGGCATGACATTCCCCCGCCGCGGCGAACAACTTTCTGTTTTGGTGGTATTTTGGACGAGGCATGCTCGCTGCGGCATGAAATATGTGCGCCGCAGCGCAGGTGTTTCTGTTTTGGGCATGCAGGCTGGGAGATGTGTGATGTGTTAAAATGTGTACTCGCAAGTGTACGAATCACTCGTAGTAAAGTGATAAGCAACTTCCAAGGTCGGTCTCTCAAGGAATTGCAGTGGTCTTAAATAACTAACTTTTAAACTAAAAAGAGTTCTAATGAAAACAAAGCTCTAATTAAATAGAGTTCTAGTGAAACTAAAACTCTAAGTAACTAGAATCCTAATGCTAATAAAACTGTAAAAAGGTTGGTTGATTTCGGTAACGAGAACAATCATACGACAATTAAACTAAAACAAAATCGCAATCAAACAATCAATTCAATTAAATCAAATATCAATAGAGGATGTATGGACGTTTAGCTTGGTTGGCCATGCTTGCATCGAAAAGGTATGGTGATATAACATTAACGTCCTATAAGAACAAAACTACCGGCTTTCCTTTTAATTACGAAACTCCTTTTGGTGGGGGTAGGTCTCTTTGTTGATTAACTAATTAACTGCCTTTGGCGGGGGTAAATTAAATAGCAATCAAATTATGCGCAAGGAAAACATGCCAATCAAATTAATGCTATGACTAAGTCACTAACTTGAATCTTTGATTAAGTGTTTCGGAATAGAGTTAAGGTGACGTTCCTCTAACTAAATTCTTAGGTTTTTCAATCTAACTACGAACATCAAATGGGCCCATGATTATTCATAATCAAACATTTAAACATGCTCTTAATCAAAAAGTATTTTATTCATAAGTCAAAAAGATACACCATACACAATTCTAGCAAACATGGCAACACAAACTAAACATCCATAATTAAATTAGCCAGACATGTTCATATTATTATTCATAGACAAATAAAATATGATCATACACTTTAACAAATAAAGAAGATGAATTAATTCTATAACAACAAGGAAAACCTAAATCTAAATACCGCTTATGGATTGGTTGACGTACTTCTCCGTAAGCTTTATCTTCGATTGTCGTTAGCTTCCTTGAATCCTTAGAATATTGTCTCTCGCTTCGTTATAGTGTGGCAACGCTCTCAAAACTGATTGAACGTCGTGTTTGGGTCGCAAAATTCAGAAGAGGAAGAGTTGTGTATGAATTGGTCAAGTTATTTCGAGTTCTCCTTGTAAAGGGGGTCTAAGGGGGTATTTATAGATGTAAGGGATTCCTGATTGCAATAGGAATAGGCGCGCCGCGGCATGCATTTTCCCCGCCGCGGCGCAACACAAAATTTGGAAAATATGCAAAAACCCGAGAGCTCCCCGCCGCGGCATACAATTCCCTCGCCGCGGCGCGCAATGCTTCTATGTTTTCAGGATCAAACCCGAGAGCCTCATGCCGCGGCATGCAATTCTCTCGCCGCGGCGCGCAATGCTTTCCTTCTTTTCACGTCCCCCCTTACATATGTGATGACACTATATGTAAGGCTTACATATTCGTCTTGATTAGTCCGTAACTCGTGATCCGAGCGCCGTAGGTGTTCCGTCTTCGCGTGTTTTCATCATTTGAATCATTTGACGCTAAAAACACCTGAAATGCACTAAAATATACCCGTGACTCCGAATGGATAGATTTATGAAAATAATCGAAATAATAGTCATAATAAATCTATATATCAATCAATCAAGCATAATTAATCACGAAATATTAGTGCTTTTCGAGCACTCATCACAACCCCCAACCAGCTTCTTGCTAGTTTCTAGCAAGTGAAGCGACCTAAAATAAAATTAAAAACAAATGAAATAAACTAACCTAACCTAAATCACTTCCGTAGATTGTCACGGTTGCATTTAGCGTATGCAACAAGCCTTTAAACCCCTAGGTGGCCCTAGTGGACGAGTTATAGTCTCGTGAGGGTTTTCAGTGATGATACCCGCAAACATCGTAACTGACACAAATAAAGACTCAAAACTAATAAAGACTCTAACAATACTTGAATCAATCCATGCATACGTCTCAAAAATTGTTAACAACGAATGATACATGAAATAGTTAAACATCACCTAAGCTCAAAAACAGTCCAAACATCAAACTCATCATGGTAATCGAATTTTGAACAACCAATCACACCACAAACCCGTTAGTTATACTATCTGACCGTGTCATGCATGATATTCATAGATTACATTTCAATGTCTCATAAATGTGCAAGTAAAATATGAAAGTGAATTTTTGCACTTATAAACTCCATATGCTCATTTTTCAAACTCATCTCCACTAATATAGAAACTAAACTACCTAGAATCAATAGGACTTCATTAAGCTTGTAAAGTTGTGGCTAGGTGTGTGATTATGAAAGTACAAAAATGATGTTTTCATATGATAAGAGTACCTTTTATTTCACAAACATATTTTTAACTTTTTTTTTCTACCAAGTGTTCTTTTCCATCCTCCCTTCAATTCAAATGTCCTTTGGATCTTTTGCTTGATTTTCTTCTTCTTTTTTTTTTTTTTATTCTTGCTTACTGTTTCAATCATCATCATTTTTTTTTTTTTTATGATGAAGCAAGATAAACACAACATAATTGCTCATGAAAATCAAATATTACATTAAGTACTCTTATCACTAAGGGTAGTTCAATGTATGTCAATGTTGAGTTCAAGGGTGTGCTATTGATAAAATATTGCGGGAAAGCATGAAAAGTTCAAACGGTCCAAAGATGGCCTAAATCATTTTCTAAGTAGTGTTTGTTTCTATTATTTCGCTTCAACGTGTTTTCAAATGAGTTCTAGAGATTGTTGAGACTTAAAATATATCATGAACATGCATACATTCCACAAATCAGAATAGTTATACTAACCATGCAAACTACCACAAGTACCACAAAATTCTCAAATTAGATGAATCCAACATTTGTGTGTTTCGTTGCTTAGGTAAAAATCTAACATCTCTCATATGTCATCTTCATTACAATCATGTTAATATCATAGATTTTCGGATTGAATCAAGTAGACACGACACTAACTAAAAACAATTCAAGTGACAAAGTTAAAAATTTAAAATTGGTCATATTTCATGCTCATGGAATATTCTTCCCACCCCCAACCTATTTTCTGCATTGTCCTCAATGTGAAAAAGAAGAACAAAAGAGATTAAGAAAAAGTGTGAGAAGTTACCCCCCTTTCGTATGAGATTGTGTCATTACTCGTTATGCTCCGGTTCACTGTTCCTCGCTTTTCTCATGAAGAATTTATGTGTATGAACATATATTGAACCTCAAAGTGTATGCAACACAATTCAAACTCAAACCCAAATTTAAATTATAACTAAGTCAGATGAAAACAGAAAAACATTAAACTAAGTTAAACAATTCAAAATAAAATAAAAATAAAGGAAAAACTGAAAAAGAAAATAAAAAAAATAAAAAGAAAATAAAGAAAAGAAATTGATACTACCGAATATGGTGGGTTGCCTCCCACCAAGCGCTTTCTTTAACCTCTTAGCAAGACGTTGCTAATTCGTTTCTATCCACCATCATCAAAGATCTTGAAGTGTGTGATATCAATTTTTCGAGCTAATATGTCATTAAGCTTGTCCTTCCATCTCGGTAGTTGTTTCCTATGAAGTACAGCACACACTCTTTTGTGGAAGTAGTATGGAAAATAATTTGGGGATTTGCAAGTCTTAGGTCCCTTGTGCGGCATGGGAGGTGAAGATAATTCCTCCTTGTTCTCCATAGAAGTTTGTAGAATTTGATATTCCTTAGCTTGGCATTCTTTGAGAATTGCTTGCTCCCCATCTGTATTTTCTACATAAAATGGTAAATCATCAAAAGTTTTAGGAAAATAAATATTTTCAAAATTTTTACCACTTTGAAGGATTGTGTCATCCTTCACTTGCTCAATCTGAGTGGGCAACTCTTCTTGTTTTTGAATTTGTTCCGCTAATTGCCCAACTTGCATTTCTATTCTTTTCATTGATGCCTCCACAGACTCCATCCTTTCATTAGTAGATTGTATGAAAGAATTCAAGGTTTCCTCTAAGGTTGGCTTAGAATCTCTACTTTCTTGTATGAAAGAATTTAAGCTCTCTTCAAAGGTGGCCCTAGATGGATATGGCTGAAAACTTAAGCTTTGCATTTGGTATTGTGCATAAGGTGGGTCATATGGTTGAAAATTTGAGCTTTGCATGTTGTATTGGGCATAAGGTGGGGTAGAGTTCGCTTCCCATGAAAAATTATGGTGATTTTCCCACTCAGGATTATAGGTACTAAAATAAGGATCA
Organism: Elaeagnus macrophylla; assembly: GCA_029378325.1. NCBI lineage: Eukaryota > Viridiplantae > Streptophyta > Magnoliopsida > Rosales > Elaeagnaceae > Elaeagnus > Elaeagnus macrophylla. The sequence continues at coordinate 18,362,177 of CM055642.1, forward strand.
TTCCAAGGTGGGTGATATCCCTCATTAAGATCAAAGTTTGAATTAGTGGATGTATAGTAATCACCTGCAAAAGTGCAAACATTAGCATAATGCCCATATAAACCACAAATGCTACATACCTCCATGTCTGTCATATCATGCAGCTCTTCAAAGAGCCTTGTATTGGCTCATGGATTTCAGTATCCAGCCTGATTAGGTGCATTTTAAAATTTGTTGATGTTGTCTATGAACGGTACCTTTCAAAAACTAACAAAAACAACAGAGAAATCAAAGCACCACAGATTAAGCAATTAAAAGCACTATTTTTTTTTATTTTTTTATTTTCTGATTTTTTTGAAATTTTTTTTTTTGAATAAAAAATAAATAAATAAAATAAATAAATAAATAAAAGATAACAAATAAAATAAAAATAAAATAAATAAACAAATAAAAAAAATAACAAATAAAATAAAATAAAATAAATAAACAAATAAAAATAATTAAGAAACTCTAAAAAGTTAAAAAGAAAATTATTTAAAACGCCAATTCTCCGGCAACGGCGCCAAAAACTTGATGTGTTAAAATGTGTACTCGCAAGTGTACGAATCACTCGTAGTAAAGTGATAAGCAACTTCCAAGGTCGGTCTCTCAAGGAATTGCAGTGGTCTTAAATAACTAACTTTTAAACTAAAAAGAATTCTAATGAAAACAAAGCTCTAATTAAATAGAGTTCTAGTGAAACTAAAACTCTAAGTAACTAGAATCCTAATGCTAGTAAAACTGTAAAAAGGTTGGTTGATTTCGGTAACGAGAACAATCATACGACAATTAAACTAAAACAAAATCGCAATCAAACAATCAATTCAATTAAATCAAATATCAATAGAGGATGTATGGACGTTTAGCTTGGTTGGCCATGCTTGCATCGAAAAGGTATGGTGATATAACATTAACGTCCTATAAGAACAAAACTACCGGCTTTCCTTTTAATTACGAAACTCCTTTTGGCGGGGGTAGGTCTCTTTGTTGATTAACTAATTAACTGCCTTTGGCGGGGGTAAATTAAATAGCAATCAAATTATGCGCAAGAAAAACATGCCAATCAAATTAATGCTATGACTAAGTCACTAACTTGAATCTTTGATTAAGTATTTCGGAATAGAGTTAAGGTGACGTTCCTCTAACTAAATTCTTAGGTTTTTCAATCTAACTACGAACATCAAATGGGCCCATGATTATTCATAATCAAACATTTAAACATGCTCTTAATCAAAAAGTATTTTATTCATAAGTCAAAAAGATACACCATACACAATTCTAGCAAACATGGCAACACAAACTAAACATCCATAATTAAAATTAGCCAGACATGTTCATATTATTATTCATAGACAAATAAAATATGATCATACACTTTAACAAATAAAGAAGATGAATTAATTCTATAACAACAAGGAAAACCTAAATCTAAATACCGCTTATGGATTGGTTGACGTACTTCTCCGTAAGCTTTATCTTCGATTGTCGTTAGCTTCCTTGAATCCTTAGAATATTGTCTCTCGCTTCGTTATAGTGTGGCAACGCTCTCAAAACTGATTGAACGTCGTGTTTGGGTCGCAAAATTCAGAAGAGGAAGAGTTGTGTATGAATTGGTCAAGTTATTTCGAGTTCTCCTTGTAAAGGGGGTCTAAGGGGGTATTTATAGATGTAAGGGATTCCTGATTGCAATAGGAATAGGCGCACCGCGACATGCATTTTCCCCGCCGCGGCGCAACACAAAATTTGGAAAATATGCAAAAACCCGAGAGCTCCCCGCCGCGGTATATACAATTCCCTCGCTGCGGCGCGCAATGCTTCTATGTTTTCAGGATCAAACCCGAGAGCCTCACGCCGCGGCATGCAATTCTCTCGCCGCGGCGTGCAATGCTTTCCTTCTTTTCACGTCCCCCCTTACATATGTGATGGCACTATATGTAAGGCTTACATATTCGTCTTGATTAGTCCGTAACTCGTGATCCGAGCGCCGTAGGTGTTCCGTCTTCGCGTGTTTTCATCATTTGAATCATTTGACGCTAAAAACACCTGAAATGCACTAAAATATACCCGTGACTCCGAATGGATAGATTTATGAAAATAATCGAAATAATAGTCATAATAAATCTATATATCAATCAATCAAGCATAATTAATCACGAAATATTAGTGCTTTTCGAGCACTCATCAATGTGCGTGCAGGACGAGCAGACGAGCGCGCAGCAATGGGCAGAGGTGCGCGCAGAGGACCAAGGACGTGCGCGCCGCGGCATGGCTTTTGGGCGCCGCGGCACAGACCTCTCGGGTTGAAGACCAAGGTTCCTCGCCGCGGCATGGAATTTACTCCGCCGCGGCCCGCCTACTATTGCTTTTGTAATCCGAGCCTCCTCGCCGCGGCATGAATATTTGCCCGCCGCGGCGCAAATGTAAAAACTGTAATTTTGACCATTGGATCAAATCCAATAGCTCAAATCTTGTCCTTTCTTTTAGGTTTTTGTGTGAGCCCTATTTAAAGACATTTGGGCAGCTCATTTTGTAATCTTTGATCATTTTATGAAATTTGTTAGAAAACAAATTGTGAGAGCCTATGAGCTCCTTGCTTGATTGGAAGCCAACCCCCCAAGAACTTATCAAAGGTATTTGTACCCCTTTGTGGCGTTCGCCCTCTCCTCCGTGCGTGGTGCGTAATATCCATGTGTGTAGGTGAGTTTCCTGCAGCCCAATCTGTGTTTTGCTTGGATTTCTCCTCCCAATATTGTTGTTGGGTCTTGGACCGTTTCTTTTGGTTCTCTAGCCTCGTAGCTAGGTGGGTCGATAGGAATCGTGTTGCGGGGTTCGCATCATTTGGTATCAGAGCTCTAGGTTGAGACTCTAGATTCCTATCTTAAATTTCTGTCATTTTGGTTTCATAGCAACAAGAAAAATTCCTTCAAAAAAAAATTCTGTGTTCTTCTATGTTTCTATGTGTTTAATGCATTTCCTGGAATAACCTGTGTGATGTTGTTGTTTGCTTCTTATCTTGGTTGAATTTGGAGAGGATTTTGTGTTGAAAATTTTCCCCAAAATTCGTTTTTGTGGAAGAGGGGTATTTTGGTAATCTCACATGTGTTTTTCTTTTTGAAAAGTGAGAGCCAAACATTTTTCTCTTTATTTATAAAAAAAAAAAAAAAATATCTTCCGAAAAATATCTCCCGAAAATATCTCGGAAAATATCTCCCGAAAATATCTCGTGAAAATATCTCTCGAAAATATCTTGCTAGATATTTTATAAAAAAAAAAAAAAAAAAAGAAAAGAGAAAAAGAGAGTGAATTCTTGATTTCCCGAGAATTTGCGAAATTTCTTCGTTTTAGCGTCGTTTGCGCTTTAACGGATCGTTTCTTGTTTGTTTGCATTTTTCGGATTGGATTTGCTAAATCGAACTTCTTTCCAAACTCATAGAGTTAGGGTTTCAAGACACATTGAGTTAGTTTCCTTTGTTCCATACATTTGGATATTGCAAGCTACACTTGTTGAGTGTGAAATTCTACAATTGTGTGGAAGACTTGGACGGTTTGGTTTGTCATAGGGCTTCGAGTGCTACGGCAATCAAATTCGAGTGTAAACACGTGAGGTAACGAGTAAAAGTTCCAATTTGTTGATTGTTAATTGTTTGTTTGTGTTAGTTGTTGTAAACATGTCTGACAAGAATAGCTCAGAGGAAAGGCCCGACTCAGCTTTTATGATGAGGGCGTTACAACAGTCCATGGAACGGATGAATGCCGTCATGGTTAACATAAATGAGCGAATGGAACGTCAAGAAGCAACTATCGCCAACTTAGGGCAAGAGGCACCACAAGTCGCTCCTAATGTAGGAAGACCTAATAGGAGAGCCCATTTTGTGGAAGAGTTGGATGAAGATAGTTTTGGAGAGAACTATAATGAAGATGAAGGGAGGATGCCCTTTGGAAGACGACATGGGCCTAGAGGTGGCCATGATCGGGGAGGAATAAGGAGATACCCACACCAACCTTATAATGAGGTTGATCGGAGCTTGGGAAGTATCAAAATGAAAATGCCGTCATTCCAAGGAAAGAATGACCCGGAACTTTATTTAGAGTGGGAGAAGAAGGTTGAGCATATCTTTGCTTGCCACAACTACTCCGATGAGAAAAGGGTTAAATTGGCGGTGATCGAGTTTACTGACTACGCTTTGAACTGGTGGGATCAGTTGGTAGTTGGAAGAAGGAGAAATGGAGAAAGACCGATAAGTAGTTGGGAAGATATGAAAGCCATCATGCGGAAGAGATTTGTTCCGAGCCACTACTACCGAGAGCTTTATCAGAAATTGCAACGACTTCATCAAGGCTTTCGATCGGTTGATGAGTATTACAAGGAAATGGAGGTAGCCATGGTTAGGGCTAGCCTTGAGGAGGATAGAGAGGCCACTATGGCTCGGTTTTTGAGTGGGCTAAATCCGGAAATTGCCAATGTTGTGGAGCTTCATCATTATGTGGAGTTGGAAGACATGGTCCACATGGCAATCAAAGTGGAAGCGCAATTCAAGAGAAGAAGTAACCGGGTGCAACCACCAAGGCCAATTTCTCCAACACCTTGGGTACAAGATTTTAGGAGAGAAGAAGGAACTAGCTCCAAGCCCCGCTTTGAAGTCAACAAGGACAAAGAGATGGAGACTAGTAAAGATAAAGGAAAAGGTAAGGTTGAAACCTTTCCCCGAAATCGAGTTGTGAGTTGTTTTCGTTGTCTTGGAAAAGGTCATTATGCGTCCCAATGTCCGAACAAGAAAGCAATGATCATGCAAGCAAATGGGGAGGTGAAGACTGATGAAGAGAGTGATGGTGAAGAGATGCCACCATTGGAAGAAGCAAGTTCGGAAGAAGTAGTTCCGGTGAAAGGAGACTTGCTTATGGTAGGGCGAGTGCCCAAGGATCGCTTAAAGGAAGGTGACATGGATTCACAACGAGGAAACATTTTCCATATCAGATGTCACGTGAATGGCAAAGTCTGCAGCCTAATCATTGATGGGGGTTGTTGTACCAACATTGCTAGTACTACCCTAGTTGAGAAGTTAGGGTTACCCACAACCAAACATCCCACTCCTTACAAACTACAATGGTTGAATGATCAGGGTGAGGTGAAGGTGGAACATCAAGTCTTGGTATCCTTTGCAATGGGAATTTATCAAGATGTTGTATTATGTGATGTGGTAGCGATGCAGGTTGGGCATATGATATTGGGCAGGCCTTGGCAGTATGATCGACGGGTGACTTATGACGGGTATAAAAATAAGTACTCGTTCGAGAAAGATGGAAGTAAGATAACCCTTATCCCTCTTACCCCGAAAGAAGTAATTGAAGATCAATTGAAGATCAAGAACAAGGGAGAAGAAGAAAAGGGAAAGGGAGAAGAAAAGGATGAAATGCCCAAGGAGAAAAAGGGGCAAACAAAAAAAAAGGAAGAAAAGAAAAAAATAAAAGAATGTCTATTTTCTTACTTTTCTTTCTTGCAGGACTATTATGATGAGGAGCAAAACCGAGATGGACTCCTACACTTACCCCGTGATGAAGGTCCGAATTCGAGGTCGAATTCTCTTGAAGAGGGAGGGAATGATACGAACCAAATCGCGCCACTAATAAGGCCCGATACGTATCATGGACCAAGCCGAGAAGGGGGTGAAATAACGGCGTAGAAAGGCGCCCCACAACACGAGCAATGGCACCAACATGCGAAACAAGGGAGTGCCGAGCTAATTGTGGAGTTGCTGAGTTTTGGAGCTGCGCCGCGGCATGACATTCCCCCGCCGCGGCGAACAACTTTCTGTTTTGGTGGTGTTTTGGGCATGCAGGCTGGGAGATGTGCGCGCAGGACGAGCAGACGCGCGTGCAGCAATGGGCAGAGGTGCGCGCAGAGGACCAAGGACGTGCGCGCCGCGGCATGGCTTTTGGGCGCCGCGGCACAGACCTCTCGGGTTGAAGACCAAGGTTCCTCGCCGCGGCATGGAATTTACTCCGCCGCGGCCCGCCTACTATTGCTTTTGTAATCCGAGCCTCCTCGCCGCGGCGTGAATATTTGCCCGCCGCGGCGCAAATGTAAAAACTGTAATTTTGACCATTGGATCAAATCCAATGGCTCAGATCTTGTCCTTTCTTTTAGGTTTTTGTGTGAGCCCTATTTAAAGACATTTGGGCAGCTCATTTTGTAATCTTTGATCATTTTATGAAATTTGTTAGAAAACAAATTGTGAGAGCCCATGAGCTCCTTGCTTGATTGCAAGCCAACCCCCCAAGAACTTATCAAAGGTATTTGCACCCCTTTGTGGTGTTCGCCCTCTCCTCCGTGCGTGGTGCGTAATATCCATGTGTATAGGTGAGTTTCCTGCAGCCCAATCTGTGTTTTGCTTGGATTTCTCCTCCCAATATTGTTGTTGGGTCTTGGACCGTTTCTTTTGGTTCTCTAGCCTCGTAGCTAGGTGGGTCGATAGGAATCGTGTTGCGGGGTTCGCATCAAGGAGGAATGGTTTAGTGACACAGTAATTGCTGTGGTTGTTCCTCCTTACATTGGTAGTACAGAAATTGTCAAGAGAGCATGGAAGAGATACAATTTAAGCTTAGGTCTCGGCCTCAACAAAGTAGCTGGGAAGGTTTTCAGAATAGGGCATCTAGGCAACCTAAATGAGGTACTTCAAACATTGCAAAAACTCCACTCCAATTTGATGCATGGATAGAGTGTAGAGAGTAGAGATTGCTAGTCATAAGCAAAGAAATAATTGCATAATTGTTTTACCTTCAATTTAACTTGTTGACCAGCACTCTTAAATTTCCTGAGGTACATGTGTTCAAGTAACATGAACATGAGTGTGAGTACATTATGATTTGATAAAAATTTACATAAAACTGAACGTGTTTAATATCCGGATACGTATAAGACCATTTAAGACATTCCGTGTTTTAAAAAAGTTTGATATTAGCTCAGACAAAAAGCATGCATTTTTTATGTTTATTTTTTTTACCCCTACATATATGAAAAGTACGCATTTTTGCCTTAAAATTTGACTGTTTATAACAGTCTTTTCAAGTTGAACTTTATCCCTCATTTCTGATTACCTTTGGTTTGAATTTTTGATATTTTTCCAATTTCCGAAATCTCAGTACTCAATACTTATACAATAGTAGGAGCAATAGCACTCTAACAACTATACTTTGTACTTGCATTCATAAGCTATTTACAGAATTACAGTTCTTTATTTTCACAACCTTTTCAACTTTAAGGGCTTGTTTTGGAATTGCTTCTTCCGAATATGCATTCAAATGGACTAAAACATTTTTAGTGCAGTGACACTCTCCATGAAGTACTTTTAAAAGCATCAAGAGTAGTAATTAGTCATCACTTTTGAGAGAATTAGTTTTGTATACATGCTCTTTTTCTAATATAGTTACTAAATTGCCACACAAAATAACTTATATCAATTTTATGCCAAATACGTTAATGCTTATTTTTTAAACACTTCCAAACGGTACCCTACATAAGAGAAGTTGAAAGTTGTAACAAGATAGATGGTACGTTATGGTTAATGAGTTGGTCAATGCAGCTATAATTTTTCCTTTTGTCTCTTTAGTTGCAACTTCTAGGCTGTCTTGCTGGTGTGGAGATGATACTAAGGGATGTGGGCTACCCAGTTAAGCTAGGAAGCGGAGTTGCCGCTGCTTGTGCTTATTTGCAGAATAACATCCCTCTGATTCCTTCTAGGATTTGAGCTATCCATGTCATTCATTTTTCTTTTATATGCTTCTAGAACTCTGTAAATAATGCTTAGTTTCCCTTTCCTTATCTCTGCACTCTTTTGAGGCTCACCAAATTTATTACTTCTCTATTCAACTGCTTTGTGCTTGAGAACATTCTGAGTCTAAGTCCATACTTATTTTGCTTGGTTTCAAGTGTTTAATTAGTGTATCATGAATATTTCAGTTATATAAGAATTCTAATTTTTGTCATAATTAAGAAAAAAAAAATGAAAATCATCCTTGAACAATATAATAGTCGTCAGTCATTCAAAAATGGTAACATATTAAGTATGGTAGCTCAAATCATTATTAACTTATTAATTACCTGAAGTCTAAGTAATGTAGAACTTTCTTTGCACAATTCCAACATTCGAGATTGCATTAGTATGGAAGAATTAATATACAACAACAATGTCGAATTTCCAAGCTGTTTGTAATTGAAGTAAAATATAGATTGCTGAGTTTCAAAGAATGGTTTTTACTCCTTTTTAAAATAAGAAAATAAGGACAATAGAGAGAAAAAAAAAAACAATAACAACAACATGGATGTGACTCTTTCATGAAGCCTCAAAAAACCTCTCGATATTAATTCTTGTTATTATATATTTTAATATAAAAGTGTAAATAGATTTGCAAATTTTTTCTTACAATTTTGTCTGTATTTATTTATTTATTAATATATAAAAGTGTGAAGAGAGTGTTAATTTTTTACTTGTAATTTTGTCCTATCTATTTTTCACATAAGGCAAATAGTAATTGTTATTATTTTTATTACTTGAATACTTGAAAAGATAAAAACCAAAATTATGTTTTTTCTTTCTTTCCAAATTATCATAATTATATTTGTATTAACATAAATTCACTTTTCTTAATATCTTATTCACGTGAGAAGACTAATATGAAAATTATTGCATTAATAATTAATTAAATTTTATTTTTAATGATTGATTTAAATTAAGGACATCTACTTAAATAATTAATTTTATAATAGCAAAAGAAAAATTAACTTTATCGGGGTATATATATATATATATATATATATATATATATATGAGAGTAAAAGATGCATCTTTTTTAATACTTACATATATATATATTAGTTTTAGTGAGTCACACGTCTTGAAACATTTTTTAAAATAAAATGATATAATATTTGGTTAAACTGTTGTAATAGTTGGTAAGTATTTTTGACAAAAGATATATTTAATAATTACAACTTTTGAAAATGAAATACTACGTTGAAAGGTTGTGACTTAAGTAAAAGGTCATGATTTTTTGATAGGTTATAATTGTTATGAATAATTACATATGTTCTAAAAGACATGACTTTTGAAAAAGTTACAACTCATCAAAAAGTTATAACCCAATTAAAGAGGTGCATGAAATTTTATAAATAGGCCATTCATTTAGGCCATTAAAAAGATATATTGAGAGAATAAGAAAATGAATAATAAATGTTCTTTAACATTTTCCACTACAATTTTGTACAAATAAAGCTAGTGTTCTAATTACTGCAGATTTAAAACATTTATTATCTTGATGCTTTTTAAAGTCAAAGGTGTTCTTAAGTTGTTTTCGTGAATGCACACTACAGGCAACAAGAGGCTTGATTGTATCCTGGAGGCGTATTTGTTGAACCTTAGTGCATCACAGAATTGGTGGGGGCAAATAGCATATAAAAGATAGCGACTTAAAGTCGTGCCTTGAAGCCAAATTTAAAAGGTTTTATTATATGAAATAGGTTTATTGAGAAAAATAATGAATAAATATTTTAATGTCCAGCCATAAACTAAAATTTGCAACTAATTATTAGTATGAGAAAAGTAGTAAATCAAAATGCAAGAAAAAAAAAGATAAATTTTGATTGTGATGTATCATACTTTACCTCATCACTAATGTATGATATCACAAGTATGTAATACTTGCTAAAGCCTAGAGACATTATGCAATTTTCAGCCATTACTAAAATTACCTCAACAGCGAAAACAAAAGAATATAGGTATTCATGAAACAAAAGTTACTAAAATTTACAGTAATTTTTTTTTTTACTTTCAACTTAGTAATACCTTGTGAAATGTGTGAAAATAAAAAGAGAACTGCAGAAACTGGCTTTCTTTCCTCTTTAGCTCTTATTTGCATTATAAACGGACCTTTAGCTATTTCTTGTTCTTCGAAAATTGGTGCATGTTAAAAGTTTTCCTTTTATCCTAAATGTATAAAAAAAAATATATCGTATTAAACAATAATACATTCAAACCATGCATTTAAGGACAATTAAAATAAAAAATACATGCATTGTACGTGATAAAAATTAGTATATATATAAATAATATTTGATAATTTTATATTTATTTGATAATTTTTGTTTAATAATTTATATTTTTTTTTATTTCTATTCATTTGATATATTGTGTTAGATAATTTACTTTTTTTAATAGATAATTAGTGTATGTATATTAATTTCATATTTTTAATTTATTTGATAATTTTATATTTATTTTTAGATGAATTTTATTTTATAGTTTTTATATTTTATATTTATATAATATATTTTATTTAGTAATTTATATTTTTTAATATATATATTACTCAATAAATAAAGAAAACAATATTTATTAGATAATAATTTTGTTTGATTTTTTTTTTTTACAAATATAAAAGAGAGATTTTTTTTATTAGTATATATGTAAATGAGAGTCGGTGATTTTGTATTTAATATATTTATTATTTACGAGTTTACTTTCTCTTATTTATTTGTATTTGATATTTATATTTATTTTATTTATTTGTGTTTGATATTTTTATTTATTTTATTTTATTTTATCTATCTATTATAGAGTTTACTTTCTCATATTTATTTGTGTTTCTATCTATATCTATATATAAATGAGAGTTTTCTTTTTCCTATTTATTTGTGTTTGATATTTTTGTTTATTTTATTTTATATTTATTTGTATTTGTATTTTGTTTGAAATAAAAGTAGATGGCTAAAAAAAATAGTTAGTAACCTACATAATCTGACAGCATATGATGAACATGTATTTCTTTTTAGTAGCATTATATGTATTAAATTGTTATATATATTAAGTAATATATAATAAAAAGATAACAAAACTATACCTGTTTAAAAAATAATTATTATATCTAATTTGTAAAAAAAAAAAAAAACAGATATCATGTTATTCTTTACAAGAATACAATAAATTTTTTTATAAAAAAAATGAGACTTTTACGGCATTATTAAATCCTAAAATAATTTTTATTGCCATTTTTTTAACAATTATATATTTTTATTTTTATTTAAATAGTAAAAAAAATTTAAAGAATAAATTGTAAAAATTGATTTTATTTAAGTTTAAAATTTTGATATTGATAAGAAATTTATTTTTCTGTCTTTTAAATTATATAATAAAGATTCTACTTTTTAAACTCTTGAAAATTGTTTACAAGTATAAATTTTGAATAATTTTATTATTGCTTTTGAGTTATAGGCAGTGACAACTTGTTAATTTTAAATTGTATAATATTATTTTTAAAAAATTATATTATTATTAGAAAAAAAATATTATTATTTTTTTAATTTAAAATCAACATTTTTAATTTATGATTATTATAATATGCAAGGCACATTTTATATATATCTATCCGTCGTTCACATGTAACCATTAAATCATACACAGTATTGACTATTTTATATCATCGATATTGTTCTTAAGATTTTTAGTCTTAAGAAGACATTAACGTGTTTACTTCGCATAACCAGTACCTGCTTCACGAGCATTCTCTAGCTCATAGCTCACTTAATACATCATGTTTACAGGTGTCGAGGAAACCGTCAGTATCTAAAAAAAGTTCACCTGATAAGTATATAAAAATGGCGAAAATTAAATTGTAAAAATATTATTTACCTTTTAAATAATTTTTTTAAAAAAATTTGTTAAAAATAACAATACTAAAATTTACAATAATAAAAATAATATTTTAATAATATTAAATATTATTTAATTAAATAATATGTAATATTAAATTAATTTAAATTATTTAAATTGAGTTTTAAAAAATAATATAATAATAATTTTTTAATTATAAAAAAAATAATTTATTATAAAAATATTATTTTTATTATTATAAATATTTAAAAAAAAAAAATTTGGGACACGCTGAAATTATAAACTTAATTGCTAAGTTTTCATTTTCTTCCCTTTATAAATTTGTAATATGTTGGGTATATATTTAAAACTGAAGACAAAACAACAAGTCAAAAAAAAAAAAAAGGAAAAAGCAAAGTCCGCTTGCTTTCTGGACTCGCAATCTGTTCTCAAAAGAAAAATCGAGACAGAAGTGAAGAGGAACAACAATGGAAGCTAAGATTGGGAATTGGGTGGAGTCGGTGGCAAATTTCTTCTCCGGCGGAGATCAGATCCCTTGGTGCGACCCCGACATCATCGTTGTATGTTCTCTCTCTCTTCTACTTCAAACTTATTTAAGGGTGTATTTACATAAAAGAAAAGTGAGAAAAGAGAATAAATTCGTAATTAAATTGTTTCCCTACTTATTTCCTTTCCAAAATTCGTAAAAATATATTTTATTTAAAAAAAAGAAGGCTTTTTATACTATTTTTATTCATTCTTTAATATATAAAAATACAATATTAAATTAAAATTAAAGATATGAAATTATGTTAGATTATTTTTCTTTATTTTATATTTATTATTATTATTTTTAAAAATATATTTAACTCAATTAATAATTTTATTCCAATTAATGAATTACATTCCATTTCCTCCCCCATCCGATTCATCGATTCATATTCGATTAATCCCTAAGAATTTTTTTCTCCTTCACTTACGATCACTTTAATAAATAGAATAATTATTTTGATTTTTCCCCTTCTCGCAGAGAATTCACTTAAAATTTATCGTTAGCACGAAATGAGATGAGGGTTTTGTTATTCGATCAATTGCGCAAAAGTTTTCGATTATTGAGATATTTATATGTTATTGTTGTTGTTGAACTGTGTTAAGCTTTTACCAACTATGTTAATGACCAGTTGTTAGGTTGCTTCTAATCCTCTTGTTTTTCTACGATGAGTCTGAGTATGCAGCGAATTATCTTCTTGATATTGAGGCAATACTGTGACTGCTTCTCGACTGTATGGGGTGAAGAAATGATAGTAGCTTTTGATTGTGATAGAAGTTAACTGATCTTACTTTGTTGACTGTATCTTTGTTATTTTGTCAGAAATGGGAAGCATTGTTGAGTGTATTTATGAAGAAAGTAAATTTGAGGATTACTTCCATCAATTTTGGGCTTAAATATATGTGTAGTCTTATTAAAAGTTTTAGTTTGATTGTCCACATCTTTTCCTTTTTGCATAAACAGGGATGTGAAAGAGATGTAGCTGAAGCTCAGAAAGGCTCCTCTGACGAGTTAGTGAGTGATTGCATCATGCGTCTCTCCTGGGCTCTTGTTCACTCAAGAAATGCAGTAGACGTACAACGTGGTATAGCAATGCTTGAAGGTGGACAAACATCTAACTTATTCTCTCTCTATATCTGTCTGTCTGGTTTTCCCTTGGGATCTTTTAGATTAGAAATGAACTAGCCTATATGCTCAAGTGTATACTGAATTGGAAATTTTAATAGTTACGATCTAATTGTACCATGAATGACTTAAACTGGCTCATAATCATTTGCAGCCACTTTAGACAGCAGTAATGACAGCCCATTGAAGTTGAGAGAAAAGCTTTATCTCCTTGCTGTTGGGTATTACAGAAGTGGAGACTACTCAAAGAGTAGGGAACTTGTGGAACAATGTTTAATGGTAGTGTCCCAATTCTATCATGATGTTTTATAATTTTATTTTAACGATATCAGGAAGAAAATACTTGAATTATGTTAGCTGTTTAGTTCAATCACTGTACTTTTTACTTTTAGTTCAATTTTCCGTTGTGATTTGTGTTCTTGCAAATTCTAGAATCTGATATACTTAAAGGTCTTCTGTAAATGCCATCATAGTTTTAAAATATATATTTTTTTGACACTCACCTGAGTTAAAAAAGGCAGTAAAAGCCACTTCGAGGGTATAGTGTCAATTAGGAATAATGCGGTTATGTCTCTTCTGGTTGAGGCACAGCCACACAGGTAGTGTGGCAGAGAAGGAACACAGATAAGTGGTTCATACCTGTATTCTTTTGCTGTTCACCTTTGACACATGTAAGATTTTGGGGGAGGGCAATAGAAAAATTCTGTTGGACAATGGCAGAAGAGGAATAGAAAATGGTGGGAGAAAAAAGTGACAGGTTTGAGAAAAAATTTGCTACAATTTTGAAGCCTGAACTGCCAATCCTCTTCTTTGGACCTTGAATTAAAGGACAGAAGTCAGAACTGAAACAGTAGTAATTGTTGGAAGAAAAGGAATAATTGAAGTATTTTTGTGACATGATCATGTTATAAAGATGTTAAGTTTTTTCATCTGGGATTGTTGTAGTTATTTCAGTATTTTGTGTATTATTTGTTTAAAATATGCGAATAAAGCCTTCCACTACCTGATGCTAATGCTTTTCCATCTAGGAATAGGCCTGAACCTGCTTGCTTTTAAAGCCTTGCATGCTTTCTGTCCAGATGCCTTGACTGCTTAGTATATGGTTCTAGCATATCTGGTCTTGGATATAAAGTGCTGAATGTTTTGACTGACTGATGAAATCAGAAATGCTCTTTGTTATTCTCGTTGGCAGCATTCATTATTGTGGAACTGTTATTTTGTAGATTGCACCTGACTGGAGACAGGCACTAACCCTCAAAAAGGCAGTTGAAGAGCGGATCAAAAGAGGTACTAATTAACAAAGCATTAGCACTCATATGATGTTTACAAATTCTGTTCTTGCATCACAGTGTGCTTGGGAGGGGGATTTTTTTGCATGCTTATCTATGTATTTAATAAATGCTATTGCACTCATTTTTTGTATGCACTTTTGCCCTCGTACCATTGCCTACATGCCACCTTGGACCATGTTCAAGTGGGATGGGGCCGTTATAAATTGATGCAAGGATTGTTTTGAATTCAAAATGTGTATGAATTATGAATGCAAGGATTGGTTTGAATGTTTGCACTTTGCAGCTAGGATACCTCTTCATATTTCTATCATCTTTATCCACACTTGAGTAAAGCTTGTTTGTTTGTACTTTCATTTGTTCCTTTACACACTAAATACTTGAGTGTAAGTGCATGTAGCTAAAGTGAAACAATTTGAGTGGGGATGTTGGTAAATATTTGATTTGGAATTCTGTTTATCCCATCACAATAGCCAATAAATACATGAGATATTTAGGCTATGTTTAATAACGATTGTGATTTTTAATTTTTAGTTATTTTTTAAGTAATTTTTAATCAAGTGTACGAGGTAACGGTGATTTTGATTTATTCACTTACAAAATATAGTGTGGGGTGATTCATATATTTTTATAAAGAATTTTTAATCATATTTCAGATTTTTTTCTATTTTCACTAACATTTGAAAATGAATTAAATATAATGGTTAAATATTTATGTAAAATCTTGTGTAAAAAAACTGGTGCAATTAGAACCTGCCATGATGCAAGGAGAAGTTTATATATATCAAATTTTAGATGAATTTCAAATGCTGTGGTGTATTGTTATTAGTAAATACAGTGGCCCTATATATCTGTATCTAATGATAAACTGTCATATAAGTTATAATTGTGATCTCAAATGATGTGACACATTGTTATTGATAAATATAACGTAACCCACATATCTTTATCAAGGGTAAAGTGACACATTAGTTACGATTGTGATATCTTACGAGGATAATGTCTGAAACTCAACTTTGTGGTTGTAATGTAGATGGCGCGATTGGCATTGGAATTGCTGCAACTGCTGTGGGACTAGTTACTGGAGGAATTGTTGCAGCTCTGGCTCGAAAGAAGTAAAAGAACCAATTCGATTCTTCTTTACTTGTAAAGGATATAAGATGAATATGTTTTATTGCGGAGCACTAGTCCCTGTTTGTTCATTACATGTTATAGTTCTGTAGAGCTTTGATCATGTAAGAATTTTCATGTCTCTGGATTGGCCTCCAACTGCATGGTTAGAATTTGTTTCCCTTGTAAAGCCATGGTTGACTTTAGCCAATATTACATTTTCAGTTTTTTACTCTTCAGTAACTTTGCAACTAATATAAAATCAAGCATGTTATCGTGTGCACTTGGGTCCTAAATTAGGCAAAATCTCTACGACTGAATTAAAGTGTATTTTTTACAAATATATTGGGATTTTGGATCAACATGGTTGTATAACTGTAGCCAAATGAGACATTGCTCATGTAATTATTTAGGTTGGTTTAGTAATTTTAAAATTGGGTTAATCTAAGTTTAAATCTTTTATATTAGACGTTTTTAAGGGCAAAATACGTACCTTCTGAAAATTAGTTTTTTATTTAAAAATAAAATATAAAAAACTCTCGCTTTCGTTCTCTCTGTTTCCCAAAGTAGCAGATGCTAAAGCCATTGCCCATATTTTGTGCCCCTCAATTGCAACTACCTCACTGAGACACTGACATACTCAAAGCTCGTTGCAGAACTATTTTCACCAACAAAGCCACCTTTGCAAAAATTGAGTTGTTGCCGACTCTGTCAACAACGACGGCGTAGGATACATATTGATGTTGAGTAAAAATAAAATTAGGTACGTGGTACAATTTGATTGATCGTGTTAGTAGAAAGAAATCAAATGACATGATTAATTTACCAAAATATTATTCACTTAAATCCTATAAATAAGACATTACAATAAAAGGTACGGGTAAATTCATCTTTACCATTATTAAACTTTTTTCTGATCTTAGATTTTTTTTTCTAGAATCTAACTTGAGTACTGAAGATGATACAATATCTTCAATGTCATACCTCTTGATATACTTTGTTAGTAATGTACAGATTTGTCGCATTTTGTCACCGAAAACGGCGTATTAATGACCCAATAGAGCCTTGTTTACAATATTTCTCTTTTACCGAAATTGTTACACGTGTTGTTTAAGAGGTAAGTTTTACGCGTATACCCTTCTGGACATTTATCGCTTGGTTTTGCTTTCTCTCGCCTCGTCCGATCTGCTGAACTCGATGATGTTCTCTTTGTCCACTACAGTGGCCATGGCACTTGTCTTTCAGGAGCTTAAACCAGGAGTTTTGAGTTTCGCGTTAGCACCTCTACTCAAGGCTGCGTTATACAGTCCACTTAATGTAGGACTTTGATTTATTGATATTGGTTTCTGGATCTTATGATCTTGTGCTTGAAAATCAGATTTTGATTCCTTTTCTCCTTAGATTGTTGATTTGATTAATTTGGGCTCGTCAACAAACCACCAATCCAGTGGGAGAAGAAGATAATATGATTAATCAATCCCATTTCATTCTAGTTGTATGTGAAATTTGACTTTATTTTTTCTTACAATTTCATTGAAACTTTTTATTAAACTTTATTATTATTATTTATTTATATTTTCTTGCAATATTTTGGATGAGTTATAATTTAAGATATTAAGTTTGTTTACTGGTTATTGATTGCTCTTGTGAATAATGATGTGAAAGATTTGAAATTTGTAAAAACAGACTATCTAAAATAATGCTCTTTCAGAACTCGGCAATTTCGTTCTTTGTAACCCTTTAAGCTGTAAGACTTTTACTCGCCGACTCTTATTCAAATGGTCTAGGTCTTTACTGTTGTTTCTTGCTTTGATTTCTTCATTTTTTTTTATTGTTAATTTCTTATATTTTTGTTGTTTGATCACATGTATCACTTTATTTATTTATTATTATTATTATTTTTAAAATTTGGAGCGACTCTAATAGATTATTAGGATATTGTTTAATGTAAAAATGTAAGAAGGTTATTGATATGTTTTTGTTTAAGAGAAGATGGAAATAAGAATTGTTGATGTAAGTGATAACATTTTTTTTCTTCTTTATAATATTTTATATTCACTTTTATTTTTTGTATGAAATATGTTACATTTACATATGCTATTTAATATATTATATTTACTTCTAACTGTTGTATATAACATATTACATTTATCTGTATTTTGTATGTAACATGTTACATCTATCTTCAATAGGGTCGTTGGAGCTCTAATAAGAATGTAATAAGGAATATCAAATTTTTATCTATGGATGTAACATGTTATATTCACATCTATATTTAAATATAACATATTATATTCATTTTTGACGAGATTGCTGGAATTTCAATGAGATCATCAACAGAGTCATCGAAGCTCCACTGAGGTTACTGAAGGTAAGAAATATTTTAGTAAAATATTTTCTTATTGTATACATAAAATTATAAATTTTGGTATTTAATTACTAGTTTGAAAAAATTATAATACTTATCTAAAAATATACTATTTAAGTTTATCATTGAAAAAAATAAGTGAAAAAGAGAGAATTATTATTATTATTATCACTAACTTTTTTTTCAACAATATTGATTTTACCTTTGGGGGGAAAATTTACTAATTTTTTAAAATTTGAATTTAATTAACCTAAATTGACTTATTTAAGTAGTTATAGGATTAATAAAAAAAGACTCTATAATGTCTTTATTTCGATTCTCACAATTTTTGAACATATTGTCAAGGTAAGCTTTGTTTTTATACACGATTTCAAAAATATTAATATCATTAGATCAAGAGGGAGCTATCAACCAGCTGGTGAATATTGTTTTTCTCCAACGTTTACGCATTTTTAATTTAAAATTTGTCAATCACATTGCTCTAAGCATGATGCAATAGTACAAAACTTCGTAGGGGGAAAAAAAAAAAAAAATCATGTAATAGTACAAACCTTAGGAGAAAAATAATAATGCAATAGATAAAATTGAAAATTTATGCACGACATTTTGGAATAATATTGGCCGGCTAGTAATAATACCCAATTACATACGAACCAATTTCATTCTTAACATCTCATGAAAAAAAATGTTATATATATATTTAATAAAAAATATATTTTATTTTAAGTCGAAAAAAATAACACATATTTTTTTAATAATAAAAATTAAATAAAATATATATTATTTTACGTCGTATTATAATATATATTTTTTATTTACATAAAATAATATTTTTATTTTATTTTATAATTAAACCATAACAATATACATCCTTATTGACATCGTCGCCTGATTTGAAGTTTTAATTATTAATTAATAATCTTACTTTTAAAAAATCTCCTCTATCCAATAAAATTGAAAGTGACCCATATCCTACGTTTTTCCTTATAAAGGGTTTATCTTTTAAATTTTATGACAAATATGACTAAGTTAATCACCTATGCCATTTGTATCTTGCTAATTTTCCTCCCATTGCCGGCTCATGGTGATTCTTTAACCCATTTATGCATATTTTCTAACTTTTTTTTTTTTTTTTTTTAAATTTATGAAAAGCTATTTTTATCAATTTTTTTTAAATTACTATATTATTCATAGGGGACTCGAACTCCAGTTTATACTTTATACCGTTAAGCTAAAGTTGGTTGGCAACTGAATGGTAACAAAACAATTTATTGTTATTTAAGAAATAGTTTTTAATTAATTAATATTTGCAGGAATTCGAAACCTTAATTCAGCAGAAAACAATGAAAGTGACGAGACAAAACTGAATGGTAATATTTCTTTTATTTACATAATTTTTTTTTTATTTCTTAAATATTGGTTACCTCGTTTGACTAACTTTGTTATTTAAAAGATTTGATTAATTAAATTAATGATTTTTGTAGGAAAACAAATATTGGTGAAAGAAAATAATCGATGTAAAAGTTCAAGTGGACTATTTAAGGGGATTTGCTTAAGTCCTTATGACTGTTGGGAAACATGTGATAAGGAGCACAAGGACCCTGATAGCTGGGTTGAAGGAAATTGCGAATGGGATAAGCATTTATGGAAATTGCGCTGTATTTGTAATTATGATTGTTGATCCTTTAACCAAATTAATAATACATAAACACAATTAAGGCAAATTCACATTATGAGTCATATGACCTTGAGTTTAATTACAACAAAATCACAAAATAACCTGAGTTTGTGGTATTCTATGTTACACAAACTGTTTTAAAATAATGAGATCATATTTGATTTCCTGAATGTTAAAATAATAAAAATTAATGATTATAATAAAATTGAATGTAAAAAAAAAAATATTATTATTACAATGTTTGTTTAAGCAGTATAATCAAAATAAATAATAATATTAAAATAAAAATTATAAAATTATGAATGAAGTAAAATTAAAAAATAAACTTTTTTTTATTACTAAAAGAGATAGAATCAGTAAAAAAATTATAAATGATTATACAAATTGTGAAAAAAAAAATAGAACATTACAGCGTATTCCTTAGGACTGCAGGCGTAATAAAGATTACTGTTACTGTTGTAATCCCTTACATTTCATTACAGAGTACAGTCAAACTAAACACAGTAATATTTTGAATGATTTCCATTATGATTACGATTATTGTGAATAAAACATACCATGAGTGTCTTGAATATGTACTTGAATATTGAATATGCTTAGTTTTTTTAATTTTATATAAATATTTGTAAAAAAAAAAAGTGTCTATTATCTACACTCATGTTTATATTATGTCCATAAAAATTGAAGAATTAATATAACATATGTGTGTAACTGATTATGTTTGTGTTTAAAGTGATGTGTTGTGAAATATATTAAATATTAATTTAAACTATATTGTAAATTTAATTTTGTGTATAATTGATGGGTTGAACAAATTTATATTCGCCTTTTATTTTTATAAAAAAAAATGAAAAAGGATAAAAAGTGGGACTAAATAATCGACTATTATTAAAAATGGGCTGGAATATAAGATTTTCTAAAAGCCATATACCAATGTTTTTTTGGAAATAAAAATGCTAGTAAAGAAAGAACATGAAAACAGAGAATATAAAATTATTATTATCATAACTATTTGTCAACAACTTTACCAACAAAAAGTGAGATTAATATTTAATTATTTATAAAATTATAATAATAAATCATATATTTTTATTATAGCAATATCATTACCCTTTCCTTTTTTTTTCTTCTTCTTATTCTTTTATCAGCTCTAAGAGTCTTTCTATGATTTTCAAAATAAATTACGCTGTCTCTATTAGTTATTGTTTCAAATTATTTGGTCCTCATTGATATGGTTTTATGTTCAAAAATAAAAATATGTTTCAAGTATATAATTAAAACTAAATAACTTTCCAATATTTAAGAATTAGCTTTAGCCTATAATTAGAAAAATATATAGGTGAGAAAACAAAAAAGACAAATGTTCCTCCTGATCCAATTTGAACGCAGGAGGTGAACTAATTATTATCTCCTAGCAATTGCTATTTCTATTGCATGAAGGAGTTTGAAAATGCATATGGAGGTCGAATTGTTCCATTGTTGGTCGGTGGAACAATGACTTCTCAATTAATACCTAAAGCCCAGGCCATCAATTTGAATCCCGAATGCTTTTCTACCTGTTCTAATGCTATGTGTAATAGAGAAAGTGTGAACAAGTGTGCAAATTGCTTTCTAGAACTACGAAAGTTTTTTTCCTTCTGAATTTTTTCATTTTATAACTCAAAGGTTTCAAAGCAATAAGTTTCTCTCTCTACTAAGTTGATCGTATCTCAATATCATATTTTCGTACATAATTGCTTGTATTATTTTTGGTATGTTATTAATACACAACATATGTGAGTAAAAATAATTGAAAATGTGAGTTTTTGTTGCATAAAATGTTGACATTATGTTCATATATTTGTTAGCTATTGGTAACACATCAAAACAGCATAGGTGATCTAATTTATGTATAATAAGAAATATAAGTGGAAAAAACTGAAAATGACACAAAATTACTTTTTTTAATTTATAAATAAATCAAGCGTTATTTGTATTTGAATTTGGGATTTGCAAAGATAAAAGAAATAAATTAAGTATTAACCTATCCATAGTTGTCCATAAATAATTTCCATCATTGTTAGTTTATTTATTTATAATTATGTAGAGAGTAGTGATCTTTTAAAGTCCATTAACAATTTGTAATTTCATGCAGAAAAAACTGGGCGTCTAAAGAATGTTGTTTATAAAGGGAAAAAGGTTAATGGTGTTCGTTTTGATGCTTTGTTCACATCAAATTCTATAGAAATTTTTAAAGAAATTGGTTAAGAAACGTGGTCTTAATTAGATTGATATTTTCAAAATGAAGATGAAAGACTATTTATTCATTCGTATGTTATTTGTTTATCATTTTCAAACGTGGTCTTTTTTGGTTGTCTGTTTTGTTGTGTTCTTCTTTTGAGCTCTAGCATTGCTTGCTAGGACTTGTTAAGTTTGAGTCTTTAGAGCCTGTGAGCTTTGTTTGGTTTGTTCTGGTATACTAACTTTACCTTTTAACTAGAGGTTTCCTCTCTTGTGTTCAAAAAATATTGGGACCAAATTAGGCCCGTCAAAAATTGATTTATGTTATTTAGATATCCACCAATATTCTGCAAGTTTGGTAAGTCCTATTCAACCTCCTAAAAACAAGTTTCTGTAAGTTCTACCAATAAGAGAGATTTGGTAATGAATACCGAATAAGGATGTTCAGTATTAAATACCTATCCTTCTGATTAGAGTGATTATATTTCAATAATGAAATCTACTAATAAGGAAGTTACTCCTTGCAAATGCCTTTTTCGCTGCTAAGCCCTTTTTCTTATTTGAAGAATTCACCCAAAATTGGAAGTTAATGATCTAAAATAGTATAAATTTAAGGTCAAAATACATTTTGTCAAAAATAGCATCTATAAATGTTAGTAAAGTAAAAAATTTTTTATAAATTCATCTTTTATTATAGAATAAAACAGTGTTTTAATACTAATACTTGCTATTTATGTCATTTTGTTAGTTTTATATTGGGACATGCATTCGGACCTGAAACCATTCCCAAAGAAAAAGGTGTTAGAAAGGTGCTTCGATATTGGCAATTTGCAGAAAAAAGAATTGTAAGATGGATATGTTCTAGATGATTATTGGCTCAATTTTTTTTTTGTTGAGCTTTTTCTCATATTTCATATCTTAGATATATACTTCTCCCATTTTCAGGCAAAAGTGTTGAGTTTGGGATGAAAAAATGTGAGATATATTAGATTTGATAAGTTTTTTGTGTGAGAGAAAGATATTTTAGGAAAAAATAGTGAGATAGATTATGTTAGAACATATAAGTGTAAAAAATTTCGAAATTTTTTAGCATCTCTATTGTATTTTATACTCGATTGGGATCTTGGGCACCACTTAAACACAAGGCACAATGGTTTAGAGATCATGTTACTAGAACTTCACCCATAGCTCAATGTTTTGACGAAAGAGAGAACAAAAACAAATACTTGTCATAGAGTATAATCTGAGATCAACTCTCATGCAAAAATGACGTTGGAAACAACATAGCAAAGTAGCCAGTAGTCTTGAAAATCAATGTCCTGCTACCAAGTGTTTACATGGAAGCTTCAAGCAAAAAAGGCCCAGCTTGAACTTAACGAGATTCCCCAATTTAACTTTGGGGGTGCTTCTACTGCGCCCACAATTTTTCTAAGAGCATCCACATTTCAATAAAAATATATTAAATAAAAATTTAATTTATCAAATTACATTGGGATGCATGTATACGTAATCAAACATCTTTCATAGCAATCTACTATTCTATTGGTAGAAGGGAAAATGTAGGTTTTTAGTGCCCTTACACCGTCTTAATAATTATAGGACTAAAATGCTCATTTTTAATAAATATGAGACTAAATATACTTACTTTATATAATAACAGAACTTATAATATTTGACAATAATTATAGGATTAAAGTACCAAATTTTGCATTAAAATGGGACCATTCTTACCGCTCATCCCAATCTAGTTAGGTTTATCCATACTTCACAACATTTTAGGTGTATAATTTACGTTTTTTATTTCAAATTTTCACAATTATACACAGGAGAATTTTTTACACAAGTAAAATATTGGTTACATTTTCATGCAAATTTTCTACACGGTTGTATAAATTCAATATATTTTTTCCTTTTAACCTCACTTGGGTCACACAACTTTGACAAATTTTTATTTCAAATTTCTTACAACTTAAACAACATTGTGAAATAGTCTAAAAACTTGTTACTATTCTTGACGATTACAACTTATTTTTGCGTAGGTCAAAGGGTGTACTCAAACATCTTTGGGAAAATAACAAAACTAACACCCCCAAAAATTATAATAACAAAACTAGCACCCCTGTGTTCAATTAAAATTGAACGACGATAATTTAGACTCGTTCAATATTGAACGTTCAATATTATCCGTTCAATTAGAATTGAATGACGATAATTAGACCTATTTAATATTGAACGTTCAATATTTTACGTTCAAATTGAATATTGAACGTTCAATATTAAACGTTCAATTCTAATTGAACACAAGGGGGTGCTAGTTTTGTTATTATAATTTTTAGGGGGTGTTATTTTTGGTAATTTTCCAACATCTTTCATGGCAATCTACTGATAAGCGGGAAGGGTTACAAAAAGAGTCAAGTCAAAGTAGTGGTTCCCTTACTGCTACCTTTCCTGAAGGACCTATATGCAACTTCCCTTGTTAAGGAAAGCCTGGTTGTTTTGTAAATAGGGGTGAGGTGAGTTTTGCTAATGAATTGGTGTTTCGAGTGGTGGTATAAATGGGGCTCTATAGCTCTTGTTGCCTTGTTGGTATTTTTCTTTTAAAGCATTGGAGATGAGTTGATTGGAGCTTGTGATTTTTCTTAATCAAGTACAATGAAGTGACATGATGGTAGCCCTAAGTAAGGAGTTGAGAAAATACAATCAAGTCTACACAACTTTTGTTAGTGGGTATCCCTCTGGGCTAAGATAAGCCTAGTTATTGCATCATGTAAAAGCAGCTCTAAAAGAAAAATGAAAGTTGTAAACAATTGAAAAAGGCATGAAAGAGGGCACTTCAGAGATTTATTTCAAAAGCTAGAGTTAAAGATGCCAACAAGAATTTGATTCCAAGTTCAAGATAGGTACGACCAATGACCAAGCAAGGAAAATGAAGGAAGAACAGAAGAAATGATTGGTTATATAGAAAAGAAGCGACTGAAATGAGATACTAATGGATATGACAAAAGTGCCATGTGTAAGTCTCGTAAATTCCTTTGTGCCTTTGTTGTCGTTCCCGTGTGCAAAACACGGTGTCTGTTTATTTTACTTAGTATTTTTGTCTACCTACCTCTTTATACAATGCTTTGCTTGTGATAAATATTACACACACCCACGTAGTATTTAACACTAATATATGTGTGTATGTTACACACATTACTAGGTAGTTGGGAACATATTTATTGCATGTCAAAATATGTTTTTACTTGCATGTATTTTCTTGAGTTGGTGGGTATTTATGACATTTGATTTGATGAAGTTTTGCCTTGAAAAAATTTATTTTGATTGGCTCGCTAAGGTGGTCGGTGAAGGATCCACAAGGGTGCATAGGGTGGAACTGTGATTCATTGGACCTCGTTGACATCTCACGGGGGGTTTGCTGAAGTGGTCAACGAAGTCTCGCAGGGGTGCATGGCAAGAGTTCAAAGAGGGTCTGGAAGCTAAAAGATCAGCTATAAATACCCCCTTATATTTCTTATTTATTACTCTTGTACACACTTCTTTAATCCCAATTTCTCATACTTTTTGAGCTATTTTGTGGTGTTGCATAAAATTTATTTTGCTTAAAACATTTTTTTTTATCAAAAATTATATTTTCATGTATCACTAACATTGAGTTTTGTTTCCGTATTAGTGATTCAGAGGTAATTATTCACTTGGAGATTTTTGTGAATTAATTTCAAAAAGAGATTTCGTATTCTCAATACATCGAGTGTATTTTTGTAAGGTGATGGTCGAGTTTGTTAAAAATAATTTATCAAACGAAGTTTTCGTAATAACAATACATCGAGTATATTTTTGTATTGTTATTACAAGGTAAAGTTTCTGTATCAACATACATCGAATATTTTTCTGTATTATTGATACGAGGTATTTTATCCTAAAATCGTATTTTGGATAAACTGCATATATTATTATACATGCATATTGATTGCATGTATTAGTATCACATTGCATGGTAGTGTGGCTCTGAAGGTGAACCGGATCCAACTATGATCAAAGTAGTTGTTGAGACAGCTGGTGAAAGCAACCTAGACAATTAGGAAAGTTGATCTCTGAATGATAGAGGTATTCTGAGTCTTACCTTATCAAGTCTATATTAACTGTTTATTACTTTTAGTGAATTTGGTTGCTAAGTGGTTGCTTAAGCACTTATTGATGTTAACACTTAGGATTTGAGCCTAAGTGAGTTTACCACGTTATATTGTAGTGTTTGCTTGATCTATTACATGAGTTAATACAATGAAAGTATACAAAGTATATGTGACAACATATATAGTAAATACAGAGATTGGAAAGTATTTATTGCTTTTATCATTATTGTCTGTTATTTGCCTTATTTGTTTATTTTGCACTTTCTTGTTAATTGTTAATTATTTTCGTTACTTGTACGAAAAGGGCAAGTTCTTAAGCATCTGTATCATCTAAACTTGATTGTTCATCGAATTAGGACTTATCTCAACATGCATACTGGATTGATCAGTGTGTGCTAAGTACTATGCTTCCCTTTTCATGCTTTTTCACTTCCCTTAATTGGTACACTCTTTCTTTCGATTCACAGATTATAAACTCATGAAAGATATAAAGAATGATCGAGCTAAGACTGATGAAAGCAAACCAACGTTATATTTTATCATCCAAATGGGGCATAACAACAACTCCATGACAGAATCAAAAGTTGACATAGTTTGACAGGAATGTGAATACATGACCTTAATTTTCTTGTCATTTGTTTCTTGTTAAGGGAACTAATTGTTCCTGAGTTAGTAATCTCTGCACCTACGACACACTTCAAAAGTTATTAGCATTGTTTCTTAAGCACCTCTTAATTCCTAAATGAAGTAAGATTGTTGTTTCATTCACATAAGCCATTTCTTAAACTTAAAACAAAGAATAAAATCTCTATAAGTCTTTTATTATATGTCTATTTTAGCACTTTAAGAAGGGGTTTGGTATTTTAGTAGTCCCTCTATTCAATAAAAGGTACTTATGTGAATTCATATTTTTATAGTGGTACACTGGTAATTTCTACATTTAATTTTATGTACACTAATGGTCTAAAATCATAACTTAATTAGGGATTAATGCATGTGTCACACACACATATGAGAGTTGTGAAGGGCAAAATTGTCTTTAAAACTATTTTTTTCTTCTCGCTAGTGAACGCTTCCTTTTTTAGTTATGTTTTTTTTTGTTATCAAAACTTCATTAAATGGTATATATATATTTGATGTTATTTTTCATTTTTTTTTTGGTAAAACATAATATAAAATATTTTATATTATGTTATTTAAATTTTCTACATTTTAATTGGGGATTAATGCATGTGCATGGAACATGTGGGAATAATAAAGGTTAAAATTGTCTTTAACACAATTAAAGCTTAAAAAAATTAAAATATATTAAATTTTGAAAATGTAGAAATTTTAAATGACATAATATCAAATATATTATATTATGTTTGACAAGAAAAACATGAAAAATAATACCAAATATATTATACACCATTTAACAAAATTTTGGTATAAAAAAAAAAAAAAAAAACAAAGCATCTGGACTAAAAAAAGAAAGCATTTACTAGCGAGAAGAAAAAAACAATTTTAAAGACAATTTTGCCTTTCATAACTCTCACATGTATATAACACATGCATTAATCCACAATTAAGTTAAGATTTTGAACCATTAGCATACCTAAAATTATATATAAGGACTATTGAAATACCATTATGAAAATATGAGTTTATATGCTTACCTTTTATTAAATATGGGACTACTAAAGTATTGAATCCCTTTGAGAAGTGTCAACATTAAACTTTTGTATTACCCTGAAAGGATAATATCTCATGCCACCCTAATAGCTTACTTAAAGGTAGTGTTGCTGCATCTTGCAGTCCAAAAACTCAATAAGTTTGTTGGCATATTTGTGCTCTCATTTATAACTAATACACAAATAAACTATATTATTGTTCAAAAGCCTCTCCTATATCCACATCATCTCTAGTTTATCATATGCAATCAAATCTTTCACGCAATATGCTCTCTCTTAACGAGACCCCATAAACAACAATGTCTGTGTCCACTATAGTGCACGTAGTATGATGTAAACCATAATATGCCAGGGTATATTAGATCTCATTAGGGGTGAGCAGCGGATCGAAACCGCCTGTTTTTTCATTAATTTGAATCTAATTCGATCCGAAGCGAATTTAAATTTTTTTAATCCGAATCTGATCCTATAATGTAGTCAATTTGAATCCGAACAGATCGAATTTTTTGGACAGATAGGGTCGCATTGAGATTACAATTTATTTTTTATTATTATCATATATAAAACACAATATATATTAACATTTAAATTTTAAATTAATACATTTTCAGTAAAATTAATTTATTTATAATCACAACTTAGATAATTAAAATAATAAAAAGTATATTGTTGAATATTATTAAATTATTATAGAAAATTTAACATTTATATTTATTTTTAAAACTAAAATAATAATTTAATGTAATTGTGGTTTGTATAATATTTAAATATAACATATTAAAAATAAATATGCATTTATTTATAATTTTAATAATAATTCGATTCGAATCAAATTGCAGCGGATTATAAAATCTGTCAATCCGAATCCAAACAAATTGTATAATTTTCAATCCGAATCTGACAAATCGGATCAAATTTTTTAATTTAGACAGATTGATTGCATTATTTGCTCACCCTTAGATCCCATCATATAAACATAAGAGTATTGTTTGGCAGACAATATAGGACGACAAAGAAGAAGGATACAAAATTTGAAGCATCTAAAACCTCTGTAGTTGAATTCATTTTGGGGTCAGATAACTTACCTTATACCTAACAGCTTCATATGTAAAACAAAATAATTGCATCCTCAAGATCGAATGAACTAGACTTCTAATATTGAACAACCATGTATCTATATATATGTATAATACATACAATTCCTGCACACACACACAAAAACGAATCCAAAC
This sequence comes from Elaeagnus macrophylla, assembly GCA_029378325.1. NCBI lineage: Eukaryota > Viridiplantae > Streptophyta > Magnoliopsida > Rosales > Elaeagnaceae > Elaeagnus > Elaeagnus macrophylla. Next base: position 18,391,212 of record CM055642.1, read on the forward strand.
CACCTTTCCTAATTCACCTAATTATTTATTCTTAGTTCTCGCATCCCAAAGTTCCATTAATGGCCGGAAAGAAAGCAAAATAATCTCATTGTACTACCATAGTAGACCAAGGAATAAGTGGACATGTAGGGAGGAGAACAAAACAATGGGAGAGAAAAATTAGGGTTCTCTTTCTTTATTATGGTCAATGCATGATGCATCTTCCAACCAAAAAAAAAAAAAACAAAATCCAAATGACAGAAAGTAACAGTACATAAGCAAATCCTCCATTTATAAATATATAACAACGCAATATCTGAGAAAAGAAAATTTGAGAATTAAATAAGGGTTCAACAGAGAGAGGAAAAAAAAAAAGGTATGCAAAGAATACCAACAACACCACTAACGGCGCCACCGACTGCGACGCCGGCAGCCACCAGATCCATACAGTTGTCTCTCGCCATTGTAGCAGTAGAATTGCTTCCTATTTTGTACGTACCTGCAGCAGTGTAGCTTATATATCACGCTATAAGTGACTAGATATACAGACAGTGGCCTAGAAAGTAAAAGTTGAAGCTTTAACTTCTCAGGAAAAAATTAAACTCTGAGTTTTCCTGTGGTCGCGTCTCTTGTTGTAGACAAATTCAGGGTTTTTTGGATTTATGACCATTAATGTATCATTCTCGTTCAGTTTTCTTCTTCCTTTTTTTCGCTTTTAAAATAATTATTTTTGTTCTATTAGCAAAAAAAATAATATTTTTGTTCGAGTTTTCGATCAGATCAGAGTCCTGTTAAAATGAAAAAAGCTGAAGGAAAAAGAAAACGCTGAAAGTAAAATGAATAATTCCGTTGCCGGGAATCGAACCCGGGTCTCCTGGGTGAAAGCCAGATATCCTAACCGCTGGACGACAACGGAGTTGATGCTAAATCTCGGTTTTTCAATAAATATAATAATTAAAATACACCTTTATTAATCATGTATTAAACTAACGAGTGCAATTGTTACCCATCCCAATTCAAAAATTTGAAAACATGTATTAAACTAACAAGTGGAATTATTACCCATCTCTTGCATCTTCTCAATATACTAATTAATCTGCAAACTTCTTCAAAAAAAACAAGAACAAAAAACCTGTAGATTTCTCTTATCGTGCAATAGTATATTACTACATTACATGTAAGGGTGTTAAACGGGCCGTGTTGAATTGTGCTCCTTAAGCATGTCGTGCCTTTCTTTTCAGCCCATAGGCTTTAGTGTGTCGGGTAATGCTTTTGTCCTTAAATCTGGTCTTAATGGGCCATTATGGCCCGTGGCTCGTTTGGCCTTACAAAGTATTTGTTTCAAATTTCAAAAAATACACATAACACACATAAGAACCCCACATTTTGAACTAGTGACCTCTTGTTTGGAGAAACCTTCACATACCACTGAACAACAAATTATTTTAGGCTATATGATTTCGTAAAATATATTTATCACATTTAATCGTAATATCTTATAAAATAAATTATTGATTTGTATTTTACTTTTACATTTACTTTTCAATTTTTACCCCAATAGCAAACTAGCAATTGAGATTATGTTTGAAATCTGAATCCTTCTTGAGCCAAGCCCGACGGCCGACTCCCCAGTGACAAGCCTGAACTTTCGTGAAGGCGAGCACCAAACAGCAAACAACGAACGGCAAACAGCAAATTAGCAAGGCGTGAGAAACATCCCTACGTAATCTACCGTCCTCCAAGTCTCTACCATTCCCGGCAACTTCCCAGTTCCCACAGTCAACAACGCCTCTCTGTCATCTTCTCTAGCCTCTCTTTTGGTAACTAATATTTATTAAAAGCTATTTGTTACTTTTTAGAATTGGATAATAAGTCATTCCGTAATTTTATGTATAAAAAAAAAAAAGGTTGATAATATCGTCCTTGCCCGACCCGGCCCATTACGTGCCAAAGACCGTGCTATGCCTTAATTTTGGAGTTATCTAATTTTATTTTATTTTTCTGAAAAAGGAAAAATAAATAAAAATGAAAAAGATGGTGGCTGTATACCTATGTAGTTTATATTAGATATGGCCGAGAACTGAAAATAGAACAAAAGAAATACAAAGGAAAAATGGGGTACAGAATGAAAGAAAATAATAAAAAAGCCAATGCCCTTGAATTTTATCTGAATTATATTTCTTGACAATTTTTTTTTCTTTTTCTAAATGAGAAACTTTACAAAAAATAAGTTAGCATAATTCTTTTTTACTATTTTTATTCTATGATAACCTCCTCCGTGTATAAAAAATATAAGTATGGGATCTATATTAGATTAAGATTAATAAAATGTAATAATGTTATATTATTTCCCAAACTTTATTGCATAGTATCATTCAATAAGATTAACAATTTGTTTACATCATCAACTGTATAAAAAAAACTATAAGCAATATCTAATCAATTTAAAATTTCAAATGAGTCATTTCTTTTTCACTACCTAAAAAATAGAGGAGTAGTATTATGCATCCTTAACAATTTGTTTTTACTTCCATTACACGTAGATACATTTAAATTTCACCATCAATCAACTATGCAACTTGAAATTGAGATGACAAGAAACCTTGCATCCAAGAATATCTTAGATCAAGCTCTCTTTTTTGGCTGTACCTCAAGTCACTTATTTTGCTATGAAGTATTTCAATAATGATGAAAATGATTAGAACACATCTCAACTCAATAATATACTTGATGTAACAAAAAAAAAAAAAAAATCTCAATATGATTGAATTTAATATCAAGTCAAATCATTAGATAAAATAATACTATTAAATTTTCTTCTTATTAGCTCTTATAAGAAACAATTATAATAGGTAAGTGTTACATAGTTTTTATTTTTAATTAAAATAAGGTCGATTAATATATTTATAAAAAGATATTAAAGTTTTATTAATCACAAAATCTTAATTTTATTCAACTATACAAACTCATGGCTACAGTAATCGATTAAAGTTCACAAGGAGATATATCATGCTCATGTTAAATAAATAAATTTTTAATCATATCAATTAAATTATAATTTAATTTATTTTAAATGAATAAAAATTTAATTATTGATAGCCCACGTAATTAAATTTAAGTAATGATGCATCCAAAAAAGTGTATATGCACATTGAGATCTAGTTGTCCTGTCAGCTAGATACCTTTTTTAACCACAAACTTTACCATATTTGATAAGACATATCTTATAAAAAGGGAAGAAACATGCGTCTTCATTTGAACCTACACTCGTGTGAAAATAGTGAGTAATTTTAAAATAAAATATAAAAGGTGAAAGAGAATTGAGTTTGGAGGTGAGTGAAGTAATATTCTGAAGAATCATAAGTTGAGAAGGAAAGTAAAAAAGGTAGAAGATGAAGTTCTAGAAGAAAGGAAAGAAAACAAGATGAGGAAGAAAATGGGCTGAATAATTCAAAGATCAAATTAGAGGTATAATTACTCTTATATTATAATTAAAATTTGAATTCAAAATTTTCTACATGTTTAAATAAGTTGTTCAATATCTTCTACGTATCTAAATGAGTTATCATCCGTTGAATCAACTCATTATCTAGTATCTGCTTTAGCTAGCCATGAAACTTATTCCTTTTATTTTACTTTAGCCTTGACACTTGCGTTTTGACCGACTATTTTTTCTTCTTCATGAAATTTCTTCCTTCACATTTCTTAATCAAAATTTGGGTTAAAATTTATATTTTATAATAAGCATATAACTTCATTTCGTACAAATTATTTTTAATTTATAAATATATGAGTTTTGTTTTTAAATAAAAATATATGAATTTAAGCCTAAAATTTCTTAATATAAATAACACAGCTTTTTAAAAAAATAAAATAAAAAATCATTAATTCAAATAAATAACAACACCCTTACTACTCAATCTTGCATTACCCAAAATTTTTTTTTTTCTTGTTCTTTTTTTTGTCCCTTTCTTTTCTTTTCATTTTTATTTCTTGAGAAAATATAGAAAGAAGAAGAAAGTTTATAATTATGGAATTTTGTGATTTAATGAAATTTTTTTTTGCTTCCTTATAAGCACGAATCTTTTATGATCTGTTTCTCTTTTTGAAAATAATATTCAATTTCATTTATTGAAAATCAAATATTCAATTTTAAATAATAATTATTAATTCATGCTAAAAAAGATAGCAATTGTAAAAAAAAAAAAATTAGTACTTTTGAGTCTTTTGTGTTCATGATCATCTTAAATTTTTCCTTCTCTCTGTTTTTTATTTCTTGTTGAATGTGTACACTAATTTGATATCAAAAATAAGAAAAGTTGTACCTGGTTGATTATTAACAAAAAATACAAAGAATATTGAAATATATTTTATTGGCATTTTTCATAAAACAATTTTCACGCTATATAAGTCAATACATTTCTAAGGATGAAATACCACCCACTCAGGGGCGGATGAATGCGGGAGCCAGGGGCTTTAACTCTAGTCAATTTTTTTATAAAAAATTAATTACGTATATATTTTTATTATTAAATAAATATTTTATTTATAGTAATATATTATATCTAATTTTTATGTACATATTTTAGTATATATTAACAATAGTTAATAAATACGTGGATAAAAATGACATAAATTGTAAATAAAGTAATTAAATATATACTTTTTTTTTCATGTATTTGATAACTGTTAGTAACAAAAATAAAATTAGAGTAGTATACTATAAAAAAATCTTCTTAAATATAAGAATTCAAATAATGTTTAAATATTTTTAAACTCAACGTTATAAAAATAAAATTAAAAAAATAAGTATATGATAAGCTTCATATTAAAATTTGTTAAGTTATTTATTATATTTTATTTCAATCCAAATTTTAACTTTATCTAATATTATATTATTTGACATTTTATTTTAATAATCTTTTATAATTTATTTGAAATTTTTTATATAAAAATTTTATTATTATTAGTCATTCTTATATTGTTTATAAACATATATTTTTAAATATAGTCTCAAACTTAAAATTATAAATTATATTTTACTTTTTACATTTTTATATGTTTATTTTAGTTTTAATGTCTATAAATCTTAATGTATTTGATTGAGCTTTTTATTTGCTTAGATTTTTTAGTTAATAAATTTATTTTATTCATGAATGATACTAATATTTATTAATTTGTTATATTTTTGTTTAATTTTCGTTATAAGTTAATTATAATGTGTTAATTCTGTATCTTTATTATAATATGACATGAAAAAATTTAATATTAAATTGAGTATAATTTATTATAATTCGTACTAATTTCTTACTTTGTATAAAAAAAAAAAAAGAAATTTAGCCCCCCTTAAAATTATTCCTGGCTCCACCCTTGCACTCATTAATTGATTTTTTTAGGCGAATATATATATATATAATGAGACACTCACACATCTGCGCTTTCATAAGAAGCATAATTAGTGTACTGTATAGAGATGTTTAAGAAAATAAAAAAATTAAATCAAAACAACTTATAATATTAAACGATCTGGTCCAAACTAACAAGAATCATAACAGTTCAACTGAATCATTTAACTAAAATATATATTGTATGTGTAATTTGAATTACACATGTGTTTAAGTAAACAGGCTTTAATAAGGACTCACTTGTATAAACCTACCTAAGGCTCAATCTGTTACCCCCATAACAAATAACGAATAACCTAGTAAACTCTTAGGAGTCACTTGACAACTCGTGGATTAATCAATTAATTAATAGGTCGTGGATTGACACGACCTAAGTACTATTATCTAACTTATATATTTAACTTAAAAAACCAGTACCACTATGTTACAGATCACAACTATTGGCCGTCCCTGCACCAAGTCTGACACCAATTATTTTAAATCACGTCAATCTCATCTCATCTTCAGTTGTCAAATTATCTTCAAACAACCCAATCATCTCACAACACGTATATTTTTTTTTATGTCTATATATATGTTTAGACCATTATTGTAATGGGGACAAAAAAAACATTAATACAAACTCTCTGTTGCGCTATCTCAAAACAATATACATTATTGTGTCTCATTATTGTGTCTAATCAGTTAATATTAATCATTTTTGTATTTGTTTTCACAAAATTAATTTTTATCCTAAACTATATGGTTCAAAGGACTCACGGATAGTAACAGAACCAAATCATATCTAAAATTACGAAAAAGCAATTCATATAAGTTTGCCCCACAGATCAATTTGAATCAGTTCGGGTTGGACCCGTACCTTCCCATTGCCATCCCTCGCCTAGACATGTGTTATATTGGGTAATTACTAATAAATCCATTAGCAATCATTTAAAGCAACACTTCCCTACACTTCTTCACCACTATTGATGAAATATACCAAAATAGAAAATTATTCAATAAGCTCACATCATAATTCAATATTCCCTCTTCTCCTAAGCAAAAAATAAAATAAAATAAAATAAAAACTAGGTGTCTTACATACTACACCCAACAGCAGTTGTGTTCAACCTTGTTTCAACGCCACTAACTTGGCTCCAGACAGCTGACATTTACAACAGCTACTTTCATCTTTATCAAATTCTTGGTACACATATAAACAGACCAATCCAGCGCGGCTGCTAGGGAAGAGTGCTTCAACTGGTAGCAACAGTAAGCTGAAATGTAAAATATTCCATTCAACTATACATCCCCAAAGCCTGCCTTTATGATGCCCTAATTACCAAATCCTTAATCCACAGAAGAGTCGGTTTCAGCAGTTTCATCCTCACTTAAGCTAGATGGCATCTCCGTTGCAGATCTAAATCATAAGTTTTCCAATAAGATTATAAATAACAAGAATAGAAAGAATCTAAAGTGCTTATTATTAAACCGAATAGTTTGTTAAAGAGAAAAATAAACTTAGTTATAGAGCTGTCACATACTACTATTTATAGCATAGTAAACTAATATACGTAATACAACTCAGCACTACTACTAACATAAACAATAGGTCATACTCTAATATCTTCCGTCAAAGTAATGGGCATAGAATGTCCATTAGTTTGATTTTAAGAGATTGAAATTGAGTAGTAGCCAACAGCTTGGTAAGTTGATAAGCAAGTTGATCTTGAAAAGAAACATGGTTAATAACCAACTGTAATTGGACAACCAAATTGTTGTTGATCTAACTCATCGTGCTTAGTTCTAGCATGATGAACAAGGTTGTGAGCCAAACTAATAGCACTTTTGTTGTCACACAACAACTGAGGTGAAGAGGAAATCACAAGATGCAACTCTGATAATAATGAACGTAGACATAAAAGTTTAACAATACCTATGACCAAAGCTCGATATTCAGATTCAATACTTTATCTAGATACAACCTTTTGTTTACTTGTTTGCCAAGAAACGAGATTAATACCCAAGAACACACATGCACCAATGTACTTGTGATCATCAACACACGACGCCCAATCTGCAACACAGTATGCAGTAAGAGCAAGGGAGGAGGATGGCAAAAAAGTGATACCATGATTGATTATACATTTCAAATAACGCAATAATCACTTAATAGCTTGCTAATGTACATCAGTGGGAGCATATATAAATTGACACAACCTGTTAACACTAAAAGCAATATCAGGTCTAGCAATAGCAAGGAGCCCACAACGCTTCCATATTTACTAGCATCAACAAGAGGAACACCATCATGCAAACTGAGACCCTTATCAAGCACCATAAGAGTATCACAACTCTTGGTTTCAATCAAAGCACACCGATCAAGTAACTCAATAACATACTTACACTGATTTAAATGGGGAACATCATTATGGAAGACAACCTTAATGCCAAGAAAGTAGTTGAGGTAGCCCAAATCCTTTAAATCAAACTATTAAAATCCCGAATTATAGGGATTTTTCTCCTAATTTTCAAAATGATTTGAATTTCAGTTGTGTATATTTAAATTTCTTAATTTTTGGGATATTTTCTATTTTTCTTTTATTATTTTGTACTATAAATGTGAAAGTTGTACATACATTTTATCGGAGAAATAAACTCTAAACCGTCATTTAATCTTCATGGTATCAGAGTTAATTCTTTTATTCAAAATTTGGCCCTAATGGTCAAAATCAACAACAATGTTGACTTTGGTCCCTCTAATCACACTAACAGAAGAACAGAGAAAGAAACACCACCATGGTTCTAAGAGGACTCGATAATACATCAATCCAACTTGCCATTGAAAAACTCAACAACAAAAATTACAAAGAATGGGAACAATCCATTAAATTAATTAAAAATGGTAAAGGAAAATTGAGATACTTAACTGGTGAGATAGAGGAGCTACCACCAACCAGCCCTGCTAGTCTTCAGAAATAGAGATCAGAAAATTCAATGGTCATTGCCCTTCTTGTGCAGTCGATGATTCCTTCAATTGGGAAGACCTATTTGTTCCTTCCAACAGCCAAAGCGATGTGGAGTGCAATTCGAGAAACTTAGATTTTAAAATTACTCCCAAATTTTCAAAATTTAAAAAGATTATGGCAAATGAGGCAAAGTAATAAAGAAATAACTGAATATTATATGAAAATGTTGAATTTATGACAATAATTGGACCTGAATTGCGAGGAGCAGACATGCTTCACGAACAGTGTGAAATATAAGAAAAAAATGGAGACAAAAAGGGTATTTGAATTCCTAGTAGGGTTGAATAAGGAGCTGGATGATGTTAGGCAACCGTTGCCCTCAACCAAAGATGTCTTCGCCGAAGTCAAATGGGAAGAACGGCGGCAACAAGTGATGTTGGGTGCGCCGAATGGAGGAGTGTGTTCTACCGTAATAGCATGCAATCGTGGGCCTAATGGGCCAAATTTTTTGGGTTCTGCATCAACCCGTGGAGATTGATCCAACCGAACAGACAATGGCCTCATTTTTTAAATGGAGCAAATAAGCTGAATTTAAATCCTTTCGTGTGCTGAATGGACCAAATTCTAGATTTTTGCCCAGTGGTCCTAGAACACAGTTTATGAATGATGTCCAACACACCGTGGGCTTAATTTTGGGCCCAATTCTCGTGGGCCTCAAAACGGTACAATTCTTAACCAAAATAGACGTCTGTAGTGTGAACACTGTAAAAAAAATGAGCACATTAAAGATACTTGCTGGGAAACCCATTGATTGGAAACCAAAGCAGAAAAATAAAAATCGTGATTACCAAGCTGCTTTGGAGCATCAGACAAAAAAATCTACTTCCAATGGCACTTTCAATTCGGAACAAATTGAACTTTACAAATTGTTCACTAATTTTCAAATATCGGGTCAGTCATCCACATATGTTAGGTTCTTTAGCCCATAAAGGTAATTTTATTATAGCTTCAAATACTACTTTATGATTAAGACTCCTTTGATAATTGACTTTATTGCGTCAGATTATATGATTGATGATTACCACCTTTTTTCAACATACTTTGTGCTGAAAATCTTAAAGTAAAAATTGCAAATGATACTCTCTCGCCTGTTGCCCTTAAAGGGAGTATCAAACTTTCTAAATTTATAACCCTTGAATTTGTCCTTCATGTCCCAAACTTTTCATGTAATATGTATTCTATCAGTTAATATATACATTAACCTACAGAGACTCCTAGATGCAGTATAGAAGTTACTTAAGCATCTGAAAATCTCTCAAGGGAAAGGACTATTTCTTAAGAAATGTGATGATAAAAATATTGAAGTTTTACAGATGCAGATTGGGCAAGCTTTACTGAGGATAGGAGGTCTACTACAAGGTACTGCACCTTTGTATAGGAAAACTTAGTAACCTGAAGAAGTAAAAAACAAAATATGATCGCTAGAAGCAGTGCAGAAGCAAAATTTCGAGCAGTTGCTCAAGGCATATGTGAAGGGTTGTGGCTGAAGGAGCTTTTGGAAGAACTCTAGATTAAAACAACTGTCCCTTTCAGAGTGTATTGTGATAAGAAAGTCGCCATTAGCATTGCCCTTAATATACTTCAGTATGATCAAACAAAACGTATTGAAGTAGACAAACATTTATGATCAATATTTACAAATGCAAATTGAGCAGACTCTACAAAGGATAGGAGATCTACAACAAGATACTGCACCTTTGTATAAGAAAACTTAGCAACTTGGAGCAATAAAAAAAATACCGGTAGCTAGAAGCGAAGCAGAGTTAGAATTTTAAGCAATTGCTCAAGGCATATGTGAAGTTTTATGGCTGAAGAAACTTTTGGAAGAACTCTAGATTAAAACAACTGTCCTTTTCAAAGTGTATTGTAATAACAAAGCCACCATTAGCATTGCCCTTAATCCAGTTAAGCATGATTGAACAAACGTTTGCAAGTTGGACATAATCAATATTTATGATCTAACTTGAGGTGGGTTGAAATCTTAAACTCTAGGAATTTTTCTCCTAACTTTTAGGACGATTTGAATTTCAATTGTATATATTTGAATTTCTTGAATTTCGAGATATTTTTTATTTTTCCTTATTTTTCTGTTATTATTATGTATTATAAATATGAGAGTTGTACATACATTTTTATCAAAGAAATAAACTCCAAACCATTATTTAATCTTCACAAATGCATCCTTAAGCTTAAGAATTAAGCGTTGGATTTCCTTAGTAAAGATGTAGTTCGAAAAGCATAATTCCAATAAATGAGAGAAACTTTAGACTGAAATAATAGAGCCAAGCCTTTTTCAACAATTAGTCTATGACGAAACACAACAACACCATTTTGCTCAGAAGTATAAGGATATGTACACTTATGTAACACACCCTCATATTTCAACCAAGTAACTAACGGTTTAAACTTCAAACCCCCATCAATTTGGACAGCTTTAGTAGACAAGGAAAATTGTTTTTCAACCATACTCTTGAAGAAACCTAATCTTTAGTATGCAAAGGAAAAATCCAAACAAATATTGTGTAATCATCAACTATGGACAAAAAATACTTTTCATTATTAGAAGACAATAAAGGGGAGGTCCGCAAATCCATTTACAACAATTCAAAAGAAGTACATCTAACATGAGTAGAAAAAAAGGAAGTTTGTGGGCTTTAGCAATTTGACCTATTGGACAAAAACCAGAAGACTTGGCTAAACCTTTACAAGAAAAACTAGGAAACTTTAACCTACAAACAATAGGATAAAGGATGGATGACAAAGCCTTGAATGCCATTAAATGTAGAGGTTAGAAACACTAAGAGTAGCCAAATGAGCCATGATAGGCGAGGAAAGAGAATGGTATGAGGAATGAATGCTACCAGAGACTTTGTAAAGGCCATTATCACTACGACCTTGAAGCAAGACCTCTTACGAGTCAGCATCCTTGACACAAAAAGAATTACATTTAAATTCATTTAGCACTTTATTATCAGCACAAAGCTGTTGAACAGACAATAAATTGGTACTAGAAAGAGGAGCATGAAGAAGATTATTAATAGCAAGAGAACAATTTTCAGAAGTAACTCTCCTAAACTTATACTAAAGATAGGAAGAATGGAACAATTTCCAACAATAATACCTTTTGATTCAACAAACGGCATGGAATTAGCAACTTTTACAACATCTGATGTGTGTCACCCGAATCCGATAACTAAGAATTAGAGGAGCTGTCAAGATTCACATTTCCAATAGTAGACATGACCGAATGAGTGGATTGTGAAGAAGCCCCTATTCCAACAAGTGCATCACGAAGCACAAAGCAATTTGCTGCTATATGACCAGTCTTTTCACAAATCTAGCAAATTGGATGCTCAGAGTAAGATTTCATGTAGTTTCTTGAACTATAAGCACTATTGTTACTACGCGGGGCATTTTCAAGAGCAAAGGGGGTTTGTTGTTTCAAAAACTGGTGAAAATTCCAGAATTGCTTTTCTAACTTGCCATTATTGTGAAGCCTGAAATTTTCATTGTTCTTGTTAGAAGAAGAACGATGAAAATTAGCTACATTTGCTTGAATGACATAATCTTGATCTGATCTATCAGAGAGCAACAACATGCAATCATAATTTTCAAGAAGATTATGTAATACTCCAACCAAGGGATTCACTTGTGTCATATTGAAAGAAGTGACAAAAGTAAGATATCTTGGACCAAAGTCCATAGAGAATGTAGAGTATCAGTTCCCTTTCGGGTATTATTTCACCAACTGAGTCAAGATGATCATAAATTTTTTTTGCCCTAAAAAGATAATTACCAACAGAGAGAATGTTCTTAATTAAAGATTGCAATCTTCCTCGAAGCTCCATTACTCTTAACTGAGTAGTATTTGAAAAACATTCTTCCAAGGCTAGCCACTTTGCTCTAGCCATGGTACCACCAAGAATGACACAGATCTATATATCAAACTTTTCACCAATGAATCATACTAAATCCAAGTTGTAAATTGTGGATTGGGAATTGTTTGTAAATCATCAAGAAATGGGCTAGGCATCGGCAGTGAACCATTGATAAAACCTCCATGATAAAGTTCAATAACTGTACTCTCCAAACAAGGTAATTATTCTCATCCAATCGCACAAAAAGATTAACACAGAGACACCATTCTCAACTTTCTTTCCTATTTTATTACAATTAGAATTAATGCCAAAAACTCTCCTTTCATTGCCTACAGTAGTGCCACCAATCTATTGAATTCTAGCAGTTAGATCATCAACTGGTGTAGAGACAAGAGGCGTTGACAACACATCACGATATGAGCCCTTAGAAGCCATAACCACATATCTTCAAGATTTTATACTCTGATAACATACAAATAACAATAATGGAAAGAATCTAAAGTACGTGTTATTAACGTGAATAGTTTGTTATAGAGAAAAACAAACTTAGTTATAGAACTATCACATACCACTATTTATAGCATATTTATAGCATAGTATACCAATATATGTAAGACAACTCAACACCATTACTAACACATGCAATAGTTCATACTCTAATAAAGATATTAAGGGATACATAAAGTATGGAAACTGTTAATGTAGTGTAGTTTTAGGGTTATTATTGACTAGAGGTACTTTATAATTTTAAATCTACCTAACCTAATAGGTTATCATTTAGGGAAAACTATATTTTAGGTCCTCCAAAATATTACACCAGTTGCAAATTTGCCCCCACATAAAAAAGTCCCTAACCTAACCTAATGTATGTGTTCCATTTAAGAACTACCTCTATTTTATTAACAAATCTAACATAAAATGACAAGTGGAGTTCAACTTAACATGACACTACATTTTTTGTTATCTTTGTTAACAAAGCGAACAAAAAATAGAAGAAAGTCCTTAAATGCAAGAGACCATTAGGTTGAGGAAATTTTTTTAAGAAATCAAATATTGATGACAAATTTGTGACCCGTCCAATAGGTTGGGGACAAATATTTGTCTTTGAATCACCTTTCCTAATAATTTCCATACCCTAAACCCTATTATTTAAATCAATTGTAATTACATTAGAAGAGAGAGGAATAAGCCTCTAGTGTTTTGCCGTGAAATAACATAAGAAATTAAATCTCAATCCTTTGAATACAAAATACTATTTTGGCACAATCAGAACCTATGTTTATTTGTATTGCTAGACAATCACAAGCAAAAAATCTTTCCTTATATATATTATACATCTTTCTGTTTTTAGTGCAAAGGAAAAACACTAGTAGTTTTTGCAATTTCTAATATGCCCATTCTAACCCTATTGACTTTATATATTTACAACATAATTTTGCAATTCAATGTACTGCCTAAACTACTTACATATCAAAGGTTTGACAACCAAAGGTGCAGGAGTAAACACAAGTCACATCATATAGAAGTATAACCAAACATGCGTGCATATTTTTGTTATGCACATGCTTGAATAAAACTAGAGATGGCTAAGAGAGAATAACTGACCTTTTAATATGGTTTTTCCTTATCGGAAATTCAGCAGGTGATGAATTCGCAACATAATCTCGAGGCAGACAGTCAACTCTGACTCTTTTTCCGACCTTCAATATAAGGAAAGGTTTGGGAGAAGAGTGGGAGCATCAATGACCAACCTTAGCATAATGTATAAATTGGAGGTAAATTGCAAAGCTACAATTGAAGTTTGACTTGATACAAAATGCTAGAAACCTCTACATTAGTGTTGCACATATACCGTCAGTGGTATTTTTTATAAAAGAAATTTAGAGGAAAAAAGTCTAAAGGTCAATGTTGTTCTGCGACATAAATTGTATATGTTGCAACCTAACGTATAGGTTGTAGTATTTTTGTAACAAGTCAAATTCAATGATACTTAAGTAACAAGGGACAAGATACAAGGTAAAGAAAGTTATATTTACCCATGTAAATTGAAAATATGTAATTCCAAACATGCAATATTTTCAAAAGTAGACCAATCATGATCTCACCATTGTTTCATTTGTAGGCTCTGTCTTTACTTTGACAGGACTGTAATAATCATCCATCATCCTATCTTCTCTATCCAAATCTACATCCTGCACCAAAAGTTAGAATTTAGCCAAGCACTTCAAACATGTAAGATATTTTATTAGGAACATATACTAGTAGGTGTAAAATAGTTAACAGACCTTTGAAATTAGTGTAGATGGCCCTCGGTCATCCATGTCAGGTGTCTGGTACTGTACATGTATTGAACGTGGTGGCTTTAATTTCAGGTGTTCACTCTTTTGGACAATCTTTTTGTTTAATTTAGCCTGACCTTGGTTGCTGGCTATTTTCCCTCCATGGTGAAAAATAGAATCTGATGTCATCCGTTCAACGCCATGTTTAGAACTCCCTTTACGACGGATACCATTGCTATTATTAACAGAATCATCATAAACATCCAAGGAAGTGTTTTGACCAGAAACAGAGCTAACATGGTTGAGATATGCTGATTTTCGTCTTCGTTCATTGAATGGTTTAACATCCTGATGATCGACCTCGTGGGTGAATCCAGGGATTTCTTGCATGTATGAGTTCCTAGAGCTCAACTTGGAATTATATACCTCATATCTCTACAAGAGCATCAACAAGGACACCGTTACAACTAGAAAGACAAAAGTGTGTGTATGTCTGTGAGGGGAGACAGATATAACATAGTTGTGATAATGTGTTACAGTAGAGAGTATCTTGTGTAAACAAAAAAAATTGAGTGTACTTCTGCTATTTGTATTGTTGACATTATAGGATAGATATGAGAAGGATTACTCTCTCCCCAGTCCCCTATCATCTCTCTACGTTTCTTTCTTCAAAAACAAAAAGGGGCACAATTCAAACAGTGTTGAGATCCTTAGTACGTCCTCCATTAAAATACAAACAAGGGGAAAACCATAAAAGAGTTGATTTGGCTGCAAAGGATTCAAGGTTAATAAATAAATAAATCCTTTGTCTCTGCAGACAATATATGATGCACAAACTTCAACGGTCATATTCTACATGATAAAGCTTGCTCAGCCGAGATCCAAATAGTAATAGGAAATGGAAAGAGCATAGTTTCTTAAATGATAAACTTCCAAATCACAATCACTAATAGTGAAGTGGAAATAAAATTCAAAAGAAGCTAGCAAGAAAAATGTTCCCCAAGCAGTTGTGCATGAACAAATGGAGCATGATCATTTATAGGCAAAACAAAGAGCTTGAATTTCTTGTCCAGATTAATTCATACAATTAGAAAGTAAATTATTAACATCAATAATTCATGACTAAAGTAAGCAAAGCTTTTGTTAACCAAATCTGTGAAAATGTAAAAAGAATGTTCACTCACAGTGCTGGGACTTGGTTGCCTCTTTGCTCCAGAAATTTCTGGAGAATGTGGAAGGATGGGGTTCCCAACAAAGCAAGGTTCTGCATCAGTAAGAAGTTTTCAGAAAGAAATTCAAGTCTAAGATCCCGAAGATTCTGAACTTAACCAGGCAAATAGAGAGAGCTATATGATGCAATGCAAGGAAAAAGGCAATCTTAGCTCCATAATCAACAAAAATTGCAAAAGTACATAGGATAGAGAATAAGTAAGAAGACACATAAAGCATAGTATTCAATATATACTTATATTTTACCAATTAAAAGAAAGTATTAACAAATATAAAGAAAATGAAGACAAATTGATAAGAGCTGCGTAGTATATAAGCTATGATTATAATTGTCATATGTACACAGCTACAATTACAAAATCACGGATGTTGTATCATTGGTGAGCAGAGACACATTATCCAATCATCATAATTACTAAATCAGAGAGAAACTTGAGGCAATTTCTTCTAGAAAAAAAAAAATAAATAGAAAGGCAGCCAATGTTAGACCTGTAGGATACAAGAAGACAAACAGTAATATACAAAATAACTAGTTAAACGTCATTGTAATCATATAGCCCAGCTGCAAAATAATTACAAGTAATAGTAAAATGATCAATAAAAGAATTTGAAACAACTTAAGAGGAGGACAAGAAAGTTGCCAGAACAGTTGAAATTGTGCTTGATCCTCCTACAAGGCCTGATTTAAAATCTAAACCTCAAGAATTATGATTTACTACCATAAAGAACAAGTCATAAAATAAAAACACTAATGAAACCAGAGACTCAAATAGTTTTCTGGTAATTCCACGGGACCAATTGCATGGAAATGGAATTCCTTTTCAACATCACAACTTACCATGGACAAGACCCCTAACAGGGGATTCAAATGCACCAGGTGGAAGTGGATCAAATTCTACACCAAGTGGAGGACCATCCATTCGGTAATGCCTCCCCAGTTGCCTCTTAACAGCTGTAATAGCTGCATTTTCTAGTTCTCCTTTAACTTTTAGATATCCTGAAGGCCTATATCCAAGGTTTCTTGAGCCCTTGGGATTTATGTCCGCAATGACTCCATCATTTGCATTAGAGGTTTCCATGTCATAAATATCCTCATTTTGAGAGTACAACCTATCACGCAAAGGTAAGCCGCTTTCTGACGATGTATCATCTGAAGCACTAGCTCTTCCTGCATAATGACTCCTATGGTCACGGCTTAGATCTGCAGCTGGAATATCATGCCCATAAAGCCTATGACTTTCAACTTCCCTCGGATCAATATGTCTATCTCCATGCTTTGTGCTACCACAAGAGTCTTGCCCAAGTCCACTACCATGATCCTGAATAACTCCACTTGAACGATCTTGACGGCCATTAGTATGCTTTTCACCTCTTGACATTCTTTTATCTTTTAACCTTCTGTGGCAAAACCATCCAGAGACCTGCTTTTCTGTCAATCCTAGCTGCTCTGCAAGGTTCGATTTCATTTCCTCTGTGGGATATTTGTGCTCTGGAAAAGTCAAACGATTTTTTTTAAGAATCAGTCACTATTTCACAGCAGATGATCAGTATTCGATTCAAAGATAAAGTGTCTGACCTCTATAAAATTTCTCCAGAGCCATGAGCTGGGATGGTGATTTAAGCTTTCTTTTCTGTTTATTATCTTGAGAAACTTTATTCTCCTCAGATTGAGCTTCATTTGATTCTAAACATGAATTGGAAAGTACATGTTATGTCTAGAGAACAATGAGCTACTAAGGAAGCATGCAATATTCCATGTCACAAATATAGAACAAAAATGTAGATCCTTTTAAATCCTCGAGAAACTTTTCTTTCTGAGCACACATAGTCAAATACACCCTTAAGAGAAGTCATCTCCACTAATTTTAGTCAATAGATGGTAAAACTATAAAGATAAATGTTCAAATTGTACTGATATATTTCTTTCCATTTTGTACCTCTCCACAAACAGTGACCTTTTTTAGTTTTTTTTAATTTCTTAAAGTGCCCTGCTTTATCAAAACTCTCTTAACTTCTACACATATTTCTAAAGTACTTTTTTATTTTTTGCACTAATTTGGTATCTAATTCACATATGAAGTCATGAACTATACATGCACTTAAGAAGTGAAACAGGGTCTATCAGGCTATCCATCAGTAAAATATTATTAGAAGTATTAATAATACATGAGCAAGGTACAACAGTTAATGTACATTAAAACTTTTGATTGATGAACAACTTAAACCACAATATACTAAACATAACAAAACTGACTTCTTTGTTGTTTCATACAGGCTTATTCAGCATCTAACAGAACATACACACCCTTACCGTCCATGTAATTGACAACAAATGAATTGTCTCATCAAACCACACAGCTAAATTCGGTGTTCTTAGATCAGCAAAAATGATATGCAGATTCATGCTTACATTTGGATCCATAAAATAAATGGTGGTTCATACACCATAAATAAATACATTACTCTTTTCCTATCCAACTAAGGAAAACAGACAATTTGGAGTTTATACATATCAGCCTAAACGGTTGGCTCACATTAGTTTCCATAGAAGTAAATTACTTGACTAACATAATCATAAAGAAAGGGATGAATTTTGTCGCATGGTGCTTGCATGCTGGTAACACATTTTTAAATATTTTGATCAGCTTAGTTAATTATAAATTATAATAGCAAGGAATAACAAGACTTTATTATGTCATGTCATATTCTTGTTCGTGTTGTGTCATATTAGGAATTGCCACCCTATAAACGCCACAACTATGAGCATCATGGCTTACTTTAAGAACAACAACAAACTAATCATTTAAAAAGGGTAGGGAAGCAAAGTATCATAGGACTTAAAGAATTGCACTAAATACATTCCTTATCAGATTGCAGTACCATTTGACGCATTTACTGCATGTTTCAACTTAGACACATTGTCCTGTGACCATACGAAAATTATATTCCAAGGAAACCTCCTAGCTAAAAAAAGAAAATTAAACCGATTAACCAACCAATATTTGTTTCAAGTATATTCCTTTAATGATGAGATATGCTAGCATCATCATCCCCAATCATGCTCCAGACCATGATAAATAAAGTCCAAAAACATTTCTATAAACAAATGGAATAAATAGATCTATGAGCAACATCTTGGAAATATTTCAAGAAAGGAAATTTTGGTTGCACATTTCAATTTGGAAGTGAAAGTTTGCAGATTACATCTCTCCAATCATGATTGACTCAATAATAAAAATGCATATGAAAGAAAGGTAAATATTTTTATGACAAGCTCAAATCACCACAATCAAGTTAGGATGGTCAACGTCAATAAGTTAGTCTCTAGAATTTAAGTCCAAGAGCAGAGTGACCAAATTTTTGGATGGTAATAAGGCTGTCAGCTATTAAGGCATGTGAATGCTCAGTAACTAAGAATGAAACCTCCTGGTGCTCCCTAATTCAAAAGCCAACATATCCTACATTTCACTCTATTTATTTTTTTCTTTTTCAGGACAATAAGACGCACAATACAATTGAACCAAAAAAATACAAGAATGACAGAGTTAAAAACATCGAAGGCATGTGTTAGCTAGAAAAAATTTTTGAGTTCACAAATGTTACATAAATCATGACTCAGTGTAATGGACTGCAAAACCAGTTACTTGCCGTGTACTGGTAATCACATTTAAAAAAGAAAGAAAAAAAATCACCCTGGTTAAATACTGCTTATTTCCATGCACAGCCCAATGCACTGACAATCAATTAACCATAGAAAACAATAACCAGCTAACTACTCCAAGCTTCATAAAACCTAATATTTTGTCAGAGAATGATCCACCACCCAACAATGGTAGTCAACTTGCTGAATCCCTTAATTATTGCTTTCATTTGAAGTTCTAAGTTTTGATAGGACAGGTTAAAGGGAAGTTTTTTACAACAAAAAAGTCCACTGCTACGGAACATTTTTGGTTCCTAAAACGCAAAACTTCTGAAGATCCCATGAAATCCGGGTGTTCTTCAGAATCAAAAGACAACAATTTAGTGACAGTTTCCACACTTGCAGTAGCTAAAGTCACAAACATTCCATTCAGTTGTTCTACTCATTCATTCTACCATGCCATGGAAAACATCAATTGTTAGCTATATTCATCTGAACTTTACACTTACGAACTTTGACGGAAATTTTTAAGATAACATGCAATCTAAACTTCTCCAACATTATTTTATTACAGCCAAAAAATTTATTCAATTGTTTTTTTAAGATTCAGGCATATATAAGTAGTAAATTTTGAAGGGAAAATAGTACAAATGCTACACGAGAAAATAGAACATGCATTAGCAATCCTAAATAAGGTACATGTAAACTTAACCAATAGCAGAAAATAAAATTTTCAAAACATAGTCATCGACCAATTTTTGCGAAATGCAACATGGAAAATCAGCAAGCAAACTCAGACGTTTACAGTTTCGCCAAGAACTAGAAACGAAAATGCAAATCAGCATAAAGTTAAATGTAGAAAACTATTATTTTAACTATATATTTATGGGAGTCAAAGCGATGATAATGGAACACAAAAAACAAGAAAAACCGGAGATCAAATCCCATTTTCCTTAATCTCATTTTTCTTTGAAGCCAAACACCTACAAAAGCTAGACCTTCATCGGAACATATAAAGTTGTATACACATGCAGATAATTCAAATCCCCAAACATGCAATTTTGCAAATCCAAGGCAAAGAACCCTCAAATATAAATGAGGATGAAAAGCCCAAATTCCAAATATGGTCTGAGATTGAGAAAATAGCAACAATACCTTCCATGGTGTGTGAATCGGGGGATTCCTCTCTTTCTCCGTCTCTCCTCTCAGAATTTTTGACTTCTATAAACTCGAAAAACAAAACCCATAAGCCCAAAGGGATTGAAGAAAACAATTATGCAATTCGGTATGCATGTTTTTCTTTTCTTTTTTAATGCTAATAAGACGAGGTTGAATATTTTCCTACTACATAGATTTATGCTAAAATCTTGTGACATATGAACAAATAATTTTTTATCTTAAAAAGATTTATTTTTCAATAATTTTTAAAACATATCACATTAAATATAAATTTAAGTGTATTATACCAACTAATTAAGTTCCTCTTATTGATCAAAAAAAAAAAAAAAAAATTAAGTTCCTCTTACAAGGGAAGATACATCGACAAACTTCTCAAATTCTTGTATCTATATCCATATTTATATTATATATATAAAAATTTAAATTATATTTAATATTTTTTTATAAAATTATTTTTATATTTTAAATTATTAATATCAATTATTTTTTGATATATTATCAAATTAAATAAAAACTTTAAATATAATAATGAAATAACAATTATATCAAATAAAAATTCTAATAATAAGATAATTATAATAACTAATAAGAACTCTAAATATTAATTTAAAAGCGTAAAAAAATTAATTTTATATTATATATCACATTAAATAAAAAATTTAAACATAATAATAAAATAATGATTATTTTAAATAAAAATTCTAATAATACGATGATTACTATATATAATAAGGATTTTAAATATTATTTTACATTTAATATAAAAACATTAAAAAAAATTATAATTTAATGCATGTATGAAACTCAAATTTATAGTTTTATAAGTACAATTAGTGGTTTTAATACAAGTACAACTCATAATTATTTAATTATTGTATAATCATGAATGGTTTTATCTTATTTATAATATTGTAGTTACTATGCAGAAAATATTAAAGGAGTTAAGTTTTAGATAATATATATATATATTAGTGTATAAGAATAAAAATATAAATTTACTGTGATTTTTTTATGGTAAAATGAATTAAATATATATATTTTTTTAATATATGATTATATGTTTATACATATGCATATTATTATTATTATGAATAATTATTAAATATGTGTTATTATAATATACATAATGATTAATAATAAAAAATATAATTTTAATTTAATTAAATAATAATTATAAATATAAAAATTTAACTGAATATTTTATAAAAAAATACCAAATGTTTACCATTATAATAAATTTTTTATAGAAGCTTATTTAGAATATTTGCAGGATATCCATCGACAAAAAAAAATAACAGGAGATTTTAATGATCATTTTTTTTTATATAAAAAAAATATTTTAATTTTTTATTTATATTTTATATTATTTTAATTTTTTTTTAAATAACATCATTAGTCATTTTTTTACTATATAAGACTTTACAAATCTTTGTTAGGTATTTGTAAGATTTTACAAAAATATATTATTATTTATAATATTTTATTAGTTCAATTATAAGTTCTTTTAATTGTTGGATTCATTTTACATGTTTCATATTATTTTTTTTTTTGTTTTTTTCTTACTAAAATATTAATTTTATTAATTATTCGTTATAATATTTTAGATAATTTACTTCTATTGTTGTATTAGGTTAGATAATTCTAATTTTAAAATTTATTTAATTTTTTTATTAACTCTGATACTAAAATTTCATGCAACATTTTAATTTTAATAATTTATAATATTTAAGTAGATAAATTTTTCATTTTTAAACTTGTATTTACGTAAAATTTATAATATGAACAAATAAACTTTATAATTAATAGATGGAATCTATATGTATTTTTGATCATGAGCATTATCGATATTTTTTTAAAAGAATGATTTGTGCTATCATTTTTCTATAAAAAAAAAACTTATACTATCATTTTTTTTCATAAAAAAAGGTACTTAAGTATTATTAAAAATATATAAAAGATTAAATTATTTCTTTTCAAATAATTAAAGGACCTTTAAAAAAAAATTCCAAAAAAAAATATAGGTTGAAAAACTCTCACTGTTTATAATTTTTGTCACCATCCAGATCTTGAAATATAATAATATAACTCTTATTTATAATTTTATATTAAGTTATTTAACGAATAAACAAAATACTCTCATTTAATTTTAATAAAATGCGATTATTATAATATCCCATCACATATTCGCCAATATCATTGGAGATCCGGCTACCCCATTGAACTCCAATAGCTTTGTTGGAGACCTCGTCAGAGTTTCATTGACTACAAAATTACAACCTCATCAAAGGTAAACGAAACATGTAACATACAAAGTAGAGTTACATTAATAAATTATAAAGTGAAACTAAATCGATAAACTTGTAAAGGTGGATGTAATATATTACATACAAATATATATATAGATGTAATAAGTTATAAAAATACAGCTAGATGTAACATATTGCATATAAAAATATAGGTAATATGGGCGGGAACGATTATGCTAATAATCATAATTACCCTGCACCAATTTTAGGTAGAATCGAATAATAACAATGGATTATGAGCGGATAGTAGTTTATTTATAGTTTAATCACGCTTCTTATTTTTTAACATTTATTTAAAAATATATTTATTTTTAAAAAAATTGTAAACATAATACTTACTCCACTACATTATTTAAAATATTGATATTAATTTTTAATTTTTAGTTATTTAAAACATATTTTTAAATAAAATACAAAATATATATGTAAGAATAAATAAAATTTAATATAACTATTTAAAATGGGGTGTGTTTTAATACTAAAAGTGATTATATATATAAAAATATATATAAAATTAATATATATTTGATTTCGGTATTGCAATAACCATCCCAGCCCCATGCTTAATCAGTTATGGTTATTTTTTAGAAAAAAATATCAATTTTTTTTTTATCACTATAGTTTCAGTTATACACAATTAAAATACTCATCCCTAAATATAGATAGATATAATAGATTACATGTAGTTGGTCTCTAGTAAAGGTCATCGAAGCTTTGATTTTTGTTGATGATGGTTCTAAAAACTCTAGTGAGTTGTTGGAGATTTTGTGGAATCTAATTTTATTTTCATTTATGTAGCAAGGATATTTTGATATTTATATGTACAAAGTTATGAATTTTGGGTTTATTTTGTGCTAATTTAGGAAAATTTGCAATTGAAATCAAAAACATGTTGATGAAGGCAATATTAATTTTTGGCCTAAATATCATTATTTTTATAAATTGATCAATTTTTTATAACTAGTAATAATTTATTTAAAAACTCAAAGCTTTATATTAAATTATTTAACAAATAAATCAAAATACCCTCGTTTTATAACATTAATATATGAGATCATTATAAGACCCTATGATATCTCCAACGATCTCACAGGAGCTTCGAAAGCCCTATCAGGTGCCTCGTTTGAGTTCTAACGACTACCATCGACAATCTCACCAAAGATGGATGTAATGTAGAGTTAGATGTAACTCGTTATATCTTCACTAGAGCACGAACAATCTTGCTAGAGATAGATATAATATGTTGTATATAAAATATAATTGAATTTATAAATTGTAAAGTGAAGACAAATCAACCAACTTGTAAAGAAATATATAATATGTTACATACAAATATACAGATAGATGTAACAAGTTATAAAAATATAGGTAAATGTAATAGGTTACATACAAATGTGTATATTATAACTAACAAAGGTATTCGGAACTCAAGTGAGTCAATGATTATAATCATCAAAACTCCAGTGTATTGTCGTCGATGATCACTAAAATTTTGGTGTATTGCAAGATATATTATAAATTTAATTTAATTTTTATTTTTATTATATTAAATTTATATAATTATAAAATTTTAATACTTATACGTACGAAATTATAAATTTTAGGTTAAAATTTTACCTAATAATTCGAATGAAAAACATGCTATGTATCACAGGTAACATCCTCTTTAGAAAAAAACATGAAAACTTAAAACTTAAAAGGGTATTATGGTGCCAAGATCCTGGTAGCCCAATGACATTGTAACCGCCCTAATAAGGGGGAGCTCTCGAGTTCGAGGCTTGTATGTAGCAAAAAAAAAAAAAAAAAAAAAGGGTATTATGGTGGGCTTTTAGCCCATTTGCTCATAATACGCCTAAAACAGCGCCGTCCTACGTCACTTCTTCTCCATCTCCACTCTCCACTCTCCAGCGCCAGCTCCTCATCGTTCAACTTTCGTCCTTCTTCGTTACCTGTTGTAATTTACTGCTCTTCGTTCATCCTCATTCCTTTTTCGTTGTTCCTATTACAACTCTTTTTTCTTCCCCAGCACTTATATTTTGTCTCCTTCTCTGATTTCTCTCGGATAAGAAACCCAAATCCTTATCTGATATATATTGGCAAAAAATGAAGGCATAATATTCATGCTGATGGTGGTAATTATGTTCAGTTTACAGCTTCTCGTTTTCATCACTTGAATATGCGATATGGGAATTTACATGAGGAAAACATGATTCTAGACAGAATCAGAGCCTGTTGAGGGATTGTGGTCATATTTGACCATTTTGTTTCACTCATAAACAGTTTGGGATGCATTTTTCCTTTTTTCCTTAATTTTTAGTTTTAATTACCATGATTTCAGTCCTTAAACAAACCTCAAATATGCGTTTTTTGGTCTGCTGAGGTTTGATTGTGGAATGTATTGGGGACTGAATTTAATCAACTAAGTGTTTTGTACATCACCAATGGGGATAGCCTGTTTGGTTTTTAGACAGCTTGATCTTACAAGGCACATAACGCGTTTTTGCCAAAACCCCCAAAAAATATTCTCTTTTGATTTAATTTCTCAGGCGATGTTTTGCAAATCGGCCTATCAACGGTTACATTCTCAGAATCATATCCTAAGATTTCACTCAACTTTCACAAATACTTCACAACAATCACTCTTCTACACGCACAAAACATCCCTCCTTTTCTCTTCTCCACTTTCCAACTTGAGTTCCAATCATGGCCTCTCAACTCTGCAAAGCCAACAGTTGTTTGGTAGTCCAAGTGAGGAATCAGCTTCTTTAACTTCTTTATCAGTAGACTCTTTCTTAGTGGAGAAAATTCTATTGGGTTTGAAGCAAGGTAATCTAAGTTCATGGAGTAACTTTGTTTACCGATTGAACCCATCTGCTTTAGTCGAAGTTCTTCATGATTGTCGTGAAAATTTGCATCTGGGTATGAAATTTGTTGATTTAATTCTTTTAAATTGTCCGAATTTTAAGCATTCGTCGCAGTCATTGGGTGCTATGATTCATGTTTTGGTACGTTGTAGGAGATTATCTGATGCACAAGCTTTGGTGCTTAGAATGGTTAGGAGGAGTGGAGTGACAAGGGTTGAAGTTGTGGAGTCTTTGGTTTCGACCTGTGATAATTGTGTCTCAAAAGCCTTGGTCTTTGATTTATTGGTTAGAACTTATGTGCAAGCTAGGAAGTTGAGAGAGGGGTCTGAAGTGTTTCGGCTGTTGAGAAGCAAAGGATTTTGTATTTCAATAAATGCTTGTAATAGTCTGCTTGGTGGGCTTGTTAAGGTTGGGTGGGTTGATTTGGCATGGGAAGTATATGGGGAAGTTATTAAAAGCGGTGTTTCTTTGAATGTTTACACTGTTAACATTATGGTTAATGCTTTGTGCAAGGATAGTAAATTTGATATTGTTAAGTCATTTTTACGGGACATGGAAGAGAAGGGGATTTTTCCAGATGTTGTAACATATAATACAATGGTCAATGCATATTGTCGAGAAGGACATCTGGAAGAAGCATTTCAGTTAATGAATTCTATGTCAGATGAAGGGTTGAAACCTGTACTTTTCACATATAATATTATAATAAATGGTTTATGTAAAGCTGGAAATTGCACTAGGGCAAGAGAATTTATGAATGAGATGTTGCAGATTGGTTTGAGTCCTGATATTACCACGTATAATGCATTACTTGTGGAGAGTTGTAGAAAAAATGATATCCTTGGGGCTGAAAGGATTTACAATGAAATGTTATCCAGATGTGTTTCTCCAGATTTAATTAGTTTCAGCTCACTTATTGGGGTGTTTTCGCGGAGTGGACATCTTGATAAGGCATTAGCATATTTTAGAGATTTGAAAAACTCAGGATTGGTTCCTGATAATGTGATCTATACTATCCTTATAGATGGATACTGTAAAAGTGGCATAATGTCTGAGGCATTGAAGATGAGGGATGAAATGTTAGAGAAAGGTTGTGTAATGGATGTCATCACATATAATGCTATATTAAATGGCCTGTGTAGGCAGAAGATGTTGGGTGATGCAGACCGGTTGTTTCACGAGATGGTCGAAAGGGGCGTTTTTCCTGATTTCTATACTCTAACTACACTTATTCAGGGATACTGCAAGGATGGTAATATGAGTAAAGCAGTAAATTTGTTTGAAACAATGACCTCAAGAAATCTGAAGCCTGACATTGTCACATATAATGTATTGATTGACGGGTTTTGCAAAATTCGTGAACTGGAGAAAGCTAAGGAGTTATGGGATGACATGATCTCTAGACAGATATATCCTAGTCACATCTCATATGGTATTCTCATAAACGGATTTTGTAATGAGGGGCATGTATCTGAAGCACTCAGGTTATGGGATCAAATGGTGGATGAAGGCATCGAACCTACTCTTGTGACTTGTAACACTATTATAAAGGGCTACTGTAGGTTAGGTCGTGTAATAAAGGCATCTGAGTGCTTGGACAAAATGATTTCACAACGCATTGTTCCTGATAGGATTACATACAATACTTTAATCAATGGATATGTTAAAGAGGAGAATATGGACAGAGCTTTTGGTTTGATTAACGAAATGGAAAAGCAGGGTCTCTTGGCGGATGTTATTACATACAACGTGATTCTGATGGGATTTTGCAAAAAAGGTAGAATGCAAGAAGCAGAGCTAATACTACGGAAGATGATTGAAAGAGGGGTACATCCTGACAGGACAACTTATACATCATTAATAAATGGACACGTCACCCAGGACAACTTGAAAGAGGCATTTCGCTTCCATGATGAAATGCTACAGAGAGGATTTGTTCCAGATGATAAATTCTAATATTCTGCCCTCGTAGGTGAAGGTAGGATGTCCTTTATATGTATCTATTTATTAATAATTTTGGTTTTGTTTTTGGGGCAGGGCGGGGCACAAGCATCCCCAGACCATCAGTTTAATCTGCTCAGTCGTCTCGGTCTTGGGTTCAAGATATACCTTGGTTCTCTTATGTAAAATTATTTTTAAATAGAAATCAAGCTTGAAGTACAAATCTACAATGTTTCTCTCATGAGTTTATTCATCTTAATCCGCTAATACCATAAAATCATATTATTGTATATATATATATATATATATATATATATATATATATATATATATATATATATATATATGTTTTAAAGCCTGAATTCTGTCGTTTTCAGCTGCTATTTGTTACGGAATTGTTCTATTTTATGAAAAAGTGTATTTTCTGTGAGTGTGACTTGTGATTTTATATGCTTACTGTGATACTGGACCTTCTTTTGTGCGCATGGGAATATTTTGAGTTTTTTGATAGAGATGTTATATAAAATAACTAAGCTTGTTTTATTTGTCTGAAATGTGGTAGAGAATTTAATGACGAAGCAGGTGTTGCAGCTAATATTGAGTAGATTATGGTTGCAGCTTGGAAGTGTCACACCCCTACTAAGAGGACTAAAGGTTATCTGTTGAGATAATTGACATATTTGAAGGGCTATGGATGATCACAATGAGAGCAATTTATCGAAGGCCTTCTGTGATGGCTCTTTCCTATAACAATTACCACAGGTAAATTATGAGTTTCCAAGGATGATGCATTGGTATTCTACTACAAGGATAATGTGAGTCCAATTCCTTTATATTTCTAATATGAGTTCCTAAGGAATATTTATTTTATAATATATATATATATATATATATTTTTTGAGAAAACAACAAAAATAATACTTCTTAAAATTTAGAATAACAAAAATAGTATCCTTATATTTAAATTTATATTTTCACAATTATAAAAATGATTGATATATCATTTTTTTAACACCAGTTCAATTGAAATTGAACGACGGTAATTTAGACCCGTTTAATATTGAACGTTCAATATTATTGGGTGTTAGTTTTGTTATTATAAATTTTAGGGGTGTTAGTTTTGGTAATTTTTTAAAATTTTTTTACCTTTATATTTCTGAAACATATTTATATTGAAAAATGATTTTGAAAATATAGGTTGATCATCTGCTTAGAATTGGGTTCGGTACCTTTAGGTATCTAAGTTTTTTACTTTTGTATTCATTCCCTAAAGTTCAACTTTAACCTTTCAAATGCATAATAATTCAATAGTTGAGCTAAACAGAATAACAATTTTTATTTTGTAAAATTGATAGCAATTGACCAATTTTTAAAGGATTTAATGTTTTTTTGAAAAAAATAATAATAATCATTCTTTATTCTTTTAAGCAATTGACTCGATTGTTTAGTTTGTGCTTCTCTTCCTATTCCCCTATAATCTTGTTAATTCTCATTAGATATTGTCACACCACCTAAAACACCGAGAAAAATGAACTATACTAATTTTCCTTGTTGAAAATTCAACACACATTTACTGTAAAGAATAAAAAAGGTTAGTTAAAAAAATAATAATAAAAGAACTTTAGATAAAAGGTACCTTTAAATGGGTCGATTATTATTAATTTTCCAAATTTCAATTAATTAAAATACATTTTTAAGTTAGACCAAAAGGTACTAGTTAATTAAGTTTGGATATACGAAAGAAAGTCCCACTTAAAATCTGGTTGATTTGAAATGTAATGTACTAGAAAAATTTTATTTATCACAAGTTTGTGATAAATCAGCTACATTATTATTAATAAGTATAATTAAATTTATATAATCGTATTTAATAAAAAATTATCATATTATTTGTGATTATAATAAAATTATGATACATAAAATTGCTCAAATTACAAACTAAAAACTGGTTATCAAAAGGTACTTAACTAAAAATGTATCAGAAAGTTGAATACCACAAGGATGATTAGAAAATAAATGAAAATAAAAATAAAAATTAAGTTATACATGGAGTAACTTTTTTAACGTAAATAAACTAATTATACAACATATTAAATTTAGAGTCCATAATTGCACGTTGATTTATAGATAATTAAATTAGTCACAAAATAATATATTAAGATGTATATAAAATGTATATATTTAATTTATATATAATTTATAAATTATGTATAACGTGTTAATGTTTTGTGTATACGATATGTATTAATATGTTATTTTGGGACTAATTCGATTATTTACATACTATGTACATATTATTTAAGGCCTGAACATCACTTATTAAATGGGAATAAATGAGCTATTATAAATTTTATGAATTGTCACTCATTTAAAAGGCCTTACATTTAGCTAGGGGTAACAATTTGTATCGTAATTCGATTGAAACAAAATTGAATTAAAAAATTCTAATCAAATTAAATTTTGTCCAAATTTAGATAAGCTCAAATAACCCAAAAAAGAGGTCGAGTTCGTGTTGGGTTCGGTCGGCCTATTATCTTAAAATAAAATAATGTAAAAGTAATTTAAAGAAATATATATTACGTTTGTTACTTAGAACACCACCAAGCTGTTGTTTTTCTCGATCCAACCAAAGTCTTATCAAATTACTTATATTTTCCTTGGCAAGTTGCCCCATTGGGTTGGGGTTTGGGCGTAGCAAATACATATAGGCAAAGTGCGCTTATTGAAAGACACAAAATAAAATCAAACAATTATGTTTAAAATCTAGTAGCTTTTATTAACAAACATCGGACTTCAAGGTAAAGTTGGTACTGCTTATTGTAAGTGGTGGAAAGTGTAAAGCTGTAGATGAGATTGGTAAAGATTTAGGCAATTTCACATTTGAAACACTATCAATGGATTTATAAAGAGAATGTTGTGTGAAGGCTTAATAAAATGGCAAAAATGGAACTTTAGGTGGAGAAGAATCTAGAGCTTTGATAGGCTTAAAGGCTTTGTGTCTATGTCGACCGGGATGAGTACTATGATTCGATTTAAAACTAGCAAGAGGTTTTCCACGGTATCTATGTCGACCATGACGATATTGATAATTTGGTTTGTGTGACATAAAAGCTTTTCGAAGCCAAGTAAAGTTTAGTAAAAGATATAAGCTTTCAAAATTTGAGATTGATACACGAGGCACAACTTTAGATTGTGGTATTGGTAAATAATGTCCATTTGCTAGGGTTACTTCAATATTGCTCAAAAAGAAAAAAGTAGCAAACAAGGCTAAGATTTTACAAATGGTGCTTGAAGCCATGGCTACATCAATTCCAAAATTTCTTTCTATTAATGGATAGATATTTGATTTGAAATATTCAAATTAGATTTTATAATTGGTAGGTGTTAAAGCCAATATTGCTTTTTACATTTAGTTTGTAAAATTTATTATTGGTCTTTTGGGATTTTCTAGGAGACTAGGGTGTTAAACTTACTGAAAGTATAAATAATTGTTGAACTATACTATAAGACGTATTAATCTCTCAAATATTCTATGCTTTAGATAGAGTGTTTGAATACTAAACGTTAATTTATTTTTGGCCATGTGAATTTTTTTTTTTTTAAAAGTTACAAAGGTACAAATTTAAAACTTCAACTCCCACGTGGCTACCCACAAAAGGTTGATCGAGTTAATGCTTAAACTCGAACAATATATACAAAAGTACAAGTTCGAGTATTGTACTAAGTATGATCTTGAAAAAAAAAAAAACTTTCACATCACGAAACCTAAAGTAGATGCTTATATATATATATATATATATATATATATATATATATATATATATATATATATATATATATATATATATATATGTATGTATGTATGTATGTATATAACTAAAAAAAAAAAATTATTTTTAAATATATTTTTATAAATGAATTTGGGGAGTTGGTTTCTAGCAGGGCAAACTCAGAATTTTTTTTTAAGAAGATTAAAATTTAATTTTTTTTTGTATAAAATATAAAATTTATAGAAGTTACAGTAGACTATATTCAATTCAATATTGAATTTTTTATATCATATTATATTAGAGACATAGAGTTAGTATTCAAAAATACAGAATTAACATTGTATAATTAACTTATAACGAAAATTAAACAAAAGTAAATAGTTATTAGTATTATTAATATATAAAATAAATTTATTAACTAAAAAATCTAAGTAAATGGAAAGCTTAATTAAATACATTAAAATTTATAGTTGTTAAAACTAAAACTAAAATAAACACATAAAAATGTAAAAAATAAAATATGATTTAGAATTTTAACATTGAAAATATATTTAAAAATATATGTTGATAAATAATATAAGACTAACTAATAATTTAAAAAAATTATATAAAAAATTTCAAATAAATTCTAAAATATTATTACAATAAAATATCAAATAATATAATATTAGATAAAATTAAAATTTGAATTAAAATAAAATATAAACATAAACTTAAAGCTTTAATCTAAAGCTCATCATATACTTCTTTTTTTAATTTTATTTTTATAATATTTAGTCTAAAGTTAAATATTTAAATTTTTTTTGGTTTATCACATTTAAGAATAATTTTTACATGATATATAACTACAATTTTATTTTTATTATTAATAGTTATTAAATATATGAAATATATATATATATTTAAATATGTACATAAAAAATAAAATTAATATATTACTACAAATAAAATATTTATTTAATATTAAAAATATATATATAATTAATTTTTTATAAAAAAGTTAATCAGAGTTGCAGATCGGTCCAGCCTAGAAAAAGATACGCCTGTGTTACTAGCCAATTCGGCTAAATGAGTGAGGCACAAAGCAATCCTACTTAGTCAAACAAGCCAATGCTTTTAGCATGGCACGACCAATACCATGCAACGAGCCGACACAACTAGCTAATTGTTGAATTAAGCTTGGATACTGTAGCCTAATTGATGCTGCTAATATAAAACTATTGTTTTTAGACCAAATAATATTTAATGTAATCTAAATTTGAGAATTAAAATGAATGAAAAATTAGTCTTAATATCAGATTATTAGACAAATTACACAATTTAAATAAAACTAAACTTAAATTGATACAAAGAAAAATATAACTTATAAAAAAATTATAATTTAATATTTATGTATCAATAGTCCGTTAATGCATAGAGAAAAATGTTCAAATTAGAAACGAAGATATTGGGATTCGGTCATTGATTAAAAAGAGCATACCTGTTTAGCACACTTAAATCTTAATAACTTTTGCGGTCTAAGTTAATTTAAATTTATTTAAATTAATTCAATTTAAATCGATTAAATTTGAATTTAAATTTTATTTAATTCGAGTCAACAAAAATTACCAAAAACACAAACCAAATATAAATAAATTCGTCCAAATTAAATCAAATTACTAATTGTATATTATTTTAGTTAATATATATATATATATATATATAAAATTTGGTTAAAAGCATTAAAGCTCACTACATATTGTCAAGATGATATTTACATTAGGTGTATTATTTAAAATAAATGTTAACAAAAAAAAAAAGTATCTTCAAACATATCTTTATTTAAAACCAAATTTATGAGTATTATTAAAAATTTATAATATAAAACTAATATATAAAAATTTATAATAGTAAAAGCATTATTTAAAAGATAGTAAAAATTGAGAAATGGGGTGTGGTGGGTGGTGGGAGATCGATTGGATTACAAAAGACAGAAAGAGGGAGATATGGTAGTAGGATAATGTGAATGATGATATAAAGATCATAATTATGTCGTGGTTGAGAGAATTAAAAACTAATAGTAAAATGAAGTGTTCGGCCCATGTTATATTTTACTTTTTATGTTTTAATTTTTTGTTATATTATTATGTGATATTAATATTTATTAATTTTTAAAAAATTAAAGTACTAAATAATCAGCTACTACTTAATTATGAAAAAAAATTCATTGTGAGGTAAAGACCTAAGACTTATTTTGATATATCTAAACTAAAAAATAAAAAAATTATGAACACAACTAACCATCACAAAATAAAAATGATCTAAAGCATAAAAATATTTGCATTACAAATGTAAAAAAGTAAATTCAATTATCAAGTAATTAATTTTTATGTAATATAAAATGTAAACTTTTATAATAGAAAAATAAATTATAATATAATGTAATCATTATAATTAAATAAATAAAATTAATAATAATAATAATTTTTGTAATTAAATTTGAATAACTTTGTCCAATTTTTCTTTAATTATAATAAGATCATTATTATGAAAATAAATATGTATTCTAGAATATCTACAATTTATAAAAATTAAACCATAAATAAAAATTTTAATTTTTAATTTTTTTTTTTTTAAATCTACTATTTAAGAAAAAAAAATTAATTCAAACATATATTATATTTTTAGGTTATGCGGAACAATCTGTAAAAAAAATTAAATAATAAAAAAAATTATTATAATATTTTATATTAAAAAATAAAATTAATAATAATGAATCAAATTTGTAACTAAATTTGACCAATTTTGTCAATTTTTTTCATTAATTATGAGTTGTGGATGAAAATAAATATTTATTTTAATTTATTTAGAACTTTTAATATAAAAAATTAATTTATAAATAAAAATATTGTACTCTTATTTTTTATCTTTCAAATCTTTTTATTTATTTGTTTGCATAATTTTTTTATTTTTTATTTTTTAATCCATTATTTTAAATTAATCATTATCAATAAATATATCAAATAAATAATAATAATAATTTTGTAAATAAAGTAAAAATATGAGAACAAAATTGCCCAAAATAAAAATTAAATTTTTGTTTTTAACCAAATATTTTAAAAGAACAAAAAATAATTCAAATATATAAATATATGTTTTAAGTTACGTAAAACTTCTTTTAAAATAAGTAAATCATAAATAAAACTCTTAAAATTTTATCTTTATAATAACATAATGTATTCATTAACATTGATCATTAAATAAATAAAAATAATAATAATGTAATTTCATAATTACAATAAAAAAATTGATGACAAAAACGTCCAAAATAATGAATAACATATAGATAAATATACATAGTAATAAGATTTGTACAGTTCGCTCAAAAATTGCCATCGGTCATGTTATTTTTTAAACCCTGAGACTGCAATTTGATAAATAACGACACCAAAAGTTGATCTGACATTGAGGATGTGTTTTAACTAAAGGGAAATTAGCTTAAAAGCCGCTCAATAAATAAGCGTTGAACGTCATTGAATGTCTCCTTTCACAACGATGTGCTGAGGCACTCCAACGAATTTATAAAAATCGAAATTAGAAAAAATAAAGGTTGATATATAACACTGAAATAGCAACATAATATTTGCAACTTGCAAGCTATTACCATTCACTTTAGCAATAATTGATTCTTTAATGACTTCGTCTAATTTTTCTTCATTCTATTAACAAAGCTAACCAAAAATGACATAATGGATTTGATGAAACTCCTTAAATGCAACCCAAACTATTAAATTGAGACTTTTTCTTAACAAATAAAAAGTTGAGGGCAAATTTGTAACTAGTATAATAGGCTTGGAAAAAAACTGCTCATAAGATAGAGGACTCCCCATAAAATCTGTAAACACTGCGTAGATCTATGCACTAAGACACACTGATGCCATTAAGTTCTAATTGTGTCACTGCAGCGTTAATGGCATCTATAACATCCATCTTCCCCCTACTCACTGCTTCGTCCATTGGAGTCCTTTCATGACTGAACATAACAATGGGTGCCCCAATAATTTAATGCATAGAGAAAAATGTTCAAATTAGAAACAAAGATATTGGGGTTCGGTCATTGATTAAAAAGAGCATACCTGTTTAGCACACTTAAACTAGCTCCCGCCAAGATCAATTTCTTAACCACCTGCAAAAAGCCAATACTTGAATAAAGATGTAGCTGCTTGCAGAATAATTTTTTAGTGAACTTGATAATTACTACCTCAATATGTCCATTGAGGCAAGCCCAATGTAGAGGTGTATTCGTCTCCTCGTTAGAGGCATTAAGATCCTGCTCATGTGATTCCAAATACAAGTCATACATATTACATAGAATAATAACATTATAATCATAACATACCAAGAATTCAATAAACCCCCATGCTAGCAATTTGGAGTTTTGTCTCACCCTTCTATCAGAATAATCAAAATAGTTTAAATAAAGGCCTTTACATAAATGATGTAGAACAGAAAGAGAGAGAAAGGGGAAGAACAGACCAAGTCTGATAATTTGAAATAATTCAGATTTGGATGAGAAACTTATCAGATAATAATTCATTGTTCCATATCTGAATTGAATACAATGCCTACACCCAAGCACCCATATTTATAGGTGTTCATTCTAAAACAATATAGAGATTTGAGCCTAATTAATAACAATTGAAAATTGAAATAAGAGGATGAAATCAAGGGATACTGAAAATCCCAACTAGATATATCTTAAATCAAATTCAAATACCAATATCTTTTTTTCCATCAATCACTTTTAACCATGGTGTTGCATAATAATCAGTCTCCTTCACCATTTTATTCCACGACCTTACGGAAGCAGCTCTTATAACAGTCATATATACAAGGGTCATGGCCGTAATATATCAGAAGCAATCTTAAACACTGAAGAGAGTTTCAATAATACTTCAAAGTTTGATAGTTCTGTTAGCCAATATGATTAAAGAATCATTCAACCTAAGAAGTCATCTACAGAAGCACATATGACTTGACCAAAAATGTAAATGCATATCATTGAACACGGTGAATGTATGGGTTAATATACATCACCACCTGCCTGAGGTCGGGTCAAATTTCATGTAGGCCCTAACTCTTGGAAAACTTTATAAAAAAATCTTTCAGCTTTCTAGAAGCTTCAATTTGGCTCACTCTTGCAAATAGAAAAACATAAATGTTGATCGTCGATGATAATTTACTAATAATATAAAGGATAAATATTAATAATCCTCAAGAGGCTTATGAAGTTTCAGTAAAAACCTTTTGACAACAATAAAACTAAAATTTTATGCCCTTTCCAAAAAAACATATGTTAATAACAACTGTCTGGCATTTTTTTTATTTTACAAACTATTTCCCAATTTGTTAATTTAATTTGTTTCATTTCTACAATAGACTATACTTTTTGCTCTACTAGAACAAATACAAGTCATTTAAGTCATCACGAGCTTATTAATTGATAAACTAAGCAAGGCCCATGGAAACATTTAGATGTCTTAACTATAAAAGGTACAAAAGATTTTTTAATTATATTTACAAAAGATTTTTTAACATTTAGGAGCTGATTAAAAATTAGCCAAACCCCAGGGGAGGTAAGTCATATATATATATAGGGGAGGTAAGTCATATATATATATATTTGTTTTTTTTTTTAAACCCATAAATAGAAAAGTGTTATAAGCCCTCTAGCACTCAAATAATAATGTCTCGTTATTTTGTTGGCATCTTTGATAGTTCTTTATCACAATCTTAAATCCTAGAAAACAGTACAACATTGTACGTGCTTTTGTATTCTAGTCTAAGTAAATTAAACTTTTACCTGTAAGTTTCAACTTTCAACTACCTACTAGTTTACAGATAAGAAAGGTAAAATTAAAGAGAAAAAAGCCGAATATCCACATTTAGACTGCACCTATATGCCTAATTAAGCAACCAAAAGACTGAAAATTATATAACGACAATAACAAATCATGTCAACTGAGTTAAACTATGTATTTCATAAATCCTACCATATGGTTAATAACTACAGTGAAAAGTTATGCCACCAACAGACTTTTATGCATTTCACCATATGGTCATGAATAGTGGATGTCCAATGGGCAATCAGAATTCATGCACCTCCAATTTTTCATGCGACAAACTTCAATGAAATCAATTTCAGTAAGGTAAAGGGAATGAAGTCCCACTCACAGTCAAGGACCATCTAGATGATATATGATCCGGTCATTGACAAAGTCACAGAGTTATGAGAATGAGTGAATGACAAGAAGATCCATGTTCAAAGTGTATTCTGTAATTTTTGTAAATCAAACTAGATTTTCCAAGCATATAGAAAAAGAGGGACTCACCACTCCTTTACTGATAAGATAGTCCACAACGTCAAGATGCCCATTAGCAGCAGCCATATGAAGTGCTGCAATCATATATTGAAAATTTTAGGTCAAGCACTTATCCCACACACACAATTGTTCAATTTATCAATTCTTAAGAGCATAGTACAGCGATCAACATTTTAAAAAAAAGTTCAACTCAAAGGGACTACTAATTCCATGTGACCAGTGGAGTGAGTGCACATGCACCAACAGAAGTTTCCAATGCATCTACATGGCAGGAAATGAGGATGCCATATAATTTCCCTCTAGGCTGCCCTTACAGTTCTGTGGTCCATCCCCAACCATTGGTAAGAGTAACTACATGATTGCCCTTGAGATAAGATTACAAGCACAACATTACTGATATCAGAATGTCAACCACATGAGAGGAGGCTATAGAGTAATCTTCTGTACTTGCTATAAACAACAGATAAGAACCTAGATTCTCTAATTTGTCTTTGCAGGCAATAAGTACAATAATGACATTCAATTACATATACAAAGAGAAGGACAGTAGACACGGGTGAACGTGAACATATAAATGCAGCTCGGCAAATATTATGGGTATTGGACACTCGAAAATCCCATTACATATAATTTTTTTTATACAGAATGAGAAACATATGGATACCTGAAAATTGAATACATTTGGAAATATAGGCACCTACTAGCAGACTGAACTTCTTCTTATCTGCTTCTTAGCATAGCACTTTCTAGAGCTAGAGAGAAGAAAAACATAGCCTCGTCTAATTGGATTACCAAATTTAGATGCTCTGAAATCCTTGTCTAATTAAGAAAACGTAGGCAACCAATTGCTTCTTATCAGAATACAACGTGCTTCTATATTACATGAACTCTTCATTTTTCATCAAGCACCCATGTCTAACGGACAAGACATGGACATGAGTATACGACATGAATATAGGTGCTCAACACTCTAAATTGGTGAAAATTTAAAGAAAAATGAAGAAAATAAGCATGTTCGACAATTAGATATGTATCCAAAAATTTGGGATACTCGGTGTCCTAATGAAGTCCATGTAACATAGCCTCACTCAAACCTAGAATTATCGTGATGGAGAGAGACTAAGAAGAGGGAGATCCACCAGAGCAAAGAGTAGAGCTCAAAGGCAGCCCATTTTGAACAAAAAAAAAAAAAAGAAAAAGAAAAAGAAAGTTTCCAGGTCACCTGACTTCAAAGAATAAAATAAAAAATAAGACAGGGAAAGAAATCATGAGATTAACATTAAAAAAAAAAAAAAAAACATATTTATCTACAATGGCGTATATAAGAGAAAAAAAATAGTACATCAAGGATAGGCAATAGAGTATCAATCTCAAATATGTAAAAAAAATAAAAAATAATAATAACCCGTTAAGAGAATAGTGCGAGAAAGAATAAACTGAGATGATCATGGATAAGATATAATAACATATCTAAAGATTAAGAGGGATGTTAATAAACCTGTTCTTCCCTGTGAGTCCTTTGAATCAAGAGGTACACCAGTGGCTTCTAAGCTTTTGACATCTTCAAATTCATCATATCTAGCAGCCTGCAAATTATACAAATAAAGAATCCAACTGAAAAATCAGGTAACCGTTTTTTTTCTTTATCAAAAACTTAAAACAAATGTCAGCATATCTTAGATTTGATTTAGCCCCAGTACTTTTCCATTTTTCTTATTTGAGATTTTTAGGATCAAAAAGTGATAACCACGGGAAGTCAAGATACAAGAGAGAGGCTAAAAGAAAACAAGAAGCTCATCATATCAAGCACACCAACTGTTTGTACAAATATTTGTGAGAACTCAAAGTTTCAAACCACAAAACACATGATTTTCTAAAAAGCTTCTATTAAGCGAAGCACATGAGATTAACTAAAACAAAACAAAAAGTAAAACCCTAATAAATTGAAGATTGGAAGTTAGGAAAATGAACTAGTTTAAGTGAGAGAGTTAATGGCAAATTACAAAGAGTGGATACAACGAAAGTAAAGAGGGACCTCTAGCAAAGCTTCAACGCGCTCAGTCAGCTCTGTTGTTGGAGTTGTCTCCTGCCCCATTTGTTTTCTTCGTCTCTCAGTTCTCGGTTTTCCTGGCAGCGTTAGTGCACCTTTGCAAACGAGCTGGGCCGCGAATAACTGTTTCGTTCTCTCTCTCTAGTTTCGGTCGCAAGTTATCGAGTCTTAATAATAATCATAAATTAAATTAAAGAGATTAGTTTTAAATTAAAACATAATATATATATATATATATTAATAATTATACATTTTAAAAAAATAATATTACATAATTTAAAATAAAAACTTTACAAAAAAAAAATTAAAAATTATATATTTTTTAAATAACTTTTAACCATTTACAAAATCAAATATTTATTATATAGTTTAAAAGCATAAAAATAAGTCTCTTATCAAAACTAAAACTTTAAATTCAAATACAACTTAAACATGGTCAAATACAAATAATATATATAATACAATATTATACAAACTGTAATTATTTACCAAAATTACTTAATATAGCATAATAATTTAAACTCATGTTTAAAACTTGAATATTTTAATTTTAGCAATAAGAAGTATAAGAATTTTCTTAATTTACAAGCAAGTATATTTGTACAAAATAACATTGACATGTGAGTGACAACTTTTATATTATATAACCGTAAATAAAAATTAGTAAAAAAAATTATGTTAAATAAATTGAGTCAAAAGTAAGATTAATAAAAAAAAAATTACAATGAGTTGTGATAAACTGATATGACCTACTCAATAATTTATTTCAACAATTTTTTTGAAAAAATTATTTTAAACATTAAATAAATAAATAAAAATTATCAATAAAAATACCAAGTAAAAATAAAACTCAATAGATGATATAAAATAAAGGAAAAAATAAAGAAAATAGGAAAAAAAAATTTCACATTTATAATAAGGGTTAAAATACCTAAAAGTATAAAAGACATTAATATAAAACATATTTCATAATTTAAGTTGTCTCAACTCTATTTTAAGGCATGCTGAATGTATTCATCATCCCTTTTTTAAAAATAATAATAAAAATAAAAATTATATTTTTTATGATCGTAAAAAAAAAAATCAAACAAAATCATCATTAAATAAATATCGTGAAGCAAATTTTCTTTATATATAAAGTAATAAATATACTAAAAAAATATTAATTTATAAATAAAAAATATTATGTAAATAGAAAATATAAAAATATTATTCATCTTAAAATAAAAAATTATAAAATAAATATACTCACCCCAATTATATATTAAAAGAAATATAAAATATTCTAAAAAATATATCAAATGAATAGAAATAGAAATATAAATAACTAACAAAAGTTATCAAATAAATATAAAATCATCAACTCTCCTTGATATACATATTAAACGATATATAAGATATAATAAAATATAAAAAAATCATCAAACTAAAAAATATCAAATAAATATTGCGAATAATTTTTTTTCTCTTAAAAGAAGAATAACAAGAGAGAAGAGATCATAAAATAAAAAAAAATATTCAAACAAAAAATGTCAAATAAATATTGTGCGGAGCAACTCTTCTTTTATATAAATATAAAGTTAATAGATATTATACATAGATTACCTATTATCTAAAAAAAAAACTTCAAACAAAATGCGTCAAATAAATGATTATTTAAACAAAAAAAAAAAACTTCAAACATAATGTATCAAATAAATTAAAATAAAAAATTAAATAGTTATTAATTTTATCTTTATATTCATTATTTAGGTTGTGTAGACTTGAATAAAAAAATTAAAATAAAATATTATCAATTTTAATCTCAACCGTTTTTTCTCTTATATATGTATAAAAAAAGTTTTCTTATTTTTATTAAAGAAAATAAATATGGACGTAGCTTGGATCACTAAATTTATGATGTATGGATATATATTATAAATAAACTTTAAATAAAATAATTTTAAATAAATTAATAAATATCAAATAAAATAACTTTAAATAAATAGGATATTATTTTTGAGGGCAAGCTCCATAAAAAAAGTTTTCATAT
This sequence comes from Elaeagnus macrophylla, assembly GCA_029378325.1. Taxonomy (NCBI): domain Eukaryota; kingdom Viridiplantae; phylum Streptophyta; class Magnoliopsida; order Rosales; family Elaeagnaceae; genus Elaeagnus; species Elaeagnus macrophylla. Next base: position 18,433,135 of record CM055642.1, read on the forward strand.
TTTTATTAAGAAAAATAAATATGAATGTGGCCTAAACCACTAAATTCATGATGTAAGGATATATATTATAAATAAACTTTAAATAAATTAATAAATATAAAATAAAATAACTTCTAATAAATAAGATATTATGTTTGGGGGGCAAAACTCCATAAAAAAAGTTTTCTTATTTTTATTAAGGAAAATAAATATAGACGTCGCCTATACCACTAAATTCATGATGTATGGATATATATTATAAATAAACTTTAAATAAATTAATAAACATCAAATAAAATAACGTTAAATATATAAGATAACTTTTTTTTTTAATATAAAATTAATATATATTTATCTAAATATTTTTATATTATACTTATAATCTTTACTAGTGTTGTGACAGATGCAAGGTGCAATTAAATTGTACTTGTTTATATTTAAGATATATTGTGAAAACTTGTTTCCAAACATTTAAATTGTATTCAAGTTTATTAATCTTATTATAGATTTACACTAAGAAATAATATATTTATCATATTACTTTGTACCATCTGAACATCTTTAACTTATAATAATTTAATAATTTTATGTGTATTCTAAAAGTTCAATTAATAAAAACCAAAATTTTAAATATATATATATATTTTTTTTAGGTCTATCCACAATTAGTGAAAAATAATAGAAAATCAATCTTTTTCATTGAAGCACAAACATATAAAGCAACAATATTGAAAAAAATTGAAATAAAAAAATAAGACAATTAAATTACATTAAAGTTACAACCTTCATACATAAGTATAGTGCCAAGTTTTCCTAAAAGTATAAACTTAAGATGCAATCTAAGTCTTAAAATTAGCACTAAAATAATCTAAAGAAATTAATAACTATATTTTTAATTCATTACATTTTGTTTTTTGAAATAGGAAAAGAGTTTAACGCAAAATGATTCATTTAACATATTTGAAGAATAGATGGCTGTGAGATAGATACAAGTCTCAATTTATTTATAAGAAAATAACCATACCTTTAGGCGAGCTAATTCCAACAAAGCCTAATTTTTTTAAGCATTATTGAATTGACAACTGTTTAGTTGCTAAGATCAACGATAACAAGCTACAAAATTAAGATCTAATGATCACAAAATGACTGAATTGATTTGAACATGTCGATTCTCATCTACCTTTCACTTCATATATGTTCCTTATCCTACATTATGACCATTTCTTTTACTTTACCTTAAAAAGTAAAATAAAAATTGCATAAGGATAAACTCAATTTTTTTTCAATTTATTTTTTCATGTTTTTAATTGTATTATATAATTTTTTTTTTAACTTTAATAAACTATAACTAAAATATTTGAAGAAAAATTAAATAAAAATAGGACTAAATTATCATAAAAATAAGTATATAACTTAAGTACTATTTTTAAAATAAGTACAGGACTTAAAAAGTTATCAACCCATAAAATAAAAGTCAAACAAAATTAAATTGATAAAATTATTAACCAAATTTTTATTAAATTACATCACAAATTAATAAAAATAAGAAAGAGAAAAAGAAAAAAAAATTTGAAAAAAATCAAACAAACCAATATTAAATATAAAATAAAAAACCATAAAAAAATCAAGTAAGGAAACAACTCTTCTTTTTATATAGAGTAAAGTAACACACACACACATATATATAAATTGTAACTAAAAGATTTGAAGACAAATTAAATAAACATCGCACTAAATAGTAGTAAAAAAATAAGTATAGAATTTAAGTACTATTTTAAAATACATATAAGATCTATACAGTCATTATTTCATAAATTAAAAATAAAATAAAATTGACAAAATTATAAACCAAACTCTTATTAAATCACATAACAAATTAGAGATAAGAAATCAAAAAAGAAAAGCTAAAAAAATAAAAAATAAAAAAAATAGTATCAAATAAATAAAACAAAAACATCAAACAAAATATATCAAATAAATAAGATAGGAACAACTCCCCTTTTTATAGAGAGTAATAAAAATTATTATCAAATAAAAATTATGAAGCAAATTTTCTTTATATAAAAAATAATAGATCTACTAAAAAAATATAAATTTTCAAACAAAATATATTATATAAATAGAAAGTATAAAAATTAAAAATATTATTCATCTTAAAATAAATATAAAATTATAAAAAAAATTAAAAGTATGAAATAAATATACTTACATTAATTATCTACTAAAAAAATATAAATTACCCAAAAAACTTATATCAAAGAAATAAAAAATAAAAATTGTCAAACAAAACTTATTAAATAAATAAAAAAAAATATCAAATAAATACCGTAGACAAATTTCTCTATTTTAAAAGAGTATAAAATAAATATTTTGAACACAATTCTCTCTTTTATATAACGTTAAAAAATAAGAAATAAAATATAATAAAAAAATCATCAAACAAAAAATATCAAATAAATATTTTGGCTCAACTCCTTCTATATAAAGCTAATAGATATTTTCCATTAACAACTATTATCGATTATTTATTACTCTAGATCATCTCAATAATTATTTTTAGGAAAAATAATAAAAATAACACCCTCAAACCTTATAATAATAAAAATAGCAGTCATTGTATTCAAACTTATATTTTTACAATTAAAAAAATGCTTGATATATCGTTTTCTTTGAATATCCGTTCAATTGGAATTGAATGATGGCAATTTAGATTCATTCAATATTAAACGTTTAATTCATATTACACGTTCAAATTGAGCTTTTAATATTATTGAGGCACTAATTTTATTATTATAAATTTTAGGAGTGTTATTTTTGATAATTTTTCATATTTTTAATATATTAATATATGTATTATTAAAAAATAATAAATAAATAGACAAATTTTACTTTTTAACAATTTTATTCATACTTCAATAACTATTATCCATATATATATATATATATATATATATATATAAATATATATGTTATATATTAAAAATACACAAATTAATATATCAAAAATAATACCAGGGATTTAAACTCATTACTATATAAAAAAGATAGGTTGCCCCAAAAATATTTACTTTATTTTTTATTTTTATTTTATTTAATGAATTGTTTTATTTGTTCATTTTGGTTAAGTGATTATTATTTATTATATAATTTTTTTTGTTAAAACTTTTAAAAAATAAAAAATGAAAAAATAGAAGAAATTTTCTTAAATATATTTTATTACTCTTATTTTTTTTATAACATTTACTCCTATATTTTTATTAAAGTTTTATTTATATTTATATACATTTTTATTACTTGTATGGTATATTTGTAACTAAGTACTAAGACTCTGTATGTATAAATTTTATATAATCATACATTTGATTGTAAAATATGATCGTATCTTACAGTATAAAAATAGTATAATTAAGTATAAATTTTGCAAGTTTAAAGAGTGCGTTTAAATCTACTGGACACTTATCTTAATTTTTAATTATAAAATAATATATTTTGACTTTTTTTAAAATAATTTTTTTATGTACATAAATTTTATAATAAAAATTATTTTAAATATAAATTATTTCATGAAAATATTTATAAACACTTTTATCCAACTATATTATATAATTTATCATTAAATACTATATAAATTAATTATAATAAAATTTAATTTAATATAATTATATTTAATTTATCTAATATAATTTATGTCCAAAAGAAAGAAGAGATATTTTTGTAAGAATTGAACACTGACTTTGGGCTTGAATTTTGGGGCCATAAACTATGGGCTATTATATACAAATTAATTGGGCTGGAAGTCAGAAAATTTTTTAAGATTGCTGCTAAGTACGCCCACATTTGTGAAGTTTGGCAAAAAAAAATTTATTTTATTTTTAATCAGGAGTATTTAAAAAATTCTTTATTGTGTTGTTTGTTATATCGTATTAAATATTATGACTGTATAATTTATATATAATCATGCATTTGACTGTAAAATTATATTGTATCATACAATATAAATATTACAATTATGTAGAAATTTTATACTATCAAGGAGTGTGGGTCTAAACTGTATTAGATAATAAACTTAGTTTGTTTGAATTTTCAATGATAAAATTATACATCTTAACCTTTTCTTTTATCTCCAATTAATTTTTTTTATTTTAAAAATGTAATAAAAATAAATTATATATTAATTTAAATAAATTTTATAATAAAAAATTATTTTAAATATAAATTGTTTTAGTAAAACATAAAATATATATTATATAAATTTTCACAAAATACTATACAGACTAATTATAATACAATTCAATATAGCTTAATCTACAACTACACTTAATCTATCCGATGCAGTGCACCAAACATACCATCAAGGTATTTATTATGATGTGACAAACATACCATTAAAGTTTTAAAACTTTATAAATATATTCTATAGTTTTTTATTGAACATATTAAAAAAATTACTTAAAATATAACACTCTTAAAACTCCTAATAACAAAAATATATATAACTCTTTGTGTTAGCTGTTAGGTTACTGCTAGGAATGTTATATATATATATATATTTTATTTTAGTAAATTTTAACATTCACATTTTTAATTCTTGAACCTAAGACCTATACTTTATATTAAAGAATTATATGACATTATATTACAAGACAATTAACGAAATATTATATTTGTTATTACAAATGTTATGAAATTTTATATTTATTATTTTTTCAAAAGATTACATGTGTTCAATAAAGTTCTACTTAACCTTTATAGATATATTTTGTTATTATAAAATATTGATACACGATCTCATTAATAATAAAATGAATTTTTAAGGAGAAATGGTTGGATTTTTTAATAATTTTTGTTCGATATTTTTAAACTTTGTAGAAACTACCCATTTTTAAAATTACATATCCTCAAGGTGTACATTCATTAAGAGTACGTGTGTTGAGGTATATATTTGAAATTTTTGTGAGATGTACCTAGAATTGTACTTCTTAAAAATCACTGAATTCTTAAGAGGCTAAGAGCACTTCCAAGCCCATATTTACAAAAACTAATTGTATTTTATAAAGAGAAAAGTATCAATTAAATTCCCAAAATTAAGTTTTAGTAAAATTTAATATAAAATTATTTTTAAAAAATTTAACAATAATGGTACTCTAACAAAAATTATTTAAGCATATATTTTTCTTTTTAATAAATAATGACAATAACAAATGTTAAAATAAATATTTTGTGAAAATATTCATATTAATTGTTCTTTTATTATCATTAAAGATCAAGCTTTAATCGCACTTTAATCACTTAATAAGAAATCATAATAATTTAATATATATATATATATATATATATATATATATATATATATATATATATATATATATATATATATATATATATATTAAATAATATTATGTCTTTCCTTAAAAGGCCTCTTTTCTCAGAGCTATGAACTAAAAAAAAAACATTTTAAAATTTGAGGGACTAAACGTTATCATCTTTGAAATCTATGGAATTCTGCAGCCCTTTTAACTAAATTTATAAATAATTAAAAACAATCTTTCGGTGGATGGTGGTTCACTCATTTTGAAAAAAAATGAATACTTTATTTTTTTTAGTTTTCATGTAAACACTTTACTTCATCTATTAATCAAAATTAAATGCTTCAATCTATTTTACTTTTAAGACAAATAAAACTAGTTTTATATCCCATTTTTACAAGCAATTTTTGAAATATTAAAATAAAATAAAATTGAATTGTTGTTGTGTTTCATCTTTGCAATATTAAAGAAATTTGAAAAAACAATAAAAATAATACATCTAGTGTTCAAACTTATATTTTCATAATTAAAAAAAATGATTGATATCTCATTTTTCTTTAAAAATCCGTTCCATTGAAATTAAACGTCGGTAATTTAGACCCGTTCAATATTACACGTTCAAAGTTGAACGTTCAATATTATTGGAGTTCTAGTTTTGTTATTATATGTTTTAGGAGTATTATTTTTGGTAATTTTTCAAGAAATTTTCTCTAATTTTATTTAGCAAAATAAAAGCATTATCATAGTTAAAAAGTTGGTGTTATATTTTTAAATAAATTATAATTCAATGACATGAACTCTACTTAGATATGTTGAAAAGATAGAATTTAAATTTTAGTTATGAATGTATGAGTTAAATTATTTTAAAAAATTGTGGTATAATTAAATCTTCCAAAAAAAAAAAAAAAATCGGATAAAACAATAAGAACGAAATTGACCTCTATTAATTAATATAATTTTATAAAAATATAATTAACATAATATAAAAAGATAACTTATGGACTAAAAAAAATTGCAAAACAAAATTCTGGGGCTACAGATATAGAGGCGATAAGCCTCTTTTTATGTAGGTAATAGATGAGAATGATGATGAAATAAAGATGAATATCAAAAGGGGAAAAAAAACTGTAAAATAAATCCTTGAAAAATAGCAATTTTTTTTTCTTCTAAAATAACTGTAAATAGAGGCAATGAGCCTCTTTTTACATAGTTCAAAGATAACAAAATGTTTCTTTTGTTGACACTATATCAAATTCCGACAATTATGTAACAATATATATTGTAAAAATGGGTTTTTGAAATATATAATTCAAATGCATGGGCCTATAAATTTTTACTTTCTTATACTTAATTTGAAAATTTGGTATTTTTTTAATACTCATGATAATAGAAGATAAAGAAATAAGGATGAATATCAGGAAAAAAAAAAAAAAGAACCGCAAAATAAATCCTAAAAAAAATAGCAAAACAAATTCTAAAATAGCTATAAATGGAGGCAATAAGCCTCTAAGAACATCAAAAGGAAAAAAAAGAATTACAAAATAAATCCTTAAAAAATTAGCAAAACAAATTAAAAATAGCTACAAATGGAGGCAATAAGCCTCTTTTTATATAGTCTATATAGATAACAAAATATTTCTTTTGTAGACACTATATCAAATCCCAACAATTACGTAATAATATGTAGTGTGAATGGATTTTTGTAATGTTTATTTCAAATGCACGGGCATGTAATTTTTTACTTTCTTATACTTAGGAGACTTGGTATTTTTTTTAATACCCAAATTTTAACAAAAATATCACAAATTAATAATTTTATTAAAATGTTTCAGATCATATCCAAATTTATTTAAGGGTGCCTAATTTTCAAAGGAAAAACATTAATACTGTTATAAATACTAGAACATTAAATTGTGAAGGAAAATTTTAAATTACTGTTTTTTGTTCTAAAAATGGAAACTCTCTTTTTTAAAAGTTATGGCGTAAAAAATTTAATATCACTATAATATCCATATTATCAAATTTTAGTACCCTTATTTTTTTATATTTACTGTTTCAAAATGGACTAAATCAAAAATATTATAAAAATATGAGTATTAAAATAAATCTGTATGAAAATATGATTAATTTGAAGTAGTTTTAGTATAATATGAATATTGATAATGTAACAAATCCCTCGATTTAGGAAAGACAAGACATACCAATTTCATGACAAATGTAAAAAAGAAAAATCCGAGTTATTGTAGCTCAATTACACCAAATCTTCTTGTAAGGCATTTTTAAAATTTATATTTCTTCAAACTTTAGAAAAATTGAAAAAGGAATAAACTTTCAAAAAAATATTTTTTTAATCAAAATATTATAAAAATAATTTTTTTTTTACATCTTTTCTAAAAATCAAAATTTATCCCAACTTACTAGAAGTAGAAATATATTTAAACTTTCTTAAAAAAATGTTAATTTTTTGAAAATAAAAATTTTTACAAATTTTTTAAATAATTTTTTTTCAACATTATCTCAAAATAGAAAATTAAAAAAAAAAAAAGGTTTAAATCTTTTAAACTTCTAATTTGAGAAGATTCTAAAAATAGAAACAAAGCATTCTAAAAACAAAGCTTTGAACATGGTTGCAAAAAATAAAAATGTCTTAACTTTCAAACATAGAATATTTTCAAGCTTTTTAAAAATAAAAATTGTTTAAACATTTTAAAAGTAGAAAATCATTCACAGTTGTTTAAAATGTAAAATAATGCAAACTTTCTAAAAATAAAAAGTTACTGAAACTCTCAAAAAAAATTCCTCGAAACTTTCCAAAAAGTAAAAAAATTATTCAAACATTCTTAAAATTATTATAAACATTAAGATATCTCAAAACTTTCTAAAAGTAAAAAAAATTTCTACACTTATAAAAACATTTAAAAAAAAAATTCAGGGCAGTCTTAAAATAGAAAAATTTCAAAAAAAAGTTTTACAAAAAAAAAAAAAAAAAACAAAAACAAAAATTATTCACACTTTCTTAAAATAAAAAATTGACCACACTTTTCCTAAAATATAAGTTATTCTAACTTTCCACAACTAGAAAATCATATTATCTAATCTAAAAAAAATTGTCTAAATTTAAATTAAAAAAAAATTTCATCAATTCAGTAATAATAAAATATTGTATTCTATAAATAGAAAACTATAAAACCTTATAAAACTGACATTCTAAATATAGACATGTTTCAAAACTTTGTCAATATAATTTTTTTCCCTAAATTTTATTAAAAAAAAAAATTTAAAGGTCCAAAAAAAAATTTAAACTTGTTCGAACTTTCTGTTAAATATTGCATTTATACTTATGTTATTTTATAGAATCTTATATAAAAATTTTCAAAATATAAATTTGTTCAAATTTACTTAAAACACAAATTTATCAAAACTTACTAAATATAGAAAATTAACCAAAATTTCTCAAATTCAACTCGAATAAACTTGCAAAAATAAAAAAGTTCTCAAGTATTTTTTTTCTACTTAATTTGTCAAAAATTAAAAAATATTAAAAATTTCTAAAATATAAAAAAATTCAAATCTCAGTATAAAAAATTGTTCAAACTTTTTAAAAGTTAAAATTGTACAAAATTTCAAAAGTAAAAAATTTGTTCATATTTTATAAAAAATAATTTATTCAAATATTTTAATTAAACCTAAAAATATGTACAAACTTTTCTTATTATGAAATTCTCTAATTTTTCAACAAAGAATAAATTTCTAAACTATATAAAATAATTTTCTTCACAAACTTTGTAAAAATAAAAAAATTGATCAAGATATAATTTATTATACTGACTACTATTACAAATATTGTACAAACATTTCTTAGATGAAGGCAAGTGTACTTTCTTTACAATACAAACCTTCATATTTATAGAAAAGAACGAAATCTCTACTATTCTAACTTTTCCTAATATTTTTGCACTTGTTCTCTTGTCTTATTCAAAGGGAATCATTTGATTAAATGATATCTAGACATGTACTATTTACCGAATTATATTATCTAATCTTATTTTCTAGTAGATCACATTACAACCACACGTATTATAAGAAGAAATAAATATTTCTCTTATCTGGTTCTACTTTAAGGAATATTCAACATCCTATCCCAAAAGAGATCAATTATTGAAAAAATAAACAAAGCTAAGGTATTCTCCAAGTTTGATATAAAGTCAGAATTATGATAGATTAACATTAATCCAAAAGACAGACATAAAATATCATTTATAGTGCCACATGGATATTATGAATGGAATATTATGTCATTCGGTTTAAATAATGCACCATCAGAGTATCAACACAAAACGGATGAAGTCTATGCTCTTTTGTCATCAAATTATATAATTTATATTGATAATGTTTTAATCTTCATTGAAGATAAATAATATTACAAGCATTTCGTTAATTCTAAAATCTAACATATAAGTATAGATTAATTCTCTCATAATCTAAGTTGAAGTTGAGACTAGAAGATGTTAATTTTTTTGGATTAAAAATAAAGAATGAATTAATCATTCTAGAAAACTATATAGTACAAAAAATAAAAAAATTTCCTAACGAACTTTAGGGAAAAAAGCACATACAAAATTTTCCAAAGAAAAAGATAAATTTAGACTTTTTAGAAATTGAAAACATTTTGAACTTTCTAAAATAAGAAGGAAAAAAATTCAAATTAAATTTTTTTTTTTTTTTTTGAACTTTTCCAAAATTTTCAAGTATAGCAAATAGCAAATTACCATAAAATTTAGAATTGTATGTTTTTTTTCTAAAAAATAAACTTGTATGAAGTTTCAAGAAATAAAAACTGTGCTAAGTGTCTTGAAATTTTATCAAATTTAAAAAAAAAATTTAATTAAAAAAAAATAATTTAAAATTAAAAAAAAACATAGAATTATCTAAATCTAATCTAAAATTTACAAAAAATTGAAATGTCCAAACATTTTTAAAATAAATAATTATTTAAATTTATTAAAATTACAAATTTTTCTATGTTTTCTAAAAAGAGAAAATATTCTAAATTCTAAACATTTTAATTTTAAAAATATGTAAGAACATGTATGTATTTGAAAACAATTTTCTAATCTAAAAGAAAAAAAATATTTCTAAAACAAGTTAAGGTGTTCAAAACATGTTTTTAAATTACTATTTTTTTAATATAATATGTTATAGAGAACAAAAAAATTAATAACAACTAACATTGGCTTCACTATTTTTAAGAAATTCAAAACACGAAAAACATAACGCACGTCATAACCATTATATTTGCTAAACTTTCTAAATACTAAAAATTGTTTAAATTTTCAAATGATGGAAAAATTTTGTAATTAGTCTGAAACATGTTTGGGCAAAGTTGAAAATAAAAAAAAAAAATTTAGTTGATCCCTTCATATATACTAATAATAAGTCATCTCTATCTTTCCCCTAAAAACATAGATTAAAGGACTTGACCGTTCCTTCAAAATTAGCTAAAAAGAACAGGACAAGACCGACAATGAAAGAAGTCCAATTGAACTTGGACAAAGGAACAAAATATGACCACCTTAGTTGCTACGGGTGCTCACAATGTATGATAGGCCGTGCCATGTCGATGTCTAAGGAATTGACTCTGTATTATCCATTATGACTGATGAATTCAATAAAGATCTGATTTCTATAAAACAAAATAAAAAAAATGAGATTAAAGACCTAATTATCTTAAGTAGATAAGACCAACTCTTATGTAGAACATACAACACCCATGCATGTTAATTATTGTTATTTTTAAGGAGGGAATTCATTATTCTGCAACCAGGGCAATGTAGTAGTAACTTGTATTAAAAGTAGAACAAATCAATAACTGTGTTGTCCTATAGGGAGAAAAAAAAAAACGATGGAAATTAGTCCTATTCCTATGTAACAAAAATAATTACTGGGTATTCTACTAAATTACCAAAAAATTCAACCACCACTCTAGAACGATTTCAATTTGGCCGAATTATCCAAGTGGTTTTTCAAGCATTTCAATAATTTTGTTTAATCGGTAAGACAACTTAGGCAGCTTAAGAATGGTATTGTAGGTCATACAAGAACATATAGGAGCATAAAATGAGGAGTGTAAAACAAAAAACGAAACTGGATTAAGTTGACATTTACTTAATTGAGGTAGTGTAAATAAATAGTCCACATCATGTAATTTTCAAGATATGTAAACTACCGTGTGCATAAAAAATGAACGAAGTAGATAAACTCCCACTCTTACACAAGCAGTTGAAATTTTGGTGGAACTAAACAAATGACCAAGCCAATGGTCGAATCTAATCATAATACCTTACCAACACCTTATCAACATGGTGTCCATTACCTTATCAACATCATGTCCATGTATTTTTTTGCTGAGCACATGAGACCGTGGATTGAACCAAGGACAAAAATCAAAGTTCCAAGATCTTCGAGCAATAATATAGTTTTAAGTTCTAATGGCTAATTACACCAAGTAAATATCAAGCCATCATGAAAACACAAGTCATATGCATATGATGATCTAGAATATAGAAATAAAGCTCGTGGGAACTTAGATCTAACATGACCATCCTAATTGAGAAGATATCAACTAAATGTCATTGTCCTGAAGCAGTTTAGTTGATTGGACTATCAAAGAAGACAAGAACTAAATTTTTAATAAGGCAATATAATTCAAATTTGATAAAACGAATCAAGAAAAAAATAATATTAACCAACCAACGATGGAAAGCAAAGAGAAAGGGAAAGATTACGCTCCCATAAGAAGATAGTTTTTGAGCGTACATCATATAAATATCAAGACAACTATTATTCTTGGTCATAAGAGAATAGATTGAGCAAATAATACAAAACCAGAATAAGATAAATTCAACTCATTGTCAACCCGCTAAATCATATATCAAAACAAACGATGATAGAATATCTACAATGTGAGGAAGGTTATATGCAATCTATTTTTTAATCTTATTATTAATTTTTTTTACTATAAAGTTATATGTGACCTGTCAATACATTTAAGTCAGTTTCAAGATATCATGAAATAGTCGGCCTATAAATTAAGTCAAAAATAATATTTACTAGGTTATACAAAACTTGAACAAAGCAATCTAGAATAAAAGAACAATATTTAAAGATATCCATACAGATTATTTTCCATGATCAAGTTGTAAATACAAGACTAAGCACCACTATATCTCGAAGTTCTCATGCCCGTGACATCAATATCAATGCAATAGTCCAAAATATAAATATTTAGATCATCTAGAATCTAGGAAATAAGCATAAGACACTTAGATCCAAGCTAATTGAGAAAACATCATGTAGATATCATGATCTCAAGGCAGTATGGTTTGTCCAATCTAACCAAAGATTGAGCCAAGGAACTTGTCCAATCTAAATGAAGTACTTGATCCAAAACCATGTAAATAATTAAATCCCAAGGCAACAAGTAATTTTGGCAAATGGTACCATAGATTGGCAAAAATATATGACCACGAAATTAGAAAAATAGCTCCAAGTTACTAACATCAAATAAATATCAAGCTAATATAAAACAATGTTACAAAAAAAATTGAAAATTCAAATCATCTAAAATCCATGAAGCACATGAGTCAACTTATTAGATCCAAATGGATATGATAATTGTGCCACCATCACGTAAACATCAAGCCGACATAAAACAAGTTATCAAAAATTTGAAAATTCGAAACATCTAACATCTAAAATTCATGAAGCACAAAAGTCAACTTATTAGGTACAAATGACTACATTAACATGCAAATGTGTACTATGTACTTTGTTGTTCCTACTATAAAAAAAAAAAAAAAAAAAAAGAAGAAGTAATTAATCTAGCTCAACCATATAGCAAATGCCACACCATGTACATTTCAAGATAATAGTAGTAAATTTTGGTTATGAATCAAGCACTATTAAAACTCTTGAGGAAGCTTTGGTCAAACTTGACCATGCTAATTGATCCAATATTATGTAAATATCATGGTCTCATGTTAGCATGATATGGTTGATCCATAAATCAAACCAACTATAAACATGTTTATGCTCAAAGAGGTAGCCAAGATTTATGTCCCAAGGTTGAATCATGTGGTTGGTTTCTAAACTAAACCATCATTGATGTTTTGATACATGAGTTAACGTCAATTCCAATTCTATGCAAACAAATGAAGCAATTAAAACAACATATGAACCAAGCAAAATAGATATGGAGCTAAGAGACAAAGTAGAACAGGGTCCAATCAAACCAAGGAATTTTAGGCCATGCAACTTAGATTCAAGCTCATCATGATAATTGGGCAAAAATTCATGCAAACATCATTGCCCCAAATGTTGTACAATTTAATTAGAGGGCTACAAGTAACTTGAATTCTAATTGCTCTCAATGAATGAAGCCAAAATGAATTTTTATGACAAAAAGATAGAATTAAACCAAGCAAAATTAAGGAGGATAGAGAATGAGGTAGGTTAAGGTCTCATTATACAAGAATATTTAAGCCAACATCATATAAATATCAAGGCAATCAATTTTTTTGGTCATATGATGCCACATAAAGCCGAGAATATTAGTCATATGGTAGATCCAAGTCCTTTTGGCTAATAATGTCAAGTAAATATCAAGTCAACATACAAGAACTAGTAATACCAAACTATGGAAATAAAGATCAAGGATCTCAAGCCAGCTTTGATCAAACATGATCAAACTAATTGAGCAACATCATGTAAATATCATGGTCTCTAGGTAGGGGTGTCAAACGGGCCGTACGCTTGGCCCGTTGGCCCACCAAATATTCGACACAACACGTTAGTCAAAAGGAGTAGCATGGCACGACCCACTGCCCTTAATGGGCCAGCCCGGCACGGCACGGCACGGCACGCAAATCCTTATTATTTTAAAAATTAATTTTAAAAAAATACCAATAAATAAATAATTTTTTTACATTTAAATAAAATTGGACATAATCTAATAAATTTCAAACAATCTATTAATAAGAGGTTGAGAGTTCGACTCTCACTTTTAATTTTTTAAAGCATTATTAATAATTTTTAACTAGATAATTAAATAAATATATAATAAAAATGAAATAAAAGGGTCATAGGTCGTGCCGGCCCTTTAAGCACAGCCCAACAGGGCGGGCACGACACTGCATGTCAAGGCCCACGGGCTAAGAATGGAGGCACGACACGGCCCATATAAGGGCCAAGGGTCGGCATGGCACGCTAATTAACAGGCCACGGGTCGGCATGGCACGCTAATTAACAGGCCATGGGTCGGCATGGCATACTAATTAACGGGCCACAGGTCGGCATGGCACGCTAATTTGACGGGTCGGGCCGGGCCGGGCCGTCCTTTTTGACACCTCTATCTCTAGGTAGCAAGGTATGGTTAGCCTAAAAATCTAGCCAATATTCATGTTTATGCTCAATGAGATGGCCAATATATATGTCCCAAAGTAACATGATATGGTTGCTTTGTAAATTAAGCCAAGGTTTCGATCTAAATTCTAATTTGATGCAAATGAATCAAGCTCTTATGACAACATATAAACCAAAAAATACAGTTATGGAGACAAGAGACAAGGAAGCTTAGGGTCCAATTTAACCAATAAATTTTAAGCCCACAAGACAACTTATATTCATCATGGTAGTTGAGCAAAAAAAACATGTACATATCATTGTTTCAAACATTGTCTAGTATTGACTATAAATCAAGATAAAAACAAAGTTCCTGGTAGCTTGAATTCTAATTGTACTCAATTAATGAAGCTATAATTTTCAAGACATACAACACTTGAATTAAGTAACCCATAATTAATGAGCTTAGAAAATGAGATAAGTTATGATCTCTTTAGACAAATACTCGAGTCAACATCATGTAAATTTCAAAACAACAAGTAATTTTGTTCATATGATACCATAGAACTGAGAATATTGATCATAAGATATCTCTACAAAAATTAGAATAAGCATCCCAGAATTAATGAGCATAGAGAATGAGAGAAATTATAGACGAATACTTGAGACAACATCATGTATGTATATCATCATGTAAATTTCAAGGCAACAAGTAGTTTTGTTCATATGATACAATAGAAATAAGAATGTTGATCATAAGTTATCACCATAAAACCTGAATAAGCAACCTAGAATTAATGAGCTTAGAGAATGAGAAGTTATAGACAAATACTCGAGCCAACATCATGTAAGTATCAAGGAAACAAATAGTTTTGTTCATATGATATCATAGAGCAAAGAATGTTGATCAAAAGGTATTCCAACAAAAATTAGTAATATCAAACTACGAAAAATCAAGATTTAGGATCTGAAAGAAACTTTGGTCAAGCTTGATCATACTAATTGAGCAAACATCATTTAAATATCACAGTCTCAATTTAACATGACATAATGGCTCTATAAATCAAACCAAAACCAACATAATGTAAGTATTAAGGAAGCAAGTAGTTTTGTTCATATGATACCATAGAGTTGAGAATACTGATCATATGGTATCTCCACAAAAATCAATAATACCAAACTACCAAAAATCAAGATCTAGGATCTCAAGAAAGATTTTGTCAAGCTTGATCATACTAATTGAGCCAACATCATGTAAATATCATGGTCTCAATTTCGCGTGATATAATTGCTCTATAAATCAAACCAAGATAAGGTATCTCCCCCAAAACTTGAATAAGCAACCCAAAATTAATGCACTTAAAGAATGAAAAAAGTTATAGACAAATACTCGAGCCAACATCATGTAAGTATTAAGGCAGCAAGTAGTTTTGTTCATATGATACCATAGAGTTGAGAATACTGATCATATGGTATCTCCACAAAAATCAATAATACCAAACTACCAAAAATCAAGATCTAGGATCTCAAGAAAGATTTTGTCAAACTTGATCATACTAATTGAGCCAACATCATGTAAATATTATGGTCTCAATTTCGCGTGATATAATTGCTCTATAAATCAAACCAAGATAAGGTATCTCCCTTAAAACTTGAATAAGCAACCCAAAATTAATGCACTTAAAGAATGAAAAAAGTTATAGACAAATACTTGAGCCAACATCATGTAAGTACCAAGGAAACAAGTAATATGGTTCATATGATACCATTGAGCAAAGAATATTAATCCTAGGGTATCTCGACAAAAATCAGTAATATCAAACTACGAAAATAAAGATCTAGGATCTGAAGGAAGCCTTGGTCAAGCTTGATCATACTAATTGAGCCAACATCATGTGAATATCATAATCTCAATTTAGCATGATAAAATTGCACTATAAATCAAACCAAGATTTATAAGTATCTCCACAAAAACTTGAAGAAGCAACCCAGAATTAATAAGCTTAGAGAATGAGATAAGTTATAGACAAATACTCCAGCTAGCATCATGTAAGTACCAAGGAAACAAGTAGTTTTTTATATGATACCATCGCGATGAGAATATTGATAATAAGGTATCTCCACAACAATCAGTAATAATAAACTACCAAAAACAAAGATCTAGGAACTCAAGGAAGATTTGGTCAAGCTTGATCATACTAATTGAACAACACCATGTAAATATAACGGTCTCAATTTAACATGACATAATTTCTCTATAAATCAAACCAAAACCAACATAATGTAAGTATCAAGGCAGCAAGTAGTTTTGTTCCAAAAATCAAGATCTAGGAACTCAATGAAGATTTGGTTAAACTTGATCATACAAATTGAGCCAACATTATGTAAATATCATGGTCTCAATTTAGCATGACATAATTGCTCTATAAATAAAATCAAATGCCAACATGATGTAAGTATCAAGGCAACAAGTAATTTTGTTCATATGATACTATAGAGTTGAGAATATTGATCATAAGGTATCTCCAAAAAAATCAATAATATCAAACTACCAAAAATCAAGATCTGTGAGCCAACATCATGCAAATATTATGGTCTCAATTTAGCATGATATAATTGCTCTATAAATCAAATCAAGATTTATAAGGTATCTCCAATAAAACCTAAATAAACAACCCAAAATTAATGAGCTTAGAGAATTAGAGAAGTTAGAGATGAATGCTCCAGCCAACATCATGTAAGTACCAAGGAAACAAGTAGTCTTGATCATATGATACCATAGATATGAGAATAATGATCATAAGGTACTCCAAAAAATCAATAATATCAAACTACGAAAATCAAGATCTAGGATCTCAAGGAAGCCTTAGTCAAGCTTTATTATACTAATTGAGCCAACATCATGTAAATATCATAGTTTTAATTTAGCATGATAAAATTGATCTATAATTCAAACCACGATTTATAAAGTATCTCCACAAAAACCTGAACAAGCAATACAAAATTAATGAGCTTAGAGAATGAGAGAAGTTATAGACGAATACTCCAGCCAACATCATGCAAGTACCAAGGAAAGAAGTTTTTTTTTTTTTTTTTTTCCATATGAAACCAAAGAGATGAGAATATTGATCATAAGTTATCTCCACAAAAATTAATAATATCAAACTACCAAAAATAAAGATCTAGGATATCAGGGAAGATTTAGTCAAGCTTGATCATACTAATTGAGCAATATCATGGTCTCAATTTAGCATGACATAATTGCTCTATAAATCAAACTAAAGCCAACATAATGTAAATATCAAGGCTACAAGTAGTTTTGTTCATATGATACTATAGAGTTGAGAATATTGATGTTTAGGTATCTCCAAAAAAATCAATAATATCAAACCACCAAAAATCAAGATCTAGGATCTAAAAGAAGATTTGGTCAAACTTAATTATACTAATTGAGCTAACATCATGTAAATATAATGGTCTTAATTTAGCATGATATAATTGCTCTATAAATCAAACCAAAGCCAAAATAATGCAAGTATCAAGGCAAAAAATAGTTTTGTTCATAAGGTATCACAACAAAACTCTATAATATCAAACGACAAAAAATCAAGATCTTGGATCTCAAGGAAGATTTGGTCGAGCTTGATCATACTAATAGAGCCAACATCATGTAAGTACCAAGAAAACAAGTAATTATGTTCATATGATACCATTGAGCTAAGAATATTAATCATAAGGTATCTCCACAAAAATCAGTAATATCAAACTATGAAAATCAAGATTTAGGATCTCAAGGAAGCCTTGGTCAAGCTTGATCATACTAAATGAGCTAACATCATGTAAATATCATGGTCTCAATTTAGCATGATAAAATTGCTCTATAAATCAAACCAAGATTTATAAGATATCTCCACAAAAACCTGAATAAGCATCCCAAAATTAATGAGCTTAGAGAATGAGAAAAGTTTTAGACGAATACTCCAGCCAACATCCTGTAAGTACCAAGGAAACAAGTAGTTTTTTATATGATACCATCGTGATGAGAATATTGATAATAAGGTATCTCCACAACAATCAGTAATAATAAACTACCAAAAACAAAGATCTAGGAACTCAAGGAAGATTTGGTCAAGCTTGATCATACTAATTGAACAACACCATGTAAATATAACGGTCTCAATTTAACATGACATAATTTCTCTATAAATCAAACCAAAACCAACATAATGTAAGTATCAAGGCAGCAAGTAGTTTTGTTCATATGATACCATAGAGTGTAAGATATTGATCATTAAGTATCTTCATAAAAATCAATAATATCAAACTATCAAAACTCAAGATTTTGGAACTCAAGGAAGAGTTAGTCAAGCTTGATCATACTAATTGAGCCAACATCTTGTAAATATCATGATCTTAATTTAGCATGACATAATTGCCCTATAAATCAAACCAAGATTTATAAGGTATCTCCACTAAAACTTGAATAAGCAACCTAGAATTAATGAGCTTAGAGAATGAGAGAAGTTATAAACGAATACTCCAGCCAAAATGATGTAAGTACCAAGGAAACAAGTAATTTTTTTTTCATTTGATACCATAGAAATGAGAATATTGATCATAAGATATCTCTACAAAAATCAATAATTTCAAACTACCAAAAATCAAGATCTAGGATCTCAAGGAAGATTTGGTCAAGCTTGATCATACTAATTGAGCAACAACATGTAAATATAACGGTCTTAATACATAATTTATCTATAAATCAAACTGAAGTCAACATAATGTAAGTATCAAAACAGCAAGTACTTTTCTTCATATGATACCATAGAGTGTAAAATATTGATCATTACGTATCTCCACCAAAATCAATAATATCAAACTACTAAAAATCAAGATCAAGGATGTCAAGGAAGATTAGGTCAAGGTTGATCATACTAATTGAGCCAACATCATTTAAATATCATGGTCTCAATTTAGCATGACATAATTGCTTTATAAATCAAACCAAAGCCAACATAATATAAGCATCAAGGCAACAAGTAATTTTGTTCATATGATACCATAGAGTTGAGAATATTATTGATCATAAGGTATCTCCAAAAAAATTAATATTATCAAACTACCAAAATTCAAGATCTTTGAACTCAAGGAAGATTTGGCTAAGCTTAATCATACTAATTGAGCCAACATCATGTAAATATTATGGTCTCAATTTAGAATGATAAAATTGCTCTATAAATCAAACCAAGAATTATAAGGTATCTCCACAAAAGTTTGAATAAGCAACCCAAAATTAATGAGCTTAGAGAATAAAAGAAGTTATAGACGAATACTCAAGCCAACATCATGTAAGTACCAAAAAAAAAAAGTAATTTTGTTCATAGGGCAATATAGAGTTCAGAATATTGATCATATGGTATCTCCACAAAAATCAATAATATCAAACTACAAAAAATCAAGATCAAGGATGTAAAGAAAGATTTGGTCAAGCTTGATCATATTAATTGAGCCAACATCATGTAAATATCATGGTCTCAATTTAGCATGACATAATTGCTCTATAAATCAAACCAAAGCCAACATAATATAAGCATCAAGGCAACAAGTAATTTTGTTCATATGATACCATAGAGTTGAGAATATTATTGATCATAAGGTATCTCCAAAAAAATTAATATTATCAAATTACCAAAATTCAAGATCTTTGATCTCAAGGAAGATTTGGCTAAGCTTAATCATACTAATTGAGCAGACATCATGTAAATATTATGGTCTCAATTTAGAATGATATAATTGCTCTATAAATCAAATCAAGATTTATAAGTTATCTCCACAAAATTATGAATAAGCAACCCAAAATTAATGAGTTTAGAGAATGAAAGAAGTTATAGACGAAGACTCAAGCCAACATCATGTAAGTACCAAGAAAACAAGTAATTTTGTTCATAGGACAATATTGAGTTGAGAATATTGATCATATGGTATCTCCACAAAAATCAATAATATCAAACTACTAAAAATCAAGATCAAAGATGTCAAGAAAGATTTAGTCAAGCTTGATCATACTAATTGAGCCAACATCAGGTAAATATCATAATCTCAATTTAGCATGACATAATTGCTCTATAAATTAAACCAAAGCCAACATAATATAAGCATCAAGGCAACAAGAAATTTTGTTCATATGATACCATAGAGTTGAGAATATTATTGATCATAAGGTATCTCCAAAAAAATTAATATTATCAAACTACCAAAATTCAAGATCTTTGAACTCAATGAAGATTTATCTAAGCTTAATCATACTAATTGAGCCAACATCATGTAAATATTATGGTCTCAATTTAGAATGATATAATTGCTCTATAAATCAAACCAAGATTTATAAGGTATCTCCACAAAAGTTTGAATAAGCAACCCAAAATTAATGAGCTTAGAGAATGAAAGAAGTTATAGACGAATACTCCAGCCAACATGATGTAAGTACCAAGGAAACAAGTAATTTTTTTTCATTTGATAGCATAGAAATGAGAATATTGATCATAAGATATCTCTACAAAAATTAATAATTTCAAACTACCAAAAATAAAGATCAAGGATGTCAAGGAAGATTTAGTCAAGCTAGATCATACTAATTGAGCCAACATCAGGTAAATATCATAATCTCAATTTAGCATGACATAATTGCTCTATAAATTAAACCAAAGCCAACATAATATAAGCATCAAGGCAACAAGAAATTTTGTTCATATGATACCATAGAGTTGAGAATATTATTGATCATAAGATAAATCCAAAAAAATTACTATTACAAACTACCAATATTCAAGATTGTTGATCTCAAGGAAGATTTGGCTAAGCTTAATCATACTAATTGAGCCAAATCATGTAAATATTATGGTCTAAATTTAGAATGCTATAATTACTTTATAAATCAAACCAAGATTTATAAGGTATCTCCACAAAAGTTTAAATAGGCATCCCAAAATTAATGAACTTGGAAAATAAAAGAAGTTATAGACGAACACTCAAGCCAACATCATGTAAGTACCAAGAAAACAAGTAATTTTTTTCATAGGACAATATAGAGTTGAGAATATTGATCATATGGTATTTCCACAAAAATTAATAATATCAAACTACTAAAAATCAAGATCAAGGATGTCAAGGAAGATTTGGTCAAGCTTGATCATACAAATTGAGCCAACATCATGTAAATATCATGGTCTCGATTTAGCATGAAATCATTGCTCTATAAATCAAACCAAAGCCAACATAATATAAGCATCAAGGCAACAAGTAATTTTGTTCATATGATACCATAGAGTTGAGAATATTATTGATCATAAGATATCTCTAAAAAAATTAATATTATCAAACTACCAAAATTCAAGATCTTTGATTTCAAGGAAGATTTGGCCAAGCTTAATCAAACTAATTGAGCCAACATCATGTAAATATTATGGTCTACATTTAGAATGATATAATTGCTCTATAAATCAAACCAAGAATTATAAGGTATCTCCACAAAAGTTTGAATAAGCAACCCAAAATTAATGAACATAGAAAATAAAAGAAGTTATAGTCGAACACTCAAGCCAACATCATGTAAGTACCAAGAAAACAAGTAATTTTGTTCATAGGACAATATAGAGTTGAGAATATTGATCATATGGTATCACCACAAAAATCAATAATATCAAACTACTAAAAATCAAGATCAAAGATATCTTGGAAGATTTGCTCAAGCTTGATCATACTAATTGAGGCAACATCATGTAAATATCATGGTCTCGATTTAGCATGAAATCATTGCTCCATAAATCACACCAAAGCCAACATAATATAAGCATCAAGGCACCAAGTAATTTTGTTCTTATCATACCATAGAGTTGAGAATATTATTGATCATAAGGTATCTCCAAAAAAATTAATATTATTCAAGATTGTTGATCTCAAGGAAGATTTGGCTAAGCTTAATCATACTAATTGAGCCAATATCATGTAAATATTAGGGTCCCAATTTAGAATGATAAAATTGTTTTATAAATCAAACTAAGATTTATAAGGTATCTCCACAAAAGTTTTAACAAGCAACACAAATTAATGAACTTAGAGAATAAATGAAGTTATAGACGAATACTCAAGCCAAAATCATGTAAGTACCAAGAAAATAAGTAATTTTGTTCATACGACAATATAAAGTTGAGAATATTGATCATATGGTATCTCCACAAAAATTAATAATATCAAACTACTAAAAATCAAGATCAAGGATGTCAAGGAAGATTTGGTCAAGCTTGATCATACTAATTGAGCCAACATCATGCAAATATCATGGTTTCGATTTCGCATGAAATCATTGCTCCATAAATAAAACCAAAGCCAACATAATATAAGCATCAAGGCAACAAGTAATTTTGTTCATATGACACCATAGAGTTGAGAATATTATTGATCATAAGATATCTCCAAAAAAATTAATATTATCAAACTTCCAAAATTCAAGATCTTTGATCTCAAGAAAGATTTAGCTAAGCTTAATCATACTAATTGAGCCAACATCATGTAAATATTATGGTCTCAATTTAGAATGATATAATTGCTTTAAAAATCAAACCAAAATTTATAAGGCATCTCCACAAAAGTTTGAATAAGCAACCCAAAATTAATGAACATAGAAAATAAAAGAAGTTATAGACGAACACTCAAGCCAACATCATGTAAGTACCAAGACAACAAGTAATTTCGATCATAGGACAATATAGACATGAGAATATTGATCATATGATATCTCCACAAAAATCAATAATATCAAACTACTAAAAATCATAATCAAAGATGTCATGGAAGATTTGGTCAAGCTTGATCATACTAAATGAGCCAACATCATGTAAATATCATGGTCTCGATTTAGCATTGAATCATTGCTCTATAAATCAAACCAAAGCCAACATAATATAAGCATTAAGACAACAAGTAATTTTGTTCAAATGATACCATAAAGTTGAGAATATTATTCATCATAAGGTATCTCCAAAAAAATTAATATTATCAAACTATCAAGATTCAAAATCTTTGATATCAAGGAAGATTTGGCTAATCTTAATCATATTAATTGAGCCAACATCATGTAAATATTATGGTCTCAATTTAAAATGATATAATTGCTCTATAAATCAAACCAAGATTTATAAGATATCTCCAAAAAAGTTTGAACAAGCAACCCAAAATTAATGAACGTAAAAAATAAAAAAAGTTATAGACGAACACTCAAGCCAACATCTTGTAAGTACCAAGAAAACACGTAATTTTGTTTATAGGACAATGTAGAGTTGAGAATATTGATCATATAGTATATCCACAAAAATCAATAATATCAAACTACTAAAAATCAAGATCAAAGATGTCAAGGAAGATTTGGTCAAGCTAAATCATACTAAATGAGCCAACATCGTGTAAATATTATGGTCTCGATTTAGCATGAAATTATTGATCTATAAATCAAACCAAAGCCAACATAATATAAGCATCAAGGCAACAAGAAATTTATTCATATGATACCATAGAGTTGAGAATATTATTGATCATAAGGTATCTCCAAAATATTAATATTATCAAACTATCAAAATTCAAGATCTTTGATCTCAAGGAAGATTTGGCTAAGCTTAATCATACTAATTGAGCCAACATCATGTAAATATTATGGTCTCAATTTAGAATAATATAATTGCTCTATATATCTAACCAAAATTTATAAGGTATTTCTACAAAAGTTTGAATAAGCAATCCAAAATTAATAAGCTTAGAGAATAAAAGAAGTTATAGATGAACACTCAAACCAACATCATGTAAATACCAATAAAACAAATAATTTTGTTCAAAGGACAACATAGAGTTGAAAATATTGATCATATGATATCTCCACAAAAATTAATAACAAACTACAAAACATCAAGATCAAAGATGTTTAGGAAGATTTGATCAAGCTTGATCATACTAATTGAGCCAACATCATGTAAATATTATGGTCTCGATTTAGCATGAAATCATTGTTCCATAAATTATACCAAAGCCAACATAATATAAGGATTAAGGCAACAAGTAATTTTATTCATATGATACCATAGAATTAAGAATATTATTGATCATAAGGTATCTCTAAAAAAATTAATATTATCAACTACCAAAATTCAAGATCTTTGATCTCAAGGAAGATTTGGCTAAGCTTAATCATACTAATTGAGCCAATATCATGTAAATATTATGGTCTCAATTTAGAATGATATAATTACTTTATAAATCAAACCAAGATTCATACGATATCTCCACAAAAGTTTGAATAAGTAACCCAAAATTAATGAACTTGAAAAATAAAAAAAATTATAGACGAATACTCAAACCAACATCATGTAAGTACCAAGAAAACATGTAATTTTGTTCATAGGACAATATAAAGTTGAGAATATTGATCATATGGCATTACCACAAAAATCAATAATATCAAACTACTAAAAATCAAAATCAAAGATGTCATACTAATTGAGCCAACATAATGTAAATATCATGGTCTCGATTTATCATGAAATTATTGCTCCATAAATCATACCAAAGCCAACATAATATAAGCATCAAGGCACCAAGTAATTTTGTTCATATGATACTTTAGAGTTGAAAATATTATTAATCATAAGATATCTTAAAAAAAAATTAATATTATCAAACTACCAAAATTCAAAATCTTTAATCTCAAGGAAAAATTGGCTAAGCTTAATCATACTAATTGAGCCAACATCATATAAATATTATGATCTCAATTTAGAATGATATAATTGCTCTATAAATCAAACCAAAATTTATAAAGTATCTCCACAAAAGTTTGAATAAACAACCCAAAATTAATAAATGTAAAAAATAAAAGAATTTATAGACGAACACTCAAGCCACCATCATGTAAGTACCACGAAAACAAATAATTTAGTTCATAGGACAATATAGAGTTAAGAATATAGATCATATAATATCTCCACAAAAATCAATAATATCAAACTACTAAAAATTAAGATCAAAGATGTCTAAAAAAATTTAATTAAGCTTGATTATACTAATTGAGCTAAAATTATGTAAATATCATAGTTTCAATTTCGCATAAAATCATTGCTTCATAAATAAAACCAAAGCCAACATAATACAAGCATCAAAGCAACAAGTAGTTTTATTCATATGATACCATAGAATTGAGAATATTATTGATCATAAGGTATCTTCAAAAAAATTAATATTATCAAACTACCAAAATTTAAAATCTTTGATCTCAAGGAAGATTTAGCTAAACTTAATCATACTAATTGAGCCAACATCATGTAAATATTATGGTCTCAATTTAAAATGATATAATTGTTCTATAAATCAAACCAAGATTTATAAAATATCTCCATAAAAGTTGGAATAAGCAATCCAAAATTAATGAAAATAAAAAATAAAAGAAATTATAGACGAACACTCAAGCCAACATCAAGTAAATACCAAAAAAACAAGTAATTTTAATATAAAGTTAAGAATATGGATCATATAGTATCTCCACAAAAATTAATAATATCAAACTACTAAAAATCAAGATCAAAGATGTCTAAAAAGATTTGGTCAAACTTGATCATATTAATTGAGCCAACATTATGTAAATATCATGGTCTCAATTTAGCATGAAATCATTGCTTTATAAATCAAACCAAAGCCAACATAATATAAGCATCAAGGCAACAATATCATATAAGATTTGGCTAAACTTAATCATGCTAATTGAGCCAACATCATGTAAATATTATGGTCTCAATTTAAAATGATATAATTACTCTATAAATCAAACCAAGATTTATAAAATATTTCCACAAAAACTTAAATAAGCAACCCAAAATTAATGAACGTAAAAAATAAAAAAAATTATAGACGAACACTCAAGCCAAAATCATGTAAGTACCTCGAAAACAAGTAATTTAATTCATAAGACAATATAGAGTTGAGAATATTAATCATATAATATCTCCAGAGAATATTAATCATATAATATCTCCACAAAAATTAATAATATCAAACTACTAAAAATCAAAATCAAGGATGTAAAGGATGATTTGAACAAGCTTAATCATACTAATTGAGTCAACATCATGTAAACATCATGATTTTAATTTAACATGACATAATTGCTCTATAAATCAAACCGAAACAAACATAATTAAGCATCAAGACAACAAGTAATTTTATTCATATGAATCAACATAAGTTATGGTCTCATTAGGCTTGAATACTTAAATCAACATCATGTACATATCAAGACAACAAGTAATTTTAGTTGTATGTGATCATAAATAAAGCCAAAAACATTAAACATTTTAGTCATATTAGACATTAGATAAAGCCAAAAACATTATAATCATAAGTTAGCTTAAAGCCATTTAGCAAATAACATCAAGTAAATATAAAACCAAAGTACAAAAACAAGTAATACCAAATTAAAAAACTAAGATCATCTAAAATCTTGAGAAAATTTAGGTCAAACTTGACCAAGCTAATTGAGCCAACATCAAGGTCTCCCAAGTAGCATGGTATAGTTAATCTATAAATCAATTCAACATTCATGTTTATGCTCAATAAAGTAAGTAAAATTACACTTTAACAAACGACACAAGCTCACCTCTATTTTTAAAGTGCAAAACATTAACTAAACATTGGACAATTAAAGAGCTGAGAAAATAAAAGCGCTTATGATCCAACCTCATAATAGTAATTGAACCAACCACATGTAAATTCTATTTATAAAAAAAAAAAGTATTCTTAGACAAATGAGATCATTGATTGAATCAATGATACAAGACCTACCACCAAGATAGCTACAAGGACTATTAATACAGTAAGATATATCAAGCCTACAAAATAATAGTTGTACCAAAATACAAAAAACCAAGAACATCTACAATCACAAGAAAGCTTTAGATGCAACAACCAACATCATGTAAATATCATAGTTCCAAGATAACATGTCATGGTTAATATAAGAACCAAGCAAAGACTCGCATTCCTAATCACGAGCCATAAGGTTGCTTAGAGTTAAAATTTGAAAATCAATAATAAAGGCAACATATAATTTTAGGACTTGCAACACATGAACCAAAGGATCCTTAGAATTAAGGAGTCATAAAAATAAGATTATGGTGAAATCTGACCATGGTTTTTAAGCTAGCACCATGTAAACATTAAGGCAACAAGTAGCATTGGTCAAATGACACAATGGATCTTAGCAGAGAATATAGAATCAGGAATAAGATAGTTCTATATCCTAATCGATCAGTTACATCAAGTAGGTATCAGACTATCAGTACAACATGAAATCATAGATACACCAAGATATGAATATTCTAGCATCTGAAATCACAAAGCAGCATAAATCCAACCTGATCATGCCAGCTAGGACAAAAACATGTAAAACATTATAGTCCAAAGGTATAATGGTATAGTTTGTAAACCAAGCCAAGATTCATGTTTCTAATTTGAGGAAACTTAAATTTCAATTTGACACAATGTATCAGACCAAGGTACAATATTAGGACAAAATACATATGAACAAAAAAACTAGAATTATGCAGCTGACATAACAAGCTCAAAGTTCAATACGACAATGCAATTTTAAGCCCACAAGGCAGCTTAGAACAATGCAATTTTGACCATGCAGGGCAGTAAAATCAGCCTGAGCATGATAATAGAGCAAATATCACGAAGATATCATTGTTTCAAACGTCAGCATAGTATAATTAGATATAAATCAAGCCAATAATTAAATTCCTTGCTCAGAGTTAGTTTGAATTCTAATGGAACTTGTTTTATAAAGCCATGTACTTTTAAGACATACAACACACGAACCAAGCAATCTATAAGTAAAGAGCTGAGAGAATGAGGAAGCTTATGAACAGGTCCATCTAACAATAGTACGTTGGGTCATATGAAAAAATAAGTATAGCCAAAACCATAAGACAGAATAATGAGACAGCTCAAAGTCCTAACTGGCCAATCACATCAAGCATATTATCCAACATGAAACACAGGTAATACCAAATTACCAAAATCAAGAACATCTATTGTCTCGAGAAACTTCAGTTCAAATTTGACCATGTTAATTGAGAAAACATAATGGTCCCAAGGTAGCATGGTTTGATTGATCAATAAATCATGTCAAGATTGATGTTCATGCCCCTAGAGCAAAGTAAAATTCCAATTTGACAAAATGAATCAAGCTAACACTTGATGTCGTACAAAAAATGAATCAAAGAATCTCTTATTTGACCGTAGTACTTAGAGTCAAGATCGAGTAAATATCAAAGTGACAAGGAACTAGTTCAATCTGAACCAAAACCATGTAAGTAATTAATCTCAAGGCAACAAGTAGTTTTGGACACAATTACGGAGTAGAATATATAAATCAAAATTAAAAATAGCGGACAAATAGAAATAAAAAAAAACAGAGCATATTAGAGCAAAGAACAAAAACCTGTAGAGAATTAGCAAAAGTCTTAACAGAAGTGAAATAATTAGAGCTGATAGATTTTCCAATACTGAGAGGTTTTCAAATCGCACAAATCTGAACTACAACAAACAAAATTGTTATCAAGGGAAAGAGCATGGTGAGCCGCAGCAAAAACCGAGCAAGAAGAAAACCAGTTGATCATCGGCTATCAAAAAAGGCGATGGAGGAAGCGAGGATGATGACGGCTAATCAAACATCAAAGAAAAGCAAACAAGCGGACAACAATCTTTGAACATAGAGCACAAACTAACCAAAGTTAGCAATGAAATCGTACCGGCTGAAGCGCTGATGAAAGGAAAGGAACAAATCGAAGAGATAATAAAAGGATTGGGGATGAATGGATGGAAGGATGGAAGGAGAGGACAAAGGATTAGAGATTAATCGAAGAAAGTTGTCAAACCCTAGCAGAGCAAAATCGCAAAGGGACTGAGACGTACGAGCTTTTAGATCTCTTTTATCTTTTTAACAAGTTCCAACTCTAAGCCACTTTAAAACCCTATTTATTTTCTTTTATTTTTGTTCGTTTCCCAAAATGCCCCCACCGCCTTACCCCTTGGCGCCTTTTTTTGCCGCCATCCTGATTGGCATTTGCTATTTTTGAATTTGATCGCGTTTATTATTTTTTCCCCTTTCTAAACGTTTTTTTTTTTTTTATATTATTATTTTAGCATTTATTATATTCTAAATTTTTAGCAGTATTTTAAAAATACCCATATTATTTAAAAAATACTTATTTAGTTAAAAATAATTTTTATGCATAAAAATTAAATGACAATTTAGTTATTCTTATTTTATTTTATTTTCATTTTTTCTTAAACCTTAAACCTTAAATATTAAATACTAACAACATGTTTGGTGTACAGTATCAAATAAATTAAATATAATTGTATTAAACTAAACTGTATTGAATTATATTATAATTTATTTGTACAATATTTGTTGATAATTATATAATATAATCAGATAAAATTGATTTAAAGATTTAATAAAAAATTTGTATTTAAAATATTTTTTGTTATAAATCTTATTTAAGTTAATATATAATTCATTTTTATATTTTTATTACAATTTTAAAAATAAAATAAATATTATTTTTAATTTAAGAATAAATAAAAAGTTAATACATATAATTTTACAACTAAAAATTCATGTAGACTAAGTTAGGTTTTTACTAAAGTTTAGACTCATGTTTTTTAGACGTATAAAATTTATACATAACCTTATTATTTTTATACTGTATCATACGGTCGATTTTACAATCAAACACAAGTTTGTATAAAAATTATACAATTAATACTTTTAATATTGTGTAACCAATAACTTATAAACCCTTAAAATACATACCTTAAACCTTAAGCCCTAAACTTTAAACACTAAATCTAAGGAGAGAATGAAAGAAAAAAAAAAAAAAAGAGGAGAAAATATTAAAATAATATTTAAATGACTAAAATACTCTTCAATTTTTGTATATATATATTTTTTTTTGGACTAAATGAGTATTTTTTAGATAATTATGATACTTTAAAGGTACCATTAAAAAACTTGAACAATAATAAATACAAAAATTATAATAATGGTATTAATAAGATACCTGCTCTTTTTTAAAGCATCCATAATATTGTAACTTATAGATATAAAGTATATAAATTTTATAACTAAGTTATATTAATTTTTTTGAAAAATTACTTAAAATAATACTATTTAAAACTCATAGTTATAAAAATAGCACCTTTTTCTGAATTAAGAAGATATTAGTTAGTGTTTGGTTAATACTATGTATTAGTTTTATTGTTATAAATTTTAAAGGGTATTGTTAATTTTGTTATTTTTTTATTAAAACTATATAAATTATATTACTTTTATAAAATTAATACTAAAATCATATTTTACTATTAATTGAGAAATTAAGTTATATTTAAAGTCATTATGTTATTAAATTTGTTAGAAAATTTCTAGAATGAAAATATTATTTAAGTTATTAGAATAATGGTAAATAACTAGAAATAACATTACAATTTGCTTATATAACTACCACATGATATAATTTAACCAAATTTATTAGCTAATAATCAAAATATGACTTTAATGTTAATTTTTTAAAGTAACAAAACATGTATAATTTACTAAAAAGTTACGAAACTTATGCACTTAACTTGTATAAGCTATTTTTTCATTCTAAAGAAAAATAAAAATTATATGTATCAAAATCTGGACTGCGTAAGAGTCATCGAAATTGGATGACATTCTTGTTCACAAAACGTAAGAACCTACGATTGGAGTTCTAAATTATCTGGCCAGACATCCAAGAATTTGCACCCCATGTACACTTAGAAAGAGCCTCTCATAGGAAAGCAAATATTATATAAAACATTCTAAGTATTGTTAATTTTTTTATGTGGGATAAACAAAAATTCACTACATTTTTTTTCTTAATAAGTAAACTTTGAGACTCAATTTTTTAATTATCTCAATATTATTTTCAAACATGTAAATATACGATTTTAAAACTCTTGTAGAGAAGAATCCAAATTAATTACGAATACACACTTATACTAAATAAGTCTCATTTAAAATAACGTCTCAAAATAACATTTAACTATGACTTAAAAACCCAATTTTCTAACATTTATAACTTTAAAAACTATTATAACTTTTCTCTGTTGGCATTTAGTAGAATCTCTAAAGTCATTAAGCTTGAACTAAAATCTAGGAAAGATAAAAAATTATAAATCCAAGAAAACCCCTTGTTTTTAGTTGATAAGCAAAAGTATAATTATAATATTCTAAACCAATTTTATGACTTCTTTTTCTACTATACGATCTCATGTCTTTTATAGATCATTCAAAATTTTGAGGTGTGCTCCCCTGGTGCAAGATCAATGTCAAATCAAATTCGCCAGGTGTATTAATAACTCTCATATTTAAAAATATATAAATAATGAATTTGATATATAATTTAAATAATATAATCTTAATAAGTTAACATTTTGTGGTTGAAATTCTAATTCAACTTTATATTATAGTTAGGTTTCAATTTATATTATATGTGCATACACAAGATAGATCTTAAGGTGAAAGTGAACCCATATAAATTATACATATAACCTAAATTCGAACGAATGATGAGCCCTTATTAAATCATAATAAGATGTTCTAAACTCATTGGACATTTTAAGTCTAACTAAGTTGTCATGAGTTCTATTTCTCTATTCTCTATCCATATATCTATTTTTCTATTCTTAATCCATAGATCTTACTACGATGTGTTGCAGGATCGTCAAAATGGTACATACTGGTTGTACGTACATACCAAATGTACACAAACTAGCGATTGAAGATCGAAAGAGAGATTTGTCAAACATACCAATTACACAATACTAAAACAATGGGATAGAGAGAGTATTGTTTTGTTATTAGCACAATTTAGATTATAATTATGAAGCCCCTAATGTTCTTTCTGAAAATCAGATAACTCTTTACACCTTCACATTTAGGTTTATAGTAAGAATCATGAACTGAGTATTAAGGTCTTAAATTTGAACTCCATCCTCAATTTTAAAAATTTAATACTTTGGTATCAAATTCATTGGGAATATTGTATGAGATAACTTCCTTCAAGAATTGTTTCCATTTTTTTTAACGCCTCACTATTTTTAAAAGATTAGTTGGAGTGTGGACCTAAGAGCCAAGTATTATTGTTTGAGAGGGAATTGTTAATAAGTGAGAGCAAACAAGTCACACATTGATAAAATAACAATGAGACCATGGCTTTATAAGTGCATTAGTAATGAGATAACCTTTTGGGTGTTAGAAGTTGTGAGAAACCAACTCTCATAAAAGCTTACAAAAATTCATTTTGTACATGCATTCAAAATCACAAAAGTAGCCTAGTTTCCAACGATTTCTTTGACGAATAATCACTAGAACAACAACAACTATGCCTCCATCAAAGTTTCGAGCCGTGCATGCTACTATTGAACAAGTATTCAATTGAATTTTATATTTTAAAACGTGTTTAATTTTGAGTATAAATTGACAAAAAGATAAAAAAAAATAATAATAATAATAAAGGTAATTAACAATGGAATCAAAATTGAAAGCTGTTATTTTAAAATTGAGAACCCTTGTAATCAACATTCCAAATTTTGGGATCTTATAAGCTATTTAACTGCACTTACAATATGGTTTCTATTTTTATGAAATTTCAAGTTTTACCTGTTTATCTCTCTTTATCAGTTCTATAAACCAATGGTTAAATTATAAAGCAACAGTGAATTAGAATAACACTTAAAGACACTTGAAATTGAGATCCCAATAAGATTTCATTTATCTTCACTTCCTACATTTTTGTAAATAATACACTTCTATGTGTATTCCCACTTCATTAGATTTGTGATCAAGGGTTTGGAATCTTAGATGATGATCTTGTGGTGAGAGATGGGGTCATTTGGACAATTTGTTCTTCATTGACTCCCGTTCTCTTAGCATATAGTCCTGCCTCAAAGAAGCGCTTAACAGCGTCGTCCATGTACTCTTTACCTTGCTTGACAGTCATGTCCTTCCCTATCTTCTCAAGGGAACTTGGGAGAGTTACGTTACCTCCTTTTAAACTTGTAGCCAGTTGCATTAGCTCCTGTTGAAATTCACTAAGCTTTGCATCTTCATTAGCCTCACTCTCTCTAATCTTCACTGGTTTTGGTAGTTGTTCTGCTCAAAATTGTAGGCAATGTATTATATGTATTTATGGCTTCCAAAAAAGATCACAAAGTTATATCATTTAAATTTTTGTGAAATGCCACAATATGTCCCACTTTTAGATCTTCTTGTGCTTGATCTAATATCAAAATGTTTACAAACACTAGCAGAGTTATAGTGATGTTTTTACATTATGCCCCAAACATAACCAAAATTGGGTTATAGTTAGTGGATACTAGTCACTTGACCCATAAAAAAAAATTGAGAAAAAAGACTCATTGTGGGTCACATAACTCAATTTTAAGGGGTAAAACGAAATTAACATGGACTCATAAATTAGTAGGATTTTACTTTTAAAATAGATTCATGTGACATAAATTTATACTTTTTTCTCAATCTTTTGATCAACGGTCAATATATAACTTATATGCTATGCTTTGAAGAATAAAATGACTAAAATGTTCCATTAAAAAAATAAAATATTAAAATATTACACGAGTCATAAGTAAAGAATTAATGGCACCCTCTATCCATCAAAATATAAATTTTGTATGATAGGTGAGAATATTTTTTAAAAATAAATGGCACTCATAATATAAATTTTTGTATAATTAGTGAGGAATATTATGTTTAGAGGCCTAATATTTACTTTTGATCAAAATGTGTATTTTATTGAGAGTATCAATTCTCATTAAAGCTATTAAGAGGTGAACTATAAGATGTTATATCTGAGGTCTTAACAAGTGCAAACATATTCAATATTTAAAGGTTAAGATTACTTTATTTTGAGGAAAACATATTTACTCAGCATCTTAATAAATAAAAAACAACTAGAAATCACATTTGTGATATCAAGGACTTGACAGACCCTATACGAGTTTTAGTTTAAATAATAAAATGATAACACTGTAAATTTGTGATAGACAGTATTTAAAAAAAAAAAAAAAAAGCTCAATCAGAGACCTCAAATATATTACCAATAATTAAAGGGAAAGATAAAGATAAGAAGAATACCTGGGCAATCAGTTCTAGGTTGAGTCCTGGTTTGGACAATGGTTTCAAAGGTACCAGCCCATTCATCTCTTTTTGTTAGAAATGGTGCAGATAGGTTGAATATCTTCTTTACTGTTGCTGGAATTGATGAATGCTCATATTCCGATGTTGAAAATGGTGCTCCATTAGGCCCATGTACAACTGCATTAGTAATCTAATTAATACTATACAACACCAATGTGAATTAATATTAAAAGCAAATGGGCTCAATTCGAGATAGACATGTTCAGTAAGATATATAACTTGTTACGATCTAGACATATAAAATGATCGACCAATGAATAAATCAACCAAATTACGGTGAAGTAAAATCAACACCAAAGTAAATAACGCATAATAGTAAATAAAAGATAAACACAACGATTTAACAAGTTTCGAAATTGTGTTTTGTTTACAGTAATAATAAATAATAATAAGAACAGTAATAAAAATGATTTTGAGTATTTTTATATTTAATTTGACTATATTTTTCTCATAAATTTGTATAATTTATTTATTATTTTTTCCCATTTTATTTCATTTAGAAGAAAAAAAGTATTTTTTATTTTTATTTCATATATTAATTTTATAAATTTTATTAATATCATCATTATTTTAATTTTATTGTTCAATTCTTATTATTATTCTTATTTCTATTACATATTTATATTCAGTAAGCAAACATGACTTAAATCTCATAAACAAATCCGCTAATAAACAAGAGAATATAAACTACACCTTGTGTGCTACATTATATATCACCGGTTGTTATAAAATATATAGACACAAAGTCTATTTTTTATTCAACAAGAGTTTACATTTTTTTAACTATTTTTTTTTTTTATATATATAATAAGACAAAAGAATTGAATTCTAACAAAATCCGTGAAAATCATGCATATTCATCTTGAGTTATATATCTACAATTTTTTTTTTCCAATAAGTCCTTAAACTTATTTCAAATTGGAAAAAAAATCCACCAAAAAATATTCATCACCAACTTCCTCCCAATTTACCCACTAATTTCCTCATTGTCGGTAAAGAAAACAGACAAAGTAGTGGGGCTTTCTTGCTTTGTCATTCTCTTTAAATTATATAGTTGGGAACTTGAATATTTATCATATTTTATATTGACAAATGACAAATGGAGGAGAGAAACAAATAAATTGGGTTGTCCTCAATAGAAACCCATCTGAATACTCTCACCTTTTGTCAAAAAGCACTCTCGTGAATGAGCAGCTTCTATACTGAAAAGCCAAAGTTGGTACGATTTTTGCATTAAATTTTGTGAAAATGACCGTCAACTTCTACATGTGAATTTGCTTTTGATTTAAGATACTCACCAATTTAATAACAAAACATAATACATAACACTAATATGTATATTAAATTTATCACAATTTTATAAATTTTTACTGAATACAGTTCTACAATTCAATTATGTTCATGTATTTTAAATTTGAGATGTATAGAACTTTTTTATAATAAATATTATAATGTGCACAGTTATTTTGTCTGAAAGAATTAATTTTTTATTAAAATTAAATATTAATTCATATTATAAATAAATAAATATATTAAACATAGTTTAATTTTTCATAATATTAAAGAATATGTAAATTTAGATTAAAAAAAATGTGAACATGAATATGTACTGAGATCTTATATATGAGATATTTTTCTTATCTACGATTAATAAAAACATACTTAATTTCTAAGTGATGAATAAGCATAAAATTATAAATGTGTCACAAAATTAATTAGGTAATAAAGTATTTCACTTGAATAAAAAAAATTAGCTTAAACATACCTGTACCCTTTTCAATCCAAGGTGAGATCATAATGGTAGGAACCCTAACGCCCAAACGATCAAACTGAAAGTTAAATGGCTCAGGCCCAACAATCCCATCAGGACTAGGTACCCCACGAACAGGGGTAGGGACATGATCATAGAACCCACCATGTTCATCATATGTTATAATAAACAAAGTCTCATTCCATTGTGGACTTGCCCTAAGTGTTTCATACACTTCTTTAACAAACATTTGTCCTTGATACACATCATGTGATGGATGATCATCATTGGCTGCTGCTATTTTCGTATCTATGTACCTCTGTTCCACCACTACATAATTAGGCAATTTCCCCTGTTTCGCGTCACTTTTGAACGACAAGTCGTATTGGTGGAACTTGTTTACGTATTTGAGCTTTCTTAAGCTTCTATAGAACAGTGTGGTTGGGATGTTTTGGAAGTATATTCCAAAGGATAATCCGGCATCATGGAGATTGTCGAAGATGGTTCTTTGTGGATAACCATTTATAAGAAGTCGTGGGATGTTGCTTGTAGCTCCTGCGGATGTGCCTGAGTGTACGTAAAGACGATTTGGTTGTGTTGAAGATGGCAGGGACGCGAACCATCTAACAAACACAAGTTACACCAGGGTATAGCTATTATTTTTCTTGATTCATATTTTATGAATAATTAATATTAGTTACTCTTTTATATTATACATTAAAAAACAATGGCATTTAATAAAGAATTTAAATTATAAAAAAAATTATTATAATTTAATAAAATTTTTAAATATTATTTATTTTCATAATACATTTAAAAGCGTAAAAAAAATTAATTTCATGTTTATTTTAAATATGTTATAAAAATTAAATTATGAAAGACAATTCTTTTACATGTGCTTTTAACTCGTTAATAAAACATCATAAAAAAGATGGCGAGAATTAAATACCGAACTTATATGTATTTTACGGTGAAAAATGCTAGAGACACTCTCTTGGTACGTTTAGTTGAATTAAATTAAGATAAAAATGGAAAGAAAAAAAAATTAAGATTTATTTGTTTGATTGGGCTTCAATTAAATTAAAATTTAATTGTATTTTTTGAACTAATTAGAAAACTCATTCCACAACTTATCCTTACTAATGAGTTTTATGTTAATCATTTTCCGTAAAAGTCAACTCTTTTTTATATATCGGACAAACCAATATCACATCAATTTCTTTTTCACTTTATTCTCAGCTATTTATATAATATTTTAAGTATCTTAAACAATTTAAAATATAATCTCCGATCTTAAAAATAATTATATATTGTTTGACAAAATACATTTAATTGGTAATTTATTATTTAATAAATATATTATTAATATTATTATTAAATTTATATACATAAAAGTCATAATCACACTTAATTTTTCTTTTAATATAAGAGATATTATTATAAAAATTGATATATTTCATTCTATGCAAGTTAAGTTATAAAATGGATATTATTATATAAATTATAAAAGCAAACATAATAATAAAATCAAACATAATAATAACAATAAATTTTTTATTCAATTCAATTCTATTTATATTCTTTTTCTCATTCCTCATACCAAAATACCATAAATATTAGACGCAATATCATATCAAATAATGGAAATTTTTCTTAAAATTTGCACATGTTTTAATAATATTTAGCGTAATATTGCGTCAATTTTATAAAAGCATAAACAGGTTAAAACATACATTTTTGTAATGTAAATGAAAGATGGGTTACCTGTCAAAGACGGAAAATTGAGAAACGAGAGTAGCATAAACAGGAAGTAAGTCAGGGTCGAAGCCATTCATAACATCTCGAGACATATTCGTAGTATTATCCATAGAAAAAGCCTGTTGAACAAAACCATTCATAGGAGGAGGATTTGGGTATGGAGATGAAGTAATAGAATTATTACCAAATACTTGTTCCCGAATGGCTTGAAAGGAGTGACCAGGGTCAGGGTCAACAAATTGAGAATTGTTCTTGAAGAAGAAGATTTGAGACTTTGGGTCAGTTGTTGATAATTGGTTTGACTCAGAACCATCAACACCATTAATTTCAGGGTTGAGTCTCTTCATCCAACCAATCATGTGGTCAAATGATCTGTTTTCCATTACTAGTACCACTATTGTTTTTATGGGATTGGTTGAAGAAGAAGAAGCAGTTTGGTGGAATATTAAGGAGATTGTTAGAACAAGGTACTTCATTATTGACATTGTGGAGATGGATTTAGCCATTGATGTACCTTGGATAGAGTTTTGTTTTTTGGTTTTGGATTGTGTGATTAGAGGGGTTGGCTTTATTTATATATTATTATTTTTTTCTTCATATGTTGCCAAAATGGTCATCAACTTGAGCGTCTTTAATATTTTAAAAAAAATTGTATATTAAAATGCATGATTTTTTTTTATATATGAAATTTCGTTTAATTCAGTTAATGTATATGTATTTTTTTTGTAACGTAAAAATATATAAAATTAAATAAATAATTGAATTATATATAAATGGAATGAAATAATATATGAAAATGTTTTGCACCTCATTCAACTCCCCATCTCGGCAATATCTTTCGTATCAACTTTTTTTTTTGGAAGGATATTATATTTTACTTTATAAAGAAAGGGTGAAAGATCTATCAATTATATTTCTTTTTCCCCACTTGGTCCATATTTGATTATAAATTTTAATTGAGTGTTTGACAAAATTTAGGATATGATAGAAAAAACTAATAAATTAAAATAAAATGAATTAAATAATTTTATCATTTACCAATCGAAATATACACTTCATCTTAATTCAAGGACTATTTCAAGTCAAAAACATTACAATTCAACCTTGTGTTTATCAAGCAAGGGACTGATTGAAAGGATAATCATTCTCAATCTTTGGTGAAAACTGAAAATGAATAAAAGCCTCATAAATTTAGAAGTTAAATTATTTATTGTTTCTATACTTCACCCCCTTCAGTGTTTTTTTTTTTTTTTGTTAACAAATTTACAATATACTAACGTGTTGTGTTTTAATAACACGAATTTTATTTGAGTATATAAAATATATAGGATTCGAGATTCAATTATAAGCACAATAGTGTAATTATTTTTTATAAAATCTCTTAATTATTATTTTTTTTTTTTTTAAATTTAGGATTGAAATAAAAAATAGGTGAATTTACCAACCAATAGATAAATCACTACTATAGATTTGTGCAAGCAGCCTTTTTTTTTTTTTTTGGAAGAAAAAAAAGTACAAATTTTAATTTTCCGTAATAATTAGGTATATTAATTCTAATTTAATGGCTCGAAATAAGGAACTAAAAATATATACGATATAAAGACTTGAAATAGCATAGTTTTGAAGCTTGATTGTGTTTTTTCAAAATTTGTGGTACATAATATTACATATATACCCTTTTGATATTTGCATTCCATATTTTGGGAACATTTATTCACCCAGCCTTTTTATCTCCTCATGGTCTGTGTGTTGCTCTCCTTTATGTCGGTGAAAAAATCCTTGCCAAGAGAGATATGGAAGCTGACTACAACGACATAGCTCTAAGGTATCTCATCTTGTACAATCCTAATCTCTAATCCACCATTCCCACAAAATCCTAGGACTGCTTTAGCTTATGCATAGTCTCCAAGCGACAATGGCTACCATGAAAATGGGGTTTGGGTGATGAAGTGGATGGTCAGGCTTTGAAGGTTGTTAATATTGAAATTTTTACATAAAGGATGATTTGGGTCAAAGTAAAGAAATAGCAAATTTATGAAAATTTAAGAAATCCCTATCTATGTTTCACCTGCCGCCAAATAGGAGTTGCTACCTCAATCTTCACTCTATTCCCAATCCAATTTATCCAAACCCAATATATTCATTCAATGGTGTCAGTCTCTAACATCATCGTTTGTTGTGATATCTTTACTTCTATATACATATCTGTCAATATATGTAAATAAGTTACATATATTTTTGTTATTGTATGTAACATGTTACATAAACCAATAATCACTTTATATATAACATGTTACATATAACTGTTATCATATATAACATATTACATACTTATCTAGCGAGGTTTCTATAGCTCTGGTAAGGTCGTCAGTAGTGACACTATAGCTCTAGTGATGTCATCGATAGTGTCGTCGTAATCATCAGAGCTCTAGTGATTTCACCGACTAAATTGTCGGAATTTTGGTGTATTTGTTTGTTAGTGTTAAAGGACGTTTTAATAATTATATAATTTTTATATAACCAAAACTTATAATTTTGAATATGATTTTGTTAATTATGAAAATTATTAGCTTACAATTTAAATATAAGTTATTTAAGCTCAAAGCTTAATATATACGACCATAAAAGACACAGGTACAATTGAAGTTTTAAATTAAAAACTTTTTATTAACTAGGGACGTACAAGACGCTCATGAAGATACTCTATTTTTTGGATTTTATATTTTAGTAGTATTTTAATTTAAGTTTTGAAATTCTTTTTACCCTTATTTTTAATTGGTACCTTAGTGTTGTAAAAAAGTTATTAATTTGATGCAATTTTCATATATGACCGATACATGCAATTTTATTAAAGATTTTTGACATTTTTGTCTCTTTCTTTCTCCTACAATAGAAACAATATTTCAGTTGTTTTTTTCATTTTCATATGGTTTTTTTGCTCTTTTTTTCCCTAAATTTTTAACCGATTCATACTCTATAAAGAATGCATTATCATAATTGGCTAATATATATTTGATGTGTTCTTGTTTAATAAGTTTTGACATAAAATAAAGTTTTTGACCGTAAAAATGTCGATAAAACTTATAGTATTCTTTCTCAAGTAAAAAATATATAATGGGTTGGAAAAAAAAAAAATAGAAGTGTGGTAAGGGTATTTTTGCAGTCAGTTAATACATCTTTTTTTTCTTGTTTTATTTTCCAATGTAGTTATCTTATTTTATTTTGCATTTTCTTAGTGAGCTAAAATTATTTAAAAAAAATTTATATAATATGAACTAATTAAACAATAATGCATCAAGAAAATATTGATCAATTATAGTAATGCATTATTTATAAAGTATGAATTAGTTAAAAATACAGAAAAAAAAAATGAAAAAATTGGCTGAAAAGATGAAAAAAGGCTTTAAAAATATTGTTTATGATGTAGGGAGGGAATAGATGAAAAAACTAGTTGAAAATACCAAAAATAACTGAAAAAAATTTTGTTTCTATTACAGGGAGGTGAGATACGGAAAAACTAGCATAAAAATACATACTATTTGTAATGTAGGGAGGTGAGAGATGAAAAAATTGGTTAAAAATGCTAAAAATGATTGAAAAAATATTAATTATATTATAAGGGAGGGAATAGATGAAAATGTTAAAAATACCTTTCATTAAAGTTGCATTTGATTGTTACATGTAAAAATTGCACTAAATTGATACATTTTTTAAATATGAGTATTATTAATGTATCAATTAATAATAAATATAAAAAAAGTACCAAAAATAAAATAAGGGTGTAAGAAACTCATATTTTTCATTAAAAATATATTTTCATTCATATTTTGCATTTTCAATATATTTTCCCATAAATTGAAAATTTATGTCTATTTATGTCAAATTTTCTATAAAAAAAAATTGTACAAGTTACAACAGCGTACAACATATCAGTTGTAAATGCGACAAAGTTATACACATTAAACAAGTAAAAGAGAGTGTTAGAATTAAAATGAGACATATGAGTCATTTTTACAAATGAAAAAAGATGTAATGAGTCATTTTTACAAATGAAACTTTGTTAATTACCTACTCTCCCTCTCTCTTGCTTTTTTTTTTTTTTTTAGTGTCGGGAGTTAGTTTGTTTCTTAGGAGTTTTCTCTCTGATAAAATCATAATTTATACTTTTTTTCGAATAAATATTACAGTAGTTACTCTATAATTTATTTCAGTCTATATTAGGTGTATAAACGAGTCTTCCTTTCAAAAAAATATAAAGCATACAATTAGAATAAACTATTTTTTTTTAATATATTAATATTTTGAGTTAGAGTTTCATGTCTAATGTCTAATAAGTGGTGTTAGAATAATAGCTCAATTTGCATTGTTTGAGAAATGTTGTTCTAGACTAATAAAAATTATCAATATGTGATTAATTTTATGTGCCGTGAACTCAATAGAGCATGGAGTTAAGTAAAATAAATTGGTGTGACACCCTAATGAACTCAATGAAGACATATGCCCGAATAAG
This sequence comes from Elaeagnus macrophylla, assembly GCA_029378325.1. Lineage (NCBI taxonomy): Eukaryota > Viridiplantae > Streptophyta > Magnoliopsida > Rosales > Elaeagnaceae > Elaeagnus > Elaeagnus macrophylla. The sequence continues at coordinate 18,476,184 of CM055642.1, forward strand.
TACAATGCAGCTAAATGAAACACTGTATGCCTGAGACGAAATGCAGTGTTTTTTAGTTCTTCCAATTTTTCATCGAGGAAATTGACCCCTTAAAATTTGTAGTATTTAAAAAAAGGACATGGCCAGTAGCCAGTCATATTTGACACTTTCACTGTTTTTATTTATTAAAAGTACTTGGCGAAAATCAAAAAATCATAAATTAATGGGTGAGAGAATACACCCCAATTTTGAGCCTCTCATTATGATAATGGGATACCAACAGACAAGAATTGTCTGGACAAATAACAAGAGAGAGATAAATTTTTCCTCCTGCTTTATAACTTTAATTATTCTTTACTCTCCATACTAATTTTCATGAAACTTGGTCCAATAATGATTTTCCAATAGACGATACTAATTTTTTTTGAATTTCATATAGAATAAAAAAATGATAGAGCCAAAAGTGCATGAATATATAGAATAATTTCAAAAAAAAATATTCAGTAAACACATACAAACGGGTCCCATGTTTCTCATACTCGCGTAACTATAACACAATGACACCAAAACCTTCTTGCAACGCGTCTACACCTTTAGTTACATGTCCAATCCCTAATCTTCTGCTGCTTGTTTCTTTTTCTTGTTTTTGCTAAACCCCTAACGTTCTGCTTTTAATACAAAGACAATACTAATAAAAATACGATTAGCATATATCATAATTACTGCCACTATACGGTTACGACAAAAACTGCATTCTTTTAAGGCCAAAATATAATAAATTTAGTAACATCGCCATTTTTTACATTCTCAACTTGACAACTTGAGACGTCTGAATCTAAGCAAACAAAAATCACAACGTGAGCCACCCAAACATAAAAGCGATACAAGTTTTGCTCAAACACCATTGAGATGTTTAGAATTATTCTTTCAAAATTCAAATATAAGGTGTTATAATCTAAAGAGTTAAGGGCCTAACGCATCTTCCTCAATAAAATGATTAAAGAATCACACATGTAAACATAACAAACTAACATAACCATAGATAGATTTGGCAAAATGACCACAAAGATCCGACCACAACCATTGAAACCTAATAGATCAGACCATAAACATCAGACACATTATTCAAAAGTAGTTCAATAGTTCTGTTTATTACATATAATCCTAATCATAGAGCATAAAACTGACCAGCACAAGTCTACTTTAACTTGGACACATCGATCAAAGATCACACCAGTACTGGCGACCAAACATACTTGATACTAATACGCCATTCTGATAATAACACCTGCTACATCCCCTTTATGGTACCAAGATCGTTCCCATGAGAGCCTTCCTCAATAACTTGGTGCCCAAAACTCAAAGTAGCACCATTATCACCAGCTGACACCTGATGATTGCAAGCAATCTTGAAAGTTACATCAATTTAATATTCAGTAGAACAGCAAATATACTGATTTAGTCCCATTTTTGGAAGACAAAACTCCAGAAAACAGATAACTGATCTTATTGACAAGGTCCTATCAGCCCCATGCATAAACCAAAAAGGCATTTACTCTCATGAACTTCGTATCAAGGAACATGTTTCCACATTTCAAATTGTCCTGACAGGAAAGCCTGGCAAGATCTGCACAAGAAAACTAAGAAAATAAAAGCACCCTTAGACTAAAAACAAAAAATCTTGCATGCATAGCAGTCACATAAATTTAAATCGGTTAGGAAAGTATAAACAACCAATTCATTCAAAGGTTTGGTTCAGCTTGGATGGTCTTTTTCTAACTTCGATTTGAAATTTTATGCTTGGTATTATTTTTCTAGCCCACTCCTAAACCTATTCACGACAATGGCTGTCACCAAAATAAGCAAATCTGAATTATCACAAACAACGAGTCAAAGTTGTGATGCACAAAATGAATCTGAAAATTACGATTCACAAAGAGAACCAGTTGGAAAAGTGAAAAGCCACCAACTAAAATTCAAAAATTCATCTAAGTAAAATCCTGAGCATAAACCGATTTCCGAGTCTTCCAGAAAATCCCAAGCCTCTATAAGCATGCATGTCATAACTGGTACAATTAATAAAATGGTTCCAACTTTTCACAAATGTGGCACATGATGACACCAACAAAATTAACCAATAGCAATTCAAAGATGCACCACTACATTAAAAGTAGCAAACTCACTTGTGTACTGAGAAGTTCCAGCAAAGAAGCCAAGGCCACAACTGCTCCATCAAATTTCATTGACAAGGCTTCAAAGTTGGAGATTAAATTTGGTAGCAAAGGATGCAGAACATTCACTGAAATATTCTCAGGAAACCTGTCAGCAATAAACTACCAGATTACGACTCACTTTGTATAATGAAAGAAGCATAACCATAACATCAGCTTCGTAGAAAACAGTCATACCATCTATACTCTCATACGACATCACACAACATAACGACCTGTCCAGGGAGACTGTCCTTGGTACTGATCAGGCAGCGGATTGAAATTCTGAGATCCATTCATGAGTTGTTGCTGTTGCATGATTTGTTGTTCTTGATGCAATTTTACATTATCAAGCTTTGAATAATTTTGCCAGCCTTCCTGGTTATTCAACTGTGACTGCATGGAACTTGGAACCTGTTTTCCAGGAAAGGGAAAGTTGACTGTTGCAGACAAGCCATTACTGTTTGTGATTTGATTGGGATTTGAATAAGATGTGTGTGTAATGGGAATGTTGAGCCCAGAGCCTATGTTTGAAAATTGAAACTGATGTCCATTCAACCAGCTGGATCCTTTCATTGCTGGAGGAACCTGGTATCCATCCAACCAGCTATAATCATCCACTGTAGGATTACCAGTTACCAAATCTGAACTGGACATGGATTCATTAACTTGTTTAGGTGGAAAAGTGCTAAAACCAGGTGGCGGACCAAGATGCCTAGCAGGTCGACTCACTGAATTTTTTTGCAAGCCTGTGGACAAGGTTGGTGAAGTACTAACATTCGAACTACTAGCAACGGAGCGAGAAAACACAGAAATATCAGCCTTAGATGCCATTTGAGCTTCTGAAGTTGTTGTATGGCGGTAGAACATGCCACTACGACCAACATCAACAGATTGGTTCGTGGGAGCTGAAAATAGAAGATGGTTATCATCTTGCAAGTCGGATTTCAATACATGACCATTTCCCATTAACCTCAAACCCCTCATGTTGTTGGCTAGCAAGGCTTCTTCTGCTAGCCAATTGGAACCATTAGATTGGATTGTCTGAAAATGCTGAGGAGCAGTATTAGAAATAGAAACAGATGCTTGTGGGTGAACATCAAAAGCAGGTAGATGGCTAGCATTATTAACAGGAGCCAGCATAGAAGTGACATTAAGTTTCACATCATGTGAAGGGGCATTATGACCAGTCTTCAGAACCTCATAGGCTGCTCCATTTGTTCCTACCACATCCGTTCGCTTCTCAGCCACTATTGGTTTAAAGACAATTACTTCATCTTCCTCTTCTCCTTCTGAATATGGTTGCTGTTTTGTCTGTGAAACTACAAAATTAGTTTGCTCTCTATGATTTTCTTGCATAGTAACATCTACGTGAGGCATATCTGAATATGAAGGTGCAGAATTATCTAATAATTGTGGCTCAACACCAATTACAAATTTCTTTCCCCTTGAATCGAAGCATATTGCTTTTTTGTCAACCTGGACTATATTCGCTAGAGCCTTGCCTGCTGCAAGAATCCTTCTAGCACGGGCTCTTTTTTCCTTTTGACCATCATTTCCAAATGAGCGCTTCCTTGAAAAATCTAGAATACTTTGTGCTGGAAGAAGTGGCAAGAAACCCCGTAACTCAAAATCCTCCCACAAAGCCATCCGATTTTCAGTTTCCCCTTCTTCGTACCTACTCATGTTATAAAAGCAAGTCTCATCTTCTTCATCATCTATGGGCATCAAGCCAACTGAAAGCAGCTTATTCAAAAATGATATACAAAGGTTCCAAAACTTTGATCTAACAGAAGCCTGTTTATCATCAACATCACTCCCAGCTGCAACATCTGGACAGCATGCCAACCATTCAACAAAAACTAGAATACCCGATAACAGGAAGCTTGGAGAAGGATCATGCAGCTGCAAACATCTCTCCAATATGTGGCCCATCAATTCAAACACCGCAGTAAATGCATTCTGAAGTAGAACAGTACGTTGCAGAATTTCAGCATATGTCTGACCTTCAGATTCTCTATTCACATTATGTACTGTGAATATAAGAATGGATACCAGCCTAACAACCAGAAGTCCATTCTCAACTGCATCCGCACCAAAATTCAGCTTCTCTTCTGGCCCAGAAGACAGCAGCTCACGTAGACCACTGCTTACCAGGCGGAGAACTTCTACAAATGTTTCCAGGCTAAATAAATAAAGAAGAGGGAGTTAGTGAAAAGAAACGGTTGCCCCCTCTCATAAATAGAGGGAGAAAGAATCTAAAACTTTTCATATTAGCATACCAACCTACAAGTCAAACAAGAGTTCAAGATAAATTACCTTGTACGCGTGAAAAGAATCCCATTCAGACGGATAAATCGAGTGCAGAATACTTTGAGAGAATCAGTAATACTTAATGTTTTTTCCTTGACTAGGTTCCCTCCAGTATTGTTATCTTTAGATGCAGTTTTTGGTTCTGCTTTCCCTCTTCCTTTGCCAGTCAATCGTACGGGTGACTCCTTAACTGTCGAAACCATCAAATTGCCAGAAAGTCGAGAGTAGCTCAGACGATTCTGCATAAAGATACACATATTATATGATTGTACTATGCAACATTCTACTAAGCACACTACAAGCTAACCCTTCAGCTCAAGAAACATCACAAAATTTCTCAATACTACGGTCCAGGAACCACCATTTCCAAATAAAATACAGAACATAACTAACATATTGAATTCAATGCTTTAGTATTTTGGAAGACAAAGCGTACAAGTAAATTCTTGAATAGATACAATGTCTTCCAAGACACATCTCAAGAAACTCAGGAGAGTAAAACTATAACACTCCTACAGTACATAAATCATGTGCTGTGATGGTATAGGAAAAGGGAGTAAGGTAGTGTGGTGGTTTGGATGTGTATAGAGCATAATTATTATATTGGATTGAATCAAATTATTTAATTTGCTATATTTAGAAGACAAACCGTACAACAAAATTTTTGAATAGATACAATGTTTTCCTGAACATCTCAAAAAACTTAAGAGAGCAAAAGTAACACTCCGACATTAGATAATTAAATCATGTTTTGCGATGGTCCTGACAAGGGCAGTAAGGTAGTATAATGGTTTGGACATGTATTGTCTCAGGAAAGAAAGCTCGCACTATGATATACTGTGTCTGGCCTTTTTTGTTGGTGTTATCAATGTAAATATATGAGACAAAAGTTTGAAAGCCCTAATGTAGGACCTTTGCAGTAAGATGAGACATCACTGTCATTGACCAAAGGGCCATTACCATACTGCCATGTCTTAGTGTATTACTGGTCCTGAATCCTGATTATTAATTGGGAATCACGGGACAGGTCTGGTTGCATTTTATCATGGTTGGGCGTTCAAAGAGAGTAAAGATCTCCGGTACCCTAGGGTAAAATACCCAACATGTGGACATCATGAATAATGTCAGAGATACCAGTGGACCAGTGAGATTGTACAAGGAAAAAATGAACAGTGTAATACACAGTGTTCTTTAACAAACCTAGATTTAGGATTCCAACACTCAACTACCATGCACCAGAAGTTACAGAATATACTAAAATGAATTTTAAAGCAAAATCTTAGGAATTAAAGTGCAGAGTAGTTAGCACAATTACAATGAATTGATGAGTCAATAATACCTTATCAAATGCAACAATCAAGTTCTCCCTTGCAGTTGAAAAGGGACTATCCACGGCCAGACTACGAAAATATCGATAAATAGCTAACAACTCATCACCTGAATAGGAAGCCAATATGGCAAGCTGGAAGAAAAAAAAATTAATAAATTGTGAAATTATACTAACATAGACATGTTTAAAGGAAAGACAAACAGCAATTTCAAATGATAGAACCTGGTGATGGGGATTCCCACTTGACGGCCAAAGAGATGAAGCTTGCAAATAGTAACTTGAAGCAGCAGCATACTCCCGGCTTCTAGAGTCACCCTCTCCATACAATCCTTTGTAACGTGCAAGGTCACCCAAGTATATCAAAGAACGGTGACAAGATATTAATCCTTTCTTTACTTCAGAAGATTTTTTCCCATCTTTCTCCATGGCAAGATTATCTGAATCCTCAGAGAAATGACCCAAAGGAAGTCCATACTTTGCTCTGATTTTGACAATTAAATCATGGTAAAAACCTGTTGCTTCAGAAAGGAAGGTTTTAAATTGCAATCTTATCTTTGTAATTCGATCTGGCCTTGCCGGGCCCTTAACACCCTGAATTGTATTAGAACCAGCAGAAGAAAGGGCAGCATTGAAGTGTGCTCTCAGTTCCTCAATTCGCCTGTAATGTAACTGCCAGAGAGCGTATTCAATATTATGTTGCTCAGAAAAAGAATGATCCTCAAGAATTATGGCTTCATAATTCTCACGCATCTGCTGCCATGTATTAGGATCTGATGGAATTCGGGCTTGGGCCGACCGCCGACGCTTGTTCTCCAATTCAACAATCTGTAGAATGAAACGAGTACACAGTCAAAACAATTACAAATTAATCTGACAAACAAAGTGCGTACGCATGCAAGCTTATCCATACATATAGAGATTTCTGCTTATACAATAATGAGTATCCAATGGAATTTAAAGAAGATGATACCTGGTCATACAGACGTTGGGCGCGCTCCCTAGAAACAGGAGCTGTTGTGTTATCCATCTGTATTATTATCACCCATCAATATGTTTGACTGTCTTCTAAATGCAGAATATCTGCAAATTAACAAGCAACATTATCGGCTTAGTTACCCATTTCCCCTAACAAAACCTTCAACATAAGATAAGTAGCATCAGAAAAAAAACCAATCATCTAACTTTTTTTCAGTCAGTCAGTGTACTAAAAGAATAGACATTACATTTGGCACCCAAATATATTTGAAAACCGGAAATTAGAAAATCATAAAGACATTCAAGATTCAAGAGAATCATATGCACCCATCCTAAAACAATACCAGTACCATAACAGCCACCATGATATTCGAAAAGATCTAAACAGACGTTTGCGTTCAATAATGACCAACTACTCCAATCATATGCATCAAAATATTCGGATAACCAATTTCCTTGAATGAAACATTTAACTCTTCAAGCATGTAAAGCATAATCAAAGGATGAAAAAAACTGGTTTTCGGTACACGGCATGAGGGGAAAAAACAAAACTAAAATAATCTTATATTTTTACATATCTAAAGCTTTTAAAAAAAAAAAAAACAAAGACAGAGAAATCGACATTACCACTCGTAAAACATCCTATCCCATTATATTATTAATTTCCCTCGGCCGTTAATTCGATTTTTAAACAAGTAAAACAAACAATTTCAAATACCATTACAAGAACACCACAAAGAAAATGACCTCCAAGAAAAAAAAATTAGGTTAGAAGAAAGGCGAAATTAAAAAATAACCAAAATATATGAGAACATCAACAGATCCACAAAATCTAAAGATGAAACCAAAATCAGATCACTCAGGCTAAAAATTATGCAACAGAAAAATCACATAAACACCAAAAACGAAGCAAAACAAAGAAAAGGAAAATATCAAATTAGAAAAAAGAGTCTTACCGACAAAGAGAAACGGAAGAAAAAAATAAGTTAAAGATAAAAAACGCACCATGCATTCGGATCGACGGAGAATCTTGAAGGATTAAGGAATGAGCTTGCGAAATTTGAAGAGAGCATAAATCTGGGTCGCTTAGGGTTAGCTTTGTTGACGAGAAAAAGCACAGAGAGAGAGAGGAGTTATTGTCTTTTCCTTTTCTAAGGTGTTTTAGTTTGGCGGTATTGGGGTCATACTCGTAATAGGATGAGGTTTCCTCATTGAAATTAACTTCTCCGTTTTTTCTATTTAAATACTTCTACCTATTATAATTTTACCACAATTATAATTAAAATAATAATTTTTGTTAAATATATTTATGTAGATAATATTATACTTATCAATTATATTATAATATATATTTATAATTTATCATAAATTTACGATGATAAAGCTTTGCTTTCCTTTCTATTTGAATTTTTTTTCTTCCCTTTCTCCTCCGTTTTTAGCGGCTTTTCTCTTCTTAGACGGCAATTTTAAGATTTGTCTCAATTTTTTTTATCCACTTATACATAAATAATAATATATGTTTATTTTTATAATATTAAAAAATATATATTTATTTATATTGAAAAAATAAATATTTTTTTCTGACATATATATATATATATATATATATGACATTTAATTAAATCGTTTTTTTTTTTTTTGACCTTTTCAAATATAATCATTTAAATCAACAATTTTTTTTGCTTTAAAACTTATAATGTAATGATAAATTTTTTTCTTCTGGAGCTTAGATTCAAACCTTATTAATGTATTAATTAAAAATATGTGTATTATATATAAATTATTTTATTTATTTTTTTGTTAATTTTTAGAATATATTTAAAATAATATTAAAATTAATTTTTTTATACTTTTAAATTAATTGTAAAAGTAAAATAATTTTGTAAAATTACCTAAAATAACACCCCTAAAATTTTTAATAACAAAAATAACATCATTATTTTGAATAGAGAGGGATATGAATTAGTGCTGAAAATGTTATTTTTATTGTTATAAGTTTTAGAGGTGTTAATTTTATAATTTTTCAATGATTTTTAAATTCTTATTAAATCTAAAAATTATCATATAATTAGAGTTACTAATGGATATTATACATATTTTGTTGTTTTAGAGTTCTTATTTAATATGATAATAAATTCAAAAAAAAAAAAAAGTAACCAATGTCATTTACTTCAAATAGAGATAATTTGTTTCAAAAAATATTAAGTATAATTTAAATTTTTATAAAGAGTGTATGTATTATTACCAAAGAAAACATTATTATTATTATTATTATATATGTGTAATTGTATATAATAATAATAAAATTATTATTATAATTATCAAGACGATTGTGCATAAAAAAACGTCTGAACAAGTAACATCTATTTATCTAAAATATAATCTGCAAGTATATACAGTCCCTAAAACAAGGGAATATTTTGAATTAATTTTAAAAGAAACCAATTCGATAGAAATTATACATAACATGCGCAATTCTCATGAAATTGCATATTCAACTTTTAAAATTAAAAGAATTTTATCTAAAATCGATTGGAACTCTAATTTATTTATTAGAAAAAAGTTTAAAAATAAGAAAATGCATCCAAACTCATATGATTATTTTGACTATATTCAGACATTAAAAAACACACTTTATTATCAAAACTCCAAACAATCTCATACTTAGTATATTTAGTTCAAAATTAAATGTTGTTATGCTTTTAATGATTTTCAACATTAACTCTACTCAAGGATCATTCATTAATGTTCTTCTTTGTCTTATACAAAGTACCATGGATATGAATATGGGACTATGCCTTAACTTATTTCCAAGAAATTTATCATTATTAGACAATCATATGCTAGATAGTGAGACAAAATCTCTTAAATGAATTTAATAATTTTAAAATTATTTAATCATTCAAAGCTCACAAAGCAAAAACACTTAACTCTCCTAAATCACCAAAAGAAAAACTAAAGTAGAGAGAATAATTGAAACCCTAAAAGAAAAAAGAGTAATAATGATGAATATATATCTCAAAAGTTAGAAAAATTATGCTCTGAAGATAGTTCCAATAATTCCAATGAAAAATTGGATCTAGAGCTTTTTAAAAGTGACCTTCAAATGACCAACTCAAGCTAAGTCGATAAGCGACTCTAAACAAGTGGTTGACACCGACATCAAAAAGGGACCCACAAAACAATCTGGATGAACGATCCCAAATTTTATTCGGGACACTCAACTAGATAAGGGACTCACTCTCTACATACAAAAGCATCTTTTTTTGTAAAAGTCTAAAAGACTTATCTTTTTAATTATTGTTATTTTATTTTATACTGAGCGTCTTCATCTGTATAAGGCTTTTAGTTTTAGAAGAAAGACAGACCGAAAAATAAATCTCTCTCTTGTATATTAATTTTCTCTTGTAATATATTTTTATTAATAAAATTTTATGGTTTTTTATATATTTCTCATTTGATAACATTTCTAGTAGATCCTTATTTGGTATCTATTTTAATTTACATTTATGCACTCTTTCTTTGCTTTACTTAATTTTTTACTTTTTGTCATTATATTCATTTAATTTGTGCTATTTTTAGTAATTATTTTTTAAAAAAATAATAAAAATAATACCCTTAAAATTTATAATAACGAAAATAATATTCTTATATTCAAATAATATATTTTCACAATTAAAAAAATAATTTTTACATTATTTTTCTTTAAATTTCTGTTCAATTAAATGTCATTTAAATTTTTTTGATAATTTAGACTCGTTTAATACTGAACATTTAATGTTATTAAAGGTATTAGTTTTGTTATTATAAGTTTTAAGAGTGTTATTTTTAATAAATTTTTTTATTTTTTTTAGTAATGTTAGTTAACATTACTCAAATGAGTAATGATATTTACAATTACTCACATATAAAATTTTAATTGGTTAGGCATATAATAAGTAATAAATATAGGAAAAAACTTAATGATAAATAGCTTCTTCTTTTTTAGTTAATAGTTTTTTCACGTTATCCATTTACATTTCACCAAGAAAATATATAAATATATTATAGTTTTTCTTAAATTTGAGGGATGGATGGATAATAATAATAAGGTTTGTGCTTTACACTTGGTGGATAATAAAATATGTATTATAAGTTTCATCACATTCGAATATTGTGTTAGGTTGGAGTACGAGTTTTAACAATTAATTTTAATAAAATTGTATTATTATATAATACAAATATATAACATTTATGCAATAATTTTTCATTCTATAAAGCCATATAGTTCTATACTTACTAAAAAAAGTTATTGTATCATATTATTTAAAAAAATTCACAGTTACTGTATCATATTATTAAAAAAATTCACAAATTTTTATATATAGATTTTTTCTTAAAAAAATTATCCTACATATTTATAATGATTAACTGATTTTTGTCTAAATATAAATATAAACTATTAACTAGGTACTATTATGTGCTACAGCAATAAGTACAAGTACAAGAGGTGTAAATTTGGCAAAATTCTACTTTTCGTTTCATTTTCATTATTTCATAATAAAAAATACATTTTATTATAAATTAATAAATATATTAATCTATATATTATAATTTAATTAATTATTATTATTAAAAATATGTAAATAAAGTCTCTCATTGCTTAGACATAAGATGTATGGATTTATAAGGATTTGGACTATTCTACTTAATTAGTTAACCTTTTAGGATGGAACTCGAATTCCTTACAATTTGTGTTAGAGCACATCCCAAACTTAGGCATTATAGGCATTTATGTGACTCTCCCAACTGTATGAGCTTCATCATGTATGAACCCGAGGCTTGTTATGAGCTTCATCGTGCGTGAACTCGAAACTCATTGTGGGTTCTAAAAGAGTTGAACTACAATATAAAATACGAAGATAATGATTTATTGGATTGAGTGGGAGCCAGATATAGTATAAAGCGCGAAGATAATAGTTTCTTCGACTGAGAGGAGCTAGATACAATGTAAGGTACGAAGATGATGTATATCTTCAATTAAGGAGAAGCAGAACCATGTGATGCTTCGTTTGAGATTGTTAGAAATATACAAATAAAGTCACTCATTGCTTAAACATGAGATGATTTATGAATTTATAAGGACTTGAACTATTCTACCTAATCGATTAACCTTTTAGGATAGAACTCAAAATTCCTTACGATTACTAATATTTTCATAATTATTTAATTAAATTTATATTTAATTAATAATTTAATGCATATAATATTGTAAGCAAAATCATAAAAGTATCTTAGATTATGTCATTTGTGTTATTTAATTTTTCAAATTATAAGTAATTTTATTTCGTTGTTTAATTTAAAAAAAAAGAGCAAATTAAAAATAAAATAATAATTTTATAATTAAAATATAATTTTTTAAATTAATATTTTAATATAAAATATTAAAATAATATAATTTATTTTAAATTGATATTTAAAAAAATAATATTTTAATTAAAAATTTATTAAAATTATATATTTTTATTTTTAATTATTTTTTTTAAATTAAGAGATTAAATAAAATAATTTATAATATAAGAAACTACGTAACGATCTAAGATTAACCTGACAATTTTCTCTAAAGTATTATTTTACTTTTTTGTACAGTTCACTTTGGTTGTATTGACACCGGTCAAAGTGAGCCTTGACAGTTAAGGTTTACCATTTATAACATGACATCCGTCACTTTTTTGAACCCAAACTCAACTATGTTTAAACAAAGTCAACTCAAATATAAGTACTTTTTATTTATTTATTTTTTATTTTTAAATTACATTCACTACAATAAATGAATAATTATATATGGTGTATACAAATATATGTATAAAGAAGGTGAAATCTCTTCATAGCAAAATGTTCGTACAATGGATATCCGTCGCTCCTTATTTTTAATATATATATAAAAAAAAAACTCACAAATATTCATCGCACCATCATCATTTATTTTAGGTAGATGGATTTTTTTATATTTAAAATAATTATAATTCATACACGCATAATCTATAACTTATAAAAATAAAAAAAAATCGTGGTTTCAACATTTGTAGGTCAATGTCGTGGTCTATGTCTACTTCCTTCTTCTTCTTTCCTGTTCTTCTTTGTGTCTTTCTTTACTTGTTTTTTCTTTTTAAATAAGGGTATATTGCTTTAACTTAGTTTATTATTGACACAATTTTTTTTATTAATCACAGTTTTAGATAATAATAATAATATTAAAGTATAATTAATTATAAAAATATAATAAATTATTTATATATTTTTATTGTTGCAATAATAAAAATGATTGTGATAATATCATTAACCTTAAAAAAAACTTATAAAAGTCAAATCTTCGATCAGTGGCAAATCTAACATGTGAAATATTTAGAAATATTATATAAATGGTACAAAATAATATTATTTATTTTTTAATTACTACTTCCTTCTTATTGAAAAATGTTGTTTTATGTTAATCATTTGAGTGTTAATATATTTGAATTATTAAGATTATATAAGTTCTTTGGTTATACAAACTTAAAATTTAAAATTTACTATGACACAATTTTATTTATGTATATAATTTGTCTATAATTTTATAAATATTATATCTAAAAATTTCTTTGTGAAAAGATGAGAGGAGGCACATGACTTATCTCCCCAAGACAATTCTGCCTTTTTTAAATGCTCAAACCCACAATTCTTTGAATTTGAAATATTTTCGTTTACAATAGGGGTGGAGGGCAAGAAATTAAAAATATCACTCCGTTCCTGTGGGCTTTTGAGGAGCGGGAGAAATTGTTGGAATTCTATGAAAGAGTCTCGGGAGCCAGGATGCATGCCAGTTTCATACGACCAGGTGGAGTGGCACAAGATCTGCCTCTTGGCTTATGTCGAGATATTGATTCCTCCACACAACAATTTGCTTCTCGTATCGACGAATTAGAAGAGATGTCAACCGGCAACCGTATCTGGAAACAACGATTAGTGGATATTGGTACTGTCACTCTACCTTTTTTTAATGCTCAAATTCAAAATTCTTTAAATGTAAAATATTTTCATTTACAATAAGAGTGGAGGGCAAGAAATTGTATTTTTAAAGTATCATATTGTAATAAAAAAAAAAATGGCACAACAATAATACAAAATTTGTATATATTGATAATACAAACATTTGAACTTATGCTCTTTTCATGGGGCTACACTTACCTTTTGGTTATGCCCTTTGTCTATACAAATCAAATTACAGTTAAATAGTTTTGTTAATAAATGCATTTTTTGTTATTTATAATGATTAATTTTGATGATATTATATTAATTGAATTAATCTAAATATTTTTATTAAATTATGGAATTTAATTAACATGATTTAATAATTACATGACAAAAATATATATCTTATAATAATTAAAAAGACTAAGCAAAAAAAAAATTCCAAAATTATAAATCATATCTCGTTCAACTTATTTGGTGACTCATTTTGTTTTTTGTTTTAAGAAAGAGGAGCATTTTAATGACTCTCATTTCTAGGCCATATTAATCCACAAGGACCACAACAAGCAACATTGAAAAAATAAAAATATTTACTATAAAAATATATATATTTAATATTTGTAATCATATTTAGATTTTTTTTTTCCACAAAGATGTTTTTAGAAAATCTGGACTCATCATAAAAACCCACATCCGAAGATTTCTTCTGGTCTTTGGAATTGATTAATTGAACATCAATCGTAAAATATAAGGCTGTATTTAGTAACGACGAAATGAGAGTCAATGAAATTATTCATATTCTATTATTTATTTTTTTAAAAATATGAAAAAAGAAAATAAGGGTCCCTAAATTTGAGAATTATTATTGTTTTTATATTTTACTAAATTTTTTCTCAAAATCACAAGATACAATTACATAATTATTTCTTATTTTAATATATTTTTATTTTTCAATATTACTTTTAGAATAACATTTAAGTAAATTAATTTCTTCCTATTTATTAGGATCTCTTTGTTGTCCAATTCAATTTGTGTTCATTCTCATTCCATTATTCTTTTTTTTTATAATAAAAATTCTCTTTAATCAAATTTACAAAATACATTAAGTAGTAAATTCTCGTTTAAGTTACAAATCCAAACATTAAAAAAGCATATAAAAGCTAAAGCTAAATTCAATTCCTAGGAGGAAAAATGTGAACGAAGTCACTCATTAGTGGTGAACCCTGAGCTTTCAATAGCTTAATCAACCGACCAACCTCTATCATCAAAAGTAATAATTTGCCAAGCAAATGTAAAGAATTGCACTCAAAACAACAAGACATATCTCTAATGCTAAACTTCAAAATCTGATAACCCAAAAAACTCTTTTGAGACATTTCTAAAGACCTAATGACCACAACAACAACAACCAAAATACAACACAGATAACAACAATAAACCATTTACAAGCTTTAAACATACTAAGTTGTAAGACAGATCACACACAAAACAATACATTTATTTAATTAGCATAAGCAGACAACAAGGTAAAAAAGCCGAGCAGGATACCCCTGGTGGAAACCAGCTGCGCCGGAGCCAAGATTGGCCACTCATGGTGGCTGTAATGCAGGTAAGAGTCAACGGAGCTGCCGCATAAACCACTCAAACTTCACTGAGGCTCAACAGAACGCGAGCCAAGCACCTACAACCACTAAACTGACTCAACCAGTGAACCGTGCGCTAAAAGGGACGACAAAACACCGCCACAAACCTCCGTCTCAAGCACCTACAGCAACTGAACAAAGGTTGCGACAACCACCCAGAATTCGAAGCCAAACGAACTCCCGCATACACGGAAAGAGCAGCAATACAAATAAACAGACGAAAAATCACAATTCAAGGCCTGGCCGAAGGCCAAAACGGCACGCCGTCGACCAAACACCCTAACAAATAATGAAAACCCTAAGGAGAAGGAGGCAGCAACCCTAAGAGACGACGAGAGACGAGAGAGAAGTTGAACGAGTAGATTTTTCTCATTCCATTATTCTTAAACACGCTCTAAATCTCACTTTTGGTAAATTGATAAAAAGTTTAATGCCGCAATAAATATCCTGATTTGAATCCCAACCCCTAGAACATATAATCTTTTAATGCGATAAACATATTTTCAACACATTTTGAAAAATAACAAAAATAATACCCTCAAAACTTATAATAACAAAATTAACACCTTTATATTTAAATTTATATTTTCTCAATTAAAAAAATGATTAATATATTATTATTTTTTAATATCTATTCAATTGAAATTGAACAACGTTAATTTAAACACGTTTAATATTTTACGTTCAAATTGAACGTTCAATATTATTAAGATGCTATTTTTGTTATTATAAATTTTAGGGGTGTTATTTTAATAATTTTCTATTAAATTATTATCATTTTAAACATAAATTTATCGCAAGTTCTCAATGATTATTGTCGAATATAAATATTTTTCTCGCTTTACATTTGTGAAAATATATTTATGTCAAAATTATTAAATTGAAAATGTATATTAATCAAATGTGAGGGGCATAAAGATTAAATTAGTCAAATCCGTTAATTATAAATGAAACAGAAGGTTATACTAATCAACAATAATAAGCAAAACAATCCCAGATTCAAAACTTAATAAAATGCAAGCAAGAGTGACGTGTTAATATTATATATCAATTTGACCACCACTATTACTTGTTGGTATAGGAAGATCGCATAAAATAAGATCTACACATTTTCTTGTATATATATAAATATATAAAAAAATCTTTGTTCTCAATAACATTATCAAAACCTACTATGGACACAACAACCAGCTGTTCGCTTACAAGAGTCTGAACAAATCAAATATAAAAACAGAACAAACACTTCCTCAATCCAATCTCATCACCATGAAAAAAGAAAATGAATTAGAATATTTGAACATAAAATTAAACACAGCACGTGCCTAAAACGATGTAAATATATTAAAGGATATACATAATACAACAACAATGCCTTGTGAGTGCTTCTTCTCTTGACTCCTTTATGGAAGGCATCAACTCCAGTAATTAGTTTCAACTTTCAAGCCCGGCACGATGACACGAAAAGATCATGTTATTATTATTATTTTAAATCATCAATTCCATGGTGGAGAGGATGGTCTATAGACAAAGTCTTGTTGAGAAGTTGTGCCGTAGTTCAAGTCAAGATTATGAAGCTGTTCCATTAGCTGAGAACGTCTTTCCTTGAAAAAATCAAGACGGGTTGTCAGTTCCACTAAAGCAGACGATGCTGCCGACGGATGTCTCGGGTAGTCTGTCTGCTGCACAAAATTTTCCAAGTAATCACGCAAGAATGGTCGAAGGTGGGAAAGAGATGAGAAAAAAGTGTAAGTCAAACCATGAAAATACACATTAAAATAACAAAATGGGGAGCAAGAGTTATTTTGAGATTACAGGAGAAACAAGACGGGTTGAATAATCAAAAAACTGAATAGTAGGCTAAAATAACACGGGCTGGTTCAGGGGAGATATTTTGCTCCATATTAGTACGCTTTTAGATGTTACTCAACAGTCTGAAATTTATCTTGAAAGTTAAAAATCAATTATCCTACGATCAACTCTAAATAGTAACCATCCAGGGGGAAAAAAAACAAGCATATACAACTAGGAGAAAATAAATTAAAGGTTAAGTTGAGATTATTTGTCGAATTCTTTTGCCATAAGAATGATTGACATGACTTCAGAAACAACAATAATTTGTGAAACAGAAAAATGAAAAATGTTAGTAATCTTACTTCTGCCGCTCTTGAAGTGGACGGCATTGCAGCAGAATCAACAGCTGAAAAGTCATCTACAGAAATACTTGTGGATGCATCAGTACTTTTAGAGTCACTCAAACTAGTTGAGTCTGTGAATGGCTTCCTGCCAGTTGGCCTGCTACTAGTGCCAGATGCTAATAATTGTCCTTTTACATTCCTCCAATCTGTCCCCAATAAACACTCCTGTGCCAAAACAGTCAGTGTTGGATACTAATGCAGTTGACAGAAATCTGGATGGAGTGTACCTTAGATATCAATCAATGAACGACCATACAGAAATTAAAGGTAAAAATAAACATGAATAGCAAACACGAAAACAAAGATAACCTTTTAATAAGACTAATGAAGTAAACATAGACTACATAGTATGCATTACATCGACTCTTCATTTTCATGTAGTACCCATGTCTAGCATACATGACATAGTAATAATTTGCATAAAAATTTACAACACTCGATGTCCTAAAAGAGTGCGTAATATAGTGCATGCTTAGAGACACGCTGTCAACTTTTTGGAAAAATAAGATTTAGGGATGGAAAAGCATATGATATTTATATTATGTAATAGAAATTATTAACATTGGCCAGCCTAGTTACTAGAACCATTCTAAGTATATATATCACGAATGACGCACTCATAAAAGAAACTTAGTATCCTCTAAAGAGGATTTCAAAACGTAAGCCACATGGAAGAACCAAAGAAAAGACGTTATAAGGAATTACCACTTTCTTCGTCCCATTCTCCCCACCCCCCCCCCCCCCCCCATACATATTGGTTATTTGCTCGTTTCCCGATACCATCCAATTTAATGCTTCATGTTACTCCTTTAACAAAAAATATGCATATACGTCAACAAAAAGATTATATATATATATATATATATATATATATATATAAGAGAGAGAGAGAGAGAGAGAGAGAGAGAGAGAGAGAGAGAGAGAGAGAGAGAGAGAGAGCAAAATAACAACTAAAGGCTTATGAAGTTTGCTTAAACATTTATCCTTCTTTTTCGACTCAGATGAATCAGGAAGATATACAAAAAGAGAGGGAAAAAAAAGATGTACTTTCTCGAGATCATTCATCTGAACTGAAAACAACAAATATAATGGCTTCAGAAACTATACCTCCGTCCTTTGTTTCCTTTCATTGTTGCAGTACGCAAGAGTGGAGTCAAAATCATGCTGTAGCAATCTTCTGAGGAAGAAAAATAAAATACACAACAAGGCAGACACAAGTTAGATTGTGTAATCAAACTCCCAGTTTGATGTTTGCTTAATAACTATGGCATATATGTCACATGAATTGATCTTCGCTGTAAGCAACACCGAATATTGACTAATACAAATTACGTATATAATATTTTAAAATAACCTCTATTCTAGAAATTTGATGATTGACGAACTACAATTTATAAACAAGACTAATAGTAGGAAATTTTTGGTCAAGAAAATGTCATATGTTTAATATCTTCAAGACAACTCCCAACTTTTCACATGACAAGTACCAGAAGCCCCAGTTTGGTACAGCACCTTAAAGAAAATCAAATATGACAAGTGAGATATTTCAATAAATATGCTTGAAAATGGTTCCTTATAGTCAGTGACAAAATACTTGTTTTTAATTGAAAAAAGATATTATATGTATATTATTTTAATGAAAATATGTATAAATTATTGAGTTTGTAAGGAATAATTAAATATTAAAAGTCTAAAATTTTAAATTCGGGTAGAACACAGTTATAATTGTGCATGTAATTTGCTATAATTTAATAAATATTACACCTAAAGTTTTATTTATCGAAAGTTGAGGTGGGGCACGTGCCCCTCATGTATATGTACATCCGCCACATGCCTCTCCTCATGTATATGTACATCTGCCCTTGCTTATAGCCCAAGACATCATGCATGTGACCGCCTATGAGACTTGACAGCTGGTGGTGGTTTAGAGTTCTGTTGCAGCGGCTGGGGTTGGGTAGGGTTTCTGAGGTGGAGATGGTGGCCAGTTGTGGGTGAGGCTTCAGATATGGCAGTTGTTGGTGGGGGTGTAGGGTTCCTAAATTAGCCCACTCTGATACCATATTTTCAGACTAATGGTGATTGTTCTAACGTTAAAATGGGGAGTACATAATATAGATAAGAAAACACTAAACGACCCTTATTCATATACCCTTATATTCTTAACATAGTAATTTGCACTTACTGTTGAGAAGTATGATTTTGGACGTGCTGAAAACGGTCACATGCATCGGAGAGGGAACCATAGTGATGCTGACGCTGCTGATTAAGTTGGTGATGGAGCTCTGCAACTTTTTGTTTCAACCTAGCCACATCAGCTTCAGCAAGAGCAATCTCCTCAAGCTCTGCCCTTGTCTTCCATTCAATTTTAAGTCATAATTTTCAGAGCATGTTTTTCCAAGGAAAAAAAAATTACAGGTAATAGAAATATTTAGACAAACCTTTGAATCCATGCCACGTGAACTAGAAAACTGCCCGTTAGACATGCTCAAACCTACTTCCAAAGCAGCTCTAAGATCTCTTTCAGCTTGCAACTGCTCTTGCAACCTAGAAACCTACATTTAACCACTAGTTAGAACATAAAGAGAAAATGAAAAAACAGCAAACGTTGGCTTTGTATGCTCTCCACACCTAATACAAAAATAGTAACTTCAACATATATATGAAGATAATCAGAAATTTTCTAAAAACATATCATACACATATAAGAAAAGCTCCCATGTTCACCTTTCAAACCTTAAGATATGGAGGACAAGAGGTAACAATAGTGGTCTTATCCATTGCAGAATCTTCTGGTAGGAATTTATTATTTCCATGAGGGCATGGAAAAAGGTAAGTGGTGCCGTGTGCAAAGTTTCAGAGTCCTTTTTCCTCTTCCAAAATAATATGATCACAAGCAGAGGTTCACTCCAAACTCAAGAAAACATGAAGACTATGTTTGATGGCAAAGAGAAAAAGTGAAGCGCAATCAAGGGTAAGAGCGAAATAGGAATGATGAAGGAATGACTGAGTAAAGCTTCACTTTAGAAGTTTGGTTTTACAAGGAAGTATTAGAGTATCCTATTTAACATTCTGAACGTACAAATATTAATAACACAAGGAAAAGTGATCCCCTGTTCTCTCCCAACACACCTCCAGGTTAAGAATACAATATAGGCCCATAGAAGAACGCAAATGTGAGCAAGAGTATATCAATAGGTTCTCTATTTTTTTGGCTTTTGCTCAGCAGTTATCTCAATTACACAGTTGACTTTGATCTATACTATTCTATGTGTGCAAATAGGATGTGATGAAAGACACATGTATAAAGGAAGCCGGCAACATAGAGAAAGAAAGGTTCCTAGAGGAAATAACTACATGCACTAACTAAATGCCAATTGGAAACCTAAGGAATCTGAAAGTCAGTATCAATGGAGAATGAATGAGAGGCCTTTTTCCGGATTAAGGTCTTAACAAGTTCTGTAGTTGTTCAAAAGGTACACTTTAATCCTCTATCTTTTAAAGTATACAATTAAAATCATGTAATTCATCAAAAGTACACTACTATATTTTAAGGTATACAGTCCTCTAATTTTTTAAAAGTTCCAATGAACTCCAAAAAGCCTTTTTTTTCAAGAGTAAATTCGAATTTTAAAAAATAAAGTGCAAAAAATAATAATTTTTTACAAAAATGGATATTAAAAATTCGATTTTTACAATCCAAAAAAGTAAAAATAAATAAATAAAACAAAAGGCTAAACTAACTTAGATTTGAAATGGGAAAAATTCCTTTTTTTTTTTTTTAAAGAAAATAAATTAAATTCTGAAAAACTGAAAATAAATATTTGTAAAAAAAAGAACACAAAATAATTTGATATACTTTTCTTTTTTCAATTTTTTCATTCCAAATATAAATTAAATTTTTTTTTGAAAAAAAAAAAAATTGTTAATATCAAAATTTTAATGTTTTTTTTACTTTTTGGGTTTTATTTTTCAAAATTCCAAATTTATCTTGGAAAAAAAAAAACACTAATTGAACTTAATTGGAACTTTTTAAGAATTAGATGTATAACTTAAAATAAAAGTATACAAGACTAAAATATGCCTTTAAAATGAATTATAGGTCCTTAGCTATATATTGATACAAAACTAAAATGTATCTTTTGAGCAATTGTAGGACTTGTAGCTTAACCCTTTTCCCAATAAGAAACAACCATTTATTGATAGAAATAAAAGAATAAAAACAAACAAACAAACAAACAAATCTATATTCTAGACTCCATGGAACTCTACACCAATACCTGATCTTAGGAAATAAGAGCTAGCAATTATAACATTAAAAAAACGAACAATCGTTGAAATTATCAAAAACTAAATGCCCATGATGAAGCCATGAAATGGATTAACATTTCTTAAACTTTCATAGAGGAAATATACAAAAGTAAACTGCTTGAAACTCAGATCTTACATTGCATTTCTACTCCACAAGACAGTAAACAAAAAAATTCAATGGAGTCTTCAACCTAGGAACAGACAGTGAAAGAACAAGAAAGAGACTATATTTACTAGGTAAGATGCCCATACATCTTGTTCAAGAGCCAACCGTCTCTCATGTAGTGCTTGCTTCCTTCTCTCCAAGCTGGCCTGTAGAATCGCATTTCCTCTAGCCTACAATAGATGATGGTCAATTCTGTAAACAACAGCTGATTTTAAATATCTACTCTACTCCAAAATAGATTTAAGTGTTGCTACCTCTTTTGCAATCCTTTGTTGCAAGTCATTTTTTGCGATTTCAAGCCTTTGAATAGCAAGCCTACATTAGATCATAAAATTTACTTCTTGATAAGTGCACAAGGCTTTACATAGAAAACAGATAACAATGTTAAATTGAACAAACTCGCCAATGTTAGCATAACTGGGACAAGAAGCGAAAATGAGTTATGACCAGCACAGGAAAATGTTAGCATAACTGGGACAAAGAAATTGACGGATTTTGAACTTTCTAGACAAGTGTACTGGTTTTTTAGTTCTCCCAAAGGATTTTGTTTTTATAATTGTTTAATAGAACACTGAAGCAAATTTTATATTAGAGTGTACCAGTAATCACTCGACAGCAAGAAAAACTTAAAATCTCAATAAAAACAAAGAACATGACAAGAAAACTGAACAAGTCAAATAAGGGTAACTTCCCAATCGAAGAAAAAAAGAAAGACCGAAAGATTTTGGAACTCTAATTGATTCTGCCCATAAGGAACTAAAGAAGAACACTTTCTTACATTAACAATGTAAAGAAAAAAAATAAGTATCTTACTCTTCTTCTCCAGAGGACTCAACAGATTCCATTGATAGTGTCTTTCTTGCCTGTGAATCAAAAAACTATGCTCATTAGATGCCCTTCGTGGGGGAAAACAGTACTAGAGCATCTCCTATTGGTTCATCTCTCTCATAACAAATCACAGTGAACAAAAGTGGTAAGAGGTCCCCCCAGCCTAATATATTATCAACATATTTTTACTGTTTTATCAAGGTAAAAGTGAACAACATTCACTTTCTCTTCCGGATTATTAAAGAGAATTAGAGAACTGAACACATTTTCTGGTCAATCATCAATGTACTGCAAAACACCCACAAACAGATTAAGAAAAATAGGATTATGGAAATCAACTCACATTGCTTCTTCCCCAGAAAGTTGATCTCTTCGTATTTTGACCGGAGCCCATAGCTTTAGTCATTCCCTTCCCAGCACCAGATTCATTTCCAGACACAGGTGAAGGATGCCCTGGGTCCATTGTTGAAAGTATCTCTCCCATTGATCGATATGATTCAGCAGCTGGCGACCCACTAGGTTCTTCCATCTCACTTATTAAGTTTTCATTACCGCTTTTCATATTGTCTTGTTCTTTTAGTTGAACGTTTGAATCTCTAACCTGTTGAGAATCAAAACGCAAACTTGAACTCTCTGCTGAACCTGGATTTTCTTTGGATGATCCAACATCAGAATCATCACCACCAAATGCCTGCCCATGCACAAAATGAATTGCATTGGTTAGAATAAATAAAGTATGGGCTCTGAAGCTATCTTGAATTGCTCCTCTTTTACTTTTTGTCTTATCTTGAATCGCTCTTATTTCACTTTTTGTCTTTCAGATAAAAAGTACAAAGATTTTAATGAATGACAAACAGAAATAAAGTACATGAAAAATTCAGTACCACACAAACAAATAGAAACAATCATCATACCACACAAATGAGATATTATCAAATTTGTTTACTCTAGCAACAAAGTTAAAGAGGGGCTCTAGGCCAATAAGGATTTGACTTGCAAAAAGTCAAAACTTTCCAGTTCAATTGGCCTGCAGCACGATGCTATCATATTCTAGGCCAATAAGAACGGTTCTTGCATTTGACTTGCAAAAAGTCAAAAACATTACCAGATTAATCGGCCTGCTGTATGATGCTATTATATTCTAGGAGCAACTAACACATTCTCCGTTGACATTTAGCCTCAATACAAACAGCTATATGGAAGAGTCCACTTTACACAGCTAAACAAGGCTAGCCACCTAATTGAATTAGTGCAAACAGAGAAAATCTTTTGAATACCTTGCAATGGAAGCCCTTGAAAAAGAAAAAAAAAACATAGGACTTGATCTTCAAAGATTCTTCTCTTTTTAGAACCATAGAATTAGTTCAGTGGTTCAACTCCCTCTGCAAGCAGGAGAAAATAGTTTGAGCCCCAAATAGGGCATTTCAACCCAGGGGTTCAAGGGTTGTGGATCAACCGATCCAAGTAAAGTGGCATTTCTGATGCATTTCAACCCAGAGGTTCAAGGGGTGTGGGTAAGCCAATCCAAGTAGAGTGGCATGTGCGATGTGTGTGCAACCCTTTATTTAAAAAAAAAAAATCTTCCATTTTGTTCCCTACATGACACCCAAAAACTGGTTTCGACCACAAAATACCAGATGTTTTACACCATTTCCCCTTTCTTCCATAACCCAACCTATCCAATATTTAATGAACATCAAGTAACCAAATACAGCCCCCTTCACTACATCTTTCATAACAATTGGCCGCCAAATTTAGAAGTTGCTAAACATTGAAGAAACACATGATCCAAACACTGCATGCAGTGCAAGAGCCCCAAAAAGCTTATAAGACCACCATATTAAACCAAAAATAGAGCTACATCCATAACAACAACAAAAAAGACATACCTAATCAAAGTATAAATAACCTTGCAGGATGAGCCAAAAGTATTAAGGATAAAAATGAGTTCCATCACACAATTACTGAAAATACATACAAGGATAAAAATGAGTTCCATCACACAATTACTGAAAATACATACTTAATAGGTTGCAGTGGAACATGTACAACACACTGCATATAATAAGACGAGGCAGAGACAACCTTATAATCATATAGGTCACTGCCAGCATAACCACTGCTTTCACTCAATTTCCCACTATTAACGCGTTCGGGATCATCATCTGTTTCTGGATCAACTCCATTTTCTGCATCCTGGTACTCATTGTCTTTCAAATCAGTATTCTCATCATCAGTTGAATCTTCACTAGCACTGTTTTCAACCCGAGAATCAGCTGACATAGAACATCTTTGCAAATTGTCATCCTAAATGAGAGAATAAGACCATGTAAGTTAAAGTAACAACTTCAATTAGCCGCACCTTACTGAGAGCATTTATTCCAAGCATATTTCAAGGATAACCAACTAGTTTATAAGCAAGTTTACTAGCTATCCAAGAGTTTCCTTAGCTTGTTAAGTTATGAAGCCAATTCATATGCAACACAAAAACAACAAAAATAACACCCCTCAAAACTTGTAATAACAAAAATAGTACCCCTTGTGTTCAAACTTATATTTTCAAAATTAAAAAAAAATGATTGATATATAATTTTTCTTTGAACAACTATTCAATTAGAATTGAACGACAGCAATTTAAACCCGGTCAATGTTGAACGTTCAATATTACAAGTTCATATTGAACGTTCAATGTTATTGAAATATTAGTTTTGTTATTATAAGTTTTATGGGTGTTATTTTTGGTAATTTTTCAAACAATTAATCTAATATCTTGCCCATACCAGCTATGTTTTTTTTTATACACAACAATTTATAAGTAGTTACAAATTACACAAAAATATGATAGTCTATCCTTCACAAAACTTCATCCCCTATAGTTAGGATATATATGCTCCCCAACTATAGCTTATAAGAAATTGAGAGTAATCCTTCAACTTTGATTCTCCCACTTTTCTTGTTGACACCTTTTTTCTATTCATAAGTGACAAACCTTCATCATACTCAACATGCTAATATCAGCGTGCTGACAGATGGGTTGTGCAAAACTGTTCACTCAGTTCCATTCTCAATTATGCCTAATGTTTATTAGCAAACAAAATATCGCCTAGTGTTTTTCAGAGACAAATGTCAAAGAACCTTTAAGAGAGATGCCTAAATTAGATAACTATTACATAACATATACTTCTAAACTATAATAAACCGCAGAGATTACTATACTAAAAAACTTATGAAAACTATGAATGGGCCATGAAACCTAAGCTACATGGACTTCAAGACATTTATTGAGCTTAATAGGTAAGTTAGGTGCCTCTGCTAGTGTCCAAATCATATATGATGCATTTTCTCAACAACAACAACAAAAATCATATATGCAAGGACATTACCACAAAGAATCATTGTGAGCTAAAGATTGCTAATCGACATTTACTTGGAATTGGTAAATTTTTACTAGCAATGCAAACCTATACTAAAGTCCCAAATATGAAAACTCATCCAATTGATCCATCCTAGAATATTTTGCCAAATGAGGAAGATTGAACTTAATTTCCAATTCCATGTCATGCAATTTAAATAAGCTGTAAATTTAGGACCACATGAGATGGCAAGAACACAAAGAGAAATAAATTAACATTCCTTTATTCAAGAGTTATTTAGAAGGCTTAAGGTATCTTACATCAAAGATGTTTTCATACTCCTCCAAAAGAGTCGTAATGATGGCTTGAGCATTATTAGCAGCATTTGCAGCAGCAAGAAGCTGAGCAGAATTATCTCCATTGGTATCAAAATCATCATCCAATTCACACTCCCCTGCTAAGAGAGGGCGTAAAAGCAAGGGTGCCATGCATGCAGCAACAGCAGAGGGGGTCATCCGATTCTCATGGGAATGAGAAGATATTGTATGCATCATCTTCAGAATTCTGCAAAAAACACAATAATTGATAGATATCAAAAACAGTCTACCTTCTATAATCACAAAAAGCATTCCACTCACAAACGTGCAAGGGAAAGGAAAAAAAAAACGCAAAGTATCATGTAAAAAAGGCTGTAATACCTCTGCAATAATCTGCGGTTTGGTTCAGGAAATGTCTCTGATATTGCGGAGCGCATTGAATTTAGCCGAGATTCCTTACGATCAATTTCTAAATAATAGAGGGTAAAATGATCAAATATTGGTAATTTTACATATTCATATTAAAGACTTGTAATTTTACTTCACGGTTCTACTTCAACTATGGTCGATTTGTTAATGCTTTTTTATCAATATTTAGTATATTTGCTTATTTCTAATTTAATGCCTTTTGAAATTGTTCAAGTTGTTCATAGATGGTATCTATTCTATTATTATTAAGGAGAATAAGAATGACTGTCACAGTTTTCTCATACTCCTCTTATTTTGATTTCTAAGTAGTACAATAAAATATGACAAATTACATATAAAGCCAATAGGTCTTCCAGTTCATTGTTTCTGGAAAAATATAGAATCATAGGGAAGAACTTACTGTAAGCCTCCAGCAATGCAGTGCAGCAAGATGCTGGTACAGGAGAAGAAGGTAGCTCCCGTAAAACATGCTGCCAACAAGAAAACATGCATGCTATTTGACTAAGATCATAAAGTATAGCACATAAAAGTCTATGAAAAGTAGTGACATGAACTAGCACCTTGACACAGTCACCAACAACGTGAGCATCCTCGTCAGAAACAAACTCAGTCTTGCCTAGAAACAGGAAAAACAGAATTAGGCAATACGAGTTTGAAAAGGATGTTCACCAGGAAATTATGACTATGAACTCGATATTAAATACACAAACCCAAGAATGCCCTTTTTAGTGTTCTCAAAATCCAACATGTCATCCCAAAGAATTGCAACCTGAACCAAGCACATACCTTGTTCATATTCTTGGACTCTACGTTCCACTTCCTCAACGTCTGCAGACTGTCGCAAGATTCCTTCAATTTTAGTTCCTGTAGAGAGAAGGTTCTTTTATCAGAATTGCTCCACCTTTCTCCATATCATGAGTTAATCTCGTCAATTTCTTTTTTAAACAGATCCATAACAGTAAAATAATAAGTAAACTTAAAACACTACAAGTTACAACTATTAGTGGAACAGAACAATGATTGTCCTCAACCAATGCTTTTTTCTTAATCTACAATTAGCATCAACTGACATCAAATCCTAAGAGCACTACATCAAAATCCACCCATTTACTCACCTTATTGTTCTAGATAAATATACAAATAGGAAATTTATACTAACTGCAAGGTCATTCATAATATAAAGCATGAAGACTGTCTATGCTAATCAAATCTTATGCGACAAAAGGTTAAAATTGAGGAAGACTGTTTTGCTGAGGAAAAGGGAGATGAAAGGCAAAGATAAACACATTGCAAGTAATAAAACAGGAAAGATAAACACATTATTGTAATCACACATGCCATTTGCTGTTTGCTAAAAAGAAAATGCCTTAATTCGCAACCGTGCAAAACAGCCAATCAATCAAATTCTAAAAGACTTATAGGATAACTCTAAGTCACCATTGCATACAGTTTTCACATCTCTACATCAATTGTTGCCTAAGGATCTTCTTTCTTCCAAAAAAATATAAATAATCTGCTTTTAATTCCGGTTTTCTGATTACATCAAAATAATGCAACTCTAATTGCAGGCATGTGGCAAATTTACATTCTAGCGTGAGGCTGAAGTTCAGGGAGATAGATGGTTTTCTTTGCATTAGCAAGTTTCGGAAGCAATATTTCAGGAAAATACCACTCCCATTCAGATTAAATCTGTGAAAAGCATCCCATTAGCCCATACCAGCTTCTGTCAGTACCTTGTACTCTTAGAACCAAGCTTCCATTTCTCACCAACTTGCTTCTCAAAACTGTCCCTAATTCCAGAAGTATATTGAAGTCCTAATTCAACATATAAATTGTGCCTATTAGTCCAAACTCCAAACGCAACAAGTAAATGAAACCCCCAACCTTTCTAAAGAAAAAAGAAGTATAAAAGTGACTTTGAAATACTAATGGTAGCGTGCTGACAAACGACAAAAGCATTCAATTTCAAGCTGCATTAAAAGAGTAGAGGAATTTGCTCATTTCAGTCATTATTCCACGTCCCAAGAGTTTTGCAAAATACAAATTAGAAGTCAAAATAACTACCAAAGCAATAATAAGACTCGAAGCTCTGCCTATTCTTCTTCTTGCTCTTCCCATTTTCTCCTAACCATTCATTTCAATATTGCACCAAATAACATTATAGCCCACAGATACTGCCCCAGTCACCACTCCGAATCGCAAGAAAACCACCACCAACACTCACAATGTTTTGTTTCCTAGGCTAATTGTTAAAGAGTATAAAAAAATTATTTAGCTCACCCTCTTATAATGTAGAAATTCAAGCCTAACTCAACCCAATAAGGCCTCATTGAGTTAAGGGTTGCCCAGACTTATATCTAGCTCTTCATTGAGCTCCCTAGTCGATGTGGGACTCCTCAACACCCCCCCTCACATCGGCACCAGCACCGATAGACATAAATGAGGTTGACCGGGGTTGACCGTGTTGGGCACAATCGAGAACAGGGACCCGCTCTGATACCATGTAAAAGCTCATGGGCCTAACTCTACCCCAAAAGAGCTCTCATAGAAAGAGGTTTGTCCATGCCTTATATACTTCACATCTTAGGATCTCCTAGAGGATGTGGGACTACTTTAATACCCCCTCCACGTCAGGGGATGGACCCACTTGGCAGTCCCCCTCCACGCAGGGCTCGGGCTCCCCACATCTCTAGTTAAACCTGCTCTGATACCATGTAGAAATTCAAGCCTAACTCAACCCAATAAGGCCTTATTGAGTTAAGGGTTGCCCAGACTTATATCTAGCTCTTCATTGAGCTCCCTAGTCGATGTGGGACTCCTTAACATATAAGCTGGAGCTTTTGAGAGAATTAATGCCTAACACTTCTATGTGGTATTAGAGCTATAGGTACTATCCCTTGTAATCCTAATTGTTGAATTACAAAAATTAGACCTATATAGTGCATAAAGCCAATGCTTGTGAGGAGTGATAGAATATATAAAAGTATTATTATCTCTTCTCCCAATAGGTTAAAGTTTTGAGAGAGTTGGTTTCCAATAACTTCTAACATTAATTCCCAATCCATGTGATGTACAGTGTAGAATTATACCACACCAGCACATTTGAGTTAAAATTTGTACTGATCAATCAGAGATACTGTTAAAACTTGTATCTAAAAACTCATCATTGTCAAATCCACCGTAATAGATCACCATTCTAATTCAACTCAAGACTCTACATAGAGAACTAAAGACAACTCATCTTCAAAACTCACTGGTTTAATGAATTTGAAAAACTCAACATCATCTTCAAATTCACTCAGAAAAGCAACAATGGAATAAGCTCAAAGATAGCTGCAGTACTGCAGTAAGATATGCCATCATGCGGCAATGACAATCCAAAAAATGAAAGGAAAAAAAATAAAAAAGGGCCATTAAACAAGTCGATATTTTCCACAAGGAATTATAAAAATGCCACCAACAGGAGAAACTGGTTGAAGTTAATGTGACTGAAATTAACTAAAACAGACAAAAAGTCATCAGTAATTTATCTATAGAGGTAGACCAAAACTTCTTGTTTCAAGTCAAAATTTTCCACTATATTTGTTTCACTGCACATTCCCACACATAAACTTCATAACCTCAAAGTCAAGATATGAGGGAATCATAGCAGTTTTAGTTTATGTAATAACCACACGTTACAATACATTTTAATTCAATAAAATTTATTGTCTTATGGCGCACATCTGAAAATCATACCTTTTCTTTTCGGTATTCCAACTCAATTTTCACCCAACAGTTCAAACTTTGTAATATAATTTCATGATCCATGAAACAAAACCAATACAACTTTCTCCAAAGAACTAAATTGTTAACCTCAAATCATGAATAAACTTTAAGAATCCTAAAAGGCTAAAAATCTATTTCCCAACTATTGAAATTTAATCAACTTATTAAGATCAAAACTTACCATAACTTTCAAGAAATCGTAAAGCTTTCTCGAGGAAGGAAGGACCTCCATCAATATCTTCTAGTGCAAGTAAAATTGGTCTTCCAATAACCAAAGACTTTACGGGACGCTTATCTCTCCCTAAAATCAGGGGGGTAAATGTATTAGTGGAGCAATTTATTAGATATGTGAATATAAATCCCAAAATGACACATCAAAATTCTAGTGATGCAAACAAGAAAAGTACAAACATTGATGAAAAGACCCTTCAATCGTATCACTGGTGTCATTGCGAAAAATCCCATTATGTCCCATAACAAGGGCAGCACTTGGTGCCTGTGCAAGGGCAAGTTCCAGAGCTGTTTTCCATTCATACAAATCTTCAGATGTCTCTGCCTGAAATGTAGGGGACTCAGATAACACATCAAATAAGAATATTAGAATTAGCAAAAATATGCAGCTGAACCCTGCACTCTAGATCTAAATGAGTGAAAAAAATAATTCATTAGAAAATAAATCACCTTAAGTGTGAATGCTCTCCCATCACGTCCATCGGGAAATAATACAGTGAGCAGCTTTTTATCTTCTCGGACAACAACGCTGCAAGAATGAAACCATTTTCCAGCATTCAGCAGACTGCAGGAAAAAAGTAAAGTAAAATAACTAAACTACAAGGTGAACATGCTGACCTTCCAGAATTGTTCAAGTCAATGCCACCCAACGTCAAATTTACTTCACCACCTTTTTGCGGGAGAGCGCTCTGCATTGGAAACAATAAAGCAAAACTTTATTTACATTATTCACGAAAACAAATAAGATGGTGATCATTTTTATGGATTCATAAGTATGATTGACAGTATAAATAATATACATATCAAATAGTTATAAAATACAACCAAGGCTAGATGTCAAGGAAGAGTGGAAAAATGTTGCAGCAATTCAGAAAAGAAAGACACAAATGCAGATCTAATAAGTATGACCTGAGTTTGCAAGCAGAAAGGAGAGGGGGGAAAGAAAAGTGGATAAATTTTCAATTCTTGAGATAGTTTCTGTCTCAATTTCAAATCCAAGCCTCTCCTTTCTTCTCCATCATAAGATTAAAACCCACCCATTAACGTGTCAGTTATGAACCACCAAATTTAGAAACTAAAATTCATTACAGAAAGGGAAACAAGTATCAAGATGAACAAGAGATCCAAGTGAAAAAGCCATCAAAGAAAAAAACAGCAAATAAATATAAAGAAGCACGAGTAACCTAAAGCATACACCAAAATACGGGAATGCCTTGATCAAAGTAACTTCATACAAATAGAAAATTGACCAAAGCAGAATTTGATAACAGTGCTGGACAGAATAGAAGAGTTACAAGTGTAAAAAATAAGTTTAAACTGAAAGCATTATTCAAACCAAAGGGAAAAAAAACATGATTGATACTAACAGGATCATTCTTAAAGAAAACCAATGAAGTGCGAGTAAGGATAAACCACCGCTTCTTCCAAGACTTCCAGCCTATTCCTGCAAGTTCAAAGAGAGTAATTAATTTACGTTAAATACACAAATGCAAACATTACATGAAATAGCAAGCAATATTAAATAAAAAGGGGTATTGCCAAGGAAAAGTTAATATTTTTGGAAGATTTTGTTACATATTTGTAAAATTTCCTTGGACAAAACATTCCTTAGCAATAGTCATTCCCTATTAAATTTAGAATCGGTAAAAAAAAATGATTTCATGAATTTTCTGTAAAGATAATGTTGGAAATAATAAATATCCAATAGTGTTTCCTTATTAGTTTTAGGAGTCATAAATTAGAATATTATTGTTTCCTTAATTATATATTAGGGTTTAGTAGGGTTACATGTCGCAACCTATCTATAAATATGGTTGTATTTTTATATTTATATCAAGTCAAGGAGAATAAGAACGACTTTTTTAGCTTTCTCATTCTCCTCTCCAGCTATTTGGATTTCTCAACAGATAAAAGGAAAAAGACTTTTAAAAAGTGAAAACACATAATTATTACTAATTAATCTAATACAAAAGAAACAGTTACATTTTGTTATCACCAACGTATCTAAGTGGTAAAAACAATGCATGGAATCCAGAAGAACACATGACACTCTAAACGTTATCATAAAAGCAAAACTAGAACTACAAGAACAATCCTAACAGATCTACATAAAAAATTTACAGATACCACCTCAACATTACACCAAAGTTAAGATTGAAACTCATGTATGAACTCCACGGTTGCCGATTACAATTTTCTCCCGATCAAAATAATGCAGCTCATGCCCATCAAATATTAATATGTTTCTTTCGCCCATAGAGCCCACAGAATAGCTTCAACTCCACATCTCCAAAGGATTTTGACTCCCAGACCCATTAAATCTTTAACAGCCTAAAAAAATCGCTGGAGCAGCCCATTGAACTCCCATTTACCAATAAATTGATCCAGTGAAATTTTAACTAGTTTCTCGCCTAATGCTATCTTCAAAGCATCTGAATTTCTAAAGCTGAATGAATATCAAATGGTCATTTTCTAGTTTTACCAGCAACTTCAATGTTTTTATATTTGAGATTTTTCTCTAATGCAGAGCATTACAACTCTAAGTCCTGTGACCATCTAGGCAGACATTGGGGTAAATGATACTTTTACAACTTGACATCTAAGTACATTAAGCCAAATCTAGGGAATGACTAGTGATATATGTGCCACACAAACAAAAAAAAAAGAGCAATAAAT
Organism: Elaeagnus macrophylla; assembly: GCA_029378325.1. NCBI lineage: Eukaryota > Viridiplantae > Streptophyta > Magnoliopsida > Rosales > Elaeagnaceae > Elaeagnus > Elaeagnus macrophylla. The sequence goes on from CM055642.1 coordinate 18,509,895, forward strand.
ATAAGACCAAACAAACACAAATGCTCGCCAACCAAGAATAAGAAATCAGGAGAACCAAGCCCAGATAAAGAAGAAAACAGGAAATGAAGAGGAAAAATGTTAATGTAATGTTCACCGACCTTTCGAGGATATGAAAAGCGGGCCACTCTTGAATACCTGTTAAATTGTTTATGTGTCAGAAAGCATGAATAATGACCCAATATGGTGCTAAATGTTGTAGAAAGACAAAGCACTTTGAGAATGAAGAGACAAGACAGTAAACATAAACCATCATTATAATAAAACTGAATATCAACGTTTTATTTTTCTAGATTGACAATGAAACATCCAAAGTCATTAAAAAAATATAGTTAATTCTGATGTTCAAAATATGGAATTAAGACTTTAGTTCTTGCAAACAATAATGGTTTTCCATGCTAGGACATAGAATCACAAATTCAAAACTTTGACTAATGTTATTAGAAAAAAGTGTTAGCCCCGAACCCCAAAGTCAAATCAGGATGGGGGGAAGTCATTTAGAGTACTTAAATTTCAAATAATTTATTACATTGAATTCAGCCTAATGTAACTGGGGTAATTCAATGAACAAATCAAACAGAAAAAATTGTATATCAATACTTCTCAAAGTTTCCCTTTACATGAGCTCTTCCTTTTTCCACCTATATTTACCATGTTCCCATAAAATAAATAAAAACAAAATAAGGATACCAATGAACCAACTTAATTTTGCTTAGAACAGTCAAAATTTAAAACATTGCACACATACCATTTATTGAGGTTTTTTTTTTTTTTTTTTAAAGAATAATAATCAGAAATATACCCATGAAAAAAAGTAGTCCACATTGACTTAAATTATGGTGATAAGTTATAAACCAACTGCAAAAATATAAGCCGAAAGATCGAAACTTTCCCATACAATTCTCTTCATTTTCCCAGAACCCAAACAAAAAGCATAAACACATTACCGTATTAAGAGCACCAGGTCTGGGACGCTCGAAAGCCGCCAAAGAAGCCGACATTTTCTCCGATTACCATTAAAAAAACAACTACCATATCATGATTTACCCGTCCGAGTTCACATTGACTCAACCCGTCTAACTTCCAATTGACAACAGAGAGTGAGTGTGAGTAGATCGTGAAGCAAGCTATAAACCGTTGGTGGATCTGCCAAAAAAAAAAAAAGGTTGGGGAAGAGATTTTAATAAAACCCTAGCGAAGCTAATAAAGAGGTTTTGATTATTAAATAGTTAAGATTATAATAAAAGAAGCAACAAACTCAGTTACCAACTGGGTCTCTCCGTTTAACTTACATTCTCTCTCTTTCAATTTATTAGATTGCTGAAGAAGATAAAGAGAAAATGAAGAGAGCGAAATAGAGTAGCTGAGAATTTGTTGAAATTAAATTTAAATTTATTTTCTCTCAATAACTTTGTGTAAATGGATTAGGTAGAAAGCAATAGTGGTTGTCGTAGTAATACGAAAATGGTCTATGTGTGCGCGTGAAGGAGAGAGAAATATAATTTGGTTTTTATTTTCTTTTGAGTTTCACCTGCTAAGAGAACCAATCTCACTTTGCTGTGTTTAAATGTCAAACATAGTTCAAGCAAAGTTTGAACCAATTCAAACATGCCACGTCACAAACATAGGTCAATAGCTATTAATTTTTTTCTTATATATACTTTCAAGCATAGTTTCTATGTTTTAGGGGGCAAAAATTGATAATATAAAGTTAGGTACGTAGATAATTTGAGAATAAATAATAGAATATGATAGCAATAATATGAGTTTTATAAATAAATATGAATATTAATTTTTTTAAGTTTATTTTTTAATAATTCATGTTATTTTATAAATTTACAAAGTTTGTTTTGGAAAAAAAAATAAAAATAGACTAGTAAAAATTAAATAAGCTTTATTAAAAATAAAAAAAAAATATATATATATATATAAGTTACTAAAATATACTATAATATAATAAAATAATTTAAAAATATAAAGTAGTGGGTTTTATTAGAGATAGACTCAAAATAGAGATAATAAATATATTATATTATTTAAATATAATACAAATATAAAATTTATAAATAATTATAAGTATTATTATTTTTAAAATTATTTTTTTAAGATTAGATGGTTAATGTTATTTCATAATATTTTTTTCTATGATTGTTACTTCTCGAAAGCTAATTAGTTTTTTGTATTTTTTTTATTTTTTGTCGATTACTTTTAGTATTGTTCATAACTACCTTTTCTACGCTAACTGCGTCTTGACACTGACTTCATGAATCATAAGGATGAACCTCCTATTTTGACTAAACAAAAATATTGTATTAATTTTGTTATAATAATAATAAAAAAAAGCAATCAATTAAAATGTCCTGTTTGCACTTTTTCATCAAAAGGAACGTGTATACTTTTTTTTTTTACCTTGTGCACAATCTAGTTGAAAAAATTAAGTTGTACATCGTTGATAATTGCATCTTTTGAATGGAAGGTTAAAATTCGAAACTCAAATCCTTCACCTTATTTTAACTGAATAATAGATTGTACTCAGGTCTCTTGAACACCTCATAACCCTTACTCTAACCAAAAAAAAAATGTATATTTTTATGAATCACATAAATATCTTTAAAAGTTCTCGCATGCAAGTAAATCAAAGCATGAATTTAAAGATGGCATGTGGAGCTACCAATCTTAACATGACACGCAAATTTGAGACAAACATGATTATAACATTATCAAACACATGTTTAGATTATAATTTATTGTAAACTAATTAATAAAAAATCTTTATACTTGAATAAAATAAATAAATTATTTATTGTGTCAACCAGAATACAATTACCCCCTAATGGCAATCTTGCACTTGTCTAAAATCAAAATTCGCAATACTTGTAGGCTTTAAAAAATAAAAAATGAAATCAAACGTTTTTTTATATAAAATAATATTTGTTAACAAGTGGAGTATCTTGTCAGAGACTAAAAGCATAAATATCACGTAAAGTACAAGGATACAACCAACTTATTATAAATTTTCTTTTTTCTTTTCTTTTTTAATGGTGCAGATTTTTTATTTTTATTTTTTAGCTACGTATGGGTTAAGACCCTACTTGTAAAGTTCTGATATCTAGACAATGCTAGATAGCAACTTAGCAATATAACTTGTACTAAGAAAAAATGAGTTACAAGTCAAAAACAACAGCAACATAACTTGTGAAGGTGGACCAACGCTATACGAAAAGCCTAAACCCACCCGTTGATCTAGAGCTGGCATAATACATGAAAGAAGAGACAAGAATAAGATACAAAACGACATACAGAGTTTGTATTATCCATTGCAGCATCGAAATTACACAAAAGATTTAAATGGATAATGCCATAATGAGCAATAGCAAAAGGAGTTAAGAACACATTTTTGCAGATGCATTGGTGATCTTGAATATCAAAGATCTGATCATAAATAACAACTCAGTAATTTCAATGGCATGAAGTTATAGGCTTATAGCTATGCATCCAAATAGGAAATTTTCCATAGATTTGCTAGGCATTTGTCATGTTACCCGGTGGATCCATCCTCTCGGAATATCTTCAACTTGATTCCCCTATCATTTCTCTTCAAGAAATAGTTCTCTCAAAGGTCAGGCATGCCCTTTCCTGTTTTGGCGTCATAAGTCTTCTCCAGCACCATATCTATTGGAGTATCCCTTGGACCGGCTGCAACCGAAGTTGTATTTACATCAGCATAGAAGATTTTTAACGCATTATAGACATCTAGAAAGCGGTTTCAAGAAAGATCACCCACTGACAACCTCAGTTATAATAAATTATAGGTGATGTCAAGGTGTTTCCAGACACATAAACACATTGACAGGAGCATCTGAAGACTAAATAATAACTGAGCTTCAGTTTTGTTCACTTATTTATTGTTCCGTTAAGTTAGTTTATTTCAATTGTTTTAAGGCTATTTTGGTATTTGCTACTAAGGTTGTTATCCAGCTCAGCCATTTTACTTTTGTTTCTGCCCATTTTCTGATACATTAGCGAGCAAGGGTAGTAGGAGACGCATCCTGATTTTTCTGGCAGCTTTTGGCTCAGTTTTGTTTTGCAATTCTTTCAAAGAATTGTTGTAATTCCCACGAAGAATAATTGATTTGTTCTTCCTCTTGTTGCTGGTTTAGCACAAGATAGTTATCAATTTTTATTCCTACGTTAGAATTGGTATCAAAGCCAGTGGCTTCCCTCAGCTTTGATGGCTAATGTTGGCGATGAAAATCAGAAAACCAACGAGGAACTTCGAGACCCGAAGGAGCTATGGGCTGCCATAGGAACTCTTGAAGATAAGGTCGATCGTAGAATGGAAGAAATGTCGCGAGACTTCCAACATTCACTTCAACAAGTCACCCAACAACTTATTGAACTTCAACAGAGCTTAAAAGCAAAAGGAAAAGCTATATGTCAAAGTTCAACCCCACCTTCCATGGAATTTCCTTCGCGAAATCCAAAAATAACATTTAGAGGAACATCACCTCCTCCCGCAGAGCCATCTACTCGTCCAAATCCACCTTCCATGGAATACCCAGAGCCTATCGACTCTGATGATGAGTTAAATTTGTCAACCAAACTTACTCAAAATCGTGGAACCTCCAGGACCCCAAAATGGACAAACTCAGGCCTACGATATGGTCAACCAACGTTCATTCGAACAAATGAGAGGCAAGACTATAGACTAAACATTGATTTACCAAATTTTACAGGCCATACGCATATAGAAGATTTTATAGACTGGGTAGGATCAGTTGATAAATTCTTCGACTATACTGATATGCCAGAGGACAAGAAAGTGAAGCTAGTAGCTTACAAGCTTAAGGGTGGAGCTTCAGCTTGGTGAGAGCATGTCCAACATGAGAGAAAGGTAGTTAACAAAGCCCCAGTAGTGACTTGGGAAAGAATGAAACAAATGATGATACAACAGTTTCTGCCTGCAGACCATAAACAAATTTTATACCAACGTTATCATCAATGCCATCAGGGAAGCAAGATTGTTAGTGACTATACTGAAGAATTCATGAGACTTGGAATGAGGGCAAACACTCTAGAGACTGAATCTCAAAGAGTTTCCAGATATGTACAAGGTCTTACATCTCCCATTCGAGAGAGACTTGAGTTAAGTCAGACAGTGTGGACTATTAACCAAGCCACTAGCATGGCCTTGAAGATTGAGCATCAACTCTCTAGAAGCAGAAAACCAGCCTTCCCTAAGAGACACTATTTTGACCCTCCTCCTGACAAAACTAAACCACTACTTATCCACAGAAATCATTTCAAGATTCACCACCACCAATTCCCAGAGCCCAACCTCCTAAAACCACACCATCTGCTAACAACCCGTTTGTAAAACCACTACCTATTAAATGCTTTAGATGCTTATAGCCGGAACACAGATCAAATGAGTGTCCACAGAGGAGAACCACCAATTTGATTGAGGAACAAGATTCAGAGGAAGAGAATCCACAACTGAATTGTGACTTAGAAAATGCTGAGCAAGTAGGTGGGGATGAAGGAGAAAGAGCCCTCAATTACATTGTCCAAAAGATACTTTTGACGCCCAAGCAACCAGATAAGTCACAAATGCATTCTCTGTTCAAAACTAGATGTACTGTGAATGGGAAGGTGTGTGATGTTATTGTCGATAGTGGCAGCACAGAAAACATTATGTCTACTGCTTTAATCAGAGCCCTGGGATTTATCACTTCAAAACATCCCAATCCTTATAAGATTGGTTGGATCAAAAAGGGAAATGAAGTTAAGGTTCAAGAAATGTGTGTGGTTCCTTTTTCGATTGGAAAGTACTACCAAGATGAGGTTCACTGTGATGTAGTTGACATGGATGCATGCCAATTATTGTTGGGGAGACCTTGGCAGCATGATGTCGCAGCTATACATCAAGGCAAACCAAATGTTTATGTCTTTGTATGGAAGGGAAAGAAAATTGCCCTTCTACCTACAAAGGAAACAGTCCAACCTCAGAAAGAACAGATGGATAAACAAAAAGTGCTCCTCAGCACCAATGCCAGAGAGTTTGAGAGACATCTCAGAAAAAGTCCCATTGTTTTAGCCATTTTTAACAGGGAAGATAAGGTAGTGTCTACTCCAATAACTTCTATTCCAGGTTTATCTGCTCTTTTACAAGAATTTTCTGATTTGTCACCTGAAGAACTACCTAATGAACTGCCACCAATGAGGGATGTGCAGCATCACATTGATTTTGTTCCAGGTTCTAGCCTTCCCAATTTGCCTCATTACAGAATGAGCCCTAGGGAACATCAGATTTTACAAGAAGCTGTAGAAGATTTATTACAGAAAAATCTCATACAAGAAAGCAAAAGTCCTTGTGCAGTTCCTGCTCTACTAGTGCCTAAGAAAGATGGTACTATGCGCATTTGTGTTGACAGCCGAGCCATAAACAAAATTACTGTCAAATACAGATTTCCAATCCTAAGGCTGGAAGACATGGTGGACAAACTACACGGTTCTAGTGTCTTTTCAAGGCTAGATCTTAGGAGTGGCTACCACCAGATACGGATTAGACCTGGGGATGAATGGAAGACTGCATTTAAAACCAAAGATCGGCTTTATGAATGGCTTGTAATGCCTTTCGGTTTGTGCAATGCACCAAGCACTTTCATGAGGCTCATGAATCAAATCCTTAAGCCTTTCAATAGAAAAAGTGTAGTAGTATACTTTGATGACATCCTGATATTCAGCAAAACTGACGTGGAGCATCTGCAACACCTCAAAGAAATCTTACAATCTTTAAGAGATTGCACGATGTTCTTAAACTTAAAGAAATGTGAATTCTTCACAACTGAACTTCTCTTCCTTGGTTTTAAGGTGGGAATGAATGGGATTTCTGCTGATGAAAGAAAGGTTTCAGCCATCCAAAGTTGGCCAACTCCAAGAACAGTTTTTGATGTCAGAAGTTTCCATGGGTTAGCTACATTCTACAGGAGGTTTGTCAAAGGTTTCAGTTCAATCATAGCTCCCATCACCATTTGTTTGAAGAAGGGGCAGTTTATATGGGGAAGTGAGCAAGAACATAGTTTCCAACAACTAGTTAAGGCAAGACTCACTTCAACTCCAGTACTAGCACTCCCTGATTTTGATAAGGTATTTGAAGTAGAAATAGATGCTTTCCTAGTAAGAATAGGAGCCGTGTTATCCCAAGGAGGAAGGCCAATTGAGTTCTTCAGTGAAAAAAATGAGTGGAGCTAGGCAAAAATGGTCTACATACGACCAAGAATTTTTTGCTATATTCCGAGCTCTCCAACATTGGGAGTATTATCTCTTTCAGAAGGAGTTTATTCTACATAGTGATCATCAGGCTCTCAAATGGTTGAATTCACAAAAGAACATCTCCCGTGTTCATGCAAGATGGGTTCTCTATTTGCAAAAATTCAACTATGTTTTTCAACACAAATCTGGTCAGCAAAACAAAGTTGCCGATGCACTCAGTAGAAGACATGAGCTCCTGACCACTTTGACCTTGGAAATCACCAGTTTTGCTAGTCTACCAAAACTCTATGACACTGATGAAGATTTTGCCATCCTATGGGAGAAATGTGTTAAGCAAGAACCTTAAGGAGAATTCCACATTCAGGAAGGGTATCTGTTTCATGGAAACAGACTCTGCATACCAAAAACTTCACTTAGAGAACAAATATTCCTAGAGATGCATTCTGGGGGGTTAACAGCTCATGCAGGGAGAGACAAGACCATTTTTCTGGTAGAAGAACGATACTATTGACCACACTTGCGCAGAGATATTTCCAAAAATGTTCAAAAGTGCTCGGTTTGCCAAAGAGCAAAAGGTGGGGTACAAAATACTGGTATTTATACACCCCTACCTATACCTCACACTGTTTGGGAAGATCTTAGCATGGATTTTATCCTAAGACTCCCTAGGACTCAAAGGCATGTAGATTCTATCCTTGTGGTGGTAGACAGATTTTCCAAAATGTCACATATCCTACCATGTAGGAAAACTTTTGATGCTAGCCACATTGCTTCTCTCTTCTTCAAAGAAATCGTCAGGCTGCATGGTATTCCTAAATCTATCACTTCAGATAGGGATGTCAAATTTATGGGACATTTTTGGAAGGAACTATGGAAAAGACTATCCACCACACTCAACTTTTCTAGTGCCTACCACCCACAAACTAACGGACAAACCGAGGTGATCAATAGATCCGTGGGCAGCATGCTCCGATGTTTAGTTCAAGAACAACCCAATCAATGGGATGTGCTCCTCCCTCAAGTTGAATTTGCTCTCAATAGTGTCCCAAACAGAAGCACAGGCAGCTCTCCATTCTCCATTGTCTATACAAAAGTCCCCAACTTCACACTCGACATCTCTTCTATTCCTAACCCAAAGAGTCAACTAGCTAGCAAGTGGGCTGCTGATTATCATCAATTCCATCTAGACATCAGAGAGCACATTACAAAAATGAACTCTAAGTACAAAGCTCAGATTGACAAGCAAAGGAGATTTCAAGAATTCGAGGAAGGGGAGTTGGTTATGATTCACCTCAACAAACAAAGACTACCACCCAACCATTGCCCCAAACTGCAACCCAGAAACTATGGCCCTTTCAGGATCCAAAAGAAGATTAACTCCAATTCCTACATCGTTGAGTTGCCCCCTAGCTGGAACATATCTAATACCTTTAATGTTGCTGATATCCGCACATATCATCCACCTGAAGAAGCTACTGTCATACCAGTGAATTCTGAGTTGAATTCTTTCATAGAAGGGGACTCTAATGCAGGAGCATCTAAAGACTAAATAACAACTGAGCTTCAGTTTTGTTCACTTATTTATTGTTCCGTTAAGTTAGTTTATTTCAATTGTTTTAAGGCTATTTTGGTATTTGCTGTTAAGGTTGTTATCCAGCTCAGCCATTTTACTTTTGTTGCTGCCCATTTTCTGATACATTAGCGAGCAAGGGTAGTGGGAGAGGCATCCTGATTTTTCTGGCAGCTTTTGGCTCAGTTTTGTTTTGCAATTCTCTCAAAGAATTGTTGTAATTCCCACGAAGAATAATTGATTTGTTCTTCCTCTTGTTGCTGGTTTAGCACAAGATAGTTATCAATTTTTATTCCTACGTTAGGATAGTTGGTGATGTGAGAAATTATAGTAATTAAAAGAGAGAATATTATTGAAATGGATTGTGGGGAGGAGCCAACTTTTGATTGCTTACCAACAGTAGGTCTTGGTGTAGTCCTTATCTTTAAGATCTCAGGACGAGGAATGATGGATCCAGATGCTCCAATTCCTCTAGATACTCTCACTTTGGTTCCATCTTCAAAATATCTAGTTCCAACCTTACACGGTTTCCTTCAAAAAGAAAAATCGGACCAAGAAGAATATATAAATGGAGAAAAAGAATGAAGCTAACATCAGACTCCCCTTGAAACTTGGGAAGCTTCACTACGAAATTAAAAAGGATTGAGGAATAGTAAAATATGAGACAAGATTCCTAAACCTAAAGCATACACGTACCCAGTAACTGGATCAAGAACTTGAACATTTGAAACATGAAGAGGGGCTTCAACTGAAAATATTCCACCTTCGTGACCCTGCCCTTGCTTAATATGTTTCTTCACCTGCAAGCACGAAATACAAGTTCACTCTAGACTTAAATCTATATGGCACCAGGACAATCAAAAGGATAATATATAATCAGATTAACCAAATAGTAAAAAAGATGGAAGCAAAATATCACAAAATCAAAGAATTAACATTCATGTGGATCAAAATACATTATTCTGTAGTTTAGCAGCAACAACAAAAAAAATTAACCCATCATGTCAAACAGGACTATTTTGAACTTCAACAAATCCATCTATAATTTCTCAACATCTGAGAAAGAAAAAAAATTCAACATATTTTGTGTTAGATGGTCCTCCATTTGAGGTGCTGTCTATTGTAACAAGATGCCAATAATAATTGTTTTCTAAAAATCAGGAACAAAATTAATATCAACATACATGCTGGCAACAAGGACAGAGGGAAAGAGTCATAAAAGCCATGAATTATCATAGAGACCAGTCAATTTTCTTCTGTTTCTTTTTTCTTTTTTTTTTCTTGAGAAATTTTGCATGCATGTTTTAATTGATACCTCTCTACAATAACAGTTTTTAAGAGACTGTAACACCTATTCTACTGATTTTCAAAACAATGTAAAATTTGTATGTTACTTGAGAAGCAAACTGACAAAGTTTGTGTCGGATACTCTACCAGTAGCCTGCCAGATAGGCTCTCATGTGTTTAGAAATTGAAAAAGCAACTCTGATATACCTCTTTCTTGCTTCAAAATTTCATTTTTATTTTTTTAATAAATCGGAAAATATACTGGATTAGAACATATCATATGTGCCATAAATTAAGAGCTGAAGACAAGGGAGTCAATATATTTAGCTAATATCCAAAGTGGACCCTTTTTCAGAAGAAACGTTTTATTATATTAATATGTAATAATACATAAGTATAAAGTGGACCCTTGCCTTCTAACCTTACCCAACAATGAAGGTTTGACAAAAAATGCTAATAAACAAAGCTTGTTTCTCTCCAGAAAATACATAACTTTCTGAAGAACAGGAATTTCTTCTAGAAATCCAACAAAATTATCTTAATAAACTTTTGAGAAAAATAAAAAAATGAAAAACAGAGAAAAGCAAAATCAGCAGCTAAAGTAGAGAGGTGGCCAAGGAAGCCCAATCTATAGACTCTTGAACACAACTCTTGAATACATAAATCAGTAATTTGGCAACATATATTCATAATTTTTTGGTCCATATTATTTAGTTTTAGTTTTCTTTTCATGTAAAGCACTTTGAGACCGTTGTGAACTTAACATGCACTTACGTCCTTCATTGACAAAAAACAATGGAAAAGATTCAAGTGCATCTTCAAAAGTTGTTCGACTTTCAATAAATCGCAAATGTATACACATGCAAATGAGGCACTATACTACTACCCTAGCTACATGGTAACTTCCACAAATTTTGTAATCATTGGGGTTACAAATCACAAAGTTCAAAAGGACCCATTTATCAAATGGTTGTGTTGTGTCAACCCAACACCCACTTATAATCGTTTTATATTTCGTGTTTGACCCATAATTTCCAAGTTAAATTCAAGGGCTAACTCGTTAAAAAAAAAAAAAAAAGTTAAACAAAAATACATTATTCTAGGCAAAAATGTGTCTAATCTGATTCATGCATGTCATGCTTGTGTTTAGCATGTAAAATAGCAATAAAATATTAGTTCAATGAATCTATTTGGATTAACATTTTACTCCGTGTTTGACCTACTTAACAAAACAGGTTACACAAGTCATGTCATATGGTGTTAGGTCACATTATGTTTGTGTCAGGTCAAGGAATGCCACTACTTGAGACTAGGGGTGAACAAAAAAATACAGAACCAAACCAACCCACCCAACCCAAACTAATCCAGAAAAATCAATTTTTAAGTTTTATTGGTTTGGTTCGATTCTTCATAATAAAAAACCGATTAATATTGGGTTGGTTTGGTTTTCATTTATTAAAATCTTAAAAAAAACCGAACCAACCCATATATATATATATATATATATATATATATTTATATAATCATTACAATTTAATTTATTTAATTCATAGTTTACACTTAATTTTCTATTTTTGTAGACATGTTTGGAAAATAACATACCTCAATAAACTTAATGGCGAGTTAGCGAAATCAATGATTTCAATATAATATTTATGTTTTATTAATATATTAGATTATGGGAGCTTGGAACATGTTTGAAATTTTATTTTATTTTTATGTTTTTTTTTTTATAATTTAAGTATTTTATTTTTATTCTCTATTTTGTAATATACTGTAGTCTATAGGTACTAAAGATTTGAATTTATATGTTTGGATTTGTTATTTGTTGCTAATTAGTTATGTTTATGAGGGCAACCTTTTTTATTTTCGATAATATTTTAGAAAAATTTATCCTCTACTTTGTTAGTGAGAGATAAACAAGTTTTGTCCATTTTTGTCATTACAATTTAAATATTTAAACGGAATTCGTGCAAGCACTTCTCTACCAAGTACTCTCATTTATTTTATCTTTTATTCACATGATACACGAATTTGATATTATTTAATTATTTATCCATTATAAATTTATAATTACATCATCTTTCATATTTTTGTCGGTAGAGTTTTCATTGCATGAATAATATTGATGAACAATATTATTAGATCTGAAAGTTAGTAAATTTTGTCAAGTATGTGATTACTATTCCTTATTGTTTATTTGTCTTAATTTTAAATTTTTCTTGCACTTTGTATTTGATATGAATAATGGTATTAGATAAGTGATCGATATCTATATTTCTAAATTTAGGTATTATAATAAAATTAACATTAAAAATGTTAGAATATTATATATAATACAAGAATTTTAAAAAAATTTAATAAACAAAATTCATTACCGTAAAAAGAGGAAGAAATTTCCTTTAACCAACCCAAACCAAACCAAAAAATTTGGTTCGGGTCGGATTAGTTTTTCAAATTTTTTGGTTCGGTTCGGTTCTTGTTTTTAAAAAACCAATCATATTGGGTTGGTTCCAATTTTAGTCTAAACCCAAACCAACCCATATTTGTTCACCCCTACTTGAGACAAAGGAAAAGCACTAAGATCTATAAAAGAATACATCCAAAAAAATCATGAAAAATCACACGGTAATACTATAAATACGCAACTCTCACCAGATTTTTTCCTTCAACAATAACACGATTCTGAGAGCGAATAACCCGTTTTATAGTACCCGTCTCACCTTTGTCTTTTCCCCTTATAATCATTACCTACAAAAGAATATCATTATGGCAAATTGAAGAAAAATGCAAAACTTATTCACAACTAAACATCACTGGAATATGAATACAGAAAACATACATGTGAAAGCAGCACTTACATTATCTCCTCTGAGAATTTTCCAGTGTGTGATAAGTTTCTCAGCTGCTTTCCAACCCATTTCAAACAAAAGCAGGAGATTTCTGCACAATTTATACCGGGATTAACAGTTGAGATAGCCCAAAGCATAAAACAAAAAAATAGTATAATTTCTTACTGTGTTTCTGCTCATGCTTATAAAATCCTCTTGAAGATAGAATAAAGAAGTAAACTCCTTTTCACAGGTTGACATTTGAAATGATGGGGTGCAATTGAAAAAGCTACATTCTATTTCATGAGAATGAATGTGACAGGATTGCAATACGACCTTATTTTAAGTACTTGACAATAACCTATGAATGTATTTTAGGAGTTTTAGGCTACCTCTTAACATTCAAGATATCAATAGCATCCAACTAAAACGACCCACCAGCCCAAGATAGTTTCAGATTTCATGTATCAAATGCAGACACAGGGGTGGCTAGCATCTGCGAGGTCCTAGGTCACATTAAAAGATGAGGCCCTTTATTAATTAGTATAAAATACTATTAATATTAAACTAAGTTTTATTTCAAATAAGTATAAATATAAATATAAAAAAAATTACAGGAAATGCCCTACAAAGACAATTGTTAAGGTCAATCGGACATCTAAAGACAGTTGTATTAGAATGGTACAGTTTAAACTATGAAAAAGGAAGCGTACAAGGATAACATTTTCTATTCCATTAACTTTGACAGAAGTGTCATTTTTCCATAAATAAATAAGTTGATGAATACCACTCTGGCACTCTTAACACAACTGTCCTTTAAGTGTCTAAATGGCCTTAACAAGTGTCTTCCTTTTTTTATAAGAAACATCATAATATAATTTTATACAAATATATTAATAGTTACAAAAGTACAAAATGTGGACAAACAATCAGCTCAAAATAAAAATCTTTATGTAAGATATATATTCTTTACAAATCTCATCACATATTCTTAGATATGCAAACTCTCCAATTATATTATAACTTATAAGAACTGAGAATAATCTTTAAATTCTTTTAAAACTGAAGCTCACAATGAAGCCGAAAAAAAAAACTTTTCCAATAACAGATTGCTATCATTTTCAGTCCCCTCAAAAATTCTACCGTTCCTCTCAACTCACAAAACCCAAACAACTGCTCCAATCCCATGGCTCCACAACATTAGAGCTTTCTTAGAAGGAAGGTTTAGAATTTAAGATTTAGTATGTTGGGTTTTGTGATTAGGGTTTAAAGCTTAAGATTTAGCTTTAGAGTTTACGGTGTAGGGTTTAGAATGTGAGGTTTATAGTTTAAAATTTAGGATCCACTAAGGCCGATTGGGCATTTTAGGATAATCTTTTTTGGGCTTTTGATTAAAAAAATATTGGATACGAAAAGGAAAAGGAAAAGGAAAATGAATGGAGATGTTGACGTAATTGTTCGTTGAGGAAAACGTACCACCCTAACACAACTGTCCTAGTATGTTTTAGTTTCCATAATAATAAAACTTCAAGTTTTCAGATATTCATGAAGTATTATCTCAAGCATTCAACAAATCCAGGAAAAATAAATGAAATGTATCGAGAAATTCATAATTGTTTGTAAAAATAAAAATAAAAAAACACTTCATGATAGACAGAGCACAGTTACATACATTAACTATTGCTAAAAAGCCAACCAAACAGAAATCGAAAACGATAATCCGATCACCCAAATGTAACCTTAATTTAAATGAAAATGAGACAGATTATCTTTGATTTGCAAGAATAATGAAAGATAGTCAGAGAACGAGCAATAAATCATTTGAAATGACAAGCAAATAATTTTGAGAGCTTACATATTACAGAATAGAAGGTGGAGATTATTGGAAGAGTAGCAGATAGCACTGTGGAGAATACTGGCTATGCGAATGGCGACAATGGAGCTTAGCGAACTGGAGGATTCTTCACCAGCGGCGTTGGTGTGGGAGAGGGACCTTCAGTAGGGGTGGCAATTCGTGCGAGCTGGGCTAGTTCGAGCTGGCCCAAACTAGCCCAGCCCAAATTGGTTCAACCCTAGCTCAGCCCAAATTTAATTCGAGCTAGCATTTGTGAGCCCGAGCCCAAACCAAACACAAACGAGCTGGCCCAAACTAGCCCAAACTAGCTCAAACTAGAAATTACATGTTTTTTTTAGTTAATGATTTTTCATACAACCCTATTTTTCATGCACCCAAGAAAACTCGTTAACTCACCAAATTTTTCATGCAAACTCATATTGGCTATCAGAAGATTCTCAATGAACATATAAAATATAAAAGTAAGATTGTTTTATGTGAATTAATGAACTAACAAAAACTCAGTGAAGTAAGTAACCACTCTCAATATAATTAACTAGCAGTTGAAATGAGAAACATGTTTACAGTACCTTTAGTTAGCATCTTGATTACTAAGCATAATCATGTTGTTAGAGTTTTGAGTACCAGCTTCAGTAGTCAGCTCACTTGCAATATCTTCAGCAAGCTCCTCACATGGTTTATCTTAAACACAAATAAAAATTGTTAAATATATCAATTATTACTATACAAACCATAATAAGAAAAAAAATTAATAAAAAATAACCTTTTTCAGCAAATAACCAATCTCTAGTGCAAACAATTGCCTCAACCGTACTAGGCAAAAGTTGGGTACGGTATTGATCCAAAACTCTTCCACCAACACTAAAAGCAGCTTCTGAAGCAACCGTAGTAACAGGAACACTTAGAATATCACGTGCCATTGCCGCAACCTCAGGATATCTATATTGGTATGACTTCCAATGTGCAAGAACATCAAGGTCAGAATTTTCTTCCAAATTTAATCTTGGCTCTTCCAAATATAATTCCAATTGACTCTTTGGTTGAACAGAATTCCCACCAAATGCACTAAAATTCTACAACCATAATAAAAATATTAAAATTATTACATAATCTAAAACTCAAAAGTTTAATCAAGTAGAGATAAAAAAAAAAAGTTTAATCAAGTATTTTACCTTGAATAACTTAGATTTTTCTTTCCTAGTAGGAATATCGTTGTTGGGATTAGTTAAAGTATCCACACGTACACTTTTAGAAGATGAAACTTGATTAGAAATAGAACCACCTTTAGAGTATCTACTAAAAAGTTCAAACAAATTTTTCTTGACATCCTGGTAGGAACATCTTGTCTCAAACCTTTTTTAGTCTTGCAACTAGAATCCATTAGAACACAACTTATCCATTTTTGCTTTCGTGCACTTGATCCTTTCACAAACTTAATGCTATCTCGAATTTTTACAACTGCAGAATCAATGTCTTTTAATCCATCTTGCACTACCAAATTAATAATATGTGCACAACAACGAAGATGAAAAAATTTACCATTAGCCAGAAGTACATTGTTTTCATTCAATCGGGTAATTAACTTATCTACACAATTATCATTTGATGAAGCATTGTCCAATGTCAATCCAAACAAATTCTTTTCAATACCCCAATCACAACACATATCATAAATTTTTTCACTTAGTGTTTCACCATTATGTGGAGGAGGCATGAATGAAAAATTCAAAATTCTCTTGTGTAAAATCCAATCTTTATCAATAAAATGACAAGTTAGAGATATATATCCATCAGTTATAATTGAAGACCAACAATCAGAAGTGAGACTGATCCTACCAGGACATGTAGCTACCATTATTTTGGTTCTTAACTTCTCTCTCTCATAAATTGAAAGAGTATCCGCTTTTGCTGTATTTCTAGAAATTATGTGAATTCCTGGACGTAAATAATTAAGAACTGCTCTAATGCCCTCATATTCCACAAATTGAAAAGGCAAGTCATGTAAAATAATAGCTTCAACTAATAACTCTCTAAACTTTTCAGGATTAAATTCAGAACGACATGAAACCATATTCTTAGATTTTTCAATAATCATCTGACCCACATCACGTGTATCTCTCATAGTACACTTTTTATAATGACGAGTAAAAGTACCTGTTCCATTCTCAGACCTATTTTGATAAATTTGACCACAATACTTGCACTTCTCTCGTGGAATTTTATCAAAATCCAAAGGAAGAGTCTCATAGTGTTCCCATATCCATGATCTTTTTGACATCGCCTTTTGCCTTTTTGAATCTGGAAAAACACCAGTGGTTGTTTCATCTTCTTCTATCGTGTTTTCCACTATATTAACTATTTCATCCCTGCCTACCTCCATATTAATTCTTTGACTGAAATAAAACAATGTGTTGTAAGTTAATAATCAAAAATAAAAAGCTATTCTTTGATTTAGAAAGAAGGGAAAAAAGAAGCTAGTTGAAAACCCATTAAAATTAACAACATCCCTCATCGGTATATACAATTCGAGTTGATACCTGAACAAACAAGATCAATACAGCAACATAATACTGTCAACTCAAAATCAGGAAATCAAAACATGCTCGAGGATATGAGGAAACATAACAGAAAGACAGTAAGCTTCTATGAAGCCATCTATCAAGGTAAGGAAATATAACCATAAAAAGTCTGGTTTACTTCTGCAGTGGCTAAGCACTTGAAAATTCAAGCAACAACGTGACACCAAATTTCAAATTCTCCCATGAAACCAAAAAAGACAAATGGAATGAGATTCTCAGTACAGGCTAATAACAAACTGCGAACTCAAACAACAACGACAATGGACTAAATTCCAAATTCAATGACATCTAAATCCCAATACCAGTAGCCAAAAAAAAAACAGGGATGTTTTCTTTGATCTGCTGTATGAACCCAGTCACCTACCAGATCGTGAGAGACGATGTGAGGGCTGATGGCTGGCGACAGACGAGTTGAGGGCTGGCGACAGACGGGCTGAGGGCTGGCGACAGACGGGCTGAAGGCTGGCGACAGACGGGCTGAGGGCTGGCGACAGACTGGCTGAGGGCTGGCGACAGACGGGCTGAGGGCTTGCGACAGACGAGCTGAGGGCTGGCGACAGACTGGCTGAGGGCTGGCGACAGACGGGCTGAGGGCTTGCGACAGACGAGCTGAGGGCTGGCGACAGACGGGCTGAGGGCTGGCGACAGACGGGCTGAGGGCTGCCGTGACCGGCGAAGGCGACTCGAGCGGGCTGAGGAAATGTGAGAGGCGGCGAGGCGCGAATCGCGTTGTGACTTGTGAGGATGAAATTGTTAAGCAGCTTATGAATTATGATGCGTTAGACTTAGGTTTAGGGTATAAATATAATATTTATATTTATCATCAGAAAGAAAAAAAAAAAAAAAAAAAAAAAAAAAGAGGAATTTGGGCTACCGGGCTGGCCCGAACCCAGCCCGAACCCAGCTCGTTTTTTTTCGAGCTACTCGAGCTGGGCCAAATTTGGCCCAAATCCTATTCGATTCGTGTTCGATTCGGGTTTTTCGATTCGGTTTCGATTCGGTCAAACGAGCTACGACACGAATTGCCACCCCTAACCTTCAGGGTCAGTGCCTAAGTGGAATCGACTAGATTAAGGTGGCCCTTTGGGCTGACCGGCTTTTAATTAAAAACAAAAACTTCTTAAATATGTTTTCTGTCTTGAGTGTGATATGGTAACAAAAATGTAATAAACGTTTAACTTGCTATAAAAATACTCTGATTCTAATAATATTTATGCTTTTTTTTATCATTTTTATTAAAAAATAATGTTAATTGTTTTATAAAAATTAGTTATATTAATGAAAATGATTAAAATAATATAAATATTAATATAATTAAATGTTAAATGCATTTTGCAAAAATTAAATTTTAATAATATTTTGAACACCACGTATTTAAACATTTTTTTTAACAATTTTGTTTTGATGTTTATATTTTATTTTTATATATTTATCATACATTTGAAAATATATAACATTTTTCTATATAAAAAGACTATTATTTTTTAATAAAGGGTAGTAGAAGTACACTTACTTTAACAAAAGTATACAAAAGTTCATTAACGTTTGGATAGTACACTACAAGTCCACTTACTATCATTAAGTATATTGAAAATTCAAAATTATAAAAATTGTCAGATTTTAGTTGTTGTAAATTAAATGTGTTTTTCAATAAGCGTAAAATTGAAATTTTAACTTTATGTAAAAAAAATTATGAATACTTTTCGGTAATTTAATTACCGAAAAAATTAAAAGAATTCCCAAATCCCTAGCGCCATTTCTTCTTCCTCCGAGCAACTTTGAGCTCCACCCGAGCAACTCCGAGTTCTTCAACCTCTATCTCCGATTCTCTTCGAGTTCTTCAGCCCTATCTGCAAGTCTCTTCGAGTTCTTCAGCCTCCATCTGCAAGTCTCTTTGAGTTTTTCAGCCTCCACGCAAGGGTCGTCATCTGCAAGTCTCGCCATCTTCGACTCCCTCGTTCTTCTCCATAGTCGAGTGTTACTCTCTTTCTACGCCAACCATGTCTGTTGTCGAAAATACTTCTGAGGAATTCAATCTCAGTGGAAAAGGGACCGCCACCAATATATAGTATGTACTTTTAACTTGTTTTTTAAATGCTCAAGTGGTTGAGTATTGGGTTTGTTTGTACTTTTTTTTTTTTTGAAGAAAAATAAATTAACTTTTACGTGGTCCGTAATGTTTTATAAATGATGTGTTGTGTTTGTATTTTTGTGGTTACATTGAATAATGATAAGGATAAAGTGTAGTGTGGTCCTTAATGTTTTGCATAACCCGTGTTATATCCACTGTGGTTCCTAAGAATTGGTTGATGATCCCTCCTGTATCATAAGCACATTTGAATTGTTTTTTTTTTACTGATTAAAATATGTTTTTATTTCATCTTTTAACTTTCGTTTATTTTTTATCAAGCATCTGTTGTTTTGCATATGATTTATTAAATTAAATGGACTGGACATTAAGGTTTTTTTTTTTGCATTAAGCTTAAGCTTATTAAATTCTCGTGCATTTCTTTTAATTTTTATTTGCATTTGTGGTCCCTGATGTTTTGCATAACCCGTGCTATACCCACTTTTATTTGCATTAAATTTTTCATTATTTGCATTAAGCTTTTGTTCCACCTTCAGAACTTGATGCTGTGAGGTTTGCGGTAAATATCCAAAAAATATGATTTTAGTATTATTGAAGGGGTAAAATTGATTTGGAATATGGAATAATATTCATGCTTGAATTATTTGTTTCACATAACAAATGCAAAGTATGTTATGTTATGTGTTTGGTTAAGACATAATCATGCGAAAGAAATTGAAAAAAAAAATCAAACGAGGTGATAAGTGAAAAGGGACCAAAAGATTATCTTCTTAATGTTAGTGATTTTTTGGAAAGTGATGGTGATGATAGAGGCTTGGATAATGATATATTTGAGGATTCTATATCTCTAAGTACTAGTACTGCTATTGGCACATAACATAAAGAAATAAGTTTTCTCCAAAAAGATTCTCAAGAAGTAATTGATTCAGATGTTGACAGTGGAGAACAAATGTTTGGGAGAATACTAATGGATGAAGATATATGTTTGGAAACAATTGAATTGAAAATAAATATGACGTTCTCAAGTGTGTATGTATTGAGAAATGCATTGAAAATGTATGAGATTAGACATGGCAGAAGTCTAAAACGTGAGAAGAATTCATTAGAAAGAATTAAGTTCGATGCTTGAACACTGACAATCAAAACAATCCTTGTATATGGGGAATGACTGCGAATAAAGAGAAAGATTCAAACATGTTTATTGTAAAAAGGTGTCACCTTGTCAAAGAAATTATAAACATAACAAAGTAACAAATACATTTGTAGCAAAGGAAAATTTGAAGTTTTTTAAAGAGAATCCTAATGTTAAATGGAATAGAGTGGTAGAACATGTAAAGAAAATGGTTCAGATTGATATAACAATAGCTCAAGTGAAAAGGGCCAAAAAAGTTGCTAAAGATTTAATACATAGAAAACATGAAGATCAATATTCTTTACTTAAAGAATATTGCTATGAATTTAAAAATTGCAACCCTAACACAATTGCAGAAGTATTAATTTCCCAAGATGACAGTGGAAATGAAAGGTAGGAGTTTTATCTCATTTATCATTTTATTATTTATTCAATTATTTTTGTAAATTATTAACATGACTAATATGTACTACTTAATTAATCGTGATAGGTTTGTATCAATCTACATATGTCTTGGTGCTGTGAATGAATGTTTTGTAAGAGGATGTAGGAAATTTATAGAGTTAGATGCGTCATTTATCTCAAGTTCTAATAAAGAACAATTATTCAATGTAGTTGGGAGAGATGTTAATAACGGTTTTTATCCAATTGCATATGGGGTTGCTGGGATTGAAAACAACAACAATTGGAGTTGGTTTTTAGACAATTTAGTTGCTAATTTAGGAATTGGTTCAAGAGAAGGATAGACATTTATGTCTGATGAACATCCAAGTATTATTAAAGTGGTGAAACATGGTATTCCTATGGCTGATCATAGAAAATATGTTTAACACATTTTACAAAATTTGAAAAAAAATGTCAAGAATAAGAGTGAATTTTTATGTGATCATTATTGGGCATGCGTTAGGGCAACAACAGTTAACCAATTTGAAAGGAGATTTAGAGTCATGAACAAAAGTGATCCGCAAGCAGTACAATGACTATCAAAAAAGCCAAAGAATGAATGGACTGCAACTTTTTATAGGTATTAATTTATATTGCTTTTAATTGAAACTATCCTTATGTTACTCCTTGTAATAACTTTTATTTTTACAGCTTAGATGCTATATGTACAAGCCAATCTAACAACTCTTATGAGTCATTCAATAATCAAATGAAAAGGGTAAGGAAAGAGCCTCTACTTACCATGCTGGAGTTAATTATAGAATATATAAGAGAAAGAATTTCAAAAAATAGAATTGCAAGTCGAGGATGGAGAAGTGATGTTCCACCTAGAATAAGAAAGTTATACGAAATCTATTTGAATGCATCAATGAGGTGTCAAGCAGTCCATGTTGGTGGCAATATCTTTGAGGTCACTTTCTCTGATAACAAAAAGGTAGCTGTTGATCTTAACAAGCAAGAGTGTACATGTAAGTTATGGATGTTAATAGGAATACCATGTCCACATGCAATCAGGTGTATTTTACTTCAATGAGAGGATCCTACTTCTTACATACATAGGTTATTGAAAATAGAAGCATGTGAGTTGGCGTACAAACTAATTGTATTACCTGTTCCTAGCTTTCACTATTGGAAACCAACCGAAAAAATTAATATTCAACCTCCAGTGCCTACTAAAAGATCAGGAAGGCAAAGGTATAAATGGTTTAAGTTTGCCTCATCTGATTATTGCAAGAATGTCAATTCTGTCATTCCAGCTATAGGTACCAAGCCAGCAAGAATAAGGAAGACAGGGTGGTCAAAAAAATGTAGGATATGTGGTCAAGTTTGACATAACAGAGCTACATGTCCAAATAAAAAGGATGAGGATTCATCTCAGGTAAAGCAACACTTACTCCTTCTTTAATGGTATATCAATTATATTATTCCATATTCAAATTATGTTTTTGTTTAATTTTACAAGTTCAGTGAACAAAATTAGATGAAGTTGGTGAAAATTCTACACAATTCTCACATTTGGTATTTGATATAGGAAGAAAAGGGATTATATAAGGATTTTTTAATATTATATTTTTATTTTTAATATATATTAATAACTCTTATGGTTATTATCTTACGTTACTATTGTGTTCAGCAAGATCAATCACATGCTAAAGGATCTTCAAATTCAAACTTGAATACTATAATAAATTTAACTAAACAAAGTCAGGTATATTTCTATTTGTTTTATATCATTTATATAATGTTCAATCACTTTCGAGTCTCTCATTGTTTACTTATTCTATTTTTCTTGTAACCTGTAGGTGATTACTGAAAATTTAGGTGGTAAACGTGAACGGTTTAAATCAAAGGCTAACAGAAGTGGACCTAAACTTATTGGATATAAATGTAATTATACTTGAATTATTATTTGCATTGAACACTGTAGGGTGCATTTTGTATAGGCACACTAGTTTTGAAAGCTGCAATATTGTATTTTTAGTATTGTAGTTTGTAAAGGTGTTTTAGTGTTTAAAACAGGTGTAGTTTTGTATGTAAACTTTTGCATTTTGTAATTTGCTTAAATCAGGTGATTTTTGTATAAAAAATGGCCAGTAAAGAGTAGGATAAGATTTTGTATCCTTGTAAGTGGTAATATGAAAGCTAGTAGTGCATGTTGGTACAAGTAGTTTTTTAGGATCTATGAAGCAGTGCATGTAGTTTTTGTAATCTGTGAAACTTTTTTTTTTAATCTATCAAACAATGCATGTAATATATTAAGCACTGCTTGTACTTTTTGTAATTTGTCAAGCATTGCATATAATATGTCAAGCAGTGCAATTTTTTATTTTTATAAAACAATTTTGTTTACGTAAACTATGTAAAAATTTGAAATATTTTGAGACTTCAATATAAATAATGTTATTTCTACCAACCAGAGGTCTAATTATGAGTTATGGACAAACACGCATACAATTGGTATTTTCTCCCTCACTTTTATGAGAGTACCTTACTTTTACTTTCTTTTTTTTTTTTTCTTGGCACCTTAGTATGACAGTATAACATAGTATTCTTATTTATAAAAAAATAAAAAAAACTAAAATTATTTCTTATATTGCATAGAACACAACAAATCTATAAAAAAAAGTGTCAACAATTTATGATAAAGTTTGCTTTTGGAGTACTCTACAAACTACATGTTGCACCATTAATTGATTACTAATAATTTCATTTAAAAAAATTTGAAATTCTATTATAAACTATACATAAACACGAAATTATTTATCCTCTTCAAACGGCACATAGAGAGATATATAATTAGTAACTTTTGGTTACAAGACAGAACTATCCACTACGACAATCCTTTCATTTGGGTGCAGTGATACATAGTTAGTAACTTTTGGTTATAAGACAGAATTGATTATTGCAAATGAAATCGTTTTTAGCAGCAACACTAAAATAGCTTTGTCTTATCCTTTTCCCAAAACAGCTAGAACAGATTACTATTTGAAAATCTAAAAATTAATTATTCTAAACATACTTTACTCAACACAGAATATATTTTCTTTGCAATGAATCTCATATACATACTATATCACTATATACATGATAATTCATGAAACTAATAGTGCCATAGTAAACTGAATCTTCAGCTTCCAATTTCTTTCCTCCTTCACGTTAATTCTTTTCAACAATCTAATTATAACTTCGGCATTTCTCCCTACAATGGGTGGGTCAATCCATGAAAAAAATTGCAAACTCTCTGCAATAAACAAACTTAAACATATTAAGTGCAGATTTTTTGTCCAAAATTTTCAACAAAAACTAAAAATAAAAATAAAATACAAAATAGATGAAGGAACTTACATTTCTGCACCTAAAAATGACGACCTGTGTTTTGCGAAGTCCACGAAGTCCTCTTTATGGCCTCCTCTTTGCAGACACAAAATGGAGGAATACTTGGTACATGGTAAGCCATTAGAGAATGACAGAGAGTTTAGACAATGAGAGGTTGAGAAGAAAAGTGAGGGAGAGCTTGTAACACTCGACTATGGAAAAGAACAAGGGAGTCAAAGATGGCAAGACTTGCATATGACGACCCTTGTGTGGAAGCTGAAGAACTCGAAGAGACTTGCAGATGGAGGCTAAAGAACTCAAAGAGAATTGGAGATGGAGGCTGAAGAACTCGAAGCTGCTCAGGTGGAGCTTAAAGATGCTTGGAGAAAGAAGAAATGGCGCTAGGAATTTAAGGATTTGGGGATTCTTTTAATTTTTTCGGTAATTAAATTACCAAAAAGTATTCATAATTTTTTTTAAATAAATTTTAAATTCCAATTTTACCCTTATTGAAAAACACATTTAATTTACAACAATCATAATCTGACAATTTTTATAATTTTGGACTTCTAGTATACTTATTGATAGTAAATGAACTTGTAGTGTACTACCTAAAAGTTAATGGACTTTTGTTAAAATAAGTGTACTTTTACTACCCTTTATCCATTATTTTTTCTAAAATTTTGTTCTAAAAGTTTGTTCTTTTTTACTATTTTACATAATCTTTTAGAGAAATAGGTTAAAAATTATTCATAAGATAATATTTTTTAAAATTAGCAAAATTAAGATAAAAATTGTGTATTTTAAGTATCAATAATTTAGATAAATTATACAAATGTTCTTTAGGGCTAACAAATAACTACAACTAAGTATAAATATATATGTCGCGTTGTTCTCTATATGCTCTCGCCATTTTTTTCGTAATAAATCGAATCAACAAAATAGTCACATGTAGTTTGCATGAAA
Source organism: Elaeagnus macrophylla (assembly GCA_029378325.1). Lineage (NCBI taxonomy): Eukaryota > Viridiplantae > Streptophyta > Magnoliopsida > Rosales > Elaeagnaceae > Elaeagnus > Elaeagnus macrophylla. Next base: position 18,535,256 of record CM055642.1, read on the forward strand.
TATTTAAACAATGCATCTCTTTTTAATTTTGCACATCACCATATTGTAATCAACTTAGGAAAGTATTGCCCAGCAGTCCTGAAAATAATAATAAAATAGATTGTACACTTTTTTACAAAAAATATTATCCAAAATTTGACAGATACAACTTTTAATAGTAAGAATTACCGAATTTAAGGCATATGTAAAACTTGAATATAAATCTATATATATGAAATAATTCATAAAAATATATAAATGAGATGAAATAAAATAATATTATTCTATAAATATTTGCCTGTGTTAATTTCATTCTCATACTTTTCTAAAACTTCTGTAATGATTGATTATAATATTGTAATAATAACTTAGAATTTACATATTTGATCATGTAATAAGTTACATACTCATGATGTAGGTATGTAACGTGTTACATTGTGCATGATACAAGTCATTTTTTACATATATGTATGTAATTCATTTAAATACTGTATCGCAAGTATGTAAAGGTATGTAAAAAGTGTTACATATCTCATATCATGTATGTAATGTAAGTTAAAGTATTTAACTTGTTACATATTGATGATACAATCTCATATCATATATGTAATGTAAGTTAAAGTATTTAACTTGTTACATATTGATGGTACAAGTATGTAACAAGTATTACATATCACATATTATGTGTGTAATATGTGTTACATACCTACATCATAAATGTGTAACTATAACATACAACTACAAAAGTTTATGTAACGTATTACATACAACAACAAAAATATATGTACGTATTACATACAACTACAAATAAAAATATAATATATTACATACAACAATTTACATTCAAATAAAATATTAGCTCAATCTCTCATATGTAAGTCCAGTGCTACTGTTAGGTGTATCAAATAAAATTTCACGCTCCATCTTATTTCTTCCTTTATTTGCCCAATAATATTTGAAAAAGAGGCCAATATGTAGTTAAAACATTTAAATCTCTTTATAATTTTAAAAACAAAAAATGGTAATAAAATAAAAATAATTTTTTTTTCTATAAAGTTTTCATAACTAGAGACAATGAAAAATATTAATTTTATTTTTTATGAAGTTGAAGATGAAGAAAGAAAGAGAGAAATGAAGAGCAAAAGAGACGGAAAAAGAAAAATGGTAGACAAATAAAAAGGCTTATGGAAACATTAAAAAAAAAAAAAAAAATACAAGCTAGTGGCAAAATTATAAAAATAATTAATGAAAATGTTGGTGTACAACAATTTTGATAAACATACGGTTGCTACAATATGATAATAGTTATATTTTTTATGGTCAATTAATTTATTATTACAATTTTAATATACAAACAATATCACAATCACAATGGATTATTATTTATTGTTAAAATTGCTAAGATTTCAATAAACTGTAAACTTTAGAACACGTGAAAAAAAATTTAAACATGTATTTTAAAGTAAATAAAATCACTTCTTACAATAAAAGTCATCTCTTAAAATATTTTGAAAAAAAAAAAAGATATATTATAAGACATCCCACAATTTACTTGTTACATCTTGTTAATTTAAAAAAGTTCTTAAAATTTTTATGAATTTACTTCTTTATCCTTCTGATATAAAGCCAAAAGCCTGCCAATATTTGGTGTCCTACCGAACTTTCTAAAAAAATCCACCTGAATGATGTTTGGTAGGATCGCTATTGAGGTTTGATCTAAAAAAAGGTTCGGTAAGGTCGATCTAACTTATTGGCGATCTATAAAAAAAAAACAGAGAGACAGCAATAGGCTCATTCTTTGTCAGTTTTTTACTCCAATTTTTTCTAGATTTTCTCATTTTTTTTCGTATATTTGAATATTTTAATTTGAGTAGTTTGTTGAGAATCTTGGTATAAAAATATTAGGAAAATTGAGTTGTTGGTATATAATGTAAGTAGTGGAGGAGATGGATGTTTTAAGTTAAGAAAAAGGAGGAAGATATTAATTTATAATAATTTTAGAAAGATAAGTTTTTGTGATATATAATTTTTTAAAATGTGACGTCTCGAGTTGGGATGTTTTACATCAGTTAAGTTATTTTACTTATAATTAAATTATTTAAAATATTTTAAAATTAACATAATGTATTTAATAAATAATGAGATTTTTTCTCAATTTTTCTAAAAAAAAATAGAGATGGAGTAGTAAGAATAAAAAAATAATATTAAACTAAATTATACCATTAATTCACAAATTTTAACTAAATTTATATATAAGTTATCTAAATTTTAAAACGTATAATTTTACCCACAAACTTTTAAACTTTCACGTATAGTTCCCTAAATTTATAAATCATATGATTTGTCCATAAATTTTTAAAACTTCATACATAAGATCTAAAATTTTGACTAATAAATATATATTTTAGTAGTCAAGATAGGACCTAGTTAAATTTTTAAAAATTTGAGATTAAATTTTAAGATTAAAAAATTTATATTAAAAAATTTATTGTAAAAATTTAAAAATTTAAGAATATATATATAAGTTTTTTTAAAAAATTAAAAAACTAATAAAATAATTAATATTTTTATAATACAACTCAAACTTATACACCAAGTTAGTTAACATTAATGAATTATAGGTGAAGTATCTTATAAGTCCTATAATTTTTACTAAAAGTATACAAAATTTTTATAATTTTTAAATAATGTATAAAAATTATGTTATTTTTTCAAAAAATAAAAAAACACATTAATCTTAAATTTAGCATTGATTTTTTTTCCCTTTCTTCTTGAGATACTATTTTTTAAAGGGCATTTTCAAAATTCATTAATAACTAATATCTATTATTTGTATTTATGCCTTTTCTCTCAATCTATTTTTAAATGATACTAAAATTTTAAAATATCATCTAAAATAAAATAGATTAAAATATATTACTGGCATAAGTCAGTTCAACAATGTAGCACCCAATCCTTTTAATTTTTTTTATACACAACTTAAAATTTATAAAATTTTGTGTTTCATGTTCCTTTCCACCCATGAATTATTAGTAAGCAAAAGCAAGAGGGGCTTTGTGGCGGCCTCTATTCTCAGCAGAAAGATGAAGAGCGCAATCTTAAGAGCTTCTCATATCTCACCATCAGTATCTCCAGCTTTCAGTGCAATTAGACCATCACTTATTCCCACTCTTCACTTCTCTTCACCTCCAAACCTTCACAAACTCCCTTCGTTCCCACCATCTCGCTCTTGTCTCTTTCAAACCTTCAAGTCCTTTACGATTCCTTCCTCTTCTTTGAGCTCGAAGCGAGTTCTATCTATGGTGGGTTCTCCATCTCCCAAAGCAGCAGGTACGCGTTTAAACTACATCCTTCATTTTCTTTATAGATTTATATAATGAATCGTAGTTGTTCTTTGTTTGACTTTTGCGTTTCTTATATGTTCGTCAATAAGAAATGGAAAATAAATAAGGTTTCGCATTTGGGTTCCTTGAGAGCTAGGTGGAAGCTCACTTCAATTGGATAAATTGAAGAATATGATGTTTATTAGTTCTTTTTATTTATTTATTTATTATCTACTCTCTAGTTGATAATTCAAATGAACTGTCGAAGTCGGGGTGTTAATGAACTCATTTTGAATTACACGAAAAGGGCATGATGTGATTAAGATATTTGGCTAATTGGATTTCAATTTATTGTAACTGTCTAAACAAAAACAAAAATTACATGCCACCGTGCAATGTAAATGTAATGTTATTTTGTGATAATATCATTCATCTTATAACCAACCAAGTGTCATCAAATTATCATTTTGAACAAGTCAAAGGAGGTACTGAAGAATGAAGATTTGTGCTATCAATCTTCTTTTTATCATCTCTAGTAGGGAGTACCGTTAGAGCGGCCAAACATAATTTGATAGCCTTAGTTAATCCCTTGTACTTATATTAACCACCGAAACTAATCAAAGGATACGCAAATTATTATTATGTGTTGGGGCATTATATAATGACAAACTGTTTCTTGCGAAGTACAAGACTTTTACATGTGAAAAAGATTAAATTGCAGAGTTATAAAAATGGAGTAGCCTTATTACAAACTTTTCCAACATACACATTGGTGGTTGCGGGTGGTGGATTAAGGAAAGTTCAATGGTGTTATATATCAATGATATTCTGCATTAACTTTAATGTAATTAGAAACAGCATTCTCTAAATTTAACATCTTAAAATGGTCTAAGGACTGAATTTGTTATTTTACTGTTTAAGGTTGTTATATGAAAATTAATTATAGCAGATTTTATGCATCTTCCTTTATTTAATTTAGAGGCTGTAATTTTAGCAGGGGTGGTATATTTTAACTTTTTATTTCTTCCCATCCATGCCCGTATTTTATTTCCCAAATATTCACTACCTAAGTCATGGGAAAACTCAGACACCCTATCTAAGATGAACTATTTGTGGGAATGATTAACTCAAACTGATTAACTCAAACTCCTATTTGTGGGAAGGAATGATGTGCCAGTGGGGGGAAAAAGATTGTCTTTATTTGAATACTTGGTCCCTGAGGTTGTTATCCTATTTCAGAATCCAAGTCCTTTCTCTCTTTTTCTCTCATTTTTTTTTTTTGCATTTTCAAAATGCTTTTGTATTCAAATTCTGAAGTTTAACTTCTCAATTTTCTCAGCTTCATTTAGTGCTGAAAGCAACTCTGGTGGTGGAAAAGAAATACTGGTGCAACATTTGCTTGTTAAAGAAAACGATCTTAAGCTTCTCATGGATATTCAGCAGAGAATTTCTGGAGGTTACTTTCCTCATATTTTCTATCCAAGAAGATCGAAATCAAATTACTTTTTTCCTCTGCATATTTCTTTGGTAAATGAGAAGATCAATAGTAATTGCTTGTTGTGGTAGAAGTAGAATTGAAGAAAAATATATTTAGACTTTCTGAGACTTGCTTCCTTTCATCCACATAAATGGGTTAAACATATGAAGAAAAAGAAAGGAACAAAAAAAAAAAAAAGAGTGTCAGAGACAGTAGTGAAATATTGAACCAAAAATGCAAACAAAAAGATGAAACACATAATTTATCTCGTGGAAAGCTACTATTCTCATTCTATTGTTGTATTCAGGTGAAGACTTGAGTGATCTTGCTGTGGAATATTCCAGTTGTCCATCCAAAAAAGAGGGTGGAATGCTTGGATGGGTGAGAAAGGGGCAAATGGTATGTTGGTGAGGTAGATCTTAATTTTTGATTTAATGTGGCATAGTAGATTTTTATTTATGCATGGCCTTACAGCTGCAATTTTGGTAAAAAAATGTATTTTTTTGTCATTTAACCATCTATTTATAGGTCCACCACTATGTTTGCTTATTGTGGTTCTTAATTTTTGCAATGAAATTTCTAAATTTTTACGAAAAAGATTACAAGATATTGTTAACACGTTAATATCCAATATCAGGTACCTGAGTTTGAGGAGGCTGCATTTACTGCACCTCTAAACAAGATTATAAGGTGTAAAACCCAGTTTGGATGGCATTTGTTGCAAGTCCTGTCAGAAAGGTATGCCCCTAGAACCTATATTGTATTTGACTATCTAACTTGGTGATGCAAGTGAGTCTCATACGTAACCTTTTTGTACACCTTATTCTTAAGGGAAGAATCAGTACTTCAAGATATTCAACCTGAAGAGCTTCATGTAAAGATGCAAGATCCCAGTTTCTTAAATGATGCACAACTCATTGATGTTCGAGAACCCGAAGAAGTGTATGTTCTTATATTGTTCATTTGCTGCTATAAGCTTGTTTTGGATTTTATTTTCTTTTAGTTTTCCGCTTAACTGATTGCTACCTTCTTTTAATCAACTCACCAGAGCTTTTCAATGCAAAAATAAAACTCTTCAGAGATTTTCAATAGCAAAAACTCATCAGGATTTTTGTCCCCATCTAAAAATGAACTACTTGATCACAGCATTAACTCAGACTTTTGATTTGGCTTTGAATGTACTAAAAGTATATATACATATATCTGTTCATTCATGCTTGCATGATGCATGCATGTGTGTGTCCCGCTTGTGTTAAATTTATGATGCATGTATGTATGTGTGATAAATTTAATGAAAACTATAAACTGGATCTTTTCTATTTGCTTCTTACACATCAAGTTCTCATTTTATTATAACTTTTTGTGACAGGACCAAAGCTTCTTTGCCAGACTTTGAGGTTCTTCCTCTCCGACAATTCGGAAGTTGGGCACCTGAGATTACTACCAAATTTGATCCTCAGAAGGACACCTACGTCATGGTAACTAGAGTTAAGCTGGCATGGCTGATTTTCCCTTATCCTTGAAGAAAAACCAATATTTTGGGGTAGTAAATAATAATTCTTATTTTTCATAGCAAGTTAAGCGGGTAATGGTTTGACAAATTTGAGAGCTGGATGTTTGATAATGTGTTCCAAATAAATCTACTCAACATTGGGGACCCAATAGTTGTTTCTAGTCTTGAAGTTTTGCCGAGTTAATTTCTTTTGCATATGTTTCACTGAACAGGCGTCTGCTGTATAGTTTTCATGCTAAGTCTAAGTCTAGGAGCATCATAAATGCGATTAAATATGAACTTTCTTATTCTCTAGTTTTCTTATGTTTTTGGTAATTAAGCATGCCATTTTGTTGATGAAAATTCCAAGTTTCATGGTTTAGCTGATCCTGTAGCTATGCAAATATTTGTACTATCCAGTTCCAATCTCCTGGAAATTTTGAATATTCACAATGTTTGATAGCCAGTAAATCTTTTTTTGTCAAATTTTCAATTTTGCCTTCTACTGTGCCCTTCAAATCAGTCATTTCATTGTCAATAATCATCTGCATAACAAACTTCAGGCTGAAATTAAATTTTCTGCTTTTCTTTAATAAATCTATCAGCTTTTAAATTTTAATTATGATCAGTATTCTAATTTTTTGCATGTATTATTTATTTTTTAGTGTGTTATGATTACAAGCAAAAGCAATGTGCTTGTTTGTGGACATAGTAGATTTCTGAAAACTTATAGAGAAGCTAGGAGGAACATGATTATTTAGCTTTGATGTATTTGTTTTCCCCCCCTCGTTTCCCTTTTGTTGAACCACAAAATTTAAAGTTATCATGTGGTCTATAATTACGTTTCTTGATAAAGTTGCGTTGGAAAATGCAGTGTCACCATGGCATGCGGTCATTACAGGTTGCCAAGTGGTTGCAGATGCAGGTATTATAACTCACTTTTGATCAACTGTTATAATGACATTTTATTTGTGCTTTACAAGGAAACATAACCCCTCCTTATGGTTTACCTAGTCACTCGCTTCCATTTCAAGTCCTAAATTTTTTGATATATATTTGAGTGTTGGACGCATTATTTTCTTCATTTTTTTTTTAAATTTTCACAAATTTAGAGAGCGAGTACCACACACATGTCTAAAGTCATTTCAGTTGGACAAAGGTACTTCATGAGTCCATGTAATGTGGGAAACATCACAGCCAAGTGCTCGTGCAGATCTTTTTTAAAATTATGAAGATTATAGAAATCTCGCGTTCTCCAAAGAATAGAGTTTAAGTCAACCGGTGTGAGTTAAGTTTATTAAATCTATAATAGGACCTGGATAAATACCCCTTTACAACTATTACGTACTATTGGGATGGGTGAGGGATTTATGAAGTAACAAGACAGGGTTGCCTTTAATTTTGGAGTAGATAGAACTTGGAATAAACTTCCAATGGCTAAGCTGAACAATCAAAATCTCTCTTGGCATTTTCTCTTGGAAGCACTAGTTGATGACAAAGTCATGGTTCAATCCCATAGAGTAGTTGAGTGAACTGTTCCAGGAAAAGGATTATGGAAATCATTGATGACAAGATATGGGAATTACTTCAGTATATACTTCTCTTTGATATTTTGGTCTGTGCAAACTGTATGATAGGTCATAATATTCTACAATGTCAACGTTTTACTTTGGTATGTTTACGGATGTTCACATTACAGCTCTAATGCTCTATAAAGTCTATTCTATTGATTGTGATTTTTTTTTCTTTCAATTTTTAAGATGACAATTTTGTTTTTAATTTGTCAGGGCTTTAGGAGAGTATTCAACGTGGCTGGGGGAATTCATGAATATGCTTTGAAAGTTGATCAATCAATTCCCACATATTGATTTGTTTTACATGAGAAAGAAATAAAGGAAGATGATTCCGTCGTGATTTTATTGACTAACCAGAAATATATACATCATTACAAGATCAATATAAGATCAATACTAGGTTATAATTAAGCTATAATTACGGAAGTTAATTATGCACTTGCCTAATATAAGATTATTTACATTAATTCTTACACACCCCCGCAGTTGAAGCGGGAGGTTGTCGTATGCTGAGACTGTCCCGAAAATCATCAAATAAAACCAATGGAAGCCCTTTCGTGAAAATATCTGCAATTTGATAACGCGACGGGACATGTAAGACACGTACTTGTCAACGAGCAATCTTTTCGCGAACGAAATGAATATCCATCTCAATATGTTTAGTGCGCTAGTGTTGAATAGGATTGCCAGAAAGATAAATCGCACTAACATTGTCATAGTAGACCAATGTAGCTTTATGAATAGGACATCGAAGCTCTAGAAGAAGGTTTCTTAACCAACAGGACTTAGAAACTACATTTGCGACCCCTCGAGAACGAGATAAAGTTGCCTGTCGTTTAGAGGACCAAGAGATCAAATTATCATCAAGGAAAACGCAATAACCAGAAGTTGAACGTCTGGTATCTGGACATCCACCCCAATCAGCATCAGTATAAGAAAAAAGAGTGGTTGTTGAGGATGGATAAAGATGCAACTCATAATTCAGAGTGCCCTAAATGTAGCGTATAATTCGCTTGAGAGCAAGCATGTGTTCCTCCATCGGATTATGCATGAATAAGCAAATTTGTTGCACAACATATGATATGTCGGGCCTCGTGAAGATTAGATATTGGAGGGCACCTACAAGGCTGCGATAATGTGATGCATCATCATAAGGTGTGCTAGAAGTAGCACTTAGCTTCGGTTTAGTATCAACCGGAGTCGTAGTTGGCTTACAAGAAGACATGCCAGCTCATTCGATGATTTCTTCTGCATATTTTTTTTGAGATAAAAATAGACCACCTGCATGATGAGTTACAGCTATACCCAAGAAATAATTCAATGGCCCCAAGTCTTTCATGGCAAATTCTGAACTGAGATGTGACATGATAAACTTGCGAAGATCATCAGAGGAGGTAGTTAATATAATATCATCCACATACAGAAAAATGTAAGCCATATGAGTACCTTTACTGTAGATGAAAAGAGAGTGATCTGACTTGCTGTGAGAGAACCCAATAGTGGAAATATAATCAGCAAATCGCTTGTACCAAGCCCGAGGAGCTTGCTTGAGCTCATACAAAGATTTCTTCAATAGACAGACATAATCAAGATGATTTGGGTCCCTAAAACCCATGGGCTGATGCATATACACAGTTTCTTGCAGTTCTCCATGCAAAAACGCATTTTTAACGTCAAGCTGATGTATAGGCCAAGCTTTCGAGAGAGCAAGACTGAGGATTGTACGAATAGTCACCGGTTTGACCACCGGATTAAACGTTTCACCACAATCCACGCCAACCTGTTGAGTTTTACCATCACCTACAAGTCGGGCTTTATGCCGCTCAAAAGAACCGTCAGATTTTTCTTTATGTCTAAAAATTCACATAGATCGAATAATATTCACATCAACTGGACGGGGCACCAACTCCCACGTCTTATTTTTAATAAGAGCATTATATTCATCATCCATAGCCATTTTCCAATTTGGGTCTTTAAGGGCCGACACGGGATTACGGGGAAGAGGTGATTTTGTGACATGGGTAAGAAGGCCGTACCTTTTGTTTGGTTTGACAATCCCATGTTGACTGCGTGTGACTGGCCCTTGGGTCGGATTAGTAGTGGGCTGAGCTGAGGTTGGTCTCATGGGTTGAAAGGTGGGGGGAGCAGCGGACCTGTCAGTAGGTGTAGTGGAAGTTGGGCTGGGAGAATGTGTTGCGGCCCGCTGAGGAGATGTGGGTGGAGTTTGTTGGGTTTGAGTAGTTGGGCTGGTTTGTAAATGGTGGACCAAACAGGGTGACAACCCATCATCCAAAAAATCATATGAATGGTTTGTTGGAGGGTGCAGCTAAGCGAACGAAAATTGGGATTCATCAAAGATTACATGACGACTTATTATGATTTTGTTTGAGGACAAATCATAGCATTTGTAGCCACGATGATTAGACGGATAACCCAAAAAGACACACGGGGTGGATCGAGCTTGAAGCTTATTTATAGTGGTGGAGGGAAAGAAAGGATAGCATAAGCACCCGAACACCCGAAGATGAGAATAAGTTGCTTGTTTTTTATAGAGAATGTTGAGTGGGGATTGATAGGCTAAAAGTTTGCTTGGAAGAATGTTGAGAAGGTATGTTGCCATTTGTAGTGCGTGATGCCAAAATGATGGTGGTATAGAAGCATGGGCAAGTAGAGTACGAATAATGTTGTTAATGGTTCGTATTTTTCTTTCGGCTTTTCCATTTTGTGATGAAGTATGTGGATATGAAAGGCGGAAGGATAAACCATTAGCTTTACAAAATTCCCAAAACGGCCCGTTTTCGAATTCCCTACTATTATCACATTGAATGTTCTTTATTTCTCGTTCAAATTGAGTGCGGATGAAAGCTCTAAACGATAGGAATGTGGAAAAAACTTGAGATTTTTTAGACAAAGGAAATGTCCACAAAAAATTAGAGTAATCATCTAACAAAAAAATATAATATCGATGCCCCGAAGAGCTCAAAACGGGAGATGTCCAAAGATCACTATGGATAATATCAAAAGGCATAAGAGTGCATGAATTTGAAGCAACAAAAGGTAATTTAACATGTTTCCCAAGCGGGCAAGAATGACAAACATGAGAATTACTAGTCTTATTACACTCAATAAATTTATTTAGCCTAAGAGAGTCAAAAACAGAGGCTCCTGGATGACCCAATCGTTCATGCCATGAAGATGGTGCTAAAGCTGCAAAAGTTGATGGTAAGGTGGCTTGACTAGTGGTGGTTTTGGTGGTGATGGGATAAAGCTCGCCCCGATATCACATCTCATGAGGTGCTTCCCCGTCTGGATATCCTTTACAGAAAACCCAAAGGGATCAAATTCAACAGAAACAAAGTTATCAGTAGTAAATTTTCTAACTGACATTAAGTTTTTAATAAGTTGAGGAGCATGAAGGACATTTTTGAGAGATAAAGGAGGGTACGGGGAAGACAAGTTTGTGTGACCATAACCACGAATTGGAATTAAATGACCATTTCCGACAATGATACCACGATTATTGTTGCTCAAATTAAAATAAGACGAGAGAGTACCTTGCGAGGACGTCATGTGAGAGGTGGCACCGGTGTCCATATACTAGTTCGGGTCCGGAGGAGTAAGCCCAAGAGTGTGCATTGCCTACTCGATGTTAGTTGGTGTAAGAGTGGTGGCGGAAAAAGCTTGCTGAGGTCTGGGCCCAAGAACCCCTGCTGCTGGGTAGGGTGGGCGTTGTTGAGCATTAGGCCTGGCCCAAGGAGTGGATGGGTAAGGACAAAGGGGGATAGCCCAAGGCATCCAATGCCAAGGCCACTGTCCGCTATTCCAACCTCCCTGCCAAGGTTGCTGCTGCCCGCCACCACAGCCGGTGCCGCCGCCACTGCGGCCACCGCTCTTGCCACCACCGCAATTTTGACCCTTGTGGTTGCGGTTTTGACCCTTTTTGCCACCACCGTTGTTACGGTTTTGATGGTAGTTGTCTCCAGATGAGGGTGCATCAACCGACTCCATAGCCACCATTGCTGCACCAGGACCGGTAGCCACCTGTTTTTCCATGCCCGCCTCCTCCAAAGTAAGCATAGATCGGGCTTGGTAGAATTGAGGAAGCGGGTTGCTTTGCCGTATGAGTGTTCCAACACCACGATAGGCTTCGGTGAGACCGGCGACCATTTGAAGAACGAGCCGGTTATTCGAGACCGGTGCTCCGACATTCTTGAGTTGATTCGACATTACTTTGAGCCTTTGACAATACGCAGAGGCATTCGGGAAATCCTCCATGTTTGTGTGAGAGAATTCTTGTTCAAGGGTTACGGCATGTGAGTTTTTGTTATCTTGGAAGATGTCACGCAATCGATTCCAAGCCTCCATTGCCGTTGAGTCGGGTTTAAGAATTGTGTGCAACAAGTCACTAGAAATCGTGGCATAAATCCACTGGAGAACCGTTGCATCGAGTGTCGACCATAGCTCCTTTTCATCATCGGTTGTTGGCACCTTCTCCTTGCCTTTTTCCGGTGAGATGATGTGGTGAATAACCTTGTGTGATCGACAATGAATTTTGAATAGCTCCGCCCACGTCGCGTATTGGACGTTCTCCATCTCAAGAGTAATGGAGATGTGGGTCTTGATGTTGGAAACAGCAAGAGCGGGATGAAAGGATGATTTTGAGTCAGACATAGTGGCTGACGGAGGAAGAAGGGGTGGTGTTGGTGTTTGGCGGAGCAACAGCAGGCGCGGCGGAAGCTTGAAGGAGAGGAAACGCGCATAGGGCTCTGATACCATAAAGGAAGATGATTCCGTCGTGATTTCATTGACTAACCAGAAATATATACATCATTACAAGATCAATATAAGATCAATACTAGGCTATGATTAAGCTATAATTACGGAAGCTAATTATGCACTTGCCTAATACAAGATTATTTACATTAATTCTTACAAGAAATCTTACATCAGCGGAGATTGCTTGCAGCTTCTGTAACCTCTTTCCCTTCCTTGTAGATTCTACAGGATTAGAGATAAGCTTTTGTATGTGAGAGAGATAGGGAGGGGACTATTATGGAGAATCTAGTTTGTAGGGCTGATAGTTTTAAAGACCCTAGCTAGTTTACATGGCCGACGGTGAGAATTTCTCATACAAAACAAGTATGTTCTTCCTGAAAGACAGTTTCAGTTCTTAGAATAGTGCTCTGAAATAATTATTATTGTTTTTTGGGTTGTGATTTTCATATTTAAGTTTGGGTTGGGTTGGGTTTCTTTTGATAATAGAGACGGGCGGTTAAGATGAACATCAAGGTGGAAAATATATCTCTTCTCATCTCATTTATCATATAATTTTCTAATGAAATTATATTATAATATTGTCTCATTTTATTTAAATATTATCTTATTTCATTTAGATTGTAGTCATGATGTACCTAACTTTAAGTATAATGTATATTTTTTATTAAATTTATATTATAAATAATCATATATCATATTTTTATTTATTTTATTTAAACTTATTAGGAACAAATGAGATATTTTAATTAGTATTATCTTATGTCGTAAAAATTAAGTGAAGTAGGATATAATAGATTTTAAAAATTAATAAGTTATATAATAAATTTTATTAATATTTTATTTTAATTTAAATCTCTAATGTCGCTTTTGTCTTGACTATAACTATTGCCGATTCGCCATAGTTGTTTAGTACCTCTTGTTTTTTAAATACAAATCTAAAATGGTTCGTTATAGTTAGGGGTGAAAAATTGTCGATAGACCCATTAATATATATATTTTTTTATTATTTTAAATTTGAGTTGTGTTAAGTTTGGTTATCATATCATTAACTCAAAAAATATTAAATATAAACTATATTATTTTAATCAAATAGACATATTAAATTCATTTAAGTCGTATTATGTTTTTATTAGATATAATAGGTAAATGATATTAAATTTTTTATTTATTTGGTTAATTTTGGATTATGTGTTGTATTTGACCTATTTAAATATTGGGTTAAAATAGATCATGTTAGATTATTTTAAATTTGGGTTTACCTCATGTAATATTCTTATATCATGTAAAAAATTACAATCTCTAGTTATAGCCTCCCAAAAAATCTATAAATTTCTACAATGTTGAGGGCTACAAGGAGTAGCCAAATCATGTCCAAACATTATTAGCTCCACATTGGACAATAATTTTCTACTTATTTTTAATTTTTAATTTTTATATTAATGCATGTGATAAATTTAAAGTTATTAATAAAAAATAATATTTTAATATTTAGATTAACAATGCATGCTTTATATATATATTTTTTCAGAATGTTTAGATTTGACAAATAAAAAAAGAAAGTAGAGAATCTTACTTCCTCAACATTTTATAATAATTAAACATTCAATTTTTTATTGGACACAATTTTTTTTTTAATAATAATAGAAAGAGAAATTCAATTGTTTTCGTTAGATTTCCAAATAAGTAATCCCATTTTCTTTTTGGGCAAGTTAAATGGGGACGTAGTTGTTTAAGGGAGTGTTAGACACTATCTTTTGTTTCATGTAAAATGATGTTTATACATGATCACTAGATTGAAAATGGAAATTGAAATTATAAATAATGAAAGAAATAGTTAATTATCCAATAATTAGGAAATATTGCAGCGAGGATAGTGAAAAGCTAAATTAAAGACAAGCTAAGGGTGTTCAAACATGAAAGTGAGGAAATAGCAGTTTTAGGAGCTGTGTTACAAATTAGATTTCAATTTATCTTTTTGTTGAAACTAAAAGCAAACTTCCAAGGGAGACTAATATAGCAAACCATTTTATTGTCTGTTGAATTCACTGCTATAGATACTTTATCATCTCACTTTACCAGCAAAACCCAACAGACAAAAAAAATAATAATAATAAATAAATAATAATAATAATAATGAACAGTTATATTCCAGCGGGAAATTCTCTTCTCCTCAGTCTCATAAATTATAAAAAAATAGAAGACTGTTTCAACTGTAATTCAAAATTTGTAACACACCAAACTCCTAAATTCCCTCACTATCGGTCCTCTGTAATTCCTCCTAATCAATCTAAGCTGTAGCCTATTCTTTGCCAACTTTTCTGTTACCTTACAATTTTCCATCTTTCTTTTTTTCCTTATCAATTTACTATACATGTCTATTATCTTCTCTAAACAACATTTTATTCAAAACCCAGAACCCAATATCCCTCCCTTGGCCACCCCATCCTCATTCTCTCCTCTTTTTCAACTCTCTCCCTTTTCTGCCATGGGCAACTGTTGCTCCCAAGGCAAGAACGACGATGCCCTCGATAACAATAAGGGAGAAGACGAGGCAGGAAACCAAAACCCGAACGGGACAGGGGGACATTCCCCTATTCCGAGTCGACCTCCTGCCTCCCCACCACCTTCTACCAAGGCTGCCAAGCCAGGTCCTATTGGAACCGTCCTTGGCAGACCAATGGAAGATGTGAAACACACATATTCCATTGGGAAAGAACTTGGTAGAGGACAATTTGGTGTTACTCATTTGTGTACTCATAAGGCTACAGGAGAGCAATTTGCTTGCAAAACAATTGCTAAAAGAAAGCTTTCTAATAAAGAAGATATAGAGGATGTTAGGAGGGAGGTCCAAATTATGCACCATTTGACCGGTCAAGCTAATATTGTAGAACTCAAAGGTGCTTATGAAGATAAACACTCTGTTCATTTGGTGATGGAGTTGTGTGCTGGGGGTGAGCTTTTTGATCGCATTATTGCTAAAGGGCATTATACTGAAAGAGCAGCTGCAAATTTAATAAGGACTATTGTTCAAATTGTTCATACATGTCATTCAATGGGAGTTATTCATAGAGATCTTAAGCCTGAGAATTTCCTTTTGCTTAATAAAAGTGAAAATTCCCCTGTCAAGGCTACAGATTTTGGTTTATCAGTATTCTGCAAACCTGGTATTCAAATCTAATCATTCCCCCCCCCCCCCCCGCCCCTCTCTTTCTGAAACTGTTTTGTACATTCTTATATGTTTTTAAGCATTTTTATGAATTATCTCAGAAATTTGTCTTTGGATATCCTGCATTTTCTATAATGAAATCTGACTTTTCAGTTTAGAAAAAATGGGTCACTTTACAAATTGGATATATTGGTAGCCTTGCTTTAAATTTGTGCACCATAATCATCTTAATATTGCACAACTAGACAATTTAATTACTTTCTTTTTTGCCATTTTTTGTTATTATAGTAATTTTATTTCCATTTCTCCACAATTTTTTAAGAGTTTTGGATATTTTTATCAACTATCCATGCTAGTAAGGTTTAAATCGATTCTACCAAATTCTTCCAAAAACAAAAAATGGCAAAAAATAACTAAATTGTTCAACAATATAACAATAAGATTGACTAAAGTGCATGCACCAATTTAAAGGAAATTAATATGTATAATTTGTGAAAATAAAGCGATCAACTTTCATACAACCCTTTTTCAATTTCTCTACTATAATGTTTAATGAGGAGAATATTGCAAGAGCCCAAGAATAAAATATTAAATCAAGGTGAAAATATCTATCAAAATCTTTTTTAGAATTTACCATGCAACTTTAAATATTGACGATTTCAATAATTGTAAAAACAGGAGAAGTATTTAAAGACATTGTTGGTAGTGCCTATTACATTGCACCAGAGGTGTTAAAGAGGAGGTATGGACCAGAAGTTGATATATGGAGTGTTGGGGTCATCTTATACATTCTTCTTTGTGGTGTTCCTCCATTTTGGGCAGGTAAACTTAACTATTTAATTTACTCCTTTTTTTTTTTTTAATTTTGTTTCAAAATAAATAAATAAATGTCATGTTAGATGGATCAAAGCTAACAAGTAGAATCATTTTTTTGAGTAATAGTATATACTGGCAAGGTACGAATTCACGGCTTCTTAATTCCTAAAAGGACATATACAGGGGCGGATAACACTAGCTTCATCTCACTTTTTGGCAAAGAAAAATTTATATTTAAAAAATTATAGATAAATTGTATGTATAATAAAACTCTATTCTTTTAAATTTTAATTTTAAACTTTTACCGCTAAAAGTTTATTACAAATGCAATAATTTCAACGTCTTTATACTCAATATATAACATCATTTTTCAATAATTTTAAGCAGTAACCTAAAATTTTAGTGTTTATAATCATTTATTCGCTATTAAGCATATATCATTATATTATAAAGTAATTGGTAGTTAACAAGTGAAATATTGATCGACAGAATCTGAACATGGAATATTCAATTCAATTTTACGAGGACATATTGATTTTACAAGCGATCCATGGCCCTCGATATCCCAAGGAGCAAAAGATCTTGTTAGGAAGATGTTGGCTTCAGACCCCAAGCAAAGATTGACAGCCTTCCAAGTTCTCAGTAAGTACTAAAATTTGATTTTTGAGTATAATTATACATTAAATATAAATAAAATTATAAATGAATAATTATAACATACGACTCTGACTTAAATTTCTCTTATGTCTTTCACCAGATCATCCATGGATTAAGGAGGACGGTGATGCTCCAGATACACCTCTTGACAATGCTGTTCTCAATAGGCTCAAACAGTTCAAAGCAATGAATCAATTCAAGAGAGTTGCTCTTAAGGTATAAGCATATTGTTTATTTCAGTATAGAAGGGACGCTTTAGTCTCATTTTTAAAAACCGAATAACTTAAGAGCCAATACGTACAATTCTTTTCTTTTATTTTTTTTAGCAAACGATAAGCACTCGTTTTGAGTGTAAATATTGGCTGAGGGCAGACTTTTGCCTCCTCTAAAACTCGAACTCATGATCCTTTAAATATGAGACACTTTTATTTACCACTTGAACTAGGAGCTAGGGCCATTTCACAATATAGTCAGTTACATGCAATACAATATTGTGATGGGTCACTTTAAAATATATAAGTTACATCCTTTCTTCTGAACCTTTAAATTTGCCAAAACAAATATTCTCCATTAAATTTTATTTGATTACAAAAATATTTATTTCCACTATACGTGAAGGTAGTGGAATGTAAGATATATCATCTATAAGTTAATATTTCAATTTATATCATGAAATTGCTGAAATCACAAGCTTATTAGTTACATTGAGAGTGTAAAATGTTAAATAAAACAAATTTCAAGGACTTATATAAAAATTTGTATATAATATTCATACAACAGGTTATTGCGGGATGTTTATCAGAAGAAGAAATTATGGGATTGAAAGAGATGTTCAGATCAATGGATGAAGACAATAGTGGTACAATAACACTTGAAGAACTCAAGCAAGGACTTGCAAAACAAGGAACTAAGTTGTCTGAGCAAGAAGTCAAACAATTAATGGAAGCTGTAAATATTTGTTTCTCTTTATTTTTTCTCTTAATTTTTTTTCTTATTATTTAATTATTTACCAAAACTTAATTAATAGGCTGATGCTGATGGAAATGGGACAATAGACTATGATGAGTTCATCACAGCAACAATGCACATGAACCGAATGGATAGAGAAGAACACTTATACACTGCCTTCCAACATTTTGATAAAGATAATAGCGGGTATATTTTATATTTCAAATGCATAAATTATCCTTATTTTATTTACTTTATTCAATTTTAATACATAGAAAAGTATAAATTACATTTGAAAAAAAAAAAAAAAAAACTTCACAAGTTTATAATTATTTTTAGCTACATTGCACAGGTAACTTAAGTTATGTTAATGTTTTTATTGTTTTTTTTTTTATAACAATCAATTTTTATTGTGTTTTATTATCATTTTTCTAGTCATCTTTGTCTATTATAAAGACAATATATTCAATTAATATTTCAAAAACAGTTAAAAAATCTTAAAAAATAAAAATAAAGTGAAAAAGTTGGTCATTTGTTAGTGTCAAATTTTATAAAAAACTAATAATTAAACTACTTAAAAAAATAAATAAAAATAACAATGAGATTATTAAAATGTTATAATTAACATAACTACGAGACTTGTTGTTATTCACCCTTTATTTTATTTATGTATTCTCGTTGCATGTTAAATTACACGCACCCTCACAAAAACAAACGACATTATTTATTAATAATGAAGTAGCGTGTTGAGTATGTCACACCAATTATATAAATTGTAAATGCAATTAGCTCTATTTTTCATATATACTGAAAATATAATATTTATTGTTTTGAAAATAACAATTTCATAATAATTTACAAACAAAAATATTATATCAGATATATCACTAATGAAGAGCTAGAGCAAGCTCTCCGTGAATACGGCATGGAAGACAAGAATGAGATAAAGGAAATTGTTGCTGAAGTTGATGCTGATAATGTAAGTAGAGATTAATGATTATTAAACACATTATTTAACTAAATTAATTAATTTATTTTTTGTAATTATAATGTTTATTTATGCTAATATTTATATTAATTTATATAGGATGGAAGAATAAATTATGATGAATTTGTGGCAATGATGAGAAAAGGAAACCCAGAAGGAAATCCAAAGAAGAGACGTGATGATGTATTTGTTTGATAATTAATAACATTGTATTACCTGTTAGGGTTTGGGATCCATGTGGGTTTTAATTTCTATAGGAGGAGGGATTAATTAATTTAACTTACTAATCAAGGGCAGAAAAAAAAAAATGATAAAATTGTTTTTTTTTTTAATAAAAAAGGAAAGAAAAAAAGAAGGAAATTTGAGAGAAGAAATAGGAAGGGGTGGCTAAAAAAAACATGTATTGGTTGATTTGGGAGGTGGGTGTTGAGGGTTATATATTATTTAATGGGTTTAAACTCAGCTTATTGTTTATTTGTAATTCATTACCAGAGAATATGTTATGTAATTTACTAATTTTTTAGGAATTAGTTGGTTTTTTTTTTTTTTTTTTAATTGCATTTTGTTTTTGTCTTTGCAAATTAATATAGGTTTGTTTACCCACATTTTTTTTTCTCAACTATTATATTCATGTTTTTTATATTCCATCACTTTTGTTAGATGTTTAAATTGTGTCATATTAATCCTCAATTTGAGAAAGTATAGATATTAAGTTCCAAAACAAGCCTCGCGTAATAGGACGGGGCCAAAAAAAAAAAATATTTATGGAGGTTAAAACTTAATTTTTTTTATATAAAATAAAAAATTAGTATAAATTATAGTAGACTATATTCAATTCAACACTTAATTTTTTCATGTTATATTATTATAGAGATAAAGTTAGCACTAAAAAAATATAGAGTTAATTTATTAATTAAAAAATCTAAGCAAATAAAAAGTTCAATCAAACATATCAAAATTTATAGTTGTTAAAACTAAAACTAAAATAATCATATGAAAAAGTAAAATATAATTTTGAATTTTAAGTTTGAAATTATATTTAAAAATATATATTTATAAACAATATAAGAATGACTAATAATAATAAAAATTTTATATAATTTTTTTAAAATAAATTCTAAGAGATTATTAAAATAAAATGTCAAATAATATAATATTGAATAAAGTTAAAATTTGGATTGAAATAAAATATAATAAACATAAACTTAAAATTTTTAATATGAAGCTTATGATATAATTTTTTTTTTTACAATGTTGAGTCTAAAGTTAAATATTTAAACTGTTTTTAAATTATCACATTTAAGAAGAATTTTTACATAATATACATCTATAATTTTTTTATTACTAATAGTTACCAAATACATGAAAAAAATATATACTTAACCATTTTATTTACAATTTATATCATTTTTATCAACATATTTGTTAAATATTATTAATATATACTAAAATATATATAAAAATTAGACACAATATATTATTATAAATAAAATATTTATTTGATACTAAAAATATATATATAATTAATTTTTTGTAAAAAAAATTGGCCAGAATTGTAGCCCTGTCCAGCCTCCACATAGATCCGCCTATCTGGCGTAATACCATGATGAATATTCAAAATAGGATCATAACATTGATCAAAAACTAAAAATACTCGTATGTACATATTTCATTAGTAATAATATAATATACAATGTCACCATTGATGGCCTTTCATGTCATTCGAGGTTCTTGAAAGCCTACACAGCTCTCCCCATGGCATTGTGTGGTCTTTAGAGGTATAAAAGCTCTCCTCCAAGGGTTTCAAGATCCTTGGAGGTTGTTAAAAGTTACTCTCAGATCATTTTATGTCCTTGATAGCTCTTTTGTAAGTTAGTTAAAATATTAGATTAATATTTAATTTTTTTGTTAATGTTAGGAATTATTATAATTATTCTAATGTCTTTCTATTAGTTTATAAGTTTTGTTTAGAGTCTTATTAGGATTACAATTTTAGTTTATTATCCCTATAAATATCAATGTAATAATTCAGTATAATTAACGAATGAGAATTAGAATGTCTTTATTTAACTTTTTGGTTCTCTTCTCAACTACTTTGATTATCTATTCTTTAATCTATTTTATATCTATATTTTCTTCTGCTTTATATTTTAACTTTGTATCAAAGATGTGTTCAATATTGAATACTTTTAATCTATTTTCTAAACATAGTTCTATCCTCTCTCTCCATTGACCTCTTTTATGGTGTAGTTTTTTGGTTGATTTCTTCTAAAGGTTGCTAATTGGTTCTTCTATGATTTGATATTCGAAAAGGATTATCTTTTTTTCTTTTCCCTTCTCCCTTCTATTGTATATCTCTTAAATGTTAGATTTGAATAATTATCGTGGTATCTTGTATATCTTTTTTTCGATGGTATCACTCACGAGTATTGTCTTTCACATAAGACATGTATTTTCATCTATTTTTGGATATTATTGTTCGAACTACAATTTTAAGATTTTCGTTTGATTTGGCAATTTGGTAGCTTTTTTTTTTTTTAGTTTCGTCATTCAGCAAACTATCCGCCGTTCACATCAATCTCACGACTATTGGTATCAATCTCAATCTCAATCTCAATCTCAATCTCAAAACCTCGTAGCCATCATTTTTTTAGAAAGACCAATTGGCCCATCATTGTGCGCCACCATCACCAATTCCAGATCCCGTACCTTTGAGGTTCAACATCAACTATAACAAGTCTATTATGGTTTTTTGCTTATTTCTATTTATGTTTGTAATTATTTAAGTTGAATATAGATTATATTCAACTTGAATGACAGAATTGGAATATTAGATTAATAATTAGTTTCCTTGTTAGGGTTATAAACTATTATAATTAGAATATTATTATAATTATTTTAATATTTTTCTATTAGTTTAAGAGTTTTATTTATAGTCTTATTATGATTAGAATTTTAGTTTATTATTCCTATAAATATTAATGTAATCCTTCAATATTTGTAACAAATGAGAATTAGAATGTCTTTATTTAACTTTTTAGTTTTCTTATAACCTATTTTATTTATCTATTATTTTAACTTTTATATTCATTATTTCATCTATTTTATCTCTATATATTTTTTTACTTTATATTTTAACCAGAAGTGGATAGGAGCCTCTTAATAGCATCAACTTGTGGTCATCTAGGTCCTCTCGAGTTAGGAGTTGTGTTGTTAGATTTTGCTCATCTATGGTGAATAATTGCTTGTGAGTTAGCAGCTTTGGCATTAAAAAAAAATTAATGGATTTCTTTCTTATATGAAATTCTCTATGGTGTTGCCACGAGGAGATTTAAAAATATAATATTTTTTTTAAATGTGAAATATTTATCGAATATAATTTTGAACGAGTCCAAATTTTTTGTATTATTTTTGATATATTAACGTGTATACTACTAATATATAACATACATGTAGACATATTTTTGAAAAGCAAACTTGTTTAAAAAGAAATTTTTTTTGTATATTTATTAATAACATATACACTAATACATAAAATAGAGTACATCAGCCATCTAAAACTTAGTTTTAGAAAAATATGTGTCCTCCCATTTACTTCTTGCAACATTAACTTAAAATTAATTGATAATTTAAAAATAATAATGTTCAAAGGTTATAAAATAAGACTTTTATTTTCCTAACAACTCTTTGAAATGAAGCATATCTGAATAATATTATGCAAATATAATATAATCAAAGAAAAATAAATTAATAATGTTAATAAGATTGTTACAAGTTATTTGTTACTATTCTATTGGTCATCAAATTTTAACTAAATTTACATTTAGGTTTCTAAATTTTTATATTTTATAATTTAGTTTATAAACTTTTAAAATTTTACACATAGATTCTTAAATTTTTAAATTATATAATTTAGTCATCAAATTTTTAAAAATTCACTAATAGTTCTTATCTTGGGAGTACTAAGATATATGTTTTTGAATCAAAATTTTAGAATTTATGTATAAATTTTTTAAAATTTGGGAATAAATTGAAAAATTTAGGAACTTATGTGTAAAATTTTAAAAATTTGGGACTAAATTATGAAATATAAAAAATTAAAAATTAAAATATAAATTTAATTAAAATTCAAGAACTAATAATATAATTTAACTTTATTCGACACATTTTTTTAAAAGAGTAATGAACTAATCATGTTACAAACTTTCTTTGAAAATATAGTATGATTCACAGAAGTTTCTATGTTGTTTGTTATTGGAGGTGTCAAAGTCTCTGTGATATTCATGCTTTCGACGTATGTTCAAAAACAATTTTTTTTTTTTAATATATATTTAAAAGTAGTATGGGTATTAATTTTTTTTTTAAATACATAATAAAAAATGAAATTCACTTAAAAAAATAGTATTTATGGACTCATGGACCAAACTTCACCTGAAAACATAACATGGTTCGCGAGGGCTTTAGTGGCATTGGTTGCCGTAGTTTTCAGAGAGCCAACCTTCATGCTCTTAATGCATGTATAGAAAAAAATTGAGCATGTCTCTAAAATTAGTAAATGTCAAAAAAATGAAAGAATTCACGGTAATTACACTCAATCAAAAATAAATAAATAAAAGGTAGAAATGGTAATGATGTTATTATTGTCCAATTTATAATATTTTGATATATAAATGATGTAATTATTTAACTAATTTTATTTTTAATTTTTTAGTAAAAAAGTATTCATTTTTTTTAATACTAAAAAAATATAAATAAATATATGTTTTTTTGTTTCTTAAAAGGTTAAAAATAAAATTTTATGTATGAAAATATTATGTCATATAATTAAGTTAAATTTTAATCGAACAATTATAACTTATTAATAATAATTTTATTATAATGGTACTTAAGTGTGATTAATAATATGAATAAAATAAATATTTTATTTTTATTGTAGTAATAACAAAAATAATTCTAAAATATTATTAAAAAAAGTTAATATTTTTATAGCACAAAATGTTAATACCAAAATAATTAAATATTTTTTCTTAATAATTTAATAATCAAAGATTTTTAAAAATGTAAATATTGTTATAACATTAAAGAAATTGATGTAACAATACGGCTAAAAAAAAAAAACCAGTAAAAGAAAATTTCGTAAAAGAGAGAAAATTTGCCCAAGAGTTTAGATTCTAGGATTCTACAACAAAAAGTCTCCAGGCTCCAGAGAGTACAGACACAACTACACTACGCTAGAATCCCTTTTGTTACTATTACAGTAGATTTTGGTCAGTTAAGGATGTCGGCATTTGGTACGGCATCTACCGGAAATCCAAACCCTAATAGTTCCTTTGAGGTATCTTATTTTCATTCTATTTCAGAGCTTTTATTATTTATTCGTATTAGATTCTCTGATGTTCATAAATTTAATTATTCTGGTCTGATTTTTAGCGGAGTTAAGTTTATGTGATGTCATTTAACTTGCTTGCTATGTTTTGTGGTAAAACAATTTTCATGAGCTTAATGGTTTTCCTAAACGATGTTTTGTTTTAAATTGTTCAACTCATCGTGGCTGTAGCTTTTTAGTATAATTTGGGACTCTGAGCTTGAAAATCCTTAGACTCTAGTTTTTTTAGTCTTAGGAGTTCTTTTAATGCCTTAATTTGTTCAAATAGGGAAAATTCGAATTTTGGAAGTATTGGATTTTTTTAATGAATTTTTTTATTAACCTTTACGTGCTATTCATGTACATTGAAATACTAGTTGTGATTGTTTTAATTGAGTATTCTTGTTCATGTGAACAGTAGGATTTTTGATTTTTGTGTTTGTTTCTAGAAATTTTTTTTGTTCACATAGAAGGAACGATTTGCAAATTTAGTTCACTTAATTAATTTGGATATATGATCTTCATTACATCAACATTTTTTATAAAATACTTTGGTTTTAGGTGGCTCAACCTCCTAGTGATTCTATTTCCAGCTTGACTTTTAGTCCCAAAGCTAATCACCTAATAGCTACCTCATGGGACAATCAGGTTTGTGATATGCAATCTTTTTTCCCCCCTTTGATTTTTATCTTTCTTTCTGTGCATCCCTCTGTACGTTTGTACGTTTTCTGTTGTTAAGGCATAGCTTTTTACATACTGTACATTTGTTTTAGGTGCGATGTTGGGAGATTATGCGGAATGGAAATGCTCTAGCAAGTACACCTAAGGCTTCAATATCTCATGACCACCCAGTTATTTGCTCTTATCTTATACATTATAATTTCTTTGTTGTTGTAACTACTATGGTAATACTCATAAATTTTAATTTGTTTCTTTTTAAGGTTTTATGTTCAGCATGGAAGGATGATGGCACAACTGTCTTTTCTGGAGGCTGTGACAAGCAAGTTAAGATGTGGCCCTTACTTTCTGGTGGTCAAGCGATGACTGTAGCCATGCATGATGCACCCATTAAAGAGGTGGCTTGGATTCCAGAAATGAATCTGTTGGTCACAGGAAGTTGGGACAAGACCTTGAGGTAAATATTGAGTCCCTTTCACATTCGTCATGCATAGATTTAGATGTTATTTCCTTTGCAATTCTAAAGCATAAGTTTCGAGCATAACTGCATAAAAAAAAAAAAACCCTATAGGAAAAGTTCAGAGTTGTAATGCTATTCTGCATGAAGTGTGGTGATTTAAGTAACATATCATGGTTACTTAAATTTACATTTATAATTTAAGCTTATAGAACTTTATATTGAGTGTCTATTACGGTTTATTTAGTATAGGTAGTATCCTCTGTAGCAAAAAAAAAAATAAAATAAATTGAATTAGATCACCTGTAATGCACATGGCCTTCAAAAAGTATGATCAGATGAGCTATACTGCTTTTTACCAGATTTAGAGGTGGGGGATGTTCTGTATTGGAACTTATAGAAACGAAAGCTAAGAATGGCTACCTAACACTGGAAAATCATATTACTTTATTCTCTTAAACATGAACAGAACTAACTACTAGCAATTTAGCATGCATTATTGACTGCTTTAAACTTGTTTGCGATCTCTACACTTCTGTTTGTGCCTTCAATCTGGTATCTGTAGAAGTTGATCATCATGTAAATCTGAGTTCTGAAACCATTGTATTTATTGATGCATTATCCGTGTGTTTGAAGGTATTGGGATACGCGACAGCCCAATCCAGTACATACTCAACAACTCCCCGATCGCTGTTATGCACTTACAGTGAGACATCCGCTGATGGTTGTTGGTACTGCAGATAGGAATATGATAGTCTTTAACTTGCAAAATCCACAGGTACTGCCTTTTTATTTATTTCTTTGCCAAAATTTGTTTTAGAAGGTTCAGGATAATTAGAGGCTCATATATTTATTTTGTTTTTAGTGGAATGTTTATCTTATCTCTTGAAGGTTTTAATTCTATCATACTATCTTATTAGGAATAAACTGTTATCTGCTGAGCCCCACAAAAAAGTTTGTCTTGTACTTTGAGGAGACCCGGTTTATGGTTTCTATTTGTTGTGGACCTGTCGTGCTTGATAATTAAGAGTGGTTAGTGGTATTCGGGTTTTTGAGGATTTTCATGGATATTTTGGAGAGAGAAATTTGTAGCTTATACTGTTCAAAGCTGAATCCTCCAAATGGAGGGGGCTCATCGTTCCTTTTGTAGGAGGGTTAAGGGTTAACCATATGCCTTTGGGTTTGTGTGTGGGCTGCACACTCGTGGGTTAAGCCTATCCTAGTAGGCCTTATTAAATCTGGACCCCGGGATTCCATAGGGGTTTCCTCAGGAGTCCCTGGGTATATTTGTCCTCATATTGTTAAATGAAATCTCCCTCTTGTCTTCCCTTTAGGCTAGGGAGTGAGAAAATATAATCAGAGAAAAAAAAATAAGAAGATTGAGACTTTAGAAAATAAATAAGATTAGAGAGAAGGGATATTTAGGAGGAAAAACTCCATGACCACTCCTTAATTTAATAATTAAAGCTTGTTAAATTACAATTGCACAAATTCTATTTATAGATAACTTGTTCACAATGCTACAAGAACTCAAAGTCCATCTAACCTCTATTCCTGATGAGATAAGAAGTATAAAAGAAATAACAATTTAATAATTATAGAAATCTAAATACACAAATGTTGATCTTTCTAATATTACAATAATCTCCTAATTCTAATCGTAGTCTTGCATAACTTGCCTCAGTTAAATAAAAAAGAAAAAAAAAACTTCACTCCAGGCGTTTTATTCTATAAGATCATAAAGCAATTGGCAAAACCTCAAGAATTGCAGTAATCTTGTTACGTGATTTTGATAAATAATAGACAATGGAATTGAACATATTCAAGGAAGAACCCTACTCATTTGAAAATTGTATGCATTAATGCATAATTACATTTGTAGTATAGTCTAGGAAAAGTGCATCTGGTTCATCCACTGGATTAGCAGAAAGACTAATTGGTCATTTACGAACTTTTTTTGGTGGAGGGCAAGGAATGACAAAATTTTCAAGATGTGACTTAATAGGCAAATATGAAATAGAGGGAAAACTCTGAAAGATTCGGATTCGGAATAGCGATGAACGGGAAATGTGCTGGAGTTTGTTCACCATATAGGCATGGTTTAGGAAATGAATAGTAGGTTGTTTGGAAGGTCCTTAAGGTTCAGTGGCTTTGGAGGTGGACCTAGAATGCTTTGACAAGGGGGAGTTTGGACAATTGGCTTATGAGGAGGAAGATGTCCTTATTTTGTTGTTAATGGCTTTGGACCCGTATCTTTTTGTGTTTGGGCTGGATTTCATTGAAATGTGCTTTTATATGCTTATTTTATATTTGATAAGGGTCATAAACTTGATATATAATTACAAATATATAGTTGTGGTCTGTTTGATACCGTTCTGTATCATTAAGTCACTTTCTTTGTTTCTTGTAATTAAAAGAAAAATAAGAATACTTATTGTTTTTTGTTCTATCTGAGCATTGCATTTCTTTGTTAATGCCTCGTAAAAATTCTACAGGTAGAGTTCAAGAGAATCACTTCACCTCTGAAGTACCAGACAAGATGTGTTGCTGCCTTCCCCGATCAGCAGGGCTTCTTGGTATTTATGTTCTTTTTCATTGTTATTAATATGATATGCAATACTTTCTTACTCTTTATTCACTCCAAGAACCTTCTGTTAGTGAAACATATATTTCTTTGATCAGGAGGGCCTTGTCCATGTAGTTGATTGCTATTGGAAGTAGCTATACATTTTTCTTTTGCAGTTTATTATTTCCTTTATTTTCCTTGTTATTTTTGCCTTTTCTTTAACAGAAAATAAACTGTTTATTTAGAAGTTTTAAAACATGTTGGGGGATCAGCAGTTCATCTGTCAAAAAGACACAAACATTGAAAATAAACACTTTAATACATTGAAGAAACCCATTCATAGCCAAAGATATTACCCAATCCTTCGATGCATAAGGAAGGAAACCAGTTTTGAAGTATTCTCTTTCAATTATCCTAAATTAGGTTTCTTTTAAACATCACGGAACAGTGAAGAGGTCAAAGCCTAAGAGCTGCCCAAAATTTTATAAATCTTCATGTTTCTTTAATTTTAACTGTCCCATTATCTTTTCCATGCATTTATCTTCAATCGTGAAATTAGTTTCTTTTCCATGCATTTATTTTCAATCATGAAATTAGTTTCTTTTCCATGACAGTCATGCATGCAGCTACATGTGTGATATTTTCTTATACATCTGCCTAGTTTCTTCTAATGTGCATCATATCTATGATCTTGAGGACAAATCTTTCCTGGATTTCGCTGTAAAAATTATAGTCGTTTAGTTTTCTTGGTTTCAGTTGGATGAAAATTCATTTTCAGGTTGGCTCAATAGAGGGAAGAGTTGGTGTGCATCATCTAGATGATTCACAACAAAGTAAAAACTTCACTTTCAAATGCCACAGAGATGGCTCTGATATATACTCCGTCAACTCTTTGAATTTTCATCCTGTAAGATTTTTGGTCGTCATTAGATTTAATTACAATAACTTATTTTCTTCATGTTGCAAGCAAAACTGATTTTATTTAGAATTTTACATATATCTTGGCTGTAAGATACCTTATGTTCTATGGAGAATGTCTCTTGTTCTCCTTTTCAAATCAATGGTCGAATTCACATGCATATAATTATTTCATCTGTGAAATGCATTGGGCAAGTTTCAATATGTTGTCTCATTACCATATATAAATTTGTTCATTATCTCATTTTCTTTATACATTTTGCATACAATTTTTTCAATGCTTCATTCTAAGAATCTAAAGGATGTGGGAGTTCCTTGATCTCCACACTATGCCAAATCCTTTAAGATACCAAGATGAAGAGGAAACACTCCCAGGTCCCAACCCTTATCTTTTAGGAGAGAGATATGATCCAAGCCTAAGACAGTAATTTCTATTTCTTATACTTAAACAATCGGTAGCTCCATTTAATCTCATTAGTCTATTTCTATTTAGATACATCACACGTTTGCCACTGCGGGCTCTGATGGAGCCTTTAATTTCTGGGATAAGGACAGCAAACAGAGGCTCAAGGTTCATCTTCTTACCTCACTCATTCAGATAATTTAAAATTTATATAATGCTCTTTTTCCTGAGTATAAATGACTCAGTATTATTACATCAAGGAATTCTAATATTGTGCGTGTATTGTCCGTTAGTATTTTCATTTTGACTTTTTGATGCTAATACTATTCTTGGTAACAAAATGCAATTTCATCTGGCCCTTTATCATGTACTGAGGCACTTTTCTGATTCCATGTTTTTCATAGCATTTCATTTAACACTCTTGCTATAAACTAAAGAGCTCTGCTGGGTATTAAAATGTGCTTCGTCAGTATGCTGATTGTCATTTTTGTCTATTAGGCAAACCCTTTTGCAGAGTGTCTTTGACTCATGTGAAGCTGAAATATTTGATATAAATGTTTCACCAAATAGAATGATCCAGCTTATTTCCTTTTCAGGCCATGTCAAGGTGCAGTCAACCCATACCTTGTAGTACGTTCAATAATGATGGCTCCATATATGCCTACGCAGTATGTGATCTTTCTCTTCTTTCACCCTGTTATAAGCATTTACACTAGCTGGCATCCAGATGCCCTTAACTTTTCTCAAATTGCTCTGTTTCTCACTTGAACATAACAATTATTGACACAACAGGGGAGAAAATTCTGATTTACGTGTTGGCAATTATTTTGTACACCAACCCCACAAATATACCACACACATGGAGTTTAGAGGAAGAAGGAATGATGCAAAGATTTTTTTTTCTATACTTTTTTAACTGGGCAAAATGAGGCAAACAATAAGGGGAGGATATGTATATGATAGGCAATCATCACAAACTATTTTAGGTTGGTTGGTATATAATGTGAGAGTGAAAAAGAGGTTATAGTATGAATACCCACGTTTTTCTTAAATCATAATTGGTTGTTTATTTGTTGTGACAATACTGGTGTTTAATGTTCTAAAAATCCTTGTAATTTTTCTATGTTGATCTCATGCATTTGAAATTGTTTATCAATGGTTCAACTTTGCGTTATTGCAAACAAGTCCTTTTCTATTATATCCTTCCTCCTTTTGTTTAAATTTTTGATGGACAAAGGTAATCACTTATATGGCCTTCCCCACCTCCCGCAGCGCCCCAAGGAATCATCCACAAAAAATGGTTTCTGAATTAAAGATTTACTTGGACTATTGTTATCAAATCTTAACCTCATCATGAGATATGAAAAGTCTTCTCTAGTCTCTGTATACTCAGTATGACGTAGGTTTCTCTTTATCTTTTGTCAAAACGCTCATTATTTTCAAAACTGATATAGTTTGGTCTGAATTTAAAAGTTTGATCAAGTAAATGTCGGATTCTTTAATTTCATGAGTAATTTGCTTCTTGGGAGTAATTTTGTTGGAAATTAGATTCATTGAGTGTGCATGCGTGCATACTAATTCTTGAACATCTTGATGGCTCTATCATCTCGGAACTAAGTTTTATGTTTCTAGGTGTGTTATGACTGGAGTAAAGGTGCAGAAAACCACAACCCAGCAACAGCAAAGACCTGTATTTTCCTTCACTTGCCACAGGTACCATTCTTATTCTTATTTATCACACATGATTGTTTTGAAACTCATAAACTAGAACCACTAAACCGAGTACGAAACCGTTCTTTACATTTCTTGCGATGTAGGAATCTGAGGTTAAAGGCAAGCCCCGAGTTGGATCTAGTGGGAGAAAGTGAACCCCTTATGCCGTTTGTTTTAAAGAGGACTTGTGAGGAGATTTTTTTTTTTTTTGGGGGGGGGGGTTGTAATCTCTCTCAGTAGATTCTCTCTCTATTTGGAGATGTCAAACGTGTGGCAGTTCAAGGTGGCCTGCTGTGCTAGTGAGGTGGTCAGGGCACATTACATACTAAATATTTTTCTTTTTTGTAACAATCTGAAGTATATACATATACTCTTTTAGGTTGCTGGGTATTTTTAATTATCAAATTATACTTGGTACGCAAGTGAAATTTTTGATGAAGAAAACGAATTACGATGGTTTTTAATTAAAGCCAATTTTGAAAGTAATTTAATGTGTCATTAACCACTAGCCAAAGAGTAAATAAATATCATTGCCCTCTTTCTTGATAGTATTGTTAAGAATCTATATCTTTCATAAATATAATCGAATATTTTTAGATTTATCACCTTGATCTTCTTAGAATAACGTATAAATAAAAACGGAGAATAACAAGACAAGAATCTATGTGAAAATTTCAAAACGGGAGAAAAACTATGGGCTTTTAAAAATGGAGTATGATCAATTATGTTAAAAATTGTTGGTTATGTTGAATCAGATTTTTGTTGTCCAGCTTTCTTTTTTTTGCCGTGCTGACTTCTACATCACTTGCAAACCGCATCAATGGGATGACATGTGGGATATCGTATTCCCTCCTATACTTGAGTAGGATTTTTAAGAGAATAGCTAAGATAAAAGGAGTTTTGAGGAAGAGTGAGTTGTGAGCTTTAGCTATCTTATAGGTATTTTTTTTTTTTAGTTGTAAGAATTTATTTATAGGAAAATAATTGGAAGACATTTTTGTAAATAAGTTATATTAATTAATATTTATATTATTTAATAATAATATAAATATTATATCTTTAATGCGTACTATTTAATGAAGATTTATTTAATTGTACTAACTGTAATATTTAACGATGACATTTTTGTAAATAAGTTATATTAATTAATATTTATATTACTTAATAATAATATAAATATTATATCTTTCATGCATCCTATTTAATGAAGATTTATTTAATTGTGTTAACTGTAATATTAATTTTTTTTTTTCCTGCTAAACCAATCAAATAATGATATACATACCTAGTTTGATTTCTAGTTAACAAGTTTCATGATTACTGCTTTTTGCACTCCCAAACCCTCAACATAACCCAGAATCAGATATAAACTTCTCTCAAATCTCGACACTCAAATTAGCAAATTAGGCTTCTATTAGGATGGATTGCAAATGCTCAACACTAAATACACTACAATCCTATTGAAGAACCATTATACATTTGAACAAGAAGTCTCATAAAACTGTTATTTTGTTTGGCTGCTTCATTTTGCTTTATTTATTTGGCTGGTGGTCAATGATTACCATCAAGTCGTTACAAAAATTAGCATTAATTTAAAAGTGTAATATATGTGTTATTTCCATCAATGTGATTGTACAATCTGAGCATACGAAACAAGACACAATGAAACAAAATAATTAACTAATTTTGTTAATTTTTAATACGACTCAAAAACAAGAATTACACATTTAATAAACATCATATTTAAATCCAATTTAAAATATAACATTTTGTATTTTGATTTCATTTCGGCTTACACTATTCTATTTTGTTTATGTTTTTCTGTATCGATGATTAATTGTACGATAATAACAGTAAAAAATAAACACCACACTAACAATATGACTATAACATTAAGAGAAAAGACTGTAAAAGTCACATGCTTATAACAAAAGTGACAATAAAGTAGATGCAAAAGAACGCCAAATACAGCTAAGATTGAAATGTTCTGACTTCCGCACCTGTTCCAAATTTGCAGTCAAGCACACTAGCTGTCAACCTTGTTAACAAATTCTTTTTGTTGTTGGAAAGAATGGGACTTACGATATTTCATACTTTCTCTATTTGGAGAGAGTAGACTCAACCAACTAAACTATCATGTGATTCTCAATAAACATTTAAGTTCATGTAATTATCTAGTGAAATTAAAAAATGATCATAGACATATTTAGCAAATTTGTAAAACCGTAATTGAACTTAAGGAGAAAACACCAAAGAAGCACATAACGTGATATCACCCAACCAAACGCATTAAGCCAAAAAAGTGGAATTAGCTACCTTCAAGACATGTTCTTTCTTTTTAAGCATTTATTGACTCGACTCGATGTATGGTCGTCCACATGATATACCCAAACTTTCATCTCCTTCTTATTCATCAATTCAAATACACAAACATCTCCTTCCTTCAAATTTTTGTCTTCAAAAAATGCTCCCAATCCTTTGCCTAATCTCTTACCCGAGCTTGATGAACAAAACAATTGACACTTCACTAGCCACTTTTTTCTACTTAAATCTTGAATCCTGATCTCTTCCGAACACTTCCACATATGCTTGTTAACGAAATCCGAAGGCACACGCTACAAAAATGTCAACAAAGAGATTGCATATAATTAGATATGATAGGAAAAAAAATCTATCAGCTAACTTGACCTTAAGTTATTAGCTCACCACATAGGAGTTATTCAAATTCCATGGCCTTAAAACAACCATAAAAGAAGGATTTTTAGGCTCGTGCTTTATCGCAACATGAATCGCTTTCTCACTTTTCTTGGAATACACAAATCTGTTACTAAGAAAGATGTTTGATTCATGATCATGAGGCATTTCATCATCGCCAACATTGGTTTTTACCTCTTCATCATCTATGCGATATATCCAAACTTTCAGCAAAACATCCTTATTGTTCATTAGCTCAAAGACACAAACATCTCCTTCCTTCAAATCATTGTCTTCAAAAAATGCTCCCAATCCTTTGCTTATTTTCTTGCTTGAGGATGAACTATTATAAAAGTCACACGTAACAGGCCACTGATTATCACTTGAATCTTGAATTTTAATGAATTCTGAACAACTCCACATATACTTCTTAACAAATTCAGAAGGCACAAACTGCATATTATCAAGAAACAGATTGCATCCAAGTGTAATTTACATGAGAGATGAGATGAAAGAATGAAACAAACCAAAAGCTATAGTATTGTACATAGCATGTTAAAGCCTTGCAATAGCATTCACTGATTGTAAATAATCGAATTGAACCCAAAATAGTATATTAGTTGTACATAGTGTGTACATATGCATATATATATAGTTTATGTATACTTTGTACATAAATGAATGTATATTACGTATAATGTATGCAAATAATATATGTGCAAATTATATACAACTGACTTGCTATTTTAAGAATTAATTCAATTATGTACAATTGGTACTTGTTATTTAAGGTTCAAACTTAATTAGTTAGCTCACCAGAGAGAAGCTATACATATTCATTTGCCTTAGGACAACCATGAATGAAGGATTTCGATTCTTGTGATTTCTAGCTGCTTGGATTGCACCTTCACTTTTATTGGAATACACCAAATTTCTACTAACAAAAATCTTTTGGTCATCTTCTTTGAACAATGAATCTTGTTGATGAGGCAATTCACTGTTCTTGATCAACTTACCTCTCTTTGAGATATTCGTATTCATCTTGCTTCGAGGAGGAGCTCTAGATTTTAAAGTTTCAACACCATTAGCCTCATCATCCACACGATATACACCAACTTTGAAAGCAACGTTACTCTTGTTAATCAGCTCAAAGACACAAACATCTCCATCCTTAACATTATTGTCTTTAAAAAATACTCCTAATCCTTTGCCTATTATCTTAGCTGAGCTTGAATTATAATAACAGTGACACTTAGTTGGCCATTGCTTTCCACTTGAATCTTGAATCTTGATGAGCTTCAAACAACTTCTCATATACTTTTTAACAAATTCTGAAGGTACAGTCTGCACAATATCAAGAAGAATGAAATTGCAACGTAGTGCAATTTATATGAGATGTATGCAAAAGGGGTAAGAAAAAAAAAACCAAAAGAAACTATATGCATATCATGTTAAGCTCACCAAAATTTGGCAACGCAAAATCCCTGCCTTCACTACAATCATGAAAGAAGGATTTTTAGGCTTGTGCGTTCTTGCAGCATGGATTGCACTTTCACTTTTCTTCGAATAAACAAGTTTTTTACTAACAATAAACTCTCCTTCGTTGGGTAACGAATCAGCTTGATGAGGCCTTTCAATTTTCTTCAACTTTCCTCTCTCGGATATATTATTCACATTGTCTCTACTTTGCGAGCTAGTGATGGAATCTAATACCTCATCATCATCATCTTTGTCATCATCGTAGTCATTGTCACCTTCATCATCATCAGCTTCTTTCCCTTGCTCATGTTCTTCGGAAGAACTCCCTAACAAGATGGGATCAACCTCATTGCTTTTATCCAAACATGGATAATCGATTTCACAAGCACTTTTATCAAACACACGAACAAGAAAGTTTGAATTCCCTTCATATCTAAATACTAGAAAGTAACCATATTGAACAGAATAATACTCCATCAACTCTTGCCAGCCATCGCAAAACCAAATGTTTCTATTAACCTTATCTACCCCTACTTGCCACGTACCGCCATTTGGAACATTGATGGTAGCTTTTGCAGCAAGGTCATTACCAAATCTCCTTATAAACTTCATTGGAATCATCTACAGGAGCCATATTAAGACTATCTCAGAAACAATTGCTAAAATTTTTGGAAGACAAGATTTGATTAAACAGGCTTTTAAATAAGCATCAAATTACATTAAGCACAACCCACAAAAACCCAAATTCAATTATGCTAAAGGACAAAAAGAATTCAAGTTAAGACAACTAGTATTGTCCTATTTTTCCCAATTCAGCCTTTGCTCATCAGTTTACTAAAGCAATATCCTTGAAATGAAGTATCATTATTTGGTCCTGTACCTCCACAACATGAAGTTTCTTTCACCAGTCATACGATAAATTGTTTTGAGATTTTTCATTTTAAAAATGCAGTATAACAAAAGGAGTTTATCTATTCATCAATCAGATCTGATATGGTAGACAATCACAAAATATAACAAGGTTAGTTAAACTGCAATATCCAACTGAACTGTGCCAAAGTCATGATTTAAATTTCTATTTTGAGACTTGCAATGAGACTCACCTTAGTAAGTCTTGTCCCTTACACAAGTTAAAGACTTAACCTCAAATGATTTATTTAAAGCTTGCACCTTTTTTGGTTGAAACTTACACAGTTAGGTGATGCGCAATAAAACTATACGTCTCAAAATCTCTCTATTTTTTTGGATTATTTTCTGGTGACTTGAAAATCCTTGATAGTCCAATATTGGACTCATACTAGACCAAAAACTAGTTTTTAGATGGTACTATAACCAGGACAAAATTACGAATTTGGCCTCAAGTATCCCAATTCTATATACCATTGGCTAATATCGTATCCTTCAATATTTTTTTTGTGTGAGAGCTAATTTCATACTATGTGAGATAAAAAAAATTAGGTACCTTATTCCGTCCTAGTATATTAGTGTTGATTATTCTGTAATGTTACAGATTAAGTTAAGCTTATAACTTGCATGGTGGGAGTTACGCCTCTCACACGAGAAAAACACATCAACACACAAAACTGCCCTAAAAAACTTTGGCCAAAATTAATTTGGAGTCCATAATAGCATGTTAACTTGTAAAAAATTAAATTGGAACTAAATTATCATGTTAATTTATATATAGAGTTACATATTTAGTTAATATACATCCTGTAAATTAAGATTTAGTCAATAATGTAAATATTATAAATGCTACTTAAGGCTCAAACTTGCTAAAATTTGTAATAAGATTTTAATTTCATATCAAAAACGTATTACTTTGCTTTAATTACACTTCATTAAATATTCCTTCATGGAAACAGATGAACAATGATTTTTGTTTCATGAATTGAGTGAAAAAACATGGTCATATCATCATATGCACAAAAAAGCCCCACTTTCCAATTATCTTTTATATATTTTTTTAGAAGAATTGTTTTTTAATCTTATATTTGTATTTAAGAACTGAGACGGCTATAGATAAATATATGTTAAACAAAACTCATTAAAAACATAATTTTTTTTATCAAACAGTAATACTTGAAAGCGTCTTCCTACCAGATCTTGAATAAAAAAATTATTTCAATCCCGAGAACATGGAAAATCAACAGCGATGATAAATTTAATCAAAAAGAAAAATAAGAAGATCCAATAAATATATAAGACCACTTTTACCTCAACAGTAAAATTAAGAAAAAAGTATAATGATTACCAGTTTCTTGTCGTCAATGGTAGAGGGGAGTA
Organism: Elaeagnus macrophylla; assembly: GCA_029378325.1. Classification (NCBI taxonomy): domain Eukaryota; kingdom Viridiplantae; phylum Streptophyta; class Magnoliopsida; order Rosales; family Elaeagnaceae; genus Elaeagnus; species Elaeagnus macrophylla. Next base: position 18,573,011 of record CM055642.1, read on the forward strand.
TTATCTTGAAGAAATGAGACGGTTTACTCGCCGGAGAATCTGATCGATGTCGGACATGGCTTCCATGAAGTCCCACACTCTCACTGCGACTCCTCTTTGCCGCCATAACTAGAAGCCTTAGAATCACTAGACGAGGTAGTCTACAGAAAATAAAAGTTTGTGTGTGTTTTATACGTTACTAGTAAAAGATATTTAAAATAAATATAAAATAAATATAAAATTAATTTTTTATATTTTAAAATTAATTATAAAAATAAAATAATATTAATTTTTTTACTAATATAATAAAGTTCTTATAATTTTTATTCTAATATTATATTTAAAATTTTATTTAATATTATAATATATTATAAAATTATAATTAATATAAATAGTATAAAATATAAGGTAATTTTTTTATTACTAAGTCTGATTCAAATTTTATTCAAAAAAAAATTATTAAACATGATTTAAATTTTTATATATACCAGTAATAATCACATGTATTGCACATAAATAATTATAATTTTTATTACTAAATATATTTAAGAAAAAAAACTTATATTAAAAATTTATTATTAATTTTTTATTTACTTTATATGATATAAGGTATATTGTTAATTAGTTTTACCTTGAAAAATTATTTCTTCTTTCAATAAAATATATATATATATCTATATGATAATTAGTTTGAACAAAAATGACATCGATAAAAAATTTTGATTTCAATTTTTAGCTTCTCTTTTAATTTAAGTGCATTACTTTTATATATATATATATATATATATATATATATATATATATATATATATATATATATATATATATATATATATATATATATATATATTATATATGCTAAAAAATCATATGTGCTTATTAGCTAGGATACCTACTGTAATTTATTCTCTAATTATATTTTTTATACTAAAATAATTGATTATAGAGAGAGATACAATATATGATTTAAGTTGAAATAAAGTTACTTCTATGATTTATTTTAATAATAATATATAATTAAGTGTTGTATTGTAATTAATTTTCTTATTATTAATGATTTTGATTGGAAGATAATTGACTATATATTTATTGATAAATATGATTAATATGGTCATATTTTTAAAATATAAAGATATTTTTATTTAAAATTATTTTAAGTGTGATTTAAATTTTTATCTATATAAATATAAAGATATAAGTATAAAATAGATAGGGGTAGATATAAATTGACATCATTATGATTCTAAAAACCAATAATTTTTTATTTAAATAATAAATTATTATGATCACAATAATTTAGTATAAAATAAACATAAAAAATATTTTAGATTAGTTTTAAAATTATGCTTAAAAATGTATTTAAGTTTTAAAATTATTACTTTAATTATTATAAGTTTCATTTTTTTTTTTTTAATGTGTTAACTTAGTTCTAAGAGGCTAATCATGAGATAATTAAAAGACTTTTATGTCTTTTTATACTCGTTTTAGTTTTTATTTTTTTTTAACCATAACTAACTAACAAATTAAATAAATAAATAAAAAACTAACTAAATCTATTCTCTGTATATTTTTCTCATTTTTTTATTTCTTATTCCTAGTAAATCTATTCATAAAACTACTTCAAATATTTTATAAAAACTGTTTCAATTTAATTAAATATTTAGTTTGAATATTAATGAAATATAAATGTATAATATTTTGATCGGATAGTATCATTCTCATTTTACAAATAAAATATTAAAAATATAAATTGAATTATTTCACATTTAAAAAATGTAATGCTAAACTCAAATATTTAAAATTATAAACTTAAATTCAATTTTTGTTAGGTTAAAAGTTATTTTGTAAAGATTGTATGTAAAATAATTTTATGATAAAACTTGAACTATATTTTCACTCTCAACTTATAATTTATTACAGTTTTTTCTATCATTCAATTATATTATATTGTTTTAATTTAAATAATATATTCATAACATACTATATTTCCAAAAACTTGAAATATAAAATTTACAAGCCTTAAAAAATTAATAAATTTTAGTTAATTTTTTGAGCCAAATTACATCAAAATAATAGTAAAAATTATTAAGAAATATCGAAAGAAGGAGAATTTTTTACCTCAAAATTTATCTTTGAAAAGAATATTTCGCTTGTTTTTTAATGGATTTTAAAAAATAAGAATAATTATGTATTTTTTATAAATTATGAAATTTAAAATGCTTAATTCATAAATTTTAAAGCTAAATTTTTTTTTTTAAATAATTATAGGATTTATGATGTCGTGCACTCCATAAAAAGATAAATTATATTTTGTGTTTGCCCTGATGATTGATGTCAAAATTCATTTTAATTTAGTTAGATTGCCTATGTTTTTAGTTATTATCAAATATATAAAAAGATTGACACTAATTGGAAAAAAAAAAACTATTTTATATAATCTATCTCCCATATATTTGCGCCCAAACATCATCCCGATTCATTTTATATTTCATTTTAATTCAACACCTCTCTTTTGCTTTACAATAAATTTAGTCAACTTCTATTGTTAAAATTAATCAGAATATATATCACAATGTTGTATTTGATAATAACTTAAAATAGAGAGATCTAAATCAAAATAAAATTAGTCATGAATCATCAATATTTGAGTACATGGAAAGTCAATGATAATTATCATAAAAAAAAAATATTACTTTACAATATCATTTCACCACTTAATATCACTTACTTATAACAAATATAAAAAATTTTAAACTTTTAATTAATGGAACCTAATAAATTACCATAAACTTTTATAAGTAAGTAATTTTGATGCCCAATTGTACCCACTTGTGCGCAATATAGAATTCAAAAAAAAAAATCTCTTCATACTATTTTTAATCTAAATTGACTCACATTTTCTTGAAAATTTTCATTTACCCTCACGAAAATTTCTTAAAGGTTTATATTATGGGATAAAATCTCTATCTTCCTCGCCACCGTCTAATTTTCACCGGCGAGCAACCATGAATGTGAAAATAATCATCTTCTTATCACCGCCTATTCTAGTGTCGTTTCTTCTTTAAGGAATATCTACTTTGCCAATTAAATAGTCTCAAGATTCTTATTTTATGATGCTGTATAAATTTTCAAAAATCATCTTTTAATTCTTTATGGGTTACACTTATTAAAAAAACTTTCAAACAATAAAAATGCTACATTGAAAGTAAAAATAATATTGATATTGTTTCTCGTTAGTCTTGTTTTAAAGCTCCTTTTTTTATAGTCGATATACTTCCTAATTTTTGGGGTTTGCATGGGTGGATAATTTTCCTGAAAAGTTTCCATATTTCTTTCTTTCTTTCTTTCTTTTATGGTCTTTGCATATTTGTGCTTCTTTAAGGTTATGTTCATATAAGTTTAAGAAAATGTATGAAACAGACTGAAATCCATCACAACCTTACAAATCGAATAAGGAATTTTGGACAGCGAGTCGATATTTTGTTTAGCAAAACATTATTCTTTATGTTGTTTCATACTTCCCTGTATTCTGGATGGATATCGAGTTGATATTTTGCTCATATTAGAGAGAGAGGTATGAACAGTGGGATCAATAGGAAAGACAATTCTGGTTAGTTGGACATGTCTTCGATTGGACTTCAATAAATGGGATCATTCACCGATCAAATGATAATTACTTAAAAATATTTTGATTAATGTGCTTATTTGAAATGAATTACGAGTGTTAAATGTGCCGGCACAACACCGTCTATCTAATATTCGGCACGATATGGAACTACCCGTTAGCTAAAAAGAATGGCATGGCACGGCCCCTAATGAGCTGGGTCGGGATGACATGTAAAGCTTTTTTGTTTTAAAAATTGATTTAAAAAAATACCAATAAATAAATAATTTTTTTTACGTTTAATAAAAATTGGACATAGTCTAATGGATTTATAAATATCTATCAAATGAGAGGTAAATCCCTAACTTTTAGCTTTTAAAAGGATTATTAATAATTTTTAACTAAATAATTAACTAATAAATAAATAAATATATAACAAAAATAAAATAAATGGGCCATGAACTGTACCGTCCAGTTAAACATTGTCCAACGGGCCTGACACGACATCACACGACGAAGCCCATGAGCTAAGAATTAAGGCACTACAAGACCCATATATGGGTCAGGAGCCGACACGATGCTCTAGCTAACAGGCCACAGGCCAACATTCTAGCTAATAGGTCACATGTCGGCATGACACGCTAATTTAATAGGCTAAGCCATACCGAGCCAGGCCGACGTAACCTCTTTGATACCTCTAGAATGAATAGGTTTGATTATCGCATTTTTATTAAATTATTTATACAAATTTATCTTTTCGAAATTACATATATGTTTTGATGTGTTTAAAGTGTTTTGGCTTTCAAAAGAGATAAAAGATGTCAAGATATAAAGACACAACACTTGGAGTACCAAAATAACCAAAATAGCACCCTAAGAACTAAAAGATCCAGTATGTAAGGGTTATATCAATAAAGAATATGCATGTAAGGGTTACTTAAACTAGTGTGCATTGGTGGATAAAAAAGTATGTTGCAGCAGAAAGACCACAGGTATTTGTATTGAGCAATTTGAGACTTGCGCAGCCTATGTATTTTGTTGAAGTATCCTAATTATGTACAAGTTTTATATCTATAAAAAATTCCTTACATTTTCAGCTTACATAAATAGTTTTAAAAAAAAAAAAAATTTTTTTGAAACTTTTCAATATCCAAAGAGGCAAGAGAAGCCAATCTAAGAATTCAAGACATAATTGAAAATAAAGCTACAAGCTTTAGTAAATGAAATATCATCCAATCCATGTGTGAGTATTTAGATTTACAAGGTTCTTGTTGTAATTAAATTATTCATCTTCTCCTTATCTTTTTAGAGTGAAGGTTACATTGAATTTATATACGAATATTAATCTAAGTATGTGTGACTAATTTTATTATAAATATTTAGTTTTTATTGTCATGTTTGCTTAAATTTATTTAAGTGAATATTTTATATTAATAAATAAATAAAGATTACTTTTTGATTAAAAATTTATTTAAAGGTTAATTTTATGAATGTTATGGGTTAATTTAATCTTTATAAATAGGTTTAAAAATCTAGAAACTAGGTTTTAGAAACATTATCTTGACTTAATTTGAAATTTTTTAATCAAATGTTTAAATTAATGACTTAATCATAGCATTAGTTTGAATAATTTATTTTCCTTGTTTACAATTTAATCGATTAATTGATATACATGATCATAAGGTATTTGTTAGTTGATTACTAAATAAAATTATCCAATTGTAACAATTTTTACACTTAAAAGGAAAATCAATTACCTTAATTTATATGTTCTTTCACCTAAATATTTTAATGCAAGTATAATCAACTAAGTTAAATATCCACAAATCTTTCATTGGTATTCTACAAACTTTTTAAGTTAGTTTCAAATTGAACCATAATTTTGCCGTTTCGTTCTTTAGCAATCATTGTTCTTATTATTGTTCTTGATTTAATTTACAATTTTTGTTAGTTTTTTGTATTTTTAAAAAGCTGAAAATATTATTTGAAATCACTACAATATCTTGAGAGATCAACCCTGAAAGTCTACTTATCACTTATTATAGGTAATTCACACACTTACAAATACTATAATTTGTACATCATTGGACAACTATTCAATTCAGTTGGATAGCTTCAACGAATGAGGTCACCGACCGATCAAAATTTGTCTACTTGGATAGTAATTCAATTTATTTGGATATATATCTAACTCAACTACGACAAGTAGAGTTACCAGATCAAAATTTTGCTAGTTGAACAGCCAGCCAATTCTGAAAAGTTTAAATGGACAAGTGTCTAATTAAAATTCATCATAATTGATCAATAAAATTAAAAATATTTTTTCATAATATGTAAAAAATTAAATAAATATAATTATATTTAATTTTTAATAAATATAGAATCATAAAAACATAACCCTAAAATTAATCATATAAAATTAGCATAACCACAATAATTTAATTTATATCAATGATGCTTCCCATATATTAAAATAATATTTTAAATCATTATATTACTCAATAGCATTTATCGTGTTGCAAATATAAAAATTTTAATCAATAAAATTTAAACAATGACATTCTACCTAAGTAATTTTGTTACCGTGCCATATAAAATTAGCATGACGAATATGATGATAATTTAATTTCTATCAATATTATCATTTTTTAAAATAAATATACTAGTTATGCAATTGGAGCTTGTATCATAAACATGCCAAAAAAAAAAAGTTTGAGCCATAACACTATTTCCACACCTCAAAATGATAGGTAAACGACACTATTATATATTGAGTAAACGCAAAATATATCAATGAACTATTGTGTATGCTTTGTTCCTACAAAGGTTTTTTTTATCATGTTTATATCACTTAATTCGTAAATTCTTTTTTCATATTATTATGTTAGTCTTTGTCTAAATGTATTATATGTCGGTGATAAATTTAAGACAACTTAAATAATTAAGAGTTATATTTTAAAAAATAATTTATAATGTCGTTGAATAAAGACTAACATAATGATATAAAAGTAAATTTTTATGAATTTAATGTTATAAATGAGGCAAAAAAAAATTCAGTAATATAAACGAAGGAAACATAATAATTCAATGGTATATTTGTTAGTTTACTTTATATTCATTTGATACATTTAACCTAAATTGTTTTTCCACTTGGCCAGATGCTCGCCTAATCACTCTACTTGTTTCCTCACATATCCGTTCTCATAACTTCTCCATTCTTAATTAAGGATACCATCTACTTATTAATTCTATTTGGTTCTCTCATTCCTACGTCATCTTAATTAAACTTTCATTTCCATCTAGAAAACGAAACAATTGTGAACATGGTAATGCAGGCCCATAGGACACAGTATCGAAAATCGATGACTCACAACCAATTGTCTAACTCATTGCTTGATCCACCTTTTTATTCTCAAACTCAAATGTCAGATTCAGAACTCACTTCATTACAATCTGACCTTGATATTCCTATTGTTATTCGTAACGCAAATTATAACATGATATTTTTATAACTTGATAAGTAAAAAATATGGTTCAATTATAAAAAAATAACATTTCTAAAGAAGTGTCCCAATAAAAAGACCATCAATTAACTTAGATCATTAAAAACCTTAATGTTAATTTATAAAACCCAACAATCAACAATCATATGATATGGCTAAATAAAATTCTTAATGGTAAACCAAAACTAGCCTAAAGGGACCAGACAATAAATGTAGGTTTTTTTGCTTCTTTATTTGTCTAATAAAAAGTTTACTCCTAGTTTAATTAGAAGCTTTTATATATATATATATATATATATATATATTTTTTTTTTTTTTTTCCAAAAGTGGCATGGAGTTCAAATCCATAAGTACCTTACTTTTGTTAACTATAGTAATTTTTTTACAATCTTATTTCAAAATTATAATTTATCCTCAAATGGATTTTTTATTTTATTTATAATTACTATTATTTTTAAAATTTTGGGATATTACACATATAGAATAATCAAATGTCCATCCATGTATCCTTTTGCCAAATATGTCACTTTTGCGCTCCTTTCTACTCATTTACTTCACTTTATATTGTTCTATCTATTACCAGCATACCTAAAACTTACGAAGAGGTTATGAATGCATCTTGGTTGGAGAGCTGCCATTGAGGAAGAGGTGAAAGCTCTAACAAGTAGAGACACTTCATAACTAGAATCACTATCTAAGTGATTGGATGTAAATGAGTCTGTCATCAAATAGCAACCTGATGAAACAATTGATAGATTGAAAGCTAGATTAGTCACAAAAGGTTTCACTCAAATTTATGGTATTGATTAGTTTAAAACTCTCTCTTGTTGCTAGGTTAAACTCTTTCTGAGTTATAATCTCTATCGTTGTAACTCTTGTTTGGCCTTCATATCGACTTAATGTTAAGAATGCATTCTAATATGGTGATGTAAAAGATGAAGTTTATATGGAGCAACCACCAATGTTTGTTAATTAGGAGGAGACTTGTATTGTGTGTAAGTTAAAAGAAAGCATTTATGAATTAAAACAATCCTAAAGGGCTTAATTGGTTTGATAAAATGAATGAAACTTTACTTGCCATTGGTTTTAAACAATGTCACTCAAATTACTTTGTCTTCATGAATTTAGTTCGATGGGAGTTGTCTAGTCTATGTGAATAATATTCTTGTTACAGGCAATGACTATCAAGTATTGCATATCAAGTATTGCATAAGTAAAAGATTACTTGAAGAAAAAAATTTAGACCAAAGATTTGAGACAATTGAGGTATTTCTTAGGCATTCTAAGCAAAGGTTAGCACTTTTTGGACGCAAATATATATAATATTTACTTATTGGAACTTATATGTTGGATTCCAAACTTGTTGACTTTCCCTTTGATCAAAATGTTATACTTAATGATTCGTCAAGTTCCAAGTTTGAAGATGTCAAGTGGAATCGAAGCCTAATTGGTAAGCTTATATATCTTAGTATTAGTCGATCTAATATTGCATTTAGTTAGCGCTCTTAGCCAATATATGCAATGCAATGACATTGAGATGCTTGTTGGATAGTTATAAGTTATTTAAAAATATACTTAGGATGATATTATTATAGAGCAATAATTATTACTCCTTCAAAATTCTTTATTTAAGGAAAGAAAAAAGCTTCAAAACAATTTTTAGAAAAAAAATGATGTTAAAATTTGTAAAAATGTTTGCATTAATACTTTTAAAACAATTAATTAATTAGTATAATAAAGATACAATAAAATTATTTAATAATAAATATGCCTGATAATTTGTGTTAATAATATTTAACTTTATTGAACATAGTAAACATTTATATTAACATTTTTTACTAAATAATAACGTGTATTAATTGATTATTTTTTAATTCAAATTTGATGTGATATTTTTTGACAAATATTATCCATATATAATAAATTAGTCAAATTTAACTTATTTACTAAACAATTAAAAATAAACTGCTATATAGCTCTTAATGTGTTTAAAATAATTATGTAAGGTAACAACGTAAATTTAATACTTAACAAAATAAAAAAAAATTAATTTTTTATAAGAAATATATTTATTATGAGAAGATTTTGACCTTTATTAGTGTACGAGAAAACAAAGATGACCAAAACTTTCAAGAAAACTTTCTTTTGCTAATATTTTTAATAAACTTTCTATTTTTAAAAAATTTAATTTTTTTTTCTATTTTTAGAATATTAGAAAAATTTTAGAATATTGATAAATTTTTAATTTTAGAAAATTTTGATAACTTTCTATTTTTAAATTTTTTTTAGAAAACTTTCAATTTTTAGAAATCTTAGAAAACTTTTTATTTATAGAAATTATTCAAAACTTTCAATTTTCAGAAGAAAAAAAATTAAACTTTCTATTTTTAGAAAATTTAAAAAAAATTATATTTTTAAAAAAATCTTAAAACTTTCTATTTTTAGAAAATTGTATATATATTTTTTGAAATTTTTAGAATTTTTTTAGAAATATTTGATAACATTTTATTTAAATAAAATTTTTAAAAAAAATTATTTTTATAAATTTTTGAAAAAATTTAATTTTTAAATTTTTTTGATGACTTTCTATTTTTAGAAATTTTTTGAAATTTTTGTATTTTTTGAATTATTTTTTTTTTTTTTGATCAATATTTTTTGAATTATTTTGAAATTTTAGAAAACCTCATATTTTTAGAAATTTTAGAATTTTTTTTTCTTTCTATTTTTAGAATATTTAGAAACCATTCTATTTTTAGAAAAATTTAAACTTTCTATTTTTAGAATATTTAAAAAACTATCTAATTTTAGAAATTTTAGAAAACTTTCTATATGTAGAAATTTTTTAGAAGTTTCTATATATATAAATTTTTTAAAATTTATAATTTTAGAAATTTTGAAAAACTTTATATTATTAAAATTTTAAAAAAATTATATTATTATATATTTTTAAAAACTATTTATTTTTAGAAATTTATAATTTTTAAAATTCCTAAAAATTTTCTATTTTTAGAAAATTTTGAAAACTTTATATTTTTAGAAATTTATAATTTTAAAAATTCTTGAAAACTTTCTATTTTTAGAAATTTTAAAAAACTTTCTTTTTCAAGAAATTTTAAATCACTTTTTATTTTTAAAATTTTTTGAAAATTTTCCATTTTTATAAAATTTTGAAAACTTTCTATTTTTAGAAAATTTTGATAACTTTTTATTTTAAAAATTGTTGTAAAATTTACATTTTTAGAAATTGTCGTAAACTTTATATTTTAAATTTTTTTTATAATTTTATATTTTTAGAAATTTGAAAAAACTTTTATTTTCATAAGAAAAAAAATTATAACTTTCTATTTTTAGAAGTTTTTGATAACCATATATTTTTTAAAATTTTAGAAAAAATTTTATTTTTAGAAAATTTTTAAAACTTTGGTTGTTTGGCCATGTAATTTAAAAAATTATTTTATGCAAACTTTGGTTGTTTAGGTGTATATTATAAATACTTTATTTTATAATATTAAATTTTAAAATTTTAATACATAAAATGTATTTTACTGTCAAATTTACATCAAATATTAATATAAAAGTTTGATAAAAAATGTGAATAAAACATATGAAAAGTTTAACAACTGCATCCTCATAATTATTTGATATTTTCTTCTTTTTTTATAACTTTTTATTGTTAATTTATACTTAGTATATAAAAAATTATACAAGATAAAATAGTTCATGAATGAGTAATCATTATTTATAGAATATGAAAATGTTTGACAATTATCGTGTATTTTAATAACATAAGTACAAGTGAGTGTGAAATTATGTGATTAAGATGTAAAAAAATACAATAAAGATAAAATACAGAGATAAATGAAGAAAAGAATAAAAGAAGCAAATGAAAAAAAATGAAAAAGAAATCTACAATTTAAATTTTATTTATTTATTTTTGTTATTAATGTTGTTTTTGTTGTTATTATTATATGTAAATTTAACTTTTTTATCATATATTATATTACTTGTTAATTTATACTTAAAATATGAAAATATTTGACAATTGTTCTCAATTTTAATAACATATACTACAAATAAGTTATAAAATTATGTGATTAAGATATAAAGAAATTTAAAGAATAATAAAATAAAAATGATAAACTAAAAAAATAATAAAAACACAATATATATATATATATATATATATATATATATATATATATATATATATATAAAGCTATAAAAAAAACCTCTTCTATATTTATATATGAATTATATATTTTATTTCTATAATTAATTACATTTAAACATATTATTGAATAAATTTCTCATTAGTGAATTATGATTGCTGGAAAAATAATTTAAGTTGTTACAATCTACATCTATTTAATTTAAAAATATTTTCATAATATTTATTAATTATTATTAAAAATAATTTTATTAAAATAATTAACAGATGTATAAATTATTATATCTAAAATATAAAAGTATTTGTTAATTATTATGTATTTTAATGATATATATCATTAGTATTTTTAAAGTTGTGTGGATAAAATGTTAAAATATTTAAATAAAAAAATGGTAAATAAGTTAAGGGAGAAGTAAAAGAAAAGTAAATAAAATTTTTAAAATGTATAATTTATTTATTTAACTAATATTTATGTTGAATTGTTTGAATTTAAAGTATGAAAAATTGTTCAAATTTATTTAATTATTATTGTATAAAATTTATAATTTTAAATTAAAAGTATCAATGTATGTAAAAAAGATCGAGAACATTTGGCCAAATATCGCTATAATATTTTTTTTTGTTTTTGTTATTTCTATTTAATTTTCAAATGAATGCGAGAAAGTCTAAATTTAGTGAATAATTAATTCTAAGTGCTGTAGACGTATAAGAATTTGTTCTTTTCATACAAACAACAAAAAATAAATAATAATTAATAAATAATTTATAGATAAATAATTAAAATAAATATCAAACAATAAGATAAAATTAAAAATGCTTTCTAATCACCGTATAATTTTAATATATTAGCACATATATTAATGATACATTAATTGTACTAATCAAACAATAAATCAAGTAAACATAACAATATAACGTAGTAAACTATACTCTAATATTAAATGGTAATATTTATTAATTTTTTTAAGGCAATTACTCAGCAGTCAAATTTATTAATAATATAAAACAGGTACTACAAACTCAATAAAAATAAAACGTCAAATACCTATATTTTTTAAGGACCACATGTCCTAACTGTTTAGTCTGTTATTAATAGCTGTCTACACAGCTACTTTGATCCTCAGTGGATCTGGTTCACCTTCATAACTACACCACTATACAGTGTGAGACAAATACCTGTAATCAATATGCGTACAAAATATATATGCAATTTTACCAAAAATATAATTTTTAGAATAAATACCTCATTTTAACAATATGATAACATACTCGACGTATTGTTAATTCAAAAATTCTACCTTATAATAATAATACAGAAAAATATTAGATGTATCGTTGTTACATCAATACTATTTAATAAAGTAATTTTAACAAACTCTATCTCCACCTCGTATCTCAATACAGAAATAACATTTTATGTATTGAGAATATAAAATCACCTTTTGAAAATACCAAAGATATTATCACCTCCTAATTACCAATACGAAATCACATTCAACATATTAGTGATAAGAGAATTATAAAATAATTTTTTAAATACACAAAAATTATTTTTTTCGCTCACTTTAAAAAATATATACAATACTAAATATACAGTGTAATAAATATATGTGGTAGTGGTAAGAAAGAGTATAAAAAATTATGTAAAAATGTGTATTAAATAAATAAAAAGAGGAATATTTGTAGCTAAATTTTTTTAGCTCATCAACCTCTCATCATGCATCTCTGTGAAATCTAGTTTACTACCTCATCAAACTCCTCACACAAGGTCCTTAAGTGGAATAAAGTGATAATTTTATAATACTTAATTTAAATTATTTTGTATTATATTTATGAGTTATTAATTTTATAATTAATATTATGTAAACGTTTGTTATTAATTTATATAATGTGATTGTACTTTATTGAGTTAGATTAAAAATTAATTTTGTTAATTATAAATTTTAATATTAATAATTATTAAAATGTTTCAAATGTTAAAATAAATAAATTAATTAATACATTAAATAAAAATTGCAATCAATCTTAAATTTTTTTTCTGTGCTTGAGTTGGCATGAAACACAGGTTAAAAATGGGATCATTGTCTCATCTTCTTTGTGATCTGAAATTGACTCCATTTTCATTGAAAAAAGAAGCAAAGGACAGATAAAAATGGGATCCATTATTTTGTAAATTATTCAATTGAAATCCAAAAACACGAACAATAAACCAATAGAAAAACCACCACCAACTTAATTATTTCTTCTATCTCTTAAAAATATTAATTCATTACAAATGATCAACTCTTGTCGATTATTCTCTTTCATAAGTTTATGTCAACCATTCATCGGTTTATCCAGACTTCAAACATCACGGTGGTTATCCCTATCCAACGAAGGGAAAAAAAATCATCAAAAACTTATTCCACCTTTTATTTTCTTTGCCAGAGGCTCACCTACCGTTGTCACTTTTGAACCGTAATACGTCTAAATTCAGACAATATGCAATTGATTAATGGGAAGTAATTCTACTTTTTTTTTATATTATTATTACATATTAAATTCATCAAAATATATATATATATTTTACAATACTTATTCTTAATTAATATACCATTAATATTTCTCAATTTTCATTTCATTACTATATTTTTTTGTAATCTCAGTTTCACTTTTAAATTTCAATTTTGTTAATTATGATTAATATGTTTGTTAATTTATAAATCTACAATTTTTTTAAAATATTTATATATAATTTTCTACATTAATGTGTTTTAAGTATCTATATTTTATCATTTTTATGTAGAACTTCCACCGAATATTTAATTCATATGCAAAATCCATTATAAGTTACCATTCTCGGCTCTTGATTTATTATTTAAATCATCATTTTGAATTTCTCTCTTCACGATTTTGAGATTGATTAGTCGTCAAAAACTGCATCCTTTTTAGATATAACTATTTTCATTGTTATTTACTTAATATTAATAGGAAAATAATTTTACTTTTCCTCAAATTTAAATGAATGTCTCTAAATCTTCAGTTAATTTTTTTACTACTATATATTGATCTAGTTAATTGCTCGAACATTCCCAACTATATATTTTCTATTCATTTGAATTATGTGTTTTCATTTTTTTTTCTATTCATTTTTTTCCAATAACTTCTTATGGCTGCATTATTAGACCCTGAATTACTCTATAATCATAGTCATTATTATAACTTCCTATTTTATATGCTAAAATCATGCGCGTATTTAATTTTTTTAATTCAAACTTTTGCACTTTATTTCATTGGTTATTGTTGATTTTTTTAGTTATTATTTTTTTAAAAAAAAATTCAAAATTTTTTGCCAAAAAATTAATAACTACTGCTAATTTCCTTTTTTATTTAATATATTTTTTTTACGATTATTCATAACGACTTATTATTTAATTAATTCTTTTATATTTTATATATTTACAATTATTTATTATTTTTATGTATTTATTTCACTATCATGGTTTATGACTGCATTGATGTAGTTTTATAACTTGCAGAAACGGTCTCTCCCTTTTTTTTTTTTTTTTTATTTAAAAATTTATAACCAACTATTCAATAAATAAAAGAAAAGAAAATGTGTTCTTCATAAATCACCCCTATATAATAATCTTCATAATTTTATAATATATTTATAAATAAATAAATAAACTTGCATGGAAACTATTCTAATTATTTATTTATTTAAATTTTTTTATTTTATTTTATTTTACATATTTAAATTTATCCTCTTTGTCTTAGTGGTAATTTTCTTGCAATATTGACTACTTTTTGGCCAGCATTTGTTTTTTCCTTACTAATATTGGCATTTCATATATATTGCTAATTTCAAGCAACATGCACTAGTGAAATAGAAATCATATAAATTTTTCTTATAAAGTTATCCAATCTCATTACTCAATCTAAAGAAATATCTACATGATTATTTTTTTATACACAAGTGCATTGGCATGACATGAATACAATGATTGAATTAGTACTCATCAAATAAAAATTTAGGTTAATATTACTCAATTAGATATACATAAATTTGTTTAAAAAATTTTGGTACTTTTCTTTTATATTCAATTTATACTCTCCTTATCATTAATAAAAACATTCTTTTATTGTGAAAAGAAAAAAAAAATTATTTCTGCTATATCAAATTAGATAAATTGAGATTTTTTCTTATTAAAATATTTTTTATTGTGAATTTTTTTTTTTTTTTTTCTATCTCTGCTATATCAAACTAGACAAATTGTCGCCCATATAATAATAGCTAGTAAAAATGAATAAGCGATTAAAAAACATAAAATAAAAAAGTAACTGTGAAAAGTTCAGTCGAAAAAATATGTAAATAAAGTGGATATATAAAGATTTATGGATGTACTTAGAATATCAAGTAGCATGAGAATTGAGAAGCCCAATTTGATTTAGGGCTTTCTAATTTCACCGTCCAACAATATATACGCACAAGATGGCTTAGGTTTTCATAGCCTCTGCCGTCGTCTCATTCATTCATCTTCAAGGTTTCAACAGGCGACAGAAAAGATGAAGACCATTTTGTCTTCGGAAACTATGGACATCCCAGATGGGGTGACCATTAAAGTTAACGCCAAAATCATTGAAGTTGAAGGCCCAAGAGGTAAGCTCACTCGCAACTTCAAGCACTTAAACCTCGACTTCCAATTGATCACCGACGAGGAGGGTAACAAGAAGCTTAAGATCGATTCTTGGTTTGGTACTCGCAAGACCGGTGCTGCTATTCGTACGGCTATCAGTCATGTGGAGAATCTCATTACTGGTGTCACCAAGGGGTATCGATACAAAATGAGATTTGTTTATGCTCACTTTCCTATCAATGCTTCAATTACTAATGCAAACAAGTCCATTGAGATCCGTAACTTTTTGGGTGAGAAAAAGGTATGATTTTTTATTCTTGTTTTTGTTTTGAATCTATTGGGTTTTTCACATATTATGATTTTTTTTTTTTATGATTAGGTTTGTGCCTGCGACCTATTTGATAAATAAGCTGGTTGAATATGACTCTCAGCATTTACATTTATTTTAATTGTATAGGTTGAAGTTCATATAGTATCTAAGTAAGGTACCATATTTATTATTGTTTTGTATCTATTGGGTTTTTGATAAATGATGAATTTGTATTATCTAGGTTGTGGTTTGGGTTTGTATCTTCAACCTGTTTGATAAATGTACTAGTTGCAGTTTGATAAGCAACCTGTTTAGTAATTGGTTTAAGGTTTCAGATGTGTATAATTTTTTGCCTTGAGCCTATGAGGTGTTCATTTTTAGCTTTTTAGCTTGTTGAGTTTTTAGGTTGTGTTGGTTCTTGCAGCCTGTACTATCTGTTTATTTCTCTCTTATACATTGGTTTACATATCAATTTTTCAAACTAACAGTTTTGTATGTTCAGATAGTCGTCCCATGTGTACTTATCATTGATTATCACCACCTCATGTTTGTTACAGGATGAGAACAATAAGGTTATTTGATATGTGATATGAAAATTGATTGGATACTGCAATGCTGTTTCTTTTGCTTGTTTCAGGTCAGAAAGGTGGATATGCTTGATGGGGTTTCCGTTGTCCGGTCTGAGAAGGTCAAGGATGAGTTGATGCTTGACGGAAATGACATCGAGTTGGTTTCTCGCTCTTGTGCCTTGATAAACCAGGTCTCTCTCTCCTCTATATGTTTGTAGCTTTCTTTGAATTCATGTAGTACCAATGTTTTGGGTCTGTTTGTTTTTGTTTATGAAGAGTTGAAAGCAAAAAGGCATGATCAAACAAAAAAAAATATATGTTGGAAGCGTTTTCAGGGTTACAAAGAACATTTCACTTATGTCTGGAATCACTTATAATAGAATCACAAACAAACACATCTTAGTTGCTTATTGCACTTATTGACCTTTTCTACTACTCGTTTACTTTATCTACAGAAATGTCATGTGAAGAACAAGGATATCAGGAAGTTTTTGGATGGTATCTATGTCAGCGAGAGGGGAACCATCCATCAAGAGGAGTGAAATAATCAGAGTCGTTTTTGTGGAAAACTTTTTGTGGCTGCCCTTTAAGCTAGTTTGTTTTCTTTTAGTATGTTTTAAATGAACTACTTTTGTTAAGCTTTGGCTATGACTTTGTTTGAGATTGGATCGTTTTCTGAAATTACATGTTTTTACAGTTGTCATTTCTTTACCTTCGGTTATAATTAACTTGGAGATGGATTAATAGATTATGGTGTTTACTAAGTTGCTTGTATTTTGTTTTGTAGTTTGCCTGCCCTAGTTAGCCGCCTTCTTTCTTTCACGTTTCAATGTCAAACTATACTACTTTAAACTCATGCCTATTATTAGTGCCTAGAAATTAAAGCCAACATCAGTTGTGTTCTCGTGTATTAAACCTTCTTATGTTAAAAGAGGACTTTTTGAAGTGTTCGGTACCTTACACATATCCAATCACCCACACATCAAATATCCATATTTGAATGATTGAAAATTAACGCCATGTGTCTTGTCATTGTGGCATGCCTGAATTATTGTAATTGCATGACTAAAAATCTTCTATTGTTTCCACATGGTTTGTAAAATAACAAGTTTACAAAAATTTAGATGCCATGCAATCCCATCTTTAGACAGTTCCAATTTTTATACAATTAACCAACCATTCTTTTCCTACGTGGTCAGTAAGCCTATTTTAGAAACTAGTAAACCAAACAAAAGACCCTCATCAAACAAAGCCTGATTATGAATATCCTTAAACTGAGAACTATTCAACGACTGCCCTCTACTTTAACACTAGATCCAACAACAATTCGTTTCTGCTCTCTGTGTGTTCCAATTCCTAATGCTCTAAAGGATAATCATGGATTGAATATGCTAAATGGATTGAAAGGAGACCGTAGTCCATCACAAGCCACATTCAAAATGTCCCCTAGACCCTGTTTTAGACTTGTGTATTCAATTTATTAAATTTACTAGAATTCCTTTCTGCACCTTACCTTGGTGTAATAACAACATGAAAATTGAGATGATATGTTGATGAGACATTTTATTTTATCTTACTTAATTTTTAATGAGAGGATAATAAGATTATATTAATTGAGATATTTTATTTGACTCTAATGGGCTTAATAGGTTTAAATGAAACATATAAAAATACAAAAATAATAAAAAATATTATGTATGATTATATATAAAGTGAGTTTAATAAGAAAAATGGTACGATATATATTTAAAGTTAGGTTCATTAGGGCTCCTATCTAAATGAGATAATATTTAAATAAAATGAGACAATATTATAGAATGAGTAAATTAGATGCACTAGATGAAATATGAAATGAAATGGGACCACTCACCCGCTTCTTCCTCTTCAATCCAGCAAATAATCAATTTCCCGTTTCTTGGTAGGAATGAACCCAGGAAGTAACTTCTCTTGAAAATGAGGAACACTATTTAGATGAAGACATGGTAACTGAGGTATTATAAGTTATCACCTTTGCTCATGAGAAGCCAATTAAAGAAGGCGATCTTCCTTCTAGCATGTAGGCACTAAACAAAATTTTTCAGGATTTCAATACCTGAAAATAGACACATTCAACAAAGGAACCGTGTCATTCATTAACATGAAAGATTGGCAGTGTTTAGAGGTGGTATATTGTGTTGTTTTCTCTGGCTGCTATCTATGAAATATTCTTTATTACCGACCAAAAAAAAAAAAAATCAAGAACCCTGAAACTACTTTCCTTAGAGAACTATCTAACGAGGACTACCTAGCCTTTCTGTTGATGTGTATTTGGAAAGAGGAGAAAGAGAACAAATTAGTATTAGAGATCAAAGAATAGGAAGAGAAACGATTTTAATTCATATTCATGATTTTTAATAGACTTAATCCTAAATCTAATTGAAAACATAATTTTAAACTCAAACACATAATTATTAGAAAATAAAATCATTTAATTTGATAAAAAGAATTATCTGAATTTGAAATCTGGTTTATCTCATCTCGATATTATCTTAGTTCTAATCATAATCTTGATAGCTCAGTTTTTTTTTTTTCTCTGTTAATTAGTTTCGGTTATTATCTTGTTCCGAGACAAAGAAGAGTTATGATGTTGAGTATTGGGAATCACAGGACCTCATATATTTGTTGAATCTTTGGAGGAAGCGGTAGTGAAGTTTGGAGTTGGAGGAGACGAAAATGAGGTGGAGCTGATTATTTAATTGCTCAGAAATGCAGTAAACTTGAAGAAAATTACGATACTTTATCATTCAGATAAGGACTTACCACTTGCGAAAATGGTTGGTAGAGAGCTTCAAGAATCATCATCTCTTTTGATATATCTTTGAAGATCGATCGACTTCGTTCCCCTATACTCCTCCTCCTCTTAGTAAAACCACATACATAATGTTCCTGCAAATACTAAAAAATAAGAATTGTCGTGAAACTGCAACGGATTTACAACGGACAATTATATGGTTACTAACATAATCGAATCCCATAGTCCAGAAGAAGTTAGGAAGAACTGTACCAATGCTTAAATATTGGTTTTGTACCAAGTGTATTTGATCCCTACTAGTATGAGTCTCCCTATCAAGACATGTATCTCACAAATACAAAAAATAAAACAATAAGATAATGATATCTCACTTTAGAACTGTCTAGAAATTATTTGTTAATCATGAACTAAGCTAAGCGATCCATGTCTAATCAACGCCGGAGAGACGCATTGGTATGAGAGATAAAATTATGCATTTCTCTCTCTTTTGTATATCTCTCATTGTTCATTCTCTGTGCGTTAATTTGTATAGATTAACACGTTATTTTGATATATAACTGACTAACATAAAAATTATAAAATAAATTACTTAAAATAATACCTTTAAAATTTACAGCAACAAAAATAGCACTCATATTTTGAATTGAGAAAAAGTATATATTAATATTAGGGGTTCTATTTTTATTATTATAAATTTTAGGAGCGTTAATTTTATAATTTTTTCTAATTACTTTCGTCTAATGCTTTTTGTTTCAAATTTGTGACAATTTTAATTGATGTGGTGGCTTGTGATGGGCTAAAATAAAAAATCATGCACCCTATTCGTGATTATGACCATCAAATCTGGTTAAGTTAGTTGAGAGAGGAGTAACAAGTTTATGAGCATAAAGCCATAAATAGTATTCTTTTCTTTATGGAACCATTTTAGATAGAAGAATTTGATTCTATCTAATTCAAGTTTGCTAATACTTTGCTATTGGGTTCATAATTTTTGGTGTTGTTCAATTAGCTAGTGGCAAATTAACTGTTGCTACACGTGTAAAAAGTTTGATACTTGACCTCCATGGATGAAAGTTGTGTCTTGCACTGTGATTAAAATCCTTAAATGCAATCACCTTTGATAAATTATTTTTCCTTAATTAATAGCAAATATTTATATTAATCTCTGGACTTTTTTTTTTCTAGTTTGTAGTGAAGTTTCTATTCAATTAAGCACTTAGCTTATGTAAAAAACATTAAGAATTTGTTTAGAAGCATTAGTTTCTTGTACTTTATGTCCAACTCTCACCCATTGAGCAGTTAAGTCATCAAGAATTAGATGTGTCAAATGAGTTAAGTTAGCTCAATTTACTCAAGTTCAGTTTATTTTAAACGAATTATAACTCAATTCAACTCAACTCATTTTAAGATCATATTGAGTTTGAACACAACAAATCAATGTAATGGAAAAATAACTTTTAATAACCAAGACAGGTGTGCTCGATTTAAGACAAATTTTTAATGTTATTTTAGGAATTCCTGAGCCTACAAAATTATTTGTTAATTATATTACCTTACTAATAGAAAGGTTTTTGGACGCTTGAGTTGAGGCAACCAATGAGAATTTGGAGATTTGCAATCTGCAAATTCCCAATTAGGGAAGATTGATAACAATAATGGGCTCCTGCATTACCTTATCAAAATTCGTGAGCTCATCAAAGTTGTCAAATTGTATTAGGATAATTCCCAACTTGGGAAAATGAGGATACATGGGTTGAGACTTACTAACTTAAGAAGTTTGAACAGTGCCATTCGTCTCAACATGCATGTCATTGTCTTATTCATTATGTTTCTGTGTTTGTGAGATATTTGCTATAATTTTTGGACTTTTTACTTACATGTGTCAATAAAATTAGGACATTTATTTGGATTGAGATAATTCTTAACTTGAGATAAAACACTTACAATTTATTTTTATTTATTTATTTATATCAAGTTTAGGCATATCTTAGTTCAAATGTTCAAGTCTTTTTGTTGCCAATCCTAGTAAAGTTCCAACAACCAAAGGCACATTCTCACAAACAAAAAGGGTATCGAATAAGATAGTCATTCACTTGGTACGTTGAATTTACTTAAATCATTATTTGAGTTAAAATGTTATAAGAAATTATAAATTAATGATATATAATATTTAAACGTACATATATTTTATAAAATTTAAACTTAATTTACATTTTAGGCAAAGACAAGTTTATAGTATATACGTTTAACCCTAAGCTCAGCCTTAAATTTATTTAAATAAAATCGTGTCAAATTTATTTAGATCTAATTGAACTTTGAGATATATTAAATTGAATCATTTAAATTTTGATCGACCAAGTTAAATTTACATTTCTTTTCAAATTTTAAAAATATTAAGGAGTCATTAAAGATTAACAAATTAATGGAATATTTATTGTTTATGCACCTATTATTAGCACTAAATGTTGATGGATATGTGAAAAATCTAGTAAAAAAGATTCGAAAAGTATGAATCCTGAATATAATTGTTCTTTAATTAAATGTATTTTTTATGAATCTATGGCGCATTTATTAATTTAAAATCAAGTTTAACAGATTCAAGTTGAGGATGAATCTAAATATACAGATTCATTGACTTTTTATGTTGTTACTAACTTTTATCTAGAATTAAATAAGCAGAAAATGAATTCTTGGTATATGTGAAGTAAACATGCTTAATTAAAAATAATAATAATGTTACCAAATTATTCTCAAGCTTATACAATTTTTAATAATAATAATATAATTAATAAAATTACAGCTAAATATATGTGGTTAACACATTGTGGTTACTGGTAAGACTCACCCATCCCATCTCAAATTACAATATTGAACCACACTAAATAATATTTTTATTTTAGAAAAAAACAAAAATCAAACTTTAATCATGCTATTATAAAAATAAATAAAGAATCATATTAATTTGAATCATAATATAATATTATTATTTTAAATATTAATAGAAAGACTAAATTAATTTAAATTTAGAAATAAAAAATAATCAATAACAAGTGATAATGAATAAGTAAATTTAAGGAAATTAGTATTAATTAAAATATTTAAAATTACAAGTATTTAATACATTAGTATCTGAAAATATTTAAAATTACATAAAGAATAATTTTGTCATAATACAAATTAAGAGTAATATTAAAAAAAAATTAGTAGAAAGGGGAACCACCCATGAGAGTGGAATCAAGTTGAGATAACTTTGGGAATGAGATTAGTGTTTTGGTAAAACCTCTATTCATTTCTAAAGTATTAAAGTAAAATGTGAAGTAAAGAGTTTTTTTTTTTCCCTTTATTATTCTTCAAAATATTTTAGAAAAAATTTCTAAGAAAAAAATATTTTTACATTGGTAAACGGTCAATTTTTTCACCTGTTCTTTCAAGAGAAGTGACTTAATTTTGAAGATTTTTAACTTAAATTAATTAAAATAAAAACTAAGTTAAATTTTAGGAAAAAAAAAATCTATGGAGTATATAAAAGACCAAGGTTTGTGTTGCTCGTTCTTACCTCCTTGGACGTAAAAATCACCGTTTTTATTTTATGTGATCATTAAGTCTTTAATTGATAATTAATATTACTAAGAGAGAAGTAAATTACTTTATATAGGGAGATGACATGAGTTTCGAATGGGCATTGAATCAAAGTGGTTTCCAGTGATAAACTCACCCATAAGAAATGTAGTCGAACACAAGTTATTATTATTATTTTTTATAGACAAATGCACTGAGGATGACTTAGATATACTAACTAACGTAATTTTTTTTTTTGTTGTCGTGAAAAAGTGACAATATTAAATTTAAATTTTTTATTTTATTTATCAATTTTATAGTCATTATTGTTTATATTAAAAGACACTCTATAAAATTGATATCTCAATAATAATTAAAAAAATATGATAAAAATATAAATGAAAAACAAAAAATTGGATATTTATTCTTGTATTGTCATTTTTTCAAAACAAAAGAACTAAATTGCTAAAAAAAAAAAAAAATTAAATTATTGTTCTTAAGATAACTAAGTTTAGTGCTATCACCCAACGTCACTTTTTAAATAAATGTTTACTCAAGACCCTTAGGACCACATTCAAACAATTTTATCATTTAAAATCCTATAATAATATATTAGTTTTTATATAAATGAACATACTTAATTTTTATATACTTTGTAAATTATGTCTAACATATATTTATACATATTATTTTTAAATAAATTTAATTATATATATATATATATATATATATATATATATATTTATTGTATATGTTATTTAGGACTCAAACTTTATTTCTTATTAATAATGCTTGAATTCTTAAAGTGTAAAAAACAAAGGGTAGGGTTGAATTAGTCTCGCTCTTAGTGAAAATGAATAGTTTAGATCAATTATTTTTTAGTATTAGTTTTATAATTTGTAAGAATCATTTAAATAAATCAAAACCATGATTTGCCTTGAACGAGTCAAGCGAGAGATACATGATCTTCTTATTCAATAGTATTAGATGAATTTTATCCATTTTGGTACTAAATGAATCAAAGAAAATGGATTATAAGCTTTTTGTTATATATAATTTTTTTCAAAAGTTTTTAGCTATTTTAGCTTAAAATTACTAAATTAGTTTTTATTAATTAGGCATGTGCTTAGCAGATAAAAAGGGATGTTCAAGTCTAAGCCATTTATTTAGTACCCTAGTTTATATATTATGTTTTTTTTTATTACTAGTTTATATATTGTGTTTTAAAGTTTATTTATTTGTAAAAAAAATTATCACATAAAATAAAATTAATTTTTTATCAAACTTTTTATTAAATATAATAGAATAGCATATGTGACACACACACATATATATATATTTCGATAAATTTTTATGCAATGAAGTATTTTTTAGTTATAATTTAATTACTTAATTTTTTCGCTTAAATAATTATTTTTTCGTTCATTAAAAAAATTATATTTTGATCTAACGATTAATTTTATTATTATTAAATTTATGACCATGGCCTTTTTTTTTTTTTTTAACTCAATCATTCTTTAATCAATAATAAAATGATAAAATTACAAGTATGATTATGACGAAGGATATTAGACGAGACAATTTTGTTTAGAATTCATCGAAAAAAGTGCTGAAGTGAACTTTTTTCCTAATTAAAATTATTTCATGTAATTATATATAATAAAAAATTATAAACACATGTATCACTATTTCATTATCCTTAACAAAAAAAAAATTAAATAAAAAATTAATCCCATTGTTATTTAAGACCTTATCTACGAATAAATGACTTAAAAATATCTTTTATAATATAAAATACTAAATAATACCAATAACTTAAATAGGTGGCCCAAACTTTGTATTCTTTTATTAAATTATGGACTTAATCAACCTAATTTAATAATTATAAAACTAATATATTTATTTATTGTAATAATTATTGAACAAAATTACAAGTTTAATAGTATCTTAATTTTATTTTTGATACTATTATTATTAATTAGTGTCTTAGTAATGCTTACACTTAAAAAAAAAAAAAACCAATTTGATGCTATTATTACTTATGAATAGCACATACATTTTTAAAGAAATATATTTTTGGCATTTGGTCTATTTTCTCCTTTACAATATAAATAATATTTTTTCAACCATTTTTGACACTTTTAATCAATTTTTTCGTCTATTTTTTCATTTTTATTTTTAACTGATTTATATTCTATAAATGATGCATTATTATAATTGATTAATATTTAATTGATGTATTTTTGTTTGATAAATTCAGATTATAAGAAGAAAAAAAAAGTAATTTTAGTTAATTACGAAAATGCAAAATAAACACAAGATATTTATATTGTGAAATAAAACAAGAAAAGAGAGAGATGATAAGCTAAATATTGAAAACAATTGATTAATTTTAATTAATTACGAAAATAGGTGATATCATACTTTTATTTTTGTTCAACTCATTCTATATTTTTTACTTAAAAAAGAATATTGAAAGTTTTATTAATATTTTTGCAGTTAAAAAATGTATTTTATAATATGAACTTATTAGACAAAAATATATTAAGTAGATATTGATCAATTATAGTAATACATTTTTTTATGAAATATGAATCAGTTAAAAATATAAGTGAGATAAAAAATGAAAAAAAAAAGAAAAGAAGCTAAAAATACAAAAAATTACTGAAAAAAACTATATATCCTTGGTAAAGGGTGAAAAGAGACGAAAATGGAAAACACCCTTAATTAAAATTGTATTTATTGATAACACGTGAAAATTACACTAAATTAATATTTTTTTTAAATATAAATATTACTAAAATATCAATTAATAATAAAAGTATAAAATAGTATCAAAAATAAAATTAAAACGTTATTAAGATTGCAAACCCCTAAACTATCATACTTAAAAAGAAGCATGCACCTAATTATAATAATAATAATAATAATTAATATAACAATATTAACATTATATAAATTTGAATTTAATTATATTTACATTTAAATAACTTATATCATATGATATAATTATTTAAAAAAAATTAATTTTTATTAATAATTCTAACAGTATGTCATTATAAAAAATAAATATAAAAATATGTGATGTTAGCAATTTACTAGTAAATAAACTCGCATAAAAAACTGAAATCAGAGAGAAAAAGAAGTCACAGGGCTATCGCCGCATGGTCCCCGCAAAGAGAATTTAGTTTAAAGCACAAGCATGATCCATAACATCATAGTTACACACCACACCGTTTGGTCCATTTTCAACTTCCAAAACCCTTGAAATCGATTCCTCCACTTGAACTCTATTTTATTTTTCTTCTCTCTTTTTTTAAATGTGTTGCATTTTGTTAAATTTAATAAAAAATATTTTGAAAAACGAATTAAAAATTCAGAGAGAAAAGGAGAAAAAATTGTAAAAAACGAGTCTAACGACAGACAAGGCCGGCTTTATTTTCAAAAAGCAAACATTATCATCTTTTGCATACTCTCTCTCTCTTTCTAAATTATATGAAATTTGTTTGATTTTGATCAAATTTGGTGAAACAAACAATAACTGAAGCAACCTTGGTTTTGATCCTCAAGAACCTCGAAGACCAATTATTTGTTTTGCAAATGCTTTTGCATGATCTGTAAGTTATAGTTTGTAGTTTCCCTTTTAGTCTTTCTTTTTCACTTTTTTGTTTTTTATTATTTTTATTTTTAGCTTTCTAACCCTTAGAAAAATGGAAAATACAAAAGAGAGAATATTGAGCTAGGTTTTCAGTTTCCTTTTAGTCTTTGACTTGGTTGCCGTATTGGGTAATTGTAATTTCTACTTCATTTCAGTCTCAGCTTTTATTTTTTCCTGAATAATTCCGGCTATAGTTTTTTAATTGTTCTTTGGGTTTGTTCTTCTTTTTGTTGGGTTGTTTCATGGCTAATCGGAGCTAAAGGCCGGTGGTATCTTGAAAAATTAATGGATTTTTGAAGATTTTGATAAATGGGTTTTGCTGTATTTGGAAAACTTTTACTCTTCCTCTTTAAAGTAAATATAGCGAGGGTTTAAGTTGTTTGGTTGCTGGGGAAATTAAACAGAAAATAGAAATGCAAAATGAGGAACCTTTTGAATTATTTTTTTCGTTGAATGAGCTATGTTTTTTGGTACCTGTTTATGCATTCAAATTTTGTAGAGAAAAATGTTCGTGTTCTGTTATTTTGTCTGCTAACAAGATGAAGTTGCACAGTTATTTTGATCTCTGATTCACACTTGTTTTCATATTTGAGGTCCTTTTACTATATTTTTCTTCATTTTTATTAATCAAGTGTGAAAATTCTGGTTGTTGACATAGTGATTGGTTGGAAATATGACGAGAGTGAGCCGAGATTTTGCTGATTCAATGCAAAGAAAGGCTGTTCCAGCAGTATCAGCTGATGTAATATTTGCATCTAGCCGGTTTCCCAATTACAAAATTGGACCTAACAATCAGTTAGTGGAGAGAAAGGATGAACCAAAATTTTTATCAATGAAGGAGGTCGTTGCTCGGGAGACCGCACAACTCTTGGAACAACAGAAACGCCTTTCAGTTCGTGATCTTGCCAGTAAATTTGAAAGGGGCCTAGCTGCTGCTGCTAAATTGTCTGAAGAGGTAATTTGGCTTGAAAAGTGTTAATTGTTTGTTGGGACAATTTTGTTTCAATTGCTAAATGTTAAGTTAGAAATGTTGCAAAATCTAGTCTGACTCTCTTGTGATGTTAATTCAGCTATTGCATCTTTAGTTTTAAATTTTTTGGAGTCTGAAAAATTGTTGTGTTTACAGGAATAACATTTGAAACTTGTATGATTGGAAGAAACTGAAAACTTTAGTTGAACTGTACTACGTTGTTAACCCAATTGAATGAGGACTCTGTTTTTCCTAAGAGCGGATGTATTCTCAAAGATGTATAGTTCAATTATTGCATCATCTTTGTATTTTGTAGGGACGCTTGTTTTTTTTATTCTCAAGTGGAAATGTTTAAAATAGTTTTATTGTTGAGAGTTGATTTTCAAACTAACTATTCAATAATCAATTGTTATTTCCAGGCTAGGCTCAGAGAGGCTGCAACTTTAGAAAAACATGTTGTTTTAAAGAAACTAAGGGAAGCTCTCGAGTCCTTGAAAGGGCGTGTGGCCGGTAGGAACAAGGATGATGTGGCGGAAGCCATTGCAATGGTTTGTATTCTATATTTAACAATCTTTTTTTTAGATATCAAGTATTCAGTGACTGGGCAATTTGAGAGTATGTATTGTTCCCAAATTAGTGAAACCAAATGCAGGGTTATTTGTTTTTGAGACATAAGTATTTGAAATAGACCTCTAAAACATTTTCTTTATGGTAGAAGAGTTGGTGCTGTCGTGGTTGGCCTTGGAACTTTGAAGTGGAAGCCCATGAAAACTCTGAGTAGAAGAGTTGCCATATTCTACTTAACCCTAGGGTAGCTGATGAAAGCTGCATGTACTTGAATGAAAAACCTTTTCAATAGTCGTAGTTATTGGAAGAAGTTGACAAATTAATTGAAAATTTTGTGCTGTCTTCCAATGAGCACTAGCTGCTATTAATTGAGCCATTTCCTTTTAAAGTATTAGCATGTATATTATATCTGCACTGGAATCAACTATTATGTTAAAGTGGTAGTTTTGGGTTTGTCTTCTTATAAATTAATTGCCATGTGATTTATTTAGATTTTTCCATTTCCTAATCTATGGTTTTTCTTCAGATGGAGCCATCTGTCTGAATTTGTTGTTTACATAGTTCTGTTCGTTTGTATATTTCATGCATAGTATTTTGTTGAATTAAAAATTATGGTCACTTTCTTTAGGTGGAGGCTTTAGCAGTTCAGTTGACTCAAAGAGAAGGAGAGTTAATGCAGGAGAAAGCAGAGGTGAAAAGGCTTGCGAATTTTCTTAAACAGGTAATGTCTTTCTTTTGATAAAATTTTGGTGATCACTTCTTTGTCTAAGTTCTAGATTTCATATGCAATTTCACTTAGCAGCTTGGACTTTTTTTTTTGGTCTAATAGCAGCTTTTACTTTTTATGTATGTGTTGGAAGTTCAAAAGGTTTAACTTTGGCAGTTTATGTTGATGAACGCTCTTGGGTCTGTCCCGTGTTAAATGCCTTATAACTTTTATAGAATAACACCAGTTAAGTAGTTAGTGCTATTGTGGTTGGCCTTGTAGCCGTTTTCCCATTTCTACTACTTTTTGTCACTAGTTTGATTCACACCCAATATATTTGACCTTTTAGAAAGGACAAAAAGTAGTTTGGGCTATCAAGTTGAGATTTTATAGCTTTAATTATTGTCATCTTGTTTTTTCTAGATTTGATTCATCCCCCTTTGTAGTTATTGAGTGTTTTTTTTATAGTAGAGGATTTTATTCTTATTATTTATTTATTTTTGAAGATATTCTGGGAAGTATTGGAAACATGATTGGAAGCTTTTTTTTATGAATAAATTATTTTCAAGTAGCTTCTTTTGGTGGTTGAGTTTTATCTAGAACTTTTTAAGGTCTGAAGCTTAAAAGATATCAACTTTCCTGATGTTTTTGTATGATAAAAAAAATTGGGTAATAAAAAAGGTATTGAAAGAGTTGAGAAAAGTATAGATGTTCCCTTTTTTGTCTTGTTATGAATAATATAGTATCTCGTAATTATTGTCTTCTATGGATGGGAACATAAAATATTTATACTCTCTAGACAAAAATCCTAGTAGAACTTGAACTAATGATGATACAAGAACGGTCCCATTTTATTGATATAAGATATTCCAGCACCTTAGAATATTATGCATTTTTATCTCATATATTCTCAATTGTATTTAAGTGTCCAATTTTAAGCCTTAGGTTTCCTGTTGGATTTCTAGGCACCAAAGATGTTGAAAATTTGGAGTATGGTTAGACTAATATTTTGTTTAGTGGATTGTGCCCTTTCCATTTTGTATCAGATTTACTTCATTGTGGGGTTTCTTTCAGTGAAGACCATATTTGAATATTGGATTACGTGGACAAAACACGGTGTTTGTAGGGATTTTGCTTTCCTATTTCTCTGGGGTTTTTTTAATGTTCAGTTTTCTTTAAGGTTTCCTTTCATGCATGGATGTATAATTCCCTTAATATTATCAAGTGGTCTGAATTTTTTCCCCTATAATGTCAAATTATCTTGGAGAGGGTGATCTTGAGATTATCCACTTCTAGTGTTAATATTAGTATAACTTAATGGAAGTATTTTGCTTTAATTTTTATGCTAGGTGACATTATGTAATTGTTGTCTTGAAGCAGTCTTTTTTTTTTTTTTGTGTTGAATTGTTTTACTTTAAAAATTTAGTATTCATTCTTCATATTAATTGATAGGCTTCAGAAGATGCTAAAAAGCTCGTTGATGAGGAGAGAGCTTTTGCTCGTGCTGAAATTGATAGTGCTAGAGCAGCAGTCGAGAGGGTTGAATCTGTTCTTCAAGAACAAGAGCAAGCTTCTCGCGCTTCTGGGAAACTGGTGGGTGCTTTATGTCTCTTTATATGCAATCTTATCATTTCAGTAGAGCTTGACACCTAGCATAGCACATCTACTTGAGAGTTTAGCCCTTATAAACTTGTTAAGTTAATCCCTTTTTGGTCTTTTATTGGTTGATTCTTTTTCCTTGATTATACTTGGTAAATTAAGGCTTGTGTTTGGTTTCAATGTTACAATGGCATAATTCTCAAGATCCCCACTCCTGTGGTATGGCTGCCTGCCAATGGTTCTAGTATTTTTTGGGTTGCAATTTGTGAGTGCTTTGGACTAGTGGTATTGTGGATCGTGGAACCATGATGAGAAAATTCCTAAATTTGGAGGAAGACCGTACACATGATGCCACTTACTGTTTATAAGTAAACTACATATAACTATACTAATAGAAATTGTTCTACAATTTTGAAGTTTGAAATGACGTTATCCTTAGTGGTGTTTCATTTTAACTTTTTTAGCTATTAATCATTTTGTAATAAACTTAACAGATCTATCTGTAGTAATTATCTATCTAATAATATCTGACAAATGTATTTTCTACATTCATTTCAGGACTTGGAAGAATTAATGAAGGAGGTCCAAGAGGCTAGACGGATCAAAATGCTGCATCAGCCAAGCAAGGTAAATTGTACACTGTTGTTTTGTTTGGCTAACGTCACGAGTGATTTTTATGGGTGTTTTAATTTTGAAATTGTGTGTTTCTTGGTGTTATATCACTCATTCTCAGTGAATTATTCATCTCATTTGTATATTCATTTCTCTATCTGAATGAATAATAGTTCAGTAGTTCTTTCCTCCTCTTCACGACCTTTTTTGACGGTATATAGGCTAATAAAATGACTTATAAGCAGATAGAAATCTTTGCATTAATTGCTTTCTTGACCGAGCATGTTATATTATATTGAGTTATAGAGCATCACTAAAATGCTAGGAAATTTGATGAATTTTTTTTTTGGTGAAGACAAACAGTCTAATTCAGCAATCTAATTGGTTATCAGAATTTGTTTGTGTTTATGTGATAATAATGTCTTACTAATCTGTTGTAACATGTTATTAGAACAAGATGGAGGCCTTGTGTTCAAATCATAGTAATTTCTGATTGTTAAATTTCAAGTGTTAGCTTACATGGTGAATATAGTCCACCCTTTAGGGGAGTATTAGAATATATAAATGAATTTTTCACCCATTTCCCAACAACTTAATATTTTGAGAGTATTGGTGACTAACAATTTCTAATAGTCTGTCATGCTTTATGTTATCTATCATGTTAAAAGCTTATGCAAAATATGGTTACTCATTAAACAATAAACCTTGTTTGAATAAATTATAATTGCTCCATTTACTTGGATATGAAAATATAGTTTATTGGAACAATTGAAGATGAGATTGATCTGGTGGTGCATTTACTAATTCTTAATCGGATTGGAGAGGAAAAAAGTGAAAAATTTATTCTTTTTCTTTGTGTTTATTAAAGAAATGTAAGGAATTTGAATAAAAATATGAATTTACTTAAATGTTCTTTTATAAAAGTAATGAGGACTAATATAAAATAAAAATAAAAGATTAAATTAGGGATAATTTTGTAATTGCATATTGGGAAATTGAGAAGGGGAATAAATACCAAGGGGAGTATGGAAATAATCAATGGGAATTATGACTCCAAATTTGTGGGTCCTTATTTCATTTTCATCATATGTTTAGGGAGTAAACATTGGAATGAAAATTACTCCATTTTAGTAAACACACCCTGATTTCATAAGAAGAAGGTGAAGGAAAAAGTGGGTAGAGTGTTTGTAAAAGGCTATTGACTCTTTAGGTGCACATGATACTTTCCAGTGGGTGCAACTGCTAATTTTCCTGCTATGCAATCCCAACTATATATTTGAAAAATGTTCTTAGTGTTTGTAATGAATGTATATTCTCCCTCCAATAAATTATTATGTTTTTCACTATGAAATGATTCGGAAGGTTAATGCATAAAAAGAAATTCATTAAATTTTGTTTGCTTATGCTTCACTTATGTACGCAAAGGAACTAGAAAAAGTAATGACATGTTAATTACTAGATTGATTATGGCTTTGTAGGTTATGGACATGGAACATGAGCTTAGAGCATTAAGAGCACAGCTTATGGAGAAGTCTAAGCATTCCCTTCGGCTTCAAAAAGAGGTATGTCGTTGACATGCATGCAAGATTCTACGAATTGACTTCTGATAGCCTGCAATATAAAGCTACCTAGTCAATGATGAGAAGCTCTATAAGTTTGAGCATCCTTGAAGTACTTAAGACATTAGGGGTGTGTTTGGCATGCCGTATCAAATTAGATTAAACTGAACTGTAACCTATTAATCTGTATTGAATTAAAATATTACGGTGTTTGGTATAACCTCGTACTAAGAAGTCGGACAGATCTAAATGTTTTTTTTAAGAGGGAAAAACTTGAAAAGGAAAAAATAAATAAAAGAATAGTGAAATAAATATATCTTTATTAAAATTTTGTAATAAAATTATGCAAAAAAAATGTTTCTTACAAAAGTTTATCCAGTATAAATCCACCCCATCCCTTGGGGATTTATTTCACGCTTTAATGATTGTACCAAGCATAAGATTGTTTCTTATACGTTCTGTGTAATACCTAACACTTAACTGGCTAAAATCTATATTATCCTGTCATTTATACTGCATACCAAACAGGTCCAGGTGTCCACACTTGGCTGGATATACTGTGCTTCTGTGCCCTGCTTATTATGCTTTGGGAAACGAGAGAGATTAGTATCTAAAGAGTCACGGTTCAATCCATATACAAGCCTCTGTAATAAAATAAAATAAAAAGCATTTATAGTAAGTTAATTATGTCTAGAGTATCGATCTTAGGCAGAAAAAGCATGCCTTGTTAATGGTGCCTCATTTAAAAACTTATCTCTAGTGCTAAACTATTTTCTTCCTGTAAGTGTAAAAAGGATTTGTCTTAGTTTTATTTTTAAGCTTTAAATTAATGCATACATGTAAGCATTAACTTGACCTCTGTAATTAACTTCTCAAACCCCTCTTCTTGCTCTCCAACTTTAGCTGGCAACTAGCAAAAGGGGCTTGGATATTACTCCTCAATCGTATGAACTAGATGGCTCCGAAGCTTTAGGATCATACTTGCAGATTCATCCTTGCTCTGTTGATGCTGTTGAAATTTCCAATTGTTCTGTTCAGTGGTATCGTGTATCATCTACTGATGGGAAAAAAGAGCTTATTTCGGGTAAAGCCTGTTTTATTTTCATTAAGTTACTGTTGATATTAGATATAAAAAAAAAAATGTTAGCCCCTTTCTCACTGGTAAAGCCTGTATTTTTTTCATTAAGTTACTGTTGATATTAGATAAAAAAAGGATGTTAGCCCACTTCTCACTGGATTAAATAAATTTAAAATGGTAACCTTAATGGGTCTGGGAGGCATGAGTCTCCTCTTCCCATTCAAAAAAGTAGATTTGCTTCCGAGTTTTTGTTTTCTCTATTTTGGTAATCGTGTAACTATAGCTGGGCTAATCTTTCCCGTTCATGTTATGGACTCTGTGGAAGATTGAGATGTAGAATGCACAACCCTCTCTCTTCTAATGCAGAAGTTGAGTTGAGGCGCCTTTGGATTTTCTTTTTCATTGAATAAGTCTTACATGATTAATCTATGTAGTTTTTACCATGACATCTTCTGTTCATTTGGCAAG
Source organism: Elaeagnus macrophylla (assembly GCA_029378325.1). Taxonomy (NCBI): domain Eukaryota; kingdom Viridiplantae; phylum Streptophyta; class Magnoliopsida; order Rosales; family Elaeagnaceae; genus Elaeagnus; species Elaeagnus macrophylla. The sequence goes on from CM055642.1 coordinate 18,607,329, forward strand.
GCCTTTTAGGTCCTGTACTGATCACGCTCAAAAGGCTAGGCTGTGACACCATTAGGACCTTGGTCACGCTCACGACCATGGAACTTTTATAACATGTCTGGCATAAAGTAAAACTCAGTGCAGATATAGGTCTCTACACTAGTCAATTTCCATGTAATTTTTTTCATTTTCTGACTCTACTTACCCGATCTCAGGAGCCACTAAAGTAGTGTACGCCCCAGAGCCTTTTGATGTTGGGCGAATCTTGCAAGTTGATGTTACCGCAGATGGGCAGACATTAACATTGAGAACTAGTGGCCCCATTGATCCTGGCATGTTTTTTTGTCTTTGGTTTTTTTTTTTCAGTTCTATTTTATTTTGTATTTCAAATGGTATTTCTGTGTATTTTATGACCATTTATATTGTTATATCAATTTGGAAATGACACTGATTCTATTTTTGTGAACAGCTCCTGGTTTGGGAAGCTATGTGGAGGTACTTGTGCGGCGACATGACGTTGAGTTTAATGTATGTGTTCACGTGTTGGTATTGGTGGATCTAGTCGGTGTTTGTGGGTGGGTGGGTGGAGTAGTACAAGTCTAGCTGCCTTTTTATGACTGTATGTGAATGTTGCTTGTAGGTAGTAATTACACAAATGAGTGGGGTCCATCACCAATCAGAATCCATTCATGCATTTCATGTGGGAAAGATGAGAATAAAGCTTTGCAAAGCAAAGACAACAATAGCTAAAGAATACTATTCCACTTCAATGCAGGTAATCCAAAATATACTTGATTCTTTTTTCTCTTCTTTTTGTTATAACAACTTTATAACCCAAGACCTAATGCATCTTAGCTTGGTCTAGTTGCTATCTTATGTTTGGAGTCTTCTGCATTATATGATATGTAATTTTCTGTTTTTGCATCAATGACTCTGTACTCAACCCCCTCCGGTACCATTTAAGCATGGGAACGGGACAAGACCTGTTAACTCAACAAAAACATGACACAACAAGAAAAAAAAATATCTAATCAAATTGATCTAATTATTATATGTTTGTAAGGGTGTTGATATTCACAAAAATAAATAAACAACCCGATAAAATCTAAAAAGTCAATTTTTTTTTTTTTTTTTGCGTCAACAAACACAATAAATCAACTTAATAGTATAATACAAACACATTAACAGGCAAGATTTGCCACCACTAGTTGAAATGGTTTTATTGTACATGCTTGGCATCAATGATAGTGTACTACTTTCTCTATCAGTATCTCTTATTCTCTGTCTATGCATTAGCTATGCGGAGTTAGAGGAGGAGGAAATGCTGCCGCTCAGGCTGTATTTTGGCAAGCAAAAGAGGGAACATCCTTCGTATTGGCATTTGAATCAGAAAGAGAGAGAAATGCAGCCATCATGCTTGCCAGGAGATTTGCTTTCGACTGTAATGTAAGTGCATGTCATTGTCAAAACTTTATATGCAATCTTAACTTCATATAGCTCTACATATCACTTGAATTAAAACTTTCCTTCTTTATTCATCTCTCCTTAACAGGTCATGCTTGCTGGACCAGAAGACCGAGCTTCAGTAGGGACTTGAAGGACATCGATGTATTCCGGCCCCATTTTTTTACCTTTGTAATTATTAAGTTTTTCCCTGTATGTTTGTATTAGTAGAATATGTTCTTGTGTAATTGTCATAGGGCTTCTCTCTTCTTTTTGTTATTTTTTTTCACTAGCTTTGAAATTCTCCACCTTTTTCAGCATGGAGGCCTTTTTTTCTTGAAATATTTTGTTTACTCATTTGTTCAGAGTGTAAACTAAACTTTCACAAAATTTGGAGGATTGATTGAAAATGTAACTTTGGACCTTTTCCTATCAGCCATTCTTAATATCAAAGTCAGGTTTTGGTGCGATACATGAATTGTGTTGATTTCCTAATGATTGTTTTGTCGCCGTATGGTGAAATAAATTGATCAAACTTTTGGATTATTGAGTTGTACTAATTTTTTTTTAATCTATTTTGAGTTTTTTTTTTTTTTTTTGTATATAATTAAAAATATATGTTTCAGTCACTATTTATGTTTATACCAATTATTTTTTTTAGTTGATCTTTATTTCACAACATGTATTGATTGTCCACATTTTATTTTTTCTCTAATATTCATTCTCACACAATCGACTCATTTGTGAAATTTTCGTATGGACTTGTAGCTAATTATGTGAATTTTTTTTATATCCCGGTACTTATGTAACTTTTTTTTTTTTTTCCTTTCAACATGGGTATATAGAAGTTCTACAACCTAACTTTATATTAAAATTCGTTCAACTTAAACAACTTTATAAAAACCTTATTTCTAGTGATTTTTCTAAAATATAAGGGTCCGTTTGGTTGGGTGTAATAACACCCGTAATGTAATGCCCATTACGATTACATTGTTTGCTTTTCTTAAAGAGATGTAATGTAATGTAATTGCATTACATCTCTTTCAGTAATGGGCATTACACACTCAAAGGCATGGAATTACAATTACATCTCTTTCAGTAATGAACAGTGCCGCGTCCTTAGCCCGCGTCCCAGCCCGCGTCCTCCCCGTGCAGCTCGCGTCGTCCAGCCGTCGTCGTCCGGCACAGAATCGCCCAGTCCAGCCCTCGCGAATCGCACAGCCCAGCACTCGCGAATCGCGACGCCTCCGTGCGATTTTGTTTGTTTTTTTTATTTTTTATTTTTCATTTTTTATATGAAATTGTATTTTTTTTTTTAAATTGTATTATTTTTTATTAATTATTGATATAAAATTGTATTTTTTCTGAATGTAATTTTTTTTTTAAATGTAATTTTTTTTAAATTGTATTTTTTTCCTAAAATTGTATTTTTTTTTATTAATTGTTGTTATGAAATTGTATTATTTCTGAAATTTTATTTTTTAAAATTGTATTTTTAAAATAATTATATAATTTTTTTTTCTATTCCATTACATTACAGTTGTCAAACCAAACACTGTAATACTGATTCCTTTTTTGATTACAGTGACTAAACCAAACACTGTAATCGTAATACTGATTCCTTTACATTACATTTCATTACGATTACGATTACAATTACGATTACATTCAGCGAACCAAACGCAGCCTAAGAGTTATGTATCCTCCTAGATGACAATTTATGCTAATATCTAGGTCTAAAAGTAAATCAACTAGTGTTGTTTAAGTCTCATGTCCTTATAGTTCAATTGGTAAGGCTGTACTTGAGCTTTCACCTATGAGTCATGGTTTAATTCTCAACCTTCACTTTCCATATTTAAAATAAATATTTATCGTTTAAATTATAAAAAAAAAAAATGTTGTTGTTTAAGCTAAAATTTGAAAATATTGTATGTTAAGTTGTGTCATATTATTGTGTAATTTGATTGTCCACTTTTACAAATTATGAAAATAACCTATTCAAAATGTGTTTTTGGTCAAATTATCTTGCAGTGTGCAACACTTCTTTTTATATCAACTTGAAATAGCATCTCAATTAAGGTGACAATATATTGTTGGATTATCAAAATAAACCTTACTGTTAAAGCTAATTAAGTTATGTCACCATAGTTGAGATCTCATCTCAAAATGAGATCACGAGACTTTTTCTATAATGTTGGAATGATTTGTATTAGGTATACATGATAATATATAATTGGTACATATTACAATTTAATTGATAAGATATCGTTATTGTATAGTGGTAAGTATTCCTACTTGTTACGTAGGTGACTTGGGTTCGATCTCCAATAACGACACTAAAAATTTGACCACGCTAAATTGCAAATATATGAAATATGTATAAGTGATAAGTATTTAAATAATGACGTCGAACCCACAGAAAAAAATATAATTAATAACAAAGTATTATTTTGAATATTAGCATTACTATTTGGATAACAAGAGATAAAAATTAAAATTAAATAACAAAATTAACTTTCAATAACTCAAAACGTAGTGAATAACTATATATGAAAGATATAATCTATGTTGTCGTTAAAATCCCAATCTCCTAAGAATGTAAATTTTTAAATTTCTTCCCAAATAATTAGCAACAAATTATATGATCAATGGATTATAAATTATGCATACACTCATCTCTAAAGTAAACTACACACAATATAATAATCTAACATAATCACACTCTTATGCCAATTAAATTAAATCACTACTCATAAAACACGCTAATTATGGATCAAATACATATGAGTCGTATCTCTCGACCTAAAAATTATGTATACTCTTTAATCAATACAATCATGTAAATACTTATCTCAAATCTACCTATATGCCTTTATAAATTAATTGATAATCAAATAATTAATTAACAATTTATTTAGATCAAATAATATAATTATAAATTGCAATTATAATAAGGAGATAATTTAGTTCATTAATGTTATAAAATTAAATTTATAAGACCCTAGATTAATAAAACTTAGCTACTCATGATATTTAGAAAATTCAGAATTATAATTGAAGAAATCATTACAAAATGTAAAAGATACAAAAAGAAGTACAAACTCAATCTCGTAAACATTGTCACCCTACTCTCGAATCATCCAATCATTGTTTTGATGCTGCAATAATTCTTCAAATTTTTCTCTCAAAAGTCTCTACTAGAATTTTGTTTTTGAAATTTGATTACAATTCTAATTCTATAACTAACTCTCTATTATTAGACAAAAATTGATTTTTTTCTTTTTAGGTTTAAGACTCTATATTGTATTTATAGACACACAATTTTTAATCACATTAAAGTTTGGATCCAATAGAGATGCTGAAAAATAGATACAGAATTTGCACGAATTTTACATAGGCCGTAGCACAACATACTCATAACTGCAGCACCAGTTGATTTTTGGAAAAACACTTGCAACTCAAGAGGTCATCGCCGAGGAACCACGTTGCCAATGTCTCGGCCCTAGCTGATCTTCCAAATTTGCACAATCTAATCCAAGAGGATTAGGCCGTGGCGCCAATGCTTAGTGCGAGTGCTTGTATACCAATTTACTTGCTTTGCACCATATATGCTGTGTCGCATGACTGCTTATTTGTTGTTTAAGCTCGAAATACTTAAAATTCATCAAAACATACCCAATAATTTTAAAAATAATTATTATGTAATAATTTAATAAAATTAAGTCATAAATCTTTATTTTAATCCCAACTAATCATAAAATAATTACATATCAAATATAATATTAGTTAATGGTCAGCATACACTTAACATTGAATCATTGCACAACTAGCATATAATTTAAATTAAATCAGAAGACATAGTCAAAGTATTTAATATCATAATGTCTTGTTTATTTAATTTAATATTAATAAAAATATATTATAAGATGTGGATTATTATTTAAGATTTGAATAATTTTTGACAAAGATAACATTTTCTGCCATATCTCCAAAGGTATCAGCTTGTAAGTAGGTCTGATACCTCACATTTTCAAGTATGCTCACAATTATTTTACGAAATTTTAATTTTTTTGTCAATTATAATAAATTTAACTTATATATTAGAGTAAATTCGACATCATTATATATTATTGTCGTTTTGCAAATCAAAACTCCAATCAATATGAAAAATATGACGAACAAAAGTTGATATCAATAGAACAATAATAATAATAATTTAATTAAATAAGTTATTGGTATTTTTGTGTTTCATATTGTGTCATGTTCAATTCTTATAACAAATTGGGCAATTCTATGCTTGATATATGATATAGTGCTGCCTCTCGGTTTCAAGTTGTGCATTTGAATTGAGTCATAAATTGCAACACTTACATAGAAATAATAGAGAAATGTTAAGTAGACATGTTTGGACAAATGTCTTACAATAAGTCTACAAATTTGCATGCCCTTAAGCTTTAATATGAAAAGCTCATAATCTATTTTGGCCCATAAAAAGTGGATAATCTTTTTTTGCTGGAGTGGAGGGTAAAAGTGAAAGGGCAAAGGAATGGAATAAACCTGATGTTAGGTGGCTAAAGGCTAATTCAGATGTTCTTTCTGAGCAAGAGTGATGTTTTGGCCTTAGGGTGGTGATGAGAGACCACAATGGAAAGGTAGAGATGGTTGGTTGCAAAAAAGAAATGCGGATTTGTATTTGCCTTATGTGTTGAACTTCAAGCTATTTTATTGGCTGGAAAACTTATCAAAGAGAGAGGATAGAGTAATATCATTTTAAGACAGATTCAAAACAAGATTAATCAATGCTAAGCAATCCTTGTTTTGCTGCAGATGGTGTATTAGTTGATGAGATTAGAAGCTTGATTGGAGATGGAAATTTCAAAGTTTGTTTCAAAACAAGAGAGGCAAATATGACCGTTCAGGCTACAACTAAATTTTCTCTCTTTCAAAATGTACAGTGTGAATGTCTAATTTTTGTTATGTTCTAGCTAAGGTTTTTGGTAGGAATGTATTAAGGTAAACGTTCCATTTCTTACTAAACGTTTTAAATTACTATCAATTTAGTATTTTATGTTTTTTTATTATCGTTTTGCTATTAAACGTTGTAATTTGTTATCAATTTAATATTTATGTTAAATTATGGGTTAAGTTTGGATGGAAAATGTCATGTACTAGGCACATGATATATAATAAAGGTATTTTCGTCATTTTCAATTATATTTATAAAAAAAATAGAATGAAGTAGGCACAAATGGGAGTTTTTGTTCCATATTGTATTTTATTTTCAACTTTTATTTGCCCGACGTACACCACTTCTAATTTCACCTCCGTGCACGACTCCCAATCTTACTGAACTAATGCTGGAGACACTGCACACCACCAATTGAAACCTTGTCGCACCGTCAGGCTCCCAACTCTACTCTTTCAACCTGCGTAAACCAACAACAAAACTCTAGGTTAGGCTCGCGGTCCAGTCCATAACAACTCGTATTTAGATTGACCACCACCCGCAACCATCACCAGAGCTCACCTACACCAACACGCACGATGGACGCCCTTCTGTGCCTATTTTATTCTATTTTTTTTTATAAATATAATTAAAAATGGTAAAAATACCCTTATTATATGTCATGTGCCAAGCGCATGATATTTTTCATCTAAACTTAACTAATAATTTAACATAAATATTAAATTGATAACAAATCATAAATATTTGGTAGTAAAATGATGGTAAAAAAATATAAAATATTAAATTAATAATAATTTAAAATATATAGTAAGAAATGAACTGTTTACCATATATTAATGATTGTTAAATAAAACTCTTCTGCTTGTTTTATATATATATATATATATATATATATATAAAAGCTCATCGAGTTGGCTGACATGAAAAATCATTTATATGGAAAAGTTACAAAATAGTGTAAAGTTATATAATTTTTTTTATCATTATTCTTTGTTATGATTTTTTTTCTTTCAAATTTTACTTTTATATAATTGACATATATCAGAAAATTTTATACACATAACCATTAAAAATATATGTGAAATTTTCGCTCAATAATACGTACATTTTACATGCTACTAAATCAGCCAATATTTATCTAAGTTAGCCCACCTTATGTCAATAAATACATGTAACGTGGACTTACTTAACAAAAGTGTAGGCTGATTTTAAAATTCGTCTATATGCCTGTATAATTTGTGTTAATTTTCGTTTATTTGAAAATACTATGACCTAATTTTATATTTTGAAATTTAATTAACTTAACATCTTTGTAAATTTTACTCTATCATTTTTATGAATAGTTATATTTATACCATGAAAGACATACTTAACATTGTTACACGTAAAGCTTACTTAAATTAGATGGGACATGTAACAATTAGTTAAACATTTAGTTTTTTATTTTATTTTATGCAAATGAAATGAGAATGAGATAATAACGAAATATTTAAGTCTTTTTTAGATGCACAAAAAATACATAATGAAACTGATAATAAAAATTAAATTAAATATAAATAATAATATTATTATAATACTTGTTTAAATAATAAAATTAAAATAAATAATAATATAAAGTAAAATTTATAAAATGAAGTAAAATTATAATTTTTATTTTTAAATAAGATAAAATATATAAAAAGTTATAAATTATTATATAACATGTGAAAAAATATAATATTTTGATATATTATTTATGTGGGTATAAGAAATAAACATTACTAATATTATTATAATACTTTATAATTGTAGTATAATTTTTACACTTTGTAATTAAGTAGTTAAGTAAAGTGAATTATAATATCAAATTATTATGTAAAATTTGCTCATAAATATTAAAAAATTATAGTAAGTTTGTAAATTTTGACTATATATATAAAAATGTAATGTGTTTTTTTTTTAAAAAATAAAATTGTAATATAGATTTGTCATTAGTGAAATTTTTTTAGTATTTGTTTATAAAAAAAATATATTTTACATCCCTTTATATATTAACGATCAAATATTTGTTACCCTTACGATTAATATAGTTTTCAAGAATGAAATAAAAAATTAAAAACTCACATATAATTATAGTCAAAATGAAAAATTGGACACTTAAAATACCACTTGAGACAAAATCCCAATTATTTTCATTTGATACCCAGTGCAGCAGTTTGTGCCTGGAGTCTTAACGTGAAAAGAAATTTATAAGAATTCGAAAATGGCGGAGACATCATCGTCATCTTTGGCAAAATCGGACGCTGAGATAGAAGAGTTGCTCGATCGATATCTGACAAGATTCGCTCTTTGCGATGACTCCAAACTCCAAAGCTTGCTCACCAAGCTTCTTCCATCCACCATATCTTCGCTTTCCTCTCAGTCTTCTGCAGTCCGCAGCAAGGTTTTTATGCACTACTCATTCGTACAAGTTTCATTTATACATCACCTTTGTTGTGGTTCACTCAAAAGCATGCAATCAATCTTTGTGAAGTTCTTGTTGCTAGATGTTATTTTTAGCACCAGAATTAGCTCCATTTTTAGGGTTTTTAATATTTTTATGATCTATTAAGCAGACTCTCATAGCTTCGTCAACCATGCCTGTGGAGTTTATTGCTTGTTATAAGGCATCCAACCACGATATATGGCTACGAAACTTTGTCACTGGACTACGTATAATAGATGGCATTGACAGGCCATTGAGGATTTACTGTGACAATACTCGGCAGTACTTTACTCCAACAACAGCATGAGCTCGACAAAATTGAAGTTTATACATATCAAGTTTATAACTGTTAAGGAAAGATTTTAGGATAGGCAGAATTTCATAAAATATATAGAAACATATTCTATGCTAGCAGATCCATTAATCAAGGGTTTAATACCTAAGCTCTTTCATGAGCACACTACTCATATGAGCGTTAATTATGATAACACTAGTGGGTGTCATTTTTGTTTTACATGTTTTACTTTAGACATTGAGCTATTAAATTTCTTGCAGAATAAAGTTGATAGTTTGTGATTCTATTTTTGAGCTTACTTATGTTTTCTATACGTAATATGCGCATTACATTAAGAACTTTGGATTAACCTTATTAAAGGCTAAAGGAGGACCATTTGAAAATATGCATGTTTGAAATTACATTGCATGTAATTTTCATGCTACTCATCCTTATTTGATCTATGTCATTGAGTGTACTAGTATGGTGATTATCGTGGTTTAGTCAAGTCGGTACTGTGATAAAAGTAGCCGTGGTTCCATTACTAATATATGAGGTAGATTAGATTGTTTAAGAAGCATTCTAAGGATATAGCATATAGATGTGTGCCTAATTATAATTAGGAAATTATGAGAACCCTAATTAAAATAATATATAAAGACGAAATAGTTATGAAGCAATCTCTATGTGGGACTGAAATGAATTGAGTGTCAGGTGTTGTGCCTTTACTTCTAAAATTCAAGTTGGCCCAATAAGTGAAGTTCAAAACTAAAAAGCATCTATTCGACCCCAAAAAAGACTTTTATAATGGATTTAAACTATACCTCAATAAGTTGAAGCCGTTATTTGTGCTTTTTGTTTATGATAGATGATGCTTCTATGTGCCGTGTTGGTGGTGTGTTTGCTAGGATATTGGGCAGTTACTAAGAATAAATTTGTTGTTGGGCAGGTCCTTGAGATATTGAGTCATGTTAACAAGAGAGTTAAACATGACCCTGTAATTGGTCTACCGTTGCTGGAATTGTGGAATATATATAATGAAGTTAATGCTGCTCCCATGGTTCGGAATTTTTGCATTGTTTATATTGAGATGGCGTTCGAGCGTGCACACGTGGAGGTAAGTGGTTTTGTGTGTCTGTAGTATTTGCTCTGCTTTTCACACAATCAAGTATCAGTAGAGTAATTCCTGATTCTTCTTGCTTTCATTATAGGAAAAACTAAAGTTGGCCCCTGTGCTTTTGGTGAATGTTTCGAAGCTTCCTCTTCAACACCAAGATATTTTTCTAAGAATTGTTACTAAGGTATTCTTTCTTTGTCTATCTAAATATAATTTATTGTTTTTCTGAAGCTTTTAAGCTAATACGAGTGTCTTACGTACAAAGTTTATTGTGTTTCGTTCATGAAGATGTTTTGAGCTTGTTCTGGCATGTGGCCTGGGTCTGTATTATTCCTTTGTTTACTAAGGGCCTATTGGTGGTGTCCTTTTTCTGATTGACGATTATGATTAATGATGCAATGTTGTGTGCTTAATGACTATCAGTTAATTAACTTCATACATGATTTTTTCTTACTTTTGTGGATCTGATTGTGTGCAGGTTATCGGTGAGTTGCACTCCAATGGAATTGATGATGAAGTTGGTGCAAAGTACAGAGCAATAAGTGATTCTAAGGACAAAGAGCTTTTTATTGAGTTTTGTCTTCATACAATTTTGTATCAGCCATCATATCCAAGGTTTGATACTTGCTCAAATACTAGAGAATTGTTAATATACGTACACATTTTCTTCAATAAGGACTCGTGCTTCTATGCAGTGGCGGGTGCCCGCCTGGACTTTCAATTGCTCAAACGAACCGTATTACTGGAAAGCAGTCTTTGAATAATGAGATAATTTTAATGCGGAAGGTAGATTTAGCTCAACTAGAAGATTGACATCATACTTCTCTTTCTTTTTATAAACGTTGAGTAGGAAATTATGATTCTGTCGATCTTGCCACTCAGTGTATGCCATTCGTTATGTATGTGTGTGTGTTTGCTCACATTATTCTCATTTTGGACTCCTATAATAAGAAATATTGCACAATGTTCTGCATCCGAAATGCATGCATATTGACTTTGGTTTCTGCAAGCAGTTGGGCATCTTGAATATTGTTGAGGCCATGGAGCTAAGTGCTGAGCTTGCGTATCCTCTCTATGTTGCTGCTTCGGTTGATTGGTATGTAATTGCATGTGTATATTAATTTTCCTTTCTGCTCTTGTCCGATTTGATTTTTCATCTTTCAAAGCTTCTCCTATGTTTGACTTATGGTTTATAATGCTTTTAATGTTTTATTCTCATAATTTTTGATTGACTTAGGCAAGAGCTAGTGGTAAAACGAGGGGAGGAGCTTCTAAGAAAAAAAGCTGCTGTTATTAACTTGGATGATTCAAACCTGATAAGCAGGCTTTTTTCGTTATTTAATGGTATTGAGTTCTAGATCATCTTTTTGATTTTTTAATTTCATTAGAATGAGTTTACTAGAACTATGAGCTATGTTTGTTTGAAGGCCATGTGCGAAGATTATCGTCTTATTATGCTGTTAATAAATTATTTGTAAGAGGAAAAGATACACAAAGTGAAGTTTTATAAGTTTTTGAGAATATATAAATATGTTATTTTTGAAGTGCATTGCTAGTTCAGTAATTATGATGGTAGGGATGAACTTTCTTCTAGAGTAATTGTTTTATGTGATAGTATTAGCAGGCACAGAGGTTTTTCTCTAGTTGTAACTGATTGGCTGGAAAGTTGAAGTTGTTTCTGGACTTTCCAGTTTTGGGGGGTTTATTTTAGTTTGAAGTGGTAAATTCAGGTGCTGTTTCAGGGGTATTAGGAATACCCGTGAATGGTTCTCTAGAATGGAAAAGCTGTTAACTAGAGAAAACTTAGAAGAGCTTGAGGTTCAGTTTCAATCTTGATACATGGTTTTGGAATGTGTACAGGTACTGCTGCATCGCAAAATGTTGTTCCTGAATCAAGAGTTACTCCAGCCAATCCTGCTTTGAAAGCAAAGCTGATGTCTATTTTCTGCCGGTCTATTACAGCAGCAAACAGTTTCCCGTCAACTTTGCAGTGTATATTTGGCTGCATATATGGTGTGTACTTTATATATTGAGTACATTTGTTTTCCTATGATAGAAAAAAGTATGTTTTTTTATAAAATGATTCTAGCTTCACTGCAGATTTTCTATTGCAATTGAGAGAGAGATTACTGTCTTAGATATGTTACATGAGTTGACTGCTAAAATGCATTCTTCAGATTTGCTTATCCGTTGCTTAGTTATAATGCTGCTAAATTGATAATGTTACGGGTCTTGTGTGAATTATGAATACATTCGATTGCTGAGTGAATGGTATTCTATAGGGGATTCACCAACTGTCTGGAGTAGTGGGTTTCATACGTGTTTGTATGTGTTGCTAAATAGTGCTTTAGCAATATTAACACTTTTTTAGTCGTTTGGTAGCAAAATAGAAAGACTTTCAGTCTTTGTAGGGCCCACATTTAATGCACTAAAAGTTCTTTATTAGAAGTTCCCCTTCCAGAAAAATCACTTCTACCATCATCGCTTCTAAAAGGAGTGCATCCAAACACTCTTCATATATGAATATTGGGATTTGCTACAAACCCCCTCATTATATTTTGGAATAACAGGATTCAAAGATTTTTAATGGATAATGCAATGGAAAACCTTGTAAATTTTGAATGCGAAATTGGAAGGATGTTTACGTACATTTTACTTCTTTAACTACAAGATTGGATTGTTTAGATGATTTCTATAGATGAAAATGTACGGTTAGTTTTATAGAACCATTTCAATTAAGCTGAAGTGGTTTGTAGTTAGGTTTGATGCTTTTTTGCTAAAAACTTAGTCTTGACTCTTAGTACTTGTGATGATTCAAAAAGATAATTACCAATAGACTGTTGTCACCTTCTTGAGGTGCAGTATGTAAGAAGGATGTGGAGGAGATGTGAGAATTTGTTTCTCCATTGCTTGGTAATTCATTGTCTTTGGAATAAATTGGTTGAAAAGCTTTGGGTTCATAGGCTGTTGTTAAGCATTGTAACTCTTTCTTGCTTTAAAACTTTAATGGGGTGTGGTAATGGGGTTGGAAAATAAGGTTTACATTGGACATGTGTAGGGGCTGTGCTGTGGGTTGTTTGGATGGAGATAAACAAAAGAGTTTATAAATGCATAGAGCTGAGTGATTGTACTTTGATGGATAGTATGCTGTTTTTGACTTCCTTATGAGCAGCAGTGTCTGTGATCCAAAAATCATTCTCATTTTTTCATTCATAGCAGTTGGAAGCTAGGTGAAAGTTTTTTGGCTTAGAAATATTAGGAGTAGGGGCTATTAGTCTATTTGTTAAGATCAAATTAGTTTTGACGAGGGCCGAAAGTTTTGTTCTGTGGCTGAGTGAAGTGCTTGTCCATTATTCTATCTCTGCTGTTTTGGTTTTCTAATAAAATTCTCTGTTTGTTGTATTAGAATATATGAATGCATGCATAATTTTTGCTCTAATATAAAACCAAATGTATACTATTTTTTATAACATTTAATAATTTTAAATAAGCATGGGTTGGATACCCTGCTTGAAATGTCATATTCATGCTTATTAATTTATATTTGTTGTTGGAGTAACTTTTGTTTTCACCTGTATGTTTTTGAAATCTTTCATGGACTTTTTTTTTTATGCTCTTGGGAAACATTTATTTTATATTTGGATTCTTGGACTTGCAGGCAATGATGCAACATCACGGTTGAAGCAATTGGGAATGGAATTCACTGTCTGGGTATTTAAACATGTAAGGAATTGGTCATTTGTTTTGGGATTCTAGTCTTGTTTTTAGAATTAGGATCATATGCTTGGTTTTTTGGCATACTGGTTTATGTATTTTTCTTCTTTTGGGTGTGAAGTGATAAAAATAGATTAGAAAACATTTGAAATAATATTTTCCATTAATTACCTCAGGCCTATCATGAGCATTGGATATAAAGATGAACTGTTGAAACTAAAAGTCAAGCCAAAACAAGCACCAATCTTCCTTTCTAACTCCTTTTGTTGCTTCCTTTTATGGGATATTAGTTAAGCTTGATGAGAGTTTGGGTTATTTCAGAGAAGTTATTGCCAGAGTAGGGGGGTTATAAACAAGATAAAGTGATAAACTACTTTTATCATATCATCTTGTCCAGCTATGATAAATTTCTACTTGCTTTAAAATTATTAAAAATTAGCAGATTTAATTATTCTTGAACTACTTTATCTTAACCGTTGTAGAAATGATTTGTTTTGGAGAAAGATCATTTAGGAGAAAATACAAATTGCAATTACTTACCAAGTTGAGTAACCTAGTCTCAATCTTTTCTCATATAAGTTTTGGTGTCTAATTGGCCCTTTTTTAAGAGACATTATAATATATTTATATTAAAATAGCTACAAAAGTACAAAAAATTGGACAAGCAATCCACAAGAAAGAGAACTTAACAATACTTAAGTCTAATCTTTATATAGCCCAAATCATAATTTTAAGATAAGCAAGTTCTCGAATTGTAACTTAAAAGAAACTGAGAATAATCTTTAAGCTCTTTTGAAGCGAAATCCCACCATGAAGCGAAGAATAAGACTTTCTCCCATAAAATATTACTATCATTTTTAGTTTCCTAAAAAATTCTCCTATTCTTCTCAATTCCCAAAACTCAAAGAATTGCTCCTCTCTCGCAGCTTCATAGCACTGAAGCATTATTAGCATTCAAACTATTTTGATGCAAGTTAAATTTTTCTGGCAACAAAGATTTGCAAGATTTTGGGATTGCCCATTGAACACCCATATTACTTTGTAGCTTAGACCAAAGATTATGCGCAATTGAACAATGTAGATATAGATGATTAATGTCTTATGAGCTTCTCTTACAAAGAACAGTGATAATGTATATAATTGGGCCCTTTGAGGACATAAATATATTGTTGAAGAATTAAATGAATATATGAAGCTTCTATGGGCAGTCATATTCATACAGCTTCATTAACTTTATTCTGTAGATCGCATCAGTGGTTGTTCATTTGATTCATCCCTTTCCCCATGTATTTTTCTCCTATAAATGCAGTCAAACATTAATCAGCTGAAGCTTATGGGCCCAGTGATACTGAATGGAATTTTGAAGTCTCTTGACAATCATTCAACTTTAGAACCAGGTTTATATCTTAAGCAAAGCAACTTCTTTTATTTTTCTCCTGGAATATTGATATCATTAATGAAGACTACAAAATTTGTTTAGACGTCACTACTCGGCATACCAAAACTTTTGCCTTTCAAGCTATTGGTTTGCTTGCGCAACGCTTGCCTCAACTTTTCAGGTCTTACCTTTTCTTTGCTCCTTTCTTCCCATGCCAACTTCCACTGTTTCCTGCTTGTGTATCAATCTCTTTTACTGTTTGCTATTTTTGTGCTTATTAATGAGTTCAAACCTATAGCTATCAATTTTAACATTTAATTTTCTCTTTCTAGGGACAAGATTGACATGGCTGTTCGTCTATTTGATGCACTTAAAATGGAGGCCCAGTCTCTTCGCCTTATTGTTCAGGAAGCAAACAGTTCCCTTTCTACTGCATATAAGGTGGCATCTTTTTTATTTTTGTTACTTTCCATGAGCTAGCACATGCTCACACGTGTGCATGCTTAAGCTATAGTTACAAGTGCTTTTGTGGAGCATTCGAGAGATACTTTTAAGAGCTTAACTAAAAATATGAAACTGAAATAGGTGGTTAATAAAGGTGACTATAAGTGGAACTTTTGGGTGGAAGATATAACTATTTTATGTGGTTAATTTTTTTTTTCTTTCATTAAATCTATTCTACTCTTATTATTCTGGGTACTGACTTGTGACTTTCTACTGCTGTTTTATATCCTTAGAATTAATAATGGTTTTTATCTCAAATTAGGGAGCCTCATCGGCAGTGTTAAGGGATCTTGAGATGCTTTTGCTCAAAAACTCCCAGGAGGTACTGCAAGTCAAAAATGTGACAAATTTTTTATTGTTTCTGTCATACTTTTAGATTTCGACTTCACTAGTTGGGCTCCTGTCTAATGCAAGAAAAAAATATTTTGTTAACCAGGAACAAGGTGAAGTGAGATTCTGTGCTGTGAGATGGGCAACATATTTGTTTGATTTGCAGCACTGCCCTAGTCGATTCATTTGTATGATTGCTGCGGCTGACCCTAAATTGGATATACGGTATTTTATAGCTTTTTGACTTTATAAATGATCACACTCACTTTATGGTCTGGTTGTTTAGACATTTTAGGGGGTCGGTTTATCTCTCTGTGGTTGTATGTCTAATCTCCAGCAGATTAGGAAAATTTGCATGTTCCTTTATGAGCCATTTGGGGGATGAGGTAGTTAAGCATTAAGTTAAATTAGAAAATAATGCCAACAATATGGCTTTAAAGAGTTCACAAAAGTGAGAGTTTGAAACTGTTGGAATTTAGCTGTTTATGACTTAGTATTTTGTGTCCTTGGTTGTTTTTGTATCATGCTTTGAGTTAAGGTTTTTTTCTTCTCGTTGGATGGAGTCATCATCCACCTCTATTACTTTGTAATTTTCCTCCTTCAAAATGCCTATACTTATTCTAAAACAGAAAGGAAAAAAGATTAAACAGTTGAGGGTCTGTGCAGAATATCCTTGAAATGTGCTTGTCAGTAGAACCAAAACAATTAAGAGAGGAAACTAAAAACTTCGGATGTTTAGGTATCCAACTTAAAGAATAGACTATCTTGTAACTGTTGGGGGATTTAGGATGCTTTTAGTTTTTGGTATGAATAGTTGCCCATGGAAATATAGCCATCTAGTCCAGGAATTGCTGATTCTACAAAGTTGTTACTGAAGGTAGTGAAAGAGTCTTATGGAACTAAAGTGTAATTTTATTGAAAAAAAACAAATTCTCAAGCTATTTTCTGATGAGGTGTTGTTATGTCTTTCGTGCATATGAGAAATTCATTGGGTCACTGTTTTTGTGGTTATGTGTGGGTTCTTTGGATGGAGAAGAACAAAAAGAATTTTGACAAACGATATTTATATCAAAAAGTGGATTTTCCTGATTTTTTTTAAAGAATTTCACTACTATTTCAAGCCAAAAGAGAAAAAAGAGGGAGTAATTGCATTTATTGTGTGAAAAATTGCATATTTCCCCCCTTTTTATTGGCATAAGTATCTCAAAAGCTTTATACTTTTCTAATTATTGCTTAATATATAAATTAATGTTTCTTAGAAAAAAAGTATCTCAAAAGCTTGACAACTATTATCATTTTCAAGGATTTAATTGTTTTGTTGTTTTCTAAATTTGGTAGTAAATCATAAGGGATTTGAAGTGAAACCTTGTGAAGTCTGTGGGAGGAGTGGGTTTTGGGTGCTATGAGGTGTCTAGTGGCACTCTTCTATCCATTTGAGCTATTTATATATTGTTAAATGTATAAATGTAATGTTGGTCAATCTTCTAAATTCTAATAGCTTAAGCTTTTGGGGTGATTGGTGGCCAACACACTCTAACATAGTTTCAGAACACTATCGCAGCAGTTGGTCTTGTGTCTGAACCCTTGCAACCCCCAAATTGTTGCATTTTAAGTTATAGAGTGTATAGAACACAGATTTGAGGGGAGTGTTACAGTGTTTACATGTAATGTGTAAGTTCATCTTCTTACAACTTAAGCTTTGGGGGATTGGTGACCATCAAACTCTAACATATACTTCTTATGAAAATTTACCCTGGATTGTTATATTTGGATTCTCAGGGAAATGGCACTTGACGGTCTTTTTCCAGGTAAAGACAATAGGCGAAGTATGAATGAAAGATCTGATCTGCAGTACCCAAAACTTGGAGTCATGTTAGATTATATTTTGGAACAGCAGCCAAAGTTATTAGACTCAGCTGAAATGAGGGACCGACAGATTCTTTTTCCTTCAGAAGCGTACGTGGTTATGATTAAATTCTTATTGCAGTGCTTTGAATCGGAGTTGGAGCAGAGAAAATCTATAGAAATGTCATCAACACTTTGGTCCTCAGTGGAAAAGATGTGTTTACTTCTCGAAAATGCCATGGGTTTTGAAGGTTCTGTTGAGTTGCACGCCACTGCATCCAGGGCATTGATCTCTATTGGGTCGTGTGTTCCAGAGGTCACTATTATGGAGTTTGATGCTTTAGTTTCTTGCTTTCAGTATTTTTTTTCTTTGCTTTGCTCCTTACCTTCTGATACTAAAGTTTTCTGTAGATGATAGCATCACATTTTGCACAAAAAGTGTCATGGCTAAAGCAATTACTGAATCATGTGGATTTGGATACACGTGAATCGGCAGCGCGATTACTTGGAATAGCTTCCTCTGCTCTCCCAATAGCTGAATCTTCTACTCTGGTTGGTGAACTGGTTTCTTCTTTTAGTGGAACACAAAAGTTCAGGTCTCTAACTTGTATCTTCTAAGTATTTTCTTTACTTAAATTTGAAAGTATCTGGGAGGTTAATTAAACATTTTTTCAGGTTTGAATCTCAGCATGGAGCATTATGCGCTGTAGGATATGTCACTGCAGATTGTGTCTGTAGAACACCTTCTGTAAGTCATATGTTTCTTCGCTTCTTCACTTTATCCTGTGTTGGGCTTTCTATAGTGTTGTAAAATGACATCTTCTAAAAGATGTATGTTTTTGTGTTTTTGCTGGCTTTTTGAACATTTTATTTTGGCATCTATTCATTATTAGATGTAAAAATCTATTGCAAATTATGAATGCCATTGCATGAGAGCGTTCTAGTTTCTTTATTCTATATAAATACCTTGTTTTATATTTGTTTTTTTAAATAATGTTTGAATTTGACTTCTGGTCCTGTATTGTAATGGGGTTTCTTTTGAGCCTCTCACTTGGCAGGTAATCATGCTCTTTGTTGAAGTTTACATGGACGAAGGATTTTTGTTTAGTTTTTGATGGAATGCTAACTTCTACTTCATATATTGAGCTTTGTTTTGACCAATTCTTGTTTAGCATATATTCATTTGACTGGATCTGGCATTCACATTACTGCAGATTCCAGAGGCATTGTTTCAGAATATACTAAAATGTCTAGTTGACATTGTTAATTCCGAGAGTGCAACGTTAGCCTCAATTGCAATGCAAGCATTAGGGCACATTGCTTTGCGTGCACCATTGCCTGCAATTCTTATTGAGTCCAGTTCTGGTAATTAGTTTCTACATGCTGATCTTATTGGCCTCCTCAGCAGCTGTAATATAGGTGTCTTTGTTCAAGACTGTAAATATTATTTTGACCAAACTTTCATTAAATGCAGTTGACATTCTAACAGTCTTGTACACAAAATTGAGCAAGCTACTCTCTGGGGATGATATTAAAGCTATCCAGAAAACTATAATATCTATTGGACATATCTGTGTTAATGAAACATCATCTGCACGTCTGAAGGTTGCCCTTGACCTGATTTTCAGTCTTTGCAAGTCCAAGGTTGGTGCCAATATTTTCTTAGTTGAAAAATTATAGAAAATCAGGGCTTAATTGTCAAAATTAGGTTTCTAGGTTTGTTGCACTCTGCAAAGTAGTTTGGGGGATGGTTGCTATAGTTTCCAGTTGTTTTGCTTTGAATAAATTATGGTGGTTTTGGGAGCTCCAAGATGGATATACTCCTTTTGGAGAAATTCAATTTTATCTTTACTTTTGGTAATTTGGATGGAGAGAACCCAAAAATTTAATGATAAGGAGGAATTGCTCAATTTCCTTTGTGTTCGTTGGGATGTGGTTATTGATATTTTGGTCACTTGGGTTGTATTTAGCTAGCGGTTGAAATTGACTCAGACTGAAGAATGGACGGTTTTACATTTTCCAGAACAACAAAAACTATAGAAAAAGTTGAATGAGTTCATGATTGATGCACAGTGCATTTTTTAGTTAATTAAGTCTCCAATCATTTGCACTTTGGAATTTTGTAGGTTGAGGATGTCCTATTTGCTGCTGGAGAGTCTTTATCGTTTTTGTGGGGTGGCGTTCCTGTGACTGCTGATTTGATTCTCAAAACCAATTATAGTACTCTTTCCATGGCTTCCAACTTTCTTATGGGAGATATTAGCTTATCTCTTTCGGTATACAATGTTGATGAAAAAACTACAGCTAAGGAAGACTTCCGTGCTACGATCAGAGACACCATTACTAGAAAGCTCTTTGATGATCTTCTGTATAGTACTAAGAAGGAGGAGCGTTGTGCAGGAGCTGTCTGGTTACTATCAATTACAATGTATTGTGGCCAGCATCCTTCTGTCCACCAAATGCTTCCAGAGATTCAGGTTTGCCATTTATTGCGAAAAATGGTTATATATTTTCTTCTTATAATCTCTCTCCATTCTTCCCTCCCTTTGATGTCCTGCGTATCAATTTTATCAGTGGTCCTATAGTTCCTATCAGAAAATAGATTGTGTTACAGTTTAGAAATCCCCATGATTGCTTTCATCATCTATGTGAAGTGCATTTCAAGAGGAAGTGATGTCCAAGTGAAACATTTAGATATGTTCTCTGGTGCACATCTGCTATTTCTAAATTTCTTTGCTTATGGGATGGTGTTTTCATCTTCTACAGTTGTTGCATTATTTTATCTACTACTATATTCTAATTGATAATCATGCTTATAATTTCTTTGTAATTATCTTCTGGAGCCGTTGCATTATTGTATCTACTCTATTCTAATTGATAATAATGCTCTGTATTTATCTTATGGAGCTGTTCCATTATTCTATATATATATATACATATAGAAAAATGCTGTAGAAGTAATGCCGTAGTCCCTTATATATATTTTGGGGGGGGGGGGGGTTTGTGTGTGGGGGTCTTCAAACAACTATCACTTTTTTTAAGGAATAACATGGATTTGATTGGATGTTAGCCATAATCATCACTGGATCAGTTGACTGGATGGTAAGTTTAGAAACCCCTATTGTATGCAAAGTTTGGACATCCACTGGAGATTTAGAGATTTATCTGTGACTTATGTCAGATGTGTGCTGCTCATTATTCTTTTTAATTGTTAATTTATGTTGTAATTTGTGCTTTCCCATGATCACTTATAAAAGTGTATTAAAGTGTTCGTTTTTGCCATGAATCTTAAGCGTTTTTTATTTTTAAATTGAATCTTTTGTGAGAATGAGCTTAAAGGTGACCTCAAAGAGCTGTCTGATGCAAATGGTCATAACCAGAGCAATACTCCAAACTGCTGAAGCCTTGATTATTACTATAGGGAAGTCTGAGGAGAAAGCCTGAATGTGAGATGTTCAGATATTCTCATGAATTACCAATGGACAAACAGAACCTTATCTCAATCCAAAAAGAAATGCAGGCCTCCCTGTTCAATCCATAGAAGGATTTGGGAACAATCTTGAATTGTTTTTAAATCTAAGCCCATAATGATGCTATTTACTGTTCCTTCCTCCCACCAAATTTTACAATCATTATCCAAATTATTGAACATTTGAACATGCTACAATTTCTCTCCATCCTCGACGAAGAGTAGCTTCAACCTGCATTACAAGAAAACCGTTGCAGTTTTTGTTTGTATTTGTGTGTGAAATTCAATTTTTTTTTTTGGGGGTTCTAGGCACTGTGAATATTAGGTTTATCTTCTGGGGTTAAATCTGTTAAAAATGCAGGAGGCCTTTTCGCATTTGCTTGGGGAGCAAAATGAACTTACACAAGAGCTAGCGTCGCAAGGAATGAGTATTGTATATGAACTTGGTGATGCCTCAATGAAAAAGAACTTGGTCAGTGCACTTGTAAACACTCTCACAGGCTCAGGTAATAGGAAAAGAGCAATCAAGGTGAGTTAGTTTACATCGTCGCCTTCTTCTCATCTCTTTCTCTTTCCTTTCTCTTGTACTAAGTTTGAGATCTTATGTGATTTAGCTTGTTGAAGATTCTGAAGTGTTTCAAGAGGGAGCTATAGGAGAAGGATTAAATGGAGGGAAAATCAGTACTTACAAGGAGCTTTGCAGTTTAGCAAACGAGATGGGACAACCAGATTTAATTTATAAGTTTATGGATCTGGCTAATTATCATACTTCTCTGAATTCGAAGAGAGGTGCCGCGTTTGGGTTTTCTAAGATAGCTAAACAAGCTGGGGAGGCTCTTGAGCCACACTTACGTTTACTGATTCCAAGACTTGTTCGTTATCAATATGATCCTGATAAAAATGTTCAGGTGAGCATCTTTGAACTTTCTGGACGAGTAAGATAGTTTTGCTCTTAAAGCATGTACTTTCATAAATTTGCATGTGTTGGTGCTCATGTACTTGAACATGAATTTATTATACCAATTGGTGTGCAATCACATACAAAGATATACCTTAAACGTTTCTGCTTCCTGTGATTGCTTCATATATTAATATATGTTTGTTCCAAGTGCTCTCCCCAAGAAAAAAATAGAAATTAATTCCCTCCTGTTAGCATCATGACAATTTTTTGAAATTTCCATCTCACCTGTTTTCATGTGTTAAGATAACGAGTTCCTTTTTCTGATGTTCATAGGATGCAATGACACACATATGGAAGTCACTGGTGACAGACTCCAAAAAAACCATTGATGATTACTTTGATCTTATTGTTGAGGACTTATTAATACAATGTGGATCTAGGCTTTGGCGTTCCCGTGAGGCATCCTGCCTTGCTCTTGTTGATATAATCCAAGGACGAAGGTTCAATCAGGTAGCAAATTGGTTAACTTTCTTCTCATAGTTAAGTCATTTCAAGTTTGTCTGCACAACTTTCAGAAGGGTAATTATCAGTGTCACATATCCCTATGGCATTATTGCACTTTCCCTGGCTTTTAAAAACTATCCATTTAGTTGCTCCGTTTGAGAAAACACTGACAAACCTTATAATGTTCCGTTGAGAAATGCATTATTTTCTGTGTTTTTAGAGTGACTAAATGAATAATTTTTGAAAATCTCAAAGGGAGAATGTTATTTTTTCAAATTACAGGGGGTCTTTTTGATAATTACCCTTTTCAAAATCTGCCAATATCAGGAAAATACAGAATATACTGGCCTTTTCTGCCCTTCTCGTATAGATTTTCAGACTTCAGATTCTGCTGAACTGAAATGTTTATTTTGGCGTGCACGTGTATTTGAATTCTCTTCGTTACCAAACATGTTCATTAATCTATGTTACTAGTAGTAAAGCTGTAGGTTTGTTATTGATGAC
Source organism: Elaeagnus macrophylla (assembly GCA_029378325.1). Classification (NCBI taxonomy): domain Eukaryota; kingdom Viridiplantae; phylum Streptophyta; class Magnoliopsida; order Rosales; family Elaeagnaceae; genus Elaeagnus; species Elaeagnus macrophylla. The sequence continues at coordinate 18,630,721 of CM055642.1, forward strand.
AAATGCTTCTGGTCCTGTTTATTATAACATACACCGGTTTTCCCCTTCTCTGCTGCCATAAATTGTTCCTGGAATACAACTCTCTAGTTCATCAAATTTTCTCATTTGAATAGAACTCTTCGTCAATGATGTCCTTACCGTTTCTTTCTAATGTAGGTTGGAAAGCATATGAAGAGTTTATGGTCAGCAGCATTCCGTGCCATGGATGACATAAAGGAGACGGTTCGGAATGCAGGTGACAAATTATGCCGTTCAGTAACTTCTTTAACCATAAGGCTTTGTGATGTCTCCCTTACAGACACATCAGATGCAAGTCGAACAATGGATATTGTGCTTCCATTTCTTCTTCGAGAAGGCATATTGAGTAAAGTTGATAGCATTCGCAAGGCATCTATTGGAGTTGTGATGAAACTTGCAAAGGTTATTATTTTTTGCTTCCATATGCATTGCTAGTTTCTTCCTCTTCTTGATAGGAAAGGAATACTTCCAAAAAAAAAAAAATATGGAGAAAAGGTACAAATTTGGAACAGAGTTCAACTCACAAAGTTACTAAATAGACTGCTAGCTTCTAAAACATCAAACGTTATTTACTTTTTTTAATTATTTATTTAGTTCTGCTGGTTTGTTCTTGAAAAGAAATGGAAATTTATTTATAAGGATTCCCAAAAAAGAACGAGGATTCTTAAAAGAGTACAACTGAACAAGCTGTCTACACCTAAACAACAAAACTCTCACTTAAATACATTAGCAAAAGAAATTTAGGCCTGCTTTTCTTGAGCTGCTACTATTACAACTTCTCTCAGGCCATATTTGATTCACAAAATAGAAGCATAATATGAATGATAATACTAATGGAATTGACTTTAATGAAAATATATTACTGACGCTACACTTGGTTTGAACAATAGGATAAAATTGGAAGCAAAATATTTGAGTGACTAAATGAGGGTAAAATGGAAATAACATTTAGAGGAATTATGGAGACATTCCTCCGAATGTTTTACATATCCCTCTTCTAACTACAATAGAGCGGAATGTGTAAAGCAATTAGAGATATTTCTCCATAATTTTCCGAACATATATTATGATTCAAATAATGAAATATGGTATAAGAAACATATATAAATATTTTTAAATATTTTTTATAAGAAACATTATATTAATTAATTAATTATTACACAGGTACTAAATGGATCAATAATCCACTTAGAATGAGTTTTCCACCAATTGGTGGAATTGATTACTTTCATTTCCTTCTAAAATCAAACAAAAAAATAAATATCCAAAATTTGTATTCCCTTCCATACTATCAGCCAAAGATTACTTTAATGTTTAGCCCTGTCAGCAAAGCTTTGAATACTTCTATATACAACAACGAGACTAGGGTGGTCTGTCTTAAAAAGAGCCAAAAGAAAGGTTGAAAGATGAGACAGTGGCAAATGAAACAGTAAAATGAAGTATAAAGATGTAATGTGTTATTTTGGTTAAATGGCATATACAATCCATCTTTCCTTTTCTTTTATTTTCATTCACTTAAGACAATAGTATGTGGTTCAAACCCATACTTATATTGTGGGTGGGGGAGGCCTTTAACTATGTTTTCATAATATCATAGATTATCGCATGTTTTAAAACGAGTCTACGCTACCAATCATGTTCATTTCGCTTGCATGCATTCTGGCCTTAGGTTTTCTATTCTTCTCTTTGTAAGAGGGAATAGCTTCCTCTAACTCTTCAACTTTTGTTATTTGTCTTCCAAAATTCTTTTATTCCTCCACCTCCAAGTAACCCAGCACCCCAATACTATACTTCTACAAGTATCTACCTTCAGCCCGCCCCATAAAAATTCTCCAAAATAAAGGAATTGTAGTCCCTTGGAAGAGTCCACTGAATACCCTTTCGGACACTTGATAAATGCATGTAGAATATGTATTCAGTAAACTGTCTTTTATCTTTCATCAATTTATATGGAACTTTTAGGATTTTATGAAGTGTGCTTATGCATCTTTAAGTAAATATACACTGAGAGATCTCTTAACTTACTCTTAGGGTGCAGGGATTGCACTTCGGGCTCACTTACCAGATTTAGTCTGTTGCATGCTAGAGAGTTTATCTAGCCTTGAAGACCAAGGGCTTAATTATGTTGAGGTTTGGGGAAATGCTATTTGTCTACACTTTAAAATTGTTTCAATCTTTGTTTTAATTTTTATGTTAGTTTTCTATTCGTCTTCTAGTTGCATGCAGCCAATGTTGGATTAGAAACAGATAAGCTTGAAAATTTGAGAATTTCAATTGCAAAAGGCTCCCCCATGTGGGAGACTCTTGATCTCTGCATAAAAGTTGTGGATGTTCAATCTATGGATACATTACTTCCTCGTCTTGCTCAATTGATCCGCTCTGGAGTTGGTCTCAACACTAGGTGAGTAGGTCTTAACACCACTTGGTGAAACTCTTATCTTCGTTTTTTTTTTTTTTTTTTTCCTTTCGACTAATTTCCTCATATGTTTGAGGAAATAACTAAGGAATATAAAGGCATAAATACATAGTTACAAAATTTTGTTTTGGTTAATTGTTGTCACTACAAGTATTGGTTTTGTTAATTTTCTTTCCGTCTTATTTCCTCATATTAGTAATTTTCTTTTTTGTTCTCTATTCAATAAATTTTCAAGTTAAAAGCTCTTATGCTTATCATAATTTATTTATGATCATTATTTATTATTAATTGTTGTCACTATAACTATTGTTGTAAAGCTTTTAGGAATTGAGAATTGAGTAGCTCTATTATTTACAATTTATGCTGAACCACCAATTTGGTACTCTTAACTTCTCTAACTTGGCCAATTCAGTATCTATTTTTTAACTTGACCGGGTTAGTCCATATCTTTTAAATAGACCAATTTGTTGACGGAAAAACCACGTGCAATGCACTTGTTTCATTAATGGTTAAAGTATGGGTGTGTTTACTCACAAGGAAAGGGAATGAGTAGAAAAGTAGTCATTCCTATTTCGATGTTTAATTACTAAAAATATGGTAGAAAGAATAAGGGCTCACAAACTTGGGAGTCATTATTTCTCTACTTCTTCTAGGTATTGATTCCCTTTCCTAAATTCACAATATACAATTATAAAATTATTCCGTATTTTATAATTTTCATTATTACTTTTAAAGGACATTTAATTAAATTAATATTTTTATTACAATTGTTGATAGTTGTTTAGGTCATGTTTGATGGCCATTCTAATTTCTAATTCCTTAGTTTTGGAATTGAATTTTTAATTTCAAATTTTTTTTGAAAAAAATAAAAATAACTAATTTCAAGTTTTAATTTTGAAAAATAAAAATGGAAATCGGATATGCTTGTTTGATAACCAATTTTAAGTTCAAAAATTAAATTTCAAATTTATTTTGATAAATTTTTGTTAAATTGTCCCAAATTGATTGATTTAAAAGGCATGGGCTAAATTAGTCAAATATAAAAATATAGGGCACCAAATTAGTCTAACTAGAAGATAAGACTGAAGAGATGAAGTTAGTAAATTTTGGTTGCCAAATTGATACTATTTATACCATGCCTGTCCCAATTTAAGATCCTGATCTACCGCAAACGAGTAGGTCCCATATTTTTTTTAAAAATACATTTTTAAATAGTAAGTGCAAGTATTTCTTAAAAAAATAAATAAATCAAATGGTATATAGTGTAATTTCAACATTTGATTGGAAATGGAGTAGGGGTCTTATCGCTAGATTACTTAGTGCCAAAAAAAAAAAAAAAACCACTATCTAGTGCTTAAAAGTGTTGAATCAAAGACATTAGTACTTAAAGTAGGACCCATGAGTTATAAGTGCCTTCACTTTCTTTCCCCAAGCACAAATACTTTTGTTTCTGAAAAGCGCTTAGTAGAGCATACAAGTGCACGCTTATTCATGCTTAGTTTTTATATTTTGTATATGTTTTTGCTTAGCTAGTGCATGTTTAGGTTGGAAGAAGATTGCTAACTTCAATCATGTTGAACTTGATGCAAATTATAGACTGACTTCTTGAAAATGGTAGCCAATACATATATTTATAGGACCCATTGCCGAAAGGGACAGTTCTGGACCAGTGGAAGAATAATAATAATATTATGTTCTCATCTTCTGTAGAAATATCCAATTTATTAACTCTTTCTTTGTGACTGTTGGATGCTGTATCACAGGGTTGGTACTGCCAATTTTATTACCTTACTTGTCCAGAAGGTTGTCAGTGATATCAAACCATATACGAGTATGCTACTGAAGCTGTTGTTTCCAGTCATAAAGGCCGAGAGAAGTGCCACATGCAAACGTGCTTTTGCGGGTGCTTGTGCAATAGTTTTGAAATTTGCAGCAGGACCTCAGGCCCAAACATTGATAGAAGAAACTGCTGCTTTGCATACTGGTGACAGGAATGATCAAATTACATGTGCAGTTTTACTAAAAAGCTATTCATCTTTGGCCTCTGATGTTCTGAGTGGGTACCATGCAACAATTATTCCGGTTATATTTGTGTCAAGGTCTGAATCATGTACTTTTTCTTATGGTGAAGGAAGCATGTGGTTATACTTATAAGTTTGTATATATATGCTTTGATTTTATAGGTCAATCATTTGTTGCATGCGTAACAAATCTTTAAAAGCATCATTTGGGAAAATACATGATCTGATGTGTAGTGTTAAGTGGAACTAGAGAACAAGCTGCAATTTGCACAAGCATATGGGGAAGGCAACCTTTTATTTTATTTTTCTTTGAGGGAAGCTTCAAATTTATTTTATGCAAGTTGGGAGAATGCATGGCAAGGCTTAAGTTCTTAGGGCATGCCTATATATCACTGAGATCCCAGCATTGTAAATAGAAATTAGAAGGCTGTAGAATGGCCTACCTATTTTCCAGCTTGCACCAGATAACAACATAATTTAAATGGAACTCAATACAGTTTTCATGATTTCTTGTTGCTTCACATAAGCTATGTTAGCATGTTCAATGATATTCATTCAAAATGCTCTAATCTTATCTCATGTATCAAAAGCTTAAGACTTTTAATGATTTTCTTTTGGATATATAAATGAAACCAATTCCAAGAAAGGGGCAATGCTGGTTAAGTTAAGATTCTGTTGACACCAAGGGATTTTCAGTTAGATGCTAATGGGAAATATTCTGGGCATTTGTTTATAAGAATCATCGTATTGTAGTAAGTACAAAAGTAGAAGTAGTGGACCAGCAATGCACTTAGAAAAGACATCACCAATCTATACTAGAGAATAGCTATCCTTTACAAATTTGTAGGCGTTATATATCTCATTATGAGATACTGCAATGGGATTCTGCTACAAATTATTAGTATGAAACATATCAGATTAGCCACACTCTTAGTAGAGCATAATTTACTTTTCTTTTACTATAATATTTTGCGGACTGTGCCTACCTGAAAACTAATTGATCTGGGTACTTCTAGAAATAACCAAAACGATTGAGTTTGACGGAAAAATAGTGTTGTGCAAACTGTGAACTTGATCTACTAGCTTCATTTCGAAAAATATGTAAGAGACTGTAAGATAATGCTGTGTAATTTTAAATGAAAGGTGGTAGCCGATAAGATATTATCTGAATGAAATTTTAGAAAAATTGATACGACCAAGCTTTACAATTGGAATTTTTTTGTTTTTTATTTTTATTTTACAGATTTGAGGATGACAAGCATGTCTCCAGCCTGTTTGAGGAGTTATGGGAAGAACAGACAAGCAGTGAGCGGGTAGCCCTCCAGTTATACTTGGGAGAAGTTATTTCTCATATATGTGAAGGCATTGCATCTTCTTCATGGTCAAGTAAAAAACGGGTAGAAGGATCCTTCAATTCCTTGCCTTAGCTTTAATTTTGTAAAGATTGTTATTTTTGTTTTTTGGACCATTGTTGGCACTGATGATTAAGATGTGGTATGTGCTTTTCAATGCTTAACCTGCAGTCAGGCCAAGCAATCTGCAAGCTTGGTGATGTTTTGGGTGAATCATTGGATCCAAACCATCATGTATTGCTCCACGCCATTATGAAAGAGATTCCAGGACGTATATGGGAGGTACAAAGCTCAGCAAACATTCATTCATAAAGCCTTAGCTTAGCAACATATAATTTTCTTGAAGTATGCCGGTGTATCAAGGAAGAGGCAGTTGGATACCATAAAAAAAGAGATTTCGTGCCATTTGTGGTTATTAAACTACATATTGATTAAAACTAGATATCTGATAGTTTATCCACACTTTGGAGTTAGTAGTGAATTTTTTTCCCTGGCATATGCTATTAAGAAATTATTGGTATTAACTATGTTGTCTGATATTATTGAATCTGACAGGGCAAAGAAGCTCTGATATATGCAATTGGTACTCTTTGCAAATCCTGCCACAAAACGATTTCCAGTAATGATCCTGTGACTCCTAGTGCCATTTTGAACGTGTTAACTTCTGCATGCACCAAAAAGGTCAAAAAATATCGTGAAGCAGCTTTGTCCTGTCTTGAACAGGTAAAAGTATCTCCTGGAGAATGGTCTGAAGAATGCATAAAAAGTTTTCTTCTTTATCTTGAAATGGTGATTGGTGAAAGTTAGGAATTTCCCCCCCTTTCTTCTCTCTTGAATATGCATCATCTAAGCTTCCTCTAGCATATTATCCGTTGCACAGCCATAATTCTGGTTTTGCATGTTCATGAATAGATATAGTTTTCCTATAATAGCAGTAGAATTATATTTTCCACCTCTTTCCATTTAGAAGCACATCTTGCCTTGAATCATTCATCACGTTTGTGAATTAAAGCTGGGACTAAAAAACACATTTTAAATCTGGGAACTAAACGACATAAATTTCGAAATTGGGGATTTTTATGGCCTCTCTCTTTATCCTCTATTTTGAGTTTTGGGGGCTTTGAAAATTTAAAATTTATGGCAATATTGGTGGTGGGTGGTGGATGATAGTTGGGTTGGGATTGTTCTTTGGTTCTTATTGGATGCTCTTGTTGTTAGAGAGTGGGATGTCTCTTGGGGATGAATTGGTAAATTCATCAAATTTGTATTTCAATTTGATTTTTTTTTTAAATATGCGGGATGTTTAGAATAAATTCTAGGATGTCTCCAAAATTTCCCTTAAACTTTTGGATGAGCAAATCCCACCCGAACAAATTATTGGCAGAGTTGCCACTGTATAACATTAACCATTGTAAAAATATTATCAGCCATGAGCATCACACAAAAAAACCATATACAATAATTGAGAAACGCTAGACAACTATATGGCAGGACAGGAAACAAGACTTATCATTCACATCCAAACACCTCTTAAATAGGATGCACAATAGAATGAGGCCCACAAAAGCCAGCAGTGTATAAAACAGGACCTGCTTCCCACCAAAGAAGCAGAGAAAATAAAATGGAATATAGGGCCTGTGCTCCGTAGAAGGGATATTGATTCATTCAAGATGATCCAAGGGTCTGTTGTATATCTGAACCTTAATGAAAGATCAAGGCAAGCAGCCTTGCAGCACGAGCCTGAAAGGTTGAGTGCGGCATGCACAAGGAATTTAAAGGAGATTTTCTTTTTTCTCAACTCTTGTGTGTGCAAAAGGGGCTGTAGTTCTGGAATGGGATAGGTGGAGGATCTGATGCCATGTGAAAGGGGGATCTGAGGCATTTTTTTCATGCTGTAGACTAGTAGAGGGGGTGGATAATAATTATTATCAACGACTATATATTATTAGAAAATACCTTGTGTAGTAAGTGCACAAATAATGATTTATACTATATAGGCTTCCATCAAGATAGATAATAAATAATGAACTTGTAAAATGTTTCATGACTCTTTTATTTTTGCTTTACAGAATAACGGGTAATTTTATGTCCAATTGACCTATGAATTTGTGCAGTAATTATCTGATATGCGAAACAATGAACAACAATGGGTTCCTCTTACCTGTTATTAATTGAACAAAAGCATCTCTATTTCATTGCTTTTTTTTTTAATGCACATCCCAATCAGTTGTATTTATTTGTATTTCTTATGTATCTTATGTCTCTTTGAATATTGTTTCAGGTTGTAAAAGCCTTTGGAGATCCAGAATTCTTCAAGGTGGTTTTTCCATTGTTATTGGAGATGTACAATTCAGCTGCTCCTAACAAGCCTGATAAAGCAACTTTGGCAAGTGATACTGGTAAAGCAGGTTCTATGATAAAATCAGTTTCTGGTAAACTTCTACTATTTAATCTTGTTTGAGAAGCACTGAAGTTAAATAAATTGATTTCAATACGCACCTTTTCTTTTTCCTTAGTAAACCCCAGTTTGATGCCTATGTATTCAAACTTTGAAGCACCATAAGACACTAACTTCATCCAATTTTATATGAAAAAAGGAGTTATATTTTATTTTGGAGACATTGGTGCTAGTAAAACTTTATATGGTAAAAATATGCTATTTTTATTTTATTGTATCTCGGCCATGCACAAAGTTGTCTGATTTTAGAAGAAGTACCACACAAATCTTGGGAGCACAAATGTTGGTGCTCCTTGGTCTCTGACCATTGTCTTGGCACAAATAGGGAAGTCTTTGTTTCATAAATGTGCTTAATCAGGTTGGAGTGTTCTGAATGATAGGCCTTCCTTTCAGATTTGAAAGACCCTGCAACTGACTGCACAATATTTATTATTATGGGGTATATTTTTTTGGTTTTTATTATATAAGAAATTTTATATTACACTAATATATATAATAATTACAAAGTATAAAGTGGACGAGTAATCCACTTACCAAGCTACACCAATTACCAAATAATATCTAGTTTTTGTTGCTGCTAGTTTCTGACTGCATAAACATGGGATACTTTTGGCCTTCTTGAGAATCACAAATATATCACATTTTTTACTTTTCGGTAAAACAAATATTTAATATTTTGGGCATGCAACTCAGAATCTCTAAACAATAATTAGCACACTAATTTTTTAACATTCACCCTACAGTTAGGAGTTCACTAAGTACGGTCTCCCTCTCTCTGTCTTATATGTTCTTACTGTCCAATTTAGACTTTTCTGTTTTATTAACGACCTCATATAATTGCAGTAGTCAGACATCTTTGCACTGAGTTTTTCTGATGCCAGTATATTATTGCTTTGTGCTATGTAAGATTTCTAATTTGTATACAATATAATGCATCCCTGTTTTAGGTGGTTTTAGAGAGATTTCTGTATTTGTGTATACAAGAATAGTGTCTAAATATTTATCTTTTTTTTTATTCAAGAGACATTGAATTGCTGCCTTCATATGTTTTATTTTTATACTTTTGTTTTATGGCTGTATGATCTAATAACGATAGAAGATTATTCGTGACTTATGCATCATATTACTACTCTGGCTAGAATATTTGAGCCTTAAGCACTGATTGTAGTGTGAAATTGTCTTTTTTTATGAGCAGAAGTAGCAGATAATGATGAAAGCTCTATTCCGCTCGACAAAATTTTAACCTGCTTGACATCTTGCGTCCTTGTATCATCAGTGGATGACCTTCTTGTAAAAAAGGCGGACTTGATAAATCTATTAGTAACTTCTATGTCTCATGGGTTTCATTGGACAGGTACCTTTGTACCGATCTCTTGTCCTTTTTGTTTAGTGATAAGAGATCAGTTAACTAACTGAGGTCGTGGTGGCAGTCAAAATTTCAGCGTTTTCACTACTAAAAGAAACCTGTTTGAGGCTACACAAGGTTTTGGATACCACATTGGAAACTTCTGCACGTGCTAATGTTGCTTGTTTCGTTAAGGAGGTAATGAAGTCCTGTTATTTTGCACTAGTGCATATCATATCAACTTTTGCATAGAAGTTTCTTTTAAAATATAGAATATATATATTTTTATACAAATATGTAATATTTTAGTTTGTAAAAGGAAAAGAATAGGATTATGGCTCTATGAATTTTCAATTATAAAATTATATGTCTTAACTTTTTTTTTTTTTTATCTTAAATTAAAAATGATATATTTTTTATTTTTAAAAATGTAATAAAAATATAAAATGAATTAAATATTAATTTAAATAAATTTTATAACAAAAAACCATTTTAAATATAAATTATTTTAGAAAAATATATATAATCAATTTCATCTTACTATATTATATAGCTTGTCATCAAATATCAAATATTGTACAGACTAAGTTCAATATAGTTTAGTTCAATACGATTATACTTAACTTATTTGATACGGTGCAACAAACATGCCGATAAGAGCTAGGATAGGCAGCCCTTCGTAATATATGACAGACCGTAGAGTGTAGATCACTATTGCTTCACATGTATGTCTTCATGTAAGATAATATTGTTTTATCACAATATCTATGTCAATTGTTTATGACATTTGAACTCTTCACTTTTTCTTGTCTTCAGCTGTTTCAGACAATACCACCTAAAATACTGGAATGCATAAACACGGTGAAGATTGCCCAGGTACGTTTGTCTCTCTTTATCATTTTTTGTTTTTCCTCTCTCTCTCTCTCTCTCTCTCTCTCTTTCCCCTCCCTCCCTCTCTGTCTTTCCTATTCTTATTTCTTCATTTTTTTAATTGGTAAAAAGCTTCCGTAGATGTTACTGAAACAAATTGGTTAATTGGATCTAGATCATGCAGTCAATACTACATATGAGCCTAAATAGAGCTGCTTACAGCACCCCTGTTATTAGCTCCCTTTGATTATTTTATAATTGTAATATTTCAATTAAGTCCTGATACTTGCGTGTATTGAAACGGTCTGGTCCTATAATAATTTTTTCGAGTCCCTATGATATGTGAACCTATTATAGGGAGGTACTGAAACTTACTTGTTATTGTTCCTAGTAATTAGGTCGATGGTTAAAGCATTAAAATATGTTCAGGAGTTTTATTGAAAAGAAAAAATGGTTCCTAGAATATTTAATAATTTCTGATGTAAAATAGAAGGGGATCCATAGAGAGGAAATAGAAAGGGGAGGAAAATCAAAGGGAGGGGAGATAAATTAATAAACTACTATTTCTATTCATTCTAGGTATGAGAAATACGTAACAAAGTAGCTGACTAGCTAAGTATCAATTAATTAATACAAATCTAAATGACAATAAATATGAAATTCAAATAAAAGATAAATACCTCAACATATGCTGGGTTACCTCAATAGATTAGATTGAATTAAACTTGTGTCCGTATCTTCTTGTCATTGGAGTGTGAGGTGTTTTTGTTTGATATCTTGGATCTTCATAATTACAAGACAAAAATGAACCTCATGCAAAATGAGAAAAAAACTTAGGTTGATGGAAGATTGTCTTTGGACTGGAGCTGGTGATCGTAGACTGTTAACTTTTGAGAGAGTTCGTGATTGGTGGAGATCTGGGTGCCGTCAGAAACCCCAAGACAAGGAGTATTGGTGACTGCTATAGTAGCTCACAAGGAGGGGTGAGGCTCGTGAATATGTAATTGAAGTGCCGTCGAAATTGTTGGAGAATGGAGGCCAATTCTGGTGAAGAAAGGTAAAGGGACCACTTGAGATTGACTAATAAGTGGCTGGAGTGTTGACACGTGCTACTGGTGTTGAAGGCGACATCGGGATAAGTGGTGGCGAATAGGGGCATATTCCACCCCTATTGTCTTTTGCAGTGGCTGATGAACTTAAGGACAACAACAGTGTGATGCTTGCATTGGCTTGACTGGCGACGGGGTTCTGGGACCAAAGGTGTGCTATCATCCGGGTTGGTTAGGGAGCTGGTGATTTGGGGTCTACGATTGAATTTTTTTAATGATAGGATAACATTGTTAATGTTAGGAAAACAAAATATGCATGTTGCAATACAAAAACTGATGTAAAATAGAGGGGTGGGAGAGAGCGAATAGAAAGGGTAGGAAAATTAGAGAGATAAGAGAGAAACTAATAAACTACTATTTATATTCATTCTAGGTATAGGAAACACGTATACTAATACTAGGTCCTAGACCAAAATAACAAACTAAATAACTATCGACTAATTAATAAAATTCTAAATAATAAATATGAAATTCGAATAATGTATAAATAACTCGACTAATAGATAAATTCTAAAATGCTAAATCTCTAAATTTTCCTACTAGGTTTGCATTAATTTCATTGCCGTCTTATTGTTGTAGCTAACACTAAAAAAGGCTGTTGAAAAAGTAGTCCAAGAACCTGCTAATGTGTTGAACGTAAAACTAAGCAAACCATATTAACTTGTATTTGTATAGTCATCTGCTATCTTTCATAATCAATTCTATTTTTCCTTCTTATTTCTTCCAATAACGTTAACTCATTTATGTTATCATGCAATTATTTTTCTGATTCTGGTATACTCAACTCCAGGTTCACATCAATGCTTCAGAAAGTTTACAGGAAATCACAAAATTATATAGAGACCTCCAATCACCTCATCAGGCTAATAGAGCCTTTAGAGATGAGCTTCTTCATGCGTACGAAATGGAGAAAAATGGAGAAGCAAGGTCCTTGCTGAAGAGTTGTATTGATATCTTTGAAAACTTGAAGCCAAATGAGGTCAGAGACACCTGAATATGTATGTACATGCAATCTCTGAACCCAACTAAAAGAACTTTTTATAACATTGTTATTGGATAGTAATTAAGGATTGAGAAATAAGACTTGGATATATTGTGTTGCTTTTCACTGTTTTTTTATTCGGAAGTTATTTCTTCTTTGCTGATTGCAAGTTACAGTTATCAATCTCCAACTGGAAGACATATATAAGCCATTTTTTTACTTGTTTCCTCTGTGTGTTTCTGCTTAGGTGAGATGGGGAAATTTTGAAATTGAAATAAAGAATTGAAGAACAAGGACGAAAAAAGTAGAATAGGGTTTTTGGGACAAAAAAGAGAACTTGTTCTCAAAGCTTCATTCATAATTTCAAATATTCTATACTTTAATTAAAATATGAGAGAGAGAGAGAGAGAGGGGGAGAGGGGCTTTTTATATGCCTTTAGGAAAATGCATAACTTTTCTATTGAAAAACATTGCTTTATTTATTTATTTAGGACTTGCAAGTTGGACCAACTACAACTCGAATACTTTGGATAGATCATCATTGACTTGAAAAACATTGCTTAATAATTTTTTGTTCCATGCTTAAGTTACATGGACGATTGAGTCGCAAATCATGACATCACGTGTGTTTGGCATTGACCAAATTTTTTTTCCCTTTAAGCTAATCCTGTAATGACATTACGTTTTTAAGTAAGTTTAAGGGTATTTCATTAACACTTAAATAAAATTTATGAGTATTTTATTAAGCAAAGTTGTCGTTAATGGAATTGGCTCAACTGTAAGGTTTATTACACTGAACTTAAAATTTGGGGTATTTTTATTACAATTCAAATGTTAAAGATAACGTTACAACTTGCTCAAAACATTATATAAATATCAAACATATTAAAGCTAATTTACTAATTGATATTCTATACATCGCCTTTGGGTAGCAAAAAATTTATTTGTCGGATTAACTCCCTTTGTTAGCATGGGTGGTCATAATTGTTTAACAATTGGTGGTAACAATGGACAGTCGGGTTCTCAAGAATTAAGTAAAATAGTTTTATGTTAAAAACAAAAATATACTTAAAAAAAATTATTTAAAATATCACTCTTAAAATTTATAAAAATAAAAATAAAGCTATTACTTTTAATTATGAAGTATATTAGTTAGTATTATGGGTGCTATTTTTGTTATATAATTTAAGAAAGTTAGTTTTGTAGTTTTCTTAAATACTTTTTATCACACTAATGTATACATTCATCTACATGACATAGTTTAATTGACTCTCTATTAATAAATATTAATAGTCTCATAATAAAATATTTTATATTACTGACTTGAGTCCAATTAATAACATATATCTTAAAGAAGTCTTTATGTTTTATAAAAAAAATCCAAAAAACAAGATAATAATTTCGTGTAACAAAGAAGAAGCTTTATATTTAGGAAAAAGAAATACTAAATCAAAATGCAAGATAAATAATTTTTTTTTTTGTTTTTTATAAACAATTATTTAAAGAGATTTATATTCATGTAGCAAATAAAAAAAAATTGGTTAAGGAAATAAAACCTAAAACTAAAATGGATGTAAAATAAAATATTGGTTTGTTGTTGTGGATAAATTGGGTAATATTTTATTAATTATTTATCATAAAATTGTGGAGTTTGATGAATTTTTCTTGTTTTCTTGTAAGCATAATTTTTTTATAATCTATTTTTTTTCTTAAATATAAGATTTAACTTTCAATAATAATTATTAATTCATGCCAAAAAATGATAATTGTTGATGTTTCTTTAATTCTTTTGTATTCATGATCATCTTATATTTTTTTTTCCTTATTAAATGTGTACACCAATTTAAGGAGGAAAAAAAGTTTTGCCTGAATGCTAGAGGAAAAATAAATATTGAAATATATGTGTTAGCATTTTTCATTATATTAAATAAGGAATGTTCTCTACAAAATGAAAGTTTTAATATAATAACTCAAAGTCTTTATTTTACTCTTATTTGTCTTATTATCTTTTTACAAAATTAAAAAATTTGTTAAAAAAAAAATGTCAAATAAATAACTTCAAATAAAACAAAGACTAAGTCTTCTTTTTAACATATAGTATAGATATACTAATAAAAAATGGATAAATTTTATATATATATATATATATATATATATGAAATTTGGTGGATACAAATTTATTTGATAAATTTATCCATTTTTTATTAGTATATATATAGATACATACATACATACATATATATATGTATACATACATATATATATATATATGTATGTATTTATATATATACATACATATAGATACAAGATATATATATATATATATATAACTAAAAACTAAAAACTTTCTTTATTTAGTGTGGATAACTAAAAACTTAAAAGCTTTCTTTATTAACCCATGAAGTGAAAGAAAAGAAATCTAGTTTTCTTAAAGGATACCAACCAATTGAAAGCATACTTTAAGAAAGTACTCCACGGTCTTTCTTCAATACACAGAAAACATAGAGGTCCAATTGTCTTGAAGTAGTGTTACCATTACCACCCCACCATTTGATTTAAAATGCGCAAAACTTCTATTAGTGAAAGCTACCTCGAAGATTCTCGCTAGTAATCGCAAATCAGCATGCCGCGCGGTGAATATGTACCCTAGCTCTGTACACACCACCCGTCACATCCTAAAATTGGTTTCACCCTAAGCATTAGACCAATGATCACCCATGACTTTTGGAAGAACTACTTTAGGATTGGGAAATTGCTGCAATTTTTCTTGAATAACTTGAATTCTCTCATTGAGAGTCACTTTGAAAATCTTACCTAAACTCTTATGACTGAATATGATAAAACCTATAAAAAAATCAGTTATGATTATTTCTTCATTATAGATTGAAATCTTCTTCGAACTTAATGCACAAATAAGAATAACAAATAGTAACATCTTTCTGGCCGTAAAAAAATATTCAAAATTTCCTTGAGGTTGGTAAGGCGAAGGGCTACCCTAGCTCATTGAGTGCTCTACCTCAAGCCATCGAGATCATATGCTCTACTGAAATAAATTTCGCAAAAAATCAGCTATATTTGATCTTGGTTGGCCTTTCACCTCTAGCTACAAGTCATCATCGTATTTTGCATAGGTCGTATGGAGTCAACTAGTATGGAAGCAGGAGGCTAGTACAAAAATGGTATTAAAAGCGAGCACTAATTTCAATAATAGAGGAAGAGAAAGTCTATACGAATTTTCGAAGTGAGCGAAGAACCAATAAAAGTACCTTCAGCTTGAATATTGGCTAACAAGAACGGCATAGGAGACTTCGCTATAGGCTATAGCTATAGGAGATTGAGGAACGAGAAAAGAACAAGGTGTTGAATAAAGATGCATAGTCCTATGTTTCTTTTTGGAGGTGTTGACCTGCAACTAGGTAGAGATAACTAAATTACATATGGAATATGGCGACGACAATGTCGTAGAAGGAGATTACATATGGAGCCAACGACCCACTAAAACTAACTACAACTAGGGGCAACTATGTATATATGTGTGTGTGTACACACACACTAGGTTTGGACATGCATATAGTGTGTGTTGTATTATTATTTTAATTTTTATTTAAAATGGTCACTAAACTCTAATATTTAAAAAAAAAATTAAATTCTAATTATTAGAAAATAATAAAGGTTAAAATAACACTTATTGAAAAATGGAAGGAAAAAAAAACATGATTTTTATATTTGTAAATAATTAATTTAAAATAATAGAAAATATATATATGATAGGATTTTTATTTATTATGAATACCTAATAATTGGAAAAAAAAAATCATAAACTAAAAATAAAGATAAAATACAAATACAAATAATAAAATTATTCTTTAAATAGTATTAAAGTGCAATAATTTGCCAAACATATTATTATTTTATAATAATTTTGTCTAACTAATAAAAAATTATTAATTTTTACTATCTTTATTTTATAAGCTATATTTAAGGATAATAATTTGTGTTAGTTTTGTCATATAATGTTAGTGATAGATCGAGTAATAAAAATTAAAATAAAATAACATTATATTGGATTCATGTTATCTTATCATATCAATATTTTTATTCAATTAGTAAATAATTATATGTCGTTTAATATCATGTTCAATAATGTATATTATATCGTGTTTAGGTCATGCTATTACAAGTTAAAAATTATAACATTTATTGGTAGATAAATGTTAAATGTATACAAATTTATACTCAAATCAATTATAGTAACAAGTAAAAATTTTATTAAAAAATGATTCTTTTTAATATTAAATTATTTGGCTATGTGATAAGTAATAAGTAATATGAGTATAAATTTGAATGTTTTAGCATTCATCTTTACAATCATATTATATTTATATCACATTATTATAAGCTAAAAATTACGACATTTACTTATAGAAAAATATTAAATGAACACCAATTGGCACTCAAATCAAATATGATGGCAAACAACAAAATTTTATTTAAAAGTAATTTTTTTAATTTTAAATTATTTGACTGTATGATTCAAGTAATAAGAGTATAAATTTATGTCTTAGTAGTCATCTTTAATTATATTACTTATTGCATAAAAAATTATGTAAATAAAATAGTAAAAATTGACGAATAAAAATAGCTAAAAATTGCCAAAAAGAAAAGAATTGTTGCTATAATTATGTGACTACTTTAACTATTTTTTTTTACATAGCCTATAATGTATTAATTTACAATTGATATATAAAAAATTATACGAAATAATATAATTAATGAATTCATAATTTGTTATATTTATAATATAAAAATAGTTAAATTATATTTTTTATCCACTAAATTTATCACTTTGGCTTCTTAAGTAAATTTTGGTAACTTTTCATATTTAACAATTTTAATTCAAATTTAAAAATAATAAACTAATTATTTTAAATTATTAAAAGTTAATGAACTATATATATTAAATTTTAAAAATTAATGAACTAAATATGTTAAAAATAATTTTTTTCATATATTAATTCTAAAGGTTATAGTACAATTTAGTTTGAATTAAAATTATTAAATATAAAAATTTAGTAAGGGATTAAAGTGTTAGATGTTAAAAAGTTAGTGAAAAAAAAGTATAATTTAATGTATAAAAATATTTGTTAATTGTCTAGTAACTTTAATGATATATATTTTTAGTGAGTTTTAAAATTATGTAAGATTTTTAAATGATTAAAAGAAAAATAATCAAAAAGTTAAAAGAGAAAATAAATCAAAAAAAAAAAAAAAAAGCTATAAAAGAAGATACTTTTATATATAAGATATGCATAAAAGTGCGTGTGTATATAATAGAAACGAAAATTTTGTTTTTTTATCGATCAGTAAATAAACTAAATTACTCACACAGTTTTCTTTTAAGGAAGCTTCTAGAATTCTACTACGTCCGCCAAATTGTTTAGGAGAAGAGTTCGTAGGAGTAATCTCGTAAATTACTCATTTCTCTAAATCCTTCTTAAACCCTACTGGTTTAGTGGTTTACCTTAGTCTCCAGGAGGAAGAAGCTTCTAGTTGTTTCAGGTTTGAGCTACCCTTTCCTCTCTTATCTATTAAGGCTTTGGTACTTAAATGGCGAAGCGTCTGATCCCAGCTTTCAATCGGATCCTGGTCGAGAAAATCGTACCTCCGTCCAAGACCACCGCGGGTATCCTCCTACCGGAGAAAACCACCAAGGTTCTACTTCTTTTCCCTTTTACTGGTTCCCGAGTTTCATTCTAGACCTAGCCTTTGTAACTATTTAATGCTTGGATTAGTGGTGTTTGTTTGGATTCTCATAAATGTCATCTAAACCAACTTGCGAATCTGATTTGTTCATTTCAATTCGTCCCCGAGTTGTTAGCTATGCATAAGACCTATATCTATAATGTAGTTATATAATTGCAATGGTTTGAATATGCAATGAGTTGAGTTTGTTTCTTTTCCAAATGTTTTTGCTTGCAACTCTTAGATTATGTTTTGATGTATAGTCCAACTTATGTGTTGTTTTCTAAATTCTGGCATTCTTCCATTATTCTTCCGTATGCAAGTTTGAGCAGGTTCTGTTAATCTCTTTGAATTAATATTCTATCTTAATGCTGATTTTAGCTTTAATGTGATGTGCATACCTTTATTAATATTTTATCTCTTCCTGGTATCTCTACTTGAAAACTTGTGCAGATACTTGTTATATTGTATTGAAGCTCAAAACAACCTATATATTGTACATAATCACCTCAAAATAGGATGTTAACTATATATATATATATACATATATATATATATATATATATATATATATATATATATATATATATACATATACCGAACCTTTTGCTGAAGATTTGGAGAAATTTGATGCATTGCTTTATGTCTATGAGAAGCTTATCCACTTTCTTTTTTTCTTTTGTCAGGGATTGTATCTGTTGGGTGTTCTTTTACTTTATGTCATTGGTCTATTAGACAAATTGGTTTAATATGGGATGTTGATAAATACTTTATCTAATGTAGTTTCAAATATATGCATTCACCATCTAGGGAGGGGATTACGTCTAAATGTTTCTTGTTTATTTTCTTTTTGGATTCACCATTCTCTTGTTTCTGACCTTCAGTTGAACTCTGGAAAAGTCATTGCCGTGGGTCCGGGAGCTCGTGATAGGGATGGAAAGCATATACCAGTGCATCTGAAGGAAGGAGACACAGTTCTTTTGCCTGAATATGGAGGAACTGAAGTGAAGCTCGCTGATAAAGAGTAAGCTTTACTTTGTTTTTTGATGTAGTTTTTATCTTAATGTCTTCATATGTACCTTTGTGATGAAGCGTACAAAGTGTGTGTGTTTGATACTCTTTTAGCTGGACCAAAGGCTAGTTGATTACTTGATACTTAGAATTTAATTTTTAACAGAGGTGACCCAAGGATTTTGCAACTACTGTTATACTCTGAACTTGTAATACTGATTTTGTCTCCATTTATTTTCAGGTATCACCTCTTCAGGGAAGATGACGTCCTCGGAACCCTTCATGATTAAATCCTAGGATTTAAGTCTCATTGTTCTGAGAATTAGGTTTTAACAATCCCCAAGAAATTGATGGTTTAATACCAATTTACCACCTTTACTGGACTGATTGAAGTGGCCTACAGAACATTACTGGCATTGTTGGAAAATAAATATTTATTATTATGTTTACTTATTGTTTATTATGGTTTTTAACCTACTTGAGTTTTCATTGTCAAAGTCCATTTATAAATATGTTGTGTTTGTGTATTCATTATTCTAATCAATGAAAACACTAAGGCAGGAAACATCAGTAAAAGATGCACGATTTAAGTTCTTAAAAAAGTTCCTGAAAATAGGCCCCTTCCGAACCTTCTTGGAAAACTCACAACCCCACCCCATATAGCATGAGCCACAACCTCAAAACCAAAAATTACAAACTCTTAAGCAAGGAAATTACAAGCATAGATGGGTGGTCACATAAGAGATCGTGAAAGATGAGTGATGTCGAATTCATTGTTTACATGCAAGAATGTGTAAACTAACCTCTTTTTTTAAAATAAATATATATATATATACACACACACACAGGCACTAACAAGGAAATAAGTATTTTGATATATTATGGCATGCTCTAATTTCATTGTATTTGGATATAAAATTAGTAATTGATTAAAAGTGGTACCTCATATTTTCTTAAATATAGATTTAGTTCATTTCCTATATTTTAGAATGGGTTTTTGTTTAAAATAGGCAAAATCTTTAATATAGTTTAAAAAAGGGCAACTTTGTGTAAAAGTTTAAAAATAGGCAAAATTCTATTTACTCTCCCAGTAGCCGGTTTGGTTGGGTCATTTAGTTTCCCACCAAAATAATTTTCTTTCTTCTTCTCCCTCCAACTACGCACCCTCTCTTTTTCTCTTCACTGATCTTCTCACCATTGTTGCATGTCATCGTGGAAAAATTATAAAAATGAGGTTAGTAATATCTTCCAACAATATTTGCAATTTTTATTAAGATGTAAATGTTGAAATTTGTACCAAGATTTTTAAATAATAACTACCAGAATTGGACTGATATATTTTCGAAAAATTTCCAACAATTTGCTTCATACTTTCGCGAGGAACTGATATGGGTATTATTTAAACAGATTTTTGGTTGAAAAACCCTATTAAACTGTTACCCCAATTCAATAATAATTAATAGAAACATATATTTTTGGCCGCATGTAATCGAAACATTTATGAAATGCTATATTCAGTTTTTTATATGTGGGGGTATATGTGGTATATGTGGTATATCTGAGGGTATATTTGGTATATCCGGTATATCTGGGGGTATATCTGGTATATCCGGTATTTCTGGGGTATATGTGGTATATCTCAGGGTATATGTGGTATATCTCAGGGTATATCTGGTATATCTCAGGGTATATCTGGTATATCTCAGGGTATATCTGGTATATCTGGTATATCTAGGGGTATATCTGGTATATCTCAGGGTATATCTGGTATATCTCAGGGTATATCTGGTATATCTCAGGGTATATCTGGTATATCTGGTATATCTCAGGGTATATCTGGTATATCTCAGGATATATCTGGTATATCTCAGGGTATATCTGGTATATCTGGTATATCTCATGGTATATCTGGTATATCTCAGGGTATATCTGGTATATCTCAGGGTATATCTGGTATATTTGGTATATCTAGGGGTATATCTGGTATATCTCAGGGTATATCTGGTATATCTCAGGGTATATCTGGTATATCTGGTATATCTCAGGGTATATCTGGTATATCTCAGGGTATATCTGGTATATCTCAGGGTATATCTGATATATTTGGTATATCTAGGGGTATATCTGGTATATCTGAGGGTATATCTGGTATATCTCAGGGTATATCTGGTATATCTCAGGGTATATCTCAGGGTATATCTGGTATATCTCAGGGTATATCTGGTATATCTGGTATATCTCAGGGTATATCTGGTATATCTTATGGTATATCTTGTATATCTGGTATATCTCAGGATATATCTGGTATATCTCATGGTATATCTGGTATATCTCATGGTATTTCAGGGTATATCTGGTATATCTCATGGTATATCTGGTATATCTGGTATATCTCAGGGTATATCTGGTATATCTCACGGTATATCTGGTATATCTGGTATATCTCATGGTATATCTGGTATATCTCAGGGTATATCTAGTATATCTGGTATATCTCAGGGTATATCTGGTATATCTCAGGGTATATCTGGTATATCTGGTATATCTCAGGGTATATCTGGTATATCTCAGTGAAATTATGGTATATCTCACGGTATATCTGGTATATCTCAGGGTATATCTGGTATATCTCAGTGAAATTATGGTATATCTCACGGTATATCTGGTATATCTCAGGGTATATCTGGTATATCTCACGGTATATCTGGTATATCTCAGTGAAATTATGGTATATCTCACGGTATATCTGGTATATCTCAGGGTATATCTGGTATATCTCACGGTATATCTGGTATATCTCAGGGTATATCTGGTATATCTCAGGGTATATCTGGTATATCTCACGGTATATCTGGTATATCTCACGGTATATCTGGTATATCTCAGTGAAATTATGGTATATCTCACGGTATATCTGGTATATCTCAGGGTATATCTGGTATATCTGGTATATCTGTGGGTATATCTGGTATATCTATGTATATGTTGGTATATCTCCATCTATTACACATTTAATCAGGTATATATGTTATATACTAATAACGCAGTTCAATATGTTGTATATTATTTGATATATCAATTAAACTTTACGTATTTTTGAATGAGATAGACCTAATTATTTTTAAACATTTTACAGAATGGATAGCCTTAGTATTCTAATCATTCACAATGGTAAATGGTCATTGAAGGATGGTAAAAAAGTATATCAAGGAGGTGAAGGTTTGGTGATGAAGATAAAAAAAGGATGGTTGTATAATGAACTTAAAGAAAAGTTGTTTCTCAAGTTAAAGATGGATAAGTTCAAGTATGAACTTGAAGTGAGATACTTCTATAAGAATGATTTGACATTACCATCTGTTTTAATAGGTGATGATGAAGAATTGGAAGAGTTTTTTGACCTTCACGTTGAAGATAATGAAAGGAAGGCTGTTCTATATGTCACAAAAAATGAGATAAGATCTGTAGGTACAAGTCATTCTATTTGCCATGAGCAAGTTTTTAATACCGGAGGCCGTAATGTAAATTTCTTGAGCGATACTAATATGCAAGAAGGATCTCAAAATCCAAATGGTGGTTGCGATAATGTACTTGATAGTATTCGTGATGATGTAGATCACAATTTAGTTCCGCCGCAAATGGGTGATGAAGGAGATATTGATATGATTAGAGAATATGAATTACCAGATATACCTGTCAACGAAAACGTTGATCATGATATGTCCTCAATGGGAGGTTTGCATGCAATTCATAATGAAAGGACACAAGTTGAAACAGAAAGGGTCATTGTTAGAAATCATGAGAATTTTGGTTTATCCCAGTCTGAAGGAAGAACTGTTATTGGAAACAATAATGAATTACGTATCGGTCCATCCAGTACACCCACAGAGATTATTTCTAATGGTGACGTTTCGTCGTCTGTGGCACATGTTGAGCTTGATTTGAAAGTTGATCAAGTGTTTGACAATAAGATAGATTTCACAACACATGTCGGTCTTTATGCCATAAGAAACAGATTTGAGACGAGGACACTGACTAGTAGGAAAGACCGTGTTCTAATACGTTGCATTCAATCTACTTGTAGTTGGATGATTAGATGTAATAGGATCACTGGATCTGATAGGTTCAGGGTAAAAGAATACGAATCAAGACATACTTGTGATCCTAACAATTACATGAGGAAGAATAGGACTGCAACCTCAAGAGTGATAGGAAATGTCATAAAAATGAAGTTGGTCCGACCAGGAAGAATTTATAAGCCCAAAGATATTATTGATGATTGTCAAAATGAGTTTGGGATTGAGATTGGTTACACCACAGCATACAGATCTAAAGAGAAGGCTCTTTATTTGCTACGTGGCAGTGAAGAGGAATCTTTCCTGAAGCTTCCTTCCTACTGTCATGTTTTGAAGGAAAGAAATCCTGGTAGCGTCACACATATTGAAGTTGACCAGTCCGGAAGATTTAAGTACTTTTTTATGGCACTAGGTCCATGTATCAGAGGATTTTTATCTTGTATAAGACATGTAATTACAGTCGACGGTGCATTCCTATCAGGTAGGTATGCTGGGACATTATTCGTAGCAAATGCTTCAGATGGAAATAACAACATATATCCATTGGCCATTGGTGTTGGAGATTCTGAGAATAATGAAGCCTGGGAATGGTTTTTGTTAAAACTATCCGGTATATTTGGGCACATTGATGATCTTGTTATTGTTTCAGATAGACACCAAAGTATTATACAATCTGTTCCTAAAGCCTTCCCCAATGCTTTGCATGGATATTGTGCATTTCACATGGAGATGAATTTAAACCACAAATTTAAGAATCCTGATATCACACCTTTGTTCAGATGTTGCGCAAGGGCATATACGAAGCGTGAATTTGACAAATACATGGGGGATTTGAGACTGATCGATCCAGATATAGAGAAGTACTTATTGGAAGCAGGTAAAGAGAAGTGGTCAAGATTTCATTTTCCTGGAAACAGATACGGTATAATGACCACAAATGGTTCAGAATCATTTAATAATGTCATGAAATCTGCTCGTGAGTTGCCTATAACCATGCTTGCTGAGTACTACCGTAGCAAAATACAACATTGGTTTGTCGAACGTAGGGAGGTTGGGATGAGATGGGGAACTCGATTCCTTACCGATGAGGTTGAATCAATTATGCGTGCAAATCACAATAAGTCCTTAAGGTACAGGGTTTTCAGAATTAATGCACATGTTTTCCAGGTATGGGATTCGTACATCATTATATTGTTATTGAATTTTTAAATATGTAAACTTAACAGCATATATATTGTTGTATCTCTTGTAAGCCTATAAACCATAAAGTAACTAGTTCATTCATATGAAAATATAGGTTGTACATGGTGATACTAGTGAAGATGTTGATCTACTCAACAGAAGTTGTAGCTGCAGAGAATTTGATGTTCACAAAATCCCCTGTTGTCATGCCATTGCAGCGGCCCGTTTTCAAGATGTTGATGTCCAGTCCTTTGTTGACCGATTATACACGGTCAATTGTTATATTATCGCATATGCGGAGGCAATATTTCCAGCAACTGACAATGGTCAGTGGGACATTCCACCAGAAATCATAGAACTAGTTGAACTTCCTCCTAACACAAAGAAAAAATCTGGCAGACCACGAAAGCGACGCATACGTTCACGTGGGGAAGTAATAAAGAAGTTAATATTGTGCAGTCGTTGTGGAATTAGTGGTCATAACAGGAGGACTTGTAATGTTTTTCGTCAGATGATTGTAGAACCTTCCCTAGCTTCTCAAGAATGAACATTTTTATGTACCCTGTAATCTTTTATTATGATTTCAAGTATTATATTATCTGTATCTGAATTTTGTATTAATGATAGTTTTATATTATGCCCTGTCTCTGAATTTTCATGTATCACGTATATACATGTGTTGTTATACTATTTTAGAAGATATACTATATATACCCTGAGATATACCCTGAATAATCTCAAAACTGTTGGAGGCTATGGAGGAGGTTGTGTCCCATTAGGTTTTCCTTTTCTTTGTAAGGGTTTCCAAAATATTCTGTAAATCTCCTCGCCCAGGAGGAGTCCAATCCGCGCGCGCGCGCCGCGGCGCACCTTTTTCCATGCCGCGGCGCACATGTGATATTGAATTACGAATAAAAACAGAAACCTCCCCGCCGCGGCATAACTTTCCCTCGCCGCGGCACGCAATGTTTTCATGATTTTGGGTCCAAAGCAGAAACCTCCTCGCCGCGGCGCACAATGTTTTCATGATTTTGGGTCGAAAGCAGAAACCTCCTCGCCGCGGCGCACAATGTTTTCATGATTTTGGGTCGAAAGCAGAAACCTCCTCGCCGCGGCATAAATTTTGCTCGCCGCGGCGCACAATGTTTTCATGATTTTCATGTTTCAACCCGAGAACCTTTCGCCGCGGCACACAATTCCTTGAGATATACCAGATATACCCTCAGATATACCAGATATACCCTGAGATATACCAGATATACCAGATATACCATCAGATATACCAGATATACCCTGAGATATACCAGATATACCCTCAGATATACCAGATATACCCTGAGATATACCAGATATACCAGATATACCGTCAGATATACCAGATATACCCTGAGATATACCAGATATGCCCCTAGATATACCAGATATACCAGATATACCCTGAGATATACCAGATATACCCCTAGATATACCAGATATACCAGATATACCATCAGATATACCAGATATACCCTGAGATATACCAGATATACCAGATGATAAACTACGAATGAGTTCCAGAACTACAAAAAATTTATCCCAGAATTTGGATATTACAATTTCAGTAACAGATGGAATAAATCATAACCAAAACCGATTTCCTTCATTTCATTATTACACCAAAGTAATGTATCAGTACAATTTTACATAAATTGATCACATATATAATTACAAACATTACATAAATGTTCTCATAACCATTACATTTACAGATAGTATAAGTTTTACAATATTTAAAGAACGTAATCCATGATACTAAGCCTATGTCAAGCTGCATAAAAGTTCATAACAAAGCACTCCAGAGAAAGCCTAAATAGGCATTGTTGTACCCCAAGCCTTTAGAATACCAAAGCAACATCAGATACCATTTGGAAGTTGCTTACAACCTACCAAAAAAGTGTTATATTATCAGATAAGCCACCAGAAAAATAACCAGATAACAAAATTACCAAATATGGGCCATAAAAAATAAAACTGATAAGTTTATATATATGCCATACCCGTTAAGTTGTAAAATGCACAAAAATACCTTAACACATAAAGTCCAGAGGCAATAATACATAAATGTTCTGCAACACAGAATCATAATCAAGTAGTTGATCAATTATATAAAAATATAATCTTTATTGCATACCAGATTAAACAATTATGTATTCATCGTCCGCAAAGAAAAGTTCACAACAAAGTTTCTTTCTGAAGAAACCTATAGCCTCGTCTTTGATGTCAGTCAGTGGCTTCTCATTTACTAAATACTCAATGAACTTCAGTGCATATATGCCACAGTCACCCCTGTGTAATATATTGAAGTAAACAATAAGTCCGTATAAGTAACACAATATAACTTAATATTAATCTTTATTAAATCGATGTCACTAACCAAATAATAAAATATACTTACACTTGAACCTGCTGTGGAACAGCTATTGCATTACGATATATGGGCCACTTCTCTATGATCTTGTCATGTTCAACCACGTCCAAGTTATGAATCAAGTTTGGGATCATGACAGATAAATTATGTAACCTTTTCTTGAGAGTTCCATCTCTTATATGTTTAGGAAGTGAATCATATACGTTAATTTGTTGTTGTCTGATGTCAAGTCCGATAGCGATCCAATGACCCTTCTCCAATATAACACCATATATATTGGAGACACGAATCCATGATTTACCATAATCAGGCCGGACACCTGTTTCAAAACAAACAAGAAATTTATATTATTATATGAAACGATAAAATGTTCAAGTTTGCCCAGATATGCAACACAGAATCATAAGTTTAAATGTATTTTACCAGTCACGTAATCAAACCACTTCTTATCATTCAACCAAAAAGACAAGTGGTCATTCTTCTTCAACTTCTTCCATTCACTTGCACTTGCATCGATGTAAGCCTACATTTTCAAATATAGTAATTTTAAAGAAAAATTGTTACATCATCTGCAAATTGACCAGATATGACATGGAAAATTACGATATATACAAGATATTTTTAAATAAACACCAGATATACTAAGTAAAAGTCTTACACAAAACGACGAGTCTACAGTTGTCCAATTGTTATTTAGGAACAAGTGCGGATGAAGTTCCTCTTTCTTCCTCAACAGCCATAGTCCGCAATCTATGTGCTGAAGTTATTTTGCCAATTTAAAATTACGCATCGTTGATACCAGACATATGAGATATATGTGTTGTTAGTTTCACTTTAGAATACCAAATATATTGAATAACAATCCATAAACCAAATAACAACATATAACCACTAATATCCATAAATTAACATAACCAAAACATGTACCTCATTGAGTAAAGATGATTGTGGTTTCAATATACGATGAAACCAAGAAGAGTTAGCCATACCCTTACTTGGGCAACCAACAATAATACTTTTCCTACATTTTGAAGAATAACAAAGACATCAGTAATTAACCATATTACGTGGGTTAAAAAAAATAGAGGCTAAATTGGATGAATAAATAAGACAATAAGTAGTAGGAAATACATACTGGTTGTCGTTATAATGTTGATATAACCATTCCAAGAAGTAGGTATATCTGGATTCATCAAACCCTCTCATCGGATCATAAACACCAGCTTGTTGTGCTTCGTCCGATTGGTGGGACTTTATTGATATACCTGATTTCCTCTTGGGCTGCACATATGGAGATTTTAGGGAGGGACCAACTTTTCTCTTCCTCCTATTATATATATTACCAAAGGGTGCGGACGTGCCAGTCGAACTAACGCCCTTTGATGTTATCGATCCTAATCGCACTGAGGTGGTACCGGTGCGGATAGGGGCAGCCTCTAAAATATATTCCAAAGTAGAAAAATCCAGACCTGTCAAGTTATCATCTACTTCGGTTCCATGGACTGGCTGCTTTCCAAGGTTCAGTTCAGTGGGACATTCTTCAGTCACACCCACTGATTCTTCATGATGATCAGAATGAACCTTGGTTGTTTCCTCCCTAATTTCTTCTGTGCTAAACAGAATCATTTCTCTGCATGTAGCATTACCCACTACTGGCTCTTCTTTAGTGGACGTCACATCATCTTCGTCCACTAAAATATGTACAGAGGCCACCTTACGTGGGTCAGTCAGTGGGACACTTTTTTTCCTGGACGAGTTCCCACCAGGTTTCACTGCTTCTATATCTGTTGCAGGCTTTTGTTGTTGTCTCAACAACTGATTCAACACATCCTTCATCCAATTTTGGTTTTCTTTTATTGAGATGACCTCCTTCTTCAAATCTCGAAGTTCTTGCAACACCTAAAATTACAAAGCATAAAAATTTATTTGTACAAGGTTGCAATTAATGACATAAACTAATTCAAAATCCAAGGGTTTTATATGTGCCGTATTATATTACCTCCATAATGGAAGTTGATGAATGAGATGAAGGTTCATCTTTTTGGACTTCCGGGATAGGGTCACTTTTATCACCACTGTGACCAGATGTGTGTTGATCTTCATCGCCTTTGGAAGGCAAGTCATCATTCAATCCACTAACGTTTGGCACACCAAGGCCAGGTTGCAGCCTCGCATATTGTTGTGCCGAAATTAAGTATGGACTCTTTCTCTCCGATTCATTAGGAGTGAGTCTCGTCAGCATATGAAACTGTATCATATACAACGGAAACATATACCAGTTAGTTAAGTACAATCGAAAATATAAATAAAATAAATTTAATAACAAAAACATATAGGCAACAAACTTACATCTGAAGCCTGGAATATTTTATGGTTTATGTCCCAAAACTTCAAATAGTGCCCCTTCTTTTCATTCTCCCAGCGTAATATCCTGGGCAATGCATCTGAAGATGTACAAGTTGCTAAATCAGTAATAGGCACTTGTATGGCCTCGTAGGCCCAAACTTGCAGTGCCCAAGAAAAACCATAGACACTGTAAGTTGATGCGACCCCTCCAACTTTTTGGAGATTAATATTCTTCAACCTCCTTACGGTGAAGTCATAGACTATCTTACCCCAGGGGTAGATATTAAACTTGTCAACGTCTTCAACTAAATCCAAATATTCATCATTAATGGCCCTCAAATTATGATCGGCCAAAAGTATTATTTCCAGAGTATATATCAGAGCCAACCTCAAAACATCTTCATGCTCCGTGGACAATGGAAGGTTTGCAAATACCTTCTCCAACTCGACTTTCTTTATTGGCCTGTCGGTCTTGAAGAAATTTTTACGCAACCGACCACTTTGAGCTGGACTTCCTTCGTCACCGATAAACATCATACCGGTGATTAGGCTAAACTCTTCATATCCAAAGAGGTGGGGTGCACCATTTACAATAACTCGGAGTTCTTTCCCCGATTGATCTCTATCTTGCATCAATAATATATGATGCAAGAATCCAGCTGTAAACTCTATATGTTTCATCCTTGTGATGAAACCAAAACATAAGCCCTGAAATCTATTCAGTAACCCAAATCCTTGTAGGGTCGTCTTCAATGTTGCAAAATTTTGAAGACGTGATAGGTTGGTTATTTTACCAACATAATAATCGGATGAGGAGACATAAGGCACGAATGAGGTTTTTCCTGCCATTTCCTGCATATTTAACATTTACGGAAAACAATTTCATTAATACTTGTGAACAGGTATACAAAAATTACAATATATATGCGAAAAACATCAATCACATTAAACCAACATAAAAATACATCAAATTTAGGTTCATATAAATGAAACTTATAGAAATAGACCAATATATACCACATATACCTTGAGATATACCAGATATACCATCAGATATACCAGATATACCATGAAATATACCAGATATACCATGAAATATACCAGATATACCATGAGATATACCAGATATACCATGAGATATACCAGATATACCAGGAGATATACCAGATATACCAGATATACCGTGAGATATACCTCAGATATACCAGATATACCGTGAGATATACCTCAGATATACCGTGAGATATACCTCAGATATACCAGATATACCCTGAGATATACCAGATATACCAGATATACCCTGAGATATACCAGATATACCGTGAGATATACCATAATTTCACTGAGATATACCAGATATACCGTGAGATATACCAGATATACCATGAGATATACCAGATATACCCCCAGATATACCAGATATACCATGAGATATACCAGATATACCATGAGATATACCAGATATACCCTGAGATATACCAGATATACCATGAGATATACCAGATATACCGTGAGATATACCAGATATACCCCCAGATATACCAGATATACCAGATATACCCCCAGATATACCAGATATACCAGATATACCATGAGATATACCAGATATACCCCCAGATATACCAGATATACCCCCAGATATACCAGACATAACACAAAATATACCAGATATACTAGATATACCATGAGATATACCAGATATACCCCCAGATACCCCCAGATATACCAGATATACCCCCAGATATACCGTCAAATATACCAGATATACCGTGAGATATACCAGATATACCGTGAGATATACCAGATATACCCCCAGATATACCAGATATACCCCCAGATATACCAGATATACCATGAGATATACCAGATATACCAGATATACCCCCAGATATACCAGATATACCATGAGATATACCAGATATACCATGAGATATACCAGATATACCGTGAGATATACCAGATATACCCCCAGATATACCAGATATACCCCCAGATATACCAGATATACCAGATATACCATGAGATATACCAGATATATCCCCAGATATACCAGACATAACACAAAATATACCAGATATACCAGATATACCATGAGATATACCAGATATACCCCCAGATATACCAGATATACCCCCAGATATACCAGATATACCGTGAGATATACCGTGAGATATACCAGATATACCCCCAGATATACCAGACATAACACAAAATATACCAGATATACCAGATATACCATGAGATATACCAGATATACCGTGAGATATACCTCAGATATACCAGATATACCAGATATACCCAGAGATATACCAGATATACCAGATATACCCTGAGATATACCAGATATACCCCCAGATATACCATGAGATATACCAGATATACCGTGAGATATACCTCAGATATACCAGATATACCAAATATACCCTGAGATATACCAGATATACCAGATATACCCTGAGATATACCAGATATACCCTGAGATATACCATGAGATATACCAGATATACCGTGAGATATACCAGATATACCCTGAGATATACCAGATATACCCTGAGATATACCAGATATACCAGATATACCATGAGATATACCAGATATACCGTGAGATATACCTCAGATATACCAGATATACCCTGAGATATACCAGATATACCCTGAGATATACCAGATATACCCTGAGATATACCAGATATACCAGATATAACCCCAGATATACCATGAGATATACCAGATATACCGTGAGATATACCAGATATACCATGAGATATACCAGATATACCATGAGATATACCAGATATTCCCCCAGATATACCAGATATACCATGAGATATACCAGATATACCCAATGTTTCAAAAAACGTTTCAAGGCTAGCCTCAATGCTAGCCTCAGGGCTTGTTTTCCTCTTGAGCAGCCTTGAGGCTAGCTTATTAAGAAATGAAAAATGTCTACGCCTTTTCATGTTAAGGCTAAAGGATTTTTGTAAGCACTGATATTATGCAAAACGGTGGCTGAGGCGTATAGCCTCTGTTTCAGACCAGAAAAGGAAACGTTTGGGTGCGCTTAATGAAAAATTAATGCTGATAATTATTATTTCAGCCCAACAAGAAAATTAGAAGCTGAGAAGACAGAAAATAACTACCAATGAAAGTAAAAACCTAGTTTTTACCGAAATTTTTTAATCAGAGAACTCTCACCTTTCTTCTTCCTCTGCCTCTGCAACTGCTCTGTTAGTTTTTTTTCTCTGTTCCTTCTTTCAACAATATTAGTGGGCTTAAGCAACTTTCTTCCAGCCGAAAATACAAATAAGTTCTCTCCACTCATCTGTTTTTTCCTTCATACTTGCTCAGTCTTTTTTTTTTTGAGATTTTTTCTTCGGTCCTTTATTTTATATCTAATATTGTTTCTGTTATTTTTTTCCTGATATTTTATCTCTGTTTTATTTATAATCTGCTTTTCTGTCTTTTTTAGATAATTTTGTTCTCTGTTTTATTTCTAATATTTCCTCTGTTTTTCTTTTTTTTTTTCCCCGATATTTCCTCAGTTGCTTTTCTGTTCCTTTTTCTGATATTTCTTCTCTCTTATATTTATTTTTTCAGATATTTTTCCTCTGCTCTTTTTCTGATATTTCCTCTTTTTTCTATTTTTTTTCCTGATATTTTCTCACTTGCTTGTTCTGTTTTTTTTCCTTCTAATATTACCTCTGCTGTTTTTTTTTTTATGAATACTATTCCTTGCTCTTTTTTTTTTTATGAATACTATTCCTTATTGTTATGCTTTTTTTATGAATACTATTCATTGCTGTTTTTTTTTTTTTTTTTATGAATACTATTCCTTACTGTTATGCTGCCAAAATTTTGTTTATATAAAATGTTTCTTTTTTCCTTTTTTTTTCGATAACATATGAAATGTTTATGCACCTTAGTATACATATCTCCCAGTTAGTTACAAACTAAAAAATAGAAAAACAAAAACAAAAACAAATCTGAGCAGTTTTAATCACTTCTCTGTAAGAATTACATTTGAAAATGCAAATATTCGGTTTAGTGGTGATTGAATTGATATATTATGAACTATATGAGATTATTATGATTATTATTATGTTATTTTGTGATAATTTGTCATTTTTATTATTTATTTAAAAGTTTTTATTCTTTATTTCGTTTTAAATTTGAGGCTTACGCCTCATATCGCCTCAAGGCTTACGCCTCGCCTCAAGTGAAGGGTTACGCATTGGGGCTAGAACCCGCCTTTTAAAACCTTGGATATACCCCCAGATATACCAGACATAACACAAAATATACCAGATATACCATGAGATATACCAGATATACCATGAGATATACCAGATATACCGTGAGATATACCTCAGATATACCAGATATACCCTGAGATATACCAGATATACCAGATATACCCTGAGATATACCAAATATACCCCCAGATATACCAGATATACCATGAGATATACCAGATATACCACTGATATACCCCCAGATAATGTTATTCATGATTAACAACCAGATATACCAGAAATCAGATTATCCATCCATAATTACAAAATCCCAATATACCCTAAACCTACATTTTACATAAACATTTAACCTTAAACCAACATTTTACAAAAAATCATACAAAAATAAGGGGTTTTCGTTGAGTTTCAACGAA
Source organism: Elaeagnus macrophylla (assembly GCA_029378325.1). NCBI lineage: Eukaryota > Viridiplantae > Streptophyta > Magnoliopsida > Rosales > Elaeagnaceae > Elaeagnus > Elaeagnus macrophylla. The sequence continues at coordinate 18,664,719 of CM055642.1, forward strand.
AACCCAATTAAAAATCAAACTGCATAGCTTCAAAAGGTGAGTAATGGTCGAGTGTTTTCGTGCAAGGAAGACAAATTTGTTTAAAATACTTACCGAATAATGCAGAGCTTCAAAAGTTGATAGTAATGGTCGAGTGTTTTCTGCGTTGATACTGTTCGTCTTCTTCCTCAATCGAAAATGGGAGAGCTTCGCTAATACCAGATAGTGACGAGGGATTCTTGAGAGGTAGAGTAATGCTCAGAGTTGTGGGTTTGTTTGAACTGTTCGAATTCTTTATTTCAAACGGTTTAAATGAGTTACCGGCTACCAAATGGGTCTTTGGGTGGGCGGTTAAAAAAAGCCTATTTTTAAACTTTTACACAAGGTTGCCCTTTTGTAAACTATTTTAAGGATTTTGCCTATTTTAGACAAAAACCCTTTTAGAATGGTTAGGGCATGTGCATTTTAAAATGTATAATAACAATTGGAAAAAAAAAATTTACAATTTAGGTAACACAGACTACAAACTAGCCGGCCTTTCGAGCACATTCGTACCTAGTGAGCACTCAAGTAGTGTGGATTCATATTTGCTCATTGTGAGAGCATTAGTCGATTCAAACAACAATTGTTTTTGTTTGGGTCGAAGGGTGTGTGAGTTCGTAACATTTATCTCAAAAATATGAGCAAATTCTTCACGTCTACAAATTTTTTTCATTACATAAACAGGCAATATATTATGGTATTTAAGGCAGGTTAACACTTAAACAGTGAAAAATGCTTCAGAAGTTCATCTATTTGATATGTGGAAAAAAAAATTAGTTAAAAGTAAAAAAAAGAATATATTAAGATGTTTAAAATACAAAATACTATTCGTACACAATCTAGCACCTACATTATTAATCAATCTAATAGCTGAAACTTACAGATACATGCAAACACAATGATGCAACCTGTAATTTTGCTTGCTTAATAAATGACATAAAACGTACGGAGCAAGAAGCTATTCTCCAGAATTTATAGATAACTTGAGCAGGTTTAGGGCAGCATCTGGTCTAAGTTCTTCATAAACCTGCAACGTGGAGACCGAAACATCATTCCGAGATTACAACAACACTTAACAGATTATGTTCATTAAAACAGCTTACTGGACATACAAGTTTGTTATGAATTTTCTGGAAGTTCTTGCAAAATCTCTCTGCTTCTGCCGAGCCCATCTAGAAAGTTAAAGCACCGTCAATCTATTCTAAGGTTCTATTCCGATTGATAAAGATATTAAGACTGAAAAGTACTAATGAAGGTTTACGCTCTGGAAAACAACTTTAAATTGCCATACATGGAGTCAAGTAAGAACTTAATTGTTTCCTAGAAAGCAATTAGATCATGAATTTCTAATCATCAAATAAATATAACTCATCCGTATATAAATGGTCCTATTATCATTCATCCGATAGCTTTTATTTCATTTAAATAATGAGTTCCTTGTGATAGACTTCATGCTCTACACAAAGACCAACTTTGGTTCAATTTTATTCAATGTTCTATTTGAGTTTGATTCTCAGATTTTCTTATCTCCATTAACCTCAGAGCAAATACTGTAGAAAATGATAGAATAGCACACATACACAAACAATTTCAATGGGTTGATCAAAAGAAGATAACTTCAATGGTTGACCAGATATAGATTAAAAACTATGAAGGAAGGAGGGACCAATGCCAGCCGGAAAAAGCTGGCATCCAAACAATAGCCAACAGACCTCCACAAAGATTGTTACCCAGTAAATGTGTTGAAATGATAACAGAATGAGTTCCAAAAATTTCTAGAGCACTTTCAAGGGCATTGGGCAAACTATAAGTGCTTTCAAAATTAATCGTACTTTTAAAAGAAGTAGAAGTTTGAATGTATGCTCATATCCTGAAATAACTCTAAATTTTCATTAAAACCACTTCTATTAAGTCTATGCCAAATACCTAAATGCTTCTCTAAACCACTTTTTAATATTTGCTTTTCTAGAGTTGAATATTTGGTTTTGTTAGGTCCACATCCCAAAACTTTAATTGAGACATACATTGATTATTGCGTTAATAGAGGCTGAAGCTCAGCATACCTTTTTTTCAGCAGTCAACTTTAGCTTGTTCCAAAATGTATCTGTCATTATGTCATTCATCAATATTAATATAACATCTCAGCTATATATACAGCCAACAAGTTCAAAATTCATATTAGACACAGAGCATCAAGGCTATACATCCATCTGGTGAAGAAAGGATAAAACATACGGAAAAATAATATTTGAAGCATCAAAGCATAAGAAACCCAACCATGAAACATATATTCTCACAACTACGTCAGGCAGCTCCCTTAAAAAGTTCATAAACAGAAGCTCTTAGGAGGTTGTAAAAATTTATTGCATGCAGTCATTGAGAAATGGTTGTATTTGGTTTCAAATGTCCAAAAAAGGATGGAGAAAGAATAGTTATATCAGAGTGGTAGGGGTATTATCAAGTAGAAAATACTTTATATGTTCTAGGAATCCTTCCCTGTCCAAAGCCTCAAGTTTCAATAGGACATTAAACTAGTAAAATAAGGGCAGAAGGGGTATTGATAAGTCAGAAAAGAATGATGCCTCAAACACACCAAAGCCCATAAGCATCTGCACATCACAAATAAGCATGTATGTGCCAAAGCTAATTATCAAAAGTTGCATAGTAGTATAATCGTCAGTTTAGTTCGCAGGCAAATAAACCATAGCAACAGCGTATGCGTTAACACTTCATATCAAATTGGAAAGAAAAAAAAAATCCCATTAGGATGGATGCAGAGCAGACTGTGTGTGCGCACGCGCATTCATGTATACACAATTTTGCATATGGTACCATGTTGATTAAGTCCTTGAATCTCAATTTCTGTATCATTTTGATCCTGCCACGCATCTTGCCATTCTTTTAGCTGCAATTCAAATGTCAAACCAGGTCAAGTTGCATTAAATATATTCTCACATACAGTGGAATTTCAGGATAAACTTTTCAGTAGTAACACCTCTTTCTGCTCTGCATTAGATGCTGATTGCCTTGATGATTGTGATTCCGCCTGAAATAATTTGATGAAAATATTTTCTCAGCATACCGAGAGAGATACATAAAAAAAAATCCATTGGACATATAACACCAAACATAGAAAAATTTATGTTGCTAACCCCACTCCATTCCCCATACACTAAAATAGGGCTGGTATAACGTGAAGAAAAAAATCACAACCAATAAAATACTCAAAATATAATCTGTTTCTTAAAGGTCAAATATGTTTGACGAATTATATTTTCATAGATAACTAAAATACAAAAAGAAAAAATTGGAAAAGAAAGAAATAAGAAGATTGGTTACTTACAACGAAATCACGAGATCGAACTACGGGGAAGAGATCGAGAAGGCGTCGGAATTCAGATTCGTCCATTGAATTTGTTGGGTTAGGTAGTAGTCCCTATTTAATAAAAAGTATTCATAGTGATACACCAGTATCTTCTATGTTTAATTTTAAATACATTAATAATTTAAAATCATAATTTAATTAAACATTAATGTGCCACACACATATATGAAAATTATAAAAGATAAAATCGTCTTTAAAACTTTTTTTTTTTTCTTCCCCAACGAAAGGTTCCTTTTTTTTCTTTTTTTACTAAAATTTTATTAAATGATATATAATATATTTGATATTATTTTTTATATTTTTTTCTTATAAAATATAATATAATATATTTGATATTATATCATTTAAAATTTTAACATTTTAAATAAAAATTAATGCATGTGCATAAAATATGTGAAAATAATAAAGATTAAAATTATCTTTGACATAATTAATGCTTAAAAAAAATTAAAATATATTAAATTTTGAAAATGTTGAAATTTTAAATGTAATATCAAATATATTATATATCATTTAATAAAATTTTGGTAACAAAAAAAAAAAAAAACTTGAAAAAGAAGCTTTCATTGGTGGGAAGAAAAAAATATTTTTAAAGATAATTTTGCCTTTTATAATTTTCATAGGTGTGTGGCACGTGCATTAATCTTCAATTAAGTTATAATTTTAGATCATTAGTATACTTAAAATTAAATATAAAAATTATTGATATATTATTATAAAAATATGAATTTATATTCTACATAATCGTACTATTTTTATACTGTACGATACAGTCTAATTTTACAGTAAAATATATAATTGTATATAAATTATATAATTATAATATTAAATATGGTATAATAAATATGTCATAAGTATACAATGATTTGGTACAAGTATAATACTCGACCATAACAAAAACAATCAAAATAAATAATTAATAATATTATTATTAATGTACAAATAGTTAATTTATCATAAAAATAATTATTTACAAAAATTATAAATTTTAATCCGTAAAAATAATACTTAAATAAAATTAATAAGATAAATATATCATAGTTAATTAGTCATCGAATACTAATAAAAAACGTCATATGCAATAGTTTAATGATGAATTTGTCAATCAATAAAGTAGATTTTAAGGATGTACAAATAATTCATCAATTTTTTGAAATTGACAAGTCGAATTCAACTTATTGAAATATATTGAAAAAATTTATAGTTGAATTAAAAAATATATAATTTATTTATATTTAAATTTATAATTTTATAATTTATTGTAATTTAATTTGAACTAAATTATTATTAAAATAATAAATAAATATATATTTTATTTTATTTTATAATATATTATATTTAAATATTATACGTACACAATTAAATTTAATTATAATTTAAATTTAAAAATAAATATAAATATTAAATTTTTATAATAAATTTATTAAATGCCCCAACATGCTTCTTATCATTTTAATTCTTAGTTGTGATTAAATATAATAATTTTTTTAGACATGATATATATATTATTTTTATATTTGATAATAATTTAATTATAATTTTAATTTAATTTTTATTTAATTTAAAATTTTGATATACTTAAATGAGATATAATTCAAATAAAAAAAGTTCATAGGATTATATTTAGATTAGTGAAAAATAAATGATTTTGGACATGATTACTAAATTAATTTATAAAAATAATAAAAATAACACTCCTCAAAACTTGTAATAACAAAAATAGCACCCTTTGTGTTTAAACTTATATTTTTACAATTAAAAAAATGATTAATATATCATTTTTTTTGAACATCAGTTTAATTGAAATTAAATAATGGTAATTTAAATCCATTCAATGTTAAACGTTTAATATTACACATTCAAATTGAACATTCAATATTATTAAAGTGTTAGTTTTATTATTATAAATTTTAAGAATGTTATTTTTGATAATTTTTCAATTAATTTCTTCCCTCCCATTCTCACGTTACGGTCTTAACGTTACAATAAACTTATTTTATTATAGGATCGGAACAAAAATACTTGTATTGCTAAAAATGTTTTTTTAACCCCAAAAGTAATTATTTTTTAAAGTGTTCATTTAAAAAGATAAATGTTCAAACTTTTCCTAGAATTGAATTTGGTATCCTTCCATTGTAGTTAAGTTATTGCAAAATCAGTAAATTAATTTATTGTATAAAATCCTAATTGCTTGAACAAATGAGTAAACAAGCTCTTAATCTTTTATTTATTCAAATGAGTAACTTTAGACATACAAAGTGTGGAAGAAAAAAAAGGGGAAAATTATAAAACATAAAACTCCTAAAATTTATAATAATAAAACTAGCACTCTAATAAAATTAAAAGTTCAACATTGAATAGATCTAAATTACCACAATTTAATTTAATTTGAACGACATTCAATTGAACAGACGTTCAAAGAAAAATGATGTAAAAAAATTTTCTTTTAATTTTGAAAATATATGATTTGAATAAGAATGCTATTTTTGTTATTATAAGTTTTGAGAAATGTTAGTTTTATTGTTTTTAAAAAAAAAAACAATTAATCAAACACAATTGTGAGAAATAAGACTATTTTTCACACAACATGACTGTCTCAGGACATATATAGTATAAATGGTTTTGGGTTTCATTTATTTCTATTTGGTAGTAAATGAATGGTGAGGACATGCCTTCTTCTAAAATATAAGTCCTCTTCATTCCTTGCTTCACAACTACTTGGAATGTAATTTATCTATTTGTAACTACTTATATTTTAGAGGCATCGGCTGGTAATCGGCTCAAGGCGATAGCAGTCTTTGAACCGGAGGAACGACCTAATTGCTTGCTGATGAAATCCCCAGCCTTCATCAATTTTGTCATATCCACATTTGTTCTAATGCCGAGTCCATGAAGCATGTATACGACATCCTCAGTAGCAACATTACCAGATGCTCCCTTAGCATATGGGCATCCACCTAAGCCTGCAATAGAGGAGTCTACTATCCTGATCCCCATCTGCTAGAGAAGGGAAATAGATTTGACTCAATATATTGTCCACTAGGAAAACTCAAAACAATCAACCATCAATGAATGAAATATTGAAAAAGAAAACGAGAGAGAACAATCTTGATCCTTGGCACATGATTATAGTTAACTTTTTCTTCTGTACTAAGAACTACATACAGTTGACGTTTCATAATACAATAAAGAGGTATCAAATGAGCTAAGATGGCTCAGTTTAGCTTTAGATGAGATAAACTTTTAAATAAGAAATAAGAAATGCTTGACAACAATTACCAAAGCGTCATAAAGCTTAGAACTCTTTCCTTGTGGAAAAGTTACATCAAATATTAGATCAATATGTTGCAAGCATTTTTTATTTCCTTTTCTAATTCAAACATGGGAACTCCAAGACCATAAATGGTAGAAAGTATTCTTGCAATACGAAACGTCATTGAAGTTTAAATGAAGGAGCAATCTTGTTTACCTTAAGCTATTGGAGATGAAAAAACATTCATATTTTAATTATCGAACACTCTGTAAACTTTTTTGCCTATCACTTGAAATTTAAGTAAGGGAGTTGCATGGGTTTGAACGCAACTCTTGCTCTGACACAAGTGTCTCAAATAGCTAAAAGGTTAAGTTGTTGGGAGTTGATAGTCGTGACAAGATTATTTTTATAATGTGTAACATGTCCCAAAAGCAAGTTGTTGAAGAGCAAATTCTTGATACTCCAGGTAAAAGGTTGGAAAGCTTTATGCAATCATGCAGATCATAATTTTAGGGGTGTTCTTTCAATTATTAAATCACGAATAAACTGACTTGGTTAGTAGAAAACGTACTTGGAGGGATATAAGAATATTTGCAAGAGACTGCCCGTAAGTGTCATGGAAGTGGACAGCCAATCTCTCAATGGGTACAACAGCAATCACAGCTTCCAGCATTGGAACAACTGTGCCTGCATCAAAGTTCAGGTTAAGAGTCAAAGATTTTTCATATTCCTGCTTGCAGCTTTTACCGCTAATGAAAACAAGGTGTGGAGGGAAAAAAAAGTTTTTCAATCGTAGAGCTTATATATTAAGTATTCAGGTTAGAGTCAAAGATTCTTTTTTACACTTATAAAAAAAAAAAAAAAAAAAGATGACAAAAAGTAAAATATGTTCCTGGTCTCTGGTTATACCAAACCAAGCAAATGATATTAAGAGAGAGGAAAAACATCAGGGAGAACACAACAGATAATGGACATGGAAATAGAGCTATTTCAGACTATCAGCTACAAAAGCTACGATTTAAGAAACAGTGATATCTAGGTATGATAAATTCAAAATTTTCCATTTTGCATACAAGCTTTGCATACATAGAAAAAAAAAAAAGAGTAGGCAAAGAACTTGTGCCAAAATTGAATGTTGTTCATAGCATTTGCAAGAATTTGCTAAACAAGAAGATATAGAGTATTTAATGATTAGATTGTAATAGTCCTCCAGATACTGATCCAAAAAGTGTCTGCCTAATGCAACTGAATTTTAATAATATTATATGATCAAATTACAAACTCTCTGCTGTAAACTAAACATATTCATTGTTGGAAGTGCAAAAATTTACCAGGTGTACCAACCCCTACGGTGTCACCAAGAGAAATTTCAAAGCAGCCCATATCATATAGTTCTTTTGCCACAGATGCCACTTTTGAAGGAGAAACTGGCCCTTCCACCGGACATCCAACGACACATGAGACATACCTGTTGAAGTGTGCCAATTTAAGTATTTCCAAAATACTAAAGATTCATATAATGCTCTCCCCTTAAATGTAGCTTTCAATCAAATAATGCAACAAAGTCCATATGTAAATAGACAAGCAGCATTCATTCAGATATCATTAGGAAGCAAGGCGGAGCATCACAAGGGTTACAAGGGGCTACAATCCTGGCTAACTTTTTTACAAAAAAAATTAATTATGTATATATTTTTTACTATTAATAAAATATTTTTTTGTAGTATTATATTGTGTCTAATTTTTATGTGAATATTTTGATATGTATAAACTATATTTAACAAATATGTAGATAAAAGTAAAATGAATTGTGAATAAAATGGTTAAAGATATTTACTTTTGTTCTCATATTAGGTAAACATTAGTTGCACACATAGAATTTATTTGTATAGCATATAAAAATACTTGTTAACATATAATCCAAAAATACTTCAAATATTTAACTTTAGGCTAAATATTATAAAAATTAAAAACTATAAAAAGAAAAATGACGAGAAGCTTTGAACAAAAGCTTTTAAAAAGTTTATTATATTTTATTTCTCTTCAAATTTTAACTTTATCTAATATTATTATTTCACATTTTATTATAATATTTTTTTAATTAATTTAAAATTTTATTTTTATGAAAATTATAATATTTTTTTTCTTTAGTTTTGTCATTTATTTTAAATATATATCAAACTTAAAATTCTAAATCATATCTTATTTTTACATTTTCATGTGTTTCTTTTAGTTTTTATTTTAACATTTATAGAATTTGATATGTTTAATTGAGCTTCTTATTTGTTTAATTTTTTAGTTAATAAATTTATTTTATACATTTATGATACCAATATTTATTAACTTATTATATTTTTTTTCTTTTTATTAGGTAACTTTCGTTATAGGTTAATTATAATATGTCAACTCTATTTATTTTAGTACTCAACCTATATTTCTATTGTAATATAACATAAAAAATTCAGTATTGAGTTGATGAGAATCCAACTTTTAGTTGCTTCAATTAAAATGTAAAATATATGAATTGTTAGATCACTTCTAATCATGTTCAACTGAGATCAATGACCCAATAAATTGGTTCTAAATACATGGTCAAATACTCTATATGCATATTCTAATAATATTATGTCAGGAATTTACTACAAAACACTTCCCTTGTATCCAGTATACGTAACCTAGTCCAGCTAAAATGCCTCCAAATATGGATGTTTCCCTCCCAAACTCAATGTAGAAACAGTAACAAGTGAATACTTTCAGTTCATTCTTTAAACGCATAGAGTGTTATTTACAGAAGCCACACAGAGTTCCAGCATTCTGGGCATGCAAGATTAATGATACATGCAATAAATGCCACCGGTGACTTTTAGTTTTCAAAAATTACATAGAACAGAAAACACATCACAGAACAGGACGAACTTTACTTCCCCAAAAAGAATATAAAATCTAGATTGCTCTTAGTGTAAAAAACTCCTACCGTGCAAGAACAGTGTAGTCATAATAGGCAACTTAGGTAGGTTTCCAAGCAGAATGTAATGCATCATAAACCAACTTTTTCTTGCCTAGAGACATGCAAGTTCGCACACATACACATGGACAGAGTAAATAAGAACGCACCCTCTAACAGGAAGTGAGAGCTCTTTGGCTGCAGAAATAACAACACGATAACGAGCAAGACTCTCTTCAATGCTACAATTGATATTTGACTTTGAAAATGACTCAGAAGCAGATGCAAAAACTGCTACTTCTTTTGCACCAGCTCCAACAGCTGCTTCAAAACCCTGCATTATATAGCATATCAGAGAACTACCGTCTCGTAAATTTGGCACTATATAAACTCACTTTGAACAAAGATTACCCACTTTCAAATTAGGAGTCAGAACGGGCAATCTAGCACCATCCAAATTATGAACTGCTCCCATCACATCCTTTGCATCTGCTAGCTACAGGAAAAGAACAAAAAAAGTTAAAGCAGAGTGTATTCAACATTAAAAAAGTGTTGGTATTAAGCCAAAAAGGAAGCCACTGATGGCAAGGGTGAACATATGCAAGAGAGGGGGATAGAGAAAGAACAAATAATCCATAAAGAACAGTGATTTAGGCTGACCTTAGGCAAATCGTGAGTTTTTCCTCACTATTCAAAATTTAACATAAGACCTGAGCTAGTGGTCAACAAATATTCAACTTCTCTTAAGAAACTATTTGCAAAAAATGTGTGAGCACACACAATTATGTAATATATCCTATAAGGAGGTAAAGTTTAAATTCCCTCCGATCTCCAATCCAGTTACTGAACTAGTTTCCCCCTAAAAAAATGTGTATTTAACGTTACAAAAAAAATGTATTTTTTAAGTTATAAAAAAACATGTTTTTTACGTAATAATAAAACTTTTGTGCACCGCAAAGAGTTAAAAATAAAACTCCATCTATGAAGGGGATTATGCTATGCACTTAAACCTTTTAAATTTTAAGAACTTAGATCAAGAGCTACTATACAACAAAGGTAAAAGCATCAAAAATCACTTCTAACAAGCTGGAAACAAATAACCTGAGGAACCCATTTGGGTGATACAAAACTGGTAGCCTCAACAACAGGCAATCCTGAAGATATTAGTCTATGGATTAGTTCGATCTTTACAGCTGTAGGTACAATATTCTTCTCATTTTGTAATCCATCTCTTGGACCAACTTCAACTATCTTCACGTACTTTGGTATATCTTTTAAATACTGCATTATTCAAAAATAATGCCAGACAAGTCAACCAATATCAAAAGGCAGAATAGAGTACAACTAAAGAGTTTTTCAACATAAAAGATAACTAAAATAGCTGCTTGCACAAAAAAAGCACAAAATATAAAGTTCTGGCAGTTGTTGAATTACCTTATTTGTCATATTCTGTATGCCTATGCCATTTCCCTTTGACTTGGAGCGAGATGGATTGTCTGTAGAATTCCATGAATCACAAACATTTCCAAATACCACATGACTCCTGCCTAAGCTCATAGTCCTTTGCTTGAAGGAATCACCTTCGCAGAAGCTTCTATTGTGTTTTATCCATGGGAATGCTTCTCTTGCACCCTCCTCATAACCTTCACTGCAATGAATATCCATAGGTTATATGGTAACAAATGAATGTTTAACAGTCAAGCCTGTGAAAACAGGTTATTAACTTAGGACCAAAAAATGTTAGGAACTAAGTTATGACCTTCGGGAAGGATGCAAGAAACTGTGGATAAATCAATTTCAATCTTTGAACATAACTTGAAGCATGTCTAGGTGGTTAGTAACTTAGTACACATGTTTATTATGAGTTATGACAGTTGTGCTTGGTGTCATTTTGCTGGGTTACAAAAAAAATGAAATAACTGCATGAAAATAAAATAAAATATTCAATATTATGTTTCCTTCTCAGTCAAAGAGTTCTATTAGGGTTTTAAGTTTGTTTAGGGTTTTAGTGTTATTCTTCTCTCATCATCATGAAATAAGAATGATTTCTTTGCTTTTCTTATTTTTTCCTCCACCTTTTTAAGTTCGTAGGCCCTTGTTTCAATTTGAACTGGAACACAAACAGAAGATCATATAAGGTGAGCAGCAAAGTATTATGCAGTAAACATTACAGCTATCACTTTTTTTTTTCTTTCTGAAACTGGGAGTAGATGAACAAAATAAATTTGATGCTAACAATGATTGTATCTGGATTATGGAAATGTCACTTCTGGGAAAACATCTCATAAGCAATTGTCAAAAATTGAAAAATATAATCGTATGCCACAAATGGCACTAAAAGCTGCCACCTCCACTCCAAATATTTAGTTCAAAGTGACACAAAAGAAATTAAATCAAACAGGTAATGTGTAACCAAAAATGGAAAAATAAATATATTTCTACATAGACAACAATACAATGAGGGGATAAAATGAAGTACGAAACTAAATTATTGGTTTGCACAGTTAATGCATGGATTGACAATCATTACTTTACATGTATATATAGAAAAATTGAATCAGAATATTATTAGACTGTTCAAAAAATAGAGTAGAATACAAACTATTAAATCCCACTCACTTGCAGCTGTTGGATGTACTACAACTTCTTCCGTCAATCCAGCAGTTCCCCAGACTTGCATCCTCCCTGGGCCGGCAAGTACCAGATGAGAATCTCTGAATCCTATCGATAGTACTCATGCTTGGCAACTTATCGAAACCAAGTGGCTCCTCCAAACTTGACATGGTGGAAATTAGACGCAAAGGGCTGAACAAGATAAATGCAAAACAGAAGTAAGGTCTGTGCCACACAACTTATTGTAATGATAGGCCTTAATTGAACAGGACTGTCAGATCATAAAGATTTGGCTAGTTTACAGTAAGACTGATCAAATTTTACTAAAGGTTATCTTCTTGGGTTCGTTATTTGCATTCAGTTAGGCCAAGAAGCCAACTACAACTCAACAGAAATTAGTATGATTGCTACACACTAAACCATTGTGTGCCTATTAAATGACAAAATGAAAGGAATTTAGTATTCTTTTCTAATTCCAAGACTCTTTAGAAAACAATAATGAATTCACCACAGACAAAATCTTATAATCTTGTTAAAATATAATATGCAAAGCCAATTATAAGCAAATGCAAAATTTCAAATGACACTCCACCAGCATGTCATGCACATTTTACTAAACTCCAAGTCTTTTCTATCTCCTTCCATTCCTCAGCAGCCAAATAAAGAAGAAAATTCCAGGATAAGCATGACAAATACATAATCCAACTTTGAACAAAGTGCAAATAGATTCAAGAACACAGATAACTCATCAACTAAAAACCAAGTCATTTTTCATCAACTTACATTTCCCAATTTGTGATAAAATATTTCAACTTCCAACCCAAAAAGCCCAGAACCCTCAATTCAGTCCCCATGAAAAATCAAACAACTAATAATAAAAAATCAAAGAGCCAAGCAAGCATAACCACATATTTTTATCAAAAACATAAGAATTTGGTAATTTTCATTTCAAATTCTTCCAATAAAAAACATAAATAAACAGAATCGGATAGAAAGAGGGAGGGAAGAAGCAACATACCTGAATTTCCACAGGAAGAAGAAAAATGAAAGCTAGGGTTTCCGAAAATTCTGGAACGAATTGGGTTTTGACAATTGAAGAAATGGGAGTGTTTGATAAAAACAAAATTAACGATTTTGGCAAAAGAAGAAGAAAGAAGAGAAGGTGACAAAAACGTGACAGAGTTGTTGTCAGCGAATTTGTTTGGTCGGTGAAATTGCAAGACCAGAAGCCACAGAAAGATCGTCAAGAAAAATGTAACAAAAATTTGGGAATTTATTTAAATTATTACTTTTTGTGTCTTGAAAATTTTGATTTCTTTGTTATTATCAAATTAATTTTTATTCATGTCCAATTCTTGTTGGAAAGTCACAGCAAAGAAAGAAGGTGAAATGGTGTTAGGTAGTTTTCAGTTGGAAGTTGGTCATTCTCTCTCAATTTATTTTAATACTTTTCTTCAATTTTAATTTTTTTTTTGGGTTTGGCCTTTTTGTTTAAATTAAGCTCCTTTGCGGTCCAACCAAGCTAGCTTCCTCCGAATCTCCAACGTGGGACCCTATTTTACATCGTTCAACTGTTTACTTATGAACATAGCGATTAATTAGAAAAAATCGAAAAATTTAATCCAATGTAAAATGGTGGATTAATTTTGAACCGAATTTGGATTAAATTATAATTAATTTGATCGATTTTAGATTAAAAAATTTAAAATATGTATAAATTCGATTGATATATTTAATTATTATTAATTTAATAATTTATATTAATTATTAATATTAATATTAATATTAATATATATAAAAATTTAACTTATATTATTAATTTGCATGTGAAGTTTGGTCTCGCTCTGGTACTCTCTTTTCGCTTTTTTTTTCCTAATAAAAGTAGTCTGATTACCACTTACCAGACTCTGGTTGGTATATAATATACATAGAAAAAGAAATTAAACATTAAACCCAAACTTCAGGCTCCAGTCGTTCTTTAACAGCCAAGCAAGTAACAGGTAACAGCGAAGCAAGCAACAGCCATGCCAGGCAGCTGTCGTTCACGAGCAGCCATAAGAGCCAACCATCGTTCACTTTGAGCAAGCAGCAACCAAGTGAGGCGGCCATCATTAACGAAGCAACCACAGGAGGCAACCGCCGTTCAGGAAGTAACTATAACAAGCAGTCATTCTGAGGAATAATTGATCTTTTATTGAATTTAGAATATACATATTACATAAAATAAAGCTTTTTAAATAAAAAATGTAGAATATCTAAATAAAAAGAATAAAATAAATAAATATATGAATATTAACAGAATATTTACAATTGCAACAAAAAATATTTAATGACTAAATATTTACTGTTACAACAGAATATTTAGAATATTCTTAATTTTATGGGATCTTCACACTCCCCTCAAGTTGGATTATAGATATCAATCATATCCAACTTGCTTTTCAATTTTTCAAAGCTCTGTCTTGGAAGTCCTTTAGTGATAATGTATGCAATTTATTCTTGGGTCGGTATGTAAGTCATGCAAATAATGCCACTCTCAATTTTTCTTTTATAAAGTGTCTGTCAACTTCCACATGTTTTGTTTAATTATGCTGAACTGGATTGAGAAATATGATAATAGTTGCCTTGTTGTCGCAATATATTCTAAGTGGAGTTTCTGTTTCGACTTCTAATTCTTCTAGAAGTTTCTTTAACCACAAACATTCACACATTTCCTGTGCAACTGCTCGAAACTCTGCTTCTGCGCTGTTTCTGGTCACTACATTTTATTTTTTGCTCCTTCATGTTACTGAATTACCCCAAACAAATGTACAATAACCAGTTGTAGATCTTCTGTCTTCAATTGAGTCTGCCCAGTCAGCATCTGAAAAAATCTCTACTTTTCTTTCGCTTATTTTTTTAAAGAGAACCCCCCTCCCTGGGGATCCTTTAAGATATCTGAGAATTCGTACACAGCTTTCAAATGGACTTCCTTCGAAGAATGCATATGTTGGCTCACAATGCTAACAACGAATGCGATATCTAGTCTTGTATGTGATGTCTGGTCTTGTATGTGATAGGTAGATTAATTTTCCTACCAATTTTTGATATCTCTACTGATTTTTCATCACTCTCGAGTCGTTTACTAACTTCCGAGATGAGATGAGACGGGATATGGAAAAATCATTCTTGAGTATTTAGATAGGTGTTTTGAAGGATAAAATGCGAGTAGACATTCTATTTATCATGAAGGCAAATGTAAAGACGGCATCACCCCAGAACATTTTTAGCATATTTGTGGTAAACATGAGTGCCCAAGAAAATTCTAATAGGTGCTGATTTTTTCATTCAACAATTTTATTCTGTTGTGGAGTATATACACACGAAGTCTGGTAAAGAATACCATGACTTTGTAGGTAATTTTTGAGAGTTTGGTTTATATATTTAGTACCGTTATCAGTATGTAAGATTTGAATTTGGGCTTGAAATTGTGTTTTGATCATTGAATTAAAATTGATGAACACATTGTAAACTTTGGTTTTATCTCGCAATAAGTATACCCAACAAATATGGGTATGATCATCAATAAATGTGATAAATTATTTTGTATGAGTACGATTAGGCGACTGAGATGGTCCCCATAAATCGCTATGAATTATAGAAAATGATTGTGAGGGCATGTATTTAGATTTTGGAAATGCAGTGCGATGATGTTTAACAAGTTTACACATTTTACATTGTAATTCTAGTAACTCTTTATTTTGAATAAGAAAAGGAAACAATTATCTTAAATATGGAAAGCTATGGTGGCCCATTCTACAGTACCATAATAATAATTCATTATTCTTAGGAAATGATGTAGAGTTATAATTGGTAATTTGATACCGTTTATTCGCAGTATTCGACTCAAAATAATAGAGACCTTCATGTTCTCTAGCAATGCCAATCGTCTTTTTTGATGACAGGTCCTGAAATACACACGAAGAAGAGATAAAATTAGCAGAGCAATTTGTGTGGACTATTAATTTACTAATAGACAGTAAATTACACGACAATTTGGAACATACAAAACAGACTCAAGAATAATAGTATCAGATATTTGTATCCGTCCTTTTTCCTGCAACTGGTGAAAGGGTACCATTGGCAATTTTAACCTTTAAATTTCTCGTACATGGAGTATATGATGAAAAAAGCTGGTGATTATCGATCATGTGATCTGATGCATCAGAGTCAATAATCCAATGAGCAATTTCAGATATTGCATTTAAAGCGGTTAAATAATTACCTTTGTGAGCTAATGCACCAGAGTGAACATGAGAGGACTGACCAAATGTTTGGATTTTTGAAAACATTATGTATAATTGCTTCATATGCTCGGGATTGAAGGAATCATCCTGAGAGCTTGTGGCTTGATGACCTCAATTTTTAAAATTTTGTCTTGGTTTTTCAATCTGTGGGCTTTCCATGCAATTCCCAACACGTATCTTTTGTGTGGCCCAATTTTCGGCAATGATCACACCACGGACGTTTTTTCTATCCGAAATTATTTTGGGCTCCTCAAGACAACAGCCATTTAACCCATTTTCATTGATTGGGCTGAAAGAATTAAAAAAGTGAAGGCCCACGGCTCATTTGGAGTTCAGTTAAGCTGAGCCCATTATTCCCATGCACATTAGTCAACCCAACAGGCCCATTGTGAGCCCAGCGCACATCCTTATAAAACACCCCTCTTTGTTTTCCAGCTCCAGCCAACTTGAGACCAGAAGGAGAAGACGATGGCGCCGTTCGCAGTTCTTGCGCCGCCGTCCATGGTTCGCACGCCGTTCGTAGCCCAACGCCGACGAGGTCTTCACTGTTCACTCCACTAGCAGCTGCACTGAGCATCACCTCACCCGGCCTTTCCTCTGTCCTAATTTCAGAAAATGCTTCTCTTGTATTTGGTAATGGATTATGGCTCAAGACACGACTCCTTGCATCATCCAATTCTTGATTTAGTCCGGCCAAGAATTCAAATACGCGTTCTCCTTCAATTTTTGCTCGGTACTTAACACTATCTGAACTATTTTTTCACTCTTCTTCGGTATTTAGATCCAATTCTTGCCATAATTCTAACATTTTGTGTAGTAATTTGTGACACTCATACTGTTTTGTTTCATCTGTCAGAGTTGAGTTTTTATCTCATATAAACGAGATGCGTTTCCACTATCAAAAAAGTCTCCCTGATAGCGGACCAAATTTTCTTAGTCGTGGGGAGGAATATGTACGTCTTCCCAATTAATGGTAACATAGAATGAACGAGCTATGAAATAATCATGGAATTTTCAGCTCCCCACTTCTGAATACCGAGACTGTTCGTATGTTGCTTTGCTTCACCAGTGAGATAACACATCTTTTTTTTTTCCCCGAATAATTAATTTAATTGATTGAACTCATTCCCAGTAATTTCTCCCATTGAATTTTTCAATGGTGAGTTGGAAAGGGGATTGTTTGGTTCCATTTTGAACTGTTGTTGTCATTTTCTCTGTGCGATCAAAGGGATGAGGCTGATCGAAATTTTCTTCCATTGATCTTTTATTGAATTTAGAATATGCATATTACATAAAATGAGGCTCTTTAAATAGAAAATGTACAAATCTAGAATATCTAAATAAAAAGAATAAAACAGATAAATATATGAATATTTACAGTTGCAACAAAAAATATTTAATGACTAAATATTCACTATTACAACAGAATATTTAGAATATCTCTAATTTTGTGGGATCTCCACATGTTCACTACTTTTACTTGTTAGTAAAAGGCAGCCGTCGTTCACGATTTTGGCTAATTCTTCGATTTTTTTTTATAAAGATAAATGATTGATGACTTAAGAAGTATGAAACTATCAAATATGTTAAACATACAAACTTAAGCTCCATGTCTTTCAAAATATTCACTCTCTGTCTCATGAGCTATGTCTATTGGGTTAAGAGGGGTGCATTTAGAAAGAAGAAAAGTGACTTTTGTGAGTTTGTTAGAGATTTGGTTGTTCCAGTAGCAATTAAGTGAAGATTTTGGTGTAAATGGGTTTTGTTTTTGTGACTCGGTTTGTTTAATGCATGTTGTTATATTAGCCAATGCGATTTGCAAATAAGAAGAAACAATAGCAATATTAAAATGTAGGTGTATTTTAATTATAAAATTAATTAATATAAATAAAACTAGCTTATATAAAGACTGTTTAGAATAAATTTTTATATGTTGGGAGGGTTGTGAAAATTCTTACTTTGTTGGACGAGAGTGAAAAGAACACAAGTAGTAGTATCATGAGAAAGCTCATGTTTGTATTTGTGTTTATTGAGAGACAAAAGAAGAAATTAATGTTTGATGAAATTGAGGTTTTAGAGCCAGATATATTCACAATACTTTCAAACTAGCATTTAAAATTTGAATGTATATAGATTTATTGCTAGCTTATTTATATTTCTAACTTTTCAAATTTTCATCACGTAGATGTTTTAAATGGTATTGCTGATTTAAACCTTGAATAATTCATGTTACTAGTAAGTACTTTTTTCCACTTCTTTTTATTTTGTTTCTTTTATATAATGATTATGATTACACTTTCTTATTTTTTTTTCAAGTTATAGGTGTTCGGTGTTTCTACATGGTTGAAGATTGAGATATGGAAGCTTTGGAGGGAACAATTTATAAAATAATTTTTATTTTATTTAATGTATTAAAATTTTGGATATTGGAGTTATCATTTGTAATTCATGTTAAATTTTTTTAATTATAATAGTTGTGCTAAATTTGTATGGATAATAGTCTTATTATAAATTTTTGTAATTTTTCATGTTATATATTGAATTTATAAATTTGGTCCTATTTGATTCGATCAATTCGATCGAATTTGGATTATTTATCTAATTCGGATTCAAATTATTAATTAAATTCGAATTCGAATTGGATTCGGATTCGGATTGAAAACTTTCAAACCCACTTCGGATTGGATTGGATTCGGATTGACTGAAAACAAGCAGTTTCGAACAAATGCTCAGCTCTAAATAGACCTATAAATTTTATAAGCTTTTATTCTCTAACTTTTTTTTTTTTCACATAAAATGGTTTATAAATTTTAAAAAATTTACATATTTAAATCAATTTAACAGTTTTTATTAATTTCTAATCTGAGCGTTAAATTATAGTTTTACATGATTTCACATTTTAAAATCTTATTATTAAATTAATTTCCATTAAAAAAATTGAGAATTTTCTATATGAAACCATAATAATTTGAAGCTCTAACATTCCATAATATTCCCTAAAAACATCAAATCGAACTCATGAAACTCTCGTTCTCTTTATTTTTAAAATCCTCATTAATCATACTTTATAAAAAACTTAATGATGGTAAAACAAACAATACCAATAACTAATCCAATGAGGAAAATGAGTTCCTCATTGAATTCGATGCCTCAACATCCTTAGCCCACAAACTTAACAACATTATCGTAATACCACTAATTTAAAACGAATGAAAACTCACCAAAAGGATGAAGATTTAAATCTCCCAATTTATTCTTCAAATGATCCCTCCAATGGCCTCCTATTCGAAGTTGAGTCTACTAAAGCTATCACAGTTATTGAGGGCATTAATTATAGGATATCGTACGGCCTCAACCTCGGTAGAATAGGAAGGTTGATTTTGGTGAGGCTCAAAATATTGAAGCCTTGGAATGATTGTTAGAATTTTTTTTTTGCAAATCAAGCTCTACCCTTACTCAATTTATTCATGAATTTATTCATAATTCTCAAAATAAATCATGTCATGATATTATAAGTTAATAAAAATATAAAATTTGTCTACCTATTTTTTGAAAAACATAATTACAAACGATAAAAGAGGATAATTAATAAAATTATATTTCAAAAATAATAAATAACATATTTTTATTAAATTATTTTAAAAATAATAAATAACAATTTTTTATTAAATTTATATGCAAGAATAATGAATAACATATTTTTACTGGATTTACTTTCAAAAATAATGAACATTACTTTTTTATTAAATTATTCTAAAAATAATAAATAACACATTTTTCTCTCTTTGGTATGTTTATTTCATTTTCTTAGCTTTTTTTTTTTTTTTTTTAGATTTAATAAAATTAACGTAACTTTTTCTGTATTTATGCTAAATCAAATTTTAAGTTAATTTATTTTGATAAATTTAGTGCAACTTTTAGCATTTATTTTTATTTTTTTTATGCTTTTATTTAATACCTAAATCAAGATTTTTTTTTATTTGATTTATTGCTATCTAAGAGGATAAATGTATGGACTTAATTAAATTGATCCAAGACAAAAAAAAAAAAAATTACAGTTAGGAACAACCCAAGCAAAATGGTTATTGTCAGCGCTACAACAAAACAATGAATAATGATATTTGTAAACTTAATGATATTCCCCCTTTCTCAACAAAATAATTTTTCAATAAATAAATGAGATTTTTTTGAAAAATAAATAAATAAATAATAATTAATTATTAAAGTGAGGGTAATTCTAAGATGTCATCAGATTTTCCAATCAAATAAAAATTATACAAATATCACTTTTAAAATTGTAAACAACAAAAATACATTTAAATTTAGAGGAGTGTGTATTAATAAGCACCGCAGACAATCTGATATCACTTTTTTTTTTTTTGATCTTAAGTATAGTATATTGATAATCAAAATTCAAGAATTACATCACAGAGAAAGACCCATTTCCAAGTACACATAAAAGTATCTAAAGGGTACCTCAAACTAAAGTTCCAATTACGTCCTAAGGAGAGTAAAAGTGAATCAGAATCACTAACAGATGACATATACGAAGCGTTGCATAGCTCATTTTGTCGACCAGCTCTCAAAAATGTCAAGGATAAATTACCCAAAAGATCCAGAAATACATACCCAAAAATAAAACCTAACCGACTGTTAAGAATCATCAAAAAAAGATTATCCAACATAACCATACCATCACCTGATTTACCAGATGATCTTAACACGATACAAGCTGTCTAACAGCTGACAACAACATACACAAATAAAACTTACAAGCCCTAATCGAAATCAGAACTGTAAGACAAAATAAACACAACAGTAACGGAAAAGGAGCTGAACACTAAACGAAGTACCGAAATACCAACACAACCACCACCCTCGACCAGCCACCACGACCAGTCCAACAACCTGCGCTGGAGCAAGCTTGGCCACCCACGGCGGCAGTGAAGCACCCGTACTCAAATCTAGCGAAACAAACGCCGCTTCCCTCACCGTCGACAACAGGCTTATTAAACAAACTCCCGCAACCCCTTCAAGTAGGGGCCGGCAACAACCAACCACAAACACGAGCCAGCCACAGAGACGAGCCCGCACTTCACAACAAACGCGATGGGCCGGCAGACAACCAACCGACAGCTCCCGTCTCGGCACACGAGCGCGCTAACAAGAACGCACAAGTGAGAACCAATGACGGCAAACAACGAACACGGCAACCCACCAACCACCACGCAGAACCTACCACGGCAACCAACGACGACGGCGAAGACCCACCACCACGCAGACGTTACCTCGGCAAAACCACGGCGAGTGCGCCAACAAAGACGACGCCAAAACCCACCACCACGCAAACACCCACGGCAAACACAACGATGAGAGCGTCAGCAACCAAAGACGCAAATGGAGTCGCGCGCAAAGGAGCCAGCAACACCCACCGTCGCGTCGAACCAGTTTATTATGAAGGAAAACAAAGAAAAAACCAGGAAACAGAGTCGCACACAAGAATGGCGACCCAAAACAACGTCTGGCCGACGGCCAAAAGCGGCCCGCCGTCGGCCAAACCCACGCGGCGCAAAGAAACCCTAAAGAGGCGCTAGGGTTTTTTTTGAGAGAGAGAGAGAGAGCGCCTCGCTAGAGAATATATTTTTACTAAAAAGCACGTTTGAACCTAAACAAAGTGACAATCTGATATCACTTTAGATGTAAATACATTTAGCATTTTAAGCAATTCGGCATCCAACTTTATCATCTCACAAGTTGAAGCAATTCAATCACGCGTTAATCATTTAAACATAATTCAAATACCATAACCAAGTTAACCATTCACAAACCAAGCATATACATCATTATAGAATTTACTTACCTAATAGGGGTGTATTTAAGTGATATTTTTATGTACTTTTATAGAATTGTAATAAATATTGATATATTAATCCTTTGCCCTAATTCACAAGTTCATGCTGAAAATTGTAGTCCTTAATTCACAAGTTTGGGTGCAAGTTTTTGAGGATTGAGCAGAAAACATTTTAATCATGAAAGAGCTACTGAAAGAGGTGATTGTTGCTATTATTTTTATTATTAGAATGATGAATAATAATGCTTGTGTATTTAATTTTATTATTTTTGAATTATATGTTTACATATATATTTTTTTACATTCGTTTAAAAATATAAGGATCTTTAGAGCTCTAATTTAAATAAAAAATAATCATCATAACACTAACAAATTATGCTATGCATTAAGAGAAATTTTGGATCGTACAAAACATTTTTATTTGTAACAATTTTATTATAAATTAATTAGGGCTTAATAAAAGTAGTCTATAGTTAAAAAAGAAAACTGCTATTTTAATATTTTGAAAATCAATAATGAAGATAAGTATCATAAAATTAGTTTAATTACATAAAGTAATTTATTTAAGTTTTATTTTTAACTTTTATACGTATGTGTTTTTTTTATATAACGTAATTTTTTTTTTATATAATATAATTTAAAAAAAAATGAAATCACGTAAATAGTTATTAAAGGGCGACAAAAAGAACGCAGTCGCAAGTCGCAACGGAAAGAACACATAAAAAGGCAAAACCGATTTAGGGGAGGGAAACATAATTTTCACGGAAATGGAAGAAGAAGACGATATTGTCTGCTTAGACGAATCATTCTTCCTTAATAACGAGTACTATTTCTCTCTCTCTCTCTCTTTCTGTTTCTTTCTGAGAAATCTGTTAAATGATGTAGAAAATGGTATGCAGTTACCAGCTAACGACATTCACCTTTGGCTCTCATGTTATTGAGCTCCTCTGTCTTCAGTCTGCTTCTAGTAAGTTATTATTTTTAATTTTATGCAATTTTTAAAATTTCCTTTTCGTTTTTCTATTTATAGTTTTATTACATGATTGCATTTGAAGTTTCTTTTTTTTTTTTTTTCTCTTCTGAGTTTTAGTTATTTTTGTTATTCTTTCTTTGTTTTGTTATTTCCTTAATGAATTTGAGGTGAGATTTAGCACTTGAGTGGTTAGTTCAAACTTGAGAGTACAACAGTAAACAATTTTAGGTTTTGCATAGAGAGAGTATCCTATATCTTTAATCTAAAATAATATCAAACCAATAAAACTAACGTGAGAGTTTGGAAGTTATGAAGTTAGAAAGCTTGGAAGAGCTTTTTGTTTTTTGTTTATTACTTATCATATTCTAACTCGTAACTACAGATCTTTACCATATATTTTTTAGTTAAGCTCCTATGGGCTATGGCTGGCCTTTTTCAGTAATAGCAGGTTGTAGATTATGTCTCTGTTATAAGTTTCCATAACTAATATCTTGACTTCTGTTGCTATTGCTATAAAATCCTATCATGATAATTGATATGGGCTTTGTGAACTCAAAAGTTGCTACTATTTTGCTGCATATATTTGGGATGCAAAAGAAGGAAGAATTATAAAATGCTTGGTGTGAAGAATATAGAATAGTGTTTTACTTGAAAGCCCTAGGGAAATTATCATGGTATTTTGTTCAAAGGTTTTTTTTATGTTTCTTTGAAGTTTTATGCTGCAAATATCATACTTTCTTTGTGCTAGTATATGGCCGTAATATGTTATTCATATTTCGTGTAATATGACAATTTAAATATTACCTAATTTAGTTTATAATATTTTTTAAACGTTTCTCTTAAATCATGAAACCAACTGTTCTTTTGGCAGCTGATTTCGATCTGACAGGGCAATTGGTGTGGCCGGGAGCCATACTCTTAAATGATTACCTATCAAAGAATGTTGAGATGCTTCGAGGATGTTCTGTTCTTGAATTTGGCTCTGGGGTTGGTTAGTACTACTGCAATAGAGTTGTCTTTTAAGTTGCACATTTAACTCAGATTTAAGGGCATTTTATCAGCATCTGAAATTTTAAACAAAATTGAACAAACTTTTTGATATCTACTAAATTTGAATATAATAAAAGAAAAAATTGCACCTATTCATTTAAGGTTCTTTGAGGCAAGTTGAATAAAATTGTTGGAATAATTTAGCTTGTTGTGGTCTGAGGCATTTGTTGCCAAAGTTAACAACATAAAGTGTACTTAGCTAGAATGGACTGAAGAGCCACCATTGCACAACCATGGTTGGATCGGACTTATTGTAACCTTCCTCATTGCCTTATATTTGTTCTTCCCTTCAATCATAATCCCTTGTCCCTCAATAAATAGGGGTAACTCACTACTACTAATTGCTTACCCCACTTATTATTTGGACATCAAATGTGAAATTTTTATGACTTGAATACTTTGTTTTATGACAATCTTGATCCTTATTATTTTTTCCGTGTTGAAAATGAGTTTTCCCTTTTCTTCGAAGTTTTTTCTTCCTTATTTTATTCTTTTTTCTACCTTTTAGCATATACTTTCCTTTCATTTTGGGCACTAGGTTTGAAACTTGTGCCTTCCTAACATAGCTCATTTTTGGTGTCTTTTCATAGGTATTACTGGAATACTTTGTAGTAGATTTTGCCATGAAGTTGTATTGACTGACCATAATGATGAAGTACTTAAGGCAAGGTTACAGGGTTCTAATTAAATACTAACAGGTATGTTGAGTTGTCTGTCGTCTTCATCCTTTTTGACTATTTGCATAAATTGTCTCAGATCTTGAAGAAAAATATAGAGCTACATACATCTTCTAAGAATCAATATTGTTGTGCTGGTGAGAGATTGCATAAAGACACACGTTGAGTCTGAGGATGTGTATACTTTTCACTTTTCTTTTTCTTTCTTATCTCTTGTCTCTCATCCCTTGTGTACAGGATTAGCTGCTGAGAAACTAGAATGGGGAAATTCCAAGCAGATATCTGGTATTTTAGAAAAATATTCAAGTGGATTTGATCTTATTCTTGGAGCTGATATTTATATCCAGAAAGCTTGCACTTTTTCATCATCAAGCAACTGAAATTATATAATGTTGATCATGAGATAAGTGTGGTTACTAATTGTGCTATTAGTATTTTTTATCGGAAAATAAGGACGAGTCCTTCATTCCTGAAGTTAGCTATTCGAGATTTGTATGGTTATTCTTAATCACACATTCTCTCATGAGATGTAGTATTCTTCTATTTCCCTACTATAAGCATTCATGCATTTGAACTCTCCTTCAAGTAATAAATATTACCAACGAATTTCTGAGTCTGTTTCCCTCTTTGATATACCATGTACATAAGATATTGTGAGTTGGGAATCTAGCTTTCACTTTCAATTTTATGCTTAATCCGAAACATTGCATTTCAAACACTTTTGGGAGAAGAGATCCTTGACAGTACATAAGCTTTCAGCAGTCCAGTGTTCCCTTGCTTTTTGACACAGTAAAGAAACTCCTCCAAGTTAGAGCAGAACAGCGATGCAAATTCATCCTGGCATATGTATCCCGAGCTAAGACGTAAGAAGCAACTCATAGTAACCATGTTTTCTTTAAGATTTGGATTAGGGCTATCACTTTGCTTAATTATACACTATACAGTGAAACTTCTAATCCTGAATCCTTGTTTTGCCTTTGCACGGTGAAGTCTGCCTACTATACGTTTACACTATTCATATCTGAATTCTTCTGTTTAATAAAGTTCTTGGATGATTGGACTGAACTTTATTTTGGGACTTGTCCAATTTGTTTAAATTTATCTGTACTTGCAAAGTTTTATTTTTGTTAAAGAGGCTCAATTTTTTTTGGCTGAAACAAGAAAAGAAATTTATGTTGGATATCAACCTGAAATTTATGTTGGACATAACATTGACTTGAGTGTGGTTACGAAAACACACCAATTTGAGTAAAGTTGCAATTTTTTTGAAAAATGAGTTTATCTGACACCTGTATACTTATCCAAAAACTTCCGACGTTGAAAGTCTTAAAAGAGTTTGTGTAACATAGACCTTAAGTTTAGTTTGTTTACTTGCATCATTCATGTTTCAAGTCATTGTCTTGAATTTATCCAAAATAGAATTGGTATGAATTAACTGGTGTATCTTTGCTGTTTTCTTTTTCTTTTTTGGCCCAAAAGCTATTGTAGCAAGTATATATATATGTATTTTGTCATTTTTTGCATTTCCTTGTTAACTTACAGAATTTTGTTCTCTCTTCATGAGCAGCATGGATTTGATGGTTGTTAATGAAGCTGCAAAGCAAGGGATGCAGATAAAAGAAGTCGGTGGAACTCGGCGAACCATTGGGAATCTAGAGGGAGTTATTTTCGAGGTCACACTTTAAAAGAAGCTTACACCATTGCAACCTTACTTCTCTTCTATTCGTATTCCAAGTTTCCTGCTCATATTTTAGGAGACCTAATAATTATTTTGTTCTGTTATGTGACTTTTTTTTGTTCTTTGGCTCTGCCAACATCTGAAAGTGGTTTTAGTCATTTCATTCTTGTCGTTGGCCAGTGGAGCCTTTGATTGTGTCCTGTCTCGTAATTACCGTCTTCAGTGTAGCAAATTCAAGATTTTGTGATGGTAAAACGTTCTATTGAACAGCATTATTAATTAGTATCGGATTAGTGTAATTTGGTCATTTTCTTCAGTTTTTATATGTTGATACACTGATCTAGGGCGTCTTTTCAGTGAATCGTGACAGCTTGTTTGAGATGTGTAGTCGTCGTTTGCTTCATCGTAAAGATATAACGTACTGTTTTGTTCTTTTGCTGCACAGCATGCATCAGCACCTGTAAGAGACTCTTAAACTAATTAACTTTCTTTTAAATATTATAATAAAATAATTAATATTTAATATAGCATGTAATTTGTTTTTAATTTGAGAGGGTATAAAAAGCCAAAACACGTCATTTTATTTAGTTCAAACAAAGTATCTAGTACAATTTAAATTTACACTTCTTGGTGGGTCAAAATTTCTATATACTTGTACAATTTTTGTTAGGTACAATATGGCAATGCTAAATGCATGAACTCTACAGAAATTATACAGAGTAGTATTAAACACTATGTAACAAACATGTTTTTTTTAGTGATAAACTGCAACAAAGATGCCATCAGTGATGAAAAACTGTTGTTCAAAAACACACATGGACATGCTATTAAAAGTGCCAATTAATTTGTCAATAAATAATGACAATACAAACATCCACACATGTTACATTGAAACGAGTTCAAACTTGCATTACTTCATTACTGCGCACTTTAAGCATGTGTTAATGTAATACAAGACAATTACAATTTTAAATATCAATTACGAATACATAAGTTACATAAGTTGCCTATCAAACTTCACTCCACATGTTAAAAAAAAAAAAAAAACACTCCAGCTCCCATTCCAGGTAAAACGCAAAATTTCTATACGAGTTACACGTCTAGACCACCACTCACCATAACGTCTCCCAAAACTACACCAAAGAAGGAAGAAGGCAATCAAATCTGGTTACAAGCAGGGACGGAACAATGGCATGGCTTGAGAGCAGGGCTGGAGCCTCGCTCCATTGCTCATTTACCTCGCACATTAATAAGCAGTCAGGATTTGAGGTTTAATTTATTGGCTATTGGATTTGGTACTATTATATATTACAATCACAACTTATTTGACATAATCTTATTGATACAATTTTGTGAACCCAACTAGCACTATATTTGAGATATATTACAAAATTGTGATATTTAGACTTCTTAGGATTCTCTCCTTTCTTAATCCTTTCTCTTGGACAACAACAATTACAAAGGCTGAGGTTTATAGGTAGGGGCATAATGCTGACATGACCATAACTGGGTAAAAATACTGCTCCATAAACAATAACTTGTGACACCTCAAAGAAACTTCAGTACAACAAAAGGAATAAAAAATTAAATAAGTAGAAAATGGCCTTACCAGCCTTAATGAATTTGAGAGAAACGCTGAAGCTCTAATAACCTTTATTGCTGCTTCAATGAATATCTTCTGTACTCAACATATCACTACTCTCTTCAATAAATAACAGCAGCTGGCAGGTGTCATTAAAATGAGTACTAAAGTGAGTTCAATAGCTAATAAACTAGTATGGTGCAACCAATCCCCTAAGCAAGTGGCGAATTTAAATCAATATTCAGGTCTTTGCCATATGCAGCAATGAGTAGAGCCTCAGCCCTTCCTGACAGCATCATAAAATATAAGAATGTCAGTTTAAAATCGATCTAATGCATTTCACTCGACCAACTCTATCGCCAGTCTTGGAAAACTATGAATGATTAAAAATCGTTCAAAATTATTTTAATTATATCAGAAATTTTGGACCCAAGTTGGATTTCTATACAGATTTTTTTCTCTGCAGTATTGGAAAGAAATTGTATTTTTAGAAAAGAAAAAAAAAAATAATCATAACACCAAAGTATGAAATATATGACACAATTTAGATGGAAATTACAATCTTTCGAAAGAATCAAACATTTTCCGCTAAGAAAGAGACCGAAAGAAGGACCTGAAGTCCATCACAGTTTTAGTGTTTTATTGCTTCCTTGTGTATAATTAGCATTTCTCATATTTTTATATCTAAAAATCGGTTAGTATTTAGATCGTACCAAAAGTAACTCGTTCTCAATTATTAAGAGGAATGCTAAGTGCATATAAAAATGCAAACACTATTGTACTCAAACCGTCAATGCATGCCACTTGAAATAATTAATTACCTTGAAAATTTAAGAAGTTCTAACGCAAGGCATATGTGGCATGAACTAATTAGTTTGAGTGCATTTGTGTGTACAATTTTAACATTTGTCCAATTATAATTTGCCCAGACCAATTCAGGACCTGCTGATTTTCCAAGGATAACACCATTATGCACTGCTAAGCATGCAGCTATGGAGGATGGTAAAACATTGACGTAGGAGAATGCTAAGATTTTTAAAAATTCATTGTGATTTTCAAGTGACCTCTACAAGAGATCATCTATTTCTTCTTACGTTTTACTAAAAATACTTATCTATTCAGGATTTGACTTCAAACTTCATCCCATTCATTTAAAAATAGCAAATAATCAATTATAATTAAGGAGACAGAACTGCTTACCATGATCCTTTTTCCTTTTCAAGTCTGAGCTCAGCAAGGGAAATAATTCAGATGCAACCCTCCGGCTATCGTCCTAATACAGAAAAATTCAGCACCTTCTATCAATTAATCAGTCTGTAATAACTCGCCGATGCAACATTAAACCTCCATGAGTCACTTAATAATTCAGAAATATACTAAACAAAAACATTTTTTCAAGCTTAGCTTCTACAGACTACAATGACATAAAAATCACAAGATACATGTTCAAAAAACTCTGCAAATACAGAATGAGGATTTAGCAGAATTAATCAATAAACAGTTATCGTGCACTCGTTTATTTTAAGACACTGTCCTTATATCTATGAAATCTGAAAGAATGGATAAGCAAATGTGACTGATTTAGACAAGCCTGTGACAGATGTAAGGTCAGAACCGACAAACCTTATTAGATCCATTTCCAGAGAGTTCAAGTTTCTTCTTCCATACCGTAGATGGCACTGGAACAACAGAAAACCCCATAGCAACTAAGATACCAGTCCACAGTCCATAGCCAAATCCTCCACCCCACCAACCCTTAAACAAGGAAAAACATGTTAATATGAGTTTGACAACTTGAACTTGCTCTAATAAGCAAATATAAGAGTGAAACCAATGTAAAGTATCTGTGGACATCAAACAATCACAAGACAATAATTGAAATTTAGAGGATAGCTGGAAGTAATCAGACAAGATTTGATTTTTAGAACTTCAGCAGGAATAGGATATATGGATATAGAAGTCATTCATGCGTATTCATATCAGGCTTAGGAAGAGGGAAAGTCAACTGAATCTATGCGTTCTGATGACAACATGGTTCAAATGATGACATTAACAATTGCAAAACATTGACAAACAAAAACTAACAACAAAACCAATTATAACTCAGAGTTGCAAGAAAAAGGAGACAACCATAATTTTTGCTTTTGATAGTTACAAACAACAAAACCACCACCATTACATAATAAACTGTTCAAAGCAACAGACAACTAAGACGTATTATTCATTGCTCTGGAGTATACTCCTTAGCAATCTCATTGATGCTCTCTTTTTCAAACATTGGATAGATGTGTTTTTCAAAAAAAAAATAGTTATACTAATATTGTATTTCATTAGATTGAAATACTATATCATCACTTACTCTGAAAGCAATGAATAATTTCTCCTAGGACAGATTATATAATACCTGCTTCCCATCCTGCGGAAAAGGAATTGATTGCTCTATATATGCAGCAGTACCTGAATCAAAAGCAAAGGCCAGCTAATTACGGAAGAAACTCAGGCAAAAGCAACATAATTTATTTATAAAAAAAAAGGAGCATGAAGCATGAGCGTGCAAGATAATAGCTGATAAAAAATAAGAGACAAGGCCATCAAATTTCAGGGGAAAGAAAAGTAATAAGCTACTTCAGCCACTGGTAAATCACAGATTAAATAATTGATCATCCAAAACAATCCCTGTGTTTAGTCAAGCAATCTAAAATAAATTGAAGAAAGATACATCATAATAAAAACATACCAATAGGGGCATCAAAACTGCGGACCAATTGAACAATAGATTTGGCATCCAAACGTCGCCTTACTCTTCTACCAATCGGTACTTGTATGTGGGGAGAGTCAAATACCTGAAAGTCAAACAAGAAAGTTTTATTGCAAAGCAATGACATTGTTGAATGAGCAAGTCAACAATCCAATAAGCTACTTAGTTGACAGGAAATAAAAGTCAAACTAAGTTCCATTCTTAGCATGGCATGTCTCTTAGGATCTCACCATAGAAGCACATTCACTAATCTGCACTCTGCAGCACATTAATCTCCCAATATGAGCATCTAACTTTAACCATCTTTCATACAAGGCAGAATTGATACCTTATGAGTTTCCAACTTCACTTAAATACTCAAACCATAAAACAAATGATGCCCAAATCAAAACTTCCCCCAAGCTGTATTCAGGGGCGAAGCCAGAAAATTTTTATAGGGGAGCTAAAAAAAAAAATTTATATAAAATAAAAAATTAGTAAAAATTACCATAAATTATACTTAATTCAACACTAAATTTTTGATGTCTTAATATAATAAAGATATAAAGTTAGCACCACAAAAATATATAATTAATACATTATAATTAACTTATAATAAAAATTAAATAAAAATATAACAAATTAATAAGTATTAGTATCATTAATGAATAAAATAAATATATTAACTAAGAAATCTAAGTAAATAAAAAGTTCAATCAAACCCATCAAAATTTATAATTGTTGAAACTAAAACTAAAATAAACATATGAAAAAATAAAAAAGTAAAATATAATTTAGAATTTTAAAGTTTAAGAGTATATTTAAAAATAAATGTTTATAACAATATAAGAATAACCAATAATAATAATAATAATAATTTTTTTTATATAGAAAACAATTTCAAATGAATTCTAGAAGATTATTAAAATAAAATATCAAATAATATAATATTAGATAAAGTTAAAATTTAGGTTGAAATAAAATATGATAAACAAAAACTTAAAAGCTTCAATATGAAGAATTTTTACATAGTATACAACTATAATTTTATTTATGTTACTAATAGTTATCAAATATATAAAAATATATATATATTTAACCACTTTATTTACAATTCATATAATTTTTATTCACATATTTGTTAAATATTGTTAATATATACCAAAATATGTAAATAAAAATTAGAGATAATATATTACTATAAATAAAATATTTATTTAATGCTAAAAATATACACGTAATTAATTTTTCGTAAAAATATTGGCCGGGGCTGTACCCCTCACTCCAACGTAGCTCCGCCCCTGGCTGTATTATCTTAGTCTTCGTCAAAGTATATCTGCAAGCCCATTAAGCTTCTTACAATAATGTAACCCTTGCATTAATCAAAGCCGTATATTTACTTGAATCAGAAATCATCATTAGAAACAGCAAATCAACAACAAAAAACCCTAATACATACTATAACAACTAACCGAAGAACCTAAGAAGAAGTTAATTTACAAGCCTAAGTAAATTTGTTGGTGTGATAATTGCATTCACCCACGGGTCAGTACCTTGTTATTATTTGAATATTGAACTCAGGAAAAAAAAACTTAAAAATAGAAATTGAGTAAACCCAACTGATAAATAAATCTAAAAGCAGCTGTGACATTTAACACGACATCCCAAAATTGAGCACTGAAACAAAAATTATTCAATAACCTGAGCAGAAATAGTGGAACCATTTCCTTTCAAGAGGGCCAAAGCACCAGAAACATCCGGGTCGACTCCAATAACCCAACTATCGGGACCCACATTTATTTTGTTCGAAGGTTCTCCATTGTCAGTAGCAAAGTCATCGCTTTTTTTAGGCAAAGGACAGTACAGAGAAGCTAACCAATCCTCTTTGAGTCGAGCCTCAGATATCTTAGCAATCCCAACTCTACGACCAATTCTGGAAGAAAGCCAAATGGGTTTTTTTGGAATTGAAGGGCTGTGAATGGTACTGTGGGTAAGAGTAGATAATGTTGAATTGAAAGCAACGATTTGGATTGAGGAAAAATGGGAAATTTTGGGAATGAAATTTAAGGAAGAGGAAAGAAAGAGGAGCGGTGAGTTCATGGATGGACTGATTTGGAAATGGAGGCATTCCATCAAATTATCTTGTGAGCGGGAGGCTACAAATTTTGTATTCTCGTTAATATATGAAGAAATTGGAAAGGGAAATTATGAAGAAATCACAAACATTACTCATAGACATCCCACTAAATGAAAAAAAATTTACAAAATAAATAATAAAATGAAAAACTACAAAATTATCCTCAGTATATTTTACACATCTCAGACATTTCTCACTCACCAAACTCACCAAACAGTTAAAAAAAAATACTCAAAAATCCACCACCCGTCTACCGGCCACAGAGGTTCGGTAGGAATTACCGAACATTTTAGACATGTTCGGTAGGGATCACCGAACATTTTAGTATTGTTCGGTAGGGATCACCGAACATTTTAGATATATTCGGTAGGGCCTACCGAACATATCATAAACGTTCGGTGGTCCTTACCGAACCACTGCGCGATTTGCAGAAAAAAAAAAAAAAAAAAAATTTATACCTATTTGATTTGCTTTTTTATTCCATTTTCTTCATAAAAATTCACTTCTTCTACATTATTCATGTATGTATCTTCCATTTTTAATTTCTTGAGTTAAATTTTGGAGGTAAATGTGGGTGTGGAGGTGGAGGTGAAAATGAGTGAAGAAGAAAGAGTGGGATGTATGAGAATTTTTTAAAAAAAATTTTAAGAGAGTGGGATGTGTGGGGTGTGGTGGGGGATGTATAATTTTTTTAGTTATAAATAAAAAGGGTATATTTGTCATTTCATATTATTTTAATTATTTAATTATTTATCGAGATGTCCCGTAGTAAAATTCGAAATTTCTCGAGAATTTTTCGATCGGAAATTAGAGAAAGGCAATTGCTATTAGAGTTTGGAATGAATAAGCTTAAGAATGGAATTGGGTGTGACATAATTATTTTTGTGTATTTTGATATTAATTATTAATTATATAATAATGTTATGTGTACATTTTAAATAATAGGAAAAAATTTAGTTAATTATTATTATTTGTCAATAATAGAGAAAATATATTTAACAAAGATTCCAGGCAAATACAAGCAAAATGACTAGACTCTGAACATAATTTCTATTGACTCCAACATCAACCATGCAAAATTTATATTCTAAGGAATCACAATAATACTTAACTAGTACCAAGCGCACAAACAGAGACTCCAAAAGCAGAGTTAGTCATTAGTCAACTTCATAGCCATCCAGCGAGTAGAAAATGAGCAAACAGAGCAAGCTAAATGAGACAAATAATATATAAATCAGATTACAGCAAAAGAAAATGTGAACAATTGACACTTGTTTATAAACAAAGGCACTAAGAGAGAAAAATCCTTCACAAATCAGCAACCATCAATAAGTATCTTCGTCTTCTCCAAAAAAACCAAGGTATTTCAATGTGCAAAAACACTTAAAGCCATCTTTAATAGAGTCATCTTCTTCAACTTCAACCATAGCAGCAATTAGTAACTAAACACCAAACACAAAAGAAATTGAATCCACTAGAATACTTTAGGAGGAAATTTAGCTCCAAAGTCATGAATTACTCGGAGGAAGGTTGAGGATGAACAGAGCTAGAATCGATTTAAAATCTAGCAGATAGGGTCAAGCGGCTAAGAGATTTGAGAATAGGTTGATTGATCTAGGTTATGCAAAAATCGAACAATCAATGAAAACAGGAAAAATGCTAAACTATAAAAATAAAATTGGTAAAACACTATCGTGAAACTAATGCCACAATTTTTTAAGTTTTTGAAAAATAGAGATGGATTCAAATAAAACTGAAGAAAATAGATGGAATGCAATGGAAAGGTAATCAGTTGAAAGGGAAAATGTTGAATAAAAGAAAGTAGCTAGGAAAATACAAAAATTGATTATCAGATTCATATTGATTCTTCAAATAAAAGATGAAAAAAGAAGAAATGTGTGGAATCGGTGGGAATGGAGGTAAGAAGTTAATTATTTTGAATGCCTATTTATAAATAAGAAATAATAAGATTTTTAAAGATATAAAAAATTTAAATAAATAATTATAACTAATTTCTGTTGTGACTTGTGAGAGATTGACACTTGTAATACCTATTTTTCTTAATATGATTGCAATATACTTTTATCAAAAAAAATAAAATAATATTAAAAAATTATAAAAAATAACACACTTAAAATTTATAAAAATAAAAGTAGTACCCCGATAATATTAAATAATATCTAATTGAATGATGTTTAATATTGAACGAACTCAATTGCTACAGTTACATTTCAAGTTGAATGGCGTTTAAAGAAAAATGATGTAACAATCATTTTTTAATTGTAAAAATATATTATTTGAATATAAT
Source organism: Elaeagnus macrophylla (assembly GCA_029378325.1). Classification (NCBI taxonomy): domain Eukaryota; kingdom Viridiplantae; phylum Streptophyta; class Magnoliopsida; order Rosales; family Elaeagnaceae; genus Elaeagnus; species Elaeagnus macrophylla. The sequence goes on from CM055642.1 coordinate 18,700,214, forward strand.
GATACTAGTTTTGCTATTATAAATTTTAAAAATGTTATTTTTGTTAATTTTTCAAAAATATTTCAATTATTAATACAAGTATATACATTGTTTATATATGGGATGTATTTTAAAAAAAAAATTTAATTAAATATATATTTTTATTACATGATAACTAACAAACAACATAATAAAAAATATAATTTATATTCCTAATTTTGTATTAACTATCCCTCATAACTAATTAATAATTTCAATTATGTAAATGTTTATAATACCTTAAGACATTTCTTAAAGGTACATCCAATTTCTAATAACCATTCAATTTGGTTAAGTTAATTTTAGCTAATAATTGTTTCTAAAAAATATATTTCATTTAAATAATCACCCAAAAAAGCTTTAGTAATGGTGGATATTGTTAGAAATTTGTTTACCAAATTGAAAATCATGTTTTCTAGATCCCATGTTGAATCAAGAGAAGAAGAAGAGATTATTGCGGAAGCGTACCGGAATCCATAGCGTTCTTCTGTCGAACAGGTTCAGATCTTCCAATTGATGCGCAGTTGTCTAAAGAGTTTTTCTCTGTTGATGGGGATACAGAGAAAACTTATGTTCTACAAGCACTGCGCTCAAATGGGGACCATGACCCCTTTATATAGATAACTGCCAAAGGCGGTTACCAATTATTGGTATTTTTAAATTGGCCCCTCATCAACTTAAAAATACAAGTCCGGTCTCTACACATTAATTCCACAATAATTTAATACCCGATAGCCAAAATTAAACTTTATAGATCACCTTTTAATTGGCTAAACTATAAGATAGCATAGCACATTTAAAACTACATGTGTGGCCCCACAGATTAATAATATTTTTCCAACAATCTCCCACTGGGCCACATATGTAACTTTGTAAATGTGCATAACCTTATGAGCTCATGAAACTGCCATCACAATTAGGGTACTTCCGAACAATCTCGTCCATTAATCATACTGATACAGGATCAAAGCGATCTTCGTCACATTTATCGTGACTAAATCTATCAATGGTCACATATACCAATACAACCAAATGACATAGATCAATCATGGATGTGTAGCATGAAAATTACATGTAATGTGATCCAAACATGTCTATTTTCAACTAGTCCTACTTTATTCTTTATTGAGATCAGTATTACCACATTACTTAACAGAGTGTGTTAAACCAAAACTTTACTTCTGCAGAAAGTAAACTGAATAATATATGTATATAACAAATCTGAAGTTCAACATAAAGCAACAAATCAAATTCAAACTCCCACTAAACTAAAGTATCCTCAAACAGAATAACACCCATATGAGCAGTATGCTCGTGAAAGACCTTGGGTGGTAGTCCCTTTGCGAGCGGATCCGCTATCATGGAGTTTGTTCCAATGTGCTCTATAAAAATCTGACCACTCTGCACTCTTTCTTTCACAACCAGAAACTTGATGTCAATATGCTTTGACTTCGTTGAGCTTCTGTTGTTGTTAGAATATAAAACCGCTGATTTATTGTCACAAAATAATTTGAGTGGTCTTTCAACACCCTCTAAAATACGCAGCCCAGTGACAAAATTTCGCAGCCATATTCCATGATTTGATGCCTCATAACAAGCCACAAATTCTGCGGCCATGGTGGATGAAGCCACAAGCGTTTGCTTGGCAGACCGCCAAGAAACTGCCCCACCAGCCAACAGATAAACATAACCTGATGTGGATCTCCTGCTGTCTTGGCATCCAACAAAATCAGAGTCGGAGTACCCAATGATCTCTAACCGATCTGATCTTCTATATGTGAGCATATACTCCTTTGTTCTCTGTAAGTATCTCATAACCCGTTTGGCTGCTTTCCAATGATCCATGCCTGGGTTACTTAAATATCTGCCTAACATGCCAACTATGAACGCAATATCCGGACGCGTACATACTTGGACATACATTAGACTCCCTACAGCCGAAGCATAAGGAATCTTCTGCATTTCTTTAATTTCAAGGCTATTCTTTGGGCATTGGCTGAGACAAAATTTGTCTCCCTTAGAGACTGGGGTTTCACCTGGTTTGCAATTTTGCATGCCAAACCTATTGAGAACTTTCTCAATATAGTTCCTTTGTGACAGTCCCAATATACCCCGAGAGCGATCTCGGTGTATCTCAATTCCTAATACAAAGGAAGCTTCACCAAGATCTTTCATTTCAAAATTCTTTGATAGAAATCTCTTGGTGTCATGCAAGATGCTTATGTCATTTGTGGCAAGTAAAATGTCATCGACATACAAAACCAGAAAAATATGCTTACTCCCACTGAACTTGTGATACACACAATCATCAACGACATTCATCTCAAAACCGTACGAAACAATGACTTGATGAAACTTGAAGTACCACTGACGAGAAGCCTGCTTGAGTCCATATATGGATTTCGTCAATTTACAAACCATATTCTTTGAATCTCCTAATACAAAGTTTTCTGGTTGTACCATATAAATTGTTTCTTCAATGTCACCATTGAGAAACGCTGTTTTGACATCCATTTGATGCAACTCAAGGTCAAAATGTGCAACAAGCGCCATAATTGTCCTAAAAGAATCTTTCGTGGAAACCGGAGAGAAAGTTTCTTTAAAGTCAATTCCTTCTTTTTGAGTAAAGCCTTTGGCTACAAGACGTGCCTTATACCTCTCCACATTACCCTTTGAATCCCTTTTGGTTTTAAATATCCATTTACAACCAACAGGATTCGCACCAGCCGGTAATGGGACAAGTTCCCAAACTTTATTGTCTTGCATAGACTTATACTCCTCATTCATGGCTTCAATCCATTTATGAGAATTGGAACTTTGCATGGCTTGGCGGAAGTTGATTGGATCATCTTCCGACATTCCACTTTCTACCTCATGTTCCTGGAGATATACAACATAATCATCTGAAATTGCAAATCTCCTTTCTCTCGTGGATCGCCTTAATGGCACGGGTTCTTGAGGTTGTTGAGGTTGTTCCTCAAGAATTGTTTCCTCTGGAACAATTACCTCATTTTGAAAGAGGGGTTGAATAACATTGTCTTGCCGAAGATCTGAATTCATCTCTTGATTAATGACAGGTATGGAAGCCTGCACATCGTCAAGAAAAGTAGTAGCAGGAATTGGGATTACTCTCTCTTCCTCCTCAAAGACAATGTTTCTAACTCGATTTCCCCTCCCAAACTCAACATCCTCAAAAAATGTTGCAATTCCCGTCTCAAATATAGACTTACTAGTAGGATCATAAAACTTGTAACCCCTTGATCGTTCTGCATAGCCAATAAAGTAGCTGCTAATGGTTTTGGAGTCCAATTTTCTTGCATGAGGTTTATAAGGCCTCGCTTCAGCAGGACATTCCCAAATACGCAAGTGCTTTAGACTAGGCTTTCGCCCAACCCAAAGTTCATAAGGCGTTTTTGCAGCTGCTTTAGTTGGCACCCGATTCAGGATATAAGTTGCTGTCTTTAGAGCTTCACCCCAGAGTGACTCTGGTAAAGTAGATTGACTAATCATACTTCTTACCATATCCTTAAGAGTCCTGTTTCGTCTCTCAGATACACCATTCATGCTAGGCGACCCTGGCATAGTGTATTGAGGGACGATTCCACATTCCTCTAGGTATTTAGCAAACGGTCCCGGACGTTGTTCACCTGATTTGTCGTATCTACCGTAGTATTCACCACCACGGTCAGATCTGACACTCTTTATCCGTTTGTTGAGTTGTAACTCAACTTCGGCCTTAAATATTTTGAACACGTCCAAAGACTGTGATTTCTCATGTATAAGAAATAAATACCCATATCTAGAATAGTCGTCTATGAATGTTATAAAATATTGTTGACCATTCCAAGATGCTGTAGGGAATGGACCACAAATATCCGTATGAATCAATTCTAAGACGTCCGTAGTCCGATTTGCATCTAATTTCTTCATTTTGATCTGTTTTCCCTTGATACACTCAACACAGACATCAAAATCTGAAAAATCAAGGGATTCCAAAATCTCATCAGACACAAGTCGCTCAACTCTAGATTTAGAGATGTGACCTAAGCGTTTGTGCCATAATGAGGCTGAAGTTTCCTTATCTAATTTTCGCTTTGTACCTCGTGACTCGACATGCAAGGTTTCATTATAAGATGAAACAGTTTCCAGCAAATATAGATTATCAAAAGTATTAAGTAAACCAGTACCAATAACATTTGAATTTAAAGACAAAGTAAACTGAGTATTTCCAAATGAACAATAATAACCCAATTTGTCCAAAACAGAAATGGAAATTAAATTCCGTCTAAAAGACGGTACAACAAAAGTGTCTTTCAAATCCAAATAACAACCAGTTTTTAATAACAATCTAAAATGCCCTATTGCCTTCACTTCCACCGACTTGCCATCACCCACAAAGATACGTCTTTCAGCATCAGTTGGCTCTCGGTAGTTTAGGCAACCCTGCATAGAAACACAAATGTGAGTAGTAGCACCAGAATCTACCCACCAAGTGTTTCTTGGTACAGATGCTAAATTGATCTCAGAACAGACCAAAACAGGAATTATACCTTTCTTTTCACGCCATGCGCTATACTTGGCACATTCCTTCTTCTGATGTCCAGGCTTACCACAGAAGAAACAATCGTCATTACTTTTCTGTTGCTTTTGCACTGGACCCTTAGGAACAGCAACTTCCTTTCCTTTATCCTTCCTTTTACCCTTGCCCTTAAAAGTGCTTGACAGATGAGCACTTTCAGTCCTCTCTTGCTTCAATCTCTCTTCCTCTTGCACACAAAATGAAATGAGCTCATTGAGAGTCCATTTCTCCTTTTGACAGTTATAACTGACCTTAAATTGACTGAATTGTGCAGGAAGAGAGATCAGAATTAAATGCACGAGCAAATCATTTGATAAGTCGAGCTTTAGTGCCTTAAGTTTTGAAGCAAGATGAGACATCTCCATGATGTACTCTCTGACATTACCTTTGCCCTTATATTTCATTGAAATCAAGCTTGCTAAAAGCGTGCTTGTTTCAGCCTTATCGTTTTTGACAAAACGATTCTGAATTTCCTCAAGGAACTTACTGGCAAGGATATTGTCATCTGTTATTGCACCTCGAAAGGCTTCTGGAATCCCGCGCTTCATGATCATAAGACTTAGCCTGTTTGAACGGTCCCACTTTTCAAAGTACGCAATTTCCTCAGGGGTACTTTGTGCAGTGAGATCATTCGGTTTTGACATTCTTAATGCCAAGTCTATGTCCATGCAGCCAAGAACAATCAATATGTTCTCTTTCCAGTCCTTAAAGTTTGTTCCATTTAACAGTGGAACATTATTCATGTTGGCAGATATTGTAGTAGTAGACATTAAAGCTGAACAGAGAACAAAATTAAATAAATAAACCATGCTCACATAAAATAACCAAAATAAACAGTCTTTAAATTGATTAATTACATGACAACATTTCAAGATACCAAGCACAACATTAATATCAAGCCTTTGGACAGTGATATTAATTGTAAGTGGTACTCTTGTTGCAATGATCAAACAATGACAATAAGCTATGTCAAATAATAAATTCATGTTTGCATCGATTCATTATTCACATGAGGTCACCTTGATAATTGTCATACGATTACCATCGCAGGTGCGTGTGTAATTCGGCCAAATATGAACCCCTCTTTGGATTGGTTAATATTCGCATGAATTACACATACACAAACATCATATCTAATTATTCTCCCAATATTAATATACACAAGAGTGGCCACTTTGGTGACATCTTGTATAAATTAATGTAATTAGAATACCAGATAAGTGTTAAAAAAAAATGTGTATATAATTAATCAAAATTAAAAGAAATTCTCAATTCATGTATTAAGCTTCAACAAAATATGTAATTGATATATATATATTCATACCAAAGAATACCATCTAACATTATATGAATATGTAGTATATATCTAACTAAAGTTATATATATATATATATATACCACCAGGGAACTCAAATTTTTTTTTTTTTTTTTTTTACATGTGCAGTTGCACCAAAAAAAAAAAAAAAAAGGAACCGAAATATGCAGTTACCCAAAAAAAAAAGGAAACTGAAGGCGAAACTTCAATGCACAGTTTCGGTTTTCGCAATTTTGCAGGAGGCACAGTTGCACAGATAGTTATTTTACAGAATCCATAGCCGGTGAAGTATATTATATATATATATATATATATATATAAACAGATTTATTCGTATATATGCGGAAAAAAAAATAGGTTATAAATACGAAAGAAAACAGGTTTAGAAATCTGTTTATTAATATGCAAATATATATATACGTTTTCGAAAGGAAACAGATTTCATTGATATGCAACATATATATCTTCCAAAAGAAAACAGTGGTCACATAACAACAAAATTCATCACGCACCAACCAGATTTTGTTAAAAATAAATTAATCTCCAAACTTTATAAATTCTTTTGAATCAAACATGGGTAGGCTCTGATACCACTTGTTAGAAATTTGTTTACCAAATTGAAAATCATGTTTTCTAGATCCCATGTTGAATCAAGAGAAGAAGAAGAGATTATAGCGGAAGCGTACCGGAATCCATAGCGTTCTTCTGTCGAACGGGTTCAGATCTTCCAATTGATGCGTAGTTGTCTCAATGGATTTTCTCTGTTGATGGGGATACAGAGAAAACTTGTGTTCTACAAGCACTGCGCTCAAATGGGGACCATGACCCCTTTATATAGATAACTGCCAAAGGCGGTTACCAATTATTGGTATTTTTAAATTGGCCCCTCATCAACTTAAAAATACAAATCCGGTCTCTACACATTAATTCCACAATAATTTAATACCCGATAGCCAAAATTAAACTTTATAGATCACCTTTTAATTGGCTAAACTATAAGATAGCATAGCACATTTAAAACTACATGTGGCCCCACAGATTAATAATATTTTTCCAACAGATATAAGTTACAAATTATGCAATTTAGTATTTTCGTTAGAGTAATTAATAATTGGATTAAAGAATTTTAGGTCTAACTTGCACTTAAACAAGATAAAGGGAATCATTGGAATTATATGAAATTCCAGAGTGGCATAAAAATTATTCATTATTACTCGAAGAAAAATAGTGCTCATCTGCCAATTACATTACTTCTTTCATAAATTATTGGGTAATTATACTTTATTTCTTCTTCTTCTTTTTAAATCATTACACTAATTTTACACCCCACTGAATTACCACCATAATAAAACACTAGAAAAAATAAATAATTTATCGGTTCTAGCATAACGTGATAACAATGGCAAAAGTATGAAAACCCATAATGAGCTTTTTAGATGTTTCATTAAAGAGCTTACGTAATTTTTTTCATTAAATACTGTTACATTAATTCAATGTACATACGTACTACATTATATAAAATTTATCTTCAATTTAAGATATATAAATTTTTTTAAAAATTATAAAAAATAATACCCTTAAAATTTATAATAACAAAACTAACCCCTCATAAACAACATTGAATGTTTAATATTAAAATTGTAACATTAAATAGATTTAAATTATCGTAATTTAATTTAAACAACAATTAATTAGACGAGAATTTAAAAATATATAATTTGAATATAAAAAATATTATTTTTATTATTATAAGTTTTGAGTGTGCTATTTTTGTTACTTTTTTTCAAACTTCTCACTACTAAACAAAAAAGGAAATTATCTCGTTTAGTCACAAGTTATAAACTTATTCACAACGTGGTTTAGGTGTGTTGAGAAATTCACAATATAAACTTGATATAAATTTTAGATATACAAGTGTGGTGCGTAAAAAAAAAAAAAAAATTTGCACAACCATAAAAAACATTTACATGAACTTGTAACCAAAATATTTTATCGCATGCATGTACATAATAGAATTCTTATTCGGATAAGGCCCTCCTTGTAGAATAAACACTGTTGAAAATTTGCACAAGAAAATAGATAAATTGTGAAGAGTGAAGCACCAAAATATGAATTAGATTGTGAATATTAATATCATTAAAGTCTATTTTGTGAGTTGGTACCAAGTAAAATATCAACAATTGGTAGCCTAACTTCAGCATGCACTCAATTTTTCCCTATAACTATATTCCAGCAAAACACCCCAGAAACTATCAACATGGCTCTTTTACTGCTGTGATGTTCCACGATTAACAAAAGATGTACCTAAAACCAAACCCTAATAGTGCATTTGAAGAACCACCTTAACAACAGGAACAATGGGCAAGCAGGTGATGGATTCCTAAGTTGGCTACTACACACGGCCAATACACTATTCCAATAATCGAAAAAGCGATAGACTGTTGAGAGATACAAAATCAGAAAGAAGACGAACTTGTTCTTCGAAGCTGATATTTTGGTTCAGGGTAGGGAGCACATGGATGCATCTCCTCAAAATCCTACAAAGAAAACAAACATAGGGCATATTGTTAAGGAGAATAATCAAGCAAAACCAATGAGGAACTCAAGTATGGCCTATGTTACTTGGACTCTTTTAAGATATCGTAACATATCCAGATGTCAAACACATTCATTTTTTAAACTTTCTGTAAATTCACACCAAATTGAAGTATCCAAGTACTCATACTAATCTTCATATCATGTAGCTTGGACAATGGTACTTCAACAAAAAAAAAGAGTCCAAGTAACATGGAGCCTGTTCATGAGTGGAACTCAGAATTCTCACCCTTTAATTGTAAATAGTATCAAGCTTGTCCACGAGCACAATAGTTAATAGCTTTTTATGCATCAACTAAGATACAAATAACAATTCAAACTATTATGATCACTAAAAGCACATTACTTCAATGCATACAGTAAGTGACAAATGATCGGAAAAATTCAAGCCAAAATCTGCCCTGATAGGAACTGAGTTCTAGAGACACTATTCATTGTTCATGGAGTATTGTTGATGTGATATTTTAGGCCAATGAGATACAAGGTAAATGCAATTGAATTTAAAAAAAAAAAACATAACTGCCCACTACTCTGTTAAAAAAAAACCAATAAGATCAGTAGAGAGTACCACCTTATTTACTCCATAAACAATGAATAATGTCTCCTGATTCTAACACTGCAGCGTAGATGACTTTATCTTAGATAAATAAGAAGAGAGTGCAGCATGTTTTAAATGGAATTATGAAATTGTTGGTGACTAAATGGAATATGAAGACATACATAGCTCTAATTTTTCAGACTTCATGGACTAAGTTTCAACAATTCAAAATGTCTTGGCTTCTTTTCAATGAAGAATAAACGGCCTAGCTAACTTCTCAGGTGTTTGGTGTGTTGTATTGGCAGAACATTGGAGCAATGAAAAATTCAACTTAGCTAACTTCATTTCGAGCTCGCTAATGTTAGGTTTTTTTTTTTCCTATTTACTTTGGTAATTCCTCTCTTTCTACTGAAGAACTCGCTGACCTGCTCTTTCTCTTGTTAGAAGTGGTTTCAATCTACTTCATTTCGAACCATTTCTGTTAAAATCACTCTAGAAGAAGCACATCCAAACAAGCCCAAAATACACAAGCAAATAAATCAGAGGGTTTTTGTTTTTTTTCATTATGAACATTCCAGATCTCTCCATTTTATATGCATTAAACTAGATCAGCTTGCCATCACTGGATTAGTCTGCAAAAGGTCAGACTGTCTAAAATTGAAGTAAAAGTACGACTCACCATGCATTTTCTATTAAAATCTAAACCTTTAGAACTTCAAAGATCCGCAAGTTATTAGTATTTCCAACATGCATTAATATACCTGTTTGGGGTGGAGGAGGAACAAAGGGCCTAGTTAGTTATGCTTCTATTAAAAATATTTTTGATGAAAGTGATTTTATTATAAGTACTTATAGTCACAAGTGATTTATTCATAAGCAGTTAGGTCTCTTGCTAGTGAAAGAAGGAATGCAAATTTTATTTTTGTAAAAGCACGTCAGACTATTTGGTAGTAGAACTGAAAGTTCTCTTGTTAGTTGCCATCACCCAAATACCACAATACTATAAACATGAGGTTCATAATTAATAAAAGGCAAGGACAACTTTTTTAGCCTGATAAAAGTATGGTCCCACTCTCAAAACAAGCTTTGGAGAAAGCACCCACATTTGTTCTCGTGTAGCATAACAGTCCAATCACTTTACTTTCACAAAACCGATACATTAGTCACTTTGCTCTAAATAAATACACTTTAGTTAGCTTATTGTTGCATCATTGGACACTTTTTTGTGTCATTTTTTAAAGGAAAAACTTAGGTAAGATTAATTTGAACCTAACTAGCAAGAACAAGAGAATGTTTGAAAGGAAAAAGTCCAAAAATGACAACAACAACAAAAAAAGTGGTAAAAATGACTAAAGCACATCGGTTTAAATCAATGTGAGTAATGTGTTCATTTTGTGAAAGTAAAGTTACATAATACACTTTTTTCTTTATTTTTTTTCTAACCTTTCTGAAAGCAATTTCCAATATTTTGCCAAGTAGAAAATCCAAACACACTCAAAGACTTCTAATCAATTAAAAATTATAATTCAATGGTTCTTCAGTTAAAATAAAAACAAGAAACAAACGAAAATCCCCTCACCTTCTCTTTTTTGTGCTTTATGTTCTCCTCTTCTAAACGTGAAACTTTGCTGACCAGCTCATTGTGGTAAGCCTGCGCAGCTTTATGGATCATCAACAAATAGAAAGAAAACAAAATTAAAAACGTAATTTGGAAAAGTAGGCAAAAATATGACGCAAAAGTACTTGTTTTCTAGCTCTTGAGCGAGCAGCTGATTCCCTATTCTTGATTTTTCTCCTTAGTCTCCTGTCCATAGTCTTCTCAAGTGTATCTGATGCATCTCTTTTCTGCCCTGGTGTCGAAGTATCTGATAATGTACCAATTGAAGAGGAAGATGACAAGCAAACTTTTTGTAGATAACTTTCAGGGTTTACCACATCAATGGAATCTAAACCCAAAGCAGGACTCAATGAAGTTTTGGCAAAAAGGCCTGCAAGTACAAGGAAGTCCTCTAAAGTTGTTTCACTAAGTGTAGCTTCTCTATTCCAACATTTCATATCCTCGGCATACATATTCTTCTGCCCTTGCTGGATTTCTCTCCACACTTCATCAACAGTCTTTACACTCAAAGCTCTAGCCAATGTTAAACTGGCCTCTCGTTGGAGCAAAGATGCTGAAGATGCATTCTCGTCATCCATCACCGAGGACTGATTTGCCTCCGCAGTCCATATACTTTGAAAAAGCTCATCAAGTTTCATGCTACCAAGTGGTTTTCCTATATTCCCCAGTTGGTTTCTAACTTCGTTGAGAGTGAGACTGTACCATGAGTTCTGCCTTATCAATGGTGATAGCTGAAAATGAGACCCCTGACCATTACCCTGTGATGCCATGGTGTGTACATCCATAGCCAATCTCTTGGTTCCCAAAAACCTATATTACAAAATATAGTAACTATAGGCCATTAAAAAATTAAAATCTTATGCTTTCAAGATCTAAAATTGCACCACTATATTTCAATTTAACCTAATAGAGAAAGAGAGAGAGTCAGAGAGAAAAGACAGCACTCAAAGACTATTCCATGGTGAAAGTGATGAGAGATCTTAGCTTACCATACCATTCCCATTAAAAAAAAATAGAAAAAAAAAAAAAGTAAGAACCACAACTACCTATTGTTGTTTAGATGTTTCCTAAAATAAATGGAGTAGAAATCCAAACCAGAGGAAGACTAGAAAATCCAAACAGAAACTGAGAGGTTATAAAATCTGTGGAGTATGCAACATTGGGTGCAAAAGTGAATGCAGAGCATTAGCAAAAAGGTTTCATTTCTGCTTTTCTGTTCTCTTTTCTCTTTTTTTTTTTTTTTTTAATTCATCTTCCTTCTTTCTATAAGGAGGAAAAGAAAGTTAAAAATTATATTTTATACAAAATAGAGGAAAGATACAAAATAGAAACTAACCCCAATGAAGGCAATTTTATGCCTCGAGATGTTCTTCTCATATAAGGAGTAATGTTCATTCTAAAAGGTTTTGAAACAAAATTATAACAACGTAATCAAAATTTAACATTACAATGATGATGGTGGCAAGTCAAAATGTTATTTCAGGATTTTCAGTATGGAAGAAGTACTAGAATATGAATACAGTCGAATGCAATAGAAGCAAATGATGGATAAAATTAGGATACTTAGGTCAAATACCCAAATTATGTTGGTTGTTTTGCTTTCTAAATACAAGTTTTTAGCCTAGTATGTATTCAGATATTCTGCCACCATGTGAGAAATTTATAGCCTCATTGTGCACCACCTCATTGTGTAAGCACCAAAAAAACGCAAACCGCCTTAACTCGCTGGAAATATGAGGCTGATTAAGGCCACACGCCTCAAAATAGCAATTTAAAACCACAAGCTAAATTTTACTACCCAATTAAATTACTTGAAAAATGTTTGAAAAGTCTCCTACTTCACTAAAAAGGTACACATTAATTCTCTTGTTTTATGGTAACTAATGTTTTATGATAGTACACCATTAGTCCCCATTTCTTTAAAAAGTTACACATTTTCAATGTTACTTCATAAGCCAAAAAAAAATTTACAGTTGACTAAGAGGGATAAAAAAAGTATTTTTTCTTGCCAATAAAAAAGTCCTAACGTTTGTTACAAATTTTTACCCACGATTGTACCTACACCATTTATATGGTGCTTACATGGCAGAATTATCTTTAAAAAATGGATCACAATACAAGATGTGAATGCAAAAGTACAAATTTATGCATTCTTAGCAATTTTTTATTTTATTAAATGAGAACAACTACCCTTCATTAAACATACATGCGATAAACTTATATGTAACTTTTCAAAAAACAAGGACTTAGACGCAGCACCTAGCTAAAAACGAAGAGTTTAAATTGTACTTTTTTAATAAACAAAATGACCTAGGCATCGCCACCCCATCAAATTACTCTAGTACAGCTGAAGATGGGCAGAGCGAGCGAACCCAAAACAATGGATCACAAGGAAAAACAATTTCCATCATCGAAAGGGATACAAGACACAGCTAGAAAGAAAACCCAAAATTTGTAATCGAAAAAGTCAAATTTTATATCTCCTTTTAGTTTATGATCTATATTCATGTGCAATGGCTTCTAGCAAAAGAATCAAAATTCTGAATATATAGATGATAATTACCCATTATAAAAGCTAAGAATACGGTTAGTGGTTGTAAAATAAAAAAGACATGTACCTGTAAGAGAAGACGAGACTCGGTAGAAATTACAAGATCTTATCTGAATCAAAGTACGATAAAAAAATTACACAGCAAAGACGAGGACTTTCTGCATTTTGAAAGGACTGGCATCAAGTATTAGAAACATAAAAAAAGACGAGGACTTTCTGCTTTTTGAGAGGATTGGCATCAACTATTCGAAATATATATATATATATATATATATATTCTTTTTCTTTCTTTATTTTATCGCGCGCGAGACACGTTTTTCCCAAGTGAAGGTTAATAGAGTTTGTGACGCAATGGAACCCAATTAAATTTATAACATTTATATTGGAAAAAAAAATTACTACATCTATATTATCATATTTTTTTTATTATTATAATTTTATCATTGACGTTAAAAATCTAACAAAATTTAACAAAAAAGTCCTGAGAGCAACACATTTCTCAAACTCAAACTTAATCTCCCAAATCACCGTAAACCTTTCCTAATCATCTATCGAGCAACCTTATTCAAATAACAGCAGTGTTGTCTCATCTTCTTTTTATCTCATTCTTTTGTAATTTTGTCTCACATTACCAACGAAGTCATTTATAGTTTTAAAGTAAATAAATATTAAATTTGAAAATGATGCTTCTTTTTGGATTATTTGAATTTGTTTCCTTATTTTAGTTAATTAAAGTTGAGTTTATTTTTTTTTAGTCTCGTGCGTTGAAGCTTAATTTGGCATATATAGCTGCTTTTGTTAGTATCTTTTGAGATTGAAGTGTTTTCAAAGCTTCAATATTTTGAATCATTGACTAGTTTCTTAGCAAAGGGCAAGGCCACAATCCTCTTCCCACCTTCCGATGCAAGATGTGTTAAAGATGCTACCATAGTCTCTACTGATTTCAACCTCAGTGTTGGAGTAACATTTTTTGTAATTTTCTCAACCTGTGGTTCTAAAGTTGAAGACGGTGCTGGTGCTGAAGAAGATGATGATGGTGAAAAGTTATCTTTAGCCTTGGCCTCATTAATCTTAGCCTCGATTTCAGCCAAGAGTGTTGTAGCCGAATCATTGGTAGCAACATCACCTTCTTCAACCATAATCGCAGCCAAATAACTATCATAGAAAGTTTCAACATCCATATCGACCTTGTTGGACTCAACAATGATGACATTCTCACTTTTAAAGAGCTTATTACCCTTGGATTTGACCCAAGAGATAATTTTTTCCTGTCATGGTGGAACTCAATGTAGGCATGAAAATATCTCGGATCTTGGCCTGAATAAGGGATATTAGAGTTACACGTGCAATGCATTGTGCTTTCCAATTAAGTCCTGTTAGATTTTAACGCTAATGATAAAATTATAACAATCAAAAAATATGATGGTATGGATGTAACAAAAAAAAATCAGTGATATATTTGTAACAACTCTCATAGTTCGATGGTAGAAAATTTTCTTTACTCTTTTCTAATCTATTAAGTTTTATTAATATACTAATATAGTCACATTTAGGGTGTCCAAAAATCGAATCAGATCAAATTAAATAGAAAGAATGAATCGAATTAGATCAGTTTGAACGATTATGTGAGTCAAATGATTTAATTTGGTTTATATTTTTTCAAACCGTTTATTAAACGGTCTGGTTCAATTTTTTTAATTTTTAATCATCCAAATCGGATCAAACTGTTATATATTATATATATATAAATATTATTTTTAAAAATATTTTATATTATTGTTTATTTTTAAAAATAAAAAATATATTATTTATAATTAAAGATTAAATATTACTTTTAAACTTTTTTTTTTTTTTTTTTTACAGTTTTACATTTAAATATTACTATAAAGCTTTTGGTTATTTTTATCATCTAACTTAAGAAATACAACACACCATACTCGCTCAAGAGGTAGCCCACACAATTTCTAAGAAAACTACAGGAAAAGGTGGACTCATGGGGATTAAATTAGACATAGAGAAGGCATATGACAGAGTGGAATGGACTTTCCTTATGTACATAATGGAATTATGGGGCTTCTCAGCAAAATTTCGACATTTAATCCTACAATGTATTTCCACTTCTTCTTTCTCAATACTGTTAAATGGTTCACCTTTTGGTCGTTTTAAATCTTCAAGAGGACTTCGACAGGGGGATCTGTTGTCACCTTACCTTTTTCTCATTATATCAGAATGTCTTTCCAGAATGATCATGAAGGCTGAACATCACGGCTTAATCCATGGGATAAAAATTGCAAGAAGAGCCCCTACCATCTCTCATTTAATGTATGCAGATGATGTGGTAATTTTCCTGCGAGGAAACCTTTTAAACACCCATAGCATTAATACCGTTTTACAGGATTATGGGAAATGGTCAGGACAGAAAGTGAATCTCTCCAAATCTGTTCTCTTCTTCTCCAAAAACATGCACACCACGCTTCAAACTACTATATGCAATATTCTCTAGATTCAGAAAGCAGACAGTAACATTAAATATTTGGGCAATTCACTTCCCCTCAGCCAATCAAAAAAAGCAAACTTTCAAGGCATTATTCAGAAACTCAAAAGCAAACTTCAAAGTTGTAAATCCAAACTCCTTTCTTCAGCTGGTAAAGCCACTCTCATCAGATCAGTATTACAAAACATACCCACTTATGCCTTAAGTACTTTCAAACTTCCATCAAGTATTTGGGCCGAGGCTGACTCCATAATTAGAAAGTTCTGATGGAATAAAGTCACAGAGGGCTCACACTATTATTCTCCTATTGCTGGGAACCAACTCTGTCAACCCAAGGAAGCAGGTGGTCTAGGATTCCGCCAAATAAAAGATTTTAATCAAGCCATGCTCTCCAAACTTGCATGGGACATTTTCAAGAGTCTGAACAAACTTTGGGTTCGAATCGTCAGTGCCAAATACATCAGAGACCTTGATTTCTCAAACATTGTTCCACGTAACACAGATTCTTATATTTGGAAGGGTATACTGTGGGGAAAAGAATTAGTCCTTCAAGGAAGTTATTGGAAACTTGGACAAGGCAGTTCTGTCAACATCTGGACACAACCTTGGATTCCTGGATTACCACATCAAAAACTTCCCACTCCAATTGAACACACCACTCAATTAAATATTTCCAATCCTATAGATCTTTGCCACTGGGACCCAAATCTAAAATGGGACATATCAAAGATGAACCAAATTTTCCCAACTTATGTTGCAAACTTCATACAGGCACTTCCCCCACCTACACTAGGTACCCCGGATACCCTCAATTGGTTTGGAACAGGTAAGAGAAATTTTTCAGTTAAAGACGCTTATCTCACACTGGTTAAAAGCAAAGGCGTGACTGATTGCTCGAGTTACTGGAAACTAATCTGGAAAGCCAACTTACATGAAAGACACAAAATCTTTCTGTGGAAAATACTAAAAAATGCACTCAGCACGAAGAAGAGGATACTTCATTTCACCTCAATCACGGATGTCAACTGCGCCTTCTACTATCAGGAAGTGGAAGATGTAGAGCACCTATTTATCCGGTGTAAGATATTACAATCTTGGTGGAAACACTGGAATTGGAACTTACAATGAGAATTCACACATAAACTTGATATTTTCACCTATATCAAGTTCCTTCTACAACCCCCTAAGCTTCTCCTTCCTGCTGATTGTTCCGCTGAAACATTTACACTGACAGCTGGCATAATGCTTGAACAATTATGGTTTACCAAAAACAAAGTTGTGTTCAATAAAGGTAACCTCGACGGCCCCAATTCGATCCAGTCCATAGTCCGCAGAGTGGCAGAATTCAAACCGCATTTACTATCAATAAAACAGCCTGATCCTCACAGAATCAAAGAAGATATATACATTCCCATTCCCAATCAGTGGCAACCACCTCCTCCAAATGCACAGTAAAATACAACTTTGACGTTACATGGAATCATGGGACAGCAACGATTGGTTTTGTCATCTCAGATACTAATGGGCACATTGTCGAATCCTGGACAGAACAGAGGTACACTAATTGTGTTGATGTTGCAGAAACACTAGCACTTGAAGCGGCTATTACCCATGCTCTAACCATTAAACATAAGGCAATATACATAGAAGGGGATGCGAAATTTGTAATTCAGGCCTTGATGGAAGACAGCCAGGAAGAAATTTCAAACACAGCTGTAACAATCATCCAGCAACTACAACTTCAGCTACCGCAGTTCTCAATGATCTCGATACGATAGATTCCACGACATTTGAACTACAGAGCTCATAACCTGGTCAAATCAAGCCCAACAGAAGATGTGTTAGCCACTCCTCTACCGAAGTTTTATACCACTTCACATCTCAACACCACCGTCACACACCACAACCCCTAGGCCTTCGCCTAACACCCTTAGCAAAAAAAAAAAACTTAAGAAATACAACGTTCTTGATTACTCAAGAGCTCTATTTATCTCGCCAAGGCCTTAGTAGCCAAACGGCATTGTAACCACCATAATAAGGTGGAGCTCTCGAGTTCGAGGCTTGAATGTAGCAAAAAAAAAAAAAAAGAGCTCTATTTATCTCTTCCAATCAATCTATGGTATCAGAGGCTCAGAGCGTCTTTGCGATCAAACAATGGTGACCAAGGGTACGTAATGGAACCTATCAGATGCCATTTTCTCTTCTTCTCAAGTGTCTAACAATTTTAAATGTTCGAACTCTAAAAACAGAATTTTGAAAATGCGAATGCAAATCTTGCACTTGTAAACTCTATTGCATCTCAAGTGGATGTGTTAGCTCAAAACTTATGTTTGCTTCCTCCAATGAATCTTGCTTTATCAATCAAGTTAGATGATAATAACTACTTGATTTGGCACGAACAAATGGTTAGTTATATTATTACCTATGGTCTTGAGGGGTTTATCGATGGATGTGTGATTAAACCTACTTAATTTCTTGCTAATGGAGGTTTAAACCCAAGTTTTATTAACTGAAAAATATTCAATTCAATTAATTCTCAAAGGCTGACTTTATGGATTAGTCTCTAAATCAATGTTTGGCCATATTTCTGGTAAATCAACTGTCTATGAGTGATGGATGGCTTTAGAAGAAGCTTTCTCGTCTTCATCTCAGCCTACTATTATGGATTTGGGATCTCAAGTTCAAATTTTGTCTAAAGTTGATATGTTGGCATCTGAGTATATCTTGAAGGCTAAAGCTATCGCAGATCATCTAGTTGTTTGTAGGTGATCGGGTGTTTTGGATAGGGGAGTTATATGATCTTTATTTAGAGTTGAACCAAGAGTTTCAAGCTCGATCATCCTGCCAATTTCCCTGACAAGTCTGCTCAAGATTTCAAGAACAAACAAATATACCTGGAATCTTCAATAGTTTTTAAAACAATAGACTCAGAGTTCAAACAAGAACAAGATTGGTGGTAATACCTGCAAACCTCATCAGAATTCCTCCTACAAACAGTTATCACCTTTTTCAAACAGGCCAGTTTGTCAAGTTTTATCTATCAAGTTGTATAGTATGTTATCAACATGTTTGTTTCACCGTAATTCATAATTGTAATTGTTTGATTTATATACGGTATTGTATTTGACTATAAAATTAGATTATATCGTATAGTATAAAAATAGTATTTTTAAAAAAAATTGTATAATTAAGAAGTGTGAGTTCAAATGATAATCAATTTAATCTATTTAAATTTTCAATTATAAAATTATATGTCTTAACTTTTTTTTTTTTTTAATTAAAAATAATTTTTTTTAAATATAATAAAAATATTTTAAAAAATAAATTAAATATTAATTTAAATAAATTTCATAATAAAAACTATTTTAAATCTAAATTATTTTAATAAAAAATATATAATCAATTTAATCCAACTATATTATACAAATTTTCACCTAATATTATATAAATTAATTATAATATAATTTAATACAGTTTAATCTAATCTAATTATACTTAAATTATTTGATATGATGCATTGTATATGTATATATTGTAACTATCTCGTAGCTACGTGTTTCTCGGTATTACACTTCGTTACTAATAATAGCTATTGTATATATAGATGTTTAATGTAGTCTATCAATTAGATAAAATATTAAATAAAAACAGAATAATTATTTTATCATCACAACAAAAATATAGATAAAATAATTATTTTTAACACTAAATAATTATACAATTGTAAGTTATATAGCGTAACATCGACCTCTGAATTTCTTACAACTTTTACAATGTGGTGTGGTGAATTTGAAGAGAAATAAGGAGGGTGATTAAAGTGTAGAGCTTAACTACATATGAGACACCCAAAAAATACTTAAATGGATAGAGTTTTAATTACTAATTGAATTTTTTTAAAATACAAAAAGCAACACTATAATTAATTATAAAGTGCAACATTGTCCTTTGAATTTCTTACCACATTTGACAAGGTAATAAGGGTGAAAAGTGTATTTTCTTGAAAAAATAACAAAATTAGCACCCTTTAAATTTGTAATAATAAAACTAGCATCTTTGTATTCAATTAAAATTGAACGACGATAATTTAGACCCGTTCAATATTGAACGTTCAATATTATCCGTTCAATTAGAATTGAATGACGACAATTAGACTCGTTTAATATTGAACGTTCAATATTTTACGTTCAATATTTTACGTTCAAATTGAATATTGAACGTTCAATATTAAACGTTTAATTTTAATTGAACACAAAGGGGTATTAATTTTATTACTATAAATTTTAAGAGTATTATTTTTGGTAATTTTTTTATTTTCTTTTACTACCTGAGATACCAAGTTTACTTAGATGGATAGAGCTTTAATTATTGATTAGATTTCAACAACACGTAAATAATTTTGAGTGGCCTATTAGTGCTCCCAAATACTTTCGCTAAAGAATTAAGATAAAAAGATAAAATAAAAATAATAATAATAATAATAAAATTTCTTAAAGGAAAAGATCACCAACATTCTCAGGATTTGTCTTAAAATCACAGTGGTACCAAATTATAAAATAATATCATCAAGCTCCACTTCGAACACAATTTAGACTTCTAAAGTTAAAGGAGGGATATAAGCATAGTTCATTTAAAACGAAATAAAATAGATACTACATCATATTTTTATTATTATAAGTTGCCTTGATTAGCTTTCTCACATTTTGTTATGTTTCTTTGGCTTCAATTTACTACTGATCTCTTTTCTCTTTCGTCTATTTTTAAATACTTTTTAGGTCCACTATAAAGTATTATAGGTGTGTTAACTAATTTCTCCATTAGTTACCAACTATTTTTTTTTTTGTTTTGTTTTGTAATTACTAATTAGCTTAGGTACCTCGATGATAGAAAATGAAAATTGTGGGGCTTCTTTGATATTAAGGAAAATCTTAGGAGCTTGTGATCATAAAACCATATGCAATGAAATCCTATATGATGAGAAAAGGAAACAACCAAATTTATCATCCTCACCCTGCTTTTTGGCGTCAGTTTATTCGTTAAGGAGATGAGAAAATGAGAAAGTTTAAGATTATTTATTAATTTATTATTATTTATGTAATCATTTTATGTATTATTATTATTCTCCCTGTTAACTGGACATTGATTAGATGAACTGCGATTCAACCATAAAATGTTTTACAAATGTTCAGCTGTTCATCCGAATCTTTACTGGTTGTTCGGTTGGCAAATGCCGATTGTTTGATGGGAAGGGGCTAAATCTACACATGAAACAATAATTTGTTATGATAAAAGACAGATAGATTGGAATCTTTATATATATATATATATATATATATTTCACAAGAATAACATGAAATTTCTCAATAAATTAAAGATTTTATCCTCTTCAATACCCTCCCTTCATTTTGAGGCTCTATAATTAAATTTGAGTTAAGCAAGGGAACAAGGACAGAAACAGGCCTAAAGTTGAGAGTACTAAGATAGGAGTTTTTTTTTTTTTGGAATGTATTTAGAATTGCTCTTTATTGTTTTATTGAAAGAGTGCTACTAAATTAGTCCATATTCCTCTCAAGTTAGTCCACCTTGTGCAAGTAGCAAAATATGGCCAATACTACTTGCATCCAACATGGATTCCAAGCACATACCCTTGAAATATTTTTTTCTTTTTCATAATTTTTAAAAGTAACTTTTACCAAAATTTTTGTAATTTTATTTTCTTTTATATTCTGAAATATTTATTTCTTTTCTTATTTTTAAAGAATTTATTTTAATTTTTTTAATATAATGTTCATAAAGTCCTTAAATTCTTCTATAAATTTTTCTTTTGTTTTTGCATTTTCTAAATGTTTTAATTTCTCTTTTAAGATTTCTGTTTGTTCTTGTGATAAAATTATATTTTTCATTTTTATTTCTATACATGCTAAAAACATTCATATAAAATCTTTCTTAAATTCTTTATTATTTTCAGTATTTCGGATTAGATTAATTAATTCCTTTAGATTACATATTTGTGTTTGTGTACAGTGATGGACGTAAGCATTGGTTGTACCAGGCTTGAGCCCGTGCAGCCATTTTGAATTTTTTTTAATTAATATTAATAATATAAATATAATCTAATATATTATATTATCGTTATATATTCTTTTTTTTAAATAAAAATATTAAATATTTAAAATATTTATGTTTCAATTTATACTCATATTAATAGTTATGTATTATATATTCCTAAAAATTATAACTTTTAAACTTTTAATTGATAAATATTGTTTAATTATTAATTTAAGTACGTATTTAAGTATAAATTTATATATATTTAACACTCTTTTTTTTTATAACAATTTACCATTATTTCATTAAATATTTTTTTTCCTTCTTTAAATTATTAATTAGAGTTATTTATTTCAAAATATATATTATCCCATTGTTATATTAGAACATAAAATTTATTTTAAATTTCTATACTTGTCAGTTACTATTAATATGTGAAAAAATGATTAGATTCTTTAATTCTTTAGTTATTTTAATTTTTTGTTTATTTGTTGTTAGGTCTATTTAAATTTATAATTTTTAATTTGTATACTTTAATTTATATTAAATACTTTTATTGTAGGTTATAGTAGATAAACCTCACAAAATTTTAAATCATTTAAAACTCTTCATTTATTCTTTAAAAAAATAAATAACCAACAATCAACAAAAAATACTTTTTTGAAGCTACCAACCAAAAAAGTAAGCAATCTCAAGAAACACTTGTTGAAGTTTGCAGAAAAAATTAAATCTGAATTGATAATTGATGACTTTTATGCTCTAAAGCATCGTCGGGTATAACTTAAATAAATTTTTTTATTTTTTTTTAAGTTTATATTATTTTCTCAATGTTAGCTATAAATCTTGATATTATAAATAAAAAAAATAAATTAGTCCTCCTAAGAAAATATTTTTGGATACGTCCCTATTTGTGTAAGCATTTTTTATTATTTATGATGTAACCATGTTAATTCTTTATTCCAATTGTAAAGTACTTTATAAATTATTAACTATGTTATTTCTTAGGTAATCCTTTGGTTATTTCTTTAATATGTAATATTAATTCTATTGTTTCTTTTTTATAATATTTTAAATAATTCATTTTTTTGCTTGAATTTGGTTGAGTATATCTTATTTTATACATTTTGTTTAGAGTTTTCTTTTTAAGTTTTATTTTATGTTTATGGCTCTGATACCAATTTTTAATGCTGAATTTTTATTTTAAGCTTCAGTTAGCTTATCTTCCAATTTGTTCCTTAAATAAATAAAATTCAAAAATTAAATTATCAAATTCTTCTTTATTTACTTGTACAAATTTCTGTATAAAATAATTTCTGTATATTTTTCCTACAGGATGGTCTATCAAGAATAATATGCTAGAAACATAGTCTGTATAATAATCTAAGAAGATGTCAAACATTTTAAAAATTTCTAAACATGTTTCATAATCTTCATTATCAAAATATTCCTCTAATAATTTCATATATTTTCCTTCAAAATATTCTATGCTAGTCATAGCTTTCTTGTTGAGTTTCAAAGTTATATTCTTCAAGTTCCAAGTCTATCCATCGACTTAATTCTAAAATTTTCTTGTTTTCTTCTATGTCCATTTTTATTAGTTCAAGACTTGCTTCAAGATTTAAATTTTCTTTGTCTTGTCCTTTTATTAAATCATTTCTTTTTTCTTGTTTAGTAAAATAATTAATTAATCCTTGTAAGTTTTTCATTACTTTAGATCTTCTTGTACTTTTCTCAAAATTTTCTTTTATAGATGTTTTATAACATATAAGGAATTGTTTAAGATATATTACATCTTTTAAATTTTTTTGGTTTTCAGAATATTTTCTACTTTTATTTCTATAGAGTACTGTCTCAGGTTTCCTTTTCATGCTAGTTTGTTTATCATCCATTTATTATAATATCATGCAGTATAAACAAGATTTTAACAATATTAATGAAGTTTTAAGGTGTACTAACATCTCCCTGCAAACTAACATATTTCTGAATATGGGTCCACTGTGTTCTTCCGCTTCCTAACTATCTTCTTACTCCAAAAAAATTAAGCCTCGCTCCAGATCCAAGCTTCTAGTCCTCCTAACTCTGCTGATCTTATAAGATTCGTACTTAACTTACTAGTGAGAGAGATAATTTAGATTTGAAATGGACTTTTTATTCATTAATAAGAAAATTTATACAGGCTAGAGAACTAGTAACCTTGAAAAGGTTATTAGTTCTTACTTATTACAAGAGACATAGCTAAAACTTGAAAATAAAAAGATAGATAGATGTTAGGTTTTCCTAGTTATCCCTTTAGATGTAGAGAATTTTCTTTTATAGACATAAGGGTTCCTTGTTTACAATGGAGGGATTATACTATTCCTAACTTTCCTATTTGGTGTTAAAACGCCTACATTATTGGCGTAATGGTCCTACATGGTTAGCTCTGCCGACATAGAACTGTTGGATGAGCTTGAGTCCATGCAAACCTTGTCTTTAATGCAGTAAATGCATTTGTGGTCTGTTGATTGCTGTTTTGAATAGTACCATAATACCTTTTTGGTTTCCTCACTTACTTCAATTTCATTACAATTGAAGTTAATTTTATAGAAAATTACTTTTTTACTGTCTTCCTCAGTGATAACTATATTACTTTGAGAAGTAATAATAGTTTTACTTGTACTATAATTTACTTTTATTTCTAAAGAATTATTAACTCTTTTTATTTTATGATAAATCTAGCTTAGCATTTGTCCTCTTTCAATACATAATTTCTCAAGATTAAATTCATTTTATGGTAAATATTTTGGACGTATTACTTCTCTCTTATTACTTGATATGTCAAGCTTGATAAAATGATAAGAACTTACTGGTGTTTCTTGGTTCCAATCCATTAATGAACTGAAATATCTTAAATAAATAGGCTTGTCTGTAGCCTTAATTTTATTTTTAAAGTTTCTGATGGATTTTTTGAAATTGTCAGAAAAATATACTAATTCATTTCCTGGATATATGTTTTCTATTAATCTAGCATGAAATGTCTTATAGACAAATAATGGATCAGCTCCTTCTAAGATAATGAATTTACTACCTGATGGAAAATCTTTTTCTATGGTATAAAATTTTATGTCTTCAAGATGTTCCTCAGTAGTTTTTCTTGCTATATTATATAGACCTAACCATTCATGTTTTACTAAATTCCTATATCTTTCTTTTTCTTCTTGAGAGGAATTATTCGTTGCTTTTCTAAAAATTACTGGTTTTTAGATTTTTTCAAGGTTTCTTAACCTATTAATTCCTGTTGCTAGTTGTTGTACTATTTGAGAATAGTTTTTTTATTTCTGCTGGTGTTAATAGCTTAGGAACTCTATAGTTATTGTAACTTCCTTCTGCTTTTATTCTATTTGTAAAGGATCTATGAATGATTCCACTAATCTACATTAGTATTTTACTTGCTTCAGGCCAATTAGTGTATATTGATGAACACTATTTTGATCTACTATTTGTGATGTTTTTAAGTGTTTATTTTGCATGTAATCTCGATATAATCTTGTTTTGGAGGGCATTCTACTGTTTTGCAGGTCAAAGTAGGTTTGGAGAGAAACTTGGAAAAAGAGAGCAAAAATGGAGTAAAAACGCATACATACGTAAGCCTTACAGTAGGTGCCATACATTATGTAAGCCTTACATCGATAATCAACAGAATATGTACAAGGCATGTACATACATGTACATACCATGTACACCCTTACATGCAAGGCGCGCCGCGGCGAGGAAAGTGTATGCCGCGGCGGGGAGCTCTCGGGTTGGAACATGAAAACCATCAAAACATTGTGCGCCGCGGCGAAGGAATGGTATGCCGCGGCGAGGAATTCAGAGAAATATGTAAAGCCATGTACATACTATGTACTCTCATGTACATACAAGGCGCGCCGCGGCGAAGGAATTGTATGCCGCGGCGAGAGGCTCTCGGGTTTGAACACCAAAATCACGAACACAATGTGCGCCGCGGCATGAAAAATGTGCGCCGCGGCGCGCGCGCGCGCGTACTGGAATCCTTTTAGGGCACGAGACTTACATCAATTATGGAAACCCTTACAAAACCTAATTGGACAAAACTCTATATATACTCTCTAGCCTCCAAGTGATCACATTATTCAGCCTCCAAAAACAGATCTGAGCCTTAATTCAACACCTCTCCAGCCTCCAAAGACTCCAGATTCACACACTCTGTTCTTCAAAGAAATATACGAGAGAAGGAGAAGAAAAGCATCGTAACAGTGCCAGAATTCTTCTTGTCTCAACAATTTAGAGAAAGAGATTACTCAATCAAAGCTCCACCATTGATTTGGGGTATTTTAATATTTGTAATTTACTTTCTCTTTAAGAATTCGTATGATGTTATTCATGATAGAAAATATTGATTTAAATTCTGTCATGAGTGGCTAAATCATCTGTGTGTGGGATTTTGGTAATGTAACTATGAGTAGATAATTGGTTTTGTGGAATGTTTATTGTTAAAGAGATTTATTTCGAGTTTATTGATTCCACTATTATGTTCATTTATTATTTCTGGCCAATTTAATTTATGAATGTATGAAATATTTTAGAATTGAGTTTTAGAAACGCCATCTGAATTCAATTAAGCACTCTTAAACTTGAGCCTAATTCAAGTGCATTGATTTGTCTTGAGTTAGGCGATTAGACTATTTTCTTGGATTTAAAGCTGATTAACTAATTAACGGTCCAGATCAAAGAAGTTAATTGGTTAATTAAGGGGAGATCACCATTGATTTGGGGTTTTCTAGTATAGAGAAAATAATCAGTAAATTCCATTTTTCGTGCCTAACTGTTACATCCACATAAACCAATTCATCCATGATTAGCTTACTAACCAATTTCCCACACTTGTTCACCCCATCGTTTTACACAAAGTCTACGCATTCACTTTATTTTTCTTGTCAACTTTTTTATAACTTCAGCTAAAATCTCCACAACCCTCCTTTGTTAGAATGTTTAGATTTAATTTTATTGTCATCTTTTAGAAAACAATTCACATTTTTGAAAACCACCGCAATTCCTTGAGAGACGATCTTGGGAGTATACTTGTCGCTTACTACGAGTGACTCGTGCACTTGCGAGCTTTATAAATACAAAATTTGGTATCAAGTTTTTGTGCATCAAGTTTTTGGCGCCGTTGCCGGGGAGTTGGCGTTTTTGAAATTGTTATTTGTTTTCTTTTTAGTTTACTTAATTTTTAGTCTTTGTTGTTTTCTTTATTTGTTTTTCTTGTTTTTGTGTTTTTTGTTACTTGTTGGAGTCAATTAGTTTCTGGTGCTTTGATTTGTTGTTGTTTTTGATTGTGCATGCACGGTAGAAGATCTCTTGGACATCCACTCGTGCCGTTCATAGATAACATCAACAGGAAGAGCACTCATTTGAGACCATTTGAAGCTGACATTTTGGAGAAAGAGCATCAATCAATTATGGGAGAACAACTACCTCCACACAGAGAGATAACGATGAAGGAGTATGCAAGGCCAATCATTGGCACTGCAACTTCTTGCATCCAACTAGGGGAAGCAGCTAGAAACTATGAAATTAAGAATATACATTTTAATATGTTACCGTCTTTTTATGGGATTCCTAACGAAGATCCTCTAACTTTTATTCGTGATTTCTATGCTACTGTGCAGACTTTTCCGCTACAGGGGCTAAATGAGGATCAGCTGAGGATGAGATGCTTCCCGTATACGCTTAAAGACAAAGCTAAGTCATGGCTTATGACTCTTCCACCTGGATCTCTTTCAACTTGGGACGCAATTTTCAACAAATTCATGGGAAAATTCTATTCCCACCAAAAGACTGCGGACCTAAGAACCAAAATTGCAACGTTCTCCCAAATGGACGGAGAACCATTTCATGAGGCGTGGGATCGCTTCAAATTGCTTCTGATTCAGTGCCCACACCATCACTTTCCGTTGCAACTCCAGAATCAATTCTTCTATGACGGGTTGACACAACAGTGTCAATTTACTGTGGATAATGCCGCGGGAGGAGCAATGGGAGAGAAAACCGCCGATGAGACATATGATCTCTATGAGATGTTGGGTGCTAATTCCCAACAAAAGAGCTCTAGAGGACGGCGGATGGGAGTTAACGAGGTAGCTCCGGGAAATGATATGGCAATGCAAATTGCGGAGTTGACAAAACAAATCGCACTCCTCACCTCAAAGAATACACCAACTCAAGAGGTATGCGGTATCTGTAGTACTTACGGTCACGGTGCTAATATTTGTCCTTTTGTTTGTGACCAAAATGTAGGTACAAGTTACGAGCAGGCCAATGCTATAGAGGGGTACCAACCGAGGCCAAGGAATGATCCATACTCAAACACATACAGTCCCGGTTGGAGAAACCATCCCAACTTCTCTTGGAAAGGAAACAACAATCAAGGCTATGCTCAGAATAACTTCCCACACCCTCCCAACCACAACAACAATCCACAGCTCACTATGCCAAGCAAGCCAAGTTTAGAGGACAACTTGAACTCTTTCATTCAAGTGAGTCGAGAAATTAATCAGAAAACTGATCAAAGGATAGGATCTTTAGAGGCTTCCATGAAAAGAGTGGAAATTCAAGTGGGGCAGCTAGCTGAGCAAATGTACAAACAAGAGAAAGGGAAGCTACCTAGTCAGCCTGAACAATTGAATGCTATCACAATCATTGAGAATGGTAAGGTCTTAAACGATAATTTTACTGAACATTCTGATGATTTGTTTTTAGATGCACGAGATACAGGAAGGAAACACGCAGTTCCTATGGAAAGTCAAGCTGAGGACATTTTGGTCCTAAGACCTCCTGTTAAGCATAGAGAAAATCTTGGGGAGTCAACTGAACGTCCACTCCTTCACAAGTCACCTAATCCGTATAGACCTCCGATTCCAATCTCACATTCTGTAAAGGCGACTGATCAGGATAAGCTATTTCATGCAACTTTTACTTCGCTTTCTAAAGTTGATATTAACTTACCTTTGTTGAATGTTATTAGGGACATTCCTTCCTACCCAAAATTTCTCAAGACCCTAATCTCCAACAGAAGGAAGTATATTAGTGATGAAAAAGTAATAGTTTCAGAATTAGCTAGCGTAGTATTGCAAAAGAAACTACCCCCCAAACTAAAGGATCCAGGTAGTTTTAATATCAAAATAACTTTAGGAGATAGGACGGAGTCAAATGCCATGTTAGACTTAGGAGCAAGTATTAATGTCATGCCATATTCTGTGTACTTGCAACTAGGTTTGAAAGATCTTAAGCCCACAAATATGTCACTACACCTTGCTGATAAATCAATTAGGTATCCCAAGGGAATAGTTGAAGGTTTGTTGGTGCAAGTGAAGAGCATAATTGTACCGGTTGACTTCGTGGTTATGGAGATGGAAGACACTATACCTAAGGACAATGATCACACCATTATTCTTGGTAGGCCATTCATGGCTACCACCAACACAATAATTGATGTCCAAAGAGGGAAGTTAACAATGAGAGTCTTAGGAGAGACTATAAATTTCCAAGTGTTTAATCTTTTGCCTACTGCTCCTATTTCTTCTACTAGTAATTGTGGTGTTCTGAATTCTAATGACTTACTTGTTTTTAATAATCAATTGCAGCAGAAGCCATGCAACAAAACTACTGCTTTATCTACTGATAGGAGGGTCAAAGAAACACTTGCAAACTCAATCCAGGACAATGCCTACAAAGACCATGTCAAGTGGTCCCACATTAAAAACCTGGATTGTGAGTTTTTCTATCCTGGAAAAGATTGTTATGCATGTAATACTCGTTTTAAGTCTTTTTCAGGTGACATGAAGCCTTGTTTTGAAAGAAGCAAAGGGAGAGGAGGAAGCAAGCACTTCAAGGATGCATTGAGACCTCCATGATAAATATGAGCATCGTCTTGCTAAGACGTTAAACTAGGCGCTTGGTGGGAGGCAACCCACCGTTTTAGGTATTCTCTATTGTTTCTTTTAATTTACTTCAGTTTAGTTTCGTTTTTGTTTTGCCCTCTCTAAAATCTCTTCTGAACATGTGTGTAGTTGAAAAACCTTGAGGACAATGTTTAGTTTAGGTTTGGGGGTGCATTTTGCATTTTTGATTGATAACAATACTTTCATGCTTTGGTCAATTTTTGATGAATAACTAGTCTTTATGCATTGTTTATCTGATTTTTAAAATATTTGAGGTTTGTTGTAAGGATCGGTTTTAATTTGCAATCTGTTTTTCATGCTTTTGATGTTGAAACTGAGATGAACCCAAATCTTGTGTATAGGAATTGAATTGTGGAGACTACCTTGTGAGAATATTGTTGAGCCTTTAACGCTTTATTCTGAGAGACAATTATTCTTCTACTCTTTTAAACACCTTTCATATCATTTCAAATTGCTAGATGATCTCTATAGGTTTTTGCATTGAATGTTAGGATTTTAAACATTTAATGAGGGATCATATGCTTAATTGAATTGCTTAGATTAAATGACTTAAGTAAAGTTTGAAGTGTTTGCCTATTTCATTCGTGCTTGACTTTAAAAAAAAAAAAATAATAATAATAAAAGGGAATTCCTATATCAAACACAAAAAGAGCTAAGAAGTAGCCATTCACAAATTACATATGTATGTGGGTCTTAAAAAAAAAGGGGAAGAAGAGATAATAAGTTTATTATGACCCTAAGTTCTTCAAGTATGAATGGTTAATACAAAAAAGAGAGAGAGAAATAGGAAATAAGTTCCCTTAAAGTCAAAACATTTTCATTCTATGGCACACTTGAAGTTTTTGCTTGAGGATTTTAATTGAAGCATGAGATTAGTAATGTGATTCCTTCATAAATCCTATCATTTGATTCCTTTCATGAGATCAATGTTATGCACTTTTGAGCCTTTCTTGTTTAATCATATGCGAACCTATTAGCTCGTTTCTTTACATAATTTCTATTCGCATATACATTGTTGAGTGCTTGAACCCATAGGATCGGTGTGATTTAGAGAGTAATTATTGTGAGGATTAGAGTTGAAACGAATTCATATTCTTAACACTAGGTTTGGGGGAGTCAATGTTGATACGCTTTTAGTATTGGAATTTAGATTTGTGAAGCAAAATTGATCTAAATGGTGAACCTTGATGTGCTTGATTGTCGGATAAATTTGTGCATGAATTTTTGGTTATGATTTGGAAAGAAATTAAAGCATGACAAGTTTTGTTAACTTCAATTTTAGTTTTGTTATTTGGTTTTTTTTTTAATTTTAGTTTTGCTTGAGGACTAGCAAAAAGTAGGTTTGGGGGTATTTGATGAACACTATTTTGATCTACTATTTGTGATGTTTTTAAGTGTTTATTTTGCATGTAATCTCGATATAATCTTGTTTTGGAGGGCATTCTACTGTTTTGCAGGTCAAAGTAGGTTTGGAGAGAAACTTGGAAAAAGAGAGCAAAAATGGAGTAAAAACGCATACATACGTAAGCCTTACAGTAGGTGCCATACATTATGTAAGCCTTACATCGATAATCAACAGAATATGTACAAGGCATGTACATACATGTACATACCATGTACACCCTTACATGCAAGGCGCGCCGCGGCGAGGAAAGTGTATGCCGCGGCGGGGAGCTCTCGGGTTGGAACATGAAAACCATCAAAACATTGTGCGCCGCGGCGAAGGAATGGTATGCCGCGGCGAGGAATTCAGAGAAATATGTAAAGCCATGTACATACTATGTACTCTCATGTACATACAAGGCGCGCCGCGGCGAAGGAATTGTATGCCGCGGCGAGAGGCTCTCGGGTTTGAACACCAAAATCACGAACACAATGTGCGCCGCGGCATGAAAAATGTGCGCCGCGGCGCGCGCGCGCGTACTGGAATCCTTTTAGGGCACGAGACTTACATCAATTATGGAAACCCTTACAAAACCTAATTGGACAAAAACTCTATATATACTCTCTAGCCTCCAAGTGATCACATTATTCAGCCTCCAAAAACAGATCTGAGCCTTAATTCAACACCTCTCCAGCCTCCAAAGACTCCAGATTCACACACTCTGTTCTTCAAAGAAATATACGAGAGAAGGAGAAGAAAAGCATCGTAACAGTGCCAGAATTCTTCTTGTCTCAACAATTTAGAGAAAGAGATTACTCAATCAAAGCTCCACCATTGATTTGGGGTATTTTAATATTTGTAATTTACTTTCTCTTTAAGAATTCGTATGATGTTATTCATGATAGAAAATATTGATTTAAATTCTGTCATGAGTGGCTAAATCATCTGTGTGTGGGATTTTGGTAATGTAACTATGAGTAGATAATTGGTTTTGTGGAATGTTTATTGTTAAAGAGATTTATTTCGAGTTTATTGATTCCACTATTATGTTCATTTATTATTTCTGGCCAATTTAATTTATGAATGTATGAAATATTTTAGAATTGAGTTTTAGAAACGCCATCTGAATTCAATTAAGCACTCTTAAACTTGAGCCTAATTCAAGTGCATTGATTTGTCTTGAGTTAGGCGATTAGACTATTTTCTTGGATTTAAAGCTGATTAACTAATTAACGGTCCAGATCAAAGAAGTTAATTGGTTAATTAAGGGGAGATCACCATTGATTTGGGGTTTTCTAGTATAGAGAAAATAATCAGTAAATTCCATTTTTCGTGCCTAACTGTTACATCCACATAAACCAATTCATCCATGATTAGCTTACTAACCAATTTCCCACACTTGTTCACCCCATCGTTTTACACAAAGTCTACGCATTCACTTTATTTTTCTTGTCAACTTTTTTATAACTTCAGCTAAAATCTCCACAACCCTCCTTTGTTAGAATGTTTAGATTTAATTTTATTGTCATCTTTTAGAAAACAATTCACATTTTTGAAAACCACCGCAATTCCTTGAGAGACGATCTTGGGAGTATACTTGTCGCTTACTACGAGTGACTCGTGCACTTGCGAGCTTTATAAATACAAAATTTGGTATCAAGTTTTTGTGCATCATATATTCCTAGTTTTGGTCCATTATATACTACATAGATCTTTTTTAAATCTTCTTTTTCAGCTTCATCTGCCCAATTATTTTTTTCTTTTTTCTTTTCTAAGTTCTTACTTGATTTTGGGTTATTACTGCCAGTCTCTTCAATTTCTATTTTTTGGATATCTGTTCCTTTTTATTCATTTTCCATTGAAGTTTCAACTTCTTTTCTTGTTGAGCTTTCTTTAAGCCATTCTAGGTTAATTATGGTACGCCTATTTTTTAACTGTTTTTTAAGTTGCAATACCTCTAGTTTTTCCCTGAGCCATCTGATTTTTGCTTCATGAATCAAGATTTTCTTTTGTTTGATATGAATCTATACTTCAAGAGGGTCCATTCCTGCCATAAAAAACATAGTTAGAGATACTAATTCTCTGGTTAAAGCATCTGCTAAGTTATTTCTCTTTCTTAACAAATGCTCTACATCAAATTTGTAATGATTAAATCATTGTTACCATCTAATAAGTCTTCATTGTTTATAATCACCTGCAATATTAGTCCTTAAAAAATGTCCAAAATTTTTATTGTCAGTCCTAACAATGAATTTTGAACTTATAACATATATTGAAAATTTCTTTATAGCTTTTTTAACGACTAAATATTCTTTTCCATTACTATGGTAATTTAATTCAGGGCCTTCAAAAGATCCTGAAGTAAACCTGCAAAGATATTCATCTTTGTCATCAACTTTTGCTTTTAATACTGCTCCCCAATATTCATGTGAAGCATCTGTTTCTATTATCATTTTATCATTTAGTCCTGAATGATATAAAGTTGGTAAATTTTTTACTCGTGCTTTTACTTTATCCATATATTTAGTGTCATGATCAGTCCATTGTTAGACATAATCTTTCTTAAGTTTTGTTTGTAATGGTTTTCTAATTTCTGCTAATTTCTTTATATATACTTCTGCATATGTTAAATATCCTAAAAAAATTTGTAATTGAATTTCATCTTTGATTATACTAGGAAAATTTTGTATGTTATTCAAAATATGGGATTGTAGATGATGTTTTCCATCTTCTATCTCTAACCCTAAATATTTTATTTTTTGTTGAGCAATAACTGCTTTCTTTTCTGATAATATTATTCTTGATTTTCTACATTCTTGTAAAACATTAATAATATGTAAATAATGCTTTGATAATTCATTACTGAATATTAAGATATCATCTATATAAATACAACAAAAATTGTGATATTTTTTGAAAATATTATCCATGTATCTTTGAAAAATACCTGGTGCTTGTTTAAGTCCGAATAGAACAACTGTCCATTGAAATTGTCCTTGAGGGCAGCTAAATACTGTTAATTTTTGTGATTCATTGTCAAATCTTATTTGCCAAAATCCACTTTTGCAATCACAACTTGAAAAATATTTCTTTCCTTTAATAAGTGATAATAATTCTTCTTTCTTTGGTATAAAATAACCATAATCAATAATTTCTTTATTTAAAGATTTAAAATTTATTATCATTCTCTTTTTCTCTCCTCTTTTTTCAGCTTCTTTTTTTACTAAGAATGCTGGACTGAAATATGGTGAATTAGTTGAAATAATTACTTTTAACTTTAAAAGTTCTTGAATTTGTATTTCAAATTATTTTCTGTCTTTTAGGGTATAAATCATAGGTTTTACTCTTATAACTTTTAAAGGATTTGTTAATTCAATTTTTGTTATTTCATTAGATCTATTGATATTTGGATCTAAAGAATTTTCTGAGCATATTATTTTTAACAATTTTCTTATTCATGTTAAAGCTTATCTTCTTGTATTTCATTTAAGAAAGGGTTTTGGTCAATCTCTATGTCTAAAGAAATATTTTCTAAGTATGATTTTTATTGTTCTATATCCTCATCCCGTTTTAGCTTTTTATGTTGTGACATAAAAGTTAGTAATTAAACTATTAATGCTTTCCTAATTTTTGATACGTAAATTGTTTCTCCGTCCAAGTTTGTTATACTTATTTTATCTAAGTATTGTATAAATGGTTGATATAGGTTTAGAAAGTTATTTTCTAATAAAATATTAACTCCAATTTCCTGTTGATAAATTGTATGTATATGAAAGATTTCTCCTCCTATTGATACATCTGTATCTTTTAGTACTTTATTTAAATTTATTGTAGTATTATTTGTAATTCTTACTATTAATTCTTTTGGTGATTGTTTCCAAAGTTCTTCTGAAAATATATATTTACTAGCTACACACATACTTGCGCCTGTGTCAATATATGCATGTAAATGATAATTTTTATATCCTTTAAATTTTAATCCTATTTTTATATACGTACTATTTGGATTTGTTATGCTTAATATTTCATCCATTATTCTGAATTATAATCAGAATCAAATGTTTTTGAATCTGTTATTTCTTCTTCTGTTTCTTCTAATAGATAAATATTGCACGTATCATCTATATTAGATTCTTCTATTGGTTCTAGTTCCATTTTAAAAGCTTCTTCTAAAATTTTTGCCTTCTGTGGAAATTCCTTTTTAAATTTTTTTTTTATGTTGGAGTCTATTAGGACATTCATTTGCATAATGTCCTTCCTCATTACATATCCAACATCTACATTTCTTTTTTCCTGATGGACAATAATTTTTCTTTTCAGGTGTATTATATCTTTTCTTTCTAAAATATCGCTTTCTATAAGATTCTCTATTATATCTTCTTCTATACTTTTGGAAGTTTTGTTTTTTAAATTTATATCTTTTAAATTTTCTAAATTTCTTATACTTCTTATATTTATTGTAAGGCCTTATATTACAACTATATTTTTTTGGTGTTTTGAAATCTCTTGAATCACAATAGATTCTGTCATTTTCTTTTATTTGTTTAAATTCTTTTCTGTCTTGACATTTTATAATTATCCAACTCTTAAGACTTCTTATTCTTCCTCCTAAAGTGTGAGATATAATTTGCCTATTTCTTGCATTCCAACCTTCTGTCATAGATTTATGTAATGTTTCAGGTAGTTTTTGAAAAAAAACATTTTCTTATAGGTTTCTTGCAAAGACGGTGGTAATTTATGATAATACATTTCATATTCATATATAAAAGAATCTATGTAACACATATCACATATTTTCATATTTGTTAAGTGTCATTTAGCTTCATTTATTTCATTTTCACTAGATTCTGTAATATTTCTTCCTTTATCTTCTCTTATAAATTCTTTATATATTTCATTTATTACAGCATCTAAGTAATCTCTTCCTTTTGTAACATTTCCTTGCATTCTTAAATGTGGTTGTTCAGTTAGATTTGAAAACCAAACTTTTACATTTTTCGTCATTTTGTGAGCTACTAAAACTTTACAAACTGAAGGGTTTGTATTTATGATCGAAGATGTTTGTATAATTACACTCATTACATTAGCCCATTCATCTAAGGCTTTTTTCCTATCTCTTATGCAATTTAAGTCTAGAATATCAGTCTTGTAATTTTCATGTGGTCTAAATTCTGGTGGAATACTTCCTCTAGTACCCCAATATAGTCCTTCTTTTATTTTAGGTTTTTGTCTTCTTTTATATGTTGGTTCAGGTTCTTCTGGTCTATATCTATCTTCCCTATAAGGGTAAAACATTTCTCCTCTTTTTGGAATTGATTTTTCTGGGTTTGTTCTAGGTATTAATACTAGTTCATATTAATTCTTTGTGTTGTATTTTCTTATTTAGATTCACTTTTACTTATTACTGTTATGATCATCTTCTTCTTTATTTGTGCAAAATTTTTCTTCATAATGTTTTTCTAATTCTTCATTTGTTAGGGTTAGCAAACTAATTAGTTTTTCTCTTTTTATTTTTAGGATTCATGAATTATTTTTCTAAGTTTTTTCTATATTCTATTAAATCTATTAGAATGTTATTATTTGTTTAGATTCTTCACCTTTTCTTTTATCATTTTTGGGTATTAAAGCATCAGATCTCCTAGGAGATTCTTCTTTTAATCCTTTTAATGGATCAAATCTTAATTCACTTCCTCTTGGTATGCCATTAACATCCCTTTTTAATTCTATAATTTCTTTATACATGTCTAACTGTATTCTTTGTATATTTTCATATATAATATCTATTTTTTCTGCTATAAAAATTAAGACTTTCATTATAGATATTTAATTTTTACTTATACTTGTTAAACTACTATTTTCTTCTAATTGTATTTCCAATAGTTTATCTTTTATCATAATTATTTCATTATATAGACTAGTTCTTTTACTTCTTCAATTTCCTCTTTTAATTCTTCTATTTCTCTGTTTATTTTACTAACTTCTGCTTGAATATCTATAAATCTTATTTTTTGTATATTTTCTCTTTTTAATGGTATTAGAAGTTTTTTTTAATGTCTAGATTCCATTTATCAGGTACTTCATATTCTGATAATATTTATAGTTTTTTTATTACTTGTCCTATTTTTAAAAAAAAATTATCTATTTTTATAAATTCATTTTGTCCATATATTGAACTATTGTGACTGTTTATTAATGAATATCCTACTAGCTAATAAATTGAAAATGGGTGTTTTTTATTTTTCATTAAATTTCTTCGTTTAAAGTCATAAACTAAGCTTAATACTTAGTTTAAATTTTTATCATGGATATTAATAACAAATCTAAGATATGCTGTAAATTTTAATTTTTGATGTCCTAAGTTTTCATTAATCATTTCTTACAAAGCATCTTTTATGTTTGTTATTCTGTTATCTTATAATGCTAACTTAATTGGTGTATCTATTTTTCCTCTAAAGTGTGCTTTTATCAAAATTTGTATTCCTCCTAAGTAGATATATCCAATTTTTTCTATCTTTTTTAGGAATTTTTGATAATTTTTTCATAATAATTTATTTATCAATTAATAGTATATTAAACCTTCCTTTTGTATATGCTATAATTACGCTTATTTTTTTATTACTAATGCCATAATATATTATATCTTTTCTTAAAAATAATTTTCTTATTTTAAAGAATAATTCTTCTTTAAATCCATCTTTTTTTTAAAGATTTAGTTTTGATTTTTAAATTTCTTCAAATTTTTTTTTACTGAATATCATTTCTTGTAAAATACATCCAAAAATATATTGTATATCTACATCTATTATTTCTTAATTTTCTATTATTTTTGACATTTTAAATTATATATGTTTTTATATTATTTGTAAGCTTTCACAAATTTTTACTTTTAAGATGTTACAAATTTTCTTATTTTATAAGGCATTACATATTAAGGATTACAGAAATTAGAGAGTATGAATTTATTGAGAGGTGGTGGACGTGATAGTAGTGCTCCAAAATATTTGCAAGGCACCAAACTTAAAATTAATATGGGCTAATTTAGAACAGCTCTTATCGAAAAATTCCATCGTAGTGACACCGACAGTAGGGGAAAATATATCTAAGTTTTCACTACAATGTATCCCCATTATGGATATGTAAATAATGTACCTGTTCAATATATATATATATATATTCAATACTACGATTCCTTTTCTTTTACTAAACCACAAAAGGTAATTGGGCTAGTTGGGCAAAGTCCAACAAGCATTTTGAGAAACTTCAATTACATATGCAGCCCATCCAGCCCAAACTTCAAAAGTAGCCTTTTAACTAGCTTTAAGTGCTCTACATATCTTGCTTAAAAACTAGATCGTATTCGCATGCAGCATAAACAACAGCTCACTGTTATATACAATTGCATACGCTATTCTCTAGATAAATCAAAGTTTTTAATCCTTAAATATACTAAAAATAAATCCCAAAAACAATAGTTTACCCCTTCCAAATAAAATAATATAAAATATATTGTCCTCTCAAACTGGACAATTGTTTCTTTTTTACTCCCCCTTCATCTATCTAATTGAAGACAAATAGCATTCGAAACACCTGAAGAGCAATCTTTTCAAGAAAAATAGTAATTATTAAATCCTTGCTCATCACTTACCATTCTGTAGAGGCCAAATTAAATTAACCCAAATTGATAAATATAGAGCGCCAACCACAAATCAAGACCTTAATAAGCATGAAGAAATTGTACCAGTACCAAAATGAACGCACTTGGGAGAGATTCTTGCATATACCAAGAGCATTACAAGTGGTGAAACAAATTCATCTTTAACCCTTCATTTTTATAAAAAAAGACAACAACAAATAAAATTTAAGTGATGATGAAATCAATGATCATGGAGCATATAATATAAGATTTTTTTCCCATTTAAGGATTTCAGCAGTCAAATTATTGATGTTTCAAATTCTAAACTCCCATATCCTTACAATTTCCAATTATGAGACAAGGTTTGAGTCTGACAATGGCCGAAACTCAAAACCTTGCTATCAATTTCTAACTTCTGAGATTATCAACAGCAAAATCTAAGGCAAACCAAACCCCCACTCAGCTACAAGAAAACCACATTTCCAAACAAGATACTCCTGGGACTTCAGCCAGTGGACAAACCATGTGGACAAGCTTCTTACCTTTACATAGAGGAGATCACTGATCCACTAGCAGATGCAGACCACTGGAGCTCCCAGCCAGTCCAAATGCCTCACAAAATCAAATCACTAATCAAGTAGAATACTGAATGTTATCCGTTACTGCTAAGAAGACATTGCTAAATAAGTTTCCAACATTTTCAAACAAAAAGCTCTACTACAAACCATGAGGTATCCAGAAAACTAAGAAAAAGAATCTGTGGGAGTCGGAAATTGTTCAGCCTAGCTCCAGCCAAACTAAATACAAACATCCATAGGCCTCATGAAAACCCTTCAGCAAAACAGGTTTATATTCCCGCTTCTTTCTTCATGGAATGTTTAATTAATAACACAATCAGTATGATGACAATTTAAAAGAACATGAATACACAGTGTATGCATCACTCATTTTATTGTTCCCCTTTTTTAAATCGAAAAACAAATAAATATAACCCACCAAATAATAGTAAAATATTGTTGGCTACTGCTTGTAATTTCAAGTAGATGAGTTACAATCAAAATAGTTCGTAGGATTACGGGGAAAAGAGTTGTTGAGCAAGAAACTTAAAATAAGAAATAAATACCAGTTATCTCCCTCAAAAGTCTACCTATTGCCCATCACTTCTTGAGAAAGTTACTACATTGTTTTAAAAACATGTGATGGGAAGAATAGTAATAATTAAAAAGAAAATACACGTTTGAGAATCAAGTCTTTATAATAGGTAAACGATAACATTTCACTAAAAATTTAAAGATGTTGTTTGCAAGACTGCCTTGAACTTCAGAAGAATCACCAGAGTCCAAAATAAAATGAGTGATGCACTTATGAGGATATCTGCACAGTGAATACATAAAGCATAAAAAACTAATTTCAAAATCTATATTTACATCAGCATATGCAAAAAAAAATATATATATATAAAGCTATGAATCCATACCTTTGATGATGTAAACCAAATTTTCAATGGTCAGTAAGACACTTCAAGTCAACTAGGTATGTGAGCAGCATATTGTTTTCAGAGTAAAAAAGTAAAAAAAATGTGTGTGTGTGTGGGGTGGGGGGGATTCCACGACACAGTATATTATATGGATTTAAAACGCTGACAAATGAGGGGAAAAAAAGTAGACAACAATACGATGGCACCCAAACTACAGAAAAATAACAATCGCTAACAAAAAAATAAATAAAAAGAAACTAAAGAAAAAATTGCTTAGGAACAACTGATAAAATAATAATGTCATGCTGCATGTCAAATCATCATAAGAGGATCTTGACGACATAGGAATTCTCAAGAATACCAATATAACAGCATTATACAGAAAGAAGATAACCAAGCTAGATAAACTCAGAACTTCATATGAGATTAAAGCTTCAGCTAGACAGCTACCTCACAGGTAATGACGAACATTGGCAGAAATAGGCCTTACACTGTGAATATGTCATGCCAACTCCACTTGAAGAGTGACTAAATAATGATTTTAGATCTCTGGTCTAATAAGGACAGAGGATCATCTATAAATTGTACACAATTTACATTAAAATAGACATATATCTGGCTCAATAGACAGCTCCTACACAGTACCCGTTACAAGATTGCTTGGACAAATTGGACATTGTTCATAGATGAGTCTACTAACATCTACAATTTGACCAATTTATAGATACCAAGTTCGTCAATTTGTGAAGTTGAATACCATATTGGTCAAATTAGAGAAGCTAGGTATCAAATTAAACAAAATAATTTTGGAACTAACTTGATCTAGTCACAAGAGTAGCGTACAAAACTGGTAATTCACCCTATCTTCTAATAAATAATTTTAAAAAAGAAGTTCAATGCATCATCATGCTTTCAAAAAGATGAAATTTTGAATGAATGCTTTCATTAGAAGTAACGAGACTAAATCAACGAAATTTTTTATTTTTTATTCAATTCAACTCAGTCAACACTGATATCAATTAAAAGTTAAAACTGTTTACACCAACCAATACGTTATTGTTTTATTTTATCTAATCCAGAGTGAAAATGCTAAAACCATGCAGCTTTATAAAAACTTAAAAAAAGTGAAATTACTAAAACAAGAAACTATTATGCATGCTTACAACAAATGGGTGTCCCACTCCCATCTCACCAAAAAGAGATAGAGGGAGGGAGTACCATGACTACAGAAACCTAATATAGATAAAACATATACCAGAACAACTAGTTTTATTCCATATTAATGAAAGCATAATATGCATATCTAAATTGTATATATTAATTGACATTTATAATTCAAAGAAATTAAAATTAGTAATTATCTATAATAATTTTAAATTATTCAATTAGCTTCCATATCATTTTCAATTATTCAATTTGATATCAAAATTAAGAATTATCTCTAAAATTCTAAAATTCAGTAGTATGCTCAAGAAATATCAAGAAAGAATGTGATTCTTTGATATTGTTTGGCTTGATTTGTTCATAATTAAATTACTATAGAGAATTACTAATTTTAAACTCTTTGAATTATACATGTCAATTAATAGATACAATTTAGATATGCATTTTATGCTTTCATCATATCTGCAAACACATACACAACATTAATGGTCAAAGCAATGTGCAAATAACCAGCAATCACTACATTAAATGAACAACATAAAATGAATCTCACCATATATACCTGAAGATAACCTAATGACCCATGTAAGGTGCACCTGGCCCTGGATGAGGTCTAACACCACTGCTCTGTCCCATTTGTGGATTCTGGTACCCACCCTGCATCATTGGCTGGTTAGCATAGCTCCCAGTAGGCTGATTCCCGTAACCAGCTTGTGGAACACCCTGGTTTGCTGGAGGACCACCAAAAGCGCCCATCACATTACCAATTCCCAACCCTGCTCCCTGGCTTGCAATCAATGCAGACAATGCCTGCCCAAGTGCCGGGTTAAGACCCTGGGCAGCCAATCCTGGGTTGAAACCCCCCGGTCCAGCTGGGGCCATCAAATGCCCTGGAGCTGCAGCTGCACGGCCAGAGGCATACTTGTTCTTATCCTTTCTAGAAGGGTAATGTGATTGGTGTTGATGATGATGGTGATGTTGATGATGGGAGTACCCTTTGGTTGGCTTAGGACCATCTACAGCCTTCTGGCAATGCAATGTAAGTCCCTCAAAGTCCTTATGAGGCTCTTCAAGAGCCTTCCTCGCACTCTCTACAGATTTATAAACAAAAAGTGCAAAACCTTTTGGCTTCCCTGTTTGCTTATCCAACCCAAGCGGCCCATCTTCGATCTCTCCAAACTGCTTGAAGAACTCAAGCAGCCTCTGGGGATCAACCTCTGCCGAAACATTACTAACAAAAATCTTCCGCTGAGTGTACTCAGATACCGGCGGGACAACCGGCGGTGGTGCTGGAACAGGTCCTGCTGAGGCTAGCTGGCACGAAGTGGTTCGATTACCAATCTTCTTCTGTGGCTCTATCAGCGCCTTACGAGCACCACTGCGATGCTTAAAAAGAATAAAAGCATAACCTTTTGATTTTCCAGAGACTTTATCCGATACACACTTGCAATCCTCAATCTCACCATATTTACCAAACGCAGAGGTTAGGGTTTCAGCAGTGCTGTCCCAACCGAGACCATGAACGAAGATTTTGCGATGAGCAGGGTCTATATCAGCGATCTCACGAACACTATCGATAAATTCTGGGTACTTCTCGGTAGCTTTCTTAACGAGAGCCAAAAGTTGTTCCTTCGAGAATGGTTCAAGTAGCTTCTCCAAGGGTTCGTCACCTATATCCTCCTCTTCATTGTTATCTTCCTCTGTTCCACCTCCATTTGCCTCAGGTTGAGCTCCTCCAGATGGAACGACAACGTTTTGGTTTTGCTCTTGTTTTTCTTGGGACATTTCTTCTACTAGTTGTTCTTCTTCTTGACCTTCGTCCGTACCATCTACAGCCATGTGATGCGGTTCCTGGTGTTCAGCTTCGTCTTCAATTGGTTCGGACTGGGTAAGGTTTGTATCTTCTTGTACTTGCTCTTGACCTTGGAGCTGGGCTTGCTCGAAAGTAGGCTCAGTCTGAGGAGGTGGTTGTTCGCCTTCGGGTTCGGGGGTTTTGGTGATCTGGGACTCGGAGGGTCGGAGCTTTCGCTTCTTGGCCATGGCGGAATATAAAAATTAGGGTTTCGTTAAGTTTTGTACGTTGAAAAATTAGGGCTTTGTTTGTTATGACTTATGAGATCTACATGAAGATATTTTATTTAGCCTACTCATTTTCAAGTGAATATTTTTGGGAAATTTTAAGTAATTTTCCGTTCTTTTTTTTTTTTTTCCCCTTCCAAGCATTACGTTTTTACGGGCTGTCGGTGCCACTGACCGATAGCTTTGTGCCTTTGTTGGTAATTTTTCAATAGTACATCATTTTGTTAATTAAAAAAATAATCTAATTGTAAATAAGAATTAAAACTTAAATTTTACAAAAATATTAAAAATTATAA
Source organism: Elaeagnus macrophylla (assembly GCA_029378325.1). Lineage (NCBI taxonomy): Eukaryota > Viridiplantae > Streptophyta > Magnoliopsida > Rosales > Elaeagnaceae > Elaeagnus > Elaeagnus macrophylla. The sequence goes on from CM055642.1 coordinate 18,743,964, forward strand.
AAATTTATCATAATTATGAAAAAAATATTATAAAACTTCATACTACTTAATTCATTTTGATAAATAAGTTCATTAATTAAAATATTACAAAGTGAATAATAAAAATGTGAAATAATTATGTACATTAACATGATAAAATGCAATTGTAACATTATTTTATAAATCTTGGTACATCTGATAATTTAAATTATGGAAAATAAAAAATAAAGTTATGAAACATATGACTAAGAAATTAAATGTGATAATGAGATTAAAATAAAAAAAAATATATGAAAATAAATACAAAAATATTGTTTTATACTTAAATAAACAATTTTTTATTGAAGATAGAAAATCATAAACAGATAAAACTAAAAGAAAATTTTTTTATATAATTAAGAATGACATTTTGTCATTTTTTTTTTTACAATATTACATTAACATCTATGGTATTCACGAAATTTGTCCCAAAAAAAAACATACATTTTTCCAGCACTATTGTGACATCTTTGCCAAACAAAATTAAAATAACATGGATTCAATGTGTCTACAATTTTGACAATGTAAATGATTTTTTTTCATCATTGTTAGTACACTACCAAACTTATAATTTCATTATTTAGGTATTTAAAATTACAAAATATACATTTATATTATTTGATTTTTAAAGTTTATGTCGTTATATTCCTTAACATAACATATACGAAAATAAGTTAGCTATTTACTTATATTTTACATTATTTTATTACTTTTTATTTTATAAAAGTAATATTATTAATTATTTGTACATTATATAAGATTTTATATATTTTTAAGTATTTATTAAATTTTACAAAAATAACTTATTATTTATAATATTTTATTAATTTAATTATAATTTATTTTAATTATTAAATTCATTTTACCAATTTTATAATAATTCTTTTATTTTTTCTTAATTAGAATATTAATTTTATTAATTATGATTTATATTTTTTTGATAATTTATTTTTTTTATTGTATTCAGTTGAATAAATATAATTCTAAAATTTATTTAATTTTCTTACTAGTTTTGATACCAAAATTTTCTTCAATATTTTAATTTTAATAACTTTTAATATTTAAGCAGATAAAATTTTTAGAACAATTTCCTTTCTTAAATATTGACATAAAAATACCCCTAGAGGTATTTTTTATCAAAATTTTTGATGTTTTCTTTTTTAAAAAAAGGGACATGTGTTATTTTTTTTTATAAGAAAATAACTTGTGCTGTTATTTTTTGGATTATATGCTGTCATGACCCCCTATTTATTAAAAATTTGATATGACCCCTCCACTTGATTTTTTTACATATTATGACAAAAATGCCATTAATAACCCCTCAGTTGGACGACTGTCCAACTCACCTCAACAGAGTTGGACATGTATCCAACTGAAAACCAGAGGAGTATATTTTAGAGGACACATATGTCCACTCGCCGGAGCTCAGTTGGACGACTGTCCAACTGATGAAATTTTGACCGGCCGGCGACCCCACTCGCCGGAGCCGAGTTGGACACATGTCCAACTAGACTGCCCAGAATAACCCCTCAGTTGGACGTATGTCCAACTCACCTCAACAGAGTTGGACATGTGTCAAACTGAAAACCAGAGGAGTCTAGACTGCCCAGAATAACTCATCTTAACAGAGTTGGACATATGTCCAACTACGTCCAACTTAAAATCAGAGAGCTTATTTCAACAGAGTTGGACGCACGTCCAACTAAAAACAGCTTATTTCAACAGACGTCCAACTAAAAATCAGCAAGCTTATTTCAACAGAGTTTTACTCTGTTCTACTCTGTTTTACTCCATCTTTATTTTTGATTTTCAGTAGCAACCAAAGTCATCTTCTTCCTTCTCCTTGGAATCAAAGTCATCTTCCTCATCTTTATCATTTGTGGCTTCTACAGTAATGGAGGGCACTACTAAAATTGTTTTGATTAATGATTAGAACGAGTGTGACCTTCATCAAGAACCAATTAATCCAATGACACTACTCCACAATTGAAGATGTCAGATGGAAATGATCCTCTCCATAACTGAAACAAAGAAGTATTAGTTATTTACAAGTGAGATATACCATTGTCTCATGATAATCTCAAATAAAGGCTTCAAAATTCCAACAATTTGGTAATCTATTATTGCCAACAACATTTCAGTTGCCACATAAATAAATAGCAAGATTTCTATTAAATTTCCCAAAACTAATTTCTGAGCGAAATGATGGTGGTAGACAGATTGTTATGGTTGATGCGAAGAGAGCGAGAAGACATTAATATTCTTCTATCCTGTTCTTCCACTCTTCCGCCTTCTCTTTTAGCCATGGCCGAATGAACTTGAGAAGGAAAACCAGGAGAGTCTCTCTCAGCCACGCTCATCGCCCAAGAAAGGGAGAGGTGCCACGTCTAAGAAACAGTCGAAGAAATCCAGTTTCGAAAAAGATTGAAAAGGGACTGTCCAATTCCAGCAATTGCAAATCGAGAAGGAGAAGACGATAGAAGGGAAAAGGGTAGATGTGGAATTTTAAAAAAATATAGCAACTAGGGGTTATCATAGAATATAATTAATAAAATGGGTTTATCACAGCCTATTTCCCTTAAGTTAATTATAGCATATTGAAAGTCTAGACTTTTAATTATAATTACAAGTGTGTGAACACTAATACTAGGCATGAATCTAAAAACACAATAATATTTTTATTATAATTTAATTTATATATCAATCTACATTTAACATTTATTAATAAGTAATTTCACAATAATTTTATCATTTAATATTTTTAATTTTATATACAATAAATAATCAATATATTATTTAATATATGTAACATTTTGAAATATATAATTCATTTAAAAGAATCCAAACTATGAAATACCTTGATTGGTAGGTGTCCAAGATCATTGAACATGTGAGTTGAAGCAGGAACATGAAGTATTGTTTAGTGGTGTTAAATGAATTGCTTAACTCGATTAATTCAATATTAATATAATGAGTTGATGTACTTAAAAAATAAAGCTCTAAGCAGTTTGTGAACTGATTTAACAAAATATCATTTAATATTTTTATAATTATGATAATATCATTACATCAAATATAAATTAAAATATATCATTTTTTTTCTTGTTTTCAAAAGGTAATATTTATATTTTTTAAACAAAATTATAAATATATTTTTATTTTTTATAATGATAATGATAGATATCATCAGTTAGTTAGCCCAATTTATTTAAAAAGTGAGTTAGTTAATCTATAACTCATATAATATAAGTTGAACCTCCATGAGACGAATCAATTAAGTTTATTTAACACGTCTAATAGTATCAGCTAAAGAACAATGCAATCATAAAAAAAAAATTAGGGGGAAATTTCATACATTATGAATACTGTAGCTTTATTCAGGGGTAGAGCTAGAAGAAATTTTTAAAAGAGTTATTTTTTTATATATAAAATAAAAAATTAGTAAGAATTATAATAAATTATACTCAATAATACTAAATTTTTTCATATCATATATATTATAATAGAAACATAGAATTAACACATTATAATTAACTTATAACAAAAATTAAACAAAATATAACAAGTTAATATTAGTATCATTCATGAATAAAATAAATTTATTAACTAAAAAATCTAAGCAAATAAAAAGCTCAATCAAATACATTAAGATTTATAGACATTAAAATTAAAATAAACATATGAAAATGTAAAAAGTAAAATATAATTTATAATTTTAAGCTTGAGATTATATTTAAAAATATATGTTTATAAACAATATAAGAATGACTAATAATAATAAAAATAATAAAAACTTTATATAAAAAAAATTCAAATAAATTATAAAAGATTGTTAAAATAAAATGTAAAATAATATAATGTTAGATAAAGTTAAAATTTAGATTGAAATAAAATATAATAAACATAAATTTAAAAAACTTTAATACGAATCTTATTATATATTTATTTTTATAATGTTGAATTTAAAAATATCTAAACATTATTTGGATTCTTATATTTAAGAAATTTTTTTTGTAGTATACTACTCTAATTTTATTTTTGTTACTAATAGTTACCAAATACATGAAAAATATATATATATTTATTCACTTTATTTACAATTCATGTTATTTTTATTCACGTATTTGTTAAATATTGTTAATATATACTAAAATATGTACATAAAAATTAGAAACAATATATTACTATAAATAAAATATTTATTTAATACTAAAAATATACATATAATTAATTTTTTATAAACTTGCTCGAGTCTTCTTGACACTTTATTATACTAATTTGAGACAATCCACTTAAGTGGTTACTTAAAAAAATAAAAAATAAGAATCTGTTAAGTGTTTAAGCTAATTATGTTTTATGCTTTTAATATATTAGCATTGTCACGTATTCCTTTATAAAATTGTAAATATATTTATAATTTATTTAAAAATTTTAAATTATAAGTATATTTATTACAAAAATATTTATAACGTTTAAAAAATATAATGTATTTATAAAAAAAAAAAACTATAATTTTAAAATTTTAAATATACTACTAACATATTTGTAATTTTATAAATATTATAGATATATTTATAACAAATTTAATACGTTAAGAACATAAACATAAATAATCCTTAAATTTTTTTATAACATAACTTTTGAGGATCTTAGCATGTCACATGAGCACTTAATGATTTACTAATGTGTCAAATAAAAAATATATATTATTTATGACTTAAGCATATTTGTAAATATTTTAACTGTGTATAAATTGTTTGATTATAAAATTATACGTATTATACAATATAAAAATAATACTATTATATATAAATTTTGTACGATTAAGAAAATATGTGTTAAAATTATACAGGACAATTAACTTAATTTGTTTGAATTTTGAATTATAAAATAATATGTCTTATTTTTTTCTTTTATCTCAAATTAAAATTAATATTTTTTTTATTTTAAAAAATGTAATAAAAATATAAAAATGAATTAACTATTAAATAAAAAAAACTTATAAAAAAATTATTTAAATATAAAATATTTTAATAAAATATATATAATTAATTTAATTTAACTATATTATATAATTTTTTATTAAATAATGTATAGATTAATTATAATATAATTTTAATTTAATATATTTGATATGGTATGTTAAACATGTTATATGTGTTAACTTTTAATACTATGTGGACTAAAGTTTTAAGTTTTTAAGTTTAAGATATTTGTGTTAAAAAGCGTAAAGTTTGTGATGAAAGAAGTTATTTAGCCTTTAATTTTTGAGTACGAGTTTTCTGTTTAAATTATTTTGTTCTCTCTTTTACTTTAAGTAAAGTTTCTGTATTTTTTTTTTTTTTTACGTCAAACAATTCTGCTTATTAGGCATCAATTCGTTACAAATTCTCAGTAACCTCAAACTTCTATTAGTTAAAAAAAAAAATTATATGGAAAATCAAATTTAGATTTTTTTTTTTGTATGTTTAAAATAAATGATAAATAAGTTAGATAAAAAGCACAATTATTTGAATTTTTTTTTAATTAAAAATACAAGATCAATATTAAACTTTTATACCGGAATTTTTAGGCATGTATCTCAATTATATTTGTTTGTCAAAGCATAAATTTTGAGTAATTTTATATATCATTAATGGAGCATTAAAATCATTTAAGTGAATTAGTTTTAGGCTTATGTATGTTTTATGTACTTAATATTTAATAAAAAAAAACCTCTAACATTTAATTTATTACAAAATGTCCAACACTTTTTGTTTGTTCGAATTTATGTTCATTTTTTGCCATTTCTATTAAAAATTAACTGTTAAATATCTAAAAAATTATCTCAATTAACAAAAATGACCAAAATAACATAAATATTAAAGAAACTAAACTTTATGGACCTTTTTGCTATTAGCCCTTAGACATAAAATATATTTAAACCCTTAGCTTGAAGTAATTGATTATATTTCATTAAAAGATTAGGGATTAAATTTGCGATATATAAATGATTTTGAATGATATAGTGATATCATAAAGAGTTGTCTATAAAATTCTATTTAAGTGGAATTATCATCGATTTTCAATGTGTTTTATTAAAATATCATTAATCGATTTTAATTTGATTCAATGATTATATTACAGTAAAAGATAAGGGTTATTAGATTTGTAATATGTAAATGATTTTGAATGATATAGTGATATTTAAAGAGTTATCCATAAATTATATTAAGAGTAATTATCATTAACATTCCATGTGTTTTATTAAAATATTATTAATCGATGCTAATTTTAATTTAATTCAATTATATTCTCCTCATTTTATAGTAGATTTAATAAAGATCCTATTTCATAATTGCTAAAAAAAAATTGTTAAAATTCTAACATTTTCATTTAAATATTCTTTAAATTCTAAAAATAATTTAAAAGTTCAGTTAAAAAAAGGAAATAAAATTGAAAAAATAAAATAAAAAAGGTGAATAGCCATGTTAGTTACTTAACTATGTCTTAATTGACAAAAATGTTCTCAAAGTAAAAATTATAACAATTTAGTCTCTAATTTATTATATTTTTATAAATAAGTTCTAATTAGAAGTTTAAGAAGTAAAACATGACTAATACATCATATTTAGGTCATAAATTTGATAATTTTTTAGACTTAAGTGTAATAAATAATAACAAATTTTGAAATTTAATTATAATAAATAATAATAAGTTTGGACTTAAGTACAATGAAAATGACTTAAATTTGACATTGAATAAGACATAATTTTACAACCAATTAGCCTTTTACTTAAATAAACGTCCAATTTTTAGAAATTGCAAAACCACCCATACCTTTAGCTGCCTTTTCACATTCAATGGCCGTCGTCTTCACTAAAAGCCGACCCATCACTCTACTTGCACCATTCTCCATCAATTACCTGCCATTTTCGTCTCCAACACCAGTCACCATCCCATTGCGACATTCAAGTAGCCTAAAAACCCACAAATAGCCACATTCTAACCAACCCTTTCTTTACTATGGCCAATTGATCTATCATAAAAAATTGTTGACCAATAGCTTCCATCAATTCTTAATCCCACCATTGTTGGAATCTACCTCGATCAAGTCTCATATAATCTCAGTCCATTATAAAAATTGAATTTTTGTTTTACTTATTTTTTATTGTTTTTCTTTTTCATTTAAGCTTTTATATTATTTTTAAGATTAATAATTAAAAAATATTGAAAAATTATAAAAAATAACACTACTAAAATTTATAATAATAAAAATAACACCCCAATAACATTAAACGTATAACATTGAACGGATATAAATTATCGTAATTTAATTTGAACGACGTTCAATTAAACAAACATTAAAAAAAAATGATGTAACAATTATTTTTTAATTGTGAAAATATATGATTTGAATACAATGTATGCTATTTTTATTATTATAAATTTTGAGGAGTGCTAGTTATGTTATTTTTCAAAAAAATTTAAATAACGGTCCCCTCATCAGTGATTAATAAGTTTAACAAATGATATTAACAAATCATCATAACTATAAGATAATTTAAATTAATGGTATAAATGATATTATATTTTTAAAATTAAATTTAATGAATAATAACTCATAAAATTAATGATGAAATTAATTCAAACAAAAAATATATTTACCGATAAATTAACTTAAATCAATGTTAATAATGATTTGTCCAAAAAAAAAAAAAAAAGTCTAATCCATTTGTATGGGGTGGTTGCATTTAAATTAAAGTGTTACGATCTTTTTTTTTTTTTTTTTTTTTTGGAAAAATAGGCTAGTATAGCCCATTTTTAATGTTTTTATTATCACTTGACCCCGACTTGCAATTTTTACTAAAATTTCAAAATTATTGTCGTAGGATTTAACTTTTGATTTTTTGTATTCTTAATTCATTCCTTACCACCTCCTTACTATTTTCTATGGATGAAGATTCAAAGGAATCCCATTTAACAAATAGGGACTATACGATATCAATATTTTTAACAATTAAAGATTAGGCAATACTTTTTTTCGATGAAAAAAGTGGTATTGCTCTTATTGGGAGATAAGTCATGTTCTAAAAAAAAAGTAAAAAGATAATAAATAAAATAATAAATAATATAATTAATACTTGTATTTCAATTACTTTTTATTGAGTATTTATAAGCGTTATATTTATAATAAGAATACATTTATAATTTATATATAAAATTAAAATATTAATTGAAACTGAAAATAAGTATATGGTCGATTTTTGTATATTTATAGAAAACAAGTTCTCCTCGTGTATTGAACGGGCAAAGACGTATATTGGATGCACTATCTTGAGATAGTTGAAGACCTTAACAGCATGCTAGGTCAGTGTTTAAATAGTTCTTGTGGTGAACTAGAAGATGATAAAGATTTAAAGAATGTGCTTCTCATTCATTTTCTGGATTTTAATTAAACAATCAATTCCAAGTTTCATGAAATGTCATTTCTATATTTGCTTTCAAGAACAACCATTCTTTTACATTCGTCTTTCAACCCAGTTACTTTGTTCAACTCAAGTTAAATTTCCATCAAATAATATGAATTTTATTTTTCAATGTACAATAATATGGGTTGCAACTATTACTTTTAACTTTTCTTCGTTGGAAAGTAATTTTGTCCTTGAAGTAACCAAGTTTAGATAATGGTAAATTTTAGTGGGTATCTACTGTACTTCATGACATTATCTTGGAGCATATGTTTCTTTCCGTATATTTTAGGTCGTTTTTATTTTATATTTTTAAAATTCGGTTAGATGTATTTAACTCTACTTCAAACAGTGATATATTTGATAAATTAAAATTCGATCAATTAGACAGTAATTTAATTCTAAGCAATCTAATCAAACGCAAATTTAACTTTTGAAGATGAAATTATTGACTAATCAACGTTAGTTTAATTTGATATTCATTTAATTTTAAATAATTTAATTAAATATGTATTTAATTTAAATTCATTTCAAGTGGTAAAAAAAATTAAAATTCGGCGAAACAAGTATAATTCGATGATATTTTTACCTTTCCGTAAATATAAAATGGGAAAATGGTAACTATAAAAAGGCGGCTTAATTATTATTTACATTTTCTCAAGGAATAGAAAGGGCAAATAACCTAGGTGTGTACTTGTTGCTGTCCGCCTTTTTCAACATTCCACACTTTTGTGTTTCTGCTAACAACAACAGTCAAGCCGTCGAAACATAAAGTCGAAGTACACACAGTTACTGCTCTTTTCTTCTTCTCTCTTTCTTAAAACCCTAGTCATCTCTTCCTCAATCCACACTTTTCCTACAATGATCATCCTCTAGCTCATCACAATCACTGCCAATTTGGCACACCTTCACTAAAATAAAATAAAATCGAATAAAATTACAACTTTGTTTTGATCCAAAATCCAACTTCAAATTTTGAGATTTGCTTAACTTAGTGAAAAATCGGATAGAGTTATGGTCATGGCGAATAATGAAGCTGGAGATGACCGTAAGGACTTCAATGGTGGACCCAAGTCCCCCTGGAAGAAGACTCCTCCTCCTGTAGCTCTTGACTCCAAACCAAGTGCTAATGCTTCTGCGATGATGGGTGCTGATTCTTGGCCTGCTCTTGGGGATGCTCAAAGGTCAAAGATTCCCGATGTGGCACCGGAGATGCTGGCTTCGGCGGCCTCCTGTGTCGTCGCATCTCCACCGGCTCTGGTGTCACCGACAGCTGCTCAGGTTTGGCAGCTTCTGTTTTAGTAATTTGAATTTGGGCATTTTTTTTTGTTCATTCAAAGCAAATTTTTTTTTTAGGATATATGATATGTTAGTACTAGTTAATTAGTTGAGCATTATATTTTAGTTGGGATAGTAGGTTTCAAAATTTGATTGCAATAGGAGATTGTAATGGTGGTTCTAGTGTTTCTTATATTACTTATTGAGATCACATTATGAGAACTATTGAACTAATCCAATTATAAGCCACCGAAAAATAATTTCTAAAATGTCTTTGTATTGGACAACATGCATCAAATTTTGGTAAAAAATAGTTTCGACTCCCAATGATATAAAAGTATTGTTTAATGTGCATTACTTGTAATATTATATTAAAAAAAATAACAAACAACCGACGATCAAATGGTGCTAACTAAATTTAAAATTTAAAGTGTTTAATACCCGTGTTGGCTATATTCATATCCTGAAGGTTGATAGTTCATTATACGATAAAAACAAACGATCAGATTTCCTACTTAAAATACTGTATATATCTTATTTTTAATTTTTTAACCTTTTCTATTTGGAATTTCTTTATATGAATTGCTTTTAGTTTATCTTCGATGAAAAGTTGGTCGCTTCACTTCTGGTTCTTCTTTTATTTATTATTTTTTTATGGGTGAGACTTTCAGTACTACCAATAAGATAGGCAGCCCTTGTACTTAATTTTTTTTTTGGAAAAACCCAGAATAAACGAATACCATCAGCAGAAAAAAATAAATCAAATGTGTACTGGTTAGGTGTATTTGTTTAGGACTATATTACTTTTTTTATTAAGGGCATATATCATAAATGGTATATTAATTTTTGTGTGATAGTGTATACAGTGTGTTGAAAATTGTTTGCACATTTGTTGGGTACTTGAGTCATGAAGGATTCATGAGTATCGATTTAAGGTCAAGTTTATACAAAACTAATTATCTAAAGACCATAGTTTAATGTAACTGCCTTAGAACCATAATTTTCTGATTTATGATGGTGCTAATAATTCTCTAATGGAGTAGTTGTAGTTTTTGCATAAATTTTAATAGAGCTTGAACTTTAAATACAAATATGCAACATTTCTCTTCAAAGTACATGTTTGCTATTGACATCTTTTAATGAATAAGAGTTCCTAAAACTGCATCAAAAAGTTGCATTATCCTTGGTTCTAGATTGGCAGTGCTTACTGATATATTCTTTATGTGGTTATATACAGGGATCAATTGGGCAGCAAAAGTCAAACGGGTCTGTAAACTCTAACCTTCCATACCGAAATTCATCATTGCGCCATCGCCCAAAATGCAACCCAAATGTTGCTCCTTCTTTTCCTGGGCGCGTAGCTTATCAGCAACCATCAATCCCACCTGTTTATCATTCTGTGGTACCTCCACAGCACATACCTGTAACTGGATGTGCTTACCAGCCATTCCCTGTCCCCATTTCCAATGTCGAAAATCATGTATCAAAGTCTGTATCTGAGACAGCAGGTAAAGCTTTTGCTGCACCAGTTCTGCATGCACCGCGAGGTGACCCAAATGCTTATGCTGTCAACTTTTCTACCAGAAGACCCAATATGCATGAGCTTGGTGGCCACTGGAATAACACTTGGAGTCATCAACAGTGGATTAATCCAAGGGATAACGTTGCAGTACAACCAGGTGTTGGACCAAGGCCTTTGACCAGGCCTCCATTTTTCAGTCCAGCACCAGGGTTTATGTTCGGTCCTAGCTTTCCTGGTACAAGTCCACCCTTGGGCCATGGTGCCTTCATTTAAGATATAATTGTGATAATTGTTAACTTGAGTAAAGATTTCCTGCATCCCTCTTTATTTCAGTATGATTTGTCCCTAGTGTGCTACTGCTTGCCACTTTGGTAATTGTCGTTGTCTATGTGATTGGTTTATTTTAATCATAATCATAATCATAATTTTATTCTTTTTCTTTATTTTTCTCTCTTAAATGACTTGATATTTTTTCACAGGACCTGCATTTTACATACCGGTTGCACCTGCAGGCACTATTAGAGCACCTTATTCTCCTCGATATATTCCACGTCCTGTAAACCCTGGGGTCATGATGTTACCACTTGAGACTCAAGCTTTGAGTGCTAACATAGTAAAACAAATCGAGTATTATTTCAGGTAAATGCGTTGAATTGATGAGGCCTGTTTGTTGCTCTTTCTTGGTGGGCACGCAGACATTTGATTTCCTTTGTGTTTTTCACCTTTGAAAGCAAGCGTAAAAATTGCATGTCAACTTCTGTTGCACTAAGTGAGAAATATGTAGAAATAGCTGACTTTATCATTTGTTAGTTTTTACAATCAAACTAACATTTAGTTCCCCACATTCTACTTTCTATAACATTTCTATCAATATATTTGGCCATTTTAACCAATTTTTGGTAAAAATGAGTTCTCGGATATCTGAACTTAATTTTACTTTTAAATATATTCCGTGGTGGGTGATTCAAACTAGGGAATTCTTTGAACATCTGTGAAGCCTCTACCAATTGTAGTTGATTTAAATTTCTCTATCCCCAAAAATGCTATGGACATTGAATGCCTATGAGTCTACACTTCTACAGTGAATGGTTTGTTTTTGAAGGGTAAGAAGAAGACTGCTTGTTCTCCCAAAATGATCTTTTAATTATAATAAAACATATTTGTTTCTTATTAAAAAAGAAAATGAAGCAACTGTTCTAGCTATGAAAGAAGGTTGGAGTCATTGCTAAATTAATGGAATAATGGCATAGAATTTCATTGGTTTACTCATGATGCATACATGTAGTTGTACACCTATTTGTCCTTGCTTCTGCTATTTTCAACGCCCTTTTTAGCTCTTAATTTGTATGCTTAAATGTTTTGCGTTTGCAAATCACAAAACAGTGGAACTTGGTTCATTTGAAAAGAATAGAACAGATACAACTACGTATCATTTTTGTAATTCATAGAATTTCCTTAGATATTTGTTGACTATGTGGTTTTTGGCAGTGATGAAAATTTACAACATGATCACTACTTAATATCCTTGATGGATGACCAAGGTTGGGTCCCAATATCCATTGTTGCCAATTTTAAAAGGGTAAGGGCAGAACATCGTATAAGATGATCAATTTATGTATTCTAGTTTAATTAATTTAATGCCTTGCAGGTCTGAGCTGTTTTTATCCACTATATTTAGTTTTCTTGCGATAATCTCGTAATTATTGATCTTATGCTATTCTGTAATTTATAAACAGGTTAAGAAAATGTGCACGGATATACAATTTATCCTTGATGCTCTGCATGGCTCATTTACTGTAGAAGTTCAGGTATGCTTTTATAGTTTTTCCAACTGATGTGCTCATCTCTTGCCAAATTCACTATTGCAGGGTAGAGCTATAAAATACTTTAGGAGGGGCCATGTAACTGAAATTTCGATTTGCATTTTACTTGAGACTATGCAATATTTATTCTGCTGACTACTCCCTCCTTTTTATCTTAACTCAAAAATAATAATGCTTTTTTTTTTTTTTCCTCGTCCAAGGTTTAGATTCTTTTAATTTTTTAATCTTTTGTTTTCTGATTTGTTTTGTAGTAGACTAGTAGTTGAACTTAGAAGAGGTTACTTGGAGTGGCCAAGTTACACTTTTATTCATACATATATTTAATTTACTTACTAGCCTGCATTATGTTAATTTTAAGTGATCTGCTTATTTTGCTTGTGTCGACTTTCTTTTATTGGAGGATTCCTTTGTAAGTGCATGCAAATTTCTATTTGGTCTAGTCAGAATGCTTGCAATTGAGATATATCATTTGGAATTATCACTCTCTTTACATTAGTTTACTCTGGTGCTGCTGTGTCATGTCTCGTATCCCAATTGAACTGAAGGTTTTGAAAGGTTGATGGTTTTTCGTGAGTTTTATACGGCAAATGGATTCTTTTGAACAATCCTACCTTTTGTTTCTCCTTCCCACTGATATATTATGCATAAGATATTGACCATATGTTCTTGCATTATCCTGTTACTCTCTTTTCTTTTCTTTTCTTTTTGTTGAGAAATGGGTTTTCAAGGAGCTTGGCCATACATGTTAAGAGCTTGAAGATTTTTATTGTGAATGAAGGGACAAGCTTCATTAATTTGGGATTTGCAGTTTATGAGGATTTCATGTAAAGCCGCTTTCGTATTTTGAGGACTCAACTCATGTTATTTAAGCATTTTAACTTGAGGTTTTAAGATCTTCTAGACATCGAAAGTATGTCTATATGAAATGGATTTGTTTTTATAAGTTGGGAACATAGTTTAGGTTAAGGTCAGCTCAGCTGGACAAATCTGTCCTTTACTATAAGAAACACTACATTATGCATTTTAAGGTGTTATTAGTGTAGTTTTGTGGTTTTCATTGTCTATTATTCTCCTATTTTAGGGTTAAATGTATGTTGTATGTAAAGTTTTTTATCTTCTTTCCTTGTGTATCAATGTTGTAAAAGACTATTTTAAGTATTGAGGCGTTTTCCTTAAGTGAAGAGAGGCTTAAGTCTCAAGATGGTATGAGGCATAACCCTCAAACATTAACTTTAAAAAACCTTAAAAATATTAATAAAAGCAATTTTTGATCCAATAAGCAATAAATATCAATAGAACATGTAAAGTAACTCAAATTTTAACTTTAAAAAATATTAAAATATTAATATAAGCAATTATTAATACAATAAACAATTAGTCATGAAAATAACATTATAAAAATAAAACATGCAAAGTAAACCATACAAGTTGTAGCCTTATTGATTAAATGTCAATTTTGAGTAGAAGAAAAAAATATAAATATAAATAGTCAAATTAGGGGGAAATGTGACTCGTAATGCTGCAAGTGACTGGCAAAATTTGGAGTTACTGGAGGCAAAGGAAAAGAAAGGCATAGGTGAAGGAAGCCTAAAGAATGTAAAGGAAGCAACCCTAAAGAATGTCAAGGAAGCAACCCTACTTCTCCTTTTTGTTTTTCTTATACATGACTTTCTACCTTTTTTAATTTTGTGAAATTAGGTTAAATATTTTAGAGGTAACCCATTAAACCAACTTAAAAAACGAACAGCTTGAGGCTAAAGCCTCATTCACCTCTAGGCATAAAAGTCTTAAGGCGTAAGCCTCATACCAAAAAGACGTAAGCCTTAATTTACCACCTAAGGCTATAGCCTCAATACTTTTTTTGAGCCTTGCCTTAGGTGAGCCTCAAAATAGCCTTTTACAACAATTTTGAGTATAAATTGATATTTTCATATTGTTTTCCTATGCATCAAAATTTCACTGTGAGTTGGTGTTATTTTTTAGGGTGGTAAGATAAGGAGGCGTGAAGAGTGGTCAAAGTGGATTCCAGCTTCTGCAGACCCTATGTTGGCATCAAAACCACAGGTCCCCTTGAGTGAACCTACGGTGAAGTCTACTAATGCTGTTGAGAAAAGTGATGGCATTGATGGTAATAGAAATGATATTCAAGAAATTGTTGATTCATCAAATGACAAAAAAATGGTGGAACGGTTGCCATTGAACATGGAACAAGAGAGTAATGGTTCACTACGATGCTTTTGTGGGGGTGATGAAATTGGAAAATTAACTTCTCAATTGAACAATAAGTCCTCAGATCCTGGTGAGAATGATAACTCAACTTGCCTGGAGCACTCACTGGAAACCGAGCCTGTGAGACTTGACAAAATTGTAACTGAAGGCATTGAAACATCTTCAGATTTTGTAACAAAGGATGTTAATGACCTGTCAAATGACTTTTCAAATACATTTATGCTTGATGAAGAGCTTGAGGTTGAGCATTTAGCAATAAAGAAGGATGGCCTCTCATCATTTAGAAGGTATTTTTCTCTTATTCCCGTCCTAGGTGCTTTCATTTTGACACTACTTTTTCTACTACATAATATTTTGATCGAATAGTCTTACTTGGTTAGTCGTACTTGTATTTATTCTAATGCTTGTGCTGTAGTAATTACGCAAAGTTAAGGCATGCAGTAATACCTGTGGCCTTCAAGTCTAAGTTGTTATTATTGGAAGTTGGCGTTCCCCTGCAAGTTGCAGTTTTTTCATTGGAAGTTTCTCTTCTTCCCTAGGCATTCATATTTTGACAATATTTTTACTACTTTTCCTGCTTCATATTTATAAATTGAATACATTCAAACTTGTTTAGTTGTATTTATTCTGAGAAAAAAATGTACTTATGGTACTTAGCTTTTAAAAATTGAACATGTTGGTTACTTTTATTTAAATTGATGCACATTATTCACCTAATTATTACAAATGTGAAAACTTTAGTCTTTTTAAACTAATTTTTGTTATTTTAATCACTTTGTTTTCAATTTTTTTTAAAAACTTTTTGAAACATTTTACTTTTCAAATATCTATGAACTTCTTATTATTTAGGTTTAATTCGATCAAATTTAAGTTTTTTTTTTTAATAAAAAAAATGATCCTAAAATATTAAAATTGGTAATAAATGACTAAAATATCTACATTTGTAATAGTTAGGTGACTTAGGTGATTAATGTGCACTGATTTAAAGAAAAATGACCAATGTGTTCTATAATAATAATAATAATAACAATAATTTATATTGTTCTTTCTCCTCAATGATATGGGATGTGTGGGACTTATGAGAAATGTTTGTCCCATTTTATGGTCAACTTATTATTTCTTGCACACCTTTTGATGTTTGGTACACTTGTCTGCTTGTTTTTCTTGATCTTTCCAATAGAGCTGATTATGAAGATGACGAGAATGGTGTCAATGATCAGGATGTCCAGAGGCTTGTAATTGTCACCCAGGTATGGCCACAAACCAACATCATTTGCCACTGTGTAATTCATTACAAACGTACTTGCATAATTCAAACTTTCATTTTCAATCTTAGATGTTGATATAAATTGTTCAAATTTATCAAGAATCATGACAAATGATGAAGTTTAACATTTTTTAATTTTTTCACGGGCAGTAATCTAAAATAAGCATAAATGCATGTTCCTTCTATGATTTTATTTATTATAGCATAATGCCATACTTAAAAGTTCTTTTGGAACAAAGACGCTTTAATTTGTGTTTGACAATAAAACTTGAAGCACTATTAAGAATCATGGGCCTCACATTTATGCACTTTAAAGTGCTTTTTAAGAAGTAAACACTCCTTTTGAAAAAAAACACGTTTTGAAAAATAATGGTACGCTCCTATACCCTTAATTTCTCTATACAAAATTACGTTTAAGTGTCCATTTTTATCAAGTTTATTACACCATTATAAATACTATAGGACTCTTTTACTAATTACAACAAATAGTCAAATACATGCACTTTTATAATCTTGTTGTCAAATAGTTTTAATTACAATTAATACTTTTTGCAAAATTCTAACTATTCTACAAAACCGCTTCTTGAGAAGAACACTTTTTAACAAAAACCACTTCAAATTGGAACCCTTTTTTGTTAGTGAAACCAAAGTACCCTTAGATTGAAAGTGACGCAGTAACTTGAATATGATGTATTATAATTTTAAGCAACTGACTGCAAGTTATTAAGTTCTTCCTAAAGTCATATAGTTCGGATATATTTAATCAGATGTATTATAGTTTAGTAATTCTTCCTAAAGTCATATAGTTGGGATGTTTTTCCTGTTTTAGGCATGTTCCACTTTTCAGACTAGCCTCACCTGCCTCATTAAACTAGAAACAAAGAGAAAGAGAAGAGAGTGAAATGAAAATATCCTCATGAGTGCTTAAGAAATATTAAAGGGGACATTTTCAGGCAAAGAAGGAAACTTTCTGCATGAAGGGATGTATGAGGTGTCTAAGTTTTGGTTTTCCAATTGCAGAATCACAGCCCATAGTTAACATATATTGTAACCAATCGACTAAGAACTGCGTAAAATATTTCTCTCTTCAAAATCATCCTTGAGTGTGTTTCTACATATTTTGAACACTTCTAAGACACTGCATGTTTATGGTGTTACTTTAACGTAGCATCAACCAACAATTTTTTCATCCGATGTCTAGTAAAGAGCTGTATTGAAATAATGATAGCTGATGACTGTTCTTTCTTGTGCAGAATGGTGGGATAGATGAAGGATCTAAAAGTAGCAGTAGAGATTCACGACCCATTTCCAGGGAGCTTGCTTCTGCCATAGATGATGGTCTCTATTTCTATGAGCAGGTTGAGGAACGTTTCCCTTGGAATTTAATGAATAGTATACTCAAGACTTTTCTAAATTGTAAACTTATTGCAGGAACTGAAAAGTAAGAGCTATGAACTTAGAGATGGGAACAAAAGATTTATGGCAGAAGCTCAAGGATTATCAAATACAAAGCATGAAGAAAATTCTACTGGTAATTGCCGCCTTGAAGAATCAGGAAATACTAATTCCAGAAAGAAGCAAAATAAAAGCCTCCATAAGCAACAGTCATCTCATAATAAACGATTTTTCTCTAGCAATTTCAGAAATCATGGATCTTGTCGAAGTTCTCTTGGAGTCATTCCTGAGAGTCCTCCAAGTAGCTCGGTCGGATTTTTCTTTGGATCCACACCACCTGAAAATCATGGGTTAGTTTTAAAGTGAATGTTGCTAGTGTTTGTGAATGATTGTTTTCTCTCCCTAGAAAAGATACTGTTGGAATAGCATTTATGAAGTGCTTTTCTTGCTTGCAAATTGCAATAGCTCGGATCTGGTTAATAATGACAAACATAGGGCTTTGTTATGCTAGCCAAGTAATGATTAACATTGAAAGTTTATTATGATTCGAGAAAAGTAATCCTCTTATAATCCATAATTTTTTACAGCTTTAGGCTTTCAAAATTGAGTGGTTCTCCACATGGGTTTCTCTCCGGCAGCAGTCCACCAGTGGGCTCTGCGCCAAAGTCATTTCCACTTTTTCAGCATCCAAGTCATAAGCTTCTTGAGGAAAATGGTTTCAAACAGCAAACGTGAGAAAATATTGATTTTGGGATGGTGTACATGCAAAAATAGAGCTTCTACTTTATTATCACTGACAAGCATATCCTTTCTTGCAGGTACCTGAAGTATCGCAAGCGATGCCTAAGTGACCGAAAGAAACTAGGCATTGGTTGTAGTGAGGTTGACTGCTCTTCTTAACTTCATTTATTTATTCATTCAAATTCCAAGGATATTATTCTATTTGTTTTGTTTTTCTTGATAGTGCTTTCAGACATTTGGATGTGCTCATCAAGGGTGCACGGTTATATCTTTATCTTTCTATCCATAGACATGATAATTTCACTTCCTATAACAAATGACATAGTGTGCATTAGGGTTTGTTAGTAATTTGTAATTGATATAAATCCAAATGAGAATGAGAATAAATTACAGTAGAGGTGAATCAGAGTGAAGATATTCTTATTATTGAAAGCTACTACAATTGTCTGGATAGGGAATCTATACATACATATATATATATATATCTTGAAATGTGAATGCAATTGGGTACTACACTAATCATGTCATGTGGCCATTATTTTCCGTTTGTGTGCTCAAATGTAAATGCCCTTCCCCCTCGAGTAAGATTAAGTTTTATAATTGTGTAGTTGTAGATCTTGATTGGTTGCCATTTTGTTCATCTGCCTGTCCATGGGTATATATTTTAGGAACTAGAATTTGTCAATTAATCTGATAATATTTCTTAATAGTAATACTAAAATTTCTGAATTCAATATGAAAGAAATTTAATGAAAAAGATAGCACAAGCTTTCGAGAGGCTTGTTCTCTCCACGAGCATCAGCTCTTTAACTTCTCAATGTTTTTCCTTCTAGCATTTTCCTATATTTATATATTTTTTCTTCAAGAAATTCCCACAAGTTTTCTGTCACAAATATTCTGTGGTCCCCCTAAAAGTAATAACAAAATAACTGACTATTAATAAAGAAAATACATAACAAACAAAAAAGGATATCATGGTTGCTCCACTGCTGCATAACAAACTTCACTGCTGCATAATTTCTTCTATCAACTCCTCATTTTGTTGATCTTGCACCTTTTTTCTTGCGTGCGTATGTGAAGTGCACGTGAAGCCTATCATTACCCCTCTCCCAAAGTTTCACCTTGTCCTCAAGGTGAAAGTGGGGAAATTGTTCCTGAATTTTGTAGTAGTCCTCCCAAGTAGCTTCAAATTCAGGTAGATGTTTCCATTTTAGCAACACCCCGAGTTCCCTTGCTTGCCCATGAGTTCTTGGGCGAACTCCCAACAACTGTTCTGGTTCCACTATCATCTCCATATCTGCTGACAGTTGAGCTGGTAGGGTAGTTGAAGAGTACGACCCTCCCTTGGTTGATCTTAGTTGTGATATATGAAAAACATGATGAATTGAAGTGGTCAGGGGTAGCTCCAATCAATAGGCCACTTTTCCAATCCGTTGGAGTATTTGATAAGGGCCATAATACCTAGCTGCCAACTTCTCATATTTTCTTTTAGCCAAAGTCTGTTGTCTATATGGCCGTATTTTCAAAAACACGTAATCTCCCACTTTGAATTCTTTGAGGTGGCGTTTCTGATCAGCATATCTTTTCATTCTTTGTTGGGTCCTCAGTAAATGCATTTTCAAATCATCCAATTGGTCATCCCTGTTAGCTAACAACTGATCCACAGCAGCCACTGTGGCAAAATATTTTTCAAACTGGATGAGCTTTGGGGTTTCTTTGTCGTAAACAACCTTGAAAGGAGAAGTACCAAGGGAGCTATGATGTGAAGTATTATACCAGTATTTTGCCCATGGTAGTCATTTGGCCCACATCTTTGGTTTCTCAGAAGCATAACATCTCAAGTATGTTTCTAAGGTTCGATTCACCACTTTAGTTTGACCGTTTGTTTGAGGGTGGTAAGCTGTGCTTCTTTTAAGGGTCGTCCCTTACAGCTTGAACAATTCGTTCCAAAAATGACTGAGGAATATCCTATCTCGGTCTGAAACTATGGAAAGGGGAAAACCATGTAACTTCACTATTTCATGCAAAAACCGCAATGCGACTGTTTGAGCTGTGAAAGGATGTTTGAGTCCAATAAAGTGAGCATGTTTGCTTAGTCTATCCACAACCACAAATATAGTGTCAATTCCCTCGGACTTTGGAAGACCTTCTATGAAATCCATGCTGATATCTTCCCAGATTTGGTTACGAACCAGTATAGGTTGTAACAACCCTGCTAGTGTTGTTGCATTGTATGCTAGTGTTGTTGCATTGTACTTATTTTTCTGACATACATCACATTGTTGGACAAACTTGATAATATCCTTGTGCATGCCTTCCCAAAAGAACTCAGCAGCTACCCTTTTGTATGTTTTGGTTTCCCCTGAATGGCCACCCATAGGGAAATTATGGAATTCACTCAAAATTTCTTCCATCAACTTAGTATTCATAGGGATCACGAGCCTTCCTTTGTACAAAACTGTCCCTTCGAAAAGAGTAAAGCCAGCTGGATAGGTGGTACCAGTAGACAGATCTTCCTTCAATTTCTGTATGATTGGATCCTGTGCTATTTCCAATTGAAGAGTTTACCAATGCTTCCACTGTGGCACACTTATCTCCCCCAACTCCATCGAATCTGGGAGTTGGGATAAGGCATCCGCTACTCTATTACTAGTGCCAGTTCTGTACAGAATTTCAAAACTATACCCCATCAGTTTAGCCACCCACTTTTGGTAGTCTGGATTGATAATTCTTTGTTCAAGCAAGAACTTCAGACTTTGTTGATAAGTTTTTACCACAAAGTGTCTGCCCAACAAATAGGGTCTCAACTTCTGCACTGCAAGGACAATGGCCATCAATTCCTTTTCATAAATGGATTTCAACTTAGCCCGGGGTCCCAATACTTGGCTGTAGTAAGCCATAGGCCTATTTTCTTGGACTAAAATTGCTCCCAATCCATAACCAGAAGCATCAATTTCCACCGAGAAACTCTTGGTGAAATCAGGCATAGCTAGAACCGGCAATTGTGTCATGGCTTGCTTCAAAGTGTTGAATGCTTAAGTAGCCTTTTCTTGCCAACAAAATTTGTCTTTCTTGAGTTGTTCTGTTAAGGGGTGGGCCAAATGAGCATAATTGGCCACGAACTTTCGATAGTAGCCTGTCAATCCAAGGAATTCCCTCTGGTCTCTCAAATCTGTAGGTTGTGGCCAGTCAATCATTGACTGAATCTTTTCGAGGTCTGCTGAAATCCCCTCTCCAGAAATTATATGGCCCAAATAAGCCACCTTGCTTTTCCCAAATTCACATTTCTTTCTGTTAACAAACAGTTGATGTTTTTGCAACAATTCCAGAACCAATCTAACATGCTCCTGATGAACTGTCTCATCTACACTGTATATCAGGATATCATCAAAGAAGACAAGTACAAATTTTCGCAGAAAAGGTTTAAATACCTCGTTCATCAAAGACTGAAAGGTTGCTGGGGCATTTGTGAGGCTAAATGGCATGACCAAGAACTCATAGTGCCCTTCGTGAGTCCTAAATGCCGTTTTCGGGATATCTTCTTCACACGAATCTGGTGATACCCTGATTTAAGGTCTAGCTTTGGAAAAATGGCAGCATTATGCAATTCATCCAAAAGTTCTTCAATGACAGGAATTGGGTATTTATCAAGGACAGTCACTTTGTTAAGGGCTCTATAATCTACACAAAACCTCCAAGACCCTTTTTTTTTTTTTCCAACAACACTGGACTGGAAAATGGGCTCGAGCTATTTCTGATGATACCTGTACCCAACATTTCCTTGACAAACCTCTCTATTTCATCTTTCTGCACATGAGGATACCTGTATGGCCTTACACTAACTGGTCCAGAACCATTTTTTAGTACAATAGCATGCTCTTTCTCTCTTAGAGGTGGCAATCTGTTTGGTAAGTTGAAAATTGCCTCATATTTCTGCAAGAGCGGCTTCAGAAATTCTGCTTCATCACCATCTTTGTCCAGTAATTGTTTATCAACAGGCACTTCCAGGTGGTTCATTTCGATCAAGAACCCCTGCCTTTCTTGCCTAAGAGTTTTCATCATGGATTTGAGGGACACTTTAGTTCTCCTCAGTGCCAGATCTCCTTGCAAGGTAACGGTTTTGTTCCCCACAGTAAATTTCATGATTTGTGTCTTCCGATTGGTGTGTGTCATGCCAAGAGTTTCCAACCATTGAATTACTTCTGTGTTTCCCAGCTCTATTGGCAAAAAATCCATTACAATTTCAACTCCCTGCAATTCTAACCTTATTCCTTTGCATATTCCTTCTCCACGAATTGAGCTACCCGCTCCAAGGGTCACACCATATGCTCGGGTTTTGCAAACTGGAAGCCCCAGGGCTTCAACAACTTTGGTAGTGATAAAGTTGTGTGTTGCTCCAGGATCAATTAAAGTCAGCACTTCTCTATCTCCTATGACCCCCAACATTTTCATAGTTTTTGGGTCTGTAAAGCCCACAACAGAATTGAAAGAGATTTCAATACCTTGATCAAGTTCATTGGTATCCAATTCCTTCTCACTGTCTTCCTCTGCGCCTCTTCCTTCCTCTTCGTCTTCTTCATTCAAAATCAGAACACTTAATTTCTTTATTTTACATCAGTAGCCAGGAACCCATTTATCATTACAGCGGTAGCACAATCCTTTCTCCCTTTTTTTTTTGCATCTCTGCATCAGTAATTCGGCGTATATTGCCGGTAGTTTTCCACGCCGGTGACAACCCATCAAACGACGAGAGTGGGGTTGTCGATGGAGCTGGGTTCGTGCGACTGGAAGGAGCTGGGTTTGCGCGATTGAATGGAGCTGGATTCACGCGACTGGAAAACATGTTCTTTGAAGCTCTGTGAGTCCACGAAAGCTTATCTTCTATCATTTGGGCTAAATCCATAGCCCGGCCCAAAGTTGTGGGTCCTAAAATACGGAGCTCCACCTGGATTTCAGGTTTCAACCCACTCACAAAATTACCCAGTGCTATCTCCTCTGTTATATTGTCCAAGGGCGCCGAAAACTCAATGAAGTTTCTCCGGTACTCTTTCATCGTGCTCCAAGGCTAGCCACTGTTCTTACAAGGAGCCATTTTGAGTGGTCCAAAATTGCCTCAGTAGCAACAATTTCATCTCCTCCCATGTCCAAAAGCCTTCTTCTTGCTTTCCCACTGATACCACAACAATACATCTCCTTCAAAACTAACAATCGCAGCCTCTAATCGCTCTTCCTCAGATATCCGGTGGAAGTTGTAATAACGTTCGGCATGTAGAATCCACCCATCCGGGTTGTTCCCATCAAACAATGGCATATCCAACCTCCGAAATCGGAAATCATGCTTTGGGTTTGAAACGCCACTGTGGTCGCCATGTCCAGCTGATCCTCCATGTTGATTTCCAACCATTGGGCTGACAACCATTGCCTCTTTCTCTTTTCCAGATGAAGAAGACGAGAGTACCTCTGGGCTTCTTCATGCAATTTGAACAAGTGTTCAAACCTTTGGTTAAGCTGGTGGGTTAAGGTATGAATCTCTTCTTTTAATCCTTCCACTTCATTTGTTATTTTATTTTGTTCTCCCTGTAGAGAGCTCATGGCTTCTTCCATAGTTTCTATCCTTTGATTCTGTGTTTTCGCCATTTAGAATCGAACTGCTTTGATACCAATTTTGTTAGGAACCAGAATCAGTCAATTAATCTGATAATATTTCTTAATAGTAATACTGAAATTTCTGAATTCAATATGAAAGAAATTTAATGAAAAAGATAGCACAAGCTTTCGAGAGGCTTGTTCTCTCCAGAGCATCAGCTCTTTAACAACTTCTCAATGTTTTTCCTTCTAGCATTTTCCTATATTTATATATTTTCCCTTCCAGAAATTTCCACAAGTTTTCTGTCACAAATATTCTGTGGTCCCCCCCAAAAGTAATAACAAAATAACTGACTACTAACAAAGGAAACACATGACAAGCAAAAAAGGATATCATGGTTGCTCCACTGCTGCATAATTTCTTCTATCAGCTCCTCATTTTGTTGATCTTGCACCTCTTTTCTTGCGTGCGTATGTGAAGTGCACGTGAGGCCTATCAATATCCTCACTGCTTGTGTTTCTACTGACTTATGTGCCATTAACTCTTAATGCAGGAAATGAATACTCTATACAGATTTTGGTCGTATTTCCTTAGAAACATGTTCAACTCTTCAATGTATGATGAGTTCCGGAAATTTGCACTAGAAGATGCTGCATCAAATTATAATTATGGAGTAGAGTGTCTTTTCAGGTTCTATAGGTATTTGCAACACAAAAATCTACTGATGCTTGTAGCCTTGATTCTTCTCTCTCTCTCTCTTCGTAGTTTTTTGTTATTTATTTCATAGAATTGTTCTACGTGAGCTATATAAGTGTCCTTTTCACGTTCTATGGGTATTTGCAACATAAAAACCTACTGATGGTTGTAACCTTGATTCTTTCTGTTTTCTTTGAATATTTTTATCATTTATAACAAGAAAAGGATGTATAACTTCCCCCCCCCCCCCCCCCACCCAAGAAGAAAATGATGTCTTATTTTTCTGTCACATGTGCTAATTGGGATCGTGTCTTATATCAGTTATGGTTTGGAGAAGGAATTCCGGGAGGACTTGTATGAGGACTTTGAGCAGCTCACTCTTGAATTTTACCATAAAGGCAACCTTTATGGCCTTGAAAAATATTGGTAACCTGTTTCTTTCATTTATTTTTTTATTCATTTTTCTTTCGTCCTAATGTTGATTCATATTAGGTATTGTGATCTTTGAACTTGGTATTTGTACTTTGAAGGTTGTGACATGTTTGGTGCTTTGTTGTGAAAAACTCTTCTATCATTTTTGAAATATCGATTTTAATTTTTTGATGCACTATTTATGGAAGATAAGAGATTTAGTAAAGCAGGTACCAAATTTTTTATTAAATCATTTGGTGAGTCTCTTGGATTGAAAAGTAGCTTCACTGCTGGAAGAAGATTTAGTTGAAACACATGAAGTTATAAATCTAACTGGATCGGGCAGTTAACAAAGGGCTACAAGCGTTAGTAGGCTTGATATTAATCTTAGTTAGGAGCTTTGTACGGGTTATGACTTTTAGTTAGTTTTTGGTTTACCTAGGTTTGAAAGTGGATTACTGATCCACTTTGCATTTTTGTATTTATTACTTATAGTGTAAAGTTTCTTCTTAAAAAAACAAATGTTAGAGTCAAATCATAATGGATGTTAAATGAACTAATCTGGATTTGTTTGTTTGTTGGTGGGGTGAAGTGAATAAGCTTAATCCTGGTGAAGAGATTATCTTCTTTGGCTTTATTCTGCATTATGATAGAGTTCTTGTGTCTGTTTACTCCGGTTTTAGAATTTGATGGGTAACGGGGCATAACTTAGGTTTGACTGAAGCTTTTGATACGGTGAAGTGTAAAAATCACTTTAATTATCCTTGGGTGTTACAATTGTTGAGTGGTCCTAGAAGAGTATATCTTTGAAAGGTGTTATAGGGGCATTATTAGTTAGATGCTCTTTTTGCTCCACATATATTGGTAGGTGACATTGATGAATTGATTTAGTAAAATGGGGATGTTTGAAATGTATTGCAATTTTTCAGTTTATGTTTTTGGTTGTTCTACGTTTAGGTATATAGTATGAATTTCTTCAACAGAAGTAATCTGTTTTCTTAACAAATAATAGATGTTAGTCAAACAACTGGAACAGGTAAATTTGTTTTCGTGCAAAATCCTTTTTGTAGGCTTATGAGTGAGCGCTGTTGAATGTCGTCGTGCTGTTTCTTTGCTAGTTTTCCTTTAAGCAGTAAGAGTCTAAATTTGTCAGAACATCAATAAACATAATGTGTTACAGGCGTAGGATTGTTTTCATTATTATGCAAGAATGTATTTATTTGAAGAATTCAGCTTAATCTGATGTGGCATGGCAACTTGCAATTTTTGTGACGATTGCTTTTCATTGTACCTTTTTTTCTGGGTCACTTGCAGGGCATTCCATCATTATCGTGAACGAAGCAACCAGAAAGATCATTTAAAGAAACATCTAGAACTGGAGAGGTTGTTGAAGGAAGAATATCGTAGCTTGGACGACTTCCGTTCATTGAATGGGACTACCGTTAGCTAGCGGCAATGTCCAGTGTTAAACCCTAGTTGCTATAAGGATGACAGCATCCCAATTTTGAAGAACGATCTGCAGCTTGATTAGGGATTCGGAATTTGCTGCCTGTTTCTGATTCGAATGCAGTTGGAAAAGATGATTTTTGTACATTGTACATTTATGAGAATTATTTCCATCAAATTGCAAGGGATGCTGAGTTTTTCTCTACAAGGTTTTCTTTGCTGCTGGGGTATATTTTTTCTTGGGGTCATTTGCAATCATGGAGAGGGTGCCTAAATGCCTTTTGTTTAATCCTTACCTGGACTGTATCTGTATATAAACAAAATCTATGACCAAAAAAAAAGAAAAGAAGAAAAAAACTTGTAGTTTAGACCTTGTGATAATCCTCAATAAGAGCATGATGTTTACAATTAAGTGTATTTTTTCTATTTGTTTATTTATTTTTATAGCTTATTCATTACTATTTTTTATTTATTTTTTTTATTTTTAGGTGAAGGGCATTGTAGGTCCATTACTTATTATAAAAGGTGTATTTTATTTATAGCTTTCAAATAGATCAATTTAGTTTCGTATCTTTAATTTAAGTATTATTTTAGTCTTAAATAAACTATCGACTAAAATCTAAGGACTTTGACCAAATTATTTTTGGGTAAAATTGGAATTTTGCCTAAAAAATTTAATTAAAAAAATATATTTTTGAAAAAAAAAAGAGTAGGAAAAAAATCAAATGAGAGAAACTTGCTAAATCCACCATAGCCACCACATTTGCCACCAGCTCATCACCTTCGTTTATTGTTCTTCGTTCGTCGACAACGTTTGATCTGTCATCATCACTTATTTTGGAATTTAGCTGGTTTATACTGTTTTAAGATTGGTGGTGAATTTCAATTTACAATAATAATTATGTCACTTGGTTCATATGTATATATACCCTCACCAGCTTTTTATTGTAGTTTGAAAATGAAATTAGAATTGATTTTTAGATAGAAGAAAAAACAAAGTAATCACGATTAGATTTGAAAGAAGGTGACAACAACTATAGAGGTGGGGCTTGCTCGCAGTTATCGTGGGGGTTTGGGGTTTTCAGATATGGTTCTTTTTTTTTTTTTTTGTTACAAATATAATTTTTTAAAGCAAAATTTCAATTTTACTCCGAAGAAATTTGGTCAAAGTCCCTAAATTTTACTCTAACAGTTTATTTAAGATTAAACTGATATTTAAATTAAAAATATGAAATTAAATTATTATATTTAAAAACTACGAGACTAAAATACTTATTTTGTAAAAGCTACAAGACCTCTTATGCTATTCACTCTTATTTTTTTAATAAAAAATGTTATGTTCACATCATTTACACTATATATTGTGCAACGTGACAACTGTTAGGAGTGGCAAACAGATAGAGTTAATTGTATGTTGGCTCATGTTGTGATTAGAGTAATACTAGACATATATAAATTGGCATATATTTTTACTTAAATTAATTATTTTATAATATGTGACAAAATTATCTAAAAATATGAATTATTTATTCATTTTTAAAATAATTTTATCAAGTATGACGATGTATGTTAGTACAAATTTACGTAATTTTAATATTTTTTGTCGTAATTATATATTTTTTTAGTTGTTACTAAAAATGATGATCGGTTGTTTGTTTCGTAAAAGAACAACTTTATTAGGTTGTTTATTTAATATGGGTATCTTAGGACATATTTATTAGTGATTAATTTTGACAAATTTTGTGTGTTGTATTAAAATGTCGTGCCAAAAATATTATGCCATTAAAATGGCTGAAATGTTGAAGTTTATAGAGGGTCGTAATCTCAGCCTTTTTTTTCTTTTTCTTTTTTCTAAACACATTTAGTACATCTTAAAGTTCACTAGCAGAATTTTAATGGTTACATTCATCACTTTATTATTCTATTTTTAGACACTTCATTTATTTTATTTTTTTGTACCAATAAAATTTCACGTCGAATAGAATTTATCTAGTTTGTTAAATCTTTACAGATCTAAGAGTTGGAAAACAAAAGAAGAAAGAAAGAGAAGACAAAAGGTAGAGAGTGTGTGTTTATGTTGTTGTAGTAGTAATGTTAAGTTGGCTAGAATGTTATAAAATTGTAATAAATAAAAAATACATCTTGCAAGGCATGAAGTTAAGAATAGTGGCTAGTCTTATAATTAATGTTCTCCCATCAACAAAGAGAGCCTAAGAGACAATCAACTAAAACTTTATGTGTAGAATTCACCAATTGGAGAAATATACATTATAATCAAAACTTCATCTCCCTTGCTAAAAAAATATATGAAGAGAATTCACAGTTGAACAACAAAGGCCTCGACATATTAATTCATAAGAAATATGACATAGGCTTGTATTCTATCCAAAGCTTAGGCCAAGTTTTCAGTTGGCCATAGTATTTTCCACCTTGAAATTTCTTCATCAGTGTTGAGTTTTCTGATTCCACCATAAAATCCATCCGCCTCATTTCCTACCTCTCTGTGATCTTTTCTATTGATGGTTGTATGTCTCCACCGCGATCCAAGTAAGTATTGGTTGAATTCCAGAACCACCGTGTCTGCAAAAATATTTAGAAAAATGAACAATAAAAAAATAGCTTAAAGGGACACACAAAGCTAGTAGAATTTGAACCTGAAATTTTATGTGAAAAAATAAAATCTTTACCAATAATAAAATAGGAACTATATAGTAAACATGTGAGAAATATAATGAACCATTTACTCATTTTGTAGGACTTGCAATAAAATTAGAGTGAATATATTTTACCATTTCTCCAAAATATCAACTTCTAATAGGAGTAATGTTGTATTAAATCAAGGGTGGATGATTTCATATGTACATTAGCTATTGCAATGTACTACTTAAATCCACCAACTTTTTTGTTTTTGTTTTTGTTTTTTGTTTTTTTGTTTTTTTTCATTTTTCATTTTATTAACCGCATTTGACAAATAAATTTTTAGCATAAATAATTATTAAATCAATTTTTTTTTAGAAAAAAATTGCTAGAAAAAATAGTTAGTAGAGCTCAACGCTACCAACAAAATGATTAACATATAAAAGGTTGGAAAATGAGTGAGGGTGGGAAGAAAGAAGGTGAAAGAGGGAGAAAAGAAAAGAGAGAAATCTTTTGGAGATAGCACAATGAAAAAGACATAAAGACTTGAATTAAAAATTGGATTTTTTTAAACCAAGTAGACTAAGTTGAGATAATCTCCATTTCCCTCTTAGCTACTAAAGGTAATTTTGTTCTTTACTTTAGGCCAATTACACATACTTGACATAAGAGTTATTTATTTATTTATATTTGACATAAAGAGTTAGGTATTATTTATTTATATTTGACATAAAGAGCTAGGTATGTAACTTTTGTCTCTGTAGATTCCTTGAGATTGGCTGCTTAGATACTTTAGACCCAACAAATGATTCATTTTCTTCCCAAGAAAATAAAGAAGTTGGAAGCCTATGAATATATAATAACTATTATTTTTTCATCAAAATTAAGTCTAATGAGAACACTAAAAAGTATAAAAATTACAAATAAATATCTCATGTCATGCTCTTTATCACCAATAATTATCCTCTTTTATCTCTAGAAAAAATAAATAATCGCACATATATTAATCTATATGATGATATAATTTAATTGATTTATATCGATAAATAATTTTATAATTTTTTAAAATTTTATATATTAATTTTATATCATGCAACTTAATGCACAGAATCTAATGTGGCGTTAAATTCTGTTTTCTTCTAGAGGGAACATTGAATTCTTTTGGTGTAGTTGGGGAAAAAATATTCTGCCCAAGGCAGAAGTCATCACAATGTTGGTGGAAATAAGGAGATACTGACAAGGATACGTCTTTGGGGTCCAACCGTTCAAGTCCAATCAATTAAAAGAAAAGGTGGTCCACCAATGGAGAAAAAATGGGAATCAAGAAAGGGACTTATCAAAGCATACTTTACACTCAGATCATCCACAACTTAACGTGTCAATGGATTCGAATATAACGAGGAAAATTAAAATGAAAAATAAAAGAGAAAGAGATGATTTTCAATAGAATGTTCCGATCAGAAAATTAACGGTGGATGAGATAATTAAGTTGATAATGTAATTAAATTATATGTATTGGAAGTTAAAAAAATACATAATAATTATTAAGTCTTTTTTTTTTTTTAATGATAATCTTTAATATTAATTAATTTTTGATATTTTTAAATAATACATGCGATAATTTATTATCTTAAAAAGTTTCTTTTTTCTTGTAAAAAAAAACCTTTAGAAAAATGGAAAAGCTTGAAAACTTATAACCACAATTAATTGTCGATAGATTCCCAAGGTTTTTATCTTTTTTCAAATTTTCAATTAGACTAATAGCTATATTACAATATCCTCTCTCCCTCTCTCTATCTATATATATATATCAAACACCTCCGTTCAAACAGGTTAAGAAAAAATATATAAATAGTATATAATTGAATTAATTTTAAATAATACGTTAATTTATACGTAATTAATATATATATACATATTTAATTTATGTATATTTTATGTATGTAATGTAATATATGAACAAACTATGTATAATTAAAATATTATTTTTAAATAATATGTTAACTTATATATAGATATTTAATTCATGGATACTTCATACATATAATATATGTATAATTAATATATTATTTTAAGATTAAATTAATTATATATATATATATATATTATTTTTTGTTATTTTGTGTCTTCAAATCCTTAAAAAGTCTAATAAAAGAAGTCACTTCTAGTGATATAATTGTTCTAAATGGGCCTCTTTGTTATTTTAGTAAACACATGGAGGTATTTACAATTGATAAAAAAAATAAACAAATCAAGAAAAGGGAGCACAAGTACTAGTTAGCAGGAGAGAAAAAGAAGTGATGAACTCACCACTTTCATGACAACGACAATAATATTCGTTCCCATCACATGATTCCAAGTGACCTACGACACCATACCACCAACCTGCAATACACAACACATTTTTTTTTTATCAAACATAGGCTAATTTAATATTTAAATGCTTCATTTTTCTTTTAATAATTTTTAAAAAAGTAACAATAAAATTGGACGAAGAGAGCTGGTGGTCTTATTCCCTAACAAAAAAGTACGTTTTAGTCCTATTATTTTTAATTAAAATATTTTAATTTTATAGCTTAAAAAAAAATGTATGCTTCAATTCTAAAATTTTAGATTATGTGAATTCTTATGGGATTAAAATGCATCCTTTAAGAATTAAAGTATACATTTTTTTTAATTTACGATATTAAAATGCTACATGCATGCGTATATGCCTTTTTTTATTAATTTTGTTAACAGAATTGATGACACATGTATAATTTAATCAAACTTGGTTAACAAAATTGGCATGACAAGTGAGATTTAATTAAACCTCCTTAAGAAAATTGACAAAAAGGGCATATATGTAAACACGAAACAATACGTTGAGACACATGTTTACCAATTAAAAAGTAGGAGCATGTTTGGGAGCATCCTACAGTAAAGAAACAATAATTTACTCTTCTTTTAGTATAATCAACAACACACGTAGAAATAGAATCATATATATGGAAATTGCTGTCAATCATCCTTAATAACTTCTTCCTTTTCCTCCACAATCAAAATCCAAAATTAGAAAATAACTAAGCAAAGACAATATCTTTTGTAAATGCAAGAGAAAATGCTCTTGAATATTAGTCTAAATAGCTTTTTCAAACAAGCAATAATATAAATTTAGATGGAAAAAAAAAATTGTAAAAAGAACAAACCATAAGGGAACTCTTTGTTTTTTCTCCACTGAATCTCAAAGTGATCACCAGGCTTTAATTCATTTAAGCAATCAGTAACATGAAGATCATGAGCAGGAGTATCAACAGGTGGAGCTCTAAGTCTTTCCCAGGCTACTCCATTTTCAATTGCAACTGCCCTTCTCCCATGTGGTGGGTACCTGCAATACATAACCAATATATATATATATATCAGAGACGTTGAATTTTATCACAACCACCCAGATCAATTTTGTAATTAGGATAAACCAATTTCTAGAGAAAACCAATTTGGGAAGGTAAAGAGTTAAGGAACTTCAATTTGTCCTAGCAAAACAATCTCAGATACTAATTCTCCAAAAGTTAACGTTTGTGAAGGTAGACTTAACAATTTATTTATATTCTTTAAGACTTCTCTCGATTGTGTACTACTTTGTTTCTGCAAAGGCATCACTTGAACTTTACTCAAGATTGTGTTTTATTAGGGATTTGATCATGCTCTAATATCATAAAGAAGTGTTTAGGGTTCAATAGTTCATTTATACTCTTTAACAAAAGCTACTATACCATTAATACCATTAATAATTGAGAGAAATAGAATTCTACATAGAAGAAAGTGGATAACAGCAACAAAAGAGGCACACCAAATATAAAGGAAGGCTTTACTATGCAAATACCTGGCTTGAAAACTATCAGTGCCCATATCATAATTCAGCTCAGCATCATAACATGACAGCAAAAACCCAACATGCCCATTCTGAAAAACAACAAAGAAGAAAATTAAAATAAATAACAAGAACAGCTGGATTTGCTTTCCACAGGAGATCAAAGCAAAACAAAGCTCAAAATAAAAATTTGTTGCCTTGTAAAAACAGAGGAGTTTGAATAGAAAAAGCCCAATAAAATATAAAGATGAATTTTTTTCTATCGATGATATGGAAAGTGAAATCAAGTGAGTGATTACAACTTATAATTGCTTATGGTAATACCTCACGGTTATAGACCTGAGCTGGGAAACAGAAGCTGCCAGTCTCAAGAGCAATATACCAAGACATGATAGAGTCAACTGGCAAAGAATTCCTCCGTTTGATATGATCTCCAACCTTTGATCTAATCCATGAAAAAGGCCAACCAACAGAAAGAATTCTCATGAGCCCTCTATGTTTTCCATTTTTTTCACTACCCAGATCAGATTTTGAAGCAATATGCCATTGCCACTCTCTATACGCAGCCGGTCCTATTACTCTTCCCCATTTTTGTTTCATATGCTTCTCCCAAAGATGATCACTCATACATCTCTCCCTCAAATAGCTACAAACACCTGCCATACTACATAAAGCATCAGGTGGAAGCTTCTCAAGAATGCATTCCAAGGCCAATTCTGGTAAGTCTAACACTGACATCCCTCCCAGTTCCACATCCTCAAAGTTCTCTACTTTGGATGTGAAAGTTTTGCTCTTCAGAGACATTCTTGAGTGGATTTCAGAAATAAAAGTAGTTAAGAAGCTCTTGTTTGTCAATTTGGTTTTGGATGTGGTGAAGAAGAAGGATGTTTCTTTCCACAACCAAGGTGACAACAACCTCATCTCATTTGCCCATAGTGGGAGTGGTTTAAGATTAAGGGACTTTAAGAAAAGAAGAAAAGGAGTAATGAACAAGCAAAGTAGCATTTAGACTAAAAAGGGGAGTTTTCTTATGGGTCAAACTAAAGTTTGGTATAAATGATAAGGTGTGGAAGATTAATGGTAAAACAAAATTGTGGGAAAGAAAGAAAAAATTTGTGGGAAAACAATAGTAAAAATGTATAATAAAGAATACAACTTTGGATTGGCTTGTGTTTGCTTCTCCCAACCTCCCTCAACTAAGTAAAATGATTAAAGCAAAAGGTGCGATCTTGGGTTCTTTTTATTGGCTTAATGAAGCCCACCAAGCCCAATGGTGGGCCTCTAATTGAATTCTAAATCAAAATTAAATGAATGATAATTGTCGACAACTTTAATGGGGAAATTGGGTTGAACCAATCTAGAGAAATCAAATCATATGTTAAATGAAAAGCAAACCTTATTTCAAGATTTCTACCCCTAAAGGCTAAAAACAATGCATTTCCTTTTAGGAACCCAACCGTACAGACAAGTTGCACAGCTGTCACTGAAAAACAAGGAAAAGAAAAGGGAGGAGAAGACAAAGAAGATATGGGTTTTGATTGGATAAGCACTAATATAAAAAATGGGAACACCAAAGAAAAATAATAAAAGATGAGAAGATTATTACAAGTCTAGATACAAAGACCCAAATCTCCAATAATCTATGAGTATGACATCTGTTATAAAAACAAATGTTACAAAAGTAAAATATTACTATAAATGAGATCTGAGTTATTGGGTTTGAAGGCAAAAAAAAAAAAAAAAAAGTAAACCCAACTCCCCAAATTTGAATGAATTAATGGAATGACCCCAATTGAGAGAGACAGGAAGAGTTGAAGGTGATGGTGGTGGTGTGAAAAGAGAATATGGTTTTGATGAAGAAGATGATGAGCATGATGTGTGGGGACCTCACCTCAGTCCTACAAATTCTTCATCAATAAGACCTGTTAAAAAAAATTCTCCACCACCCACAAACCTATCAATTTTCTTCGTTTGGTCTGCACCTTGTCTCTCTCTCTCAGGCAAATAAACAAACAGGTAATGGACAAAGAACGATAAAATGACAGAGAATGAGAGGGTATTCATTCATTAAAATTATAAGAGGTGATTAAAAAATATATATATTTTTACTTTATTTGTGTGCGGATATTAAGCACACATATCTCAAGAAGACCATTCACCACCCCCATCAACATCTATTTCTCTAAAACTCTCTTTCTAACAAGTTGAGGGAAAATTCGTTTAACCCGAAAAAGTAAACAATTGGGATAACGTTCTTAAGAATCAAAGCTAGGGTAGTGGCGAGGAGTCCAGTTCTCTTGTGAAATGTTTGCTATGTGATAAACTTTTGTTGCATAAAAATGAATGTACCTTTTATTCTCATGTTATCGATATATAAAATAATATAAATAATCTGAAGTGTTTTTTTTTTCCTACTAAATAAACTGACATGTTGGAAAGACCAATTATTGTTCAATGGCGAATGGTGAATGTACTAGGCTTTCCTATAATGTTTATTTAGCATTTTTATTTAATTTTTTTTATCTTTAATTTCTTTTTTTTTTTTTTTTTACTTATATAAAAAGGACTTGGGTGCCTCTAATTATAGCTATATTTTTATTTTGTTTTGCACCATTTCTATTTAGCATTTTTAAAGTTACTTAATTTTAGTGTTTTTATTTAATTTTATATCTCTAATTTTTTTTACCTAGTAAATAATACAAATAAAAGTTGTAATTTCATAGTGTAATACAACTTAAACACAATATAAACTTTATTATTATTTAATGAAATGATGCATAAATATTTATTAAATAAATCGGATAATACTCAACAACACGATAACATAAATAAATCTACAAGAATACTATTTTATTTTAATTTTACTTGCTCAACCAACACTAACATTATATGTACCAACCACATAAACTTAATGCAACGCTCTTTTGACATAAATATGGTTCATTGATTAAATAAGATGGCATACTTAACACAATTACAGTCTCCTAAATCTAGCTTATAAAATAAAGAGATTAAAAATTAATAATTTTAAATAAGTTAAATATACGAAATTAACATAAAATTTCAATAACATACTTGACACGTTATTATAATTTTTTTTATAAAAATATTAATATAATTTAATATTAATTAAATACGAGCGATTTTAGTTATTTGCACTTTTCTTGTCATTTTAAATTTATAATTTTTTTCAATTATTAAAAGTAAATAAATAAATCTTATATAACTATCTTGTTATACATATCTACTTTTATTATTTTAAATAAATTATTCATAAACATAGTACCATATATTTTTAATAAATAAGTATTTTATTTTAATTTTTCAATAAATAACTTGTGTTCTCAACCACCTTTTGTAATATTTAACTTTAAAAAAATGTCATCGAGTAACAAATGACTAAAAGATGTGTAGCAATCATTTATTTATTTACTAAACCACAAAGTTTGACAAAACCTAGAAAAAATCATTTCCCCCAAATTCATAGCAATCCCAAAACCCACATGTCTCATTACAAAGTAAATTATAAGGTTTCGTTGCATAGACAATTGAGGACAGGTTGGTTGAAACGTGTTTTTTTTTCCTAAGGTTAGTTGAACTTTAATTTGCCAATTTTGTACTATAACGAATAATATAAATACGAGAAAATAAAAATTACTTTTGAGTTAAAAATAATTTTTATTTTAGTTTGCAAAGACATTAAGTTTTTGACAGTTATAAATAAATAACTTAATTAAATATTTGTTTTATAATAATAAAATTATATGAATTTGTGTTGGTAAGTACAAACGTAAACATACATGCACGACACAATTAACACTTTATTGATCGGTAACACTTTAAAGCAATTTGTTTCACTATTATCTCATATATTAGTGAGCTTTTTGGTCTCATATAAATTTATTTAATTGATATATTGTTCATATAATTTATTCAATTAAAACTTTATTCATGTAGTCTACCAATTTAACATTTTATTCATATAATATCATTGATACTTGATGTAACTTTTCCTAATTAACAATTTTATGTAACTATTAAGTTATGTTAATTTAGTGAATAATAATTTAATTTTTTTTTTAATTGTAAAAATATAATTTTGAACACAAGAGTGTTATTTTTGTTATTTTTTTAATTTTTTTTATATATATATATATATATATATATATATATATATATATATATATATATATATATATATATATATATATCACGTGTATTATTTAAGAAGTGTATTTTTGGATTACCTTTCACATGCTCATATTCATTTAATAAGAAGGATGTTATTATATCACGTCTATTATTTGAGAAGTGTATTTTTGGATTTTCTTTCACATGCTCATATTCATTTAATAATAAAATCTGACATTTAAAAAAATGTATTTTTTAATGGCCAATTAAACTTAATAATGATTAACGTGTAAACTGGATAAGTACTCCTTCGACCCAAAATTCATATATTGTGACTTAAGAAATATTGGTTATAATTTATGGTCTTAAAGATGATAAGTTATTTATTACTCTATTTAGTGATAATATACGTAATACTTAAAATTATTAAATATAAAATTCATATAATTATTTTTTAAAAAAATATAACTATTTAATAATTAATAAAAAGAATTATAACAATAAGATTGAAGGGCGTATACTTTTTCGGCAATTAAATTTAAAAAAAGTTCACATGAGCTTCATTATCAATATATACAAAGAAAACAACCACGAGGGATCAAAACCCTAGATAGTGTGCTTAATTCTATATAATGCCAAATCCTTAGGGTTACGCATATAAACATAAACTTCGCTTTATATATTTTCTCTATGAAGTTTATATTACTTGCCTTTCTCGTTTGGTCAATTACTTTACTGAAATAAGTAAAACATGTAACCTTTATCTTATTTCCCATGTGATGTGAGGAGGCGAAAAAGATATGGGGGGTGTCCATGAGCTACCAAATTCTTTAATCCTGGATGAACACACTCTATATTTTTTATAAATGATTTCATAATATTATTTTTTATTAATATGTTATTTTAATTTTTTCTAACAAATTTAAATGGTTAGACAATAACATACTATCCTTGTTTTAGTGTGCAACATTTTGCTATACCACGATTTGAAACCTATGTACTATGTAATATTAAGTAAAAAATATATTTGATACATCGTATTAGACTAAATTATATTAAATGATAATCTGTATAATATAATAATATAAAATTGATGATAAATATTTTTATTTAAAATAGTATGTAATATATAGTTTTCTTACATATCAAAATAATTTTATTATAAAATTTATTTAAATTAATATATAATTTATTTATTTTTATATTTTCTTTCCTTTAAATTTTTTTTTTAAAATTATTATTTTTAATTTGAGGAGATATAAAAAATCTAAATACATAATTTTAGAATTAAAAACTTGAACGAATTAAGTAAAATGTTATAATTAATACGATCTAAGCACACACTCTACACCCTTAGTGGTTTAAAAGTTCTACATGATCAATATTAATTCAATACATGTAATTTATAATTTTATGTGCGAGCCAAGAAGGGGCACTGACCTCTTTTTTTTTTTTCAAGCTCTAAAATTTCCTTATTTTTTATTAATAAATAAAAAATATATTTACATTCGGGTAAGATTCAAACTTAAATTTTTGGTAGGAGAATTAAGCATTTTACCACTTGAACTATAAAATATTCCCAAAAAAATGACGCTGACCTTCTCTACACTCTTAATATACAAAATTTTGGTTATAACAACGATAAAATTATTGATAAATTACATATATAAAATAGGGTTATATTCTATGAATTTTATTTTTTAGGCTTTTATTATTTAAAAACTCACCATAAACTCAATTATTTAATGATATTTCTGCTCAATGAGATATATATAAAGCTTTTTTTTTTTCATTAAATAAAATGGAAAATATATATTTATACTTATAATTATGTTAACACTTTATTATTAATTATTGTTGCTATTATTATTAAATTTAATATTAAAGTTGCCAAAAAATAAATTGTATTAAATTGTATTGTTTATATGGTGCCCTTCTAAGTTAACATCATAGAGACATAGATCATCCGTTTGACTTCACAACTAAAAAATATATAATTATATATAAAATATATGGTATAATGTATAAATACTTTATAACAAAGTTCGTGTAGTATATAGGAGAGAGGACAATCTTGTAGAAAACAAAATTGAAATCAATATATGAGACTCTTTTACGAATGATTGAATCTGACGAATTCAAGTTGCACTTTTGCAGCTTATTTTCTATATTACTTTGTGGTTCCCACTCTTGCTTGATTTAACAAGTAAAGAATAGGCCTAATGCGATTTTTCTCTAAATTACGAGAAATAAATTCGACTTCATATTCAAAAATATATGAGACACCATGTTTACCATCAAATTATTAGAGTGATTTACAGAAACAATCAATCTCAGATGTTCAAAGGGTGCAACAAATACTTCAAATTTTTTTTAAAAAAAAAGGTTATTCTTTAATTTGTACTTAGATTATAAATAATTTTGTTTTTTTAAATATATGCATATTTTCTAATATAATCAATTTAGTTTAGATATACACAAATGAAGATGCCAATTGCCTTCTGGGAAAATATGCCTACTAAAATGACATAAATTTGCTCAAATGAATATAAGTTTGTGTGCGAGTACTAGCATATGTTAAATTATTTGAAGAAAAAAATAGATATTTATTCTGTTATTGCAAAGATCACCATTTTATATTTTTAACTTATTTTATTATACTTTATTTTATTTGAATCATTTATCTTTTTTTCTTATGTAAAACCTTATTTTTTTTTTCGAGTCTAGACTTAAAGTATTTGGCTTATTGGTCGACTAGAATTATAATACAATATAAATTTTATATAATGCATAAGCAATATGAGACATTCACTTCTAAAGATTAACTTCTATGGTAGCTAAGTCTCGTGATTATTTATAAACTTTATATTAATATCATGCTTAAACAATATAAGATAATATCTTTAATATGACTTTGTTATTGTTATTTAAACAAAATGGCCTTCTTTCATTTAAAAAAATTTGCTATAGTTCTAAATTTGTACTATTAAAATTAAGAAGGAAACAATAAATTATAAAATAAATCATAAATTCAATGTTGTAGAATTCAATTCAGATGCAAAGCATAAATCTAAAAATCATATAAAAAGAGTGGTATAAATAATAGAATTAATTACTATTATGACTTTATGATTCCTGAATGGTTAGGTTCCTCTTATTAAAGCTTTATTTTTATTTTTGTTTTGGTCAATAAAAAATTTCATTGGATTAAAGCTACTACCACACCTCCAAATCATTAAAATTTGGTTAAGATTTGCAAATTACAAAAGTGTCTAATACCGTTCAGGTTCAATATTGGGATATAAGCCTCAAGTCTCGAATCTGCGTCCTACTATTCAAAAAAATTACGACCTCACGCAATCACCCAATTAACTAGGCTACCTGGCTTATTAAAACTTTATGTAGGCAGAAACATACGCTTACAATTTTTTATAGAATAGAAAAAATGATTTAATTGTATGATATAGTTTTATTTTTAATCTCCTTTTAGTCAGTGCATATATATTATTTTTTAGAATGTAAAAAAACATATATTGTTTTTTCCATAACATAAAAATATGTTTTTTAAGGAATAAAAAATAAATTAAATTAAATGATTGAGTTATATATAAATTAAAGATGAAAAAAAAAGCACATGTACCCTAAGTGTTTTTTTTTTTTTTGGATAGTATCGCATCTACCAGAGTACCATATAAATAATTTAAAATTTTTGTAAATTTTCAAGTAGTCCAAGTTGTCAAAAGAAACTTGTTGCAATTGCAAAATGCAAACTTTAATTTCAAACAATTAAATATAATTCCTCCCCGCCCAAATATCCTGCTATTTTGCTTTGCTAGTAGGACTTTTGGGTGATAACATGACAAATCTTTTAAGGTTAAGTATCTTACATAACCTTTATTAATCATATATGAGAATATTGTTTGGATGATCATTTTTTTTTTGAATCCAAGAGTTTTTGGTTTGTAAAGTGGTAACCAAGCACTTAGATAATTATCTTTGTAAGCTAGTAACGCTGAGGAAACATTTGATGATGATTGGTTAGAGTTATGGATATTTGAAAAAAAAATTGTAAAGTTGATTCATTTGTTCTGTGTTGAATGCTCCCCTAAGCATGAGCCATTAGATGATTTTTGGGGGTCATTTGTTACTTGATATTCACAGTAAATTACCTATATAGTAAAAATATATTAAAAAATGTTAATTTTACTTAAATAACAAATTTAGGTAGTGAAACGGTGAGTTTCATCTATATAGTAAATATGATTTTTATATAAACTGTACATACAAATTTGTATGTAACTTGTACATATAAATTTGTATGTAACTTGTACATATAAATTTGTATGTAACCTGTACATTCACATTTTGTATGTAAGTTGTTCAAAACAACAATAACATACAAATAATACAATGCATTTCATGTGAATGTACAGGTTATATACAAAATAAATTTGTATGTAACCTGTACATTCACATACAAAATATGAATGTACAGATTACATACAAAATGTGAATGTACAGGTTACATACAAATTTGTATGTACAGGTTACATACAAATTTGTATGTACATATTCAAGATGTGTTCCTTGTTCTTGTTCCTC
Organism: Elaeagnus macrophylla; assembly: GCA_029378325.1. Lineage (NCBI taxonomy): Eukaryota > Viridiplantae > Streptophyta > Magnoliopsida > Rosales > Elaeagnaceae > Elaeagnus > Elaeagnus macrophylla. Next base: position 18,786,047 of record CM055642.1, read on the forward strand.
TGTTCTTCTTCGTTGCAGAGGATAATAATTAATTTTATAATTAAAGTGTGATAATAAAAATTCATATTCAAGATGTGTTTCTTGAATTTAATCCCCAAACTCATCACCACAATCTGTTTCAGAAATTCTACTTGATACATTAGCTCCCATTTGGAAACTGGAACCCCCCAAACAAAATTGAAAACGCAGAATCAATTCTTCAACTTTGAACCTGAATTTGTACACTTTTTGAGATCGAAATTTGGAAGAATGATATCAAACAACCCCGAAATTGATTTCAAAGGCATGGGATTTGGAAGACGGAGTTGTGTACTGCTCTGTTTCTCTTTCAATTTCTGTTCCTGCTCTGCTTCTCTTTAAAGTGTTATTTGTATCTTGCTAAAACACAATCGTTTTGCTATATTAGGTAAAAAATCAATTTTTATTATATATGTATTATTTGAGGGTATTAAATCTGATATTCTCGTATCATGTTCTTTCTCGGTTTCCTTTTTTTCGTAAATTTTCCTAAAGTGTCTCTTGTATGACCCAACTTACAACAGTGGTCACAGAAAAAATTTAATGTATGTTTGGGCCAAGTCCTATTTTATTGACATGGAACCATGGGCTAAATTAGTTGAGAAAGCCCAAATCCTTCTTTCATTGGATTTCCTATTAAAATCCTACTAGTTGTTGCAGAGACCCACTTCCAGGCACATAAAGCCCAAGCCCACTAGGTTCAAGCCCCTTCCCAAAAAGATATAGGAGTCACCCCTTCAATAAGAAGTCAGCCTCCAGCATTGAGAGTCAATACCTCCTTGGACCATCCAAGTCCACCAGTGTTGGTGTTGGTTACTTCAGCCATGAATCATTTGTGATTCTCCTTCAGAATAACTTCCAAGAATACCTCAAAATTTTGAGAAGCATTTTTACCATTAGAATACGTCTCACGTTTGGCCTCCCAAACTTTTCTTGCTGTCGACATAAAAAATATAAGTTCTTTTCTAATCGTCAATAACATGGTATTAACGAGCCACATAGTCACCATCAAGTTCTCCGAGATCCATCGTTGTAGAGCATTTGTGTTGGTTGAGTCGGGTTTTCTCATCTCTTCTGTAAGATAGCCCATCTTCCCCTTTTCATTTCATTGATAATCAGTTTTACTTGCTCATTCTTTGTAATACTTTTCGTTGAATTTTTCAAAAGATGAATTGCAAAGATGAGTTGTCCAATCAATCAGAATTTAAAGTGGGGATGGGTTCTGAATTTCTAGATGCTTCAGAGCATGCCTCTGACCCTTCTTGATTGGAAACTTTTTCGGCCATGAAAAAAGGCTAGGTTAGAGTGAACCAATGGTATCAAACCACGTTGAAATAATTAAGGAATTGAAACTGAAAGTGTTTATTGTTAAATTGCTGTAAAATTACACTTGCTCTTGGAACCTATTTATAGTGAAAATAGGCTAAGAATAAAGGAAATAAATCTCTCTAATAATGAGTTCAAATCCCCCTCCTTAAACTATTTTAATATTCTAATAATATACACTATAAATAATGATATTTTAATTAATGTACAATATCAAATCCTAATTACTTAGATTTTCATGAAAAACTTCAGCAAATTTTTGTTGTGAAATTCCCAAAAGTTCAACTACATTGTAAAATAGTATAAAAACTTATATGATTACATATTTGCAAAGTCAACAAAAAGGGAAGTGCAAGAGAGAGATTAATACCTTGCAATTCTCATGTAGTTGGGTTGTTAGTTTGTATGGTTGGCACATGAGTAATTAAAGTAGAGTTGGGCCAGTTGGCCACAGTGGTTGAACCCAAAAGAAATGGCAAAAGTCTGTAACCACCCGTCATTTACAATGCCCATAATTGTAAAAGTAAAAGTCATTAATTCCTAAGCCCAACGTTTTGACACAAAGGTTGCAAAGGACCAACAGTAAGAAGAAAATTCCACATCAAGAATATCATCAGGTTTGGGTGTAAACATATAACTATAAGCATCACTTCTCATCCTCGGGGACGGAACTATGTTGGTCTTTGTTGGCAGATCTCCCGGGGTGAATAGTAGATCGAAACGGCATGTTTTTTATCGAATCGATTCGAAGCAAATTGGAAGATTTCTAATCTGAATCTGATCTTATAATTTAGTCTGAACCAATCCAAATCTGAGCATATTGAATTTTTCGGATCAAATAGGGTTAGATTAAGATTATAATTTATTTTTTATATTTATCGTATATAAAACATACTATATACTAATATTTAAATTTTAAATGGGTACATTTTTTAGTAAAATTTATTTATTTATAGTCACAATCTAGATAATCAAAATAATAAAAAGCATATTGTTGAATATTATTAAATTATTATAGAGAATTTAATATTTTTATTTATTTTTAAAACTAAAATAATAATTTAATGTAATTGTGGTATGTATAATATTTAAATATAACACATTAAAAATAAATATGCATTTATTTATAATTTTAATAATAATTCGGTCCGAATCGGATTACAACGAATTATAAAATCTGAATATGAACGGATTGTATATTTTTTAATCTGAATTCGATCCGACTATAGAATATGTTAATTCGATCTGAATCTGACGGATCAAATCAAATTTTTTAATTTAAACAAATTGATCGAATTATTTACTCACTATTTTTACGCTTGACCCATAATATTAATCATATATTAATAATATAATATAATATAATGGATAAAATATTAAATATATGTATTAAATATATGGTAATTTTTAATATAATTGCAATTTTTTTTCTTTTATATATATCATTTTTATTGGTTGACGTATATTAAAATTGTTAACGTTTAATTTTTTATTAAATATCTAATTAAATTTTTATACTTATAATTATTATTTAATTAAATTAAATTATATTTTTTAAGATTAATTATTGTGAGAAGTTCTCATAATCATTATCTGTAAACAGTAAACAATCAAGGTTCTTGATTTGGTCGCAACGAATATGATGTACTCCATTGCTTTGTCTATCCCGTACATATTATATAGACTCTTTGTAAAGTATTAGTATAAAAAATAAGTGATGGGCATATATAATAAATAGAGTTAATATTTATGATAAATAATAAATGTATAAAATAATTGCTAACATTTCTTTCAATAGCTTAAGTTTTTTTAAGAATTTATTTTTCAACAATTTTTAACATGGTATTAAAGTTGGATACCATGCGTTCAAATCCAATAATCTCAATTATTGAATTTTAAGTATTTGACTCGCATAGTACATACGATCAATATTTGTGCGAGATTAATACATATATAAAAATATTGTTGATTCTTCACTCAATAGCTTAAATTTTAAAGATGATTAATTTTTCAACAACTTCTAATAAGTATAGACATAACTGTAGGTATTCGGTACTTTAATTTAATAAAAATTTACATACAATTGAAAAAATGAGTGCTAACGGTCAGACATGTATCCAAAAGTTTAAAATACTCATGTTAAAAAATGGCTAGTGTAACATAGTGTCCTACTTCCTCCAAATCCCAAATAGCCATATATTTTCCGGTGTGGTCTATAGAAGCGCATGTGCAGCTTTATAAACACCAAAGCTTGATATTATCTCTGGAATTAAAGGCAAATCAATAAAGCGAGTAGTAGATTTCAGTGGATCAAATCATCAAACCCACTAATACCACACACCATATTATACCAACATTACATTAAGTAACGCTATGATTGCAAGTTGAGATTTTATAACTAAAAGGCCTTTTGGAAATAAAAATCTGAGTTTTTCTATAACCAGATTCAAATGATAAAACTTGAAAAAGTGTCTGACATATATACGTGTCCAGAAGTCAAATTCTTCGACTTTTAAAATATTAAGATAATGGAATCGGTGGTGAATTTAAGATTAATATTTATTATTAATTAAAAAAATATTATATGTATATTATTTTAATAAAAATATGTATAATTTATTAAATATTAAAAGTCTATAAATTTAAGTGAGATAATTGTGCATGTAATTTATCTATATTTTTAAATTTTATATTTAAAATTTTATTTATCAAAAATTGAGATAGAATATATGTCATTTCTTACCCTAATGTACATGTGCTCTTGAATGAAATACGAGTCAAAAGTTAGACATGAATATTTAGACACAACTTATAAATGGTAACAAATATTATAATTTTTCACTTATTCATATCCTTTTATCATTTAATTAAAAGTTTAAAGCATTAATAATTTATATATTTTTAATTATATATAAATAGTTTTATTTACCTATTAATTATTTATAATTTAATTGTCCAATTAATTTATGAGTATCTTTCTCGTTAAATAGAAAGTTTAAAATTAAAAAGCCCAATCCATGCTCAAGCCAAATGACTCAAAAGTTTGGAGTTTTTTTTTGTTTGGCAGTTTAGAGTTACCTTCATCTTCTCTCTCTCTCTCTCTCTCTCTCTCTCTCTTTGATAAATGAAATTTTTACTAGCAGAGCTACGATGACTTAATTTGTATTTCATTGTGTTAGACACATATATCACACCTACATCCATGTCATTTCTTGTTGCAGAGATTTCAACAAGTCTTTAAAAAGAAACTATATAAAAAATGCAAAACTTGTACCTATCAAGAGAATAATGATGTATTATAGACAGATTTTAGGCTCAACATACATTTTGACTTATCTCGTTATATGACAGTGTTTTTAGGAAGTGAATATACAATTTTTTTCCTTTCTCTGTATCTCCTTCTCTCCTATTAATTTGATGTCACAATGATGAAGATGCCAAATTTACTTATAAATCCTCTTCTTCCTCCTCATCTCAGGATCACTAAAATCCACAACTTGGAATTTCTTTGGCTCGTTCCCGACATTAGTGGTGGAATCCTTGTTGCGTCGAGCACAACTATCTAACTTGCTTCGTAGCTCTTCCTACTCACAATCTCGTGCCTATATTGACCATCAATGTACTAAGATCCAGAGCTATAATCATCCATTGACACAATCAACAACTGTAATCAAATGTGGAGAGGAAATAATTGGGGCAACAACTAGGATTTAAAAGCACAAAGGGAAAAAAGCATGTTTTAGGAAGCCGACAGAGGAAAAGAAGACTACCACCGATGATAAATCTCCAATAGAGAATAAGCCAAAGGCAGACAAGAAACTTCCCAAGGAAGGTTGTGCCAGAGAAGAAATAGTTGGTTGCCATTCTGATATTGATATGTACTGGGCATTCAAAGAAACAAACATGGATCCTAATGGAACTATCTAGAAATTAGAAATTACTCAACCAAGGTGTGCTTTACACTCTTCTGTAGCAAATTTCAAGTGTTTGTTTTTTAGGTAAGAATATTGGGTTGTTCTTGCTATCTCTTAATTGAAGTTTGGAAATGTTACATTGTGTTGTTGAGGACACTAATGCATATTAAAATTTCTAATTTTCCTTGTTTTCAATTTTCATTGACATGTGGTGTTTTCATTAGTGCTGCACTAGAAATGGACAATGGATCGATTATGAGATGCTTTTGTTGTCAAAAAGCTTTCAAGGTAAGCAATCATATAAGTGCTGCTTTAGACGTTTCAAAAGCTAGAAATTTTTTAAGGAGCTTTGTAAATAATAAATATGAGGTTAATTTGTAATAGTATTTCTTTCAAATTTTTTACAATTGTATATATATAAGAAGGTTACTCATATATTTTTGTTTAGAAGCTGAAAATAAGCATTTCTTTTCTCTTTTATAATATGTTACATTTATCTATATTTTTCTGTATGTAATTTGTTGCATTTATCTACATTGTTGTATGTAAAATGTTACATACACTTATGTTGTTGCATATACATTTATGTAATATGTAATATGTTGTATACACCTCTATCGTTGTAAATAATATATTATATATCTATTTGACGAGTTTGTCAAAGCTCTGTTAAGGTCGCTAGATCTTTGATGATATCATTGGTTGAGTCATCGGAGCTACAGTGAATTTACTGACAGAGTCGCAGAAGCTCTAATGTATATGAGTTTATACCTGTGACTATTCACTCACACATTTAACGATTTTGAGTTCATCTCATCACCTTCTTGCTTGGACACGTTGCTATTGATAAACACCCAAAGATAACATTGTTATTCTTTTTTTCAAATTGATCTGATATAATATTTTAGATTTTTTTAAAAATAGGATATGATATTTTAGCTTTTTTGAAATGTGATAATTTTTAGTTGGAGTTGGGATAAAATGATGAAAACAAAAGCATAGCTTAATAATAAACATATGGGTTAGTCGTATTTAACATGCTACATATATATTTTTTATTGTATTTAATATGTTAAATACATTTATCATTGTATGTAATCAATTATATATATCTCTATCGTTGTATGTAACAACGATATAGATAAGCCTCTATTGTTATATGTAACATGTTATATATACCTCTATCGTTGTATATAACATGTTATATAAGCCCTTGCCGTTGTATTTAATATGTTATATATACCTTTGTCAGTGTATGTAACACGTTACATATACTGATGCTGTTATATGTAAATAACATGTTCATACACTTTTATCATTGTATGTAATATGTAACATACACATATCGTTGTATATAACCTATTACATATATATTTATCGTTGTATGTAGCATGTTACATATATCTTTACTGAATTTTATGTATGTAGTATATTACATACATCTTTGTTGAATTTTACATACATTTATGTTGTTGTATGTATGTAATACATTATATACACATCTGTTATTGTATGTAACATGTTACATATCTATCTAATGAAGTTACCAGAGCTCCAGTGATGTCATCGGTGGAGTTATTGGAACTCCGGTGTATTTATTTGTTAGCCCTAAAAGACATTTTAGTAATTTATATAATTTTTATATAATTAAAACTCACAATTTTAAATATATTTTTGTTAATTTTGAAAAATATTATTTTACAATCTAATACAACCGACCCATTAATGAGTATTAATCTTGTTATATAGGTTCACACATAAATTTAATTCCATATTGGATGCTGTGTAAGGTACTTGTTGGGCTAGGCTTACAACTAAAATGTTAACATATTAAAATGAGGAGTAAATCCCAACTACTATGATTAATTTTGGTAGAGTTTGATTGATTATGTTAAATGAACTTAATACTATTGCAAGTTTGGACTACAATGATTTTTTTTTAGTCCATTTTAATCATATGTGGTTATTTTGTTTGTAGTTGTTGTGAACTAAAATTGATACCATAGCAAGTATGAACTGCATTTTGGTTGATTTTGGACAATTTTAGTTATACCTAATTGATCTTGGTTGACTTTGTTGTGAAATGAGGTTTACAAGATTGCGAGTTAGCTTTCCATTGTTAGCTCAAAACCTATAAAAATTGGTTTAGCTGGATGGAAGAAGGGATCATGGGTGACAATGATAGTACTGGTGTCTATGAATGTAAGAGGTAGTAGTTATTTGGATTAGGGAAGAAAGGATATAAAAAAAAAAAAAGAGTGAGAGATAATCGTTCATCCATTTGTTACGAGCCTATTTTTAAATTTTGTTTATGCTAGTAGTAGTGTAGTGCATTGGCACAAAAGCCTCTTTATGAGGCACGCAAATCAAATGTTATGAGTTTGATCCCAATTGTATGTTAGTTATATAATGTTATTTAAAAAAAAAGACTTTGTTTATGTTATAAAATTAAATAAAATAAGAAAATAAAAGTAGAAGGAAAGTAAATAAAAAAAATAATTCTTATTGATTATTGTGTTTTAAAATATAATATCAAAGATCATATTTATAGAATTTACAAGATACAATATAAATTTTGAATATAAGATATGATAGAATAAATCTCTAATTAAATACAAATTTATGATATAATAGAGATAAATCTTTATTTTAAATAAATCTAATCATAAGAAAAATAATATCATATTTAAGATTCATCCAAATTATAACACTTCTCCTAGATGTTAAATGCATTGAGAATATACTTCATTAAAAACATTGCTAGAAAAATATAGTGGGACAAAAAATTAGCAAAGGAAAAAATAGTATATTGTTCTCATGCAATATGCTAAGGTTGTCTTGTTAAAAAATTTACAAGAAAATCCAGTATGACAAAATCATGAAAAAATATATATAATGCGTATACATATGTGCTTTTTTTATGATAACAATCGTTCAATATAAGATATTCTTTTAAATAACACATTTTAGCATCACTATGACAATTTCTCAAATATTGAATAAATGTAATAACTCTGACTAATGAGCCTATTTGGTAATTGCTTAACTTCAAATATAATATAATTTCTTCATATTCTATAGATGTATGTCAAATATATTTACTTCAATAATATGTTATATTTAAATATTAAATTGCAAGGTATATGTTCTACAAAGTAACTCGTTTTTTCAATCATTCAATCATTGCAAAATTAATTAAAAATCTTGCACTTATAAAAATATTACAGTAATGATGATAATTTATATATCTAATTTATAATAAAACTCATAATGTTATTTTTCTGTAAGATTCAACATTTGAATATGCTTTGATTACATTTATAATGTCAATAAATATATTAAGTATTAATTATCTTACTAAATAATGTCAATTGATTATAAAATGAAGAATAATATGAGACAATTTTTATATCATACAACCAAATAATAACTAGATATATAAAGTGCATATGTTTTATCCATAAAAAATAAATCAATACAAGTTTATCTCTTTTTAAAAATAATTACTTATTTTTTTTCGCATTTTTAATACACAAAATAAATCAACATGCTTTGTATTCATAACAAAGTCATGAAACATATAAAAATATGTTAATATTTATACCCTAAATATCTAATAAAATTTATGCAGTAATTCACATTATTTTCATAATACATGTTTATAAATTATTAAAATAATAAATGTCAGTTGAATTTAATATTTTTTGTAAGAAACCAATTATTATTAATTTATTCATATTGGTTACTATATAAATTTATATTATGTTACTACTATTTACATTTTAAATTCATCTTACATGTATAGGAGTAAAAAATTTATATCTCATAACATCATCATTTTTTATATGAATTCAAGTGTTTCAACACATTTATATTTTTAGGCATTTGGATAACATTTATTCATACTATATCTATTTCACTTTGTTCACAAGTGAAAAAATATATACCTAAAATAATATTTTGTATTTGATCAATATTTTTTTTTGTCGATATTTAATAATTTTTAATATTATTAAGGATTCTTATAATCTCTTACTTATTAAAGAAAAATATAAAAGAAAATATGTTATACAATATTAATATATTCTTCCTCCTATAATCGAAAACTCTATAGGAATCAATAGTTATATATATATTTTTTAATATCATTTCTTGAAATGTTAACTCCTTTTATTCTAACAATAATTGAATTATTTTTGTACTAATATAATTAGCAAGTTTTAGATAAATTACGAATGTTTGTTATTATTTCATTTCATTGGCTTATAGAGACTTCAATAATTACTCGAATATTTTGTAACTAAATTTTTTAGTATATAAATGCATTGACAATATATATATATATATATATAATTGAGTAATTTTTTGAACTTTATGTTCCATAAAATTGATGTATGTTAAGAAATTTCAAGTCATTATCTTTTTATTCTCTCCCTAATGGAAAAAATTATGTTTATTATCAAAATTATTTAATAAGTCTGCTTACCATTTAAATAATATATATTTAATATAAATAAAACTCAAAATACATGTATTTAAATTATTAATGAGTACATCTTAATGTGTTGAGTCAGTGTAATAAAAATAATATAATTTTATTTTGCCACTAATATAAATTACAATTAAAAGAATTTAATAATAAACTTGTAGGTTAAATTGACCCAAAATATATAATATTCTTATAATAAAGCTAACAATATTATTTTCATAATTGATGATTTTGTCAAAGGTGTGAGATTTTCTATCAATTTTTGTCAAATATAGTGAATTTATTTTGTCTTAAAAACATGTAATACATATAGTTAATGAATAAATAAAGGTTTAGACTATGGTTCACAATCATTTAACTTTCTATTTTATAATTAACTAATTTCGATTATTTTAGACATAATAATTATTTAAATTTTTATCCATCAAAATTTATTTTATATTTGCAATATAAGTCGAAAGAAACTTTTCAAATATTGACTTCTAATCATATATTTCTAGCATTATATTTTAGATCAATATATGCATTATTTGTGCAATTTTAATCATAAGATTGATTCTTCAAAGCCTTTTATTAGGTTATACATAAAATTATGCTAACCCATATATCATTGAACAATAATGAGTATTGTTGCATTGTCTTTGAAAGACATAAGTATTAACCATTTTAATTGATAAATAATAGTTACAATCTTACTTTATATTTCTTTATCCATAACTTTATGGATAATTATTATTCATCAAGATCAAAAAGAAAACATATACTAGATAATGTTGATAATATATTGGATCTTAATATTAGATGATTCACACAATATAATAAACAATCTTTTTATAATAATAACAATTAAATAAAAAAATATATAAGTTATAATAAATTATTAATAGAAAAATATATGTAAATAATAAAATTTGTAGTCGATGATAGAATAATAAAATTTAATTTGAAGTACTTTTAGAATTTGTTGACTTACCAGCATGATATCATACATGAGATTATTTTTCAGAGCCTGTTGCCTTCCCAACATGATGTGATATCTTGAATTATTGATGACAATATTACAATATAAAAATATATAGATATTGATATATAAACCTAACAATTTAACAAATTTAAAAGAAAAATAAACTATAAATATTGTTGATTTATGATGCCCAATTAAATAGATTAAGAAATTAAAAAAGATCTTGATAGGTTTTGAATAAAAATAGGATTTGAGTTTAAGCATTAAAAAAATTCAAAAACTTGTGAATTTTGTAATCGAAATTATACTACGAAAAATTTGTAGCATATTATGAACAAAGTCGTTTCATATGTATAAAGCCACAAACCTTAACAAATATTATCGTACTTATAACGTGTTATAAAATTAAACAAAATAAGATAAAAAAAAGTATAGAAAAAACAAATAGAATAAATAATTCTTATTGATTATTGTGTTTTAAAATACATTGCTAAGTGCTCTATTTATAAATTTTGCAAGATATAATATGAATTTTGAATATAGGATATAATAGAGATTAAATCTCTAATTAAAAACAAATTTATGATATAATAGAGATAAATGTTAATTTAAAATAAATCTACTCATAAAGAAATAATACTATATTTAAAATTTAATATCTAAATTATAACATTTTCTCATTTATTCATTTTTAAACTTGACCAATTTCATTAGCATATTATAAATAAAATCTCAACCTACCAAAAACTCCATTCAAACTATATCTTAAAAACAGTTATTATTAATAAATATGATTATGAACAAACACAAAATGACAAATAATATCATTTACCAAATATTAAAAAGAAGAAAAAAAAAAAAAAACAAAGAAGACCTCAACTTTCACATAATAATTGTTTTTAAGAAAATAGTCACAGTAAGATCCTTTACATTATTTGTAGTTAAAGTTGAACACCTACTAGTTAATTATAATTTAATTAAATTAAACATGCATATTATTTTTATATTTTATAAAAGACAAATGGAAGAGGTCAAATATAATTTTAACCTACTTTTTATGCATGAAAGTTTTCTTTGTTCGTCCCTTAATTGAATAAAATTAATCACAGTTGTGTTATTTTTCTATCTAAATTTTAGATTTAACGTGACAAATTTTTACACAGGATTAATCTAATGTGATTTACGGTATGTTTTCAGTTTTGTTAATGCATGTTTTCTTTTAGATATATTATTTTATTTGTCGGATTTTGAAAACTAAATACAATCAATGAAATTGGTCGGAGATAAACACTTTCTAAGCAATCCAATTATTATGTGACCATACAAAGTAATGCAAACATCAAAACGAACTTAGGAAAATAGTAGTGATATAATATTTTTTTATACAAAAATATACTACATGTATTTATAAGAATGCTAATGACACGTAAATTTATATTTACATAAATTTTGGTATGTTATATGGTAAAATAAGTTTAAAAATAATAAAATTATTCATTTTTTAAGAATTTAATTATATTAAGTAATATATTATAATTGATATTAATATAAATTAGTGTTTAATTTAACATTTTTCTTTCTATCTGTTTCTTTAATTTGAATGATTGAGATTTTATTTTGTTAGAAAAACGAAAGCAAAAAGTTATCTGACTAATATGTTTTATTAGTATAATATCATCTATACATATTTCAAAATATAACTGGTCATATACTAATAAATAACTTTATGATTATTTTTATATCTTATATATTTAGTTTAATATTGTTATATTATTTCATGCATATAATATTATTTAATAAAAAATATTTAAAAAAATGTATAATATTACATCATACAATAATACAAAAAATTATATATTATTGTATACTAAATAATTACATTTCTCCCTCGTATCTAAAATTATCATAATATTGTATTAAAATTATTGTACAATAATACACCAAACTTGTGGCGTGCCGACATCATTCGTAACTATGAATCTACAAGTCCATGGAATATTCAATGAAACAGTTATATGCCATTTTCATATATATATATATATATATATATATATATATATATATATATGATTAAGATTTATTGTGAATGGAAGAGAGATAATAAAAAAAATTATTATCTTAAATTTAAACATTTAAAAATTAATAGTATAAAAAGTTAGATAATAAATTATATATATTAATCCTATATATATAAACATTTGGAGATAAATTCTTATTTGTATCACAAGGTGTTAATTTCTGACATGATATAAGGTCGATATAAATTAAAGTGATATGATACAATCTATTTAACTTATTTGTTAAATAAATCAAAGTTAATTTATTAAATTAATATTTTAATATTTTTTTACCTATTAAATATAACCTGAACATAACACTATATAACTTGAATAAATTTAATAAATTATATTTAGTTAAAATAAAACATTTTTGTTGAGCTTCTTTAAAGTTGACAATACTATAACCCCACCCAAAATAACTTAAATTCGAAAATGACTCAATATAATTAAAAAATATATATATTAATGAGTTGATTCGAAACTTATTTATCAAATGACTTGTCACTTTTTAATTTTTATTATATGTACAATCAATTAAAGTATTTCCATATGTTTTATAATTTCTGTCGATTTCAGTTTTGTGGAGTAGAATAAACGTTTATGGTGGGGACGAATCATGAAATGCGTGAATGGTCCAAGCAAATTCACTTCGTCTCATTCTGACGAAATGGACAGCACGATTAACGCTTTTCTCATTTTTTTTTTCTTTCTTTGTGTCAGAACAATGATTTTTTTTTTTTAAACGGAGCTAGGATTTTAATTTTGAGGAGGCGGACATAAAATTATCATATTTATAAATTTAATCAAAAAATATTATCTTTTAAATTATTATACTTAATAAATTGTAATAATATACAATGATATTGATTATATATTAAATACATATTCAAAATAAGTAGATAACTATATGCATGTTATGGTCTTGCCAGGTTTTATGTGATGATAGCTTTTAAATCTCATACTCATTATGCTAGACAAATTTAAAATAAAAAAACTGTGCATATGATAATTTTTTTTTATATTAAATATTGATTTGAAAACTCAACCTATTCAATATAAATATATAACACAAAAAATTATATGTTCATTTTCTTTTTCACCAAAAAATTAGACAATATTATTTAAAGCTAAGAGAATTTGAATTATTTTAATTCTACTATTTGTAAAATGAAAAAAAAAAAAGTTTATATTATGTGATTAAAAAAATCTTAGAAAATATACCATACATGTCATTGCTTTTCTTTTTTCCCTTTTAATAAATAACAGAAAATGTTTAGGAAGAAAATGGATATCTTAAATTTTTTAAGCTAATTTTTAGGAGAGGCCAAAAGTTCTTTTTTTTATTTTTTTCATATATTACAAACTTTTTACTATTGAAAATATATTGGTAGGATTGTTAATAACCCTTCTTTCAAGGCTAAGGGTGGATATGGCCACTTCAAACCATTGAATAGTTTCATCCTTGTATACATCTATAATATAAAAAAAGTAAGTATATTTTAACAAAGAAAAATCCAAATCTCTCTAACTTACCTATTTTTTATATTTTCTTTCTTACATTAATCTATATCACTCTCTTTTTTAAATAATTGTACTAAAATTTTTAGTATTCTCTGTAACATTAAAACTAGATATTTTCTCTTTGTCACATATCTATTAAACAAATTAAGAGAAAAATACTATTAGGTTCTCATATTTATTATAAAAATAATATTTAAATTTAATGTTTGTTTTTATAACATTTTAGTCATGTTATTATTAAAAAGTAATTTTAGAAAGACAAGCTTAATTTTTTTTGAATTTTTGAATTTCATTATTTAGAAGTTATTTTAACTTGAATAAATTGTAATTAAAAAAATTGAAGAAAAAATTAAATATAAATAAAGCATAAAAATTATTATTTATCTTTGCGGTTAATTTTGAATAACAATATGATTAAACTATCACAAAAAATAAATATAAGACTTAAATATTATTTTTAAAATAAGTATAAAATCTATATAATCATCGTCTCATAAACAGTTAAATTGAGATTACAAATTTATAATTTTATTTAATAAAGATATTAAATAAATTAAAATTTACATTAATTTATGAATTATAGTATGAGAAAAAAAATACAAAAAAAAAAAAAAAAACTAACAAATACAATAATGTGCAAGTATGTTTCTATTGTGATAGTGTCGAAGAAAATAAACTTTTTGGAGCTCATATTTTTATATATTTAATTAATTTACTTGATAATGTTAATCTTAGATGCTAAACTTAAAAAATTTACGGTTTCATTCCAAACTTTTTACAGATGACATTTGTCATTATCTAACTCATCTTCATCCACAAAAATAATTATGTTATATTAAAAAAAATACTATTATTGTGTTGATTTAGCAACTATAATTAAAGAAGAAATTATTATTGAATTTTTCGGTTTCAATTTTTTTTAATAAAATAAAATATGTACTTCTATTTCATTACTATAAAATAAATTTATTAAAAATATAAATTTAAATAATATATTAATTAAAAAATCAATGAAATGTATAATGCCTTTAACGTAAATAAATAAAGCAAGAAAAATAGAATTTTTAATTAAAAAAATAGAAGATAATTTTCTAATATAAAACCTTACACCTTACTAATATAAAATCTTAAGAAATAATTTATTTATTTAATTAATTTTATTTTTAATTTTTTTAATAAAAAAAATATGTGTTTATTTTTTTACGATATTAAAAATATATGTTTATTTATTTTATAAAAAAAATATATATATATATATATATATATATATATATATATATATATATATATATATATTTTAAGAATATTAAAATAAAATTTTGTGATAAAAAAAATTATGTCTTATAATTAAAGAATATAAAATTAGAAAATAAAAATTGTAACTTGCTTTTTTATTGATTTGGAGTATTGTTTTTGTTTTAGGTAGGAAAAAAGAAAGAGAGAGAGAGAGAGAGAGAGAGGAAAAGAAGTAAAGATATAACAAAAAGTAGAGTTCGCCATGATTTATATGAAGCTTTTGTACGATTCAAGCAAGCACATGCAAAGGAAAGAAACGTTTGGATCTTAAATGATATTCATATAACACATATGGTTGATAATTAAAGTCAAATATATATTTTTATTAATTAATTATAATTCTAATTTAAAAATTAATTAATTATAATTGTAATATATGTGAATTGATATATATTAATAATTAAAAACAAACACTAGTTTATGAACTCTCAGAGTTTTTCGCATAAAAATGGAAAGATTTCCATTACCACTACAAAACAAAGCAAACAAGAAAAAAGAAAACTTTTCTATCTCCATGTTTATCATACCAAACTTTGATCACCTTATATGAAAATTACAAGAAAATGTATTTATACACATATAAAATAACTTTATATGAATAATAAAGTTATTTATTTTAAAAAAAAAATTGACAAAAAAATGTACATGTAAATTATTGTCGTATTAACATTTCTTTATTAATAATAATAACAAAAAATGCTCTGTTCCTAGAGATTCCAAAGAAAGAACAGTAGTGATAAATTTACAGAGTGGTAAAGTCATGACAGATGAAAAACGAGGTACTCCAAAACCAGAAGTAAAAATATGGTGGAAATAAAACCACTTTTTCTGGTTCTAGTAATTGAAATTGTCTGACGAATCATCAAAATACTAGAAGCTTCAATCTCTGCCTTCTCAGCCGACTCAAAAGCCACCACAATTTTCATTCCATAATCAGCAAGCTTCAAACAACCCAGTTGCCAACTTCGCTCTTATCTCATATCTTACAAGTATATCCATTTTCCTCTTTTTAATTCCCACTTTTTTTTTCTTTCCTTTTCTAATGTTTATCTTTACTTTTAATTAATACTATTATAGATCTTTGTATGTCATTTAATTTTTATTCTTGGACTGATGCTGCTACTTTAATGAACATAAAGGGCTGGTGTTGATTCGTCTTTGACCCGGGTTTAAAAAAAAAATCTGGACCAATTCCGCGGAATTCTATCACTGCTACTTGGGTCTGCTAATTAGAGGTGCTTGTTTTGATTAATGTTGTGAGTAGTCTTTGTTTTTTGATTTCTCGTTTTGGGATTTTATATTTTCCGAAATTACTTCATGGGTTTCTGGGTTTAATTGTAAATCTTAGTTGATGTTAGGTAGATTTGCAGAATTTGAGATCTTGGTTTGTATGTATTCTGAGATTGCATGCATTACAGCTAATGCTTTTGATTTTGAATATTTTACATTGTGTTGCTTGCTTAGGAGTATGATTATTGAATTATTATTTTATTTTTTAATTTGTTCATGTATGATTCTGTTTAAATTTGATTTTGGTCCAAATCAATCATGTAAACGCACTACGGGGGTTTTGGATTGGGTTCCGAGCAAATTATTGAGATTGCTGGATTTTTTAAGATTTCGCTTCTAAAATCTGGGCTTGCTCTCTTCTGATACAAGACATTTATAGTTTATTAGAAATTTTATTTTATTTCCCTCTCCCAGAAACATATAAGTTGTAATGTAAAAGCCGTAAACTGCTTGGTTCTTACATAGTACTTTTAAGAGATGACATCAAATCACTAAATGCACAATCCTGAATATATTTGATTACGATTGTTCCTTCAAATTGCATTATTTTTCTTGTGTTCTTCTCTCAAATGCAGGCTTATGTGCTAACTACAACATAGGTACCTTAGTCTTCAACCCATGGATTATTGTGCAATGTCCTTCTTCCCATTAGCTATTGCTTTGCTTCTTTGGTTTTTGTCTTTGTGATGGAAGATGACTTCTGGGTCATTCTTTTAATCGTTCTGTATGTTTGATCTTCTTTGTTCTCTGTTTGTTGCTAGTCCTGTACTGATATTGCGTAGAAGTTCCATTGTATATATCACCTGGGTTTTGTCCTATATGTTATGACTTATAAAATCATATGCTTAAAAGCCTCTTGTCAATTGCCATTCATGATATCTTTTTAATACCTATCTTTATTGGCTGTAAAATGAGGAAACAAGAATGTATATTGGTATTCAAGTAACTATTGTGTGGGGCTATGTTACATGGACTCTTTACTTTTAATTATGCACGTGTATTCAGCTGATATTCTATGGTATGAGTGTGTGTACTGGACACGTCAAATTTATAGAACATTGAGAAAATTTAGAAAAATAGGTGTCCTGCATTTGGATGCATGGCCAAAAGTTTAGTATGTCCTAAACGGGATCATGTATCGTACTTCTTGGGTGGAAAGTTGTCCTAATTCTATTTTCAACATTAACAGTACACATGAACCTAAAACCACTTTTATCAGGATTAATCAGACTGGTAGAATTGCCTGAATGCTTTTTTCTACTTAACAGCTTGTCAATTCGTTCTGGCTGTCTTTAACTAATGAATCTGAAACATTCTAAAAGGTTCTTGTAGAATCAGAAGTATCAAGTGTTCAACCTGTAACCCAAGAATGAGTCAACCTAAGACTAAGCGTAAAGTAGGAAAATATGAGGTGGGAAGGACAATTGGTGAGGGAACATTTGCTAAAGTGAAGTATGCAAGGAATTCCGAGAATGGGGAATCTGTGGCTCTTAAGATCCTTGATAAAGAGAAAATTCTTAAACACAAGATGGCTGAACAGGTTTTCTTTTAGATTCTTTATGGCTGCTAATTATTTTTTCTTGTCATTTCTGAGAAGCATGTCATTATTTAGTTGCTTTCTTATATAAATTCCACGACTGTTAATTTTTGTGTTTTTTTAGACCGCATTGTAATAACTAATTCACACTTTAAATTTTGCATAGTTTTATTCACAGCAAAAAAAAGTGCTTGTAATATAAAAGTTACTTTATCTTATATTTCAAATGGAAGTGTCTTGTTCATATGGGTTCTTATTTGTAAGGAAGCCTTTAATCTATGGTAGAAAGAAAAATAAACTTTGTATCACTATCGTCAAAGAAAATTTTCATGATTGATTTTTTTGATTGGATGATTGTCAATTTTATTTTTACACTTTTCCTTCACTCTTTCCAGATCAGAAGAGAAGTAGCTACAATGAAGTTAATAAAGCATCCAAATGTCGTTCAGTTATATGAGGTTCTCTCTCTCCCTAGACAGATATCTGACATGTGCAATGTATAATACACATGTTTATGTGTATGTATATGTCTTTTTGTGTGTGTGTGCACATATGCTTACTCTCAAGTAACTACCGATTGCCTCCAAGGGGATGCCTAGAACCTCTTGGGTTCCAATGTTAGTGGTTTGTGCAGGGTTAAAACTATTTCCTTATGGTCCATGTGCTCTAAATACCTCTTACGTTATCAGGTAATGGGAAGCAAGACAAAGATATTTTTTGTTTTGGAATTTGTTACCGGAGGAGAGCTCTTCGACAAAATTGTAAGTTGTCTCCCATTCCTTTCATGAAATGCTCCTTGGAAACTATAATTTGTGGATGACCTTTTTTATCAAATGGAAACACGAAAGCAATTCTAACGTGTGGTTTTGCATTTGACATCTAGCTGGATATATTCATTAACCAATGTGCCTATTTATATTATTGTATCTCTTAAAGCATCATATCTGATGCTGAATATTTGGCTTAATGAGCATAAACATTTCCATCATAATTGTTTTTATTGTCAAGGTAAACAATGGACGAATGAAAGAGAGTGAGGCACGTAGATACTTCCAACATCTTATTAATGCAGTTGATTATTGCCATAGCAGGGGTGTCTATCACAGAGACCTTAAGGTACTAAACTTTTGATCTTATAATAATCAAAATTGTTTTTACAGGAAAGAATTTCATTCTCTTTTATTTACATGGTTTTCTTTGCAGCCAGAAAACTTGTTATTGGACAATTATGGAAATCTGAAGGTTTCCGATTTTGGATTAAGTGCACTGTCCCAGCAAGTCAGGGTAATGATGTTACTTTTTCTGAACTTTACTTTCCTTCATTATTTATCTCAAACAATCGGTACCATGCTATTCTTGCCGACTGCCAACTCTTTGATTATGTTAGCTCTAAAGTTTTGCAAATTTTCATGGATTCTATTTTGTATATATTAATAGTTAATCAACTATAGAAGTTAAAACTTTTGAAGTGTGTGGTGGTTTGAACGTGTACCTCTGTGTCCCCCTTCCCAACTTGAACCTTTAACCATAAAACAAAAACAAAAGAATGGTAGTCCCACGTCGCCAATGTGCGGTGTGTCATGAGATTATTTAAGTTTCTCAATTCGTCTAAAAGTTAGTAGCCTTTTGAAGTGTTTAGTGGTTTGAATGCTTATCTATGCTCTCTTCTCTCTTCCCTTCCCCCATGCGTGCTAACTTTAACCTTTTAGTAAAAAAATAACTATGGAAGTTGTTAGAATAAGGGTATTTTAATCATAGGCTTATTTTATATATTAGCATATATATATGTATTGTACCTTCGTTATTTTAATGATAAGAGCTATTTGTTTATTATTGTATCTATACGTCCCCTCTGCATCCCCATTCTAAAATACATGTAATGCTTCATAAAGCTTGTAGGTCCCACTTGATTTAATAGTCAGACTCGTATTTTAAAACCATTATGAAATTGCCACATTGATGGGGTTCGTGCCCCATGAGGACAAATAGAATTACTTATTTCTTATGTTGGCAGGATGATGGTCTGCTTCACACTACCTGTGGAACACCAAACTATGTTGCTCCAGAGGTGTGTACATTTTATGGTACCGGGCTGAAATTTTTTACTTATGGTATTCGTTTTCCTATACATGTAATAGTTGGTAACATAACATATTTTCACTTGGTGTTCAGGTTCTTGATGACAAAGGCTATGATGGGGCAACTGCTGACCTGTGGTCATGTGGGGTGATACTCTTTGTATTACTTGCAGGTTACTTGCCTTTCGATGAGTCTAATGTTATAAACCTGTATAAAAAAGTGAGCGCTTTACTAAATTTATGTTCCAACATCCTACGGTTTTTCTAATCCTACTTGTTAAGTTCTGCTTTTGCATGCGCAGATCTCAGCTGCTGAATTTACTTGTCCCCCCTGGCTTTCTTTTGGTGCCATGAAACTGATAGCTCGCATCTTGGATCCCAACCCTATGACTGTAAGTAATTATCTTTCCACCTTGTTGACAAAACTTGTGGTTTTATGCAATCCATGTATATCTTCTTATCAGTCTGCATTTATAATTATGTTTCAATTAGTAATGATTGAAGCCCCATGCTTAAATCTAATGTCCCTAAGTAATGAGAAGTAAATTAAGGTGAGAATAGAGGTCAGAGTATTTTCAAGTTAAACATGTGTTGGAACATTCTGTATATGCCCGAGAACATTGCAAGTATCTCATTGCATTTTAAATTGGGTTGCTGCAATTTTTAGCATTCTTGGAAATTCTGTCTTCGCAATTTAAACCGTGGCTAGGCACCATACTTCAGATGATAAACTGTCTGTGGAACGTGTTATCCACACATTTATATACAAAAATTCTACTGAATTTCTCATGGACATTTGCCTTCAAGAGGTCAAGAAGAAAATGTCAATTGCGGCCCATGAGTGAGTTTTTTCTTTTCATAAAAAGGACTCCAAGCCTGTTTTGTCCTGCTAAAATAGATTACAGCCTACGTCGATGTAAAGCTGATAGGGTCAAAATGTAAAAAATAGACCCAAAAAAAAAATGGTCGATAAAAGGTTGATATTTTGATGACTGATTTTTGCCAATAAAACAACGTGTTGGTAGTCTTTTTTTAATTTAAAAAAAAACCCACCTATGGGTCTCAGGGATGTTTTCCACCATTTTTAGCCCCTTTTAGACACCCAATTATCACTGCAATTGATTTCAAGTGTTGTCTCATTACAGTTGGCAACTCTGATTTACTCTGTGTTCTATGGCAGCGAATCACCATCCCTGAAATTCTCGAAGATGAATGGTTTAAGAAGGACTATAAGCCGCCTGTATTCAATGAGTCAGAAGATACAAACTTGGATGATGTAGAAGCTGTTTTCAGGGATTGTGAAGTATGTTGAAGATGATCTTGTTAATATGTAACAAAAAAACCTTTGCTTTCTATTTTTCCCTTGACCATTCTAAGCACCATCCTTGGTATTTGTTACCACTAAACAGCTGTTTATTTTGTCCAATTTTCTCTCATGTTTTGTTGGTTTTACCACAGAAGCACCATGTACAAGAAAAGAAGGAAGAACAACCAGCAGCTATGAATGCATTTGAGCTAATTTCAATGTCAAAAGGCCTCAACCTTGGAAATTTGTTTGACATTGAACAGGTTTAAACGAGAAAAGCCTAATTTTTTCATTGGTTATGAATTCATGCATAAAAGTTTCATGGGGACTGAACCTCATTTACGTTTGGATGCATTGCTTAGCATTTTCCGTTTCTAAGTTCCGTACCTATGCCAATGAATGCAGGCATTCAAGAGAGAAACAAGGTTCACATCCAAATGTCCTGCCAATGAAATAGTTCATAAGATCGAAGAAGCTGCAAAACCTCTTGGTTTTGATGTGCACAAAAAGAACTATAAGGTACACAGTAGACAATCTTAATTTCTAATTGGCAATGCAAAACTTGGGTTTGTAGTATTTCCGTAAGTTACATCCTCCTCTAGCCATGTATTACTGTGTAATTATTAAAATATACACTCCTTTTTAAAATATTTTTAATGGGTGAGATTTGCTTGAACAAATTTAAAATTTTATATGAGCTGGGTTAAACTACACAAATGGTCCTTATAATTTTCTTTGTTCTATGGTTGGGTCCCTTTGATCCCTTTATTTATTTTTATTTTTACACTTTAATTCCGTACCTTTATTTTTTATAATATGGTACCTTTACTTTTTAGTTTTCACACATTTAGTCTAATTTGATACAACTTAAAAGTTGAACTTCAAAAGTACAAACATTAAGGAAACAAAAGTGTTAAATTTAAAAAAGGGCTAAATTATAAAAAATAAAAGGGACACCAAATCATAAAAAAGAATAATAAGGGGACCAAAGTGTAAAATATATAAAATATAGGTATTATTTATGTAGTTCAGCCTATGGGTTCAGTAGCTAATAAGTTTTAACTGTTTCTCACTCTCTCTCAGCTGAGATTGGAAAACGTGAAAGCTGGAAGAAAAGGAAACCTTAATGTTGCCACAGAGGTACCTGAGAATCACAATTTATTATCTAAACAAAACTGAATCAGTATGTGTTATGATTTTTTTTTTCTTTTTAACTTATATTCTCTAATCAGATATTCCAAGTTGCACCTTCACTTCATATGGTTGAAGTGAGAAAAGCAAAAGGAGACACCTTGGAGTTCCATAAGGTACCATAAGCTCATGACTCATCTTTTCTTTTTCATTTATTTATTGTTTTAATTTATTCTATCTCTCATTCATTTTAACTTGTTTAATTGTTACCATTACGTTTTGTTATTCCATCTGCAGTTCTATAAGAACCTGTCAACCTGCCTTGATGACGTGGTGTGGAGAACCGAAGACGACGGACAAGAAACAAAATGAAAATTGTGGTCTTCTTTCTCTCTTCGTCTTGTTTTTTTTTTTTTTTGTTCCTCTTTTAATCATTCTGGTAATGGTGGTGGATAGAACTTCCAAGTGTTTTCCGGTGTTATTAATTGTTGGAAAGCATGGGATATGGATGATTCCAATAGAAATGCAAATATTTGGTTTTACTTCTACCCGTGAATGTCAATAGAGAGGAGTTTGTTGCATCAATAAGATGACCTGTAAATGCTTTCTATTTTTTGTGTTTTGTTATTAGTAAAGTTCGTGCAATCAATTCTTGTAGCTATGTTTTTGGAAAAATCAATTATCTAAATGTTGTTTCTTTGGAACTGAGGATCGGATGTGCTTTTTTTAGAAGTGATTTGAAATATAGTGATTTGATTGAAAGTGGTTTAATGAAAAACCATTAAGGTGTTTGGCATAAGTTCAGAGACATTTTTAGTAATTAATTTAATTTAAAATAGGAGTATATATCCTAAATTATTTCTTTAAAAATTAAGTACATAATGCTTTTTCTAAATGTTTAAAAAATACTTCTCAAAATTTGAAACCACGGAAAATATCAAACACCTTTAAAATATTTTAAGCCATTTAAAACTACATGAATTAAAAGATGATGCAAATTCAAATCATGCGTCTATTTGAATAAAGCATTTCTAGTTTTGGATGCTTATTCTTCTCTTAAAATAATTATAAAAAGGGTAAAGGGTAGTGGATTTGTGCTACCTTCATTTTATAAAAAATATTTATTAAAATTTATAACAATTTTATGTCAAAGAGCTTATAGTTTACCAACCGAAGATCATGTTAAACATAGCATAAGAATCATATTGTTTGGATGTGCTATACGCATGATATTTTCGGAAGGGAAAAAAAGAATTGTGCAATGCAACCAAACCACACGTACCGCTTTTAGCAGATTAAAAAATCACATGTACAACTAATATATGGCAAATATATGAAGGTTCACTTTTGTGCAAGTTTTACCCATGAGTTTCTTACAAATCTGTAGCAAATTCAACAACACACCGGAGAAGAATAGAAATTTAAAGACCCTTAAATTTATAAAATAATTAGTAATAAATTTTAATTCAATCGTGTTTTTGTCGTGTAATATTTGCTTTCACGTAGTGTTTGTTTATATTGTATCAAGCTTTCACACCCCTAATTTAGATCCTACTTCAGTACCAATAGATTATAAAGGAACAAAAAATATATAATTGATAGACACATCCAATCAATTTGATAGTTATGATTTATAAGAAGACAACAAATAAAAGCCCTGCTAATAATAAAATCATGGCTATTTTACAACACCACATTGCATAGCCCCATCTATAGTTCTAACTTCCCCACCCATATCAGAGACAACTCATCTCTTTCTAATCATCAATCAACGGGAACATAATGCATATCCATATATCACTATCCAACACATTTTCGTACATAGCTGGGCTTAAAATTATTACCCTCAGTACATGGCAATCGTTTCCATAAAAGAGCTACTATTTTCACCAACAGGATTTTCTCGTCCACTAATAAGAAAATCATGCATGTTGTATTTTTCAGCCATGTTGATTACTTGGATATCTACAAGCTCCGGTAATCGATCACAGTAACTTCATCCTCAGGTGCATCCAAGTCTTCATAACTGCATAAATTGAATTTGTCAGTTCTGTTTATCGATATACATCATAATAAAGTGTAATGCAAAGATAGGAGACCGGATTAAAAAGATGCGTATAATAAATAAATTTAAGACACCGTGAAAGACAATCAATGAAAGACGAGTTTAATTAGGCATGAAAGTTTATGAATATGGGCTAATCTTTGTTCAAATCACCACAGCCCATAAACTCTACAATTAGTAGACTTCACGTTAAATATTATAATTAACACTAAGTTATCAAAAAAATCGAGCCTTTGACCTTCCTAACTCCCACCACTTCCACCCCTTGAAATGAATTTTCCATTTTTTCCCCTCCCAAACAGTAATTAGTAGACTTCACATTAAATATTATGATTAACACTACGTTATCAAAAGAATCGAGCCTTTGGCCTTCCTAATTCCCACCACTTCCACCCCTTGAAATGAATTTCCCATTGTTTCCCCTCCCAAACAGTAGAAGTAGGAATCCATTTCCACTGAAATAGTTGATCATAATTACTACGGAGCACCTATGCACACAGACTTACTGGTCAAGCTCCTGTGTCACCTATACTCTGATTTTTCTTCTTTCCGAAAATGATTGGCTCACATTACCATGTAATTAATTCAATCTTGCCAATTACAAGGAGAGGGGTGTCTAGAAAAGGAATGTCTCAAAAATACTACCTTCTTATGCGTCGTGGGTCCTGCCTTAAACCTGGAGACAATGCTATCATTGGGGCTGGACCACTAATCTGGGGTCCAGGCCGCCCACTTCGGCCACCTTCAAAAGGGGGAGGACCACCCTGCTCTCGGAACATTCTCATCGCAACTTCAGGCGGAGCTGGAACAAATGGTCCTAGTGGACTGCAATGCCAACAATACAGATCAAATTCTCAAGAGCAAACTAAGATTGTGCTTGCTCCCTCTACACAGTTGAAAGAGGTTTCAGAAAAGAAAAATTTATAAAAGGGACATATTGCAAAAAATATTTTTTGAGCCTTGGAAGAACTTCAAAAATATTGTATTTGGCCATAGAAGTATTTTTCACAAGGTCTACAAATCATTAAGCCACCAATTCAAACAGATCAAAATATGGTATAATGACACGTACCCAGCGCCTGGAACAGGCATCAGTACAGGTGGGGGTATGTCAGACGTGAAAGGAGCAACACCATGCATTCCCTGTCCTCCAAAAGTATCATACATTGGCTCATCAAGTTTTCCTCCATCAGGACCATCTTCACTTGGCTGAAGGTTCTCCAACGTATCATATCTTTCAGCACCATTAACGCGACTGACCCTTTCTCTGCGGTTATCACGGTCATCTTTCAATCTAGCATCTAAACCTATTCTACGTCTCAGTGGCTTGTCTCTCTACCAAATGAAAAATAAATTCATCAATAACAATAATAATATATTCTTCAAAATAATACAAGTACCAGAATAATTATAGCAGAATGCAAGGGAAATAACGATATGTGGCTCATTGGAGAGAGGGGGATCAGAGAGGATAATAAAGTCCTTGTTTACATATGTGCTATTGGGTAGGTAGATCAAGCTTTAAAATTCTAAAAAATATTAGACATCAACGTAAAAATGAAAAAATATATAACAAATGAAACATTAAGCTGTCTCAAAACTTTATGCATCCACATGAGCCGACACTTCACTTCCCTTAATATTGTCAAAGCACAGATTTTCAAACTTTCAGGTCTGTCAAAACCTAGAAACCAGTATCTTTCATAACTAGTTTCAAATATTCCTGACTTGAAAACACTAGATGCTGTGGCATGAGACTCAAAGGCCTGACTGATATTTGAAGCAACTGTGTAGTTTTATCTCTCGTTCATCCAGAGAAACAAAAAAGGGGGAGAAAGAGCAGTGAATGCTTGTCACATTCCCATCTCAAAGTGGCATTCAAATATTTACAAATATTCTAAAGGCATTATTCACCAAGTTACATACTTGCAAAGTGACATTTGTTTATTTTAGTGACTCATACCTGTCCAGATTGCTGCATAATAGGAGTTCCTCCAGGTGCGTCTGCATCACTGTGAACAGTAATAAAGAATTTAGCATCTTAAATGAACAGTTCCTATTTTGGAAGAAGAGAGGAGAGAGTGAGGTGATTACTGACTGGGATACTTACTTCATGTAATTTTGGAAATACAACTCTTCTCGCACTTTTGCAGTCAGCTCCAACACAATTTCTGGATGTTTCAATTTAAGATGCTTGTGAACAAACTCAGTAGCATGGAATAGCTTTGTGCAGCCCTTTGCTCCACAACCGTACTTCCATCCATATTTTTCGTCCCTGATTTTCCTGACAAAGGGATCTATGGCTTCGACAGCAGTAGCATCTATCTTCTCCTTAGCAGCCCTTATTTCTAAGGGATCTTGACCGTGCAACCTCTGTTGCCAATGTGAGTCAAGTTTCTTTTCCCACTCACTACCATTTACATCCGTATTCTTCCCATCCACTCTCACATGGCGGAGACCCTTAGCTTCACATGTCTCAACCATCCCATAATAATCTATGCCATGGATGCGCCAAAGATATGTAAGAAGTGTGTCTAGTAGCTCAACACCCTCAAGACCCTTGACAGAGGTTAAACCTCGAATGATAATAACTGGGCCTGTGGTTCCAGGGTGATCTCTATGCATTGTATCATGATCAGAACCACATAAAATATTTTCCTCAATTCCTTTTTCAGAGTCAAGTTTGTAGACAAGATCCTGTGCTTGTTGAATGTCAATTTGAATTCTTCTAGCTTCAGAGCTGACAGGGTGAGCCTTAGGAGCAGCAGAGAGATCAGTTTCTTTACTTGGTGCTCTACCATGCCGTCTTCTTTTTCCACCAACATCAATATCATCGTCAGAATTTGGATCACTAGTCTGACCTGGTTTCTTTGAAGATGATGCACTCACACCAGGACCTCTTTACCAACAGTATGAAACAATTAATTATCTAAGAGTGATACAACAAACACAAATGGACAAGTATGGGAAAATCATTCTTACAAATCCAACGTTCCACTTTGCAGATCAAGCAGGAGACTCTTTGAAACCTTTTTTGCATGTTCATTCCTCCTACGAAAATTTAATGTCAATGGGTTATGTCAGAAGAGGGAGAAACAAATTTATTATCTACTCTTGGAACGACATTTAGGGTATGTTTACTAATATGTAATGAAAATTAAACATGAATTGGATTGGAGATTAGAGAGAGTGTAAAACTCATTCCCTTTCTTTGTGTTTACTAAAGAACTGTAAGAAATTGGAATGAAAATATTTACTTAAATGTCCTTTTAAAAGTAATAATGAAAAACATAAAATAAAAAAATACTAAAATAATAAATAGTTTTTAATTGTATATTATGAATTTGAGAAAGGGAATCAATACCAACAGGACCATGAAAACAATCAATAGAAATAACTCCCAAATTTGTAATGCCCTTGTTTCCTTTCCAAAAAGGTTTTAAGAAATAAACAAGAGAATGAGAATGACTCTATGCTGAGTGCCTCAGCAGAAAGCTCAGACGAGCTATTTCCTTGTTAGTAAACACACCTTAATGAAATAGACAATGGCCTAATATACCCCAGCTAAAGGAAAACTGTTACGGCTCATTTTATGTAGGCAAGCATACCTTTCTATGACAGGAAGTAAATTTGTAGGATGATATTTGTCTTTCAACCTACATTCAAAAGCAAGTTCAGTCAGAATTAAACCTAATGAACAGAAGGTAATATACAAGTCTAGAAGATAAGACGCACCATTCCTCATCTTTATGAGCATTGAAAAAAGCTCTTTTCTGAGTTGAAATATACTCAGTCTTGTATTCCTGATATCTGTACGGATTAAAAATCAGCAACAACCAGTCTTCTTTCTCAAATTTAAACACACTCCATTTTAATAAAGCCAACTCTGTTTATGTTTGACTCTTTAAAGCAATTAAAATGATGCTCATTCCATACCTCCGCTCAGCCTCCGCTGGTAGTATCTCATCTTCAAGCTCCTGAATGAATTGTTTATATGACATCAAACCTTCCCTGGAAACATATGATTGTCACATTGCTGACAAAGATGAATGTAACCCCAGAAAGCAAACTACATACTCCCTTGGTATAAACAAAAATAATCAACAAGTCTACTCATTTGGGGTTGCATTGAACTGGGTTGGATAAGACAAATAATTTGTTAAAAGGCAAACCATACATATGAGAACAAACTGAAGAAATGTCATTATATCCCAATTTGCAGTACTGCAGCTTACTATGATGTACTATGAAAATCACTACCCATAATATTCAAAAGCCTAAATATACACAGTTTTCAGGTTAATGAAGCATGCTTTGGAAGCTACCAACAAACTTCAACAAGGACAATCGTAACTCAACCAAACATGCAGTAAAAAAAAATTCAATGAGCCACATATCAAATCTAAAAGGGTCCTACTTCAAATACTTTGTATGACTATCTAGTTTGCACAATATATTATTGGCAAATTACCAACTTATTATATGCAGCACAATCCGGAAAAAGATCATCGACAAAATGATTTTTTTAAGATGTAATGCTCTAGAATAGATAAAATTAAAATCAAAGAGGAGAGACTGGACAAACTCATTCAAAATCACAATTAAAATTTCACAAACGAGATATTTAGAAAGCTATAATAAGTTAAAACTTAAAATAGTAATACTAACCTTTGAGTAGGCCCTGTGTTGGAAAAATCAGCCAAACCACCACGACTGGAATTCCATTCTGCAAGAGAAAAATAAACAATCTAGCCAAACAAAGAAAAGCAAGAAAATTTTGTATTTATTAAAAGAAACAAAGTAACAAAACATTTTGGAGAAGAAATGATGTCTTTATAGCATTTGTCCCTGTAATAAACATACTAAAGACAGCTTATACGCACAACAGTGCCAACCGACATGAATAATGAAAAGAGTTATACACAGTAACTCAACGTAAAATCAAAATGGTAGGTTTTGGATTTTATTTATCAATTGATATATGCTTTTGCAAGAATAACTACAATATTGAACAGTTATTTTTACACTATCCAGTTGGTTACATTCTTTGATTCAAGCTATTGAGGTACATGGGAATACAATGGGCTATCCAAAATCATGTCAATTTTTATTTTCGAAACTTTCATATTTGCAAGCTTCGAAGGCAGGAGTGTTGTGGAACAAAGAGATTTGAGCAATGGGTTTTGTGGATGGAGAGGAATAGGAGAATTTTATGATAATGAGAATAATAGAAACTTTTCGTGGGAGAAAGTTTTGTTTTTGGTGTCATCATGGGCAACAATTTCTAAATAATAGAAAGTTTATTATCAGTTTCTCATAATTTTTCATGGGGAGCTTGTATATCCTAATTAAGTATTGAAGCTTTGTAATGGATGGGGCGTATAACTATTATTTGGTATAGCTAGGTGCGTCGCCTTGGTTTTGAGTAATCTGATCATAGGATACTTTTTTTCCTTTTCATTCTTGTGAGTGGATTATTCATCTACTTCGTACCTCTGTAATTATTACTTAATTTAATTTTAATATAATATATTTATTGTTTCTTATAAAATATTAGTTTTACGATACAGCCAAGAATAAAGCAATTGAAGCTTCAACATACAGATGATAAAATTACAACTAATTCCAAGCTAGGTTTGTGTATCTAGTTTAGAGAATTAAAAGAAACAAGACTACTTAGTAAAGCGTCACCAATCCTCAAAATTACATAGGAATTCAGTTCATTCCTTCAACAAAACAAGGTTCCAGAGAAGTTAAAATATTGAGAACATTTTTCTCTCTGTCAAACCTATTTTTTGCTTTCATTTCGGGACAAGTACTACAAATACCTAATTCATAGTAAATTAGCTGACTGAAATTTTTGTAAAAGAGCAATAGGATTAAGTGAAATTTTAGTTCCTGAACTTTGCTTCCATTTAAGACTTAGTCCCTGAACTTTAATTTGGAAAAAAAGTTTAGTCCTTAAACTATTCCAATTTGGAAAAAAATTAGTAATTCTGTTAAATTTAGTTAAAACTAATAAATGGATAGGTCATATAAAAAACAGATGCCATCATCAAAAGTGCTCAATATCTGTTATTGACTTATTGGTATAAAAAAAACATGTCTTCTTTAAAGTGGCATGTGTTTGCCATGTGACCATTTGTTAACCAATTTTACGGAGTTAAATGGAAGGAATAAAAATCTACCAATCCGAATGGTTTAAGGACTAAACTTCACTAAATTATAGTTGAGCTACCAAATTATAAACAGAAGCAAGTTTGGGTGATAAATCGTATTTAACCCTTTCAGATACAATGTCTTACCATGAAAGCAAGCTTAATTTATATAAGTATTAAAGAAGGACCTATATATCTAAAACAATCATGTTTAGAGCTTTAGTACTCTTCAAGGGTTGCATAGTTACCAGATGGACCATAGCCACCTGATCCACGTCCACCATACCGACCATGGGGTCTCTCATCACCATAACTAGGCCGGCCACCCATCTCACGTTCATATGCACCAACATAATCATATCCAAATCTACAACATCAAAATTTATAACGACAACAGTCAAGCAACTTTAACACAACAGGAGACTTCCATCCTGAAACACAAGGCAAAAAAATTTCGTAATAGCTGACAAATGCAATTATGCAAGAATATAAAAACAGTCATTCTTCACATTAAGAGACAAAACTGTAAGAAATAAAAGTAAGCAAACTGCAAACGTCAGGTATAAGATGCTCTCAAGCAAGTTATAAGATACTTTTTTGCCGTCATTTTTATTTGGCTTCATTTTTTTTATAAGAAATGTCATATTATATTTATAGATATAAATAGTTACAAAAATACAAAATGTGGTACTTCTTTGCCCTCTATCACACTAAACTCTTTCATTTAAAAAATTGGGTGTTCCACCTTATGTTAAACGCACAGTGATACCAACCTAGCTTTGTTCTTTCTCCCCAATAATGTAAAATGTGTGAAAGAAGAGGAGAAATGTATAATGCTTCACACACCAAAAAGGAATAGAGGATCATTTTCTAAAGCACATCAACACACATTCAACATAAAGGGAGCGAAAATACCACATGCAATTATGGTCATTGAGCTTGTCCAACAATAAAAAGTTATAGGCATTGTGCTTTAGGTGGAGCTGAACATAGAAAGTTTAACAAACTTGTGAAAAAAAAACAAACAAACAAACAGAACTAGAATGAAGATCATCCATTACCTTCAAGGACTTAAATACAATGTCCATAATTGGCATGAAAATTAATTAAAAAAAAATCAAAATGTGAAGAAAACTAAAGGGGGTAGGCAGTAAAAGGGACTAGTTCACTGAAATGCAAGCACAAATAAAATTTGAGTTCATATATTAGTAAGATAACAATCATTGGAAAAACTCAGAGCCCCTTGCCTGAATTCTAATAACACCACTTTATATTTTAAATTCTTTTCGCCAAACCATACAACCACAGGGCCTAAACCATGAAAAAATTTCCCAAATTAAACCTTTAGCTATGTCATCCTTAATTTCCACCATTCTATACCAGTATGCAAACAGATTGAAAACGCATTCAAATCAAACCACATTTACCTTCTATTTCCAGGTCCATACCCTCCTCGGGAACTCCCTCTCCTACCATCATACCCTCCATCGTCTCTCCTCATCCGCTTATATGGGGGAGGCGGTGATCGTCTAGGTGGCGAGTGCCTTCGATCCCTATAAATCGGAGGTGGTGGGGGGCTAATACTAATCCGTCGTTTGTAATCCCTCTCTCTGTCTCTATCCCTCTCCCTTATCGGCGGAGACCGGTTACGGTCATAGTAGTCGCCACGCCGAATCTGTGGTAGTCGATCGATATCTCCATCATCTCGTCGTTCTCTTTCATCTCTATCGCGTCTTCTCGGAGGTGGTAGTGGTGGTGGTGGTGGGGATGATGAATGCGGACGGTCTTCAATTGAACTCTCTTTGCGATCTCGGCCACGTTCCAATGACTCGCTCACCGGCAAGTTCATGACCTCAGCCATGGTCATTGATTTTCGAGATGAGGGATTAGGAAACCCTAGAGAGAAAAGTGTATGTACGAGGATTGGAAAAGACCAAATGATATGAGACCCGTGAAGCCTTTGTGTCACAACGAAAATTGGATCTCAACTCTTAACCAAAGCAAAATCAAACTGGGACTGCTGTAAAGAACAACGCATGTGACACAAAATTATTGCAAGAAAGAGAAATTTTGGTTAAGGGATGACCAAAATAAGGGGGAAAAAAAATTTGATAAAAAAAAAAAATTAAAAATTGATGCAATATGAAAGAGAAATTATGAAAAAGTTCTAATTTTTAATGCAAGACATTCCTGCTAAAGTGAATTTACTGAAATACCTATTACATCCCACGCAAACTGTTCAGCATCCATCAGTAACATCCCACGAGCCCACACCCAACGAAACCACCACTTCGTGATTGTTGACCACCTCACGGCTGTTGAAATCTTCCAGCCACCACTTCATGATAGTTGAAGCATCTATTGAACATATTTGGTGGATTTCATGACCATTCCGAATTCCAAATCGTTGAAACATATACTGAACATATTTGGTAGATTTCACGACCATTCCAAATACCAAAAGAACAACAATGTTCAAATATCACAAGTTTGTCTAAATTTAATTTTTCTTAACTTTTTTTTGGAGTTTGATACGTAATTTTGAAAAATAAAAGTAAAAATTTATATGTTTATATTTCCTACAAACTATGAGTGAAGCCGGTTAAATTAGAGGTTCAATGGCAAGCCAACTTATAGTAACTAAATTTTCAATAAAGGTACATTTCTTTGAAAGGTACGAATTTGGTATGGTGTATCTAACCTCGTAAGTGAGGAATGATAAGGTTTATCAAATGGGAAATTCTGGAAAAATTTCAAAATGTGCAGTAGTTCGGTAGGGAGGTGTCGAACCTCACTGTTTTGTTCGGTAACTCCTACCGAACATATCATGTAGGTTTGGTAGGGGTTACCGAATCTATATGATATGTTCGGTAGGGGCTACCGAACTTATATAATATGTTAAGGTAGGGGCTACCGAACCACTGCGCGATTTGCAGAAAAAAATAATTTACATACCAATTTTAATTGCTTTTTATCTCTATTTTTTTCAAAAAATTTCAACTATCTTGTATATTACATATATCTATCCTCTATTTTTAATATTTTGGGTTATGGTTGATGATAAATATGGAGAGAGGGGTAGAGGTGAGTGAGGGAGAAGAGGTGAGATGTATAAAATTTTTAAGAAAGTGGGATGTGGGATGTGGGATGTGGGATGTGTGGTGGGATGTATTTTTTAATTTTAAGTAAAGGGTTAAATTTGTCATTTTATTATATTTAAAATATTTAATTATTTAACCGGATATCTCGAAGTAAAATTCAGAATTTCTCGAGAATTTTTCTTATCAAATTTCACTAATAAAGAACGACAGGGCATTCAAACCTTACCAAATAAGAACAATAAGGGTTATTAATCCTCACAAATGAGAAATGGTAAGGTCTACCAAACCTTACCAATTAAAGCTGTCGAACCTCGTCAATTTACAACAGTTTAAATTCATTAATTTTCGAATCCATTTATTTACTGTTTAAAATATATTGTATAATTATTTTTTTTAATTGAGTTATTTTTGCTTTATGCATGAGTAAACAACCTGTCTCTAATAAAATAAATAAAAAAATATACCAAGGTGACAAATTTGTTCATTGGATAAAAAAGACAAAACAAATAAAGGATGCTTCAAATTTTTCTGTAGATATGACAATTCGGCCTTCTATAAAGATGTCAAGCGCACATTATAATATTCATGTGAAGATAAAACATAAAGAAGAGGTTCAACAGCGTGAAGAAGATATACAACCCAAGGTGATTTAGAAGTAAGGATAATAGAGTCATTCTCATTTTTTGCTGGGCTACCTAGGTTGCCGGTGCTGAAGAGCTTAAAAACTTGCATTGCAAAGAAATTTTGGTTGAAAGATGTAACTATGATTTCAACCTTATCAAAATCATATGATAATTATTCTCCTTTTAAATTCAAGATATGCACGTGCAATAGTAAACATCATATTTATTGAAGTAACCTCGATAATTCAAAAAACGACAACTCATACTTGTTAGTCTTATAAATGTAATTCATGATAATTATATGAGAAAAAACTTGAAACAAATCAATAGAGATTATGAGCAAATAATATGTTTGTAATGACATCATCAACATTATTACTTCTGTGTTACTTTATTTATTTGCGAACTACCAACAAATGTATCAATTATTAAAAAATTAACTTTTATCTTGTTTTTTTATATTGCCTTTAACAAACATTGTAAATATGTTTCATTGTATTAAATTTTTGCTAATTACGTTGTTTCATTATATATAAAATGTGCTTGGCTTAACATTGTACTTTATCGTATCACTTATCAAATTCATCATATCATTAGTGAGTTTTCTTACATGAGAATGACCCTCGAGATATCATGTCAATCGATAATTATGTATACTACAACTAAAATTATTAACTTTCAGTGAAAATTATTTTCTAGTATTATGCTTTTTAAAAAAATGAACAATTA
This sequence comes from Elaeagnus macrophylla, assembly GCA_029378325.1. Taxonomy (NCBI): domain Eukaryota; kingdom Viridiplantae; phylum Streptophyta; class Magnoliopsida; order Rosales; family Elaeagnaceae; genus Elaeagnus; species Elaeagnus macrophylla. Next base: position 18,821,653 of record CM055642.1, read on the forward strand.
CATTTTTTTTATATCATTTTGCATCTCTTTCTTATCATCTTTTTTATTTATAGGATCTTTTGATTTTGTTTTAGAGCAGTAAATTCTACTTCTTTCACATACAAAATTAATCATAAGTCTTTTACTATCTATGTTAGACTTTTTCGTTACAATTATCATTCTATTATTTATCCCATTTTTGTCCGTGAAATCAAATATTTTTTTGAAATAAACGTTTATTTTAAAGTAATATACATTAGTACATTTTAATAAAATAATATGTATTATTTCAATAAATTAATACACATATAAGATATCAACTTTATATGTTTCAAATAAATTATTAAAGTCGATATTTTGTCTATTATGTAACTTGTATGCTCAATTTTCCTATAAAAAATTAGCATAAAAAAGATTCAATAATAAAAACCAAACATAATCAATAAATTCTATGAAGGATACTTAATGTAAGTGAAAGGTTCGGTGGTTCCCTATTGAAGCAATTTTAAATTAACATCCCTCTAAATATGATTTGGTAGAAAACATCGTACATTATTCAAAAGTTTCATAGCTTATATAGAACCTCAGTTAAATATTTGGTAGTCTTTACTAAACTAATTTGCAATATGTAGAAAAAAAAAAATAGAATCGTTGGCTCATTTTACCTGAATTTTGGCTCCATCTTCGTTTGGTTTTTCTTGTTCTTTTATATCTTTGACACAAATTTCTTTCATTTTCTATATTAAAAAAATTTGTGTATCAAAATATTAGAATTTATGTGTGGTTGTTATGTAATGAAAGTGGTGGAGAGGTATGTTCAAGTTGAAATTAGGGACAAAAAAAAAAAGTATGATGTATTGACTTTTTTGTAAAAAATAAAAATAAAAGAAATAGAGTGGCTTGTTTTAATTTAAGTATGTGAGTGCAAAATTGGCATTTATATGTAATAATAATTAATTTTATAATTACGGGGATGTCTTGTAATAAAAAAAGAAATTATGTGAAATTGAAGTATTTTGAATTATGTTTACAGATGAAATATTTTTTCATGATCATTAAAATTCTAATGTTACATCATCCCTTAGACCTTACTCTTGTATTGCGTGATCATTTTTGAAAATATTGTTTTAAAACATAGTTTTAGTGAATAAGATGTAAATTTGAATGAGATGGGTTAGTACAATTTTCAGTTTGAGTTGGGACCGAATATTCTAGGCTAATGTATATTTTTGGTTTGGATTGATTTTCCAATTAAATAGAAGCCCTAAAATCATTAGGTACATTCGGGTTTAATTTTTTTAACTTTAAATTATTTTAAGTAATTTAAATTATGTAATAAAATTCATGAAACAATGTTATAAAATTATTAAATATGCATATATTTTATAAATTTTAAAATTAAATTTTTTTTAAGACATATTCAATTTGGACTAATAATATAAATATTTTTTCTTAAATCTATCTCTAAAATAATTCATATAAGATTGAGGTGAACTTCTTAAGCCAAATCAAACTTAAGTTGAATTGAACTTTGAGTAAACCATGCTAATTTACATAATTTTATTATTTAATTATCATCCATTAAAAATTGTACCTTAAATTTCTAATTAAAGATAACATAATTTTATTAATTGAACTATCAAAGCTCAACATTTATTTCAGCCCAGGATTAAAACATTCATTCACATATATATTATGGACAATTTAATTACGAAATATTAAAAATAGTCCAAGATATATATACTGTAAATATTATGTATATATATATTAAGATTATCTATCTAACAAGGAAATTATCAATAATACCTATGAAATTTTGCCTCTCTTCACAAATACACTTAACGTATGCCAACTATTACAGATACTTTTGTTGTTTAACTGGACTAGTAGAACAGTGATTTTCAAGGGCATATTTGTATTTTCATACTATTAAAAAATATATATATCAACACATTGTTGGAAAAACACTTACTGGTAGCCATTTATAAAACGAGTGGGGAAAAAATAAAATAGCAAAAAAAATGCACGCAAACAAAACTCCATCTTTTTTATAAAAAAAAATGGTGCGTATACTCTGTTTGCTTCTCTGGTGGAGCTACTGCAGTACAGGTAGCTAAATTTTGATGTATATGTCAAAAAACATAATTTTGTCTTCATTGGTTTCTTCTTATTGATAGTTCAAAAGTTACAAACTCACCATCTTTCCGCCCAAAAAAATTTCACTATCAATTTTTTTTTTCTTCCTTCTGATTCTTATCATATTTGTGATTCATATCATCTTAGCCAAACAAGCAGTGATATTGATAGTGAAGTAAACTTCATATTCATTCAAATATGATTTGGCTTTGTTTGAAAATTGAAAATACATAATTCATGATTGGTGACATGGTTTCTTCTATGCCAACTAGTTCATATGAGTCTTGCAAATCAACCAACCACAATAAGTTGTAATTTTACTCATCCATTTTATATGTAATAATATAGCAAACAAAAAATATTAGTTCATCTCCAAAGAAATAAATCAGAAAAAAAAAAAATAATAATAATATATGACTGGAATGGAATGCAAACCTATAACTAATGCAATTCAGGAAGCCATTAATGCGAATACAAGTTTTGTAAGATTGGGGATAATTTGGGTATTTTATCTCTATTTGTGGGGGTAATTTAAGTATTTTATCTCTAAGTAAAAATAAGCAAAATTGAGTACATTGTTAAAATTTTCCCACCTAAACTTGAATATTTCCAAGATATTATAGATATGATGTCACGTGAAATGAATTTCAACTATGGTTCTGAAATACAATAGCCTTTACCACTAAATTTAGGCTAAACTACTTCCTGTATAATTCATAAACCTACATCTTAAACCTTTCAAAGTACCACTTGAAGTTATTAAGATACTATCAAAAGCACATTAATGAAAAAATAATCGAGCACAATTCACATGTTTGATAGAAAAATTTTGATAATCAATTTATAGTTTCAATTTTTAAAAGTAAAAATTAAAAAATGGATATTGTTTGTTTAATAACTAATTCCTTATTTTTGATAAATTTTCAGTAAATTTTAACTTTTTATCATTGTGAGCAAGGTTGAATATAACTGAATATAGTTAGATTATTATTTTTTTGGTGTCAAGAAATAAAAGAATTAAAATTCAATTCTAAACCTGACTTCTTTGAATTTCAACATTTAGCTAAATTCTAAAACTAAATTTCAAAATTTAAAATATAGAGTTAAAAGATGAGCTATACCTAATTTCAAAATTTGGAAATTGAAATTGAAAATTATGAATTAAAATGATTATCCAACGAGCCGTTAGCTTAAACATTTATAGTTTTAGAGGCCATTCAAATGTCAAAAACCCAATTCATATCGTGAAAATTACAACCAGAAAAAAACTTGGAAGTTAGAATCCTACCAGACAGTCCTTTTGCTCCAGCCATAAGACTCCGAACAGTACAGACAGAAACATCAGAAAATAGATGAAAGATTGTTAGGAATTGAAGCTTTCCTTCAAAATCTCATGCGTCTTGGTTGCAAGCCTTCAGGGGGGGGTTTCATCACGAGGGCTGAAGCCAGTACCACTTCATCAAGACAATTCAATTTAAGGGGAAAGATATAAGGGCTTCAGAAATGAAGAAAAGAAAACGAAAAAACTTCAAACAAGCAGGAAAATATTCAAGTCCAGCAAATGAAGTAAGAACCTTACCAAGGGTGAGAATAAGATCTATCTTATCAATGTCACTCCATTTCTGCAGAACGTTTTTGATATGGTTTTCTTCATCAAGTACCACAGCAGTTGAAACAACTCTAGCTTCTCCTAACCTTTCTGAAGAGGAATTTACAGTAGAAACTGCCCTATGGCCACTAAAACTTTCAGGTATCTAACAAAAATTTCCTAAAAGAAAAAATCAACAAGAAAAAATAAAATAAAATAAAAATTGAAATCAGCATATTTAAGGCTGTAATTTCGGCCAAAAAAGAAAATCCAACATTTTATACTTTGCATATCAAAATACCCCCTCGATATATAAAAGGGTCCAGGCATACTTAGTAGCTTGTCATTTTAGACACGTTAGATTTTTTATTGGGACACATTGTCTCCCTGCTATAATACTATAAGATAATTTAGTCTAATTCAACGTATTTTAAATTAAAAGCTCATTATTTTAATATTTTTTAATGATTAATGACTTTCAACAAAGTTTAAAAGAATAATGCTTGTCATTTTTCACACTAAGGAAGAGTGGAAGACTAAATATAGAGGTGAAAAGAAGTTAAAATAATTAACATTACCCTTTTAAATTTTGTTAAGAGTCGTTTAACATTAAAAAATATTAAAATAATGAGATTTTGATTTAAATTATGACAAATTAGACAAATTGTCCTGTAGTATAATGGTAGGGAGACAAATGTGTCCCAATTTTCAGGTTAAAGTAAAGTGACTAATGCGTCTAAATTGACACTCATAAGCGATATGTGAATTACTTTTTCCATATATAAAAATGGCAAAATAAAACTAAACTCTATCCACATTTCAATATATTGCTGGATTTTGAGGCTAGCCTATGTCTGCAAATCAGAATTTTCTTTTACAATTAAAAAAAATATTAAAATAATGAGACAAATGTGTCCCGAGTATGATGCTAGGGAGACAAATGTGTTCCAGTTTAAAGTAAAGTGAATCATGTGTCTAAATTGACACATATAAGTGAACTGTGAGTTACTTTTTTCATATATAAAAATGGCAATAAAAAAAAAACTATTTTAATAGGAATACATCCTATTTGTTTCAGCAGAGGCCAAACCACATTTAGGAAATTGAATAAATTGTTGCAAAGTCTTTAGTACTTCCCATGCTTTATTTTTTACATAGAGTAAAATCAACTTTGCTCTGTTTCTTTTGCATCCAGAAGTGACCTTTTCGAAACAACTATTCTGAAGGAGTATCCAAATGCAATCAAGTTTAAGAAAATGACCTTTTAAACCTTGGAATGACATAATCAGATAAAACACTACCACACTATTATTAGTGTAGCAATCGGGTATTAAATAATGTAGTGCAGAGAATCTCTCTTCATATCTATCTTTGATATCAATGATCATCAGCTCTACCCAATAAATGTGGCATCCACAGTGACCCTTTTGAAATAATTGATCAAATAGGTGTTTCTGGATGCATCTGATCGGACAGTTCAACTTCTTTTTTATTCGCAGCTAGAGATATTAGATAGATAAAATCATGGAAGAAAGATTATCTTCATGCATTGCAAGATAAATGTATCTTTATCAAATGGTATATGATTCTTTTAAAATAAACCGAATTAAATTTCATTCTTAATTGAATCGAGTTACTAAACAAGGAGAAATTTTCTCACAGAAACAACCAAAGTAATCAAACTACTAGAAGAATTCTAATAAAGTTGAGATTAAGAAAGTAATGGGCTTAAATTCCAAATGGAAAATAAAGAACAAGAGTACGAAACCTATATGCTTCAAAAAAACCTACATCTACTTTAAGTGGCAATGACGAAACAAGTTACCAAATCAAACATAACATCAATCCAATCATGACAAAAAACGGAATGAGCCTAAATTTATATGTATGGAGGTTGAGACTTGAAGAGAATTCTCAATTCAGAAATTTACTAATTTTTCACGCAAAATATTCTTAAATTTGAGATTAATTGTTTTTATTTATTGAAAATATGGACAGGCACACGCAACAGAGAAAGTTCAAATATCTAAAATACATATTGATAAGAATATATATATTATAACTATATCAAGTGAGCATCATAAATATCACTTCTAAATGATTCCATACTCATGGAAAAGAACAAAATTAAGTATATACCTTCTATCAGGTCCAGCCCCCTGATGCAAAAGTATCAAGCACTGTAAGAATAGATGCTCTGAATTCATACTCTCAACAGTCCCTAGAGTCATCTGCCTCGGTTATACTAGTTTTCTATTTTCTGGCATATGAGAAGTCAGATCTGACATTGTGGAATATTGCTTATAGGCAAATAGCGGTGGCACCTTGTAAATTTGAAATTATGATGGTTGACACAGAAGCCCCAGCAGTCAGTATGCTGCCTGTGGGTGGCAAGTCTAGAAGTGCATTAGGAGACTTCATACTTAGAAGCCGGCACCCAGCTTCATGACCGGTACACTCAGCTATGAAACTGATCAAACAGGGGACGAAAAAAAGATTCAAGGAAGACAATGAAAAATAAGAAGAGGCGGAAAAGTACGAAAAATAGAGGGTCCAAATAGTAGAGACAAATAAATACAATAAAGGATAAGTGGAATGAGACTCTATACTTGATCCCATTACTTGATCTAACAGGGTACAGAAAAAGAGGAGAGGGGGATTCAGTATCTATGACCCTGTGACTTAGATGTGAAAATAAACATTGGCCAAGCAACTTACCCTGGGTGGCTTGATCCATCATAAACCTCTCATCTAACAACACCACGATGAAATTCTGGACGTACTGGGTCTGTCTTTATGGATTGCTTAAGACAAGCCTGTATCCTGTACAAACAAGAGAGGTGAACAATGAAGGCATGCTAGTAAAATCCAGCATATGATCTCTTCAAATGCATTTCGAGACGGAGATAAATTTTTGGAAGTTTTAGCAACCTTAAAGGATGAGGGTATCCCCATCAATTGAAAACAGACTACACAACTAACTGGATTTCCGTGCAGCCCAAATACAAGGATTTTGTTCTCCATATCTTTTTTTCTGGTTTCAGACTGATTTCTGCACACGTCAAAGGTTTCCCCGGTTTCATGTTAACCTGAAGAGAGCATCAAATGCCAAGCAATATGTCAAATCACTTTTTGAGTTTAACATATTACCATAGTTCAATGAATTTTCATCTTATAAATGCACCAAGTTATCAGATATCAACCACAGTTTGGTTATAAAAAATGTCAACAAGTCTAGCTCGTTGAAATACATTGTCACTCTCTTCTCAAGGAGAGGCATCCTTATCACCCATTGAAACACCCCCAGAGGTTAGAAGAACTCTGCACTGCTGCTGCAATTATCATAGCTCGATTGGAGTCCCTAAAATATTGCTGTGCTTTCCACTGGAGATGAACTAGTGGAGCCAAAAAGTGGATGCTTAAGTTGTAGTCATGTACTATTTTTTTGGGGTTTGAAGTTTCTATCTTCTTCTCAATTCTTTCTCTCGTTGATCTTTGGGCCAGTTAATGCACTAATATTGGTTATTCACTTGGTATATTTGATCATCTACAGCCTACAGTGTAAGAAATGTACTACCTTCAAGTCTATACTGTTCTCTCCTTTACATTCTGAGTTTTCAGTTTTGTCTTTATGTGTTTGGTTATTCTCAAAGTGGCCTTTTGTTTCCCTTCCTGTGCCAACAGGCGACAGCTGATTTGGGTTTTCTGTAGATAGGGACTCCAATCGAGCTATGATAATTGCAGCTGCAGTGCTGAGTTCTTCTAACCTCTGGGGGTGTTTCAATGAGTGATAAGGATTTTGTAATGCCTCTCCTTGAGAAGAGAGTGACAATGTATTTCAACGAGCTAGACTTGTTGACATTTTTTTATAACCAAACTGCGGTTGATACCTGATAGATTGGTACATTTATAAGATGACAATTCATTTAAGTATGAACTATGGTAAAAAAAAATGTTGTGAGCTCTAAGACTAGCCTCAAGGCTCACCTTAGGGCTATTTTTTTACCTAGGCAACCTTGAGATTAGCTTATTAGGGGCTGAAAAAATTATATGCCTTTTTTTATTTAGGCTTAAGCCTTTTTTTCACGCAATGATGTTATACATTAAGGTTATTGAGGAGTATAACCTCTATTTAGCACAAGGAAGAGAAAAATTAGCCGGCTAGAATGCAAAATTAAGGTTCCACTTGAATTCTTAGATAAAGTCCATTAATATTTAAGCTCAATCGAGTAAAATAAAAACTAAAAAAAAGTACCCACAAAGTGAAAGCGAAAGTGAAAGCGAAAGCGAAAGTAAAAAATCATAGTTTTTATAATGGAACTTCTTAACATCACCTTTGTTCCAACAAGCACTTTTCGAAAAACATAAAAAGGTATATTATTCTTTGCTAAAGGATAAAGGTTGAATAAAAAAAAGTGGGTTGAAGTAGAAAATAATGAATTTGGGGAAAGAGATGAGGAATTAATTACTTCTGTTATGAATCTAGTCGTCATGACATATCATAATAATATTATTTTGGTGATTATGTGATAAATCCTTTTGGTGATGATTCAAACGAGAATGATAATAATGTTCATGGTGATGGAATGAGAATGAAGAATATGATGATGATGATGATGGGTTCTAAATACAAAAGATATCTTAGTCAAATGTAAAGATTATGAACGTTATTCATATCTTTTTTTATTTTTAGTGGTGGTTGGACTTCTGTATATGAACTTTGTGAGGTTGTTATGATTATTATGATGTTATTTTGTCATAATTTGTAGATTTTATTGTTTATTTAAATTTTTTTGTTATTTCGTCTTAATTTAAGGTGTAAGCCTCATACCGTCTTAAAGCTTAAGCCAAGGCTTATGCCTTACCTCAATGGCAGGGGTACGCATCAAGGGTAGAACACGCCTTTTAAAACATTGGACATACCCCCACAAACACATTAGCAATTAGTTTAGTCCTATTACATTTCAAACAAGTGAAAAATAGAGACATTACAGTACCTTCACTGTCATCAATCCTACAATTGCAAGCAATCCAATTTCAAAAGCACCAATTTTTTCTCCAGATTACAACGATTTTCTCGATGTCACATCCCTGGCATAAAAATAGCCTAATGAGCTCATACAAAAGTAAACTTGTTAAGGCATTATATGGTGCTAAAAAACTTGGGAAAGGCCTACAAGGTGTAGGGAGTGGGTAGCTTTTGAAGAAATGAGGGAGCATAAATATCTAGAATTAATGGTAATAGTCATTGCTTTTTGTGGCTGGTCAGTGCCAAAAACAACATTATTAGCAGTCAAAAGAATACGTTCAAAGATTTGGAAGTGGCATGAAGTCTGAATAGTCTCTATACAAAATCAAAATAATAAGTTCATGATTTTGATTGCAACACATGACTCAGTGAGCAATGCTTAAGGTTGGAAAAGGGTTCGTGCAGGTGGTGATGGTGTTGAGTAAGGCTAAAGCAGGGAAAACTGGTTAGGGTTTCTAATGTGGAATTTATCGGTTTTACAACCAAAAGAAAATGTCTGCTTTAGGCTGTTTAAGGTTGGGAACAGTTAAAAGCCAATGTGGTTGTATCCCGTTGACCTTAAAAAGCGGATTTTTGGATATAGTTTCATGTGTTGGCTTTTAGGGTCTTGAAGTAAGAAGAAAAGAAATAGCCTTGCACAACAATTCAGCATGTACAAATCCAAGAGTGAGCCCTTCTATCTTCTCTCTTTGCTTTTAGTTTGAGCATAAATGCTGAAACACATAGCTTATATATGAACCCACCCATATCCAAACAACCAACGTCTAACAATCAGGAAAAAAACACGGAATTTCACAGCATCAAGTCTACTTTACATAGCATAAATGAAGGTTATACATTTGCACATAAATACTAAATCCAATGAATGGCCCTTTTGAAGGGTATCTAGAATCACTCTATGCTATAAGGATTAGGAAAAGGCTTGAAAAGGGGACATAGGGTTGAGGATGGAATTCGTAGTTTGAGAATTAGCAATATCATACTACTGGGCGGATATCTACTCCTTTGCTTGTTTTTACTAGTATTCAAACTCTTTTTGATCCAAGCAAAGGCTCTTCAATTTGTTCAGTGTCTTCAACTTGTACAACTGCATCAGCACCATCAGGTATTGGCCCTGAGGGCAAACCACATCCAGAAATGGCATGAAAAATTGCACAAGTCAATATAAATGACCGTGGAATATCAGTGACAAGATACAGTCTGCTAAAGTTAACTCTTGCAGGCAACAAACAGATTTTTCTAATGAATTATTAAACTAATGAAGAGAGAAAAACTCATTTCTTGGAGGAACACGATTCAAGCAACTTAATTCTTGACATTGTTAGAAATTCTTTGGTAATAGATTATTGACCTAAAAAAAACATCATAACATCTATACTTGACCATGGTAAAATATTTTTAACAGAATTCCCTACTTGGTATATTTTAAGATTAAACAATCTCAACAGCATATTGCCACAAACAATCATTACCATACGATAACTATAAGATATGTAACCATTAAGAGAAGGCTGCAGAATTTTGAAGAAGTTCAACCCCAAGAATGTGGAAGCAATAACAAAGGAGGTCTAGACTCTAACTGAAACAACTAACATATTGTGCGTGAGAAAGAGTCCCACGTTGAAAAAGTATGAACACTTGAACAGAAAATTGGGTATATAATTGGACGTTAACCACTCACCCATAAAAAAACTCGAATCTTAATAATAAGTAAAAAGTGCAAGCTTTATAAAGCGATTAATGACCTTGACGGAGGCTGGCAGGAGGCAAAGAGTCAGGAGCACAAATGTCCTCGGCTAGCACATTCCCGAGAGTATAGTGAAGCGGGACAGTGATAGGTGGCAAGCTCTGAGCGACTCTCAGCAGTCAGCATGGTTTGTAGAGCTTCGTTCACTGATATTATGCATGGTCTGGTTCTACCATTTTGGGTTTTTGTGCTATTTTGCTAGCATAGTTTAAAAAGGGTCAATTTATGTTAAACTTAAAAGAAAGGTAGATTTTACTTCTTCAAAGAGGTTATCCGTACAACTCTTCTTTTATCTTTTTCTCTTCTTATTCTTCTCCTTCTTATTTTATTGTTTTTTCATCACTAACAACTCATTTCATTTTTTTATCAAATTCTTTAATATCAAAATATACCAAAATTAAATTTAGCATATTTTGGTCGATCTTAGTATATTTCTTATATGTTGATATATTTATTATATTTTTTGTAATAATTGAATAATATTTACCAATAATTTTGATACTTACCGATTAAAATAAATGAATCTCCTCTTTTTTGACCAATTTTTTTTTTTTAAATTTATTCAAATATACCAAAAAAATCAAACAATAAAATATATTAATAAAAATAAGACTAAAATATAATAAATTCAACTAAAATATATTAAAATTAAATTTGGTATATTTTGATCGATCTTAGTATATTTATTATATATTAATAAAAAAATACTAAAATATAATAAATTTAATTAAAATATTTTAAAGTATACTGAAAACAACAAAAATATACACAGCTAAAATTGTATTTAAAGATCATTTAAATTTTTTGAATAACTATAAAACAAAACAAGAATATACCAAAAATCATTTTATAGCACCAAATAAAGTTCTCTCGAAAATGAGTACTATCTTAATTTAACAATTAGTTAAAGTAAGAGATTATTATTATTATTATTATTATTATTATTATTATTATATACAATAATTTTCAAAAATATTAATTAGAGCCGGTAGTTGACTGATCTATAAATAACAACTTTCATTCATTGTTATATAAAGGAGATCTATAAATAACTACTTTCATTCATTGTTATATTAAGGAGTTAACACAAAGTAATTATAAAAATATGAAAGTAAAAATTCAATAGTTCAGTTCATTTTTTCTCTTTCTTGCTTTATTGTTTCTTCATCACCATCCTCTATTAATTTTTTCCTCTTTAATTTATTGATAAATACTTGCTAGATTTATGGCTAGTATAGATAAAACTCAAAAAATAAAAATTATATTAGTATGTATTTGTAAACATACAGCACCAATTTTTTATTTTTTTTATAAATATAACCTCCTAACTCAAAACTCTTATATATCGATAACGTTTAAATTGTTATAAAAATATTTAAGTAATGTTTATTTTATGATTTATAGTTTATGATTAAATAATTATTTTTTAATTTTTTTATAAAAATAATTATTAATATGTTTGATAAAAATTTATATTCAGTAATTTAAAAAAAAATTACTTCCAAGTTATTTGATAAAATTTTTTAATTTTAAAATTTTCAAATAACTTTAAAAATAAAGAAATTTTTTGTTTATTTTTTTATAAATTTTAAGTTTTTAATCATTTTATTCCAATATTTATACATAAAAAAAATTATAAGACTTGATTTACTTGCTAAAAAAATGTTTGATTAAAATGAAAAAAAAAATTAAAAATCTGAAATCATATTCAATTTTTTTAATAAATATTTATGAATCATTCATATTTTGGTGGTAATTCTTTAAAAATGAAAATAAAAATAAAAAATCGTTTTCAAACATACTTGATTAGAAAATTACTTAAAAAAATTTTTATCAAATAATTTAAAATTAACATTTATGTTTTTTTTTTTTTTTTTTAATTTATTGGAAAAAAAAATATCGGTTGAAGATATACTAAATTTAACACACACAAAAAAGAGGGAAAAAAATAAAAACACAACTAAATATTAGATAAATCTTGTTATTAATATGATTATTTTTTATTAATAAAATATACATGTTTAATACATGTTATATTTTATTTATATTTTGTGTCATATTAAAATATATATTTATTTATTTTTTAATAAAGTGTTAAAAATTTAACAATTAATTAATTATGAAAAAGTTCATTGCGGAGAGACAACAACATTAATATTCATTTTGAGACATTTCAAGCTAAAAAAATAAAATAAAGAAAATAATTAATCATTACAAAATGAAAATTATATGAAACATGAAAAAATTTGCATTATAAATATAAAAATGTAGGTTTTAATTATAAAATAGTTAATGTTCATGTAACATAAAAAGTAAAATCTAAAAAAAAATTATAATATAATATTTATAATTAAATAAATAAAATTAATAATAGTGATAATTTTTATAATTAAACTTGAATAATTTGTCCAATTTTTCTTTAGTTATAATAATCTTTTATCTTTTATTTCTTTTTTTTTTTTTTTTTAACATTATCATTAAATACATAAAATAAATGGTATTAGAAATTTTGTAATTAAAGCTAAAATTTGAGGATAAAATTGTTCAAAATGAATTTTTTAACCCATTATTTTAAAAATATATAAAAAATTAAAAATAAATTCAAATATATAATTATGTGTTTTAGGTTATCTATAATTTTTGTTAAAAAATATAATTAACACTTTTACGATCTTATATTAACAATAAAATAATGTTGTAATTATTATTAATTATTAAATAAATAAAATAAATAATAATAATAATTTTGTAATTTAAAAATTTGCTATCAAAATCATTCAAAATAACAAATAACAGGCAAATATATGTAATAATAAAATTAACATAAATACTTTTTATTATAAATTATATATATTGATTGCCTAAGTTATAACCTAATTGAAAATAATAACATAATAAGTTATATCATTATATTTGAAAATTTATATATCCGTTCAGAATTAACATTAATATATTAGTTTAGTACAATAATAACCTAAGAATGTAAATTTAAATATGTAAAATAAAAAAAGCGTGACCAGTTTTAAATTATCCCCTAGGGTGGAGGATAGTGGGGGTTAGTAGTACTGTAGTTTCGGTCATTTTTTTTACAAAAAATTAATTACGTGTATATTTTTAGTATTAAATAAGTATTTTATTTGTAATAATATATTGTTTATAATTTTTATGTACATATTTTAGAATATATTAACAGTATTTAACAAATACGTGGATAAAAATGATATAAATTGTAAATAAAATTGTTAAATATATATATATTTTTTATGAATTTAGTAACTATTAGTAACAAAAATAAAATTGTAGTCATATATTATGTGAAAATTCTTCTTAAATGTGATAACAAAAAAAAAGTTTTAATATTTAACTTTAAACTCAACATTATAAAAATAAAATTATAAAAAATAAGTATATGATAAATTTCATATTAAAATTTTTAAGTTTATGTTTATCATGTTTTATTTCAACTAAAATTTTAACTTTATCTAATATTATATTATTTGACATTTTATTTTAATAATCTTTTAGAATTTATTTGAAATTTTTTTATATAAAAAATTTATTATTTTTATTATTATTGGTCATTGTTATATTATTTATAAACATATATTTTTAAATATAGTCTCAAGCTTAAAATTCTAAATCATATTTTACTTTTTATATTTTCATATGTTTATTTTAGTTTTAACAACTATAAATTTTTGGTGTGTTTAATTGAACTTTCTACTTAGATTTTTTAGTTAATACATTTATTTTATTCATGAATAATACTAATAATTATTAACTTATTATATTTTTATTTAATTTTTGTTATAAGTTAATTATAATGTGTTAAATTTATATTTTTTGAGCTATAATTCTATGTTTCTATTATAATATGACATAAAAAATTTAATATTAAATTGAGTATAATATACTATAATTTTTACTATTTTTTTACTTTATATATAAAAAAAAAATTAGCCCCCCTAATTAATCTTATCTGGCTCCGCCCCTGTCCTAGACCATTTGCATGAAATAATGAATAATTCATTAATTACACTGATATTGTTTAAAAAAATAAACATGTTGAATTAAAATCGAAGATAATGAAAACAATTACTTTTACGGAAATGTCTTTATAATTTTAACTATTTTTTCCTTTCATATACTATAAAAGAGTTTATAAAAAATACAAGTATCTCTACTCATTGGGTTAACATTTTGAGATTAAAGTGCTCATCATTCTTATAGACTTTTACATAATATCAAAACTTTAGTTGATCAATGGGCCAAAAGCTCCTGTCATAATGAATCCTGCAATGTATTGGTGATGAGTATATAAAGCAGCTTGAGTAGTAAAGTCTTGTGCTATGAACGCATAAGCGGGTAAAGAGTACATGTGTTGAGCGACCAAGGAAGTAATAACCCCTAAAGAGGCTAGAGCAAGGCCTAATTGAAAATGAATCGAATTATTGATTGTGTCATAAAGACCCTTATGTCCACGACCCAATCGCCCCCCTGGGGGAATATGTGCTTCTAAAAGATTTTTTATACTGTGCCCAATCCCGAAATTAGTTCTATACATATGACCAGCAATAAGAAAAATAAATGCAATAGCTAAATGATGATGAGCAATATCAGTCAGCCATAAACTTTGCGTTTGTGGATGGAATCCCCCGAGAAGGGTTAGAATGGCAGTTCCTGCTCCTTGGGAGGTCCCAAATAAATGACTGCTTGAATCGGGGTTTTGAGCATAAAGATTCCACTGACCTGTAAAAAACGGTCCTAATCCTTGGGGATGCGGTAATACATCTAATAAATTATTCCATCGAACGTATTCCCCCCTGGATGCAGGAATAGCGACATGAACTAAATGTCCTGTCCAAGCCAAGGAGCTTACTCCGAATAGTCCTGATAAATGATGATTGAGACGAGATTCGACATTTTTAAACCACGAAATGCTCGATTTTCATTTTAGTTGTAGGTGTAACCAACCTGCTATTAAAAATAGAGCACAAACAAATAATAGAAAAAGGGCTCCAGTAGGGCTTCACCTCTAGGGGTGGCAATTTGTGTTATAACTCGATTGACCGAATCGAAAAACACGAATCGAACACGAATTGAATTTAATTTGGGTTTGTTTCGGCCTAGCTCGAATAACACGAACAAATTTGAGCTGGATTAGGGCCAGCCCATTAGCCCGAACTAAAATTAAATTAAATTAAATTTTAAATAAAAAAATAAAAAATATTATATTAAAATTAAAATAATCTTTCATATATTTCAGTATTTCTCTTTTATGATATATTAGTATTTTTCTTCCTTTTTTTTGAAAAATAAGCTGATAATAAATAAATAGTTATAATTTATTCATTTTGTCACAATATTATGCTACATTCTTTGATGTTAATTCATTTAGCATTTAAATCTACCTAACTCTTTAAACAAAAAATAATAATATTTATATTTAATTTAAATTAGTATTATGAAGTTTCTATTTTTAAATTGATACTTGTGTTATCCTATTCTCTTTTCCACTTGTTCATTGTCTTGAGACTTATATATTATGTAATAGTCAAAGTTTTATTCTTGTGTATATAAAAAAAATTATGTTATCGTGTAACATTTTAATTTATTTTAACTGTTCAATTTTTAATAAGTATGTTTATTTAATCTATTTATCTCTATTTATTTTATTTAATAGCTATAAGAAATTTGATTTGGATTTGAGAACTCTTTATTCTAAATATGAGTTTTTATAAGAGCATGACGATTTCTAACTTTTACATGAGTAGGGTTTAATGCATTTACTTCGAGCTAGTTTGGGCTAGTTTGAGCCAACTCGTTTATGTTTGGTTTGGGTTCGAACTCACATTTGCTAGCTCGAATTAAATTTGAATTGAGCTAGGGTTGAATCAATTTAGGCTGGGCTAGTTTGGGCCAGCTCGAACTAGCCCAACTCGCACAAATTGACACCCCATCACCTCGAAGAAAAAAAAGAATGTGCCTTACAAAAGAGAAAAAAAAGAATGTTAAAAATACAAAGTGATGAGCTTTGTAAGAGAAAAAGACCCACACTTTGAGCGGATGTTAAAAGAATTGTCTCACATTGATAAAAAATTATACTATAAAAGAGTTTATAAGAAATATGAGTATCTCTACTCATTGAGTTAACATTTTGAAATTAGAGTGTTCATTATTCTTTTAGACTTTTACATGGTATCAGAGCTTCAGTCAATTAACGACCAAATACTTACTTTAGACTTTGCCTCGAAAAAAAAAATGAATGGGCTTTGCAAAAGAAAAAAAGACAAATGATCAAAATAGAATATAATATAGTAAATAGATTAAAAACACAAAGTGACGAGCCTTACAAAAGACAAAAAGTCACACTTTGAGGGAAAATGTTAGAATAATTGTTTCATATTGATAAAAAACTACACTATAAAAAAAATTATAAAAAATATGAGTATCTCTACTCATTTTTATTGGTTAATTTTTTGATATTAGAATGTTTATAGTTCTTATAAACTTTCACCATACCCACTCTACTAACGAGATCATGCCAATAAATAATACCCAACAACTCCTGTACGATCTTTCACGTACTCTTCATATTAGGAACAAGTTATGATCTCCTTTTGTTCAAGTAAGATCTTGTTTGTAGTTTATTTAATCGATCAGTATTTAGTATTATGGTTTAATACGCTTAATGTGGATTTGGGTTTTGTACTGCATTGCTTGTTGGATGAAGTTTTGGATTTCTGGTATCACATGCCAAACACTGCGATCACAGGTCAATGTCATATTTTTTTGGAAGAATGTTCAAAGTATCAACTGCCACAATCATCAAATAAGTATAAAAATCTACATAGTAAAATGAAAAAGCTCATATAATTGAGTCACATTTTTGTCAATTAAATGTTAATTTGATATTGTTTATTTCTTCTAAAAGATATGTTTATTGAGACTGTCTATGTGATTTTAATTAAATAAATTAAATCCATATATATATATATATATATATGCGCGTGCTTTGAGGTTTTATCATTTTGAAGAAATAAATTTTAAAGATTATGTTAAAGTCAATTTATATTTATAGGTGTTGGTGCGCCCGGAGAAATTATCCCAACAAACTTTGTGAATATTTTAATAAAATCCTATGGATTTAGTGAATTTCTTTTGTAAAATTATCCACTATGTTATAATTTTTAATTTTTTTTGAAAAATTACCAAAAATAGCACCCTCAGATATACCACGGATATATCACAGTGCAATGCAACTTGAAGAAGATGATGAACAGTGTAATGCTGGTTAAATTTGATTAGCATGTATAATCTGAATAATATAAATTTCAATTAAATAGTAAATTAGTTGGAGAATATTTTGCAATTGACATTTCTTTTATATAGTCTTATTCTTCCTCTTGCAGCTGATTTTCAATGTTAGATAGTGATGCAAATTGTAAGCACTATTATATCTGTATGAGCTGCGTAAATTTGGCTATTTCAAAATTCAATAGTCTATATGAAGATCTCTCCTTCGTTGAATTTAAACCAATCAAATATTTTTTGTATGTTGTTAATTCAATAGTCTATATATTTGGTATATCAGATAACTTGAAGAAAATGATGAACAGTGCAATGTTGGTTAAATTTGATTAGCACCAACTTGTGCAAGAAATGTGAGGCGTTGTTTCTGTTAAATTGCCCACGTGTTCTCTGAGTAAGAGAAAGAAGAGGAAGAAAGAGGAAGAGAAAGAAGAGGAAGATGTAGAAAGAGGAAGATGGAGAAGATGAAGAAAAAAAAAGGGGAAAAATCGGCAACTTGTTGAAGACTGGAAAAATTGTTCTTTTTTAAAGTTTAACATAAAATGACTTTTTTTTTAAACTATAATATAAAATTAGTCTATTTTAGACAAAATTTCTTTTTTAAAAGTAAAAAACAAACAAATAATAGTATTTATAATATTAAATAACAAAAATGAGGACGTTGATGATAGTTTTCTCAAAAAATTACATGTAGAGAAAAGGGTGAAGAAAAATCCAAATCAACACCATTACACAAATAAACCCTAACATTACACCACGAAGCAAAACCGCTACGTTCATATCATCGAAGTTTTGAAATTGAACCATCCAATTCCTCTCAAACCCTTCCATTTTCAAATTTGAATTCATCGTTTCCAATGAATTTCGAGTTTCAATTCCGTAATAGCAAATAGGCAAATCCATGGCAGGATCAACAACGCCGGATAAGAGTCACTTGGTTTCGCGTACGAGATCGAGGTCTGTGACCGAGACGGTGAATGGCTCTCACAAGTTTGTGATTCAAGGCTATTCATTGGCTAAGGGTATGGGCGTGGGAAAACATATTGCGAGTGAAAATTTCACCGTTGGAGGGTACCAGTGGGCTATATATTTTTACCCAGATGGTAAGAATCCAGAGGACAATTCTGCTTATGTATCGGTCTTCATTGCGCTCGCAAGCGAGGGCACTGATGTTAGAGCTTTGTTCGAGCTCACCCTTGTTGATCAAAGTGGTAAAGAGAAGCACAAGGTTCATAGCCATTTCGATCGATCTCTTGAGAGTGGTCCTTACACTTTGAAGTACCGGGGTAGCATGTGGTAGGTGACGTTTGTTGTCTTTTGTCATCATTGATCGATGGAATTTGTAATTAGTTTACATTAAATTCAATTGACTACGATTTCTTAATGTTTTTATTGGTAACTTTTCCATACACACCATACTTTGTTGCTAAATGTTGCTGATATAGAGATCATTTCAACTGTTTCCTCTATGGCATCACTTTCGTGCAGCAACATATACATTAGGAGAAGTTTAATTTTTTTTAGAATTTAGTTGCTTCCATAGTTTCATTTGCGTCGATGTTTCATACTTTGTTGTGGCTGGTAGTACGGAAAAAATAGCTCTTTGGAGCAAAACGCTTTAGTTTTGTTCGAATAAGTGTTTCTTGTGTAATTGTATTCTTGAAGTTTTATGTTTGTGGTAGGGATGCATTTTGTTGTTTGATTTTTCTTTAAATTTCTTATCTAAGGTACGGCCTTTAGAGCTCCTTCTGATGAATGTGAATTTTGCCCTCTTAAGTAAAAATCAAATGCTAAGTTACCATGAGCCATGATGACAGGAGGAATAAATGTTTTCACTTTTTTTTTTTTAATACATTTTTCTTTGTTATTCTAGAGCTGCTCTGTCTAGAATTCTTGTATCGTAGGATGAAAACTCAGTTGGTGGGAAAAGAGAAAGCTAGTCGAAAATCAATAATTTGAGTCTTCTATGCCCAATTATTTCTATTTAAACTATTTTTTATTTTATTATCAAGTTGTTTGCCTAAGGGCCAGTGCTGCTTGAAGGGGATTTCTTGATGTTATGTGAACCATGGTTTCAAAAAACGTTGTGAGGCTAGCCTTAGGCAGTCTTGAGGCTAGTTTATTAGAGGTTGAAAAAATTATACGCCTTTCTTCGTTGAGGCTTAAGCCTTTTTTCATGCACTGAGGCTATTGAAGCATATAGCATCTATTTAGTACCATGAAAAGAAAAATTTGTGGGCTAAAATGTAAAATTAAGGCTCCATTTGGGCTCTAAATAAAGCCCATTAACATTATGACCCTATCAAGTAAAATAGAAGCTTAAAATCAATAAAATTACCGACAGAGTGAAAGTTAAAAATTCCTAATTTATACTGTGGAATTTCTTAACATCTAATTTATTTTATTTCTATTCCTATTCCTATTCCTCTTCCTCATTCTCTTCATCTAGTCTTGTTCTTCTCGGTTCTTTCTTCTTTCAAGCAACCTCGTGTTTTCTTCAATAAGCAATTTTCGAAAAATACAAGCAGGTATATTTTTCTTTGTTGAAGGAAGATTTTTGAATCACAAAGAAAATGGGTTGAAGTAGAAGATATTGAACTTGAAGAAAGAGATGAAGGAATTAATTATTTGATGAATATGGTGGTCATGACAATGATGATGATAATCTTTTTGGTAATTATAGGAACTATCTTTTTGGTGATGATTGGAATGAGAATAATAATAATGCTTGTGATGATAGAAATGAGAATGGAGAATATGATGATGATGAGCTCTAAACATAAGAGATATCTTAGTTTAATGTTAGGCAGTTCAGTTTTTGATGAATTTTATTAATGTATTTTTTATGTTTTAGTGGTGGTAGAATTGTTATATTATGAACTATTTAATGTTATTATGGTTATTATAATGTTATTTTGTTATAATTTATCATTTTTATTGTTTATTTATTTATTTTTTAATTTCATTTTAATCGTACCTCCTTAACACTTACATTTCACCTCAGTGGAAGGTGTACTCTTAAGACTAGAACACGTTTATTAAAACATTGATTTTGATTGATTTACATATAATTATAAAAATTTATATTGCAATTGGGTGCCAAATGTCTATTATATCTTATAAAAGTTGAACTCTATAATCCATTATTATTAGCAGTAGAAGTTTCTCAAAGAGAGGTGGCCGTGGCTTACCCTGGTTGCCTTCCCTCCGCCCTTGGATTCTCATCTTATGAAATCACTTTTTGTCTCACATTATCATGTTAGGTCTTTTATAGTTATTAAAATTTTTGAGATGCCCTATTTGAAATAATGATTTATTGATTGAATACTGCATTTCCTTTCCTCTGTCCCTGTCTTCTCTCTGCTGTCTCTTCTTCTCATATTCCTATATTAAAGCAGCTGTTTTCTCCTTTTTCTTATTATGCTTTCATCACTTCATAGCCCATTTTGTCTAATCTATCGAGTATCTTTCTCAAATCTACCAGGATATTAAAAATCAATAAAAGAGTTTGTTGTTCCCTAAACCCAGTTGTCAACTATGCTGCGTCACGCATCGCTGCAGTTATTGCCAATAATTATTGCTCTAATGTTCTCAAACTTTAGAATTTGTATGTGATATTTTCAGAATCTAGCTTCTCTTGGTCCTGGACTATTGATGTATGCCGAGGATGATCATATTATGAGAGCCAATTTGTAGTTTAAGTAATTTGGAGTTATTAGGATTTTATGTCAGGGAAATATGAATGTTTTCTCATCAAATTAATTTTACTATTAAGTTAGGATTTTGATTGTTCTGCTTCTTTAGCTACATATCTTGCTCCTTTTGCCTAGATCGGTCTTTGTATTATGACAATCTCGTAAGTCAATAAACAATTATGAACAATTGTATTATGACAATCTCGTAAGTCAATAAACAATAAGCAATAATATATGCATCTCTCATACTAATAGATATATTTCTGTACTTATGTTATCTTCTTATTATGAATTAAAACAATTATTATTTTGGGCTTTTGGATAATAATACCAATTTTAGATAGTATGTTAATTATCTCTTGTTTTTTCAAATTGAACACTGTTTTTTTTTTTTTTTTTTGCTTGTTTGTCATATGCAGTCTTCACCGTGCAGAAATACAAATTGAAAATTCATATTTGGAAACCTATGCAGTATGCTAATTTGTTTATTTTGCTTTGCATGTTAGGGGATACAAGCGATTTTACAGACGATCTTTGCTTGAAACATCAGATTACCTCAAAGATGATTGCTTGAAAATCAATTGTACTGTTGGGGTAGTCGTTTCAGCAGTTGATTGTCCACAATTGCACACTATTCAAGTCCCTGAGTCCGATATTGGGGCACATTTTGGCATGCTATTGGAAAATATGGAAGGTTCAGACATTATATTTGTTGTGGCTGGCGAAAAGTTTCATGCTCATAAGTTGGTATTGGCTGCTCGATCTCCCATGCTTCGTGCTGAATTTTTTGATAGGCTAGAGGACGATAAGCAGGAAACAATTGTTACAGATTTAGAGCCCAACGTTTTCAAGGTAGTAGTACTTAACATTCAGGGCCACTTTTGTTCTGGATAATTTTAAGACAGAACTAATAATTTTGCTGTATAGGTGATGGCTGAATTTCTTCCTATTTTCTATAGGCTATACTGCATTTTATTTATAGAGACTGCCTCATAGACGATGTAGAGCTGGAATCATCAAGTTCATTGCCTGGATCCTCAGTATCTGACTCACTAACTGCAAAATTGTTAGCAGCAGCAGACAAATATGGTCTTGATAGGCTTAGAATGATGTGTGAATCCCATCTGTGCAAGTATATATCTGTAAAATCTGTTGCTGAAATTCTGGCCTTGGCTGACCGATCTAATGCCTCTGATCTAAAAGCTGTCTGTCTGAAATTTGCTTCTGAGAACCTTGCAGGTATGTTCTCCAGCAGTTTGTGTTTCTTATTACTTACTAGATACCATTTGAAAATGTATAGTTTTGAATGTTTTTTATGAATATCAGACCACGATTCTATATTGTTTGTTAAAAAAGTACAATATGTCTTAGCAGAATCATACTAGTTATATTAATAAATATATATTTTCATATATATGATGTATGTATTTGTGGTGATAGTTGCAATTCAAATAATAATTCAGTATCCCAAATACTGCTAATACAACTACTGGTACTATTTCAAATATATTTAGTTAATTAGTCAACTTTTACAATAAATGACTTCCACATGTATTGCTTATTAATTTGAGGAAATATACATGTATCCGTATTCCATGTTTCATTTTGCTTGACTTTTGAGGATTATATCTTTTCCTCCAAAAGAATCAAAGCCTTTCTAATGTCAAATTGCATCTAGTATTTGTCCTTAAGTATCACATAAGCTTCTAAGCATGTCTCTTTTGAACTCTTATTTCAGACTTTAGGAAATGCTTAAAATATATATTGGGCTTTTTTCAGTTTTGAGAAATAGGTTTAACACATAGAAGTTGTTGGACATAACAATTGAGGGCATGGTGATGATGAGGTAGTTCCTTGGTTGACAAGATTTAGGGTTTCTTAGTCAGTATTTAACATGAGAATTTTTTGTTTCGTTTTCCTCATAAATAGTTTATTTGAAAAAGGAAGGGTTCCCTTGTTAGAAGTTGTTGGTTATCAATTCTTCTAAAAGCTGAAGTTGTTAGAGGAGGGCTAACTATACTTTTATACATTTATTAATCCCCCACAAGTGTTGACTCTATGCACAATACAGGCCAAACACTTGCAATTGAATAAGTGGGATTGCTAGGCCTTGAATATATGACCTCTAGCTCTGATACCATATTAGAAGTTGTTAGTTATTAACTCTCCCAAAAGTTTAACTCCAATTGTTAATTTGCAATTGCTTGGCCTGTATGGTACATAGAGCCAATACTTGTGGGAATTGATGAATGTATAAAAGTATAATTATCCCTCCTTCTAACAGCTTAAGCTTTGATACCATGTTAGAAGTTGTTCGTCACAAACTCTCTTAAAAGTTTAAGTTGTTAAGAGGAGGGTAACTATACTTTTATACATTTATTATCTTTTATTGTATTGATAGTTGCCACGTGGCTAGCATCGGATTGCATGGGAGCCCAGGATTGCTAGTGTTTGAGCCCTTTGACAAAGGGTACAAGAGGTTATTGTCTTACTTTTCTGTATACCGAAGGTTTGAAGTCAAGTCGAAGTCTCGGGGTAGAAAGGGTGATGGTTAGATGGTCTGATGATCAAAGGGGCAAGGACTTTGGGACTATCAAGGACTCCCTTGGGGGTTTTGATGTGCAAATTATAGTACTTATAAGTGTACGAATCACTCGTAGCATGTGATAAGTAAATTCTGAGATCGATCTCTCAAGGAATTACAGTGGTTTTAAATAATTTTTTTTAATCTCTTTAGAGTCCTAAAACAACTAAAATACTAACTAATTAGAAATCTAAAACTACTAAAATTTTAAATAATTAGAATTCTAAAGCTAATAAAATTGTAAATTAAGCTGGACATGAGAACATGATCAATGGTGGCAAACAAAAAAAGAAAACAATATTTCAAACTTGAACTAACTCAAAAAGGTGATAAATATTAACGGAGGATATATGAACGTTTAGTTTTGTTGACCATGCTTGCATTGAAATATTATGGTAAATTAACATGAATGTTTTAATAAATAAAGATTACTGGCTTTCATTTTGTTTATGAAAATTCCTACGATCGGTAATTTTCTTTGTTGATTAACTAGTCAATATCTTACAATCGGGTTATATTAAATAGCAAACAAATTATGTACAAGGAAAAATATGTCAATCATATCAATATCATGGCTAGGTCATCAATTTGAAGCTTTGATTAAGTTTTTCAAAATATAATCGAGGTGACGTTCCTAAAACTAACCTTTAAGATTTTTCAATCTATTTATGAACCTCAAATTGGTCCATGAGTATTCACAAATAAACATTTAAATAAATTTTTAATCAAAGGGCAATTTTATTTATTTAAGTAATAAAAATATTTACTATAAAAAATCTAGCAAACATGACAACAAAAGTTAAATATCCATAGTTAAATTTAGTTAAACATATTTAGATTAATATTCACAGACAAATATAATCTAACATACATTTTAGAGATGAAAGAAGAAGAAATATCTAACAACAACAAGTAACCTAAATCTAGATACTACAATTGGCTTGGATGGTGTTTCCTTCCTCAAAAGCTTAATCTTCAATCTTAAAAGGCTTATGGTCTCTTTTATATGTGTCTCTCTTGCTTTTTTAGGATGTGACAAAGCTCAAAAACTTAGTTTAGTTTAGTAAAAAATCGTTTCAAAATTGTGTGAAAAATTCTCAATAATGTTGAAAACATAAGGGAGTTTTGTAGATGTAAGAATTGTACGGAATTGGGACTCTCTAAAAATACAAGTGCACAGCAGCACAATTTTTTATCCGCCGCGACAAAAGCCAAAAAATTGCCCTTACAGAAATTCGAGAGTAGTGCGCCGCAGCACACAAAAACCTTCCCAGCGGCACACAAAAACCTCCGCCATGGCACAAGTTGATTATGTAATCTTTACAAACTGGTTGATTTCTAATGTAAGGCTTATATGCCTTAGTTCTTTTTGCTCCTAGATTACTATTTGAGTGTTTCAAGTGTCTCATCTTCACGTGCTTACATTATTCATATATTTTGAAGCTAAAAACACCTGAAATACATAAAAATATATCGTGATTTCAAATTGATAGATTTATACAAATAATTAAATAAAAAAGTTATAATTAAATCTATTTATCACAATTAAGCACAATAAATCACAGTATATTAGTGCTTTTTAAGCACTCATCAGGTTCTCGTCCTAGTTTCGTGCGAGGATGTACCAACATAAGTCATACATTGGCTTTAGTTGGTCAAAAAGAGGATTGTTTACAAATCTACTCACACAACATAAATTTCCAAAATAAAATTGGAATACACGGGAAAAGCCCCATCTCTATCTACCAGACCAGAGTATGAAAAACCAATAACTGTGGCCAACATAGTGAGGAAATCTTCAATATTTTAATGTGGATAATCAGTAATGAAAAAAACTTCTTTTGATGTTTGCTACTGATATGTGATATGTTGAAAATGCTGTTGATTAAACTTTCTTGGCATATACGACCAATCATCTTATGCCTGATTCAGGGAAGAAGATGTCGCTTATACTTACGAAATGTTCAATTGTCCATAAGTAAACTTTGGTGCTTTGTTGATCTTTACCGTAGCCAAGATTTTCAACTTTTCTGTAGTTATATGGTTGCATTCACTTCTCTACAATTGTCAAGGCTCTTGTTTGTTTTAGATCAAAGCAGTCCTTTATAAAATTTAGGAATATGTCGAAAGTAAAATTCTTTTATAGAATTTGTTTTTCATATCAAAGAAGGCTTTTACAGATATGGATTAAAGAACAGAAATAGATGGACTGATAGGAATCTAAATAAAAAAATAGCGAAGAGCCCAAAATTTTTGGTTCTTTACATATATATAAAAAAAAAAAAACTCGGTTCTTATATAACCTAAATCAAAGAGGTAGAGTATAATTTTTCTCTTTGGTGTCAGCAAGAAGGAAACCATTATATTTTGAAATGAAGTAGAAACTGAAATTCTGGGGCAGAAAATAGTGTAAGAGATCAATGCCGAGCAGAAGGTCTTCAGAGACTATGAGAGGAAGAGAATTTTGACCAAGACAACCCAAAGAAGGCTTGTAATCTATGATTCAAAAAGCTGGCCAGAGTAGAGATTTGCTTGCCAATTTGGAGATTAGCAGACTGAAGATGAAGGTCTAAAGGGTTGCGAGATAATTCTTGATGTAGTAGTGGAAGATTTTGAAGGGAAGCATTGAAGCAAACAAAGATGGAGTCTAATGGATATGTTTACGTGCCTGAAGATAGAAATTCAAATAGTCCAAGGGTGGATGGGAGCTCTTTGGAGCATTATCTTTGGGAGAAAAAGGGGGTTGAAAATGTTGAATGTTAAAATATGCTTAGAGAAAATGTTAATTAGTCTAGTCTGTCTTTTAGTAAGTTCCCATTGAAATAAATAAGAAGAATAAGGTGGTAGACAGAATTTAAGAAGTAACTGGAGGAGTCAAACTCTCAGAAATTCACTGTGTGAATATTGAGAAACAGTTGTCAGACTTTTAGTCAAAAATTTCAGAACTTCAGGTTTGGACTTGGATTTCAGAGAAGCATGAAAGAAAGAAAGGTTTAAGGGAACAGCGGAGTCATAAATTGATATAAATTTTGAGAAAGACATTGCTATTTTTTTTTATTTTTTTTTGGAGGGGGTTTTTTCCAAGAAAAAAGAGTTTAAATAAAGATTTTGAGGCATAGTGGAAAAAGATAGGGAAGTGGGACGTGGGTGGGGGTGGGGGTTGAGGAAAGTGTGAAAACTGAGAAGAATTAATCCTTAAATACTTATTTTTACTGAACATAAAAAAGAAGAGGGGGCTTAAGTTATGTGGGATTGTCTTTCATAGAGAATGGGTGCTTTCCTGTCTCATGGGAGGTGAGGGAATTATCTTGATTTGGAATATAAAAACAGGTGCAGGTAGCTGATTATATTTTGTTGGAGAATTTTCAGTTTCTATTGAAAGTTTTGACTGCGAGTGGAGGATTGTGGCTCTCAGGGGTAAATGGTTCTCATTAAAGGGAAAACAAATTCTGGAGCAGTTATCAAAGTTTTATGGTTTATACAACCCAAAGTGATATGTGGGAGGGTACCTCTACGTGGTAAGCTTTCCTTCGGGCAAGTCAAAAAAGGAAATTAATCATGAAATGGGTCGGACATTACTTTTATAGTTAGAGAGATGGATCTTAATGAGAAAGATCCTTTTAGCCCAAAAACTTACGTGGTCCAAATTGAGACTTAGTCTAGTAAGCTGTAAGCTGTTAGCTGTTTTTGCTTTCACCTGTTAATGGGATGCGTTCTTGAAATATTTCGGGCAGATCCTCCTCAATTGAGTAAGCAAATAGAGATTGGAAGGTTGAAACTGAATTTCAGGTGTGAAATGGCTGTAGATTAATGAATGGGTTGGAATTTTGAAAAGAGCTGAAATGGTGGAATAAAGAAGTGCATGGAGATGTAGATATAAGAAAGTTTTGACAAAATATTTCTTTGTTTGACAAGAATATGGGGAGAATAAGTTCAATTACTTGAATAATTTATCCGGTGTGAGGTGGGAACTTGGTTTTGAAATATGTAGTCTTCCTTCTGGGAAAGGCAAGATCAGGTAATTTTTGCTGGCTGGAATTGATAAGGTTGGAAACAGACTAATTGATTTAAAGAGCCCTGTTCTGTTGCAGAGGTCCTTTAAGAGTAATCTCAAGAGGTATCTTTATAATACCTCGTTGAAAATATTTAAAAAATCATCTAGGGTTTCCTTTCGGTACAAGGGAATAAAAACTTTGCTAATGGGAGGTGATGACTAGACAAAAGAATAAGGTAGAAAATGTAAATTTACTTTTGAGAAATGTGGCTTGGGTTATTTCCTTTGAGTTTCGAGCTTAAATAGTTTATATTTAGATTGTAAGCTAATATTTTCCAAAATTAGCAAAAATATATTCAAAATTGTGAGTTTTGATTACATAAAAATTATAAAAATTATTAAAAAGCCTTTTAAGATTAACAAACAAATACACCAGAGCTTCGGCAACTCTGCCGATAAACAAACTGGTGCTTCAGCGACTCTACTGGTGACATCACCGGAGCTCTGGCAACCTCGTCGAATAGGTATGTAATATGTTAAATACAACGGTAGAGGTGTATGTAGTGTATTACATACTCCTCTATCGTCATACAATGGCATACATCTTTGTCGTTGTATGTAACATGTTATATACACTTATGTCATTGTATGTAAATGTCATTGTAACATTGTATGTAACATGTTTCATACAATGACGTTAGTGTATGTAACATATTACATGCAATAACATACTTTTTTCGTTCTATGTAACATTTAGCACAAATATATATAACATGTTACATACAAATATAAAAGTAATATAAAAGAAAACATTGCAAAACAAAGAATAAAAATTAATCAAATAAGTAATGATTATAGGCATAACATGTTACTGACCTATTCGGATTTCTATGCTCCAGTCAACCAAAACTCCAATAATAACGGCGATTCACAGAGGTGTTAAGATCATGAAGAGCTCACCCAACACCTCCAAAATACTGGCAAAATACTGGTTTTTTGCAAAATCTCCAATAACGTCGAAAGTAATATCATTTCGGAACCAAAGGATGAATAAATTAAATATCTAAAACAAAATCTAAAATTTAAAGGTAACTAATAATTAATAAAAGAAAATGAAAAACCCTCCATTGAATCGAAACGAGTCCTTCGTGGTTGTGTATTTTCAAAAAAAAAAAAAAAAAAACTGAGTACAAATGGCTAGTTATTTTCTACCAGAACCACACAACATAAAATTGTCTTATTAGCTGAAAAGTTAGAGCTTGGGATTCCCGTGTAGTTTATCGTTCTTCCATGCTGTTTCTGTCAAGATGCTAGATCTAAAAGGAGAGAGAGATTGGAGATGATAGAAAAGAGAAACGGGACGAAGGATCTGGAAAGACATAATAATAAATGACTAAAACAAGCTAAAAGGGCAACAATGTAAATATCCTTACTCTAAACGACGCAGCATAACGATTTTAGTTAAAAATGAGAAGTTATCAATTTAGCTTCTATATTGAGTCATTATTTCGATTCCTTTAGGATGAAGTGTTGCTGGCAAGCATTAAATCAGAAGATTGTAAATATGGTGTGGATACTAATGAGTGGGATTTTAATGCCTCTATTTTAGGAATATTTTGAATGACCACTAAACCACCTTTTAGACAGAAAGAAATATTGAGGATTGACCATAATAGATGTCAAAAAATACAAATCATATTGTCTTGATCAAGTAAGCATAAACGTGGTTGATGGTTAGTCCCGACAGAAAAAGGGTCTAGGAAACTCTTGAGAGAAGGTAGGATGCGTTCTTTCGATCACCCTTGGTACATTATCAATCTTGAGGCTTCTTTTATTCGTTTTACGCCCTTAAAAGAGTCTGAGTAGGTAAAAAGCTTGGGGTTTTGTCCTACTTCATCAGATATCTTAACCTGGAAGTTGCTCATCATGGAGTTAGATCATTGAAGTTGCTTTAATAATGTTTCGCATAGGCTAAACTCATTGATAAGTGTGCAATTTGTTGACCATACATGACCAAGATGAGGATTGATGAAGAAAATGGCTTTATAGATTTTCTTCGATCACGATCCTAGCATGATATTGTTGGCTTTTGTGAAGGGAGTATTTTTTGTTCATATGAAAACATACAGTGTGTAAGCATCTAGGTAATGTTATTGGTAAGTTAAGCATAGGACATTCTAGTGATTGTAGATAAGGTGGAGAGAAAAAGAAATAGTAGTAAAGAGAGGAGGCAAGGGTAAGAAGAGGCAGGAATGAAGTAGGGAAGAGAAGGACATGTTAATTACATTCCTATCTAATGATCAAAGCTCATAACGATCCTCTTTAGGTCATGAATTGAGGTGTGTTTGTAGCCCTGACGAGGAACAAATGAGGAAACCTTCATTACCTAAGTGCTAGATCCATTCCAGTACAAAAATTTCTAAATAATGAAAACAATCTGAAAATAGTTACACAAAATTGAGTCCCCAGGATTACAGGGTTTAAGCTTTTTGCTTGACTTGAATTTTTTGATTGACAGCCCTCCTAGACCATGAAATTGTTTTAGAAATTAGAATGCAGTGTTAACGACTTGAATGTTAATTTGGCCGTTTTGGCTACTGACACTGGTTTGTTGTAGGGGAATTTGGAATGAGGAGATTTGACTATTGTGATGAATTTGTTGAGATAATACACTCTGTTGGTGGTGAAGAGGACATTGTGCAATGAATTAAAGCAAAGAATAAAACGTAAGCAATCATGGCTTTGAGAAACCAATAATATAGTTAAACTCTGATTGCATTGAAGCTGATATTTTCATGAATGATCGAGGTATTGTCTACTTTTGAAGATCGCTTATAAGTTATCATGTAGGCTTGTTAAGAGTTATGCTCAATTTCTTAACAATGGTCTATGATGAGAATGTGATCATGCTTAGTAGAATAAAGGTCATTATAATATTATCACACCACTGCATGCTTCTTGAACTTTTCATGCTTTTGGAGAGAAGCAAATAGGTTATGATTTTAGATTATTTATCATGAGTCCTAGTGGTATCAAATGGGCGACTAATTCAGCTTATTTAAAGTTGATCCAATGAGTAAGTTGATCTCAAATGACTGACCTACCTTCTCTAAAACATGTCTTTGTCAAAAAAATAATTACTACAATGCTACTATAAAAGTTTTTTTTTTTTTTTTTCTTTCTTATTTTACAAAATATAATCAAAACATAATACTTATAATGCATTGTAAAATAAAGATCATCTAAGGCATTGTAGAATAAAGGTCATTATAATAAATATTTAAAAAAAAAATATTTCTCATAGATGTATATGCTTCGATTTATGAGTTGTTCTGCCCAATTCATTTTTAAAAGTTAGCCGAGTTGAACTAATCTTACATAAAATTTAAATAAGTTGAGTTGTGCTAGCTAAACCTCAACAAGTAGTGAGTTAGACTAATTCAACTCATTTGACACAACTAATGAGTCCTCCTTGTGCTTAAATAGCTGGGTCATCTTCCATTGTCCTTAATGTCACAGCTGGTATACAAACAGATGGTTTTGAGCACCTCAAAAAACTTTGTCCGTCATTGCAATCAGAACTTCTGAAGACAATTGCAGGTTGTGGGGAAGACTGCAGCAGTGGAGGAGGGAAATCCAGGAGCATATGGGCCCAACTTTCAGATGGTGGTGACACCGATGGTCGGAGAGTTAGGCAAAGAACATGATTTTTGAGTACTTAACTATTTTTTTTCTTTTCTTGGGTTGCAATTGATTATGTCACGAAATTGTAAACATAGACAAACTTTTTCCATGATGTAAACTTTCTCCGGAGAAAAGGATAACAAAAAAGTAAATGAAACTGTAAGAACTTGTTGAAATTGCAGGATATGTTGTAGAATTTTCTTATGGATTTTTACTAGAATAGAATTGTAGCAAAATATTAGGGCCACTAATTCTTGACTTATGTCATTATGACAATTTAGTTATATAGATTGTATATGGTATATATAAGTTACTGTTTAAATAATATGAATATTTTATTATTAAAAGTAATTACCTATTTAAGACCTCATTTCATTAGGGGCAAAAATATTATTGTACATGTTTTCTTTAATTTTCAGCTTTTTTTTTTCTCATTTTTTGGCGCCATTTTTTGCTTTATTATAAGCTAATTTTTTTAGCATTATTTTCGTTTCTTTATTTCTTCCTCGTGTTTTAATCCTCATTTTTTCATTGTTTCTTCTACCAAATAAAAAAATTATCAAAATGGATCATCTTGTAGTATAGTCGAAAAATTTTTAAATTAATTTTGTAGAAGGCAGCATCTATACTAACTTTATAGACTATTCAAAACCTAGTAAAAAATTCATCTCTATCGTTTAATTTGGGGATTTGATTTGTAATGAAATCGAAAGGGAGGTATGGCGTGAAAAGAATGAAAATTTTGTATATGTGTGTGGCATGAAGGGAACTTATAGCTAAATGGTTAGTTTATTAATTCAAAATATTCATTATTCTCTTTAAAAGAGTCATTTACATGTCTTAGGTTTTCAAAACGTAATATTTGAATGAAGGTAAGACGATTAAAGTGACTTACATATTTTAGACTTTTAAAATGTGTGACTCATATATATTGTGCGTAAATTATATGACTGAAATGTCCTATTGATATTATCTTTAGGATATTTAATCCAAATATAAAGGAGTGCTTGGTATATGATTTAAATATATATTTTAAAAAATAAGGATGTAAAATTTGACTTGTATTTGCCAATTTTTAAACGAATTTGCGTTTGTTATTAAATTCAAAGACAACTATTTAGATAACAGTTGTCATATATTTTTTTCTTTTTGATTGAAAAAAGGTTTCCTTCAATTTAGAGAGAATGAGCTATTGTCACACATTATTACACCTCCAAGGATCACCGTTATTTTTGTTTTGATACAGATATGGGGCAGATCAAAAGACGCTAGGAAACTAGAGCCCGACGACAAAGCGCGGGAGGCACCTGTATTCGAGTACCCTTCAAGAGTAACTCCAGCACACTAAAGATTCAAACATACGCCCTGCCGTATGAGAACAGAGATTCTACACATTAACTCTGATGCCCAAACCACTGAATTACTACTTGATCGGTCATTTTTTTTTCTTCTTAAATATGGTGTTTTGAAGATTTTATTCAAAATTTATATTTAAAATTAAACCCACCAAGCACTTGCCTATTATAGTTTCTATTCTTTTATTTTTTAAAGCAAAGGCTGTGTTATAATCTATAAGAAGATAGATCTCTTAATAACAACTTGATTTTTAAAAAAAATTAGTTATACTTTTTCTCTAACAAGGTATTAGATTGTAAGGTTTTGGTCTCCAACTTTAAAATTTCATAAATATTAAATGGGTTTAATTTCTTTCACTTTCGTCCCAATTTCAAGTGTATTTTGATTCTTGATATATTCAGATGGAGCTATGTCCAACTCTAGACGTTCAAAATTATTTTCTCAGTCCGTAATTGAGAGCTTATTACAATCATCTATTTAGTTGATGAAATTATATCTAATTCTAGGGCCTTCAAAAGTACTCTTAACAAAGAAGTAACAGTCCATTACAATTGTCTATATAACCCACAATTGAGAAATTATTAATTCAAGAGAATTGGCGTGTAAAAAAAAAAATCAAGTGAAGAGAGTATTAAGACCCAAATATAATATAAAAAAAATAATTAGTTTAGAGATCGGCTAACATCTGATCCAACCTGAAGAAGTTGATTAGTTTTGGATTTGATCTTTAAGATTTGAAGCTCTATAATAGTACGTCAGCTTTTATATAATTAATTTGGTTAAAAAAATAATTGTTAGTTTGTAAGTGTAAATATTTAATTTATGTCAACTTTGTAAAGTATGCACATGTGTGTATATATATATATATATAATTAACATATTATATTGAGATTAATTTTATTATATACATACGATATTATAAATGTTATTTGGGACTCTAACTCGACTTTAGCAATTCGATAGGTTTTAATTTTTATCAATCCTATTAGTTTCAGTTTCAGATTTTTTTTTTTATGGGTACATTATATAAAATATTAATCAGATATCAATGTTACTTCGTATAAGTATAATCGCTTTCAAACTTAAAAGATTCTCATACAATAGATCAAAATACATATATTTTTATTTTCTTAGTGTTAAAATTAAACTTGAATACTTCTAAACATAAATTCTAAACTATTATACTACATTAAAATATTTTGATGAACAATCACATTTTGTACAATATAGTACTAAATATATTATTTGTAGTTAGCCCTAGTTCAACTTTTTATTTGAGTTTGAAATCTTGGTTTTATAGGAGACTTATTTTCTATATTTTAGATTATATAATAAAGATTGTACTTCATAAATTCTTAAAAATTGTTTAAAAATATAGTTTTTAAATAATTTTATTATTGCTTGTAAGTTATAAGGTAATATCACTAGGCTTCATTATAAATTTGTGAAATACTATTTTTTAAAAATATGTTATTAAAAAAATAAAAAAAATAATTTTTAATTAAAATTGTCCCTTTCAATTTATAATTATTATTAAGATACAATTACGTATAACACACGTGACCAAAAAAAGTATATATATATATATCCTTTTTTTTTTTTTTCCTTTTTCGTTTGAAGAACTTAGTAAAAAATATCATTTATCTTATTTCAATTATTTGATAATAAATTTAAAGTTATTATTTTGTTTTATCTATTATTATTAAACTAGAAAGACTTATTTCAATTAAATGATAATAGATATCATTTTGTTTTATTTATTGTATTACTCTTGTGAGATTTCTTTTAGTGTAATTAAATTTTTGGATATTGAGTAATTTGATTAATTAATTGTTAGTAAGTTTGATTGTATTTTTTTTTAACAAGTATAGTAAAATTTTTTAATATTGACCTCAAGAATAGATTAAATAATCACATTAACAACCTAATGATTTAAATTTTTGTATTATTTGTGTTGATTATTTTTAATTATTTTTGTTGTTGTTTGTTAGTGTTATTTTTTCGCTTCCACATATTATCCAATCTTGGACATAACACCCACTCATTGAAGTCATATTAGATATATATTTAATTGAAATAAACAGTTGTTCAATTAATCAGATTTTGATCGGTCGATGTCTCGATGACTCCATTTACAAAAATCAAGTTGAACACATATCTAATTAGCTGAATTTTAATCGACGAGTGATCTATTTATTGTAGTCAAATTAAATACATGTTTAATTAAACAATTTTTTATGTTATAATGATTACTATTTGGGTGATGGTAAGTATGAAAACAAATATTTGCAAACTAGTAAATTAATAAATTTTGTTTTCATACTTATCATCACCCAAATAGTAATCCTTATAACATAAAGAAAATACAAGTTGAAAGAAACCAAACAGATTATGAAGACCAGCCAAAGAAGTTAATCACATCACCATAGTTTGAAATAAATAAGAAGCAATTAAAGTAATCAAGCAAAAAGAATGAGAATGCTTACAAAAACAAAAGCGGCCTTAGTTCGAGCCAAAACTGAAAGTGGTAGGCTGAACAAGAACAAGAACAAGAATTGCTGAAGAACTAATTGTGTCTGTTTATAGCATTTCTTGTTATAATTAATTTGGTAAAGTTAAAATTCAAAAATATCATATCAAATTGCTAAATCAAAACGTCTGCTTAAACTGAGGATATGTATGAGTTTGTGAGATGTTATCTCGAACAAAGAAAGAAAGGGAGGAAGAGATTTAAGCTACCTCTGCCATTTCTAGGAAATAAGCTTTGTTCCCTGGTTCTCTCTCTAATCACTGGTGGTTCCAATGGCCGTTTTTATACCGCTGGTGAAAGTGGACTACGTCGATTGCGAATTGAAAGAAGGAGATTGAAGGTTCTTGATTATTTTATATTGCTTCTTCACTTCACAGGTTTGTAATTGTCGAAAGATTTATTCGCAAATCCCGGCAAAGTGAACAAATTTAAATGAGAGAGGGGGGATGAGGAAGACTAAACGATGGGAATGGGCTGGGTTGGGTTCTGATCCTTAATAAAATATGAAGGGCAGAAATTGAAATTTATAAAATTTATACTGGAGGGGGGGGGGGGGGGGGGGGGGGGGGGTGGTTATGATAGATCACAAGTAATAAAATGCGTCTAAATTACCCTATTACCCCCCATATATATATATATATATATATATTATCTAAACAGCTTTCAAAAGCTTTGCGTTTTGTTCTTTCATAATATGCGTACACTTTAGCTTGTTCCTTCTTGTACTTGTCGAAAACATGATTTGATCCCAATTTTTTATTCAATATTGATTTATATTAGCATTCATCAATTATTAGGGAAGGTAGAAAATCATTATTGTCAAAGTTTTTTATTTTATGGTATTTTAAAATACCATTATTATTCAAAAGGATGCTTATTTGATCAAAACTGATTTTTATGCCCAAAAGATTGAAGGACATTTTAGTTATTTTAATTTTTTTATTACTTTCTCTTTCATATGTTTCTCGTATCTTTATCTATTTGCATAAAATTTTCTCACTTCTTTTTTCATTAGACTTTAAACACCAAATCTTAAACCCAAAAACTAAGAAGCGAATGAGAATGAGAAAAAAAAAAAATTAAATGATTAAAACACACTTCATTTTTTATTTTTTATTTTTTTGCATATATTTGTTTTAAGATACCACATACCAAAAGATTAATATTAATATATCAGATCTGATAGCAACACCTGTCCTTGAAAATTATAAGTTTCAATCTTTGACTACGTAGGAATTTTTAAGTTGATTTAAGCATGAAACTTTAGATATTTTAGTTATGTAATTGGTAGTTTTGTCCAATTTTTTTTTTATTA
Source organism: Elaeagnus macrophylla (assembly GCA_029378325.1). Classification (NCBI taxonomy): domain Eukaryota; kingdom Viridiplantae; phylum Streptophyta; class Magnoliopsida; order Rosales; family Elaeagnaceae; genus Elaeagnus; species Elaeagnus macrophylla. Next base: position 18,858,601 of record CM055642.1, read on the forward strand.
CCTTAACGTACATAATCAAAAAATATTCTAAAAATAAAACACGTCATGCAATTAAAACATATTAATTATTAATTAAATATAAAATTAATAATATATAATTATTAAATTATTTATTAATAAAAAATTAATTAGAATATGTCACGTAAAATCAAATATACATTGATAAAAAAAATATTTTTTTTATAAAATAGCGTTAAATTTATAAAAACAAAGCGATGAATTAAGATAGGAAAGATCACGACCCATAAGTTCCACTTTAACCACTATCATATATACGACGTTGAATTGATATCACAAAATTAGAGACAACTTGCTTATAATTAACCTTTCTTTCTCTCTTTCTTCGAATTCCACACATGCTGCAACGTAAGGTAAGCAGAGGAATTATTGGAGCGTTTTTAGATAATTTATTTAATTAGAATAAAACCTTATTTCATGAACTTGTGTCTTGAAAAAAAAAAATTACGAGTAAATCTTACCGAACTAGCAGATGAGCAGTTTTTAGTTTGCTAATGTCTTATATCAACGCATCACATTACCAGAAAAAAGGAAAAAAGAGTAATCCTTTTATTGTTTTGAGATCTAACATGTTACAAATTACATTTTCTCAAATTAAGAAAACAGAGTTTTAAATCCATAAAGAAATTAATAGCAAATAAAAGTTTTCTACAAAATATTAAATTCATAACCTTTTTAAAGATCTACTCATTCATTCTCTAAAGAATAAGTTTTGGCATATAATATATTGTCTTTTCTTTATTATTTTTATTTTTTATATTTAAATGTAAGTTACAAGTGATAAACTTAAAATTGGTATAATATTATGATTAGAAAAGCCATGTAAAAATACATCTGATTCCTTGTCATAAAAACTCTTAAACCAAAAGCATAAATACATCTGGAAAATGAATATAATAAGTACTAATAATTAATTTTTCTCAAAATTTAATGTAAAATATAAATGGTTTGATACGTGGTTACTTTAAAATATAAGGGCATTTTTGCCCAAAATTATTTTAAAAGTGATTTAATATAGTATATTATAAAATATAGACATATATACATATGATACAAATAAGCATACCTGCAAATCGTATTGCTTCAAGACACAAACCAAAAATGCAATCACGTAGCAAGATAGTATGAACAATAAGTTAAAGACTAGTATACAAGCATGTTAAACATAACCTACCTGTCTGCTAGTGACTGGAGATCTACAGAACGTCAAATCCAAAATGCCAGAGTTTTTCAAGTATAGGCAAAACATGAACAGAGCACCCCGAGGCCCTTGATACTACAACATTCTATATACATATTTACATGGCTTCACCGTGGGTCATAATTTATATCGAAAATCTTCAACAGAAGAACATCGAGTTGCACACACTCTCCTCCAAACGAGGCAGTTGAGCAACAGCCGATCCACCGGAATGGCCACCATGGCTCGAGGACGTTTCAGACATGTCTTCAAATTTTACAAATTGTCCCACCTGAGATGCAGCTAGGTGTGCATAACAAATAGGAGCAACTGCAGTGGGAATCACATTAGAATTCAACTCGGGAGTATAGACAGTTCCGAACAATTTAAAGATATCAAATATATAACTAGAAAGTAATTGTGAAACAGTATAAACATCCGAGTAAACTCATTGTAAATTTAATAATTAATTTTGTAATTATTAATTCTTTTGTAAAAATAATTATAAATGAAAATAATTCTACTTGGGTCATTAATCATCAACAAATTGTTTGGTTATGCTATATGTTTTATGATATTTTTTTTCCAAAACTTAAGGACTCGTTTGACAACCATTTCAATTTTTAATTTCTATTTTTAATTTCTAAATTTTACAAATTTTAAAATTAGGTACATTTGATAACTCATTTCCAATTTTTAATTTCTAAATTTTGAAATTAAGTTTTAAGTTTTGCTTGAATTTTTATTTTATATTTCTTGACAATAAAAATTAATAACTCAAACATATTCAATTATTCTCACCATTATTCAAAATGATTAAAGAGTCAAAAATTTAATAAAAATTTATCAAAAATAAATTTAAAATTAAATTTTAAGGCTTATAAAGTTGAAAATTGTAAATTATGAATTGGTAACTCAATCAAGCATATTCAATTTTTAATTTCTATTTTTCAAAATTAAAACTAAAAATTAATTATCAAACAACTTTTATTTTTTTTCCCAAAAAAATTTGAAATTGAAAATTAGATTCTAAAATTAGAGAAATAGGAATGGTTATCATGGCCTAAAGAATTAAAAAAAAATTGATTGTCATTTTGTTCCAATATATAAACATACAAAAAGACTTGAAACACTAAAAATTGTTTAGAGAAAATATAAAACATAAAAATCTAATTAAAAAACCTGATTCATAAATTATTACATATTTTAGTAGCGGTTCAAAAATCAAATTAAAAAATTGTTATCAAACATACCTAATTAAAAAACCATTTGAAAAAAAAAATCATAAATCATAATCAAACACACCCTACATTAATCCACACTTACAACAACAGAGTCCAAAATGAAAAATCACAACGTTACCTATTGAAATGGCTGTGGTACTTCTCTGGTACCTGCAATGACGACAATTATGATTGAGAATTTATTAGAAAAATTACCACAATTTTAAAGACACGAAAAGGCTCAAGATTCACTTACACATATGACAGTGAGTGCACAAGTTCTTGCAGTTCATCTGGCTGAAGATTAATTTCATCATACAGAGTGTGGTAATGCGTGGGCCTTGTGGTTCCCTTGGTAAGAAAACAAAAAGAAACTCAACACCCCAACATACCGAAATGTAATACTGTGGGGAAGAAAAAACAGCAAGATACGATTTCTGAAATTACAAAAGGATTATAATGGGTCCACAATATTGTGAGATATCCATTTCAAAATAATGAATATCAATACTGAAAATGGGTAGACAAAGATGGAACATAGACCAATATTTGCAGAACTCAAAGAAATGCACTTACTATCATTCCAGCATGTGCACACAGATAAAAGTCATTGTTCTTCGGATGGCAAATTTTGTTGTCAATAATAGTTCCTGCAAAAGCAAAGTTTCATTTGATATAGTTTTTGAATTAAATAAAAAATAGGATTGAACCCATAAAGTTCAAGAGATAAGTACCTGGTGGAACATTATCAGGAGAGTTGGGCTGGAAGAATTTTGTGTGGTGGTTCTTCTGAGCCACAATCACCACAAACTTCGGTAACCACTTCTCATCAAGAAACTTGCATGCCTGTGAAAACATATCGAAAAAGAGACGATAACAGATTTATAAATCAAAAAAATAAAAAGCAAAGGTAGCAGTAAGCTGTCAAACCTCAATGATCTGATCCAACTCAATGTTAAGAACTTGACTGAACTGTGACTCGCTGACTCCATCCCTAAATTAAGATTCAAATTACAAGTCACATAAATTTTTTTCTCCAAGGAAAAATACAAGTCACAGAAACTGAAACAACTAAAATAACTTCACCTTCTTTTCTAAAACACACTATTTTTTCCAAAAAAACTGGTATATCAATAATGAAATTTCTTTTTGGACCCCCAAAAAAAAAAAATTTAAGGACTGTTCTTTGAGCAAAATTCAAAATAAAACAAAAAAATTGCAATCTTGCAACAAACACAGAAAAAGATTCATCAATAAGTAGTAGAAACTTCAGCAATTAAAATATACAACTATATCTTTCTAAAACACTCTAGTTTGCAAAATACTCCAGGGCTAAGAGAGGAGAGAGAGACAACGTGGGGGAAAAAACTGGTATATCAATAATGATTTTTCTTTGAGCAAAGGTCGCAATAAAGCATGAGATATGGTAATCTTGCAATGTGTGTTCACCCAGCACAAACAAAACATAGGGATGGTCATCATGCCCCTATCAATCAAGGCAACACATCATACGGACAAATCTGTATTACCTTACAGGCTTAATCTTATTTTACGCAAATATAAGTTCAAACAGAAAATCAACCCACAAAAAAACTGAAGATCACGTTGGCTTGAGCAAAAAAATAAAAACTAGAACTTAGGTTATGTACCTGAATATGATTATCTGATCAGGTTTTCGCTTCCCTGAACTTGTATAGAACTCCAGCAGTAGCTCCCTGAAGTTTAAGGATTATTTATCATCACGCTGATGGATGAAACAAGATCAAGTAATGGATTGAAAAGACAAACAAATTAGAATAAAGTAAATTTAACCATTGCACCTAATTAGAATAAAATGAAATTAAACCCTTTCGCAAATAATATATAAGCAGGCAAGGCTTTAGCAAAAGAAGCAATGGGAGAAAACAGTCACAATACACACTTATAAAGAACCATCTACATATTGTTCAATTTGCACCATACCTTATTATGCCTTCGTCTTCTTCACCAACTTGCTTAAACAGAGAATCTATCATCTCTGTCCTTGGAGATTGAGTACGAACAGATGCTCTATAACGGGATATCAGTGGCCACTGACGGGAGCTGACGACCTGTTAATTTGGATTGTCAAATCAGGATAACAACTAACAATAATGCTTAAGAATTTTCAGCAACGGAGACTAATATTACGAGATCTTAAAAAAGACCCCTCAAATAAGGAAACAAAATTGGAAGGAAAAGTCGAGTTTACTGCAGCAATGGACGGTATTGACATCCCAGGAGAGCCATGGGAGACATCCATTCCAAGGATCATGGTTGGACCCTTGGAAATAACAGGGATGGAAGGAGATCTTTCAATTGCTAACAGTGAATTTAGCCCACCATTCTGGAAGAATGAAGAGACAGATCAGCAAGCATGACAACATCAAAAATAAACATCTGAATTCCAGAGAAAAAGGAAACATGTAAGTGTCAACACTTCCCTCAAAGTTCTCAGAAAAAGCACCCAAAAAAACCTCCAGGTTTGAAAAATAACAATTACATATTTTTAGACTTTTTCATGTGCAATATTTGCTAAAATATCAATAAAAATCAAGAAATTCAGGGGAGAATATTATACAATCACCGGGGATCTAATTGCCTAAGACTTGGAGGATTTTGTAGTAATTTCCCAATTATAAAATCATGTACCTTTGCATTGATCTTCAAAAGAAGATTTGTCAGTAATTTGTCGTTAACCCTTGTAGAAGCCATGCACTGATTTACAATTCCAAACTCAGCAAGATTTTTCCGCTTCCATGGGCCTCCAAAGTTAAATTTAAGTTATAATTAAAAAGCTGTAGAGGAAAAGGAAATAAAATGAAAAAGTCAAGAGAAAATGATTAAATATTTCAACCATAAATATCATTGTTTTTCCTCTCAGGCAGCAAGCAAAGCAAGAATTGTGGTTTCCCAGGAAGTTTAGATTGTATCTGCTCAAACATTTTCTCCACCCGAACCGTAGGTGGTGCACGTCTAAACTGTGGACTCTCTTCAAGCACCTCAAAAGGGGTGTCTATGAGCTTCAAAAGAGCAAGGCAAAAGATAAGTCAGTGATGTAAGCATCTGTGTATGAAATGGTGTGAAAAAACATGACTTACAACTCCTTTCATATCTCCAAGTCTGATGAGATCACGAATAAGGCCTTGTATGTCACAGCGTGCAGAGAAATTAACAACAGCCCATTTTCCAATTTTGGTCGGTTCCACAAATTTCTACACGAGAGAAAATCAACACAATATGAATTACTAAATCAACATAAAGATGGAATTAAAAGGAAGGCAAACTAGATACCCACCCTATTGATAAAGTTCCATCTCCCATTTCGAGGGAAGAAATCTTCACCATTGCCCACTTTCAACTGTTGAGAAAAGAATAGAGTCCAAAAGAATAAAATACTGCAGAAACATTTCAACATATATTAACAGCACAAGAAGGCCTATCACAAACAATAATATGATAAATACCCTGGGAGCTGGAAGAACACGTCCTTCCACCTGAGTGAAGCCAGTACTGATTGAAATGCCGCAACATTGTAATATGGGATCAGCATCATAGTTGTTGTTTTTCAGAGCCTGAAATTTAACTTATTAACTCAGGTATCATTTAGATAATGAGTCAAAAGTTGGGGGAAGACACCTACACCAGACAAAATACTCATTCGCTCCTGTGGCTTCTGCCTTGATTTTTCTACCAATGATGCTCTTTGTTGGGAGGACAATGACTTCGTGTATCGTTGCAAAGATACCAGATCACAAAGCTGAAAAAGAAAAAAAGGAATCCAGAATTTAAATGTTAACCAAAAAGATTACTAGTAGTAAGCATAATTGTTTCATAAATCAAGGTAAGCTCACCTCAAGTGGAATGTAAGTTGGGCGCTTAGGCTTCCCAACATTAATGCATGGAAAATCACCAGAATATCGCAACTCTATATTGCGGTGTTGCAGAAAATAATCATAAACAGTCATTTCCAGTTCCACAGGTTCACCATCTCCATCCCCTCCATTTTTCTGTTTCAGTGGAAACCTATTTCATGAAGATATCAACAAATAAGGTCTAAAATCAGAGAAAAATGGCTTTTCAAAAAGAACAAGAAAAAAAGAAACATTTGAGAGTGAGAGAGGACGTTTGCTCCTTGCATGGCTTCTCACTCAGCCCAGTTATCTTATATTCAATGTTGGAAGGACTTGTTTTGATTCTTAAATTCTTCAGCATTCGCTTTGCCTGATGAGAGGACATATATGAGATCATGAAACCATTAATTTAGAGAAATAAGCTTCAGAGATGGTAGTTACCTTGGCCCAGTCTATTTGATATGGATCCCTAACGTTTTGGTTTTCAATTAAAAAGTCAACTACTGGACCTGGCCTTACTATCATAGTAGTGGATACGTCTGAAATAACAAAATATACATAAGCAGAGAGAAAATAAATTTCCTAGAACAAAAAAAAAAAGTAAAAAGGTGACGATCCAATTACCAATATTTAAAGATAAGCCACCCTGGGTGGCTCTAAAACTTGAATGGAATCCTCGGCAGCCAAGAACACCACCACCCACATCAGCGAAGCTTTTTGGATCATTATGAAAGAAAGACTGGCGAACTAGAAGGCACCCCCTGAAACATTTCTTGCAAATTAGGACTGAGGTACCATCCATCAACACATTACATTTAACAAGAAATACCCACATCCAGGCATCAAAGCTACAAAAGAAGAAAGTAATATATTGCACTCACTGCTTTGATGCATGTTGCCTTAAGATGATGTCCAGCACTCTTAAGGCTTCTTGTGAGTTCTCTGATTCTTGACCTCGAAGGGCACTACCAATTGCCTGAATGGGAATTTTTGCTGCATAGTTGAGCTCCACCTTAAATGTCTTGGACCGGGGCTGACGCCGAAACCTCTTTTTATCATTCTGATTTGGGCTTTCACGACCATCAGGGCTTACATTGCCATTGTTTCTAAGCCACCCAGACAATCAATTTAGTAAAACAATGAAAAATTCGAGCAATTAGGACAGTAACTAACTCGTGCATGCACCTGTTTGTGGAGCTATCCTCCAATAAAATAGTAAACTCAAGCTTGTTGTGAGGGAGAGCTCCAACTGTGAATAAACTCTTCTCTCCATCATATGCAAAGTCCTTCCCAGCCAGATCATCCTTGTATGTTTCATGCACCCTATCAAGGACTCTTCTTCCCACACCCTTACCATCAACAGGGCGACCGTCTTCATATGAAAAAGACACCTATTTTGCACAACCCAATGAGTTTATAACAAAAAGAACTTAAGAAAACGGAGAAATTTCAAGAGAAGTTTATCTGAACATACGCTATAATGAAAGAAGTGACCCTCAACACTGCTAACATTAACTTTGAAGTGATTTGTAAGCAGAGCTATTTTTTGACCTTTAGAGCCAAAGCCACGCCTAGCAGTTGGAAGCCTAACAGGTTTCTTTTTGACAGGCTGCTCTGGTACTGACTCTGCACGCAGTGGAACGACATCTAGAGGAATAACGGGAGGTGGGGGAGGCAAAGCATCCTCTGCTCCATTTCTATTATTCTCAGACGAATCTATTTCATTCTTTTCGGATGAATCCATATACTCTGAATAATACAAAAAAGGGAAATGGGGTAAATACAATACTAAAAGAATTTCATGTCGAGGTAAACATAAAATTGGTATTTGATATGCCTCCGAAGAACCCACATAAAATCACAGCAAACTAAAAAATGACCCCAAATCACAGTTTAAAGAAAAAGAAAAAAAATTGAAGTATCTAAAATAATTATGAGAATCAAAATGGTTTCAGAACAGCAAGTTTGAAAAATGAAAATACGGTCACTGACATTAAATAAATCTAATGCAAGTGAACTACGGAGATATGCTAACCATGAGTAACACATTAACTACAAAGAAGACTACACCTAAGAAATATACACCATACGTTAACAAATGATCCGAAACAAAGCAACTGATCTCAAAACCCTCGAGAAAAATTAAAACACATTGTCAAGAAAATTAAAATACTCAAATAAAAACACAAAAATACAACGAGAAATGCAAACAAATCTCATAAATAGAACAAGAAATAACAACATTAAAAAACAAAAAAAATGCTTCACAAAAGAAGAAACAGAAAACGCAAAAATAAAAGTATTAAGGAAAAGGAAGAAAACCAGAACTACAAGACAAAGTTAAAAGACTTGAGTTGATCTTACTAAACCTGAGAAAAAACTTACAACCAAAGTCGCAAACCCTAATTCAATTCTACACTGCAAAGTTCCGAACTCTACTTGTCAAAGCTCTGAGCTCATTGAACTGAAAATGTAAACATAACTGAGCAAATAAAAATATCAAAAATACCTACCTTTTTTTATTTAGTAGTGCTTAGATAATGACAGGGCATGATGATATTAGGTACTGATTTTACGGGAAGTTATGTAAGTTTTGTCTTGGTTAATAAAATTTTGCTATCAATAAAAATCTTAAATTTATAATGGATAAACAACAAGACAGTATAATATACGGTATGACTACCTACAATTGCTACTGTTAAGTAAATCGAACCGTTGAAATTATTCGTGTCGACAAAGTCAATGTTAAAGATTAAGTATGAACGGTCCAGATCCATTAAAGGTTTTTAAATGCTGATGCTATCCTTTTCGTGCGTTTTCGCTCACAAATTTTTTTTTTCTGTCGAATGGGTAATGATAGGGGTGAGCAAATAGTCCGATCAATCCGCTTAAATTAATAAATTTGATCTGATTCGTTGGATTCGGATCGAATTGGATTGATATATTTTGTAGTCGGATCGGATTCGGATTGAAAAGTATATAATCCGTTCGGATTCGGATTGACAGATTTTATAATCCGTTATAATCCGATCCGGACTGAATTACTATTAAAATTATAAATAAATGTATATTTATTTTTAATGTGTTATATTTAAATATTATACATACTACAATTACATTAAATTATTATTTTAGTTTTTTAAAAAATAAAAATGTTAAATTCTCTATAATAATTTAATAATATTCAACAGTATACTTTTTTATTATTTTGATTATCTAATTTGTTACTATAAATAAATAAATTTTATTAAAAAATATATCAATTTAAAATTTAAATGTTAGTATATATTGTGTTTTATATATGATAATAATAAAAAAATAAATTATAATCTCAATCCGACCAATTCGATCCGAAAAATTCGATCTGCTCGGATTCGGATTGGTTCGGATTGACTACATTATCGGATCGGATTCAGATTAGAAATCTTCAAATCTGCTTCGGATCGGATCGGATTCGGATTGGTGAAAAACAGGCAGTTTCGATCCGCTGCTCACCCCTAGGTAATGATATACCTTAATTTAATAAAATTTAATATTAATTTAATTATTTTTTTAAAAATATAACTATTTAATATTTAATAAAAAAAATCAATAAAATTACTACAAAAAATATATTCTAAGAACAATTAAAATATTATTTATTATATTAAATTATCCTTCTTATTAATTTATTTTTCTTTTCATAAATATTATATTAATTTAAAATTTTATTAACTTAAAATATCATATCACCATCTCAATTAATAATACCTCATCTTTCTCGCTCTCTCCCCGGCACTAATCAAAGTGCACGCTTTTGAGAGTTCAATGAGTTTTGCCACCTCGGTATTCTAACCCGTAATTGACCAATACACCCTATTTAATTTATAAAATGTCTACCACAGTCCACGGTTTACAGTTATTTGCTTTGGGAATAGAAATGGAAAGGAGGACAAAGATATAATTTCAGGTCTGGGTATAGGAGATTTAGCTCAGCGATGGTATCAAATAGTTTAAATTCAAACTTTGATTAGTGTCTTTAATTACTTTTTTATTAATTTCCTTATGCGACAAATTTTAACCACAAAGAGTATTAATACATAAGTGACAAAAATTTGAGTGGAAAAAAGTTCAATGAGATGGCAATCGACAAAAGAGGCATGGATGTTTTCTTTATAAAAATGTTTTAATAGCAATTTCATATATATATATACATATATATAATTTAATTCTATAATTATTTTATTATTTAAATTATATTTAATTAATAATTAAATCATTATATATCACTAATTTTTTACCATTTTCTAACGACGTTAGCTTTCTTGCTTGGGTAGGAAACTATGGAAGAAAAAAAAAACAATAGCATTCAATAATATATAAAAAGTAATTATATTATTTACATTATTATTCCTATAAAATAATTTATTAATTATAATTTCATCCAATAATAATAACATATAAATGTAACTAATTGAATATATACTAAACCATTCATACCATTTTATTTTATTGTGATAATAACAAAATTAATTATCTCAAAAAAAAAAAAAAACAGTTATATATGTAGCAGTTATGGCTAGAATTGGGAATGTTAACCAAACACCGTTTTAAGCGACGTGAAATTATGAATTGTTCAAGAGTAAGTGATACTTTACATTTTAAGCCAATAAAATTTAATATTAGTACATTAATACTTAAAAAATAATCAATATAATTAATACAAAGCGTTACTTCATCTATTTATAACTAATAAATAAGTTATTGCAATGCTATATTGTGTTTTTATAGTAATTTTATGTTCATTTTTTTTTTAAGACATCATGATATTTTAGTTATTTTATTTTTATAAATTAAATATATTAGACTTTTTTGAAAAAAATTGTACACTTTTATCACATAACTATTATAAATATAGACATTTTGGTCATTTATTATCAATATTAATTTTTTTTTAATTTTTTAATGAAAAAACTTAAATTATATTGAATTAAATCTTATTAACAGAATATGATAAATGTTTGATAAAAAAATGTCTCAAAAAATTAAAAATAAAATAATTAAAGTGATAAATATTAACCTAAAATAACTAAAATATAAAATTGATCTATATGTTGGATTTATAATAGTTAAATAATTATAGGTGCGCTTTTTTTCTTTATGTTGTGTATATAATAAAAATAACGTATAAATTTATACCAACTTTTATCAAAACATCTCTTGTATTTTGCCATTTTCCATAATTATTTAAAAACTTAAAAAATTGACTTATTTTTTTAAATAATATTTACACATAAGGTAGTATAATAATAATTGGCACAAAAGCGAGAATAATTTTGTGTATATGCTAAATATTTTTAATAATAAAAATATATATATACATGATTATTATAGTGAGTTGCCTATTTATTGGTCAATATGAATTTTGTTAAATTAATTGTCAATTTTATTATATCATCTTATTTATGGTACATTATACTATTTATGAATACAAAAAAACTTAATAGCTCAAATGATGTATCTTAGTATTATTATGAAGCCTAATCAAATTTATTAATTATATTTAATAAAAAGTTGTTAAATTATAATTATGATATATAATAATTGTCCATGAGCAAAAATATGTGTTAATGAACAGAACGTTTGGAACGATTACAAATATATCTACAATCTTTTACTTCTTGTGGTGAATATATCTTCAATTTATTGTAACATATTGCATTTATTTATTTATTCTGTCAAAAAAAAAAATTATTAGATTAGTGCTAGTATTGTACTCACTTATATTTATGGATCCTTCTCAATAAAATGTAACTATTATAACCATATAGATTCTAATAAGTCATTTTATAACTGTATAACTGTAGTCATTTTTATCGGCTAAAATTAACGCCCAACTTTTTAAAAAGTTTCAATTTTTGTATTTAATCTTTATTGGTTATTGTTTGTTGTTTTATTTATTTATTTCAATTCTTATTGGCTAATTTCTTTTTCCAACGGCTCATTTTTTTTATTAACCACAATAATTTTTTGGTCTGTCTTTCAAATTCAACCACGATTGATAACTCTATTATAAATTTTTAAGAAAAAATGATAAAAATAACACATCTTAAAACCTATAATAACAAAATTAGTATCAATTGTATTTAAATTTATAATTTCACAATTAAAAAAAATGATTGATATATCTTTTTTCTTTGAACACTCATTCGATTGGAATTGAACGACAACAATTTAGACCCGTTTAATATTAAATGTTCAATATTACATTTTAAATTAAATATTAAATATTATTAGAGTGCTAATTTTATTATTATAAATTTTAAAAATTTTATTTTTGATAATTTCTCAAATTTTATCTGCAACCTGACTGTTCTTTCAAAAAAACTAATTACTACTCTTAACTTTTATTTATTTAATTTTCTCATTTTTTTCATTTAATATTTTTTTTTATATTTTATAATTACTCTCAAGTGCTATTATTTTTAGACTTATTTGATTATCAATATTCATAATATGTAAAATCCACCTTAATTTCTTATTTTTTTTTAAATTATTTATTATATATTATTTTTACTTATAACATCAATTATTTAACTTTTTTACCTACTTAAAGTATTGTCAATAATTACCTATTTTCTTTAATGAGGCATAATTATCTATTATATAAAGAATCAATTGCCTCTTTTATCAAGTCTTAAGTGTCTCCTCTATAAAAGTTGTTGTGTAATAAGAATTTTCAAGTTAATTATTAACTTAAGAGGTAGAATTTTTTGAATGCATAACTTACATTTTAAACACAATATCCATAAATAATATATTGAACTGTTTGTATCTCAAAATTTATGTCAAAATTTATCTCAAAATTTATGTCAACCTTTTTTTCCTTCTTAGCTTACATATATTATTTATGTAATAATTGCCTCTTTTATGAAGTCCTAAGTGTCTCCTCTATAAAAGTTTTTATGTAATAAGAATTTTCAAGTTAATTATTACCTTAAGGAGAGATTGGTAGGATTTTTTTGAATGCATGACTTATATTTTAAACACGATATTCATAAATAATATATTGAGTTGCTCGTATCTCAAAATTTACGTCAACCTTTTTTCTTTCCTAGCTTACATATATTTTACTATTGATAATACATTTTCTTATTTTATTGTAAATTGTATTTATATTTTGTCCTCTTTTTATCATTAATGAGAATATTCCGTATTTTGAAAAGAATCAACTTCCTTGGTGTCATCTACCCCTTGTAAATAGCATAGGCAATCAAGTAACATATGCGAAGTGAGTGAGTTGCACAGATCACTTTTGTTTTTTGCTTCCAACATTTGTTGAGTAAGCTCCTTGACAATTAAGGCTTTGTATTGTTGAGAATCGCGATAAAATTTGACCATGAAAAAGTGAACGCGAGGGACGGGTATGAGATTCACACCAAACTTCTTGATGTCAAAGTTTATTTGTACAGGGAATCTTAAACGACATATGGCTCTAGACATAATGTTGCAATTTTCAAATGGTTCAAATCACCAACTACACTCTACAAAAAAAAAAAAAAAAAGGAATCTAATTAGCATTTCAAATCAAAACGGAATTTTCTACTAAACAATAAGAAGCATATATTAACAATAAAGAAATTATACTAAAGATGGTTAGCTTCAAGATGCGGAAGCAAATGTCATAAAGAGCTTTGTTGTCAAGTACCATGCACTCATTTGTATTATCAACACTCTAATGGACACACAGGGTTATGTTATGGACCCTATGTCAAGAACCTTGGAGTGGGAAAAAAGAAAAAGTAAGCATTATTGATTTGAATATTCTGTGACAGATGGTATACCATTTATGTCTCAAATAAAATAGCATATAATTCGTACGAAATTGACTAAAATTAACTTTATTAGCCAAATCTATCAAAGCAGAGCAATATATTTGTGACCTATTTTCTCTACTTGAAAGTTGATGGCATATTTACAACTGACCACAAACATTAAAGTATATTAAAACATATTTTTGCATATATGGTTGTTTTTGGTTGATTTTTTTTTTACTTAGATCACTGTCAAACCTATGAATCATTAACAAATATAAAATTTGCCAATCATATGTCAGGCTAGAGGGGCTGTATCAAGCTCAACATTAAGACTTATATATCAAGCTTTTCGCATATATAGTTGGCGACCCCAAACAAAAGAACAACAAAGGAAGAAAAAAAATCACTTCTGAAAAAATGTAAAAACCAAAAAGTTGGTGGAACCAAAAAACTGAAAAAGAAACAATAATTGAATAATTGAAATGAAAGTTCCATGTTTTGCTCTGTAATTCCCAAAACCGATCCTTCTTTCCGCACTATTTCTCTTTAAAGTACTTGAGTGTTGAGAGTCAAAATAAGAAAGATATTTTTTTTTTTCTGGTCACCCTTTTGAGTTTTGACCATCTCTTTCTATCGTCCACACACTATTAACGCAAGACTTTGCTCGTCGCAATCATACAATAAAATCAACTTGAGAATTTGAAGAAGTTCAGAACGAACCCTAGAGCAAGTATTTAATTTAAAAATCCGAGTCTCTCTTCTGGCTGATCTGGAAGTGAGTTTGAGTTAACCATGGCGGCTCTTAAGAGAATGATCACCTGGGTCATCACTATCTGGGTTTCTCTAACCCTAACCATAACCACCTTTGTCAGTGGCAACTCCGAAGGAGACGCCCTATACACTTTTCGTCGGAGCCTATCGGATCCAAATAACGTGCTTCAGAGTTGGGATCCGAACCTTGTTAATCCCTGTACTTGGTTCCATATCACTTGCAATCTGGACAATCGAGTCACCAGAGTGTAAGAGTTGCTTCACTTTTTTAGGGTTAGATTTATGGAAGTTTTCGATTCCGTTTCCTGTATGATCTGTTTGAAGATATTGGTTTGATTTTTGTGTAGTTTAATGTTAGCTTTTTAGTACTGTTTGGTGGGTTTTCTACCTCACATCTTATGTAAGCTATATGCTCTATTTTCAGTCTTCAGATTTGAGAGAATTCATCACAAATATTAAGAAGAAGAAAAAAGAAAAGGTAGTGGATGTCACATATGGTAGAAATTTGTTTGGGGTGCCCCGTTGGATACTTACCTTAATCAGTAATTTTATGCTTTGATTCTTTAGAAATGGTGATGTGCTTAAGTTGCAGTCATAAATTTAGCAGTTAAAACTTGATTGATTCATTAGTTAATAAGTGCTCATTTTTGTATATAAGTTTGACTATAGTTGGATGCAATATTTCTGCTGCATAACGGGTCCTTAATTATATTGGTGCACTCTAGGATTAGCAGTTGTTGGAACTGTACAGTGTTTCTGCGTCAGGGTGTCTTCCATAGCATAGATAATACTTATAATTTTTTTTGATTGCTCATTGAAAAAAAGCTCCAAGTGTTGGGTGCTTTTTTTTTTCTAATTTAAGGATGTTGTGCTTTCTTTTGATCATGAATGCAGTCAATTCACCCCTGTTGGGGGCCGCTAGATTTATGTTTTTTTTATAAAAGTAACTGAACGCTGTTGAAGTATTGTCTGGATGTACTTTCAGCTTTCAAGGCAGTGCTGAATGATTTTTTTTTTAAAGTTGTGTGGACTGGGATACCTGGTCAGTACAATTTAGGTGTGTTATAGCAAACCTCAGGGATGGCCGTGGCACAGTAGGGGGTGGCTCATTATTATCATTATTCTCTGGAACATGTTCCATGACTGCCAATTATTGGAACATGTTCTAAAGAATTTATAGTTTCTGAGCCCTTGACTGCATCTTTTTTGGTCTATGTTTTTATCCTAATCTGTTTGGATTTTCATTTTGGCAAAAGAGGTTTACTTTCTTTAAGCTTAAATGGATAGTTTTGTTAGTATTATTAGTTTTTGAATCTTTTTTTTATATGGCTAATTCTTTACTTATTTATTTTTGTTTGTGGTTTCTATATGTTATGAAAAGCTTTTAACCATTTGTTTTTCCCCCAACCTGTTGTAGGAACATAAATCTTATTTAGAGTATTAGTTTTGTTTGGTATAAGTATTGTAAGGTCCAAAGATATTATGACCCATTAGTAGGAAAGATAGATTATAAATAGTTTGTTTTCTTATTGTATTGGTAGCTTGTTGAATATTGAGAATTATGAAGTTTGAGAACAAATTTGTTCTCTCTTTTATCTTTCTGACCTCATTTCTTCATTTTCTTCTTCTATTCAAATTCTATGCTTTCATCTCTAAAATCCTCCTACATCACAACCTTTGTGGAGGGGTGCATGTTTCAAGTTTCGCATTTCAAATTTCAATATATGTTGCTAATGACATGCCTCGATCAATAATAATGTGCAGGGATTTGGGAAATTCAAACTTGTTTGGACATCTTGTACCCGAGCTTGAAAAGCTTGAGCATCTGCAATATCTGTATGTTCCTTATTTTTTTTCTTAATTGATGGCTATTTAGATACTTGTTTGATGGCTTTATCATCTTAAAATAACCCCCTTTTTCTTGTCAGACTTCCATATCTTCGCTTTTGTAGGTAATGCATTTCCATTGGTGTTTTGGTTTTAGTTTAACTCCTTCACCTGTTTGTGATGTAGGGAACTTTACAAGAATAATATCCATGGTGCCATTCCAGCTGCTTTTGGTAACCTAAAAAGCCTCATTAGCTTGGACTTGTATAATAACAACATCTCTGGGACCATTCCACCGTCTTTAGGAAAATTGAAATCTCTTGTATTTTTGTGAGTTCTGTAAAATCACAGCATACCTCAAGATACATTATCAGTTTTTGAGTTTTCGATTTTCATTTTTCCTTTGGTGGTTGATTTTATTTAAATTGGCAATGATTGGCATTCTACTAACCTTCTCATCACTATGTTTCACTTGGCAGACGGCTGAATGACAACAAATTAACTGGACCAGTTCCCAGGGAACTTACTTCTATCTCAAGCCTCAAAGTTGTGTGAGTGCCTCTATTTATCAATCCTCTCCTCTCTCTATCTGCCTGTCTCCTCCCTTTATAGATGAAGTGCTCTGGGTATTATTTCCAGTTATGTAACCATTAACATCTTGAAGATGACATCTTTCCAGGGATGTTTCAAACAATAACTTATGTGGAACGATTCCCACCAGTGGACCATTTGAGCATATTCCCTTGAGCAAGTGAGTGATTCCTTTTGTATTTTATCCCATCATAAATCATCAAAAAACTATAACTTACCTCTGTCTCTTTATCAACAAGGGAAGAAGTTTCCATTGTCTTGTTCATGTATTGCAGTTGTTTGTTTTGAAGTACTTACAAGGGTATCTACTTTATAATTTCTGCCATTGCCATAGGATTTAAGTTAATAATTAAAAAAAAAAAAAAAAACCCTCTATGGGTATACATTGACAATTATTTTTGTTTTTGTATTTAGTCTCCAGTAATGTGAGATTCAATATTATTCTTGCTATCTTCATACTAAGTTTGCATGAACATGAGTCACAATGCTAGATAAACCTGACAACCAAACGATTTAGAAATGTGAACGAAAAAGTATAAAATTATCCATATTTCGTTCTTTTCATTTATCAATACAAGTGGTAGTACTGGTCTATGTTAGGTGAAGATGTGCCAGCAGTTTCTTTGGTCTTGAATGTGAATTGGATGATGGCTCTGTTTGTCTCTGTTATGGATTATGTTCAGTTCATTGCTAGATGTAGTGGCCTCTAAGTAAAAATTTGATAGATTTCAGCATTTTGAATGTTCTGGTGATATATTGGCCATCATGATGGCTTGGGGTGTTTTATTTGGTGACAAATTAAAGGTTTATATTTTTGTATGTAATCTACATACTCACATTCACATGTATAGCTCTATATACATTTTTATCTAAATAAAATGTACTCTGTATTTTTTATATTTTTCATGAAAGTTTTATTAATCCCGGTTTTAGGGCATGTTTTCTTCATCCCTATAAAATTAGACATTTCGGATTGAGAATTTTATATGGAACTTGTGCTTAGTTTTGATCAATTGGAGAGGTTTGCTCTATTTTAGTGGTAGGAAAACTATAGATGCTAGAGGGGACATTCTCTTCATCTTAGGCTTAGTTTGCATTAATTGTTGAGGAAGGTAATTGGTTGCATTATTTTAAATGGTTTTTCCATCAATTGTCATCTATTACTCCCTATAAGTGTTGGTTTTATGTACTATGCAAGCCAACAATTTTAGTTGAAAGGAGTTTTGAACACAAGACTTATACTATGATTTGCATTAAAAGTTGTTGGTCAACCAACACTTTCAAAGGCTCCCATACCAAACATTACTTTTATACATTTGACCCATGCAAATCCAATTCTTGGGGTTTGAACACGAACTCTAGCTAGCTAGATATTATATTATGTTTTGGAAACCAACTTTTCTAAAAATTTAAGTTATTGTTTACATCTATCATTTTTAACAACTTTTTCTTAACGTTTTTTTCCCATTTATGTAGCTTTGAGAATAACCCACGACTTGAAGGTCCAGAGTTGTTGGGACTTGCTAGTTATGACACACACTGCTCGTGAACAAGGATGTAGCCGTAAGTTACCGACTGCTTTGATAAGTTATATATGTATTTTTTAAGTTGAAAGTGTATCACTTTACATTTAGATGGGGTTGAAGTAGTTATTATACCTTATATAAGCCATATGTAATTCTGAGTACCATACATGAATGTCACGTTTGTAAACTGAATTAATATTTTTCATCTAAGATATCAAAGATATTGATGCAATTTGTAGTAAATAGAAGAGTTCTTTTGCCACTGTACCAAATAAATTGTTCATTTGGTGGTATCAGTTGAGGTAAATCTGGTTTAATTGTTTTGTTTGCCAAATTGTACAACTTGGATTAGGTTTGACTTGAAGGGTATTTAATTAAGATTTTTAATAATTTTATAGGACTTTTAAAATTTAGTGGTATTTAATTGGGGCTAATTACGTTTTATGCTTTTAGCGTATTATGTTTATTATAAACATGTTCATAACATTTATAAAGTTACAAATATGTTTACAACGTTTAAAATTATAAAATTATAAGCATATTTGTTACAAACATGAGCATAATATTTATAAACTCTATCTGTCGATAATTTTAATGTTTTAAATATTTTATAGGTATGTTTGTAATTTTATAAATATTATAGACATATTTGTAATTTTATAAATATTATGTATATATTATTTGTAATAAATTCAATACTTTAGGTATAAAATTTAATTAATTGTTTAATTAGAATCTTTAAGGATTCTATAAAGTGTAATCAATCAGTTTTTTTTTTTATTAAGTGTCAAACTTTGGGTATATCAAAAACTTTATTGACTTTAAAGGATTTAAAAATTTTGATAAAGTTTTTAGTTAATGTAGAAATATCTCAAATCATTCTTTTCTATACTACAAAAATTTATAAGGATTTGTAAGAACTTTTATTTTTACAACATTCTCAATCATTTATTCAAACTATTGTTAATATAATTCCAAAACAATCCACTAAACTTTAGCAGAATCTACGATATTCTTTAAATTTTCATAAAAAAAACTTTAAAATTTGTAACATCTTTGAGATTCAATCCATTTTTTAATTAAATGCATCATCCTTAGTTTTATATTTTTATCTCTATTTAACTAATTTGATACTCTTGACCGAATTTGTTTTTATTATCATTGCATACATTTCTTTTAGAAAAATGTTAAATACACACGTGTTATCATGCATCAAATTTTGGTCAAAAATAATATATTTGTCATGTTTAAAGTTATTTTGCAATGTAGCATGTATGTCTATAATTTCATTTATTTCCCGCTATAACAGATCCTTTGGAATCATTGTATTTATCTTGTAAATCTCAATTCTATGTGCCAATTTTTTTAGGTTTAATAACAATTATAATTTTTAATTAAATAATTAATTTATATATATTTTTTATTTAAAAAAAATTACTAATATATTTGATACAATTTTTAGTAATTTTTAAGAAAAAAGAATTAAAATCATTTACAAGTTGTTTGGTAACATTTTATATATTTTTTATTTTTTCAAAAATCTTAAATATAAAGAAATTTTTTGATATTATATGTAATATTTCGAAATTTTTAAATACGTAAATAAAATAAAAGAGGGTCAATAATGTTAAATAAAGTTCTCAAATAGTTTATCAATATAGTCAATTTAAATATTAACATGCTCAAGCTTAATATTAAAAAAAAAAAACCCAATAATAATACAATTTAGGAACAAAAATTCTTAAAACCTAGCACGCTAGACCAAAATTAACTTAAGGGATCAACAATTTTTAATAATATTACCAAATCTTTCTTATGGGTTCCTAAAAAATGATAATGAAACTTGGATGAATGATACCACACAATAAGTAAACTCACATTAATTGAAACATTAAGCAATACAACATAAAAATCATACTTAACAAAAACAGTTGCTTATAACATGCTCATGAATATAGAGTAATACTTGTAATGTATTTACATATCTTTGAGAACGTGCTTATACTTATATAGTAAATCTTGCAATGTATTTTTATTTTTTTATATAATATGTCTATGCTTATAGAGTAAAGCTTGCATACATTGTTATTTCTTATAAATACTTTTCAAATAACTTATTTTTTTCTTAGTAGTACCATGAATCATCCTTTAAATTTATCATAGTGGATTCTGATATAAGTCACTATTCAGCAATTGACACGTATGAAAGGTATATATGTAAGTGAGACTTAACTTATAACTTAGTAAAATTAGAATTTCATACCAAGGTACCCTAACTTATAAGAGAAACACTTCCCACATTCGGCCTTTAAACTTATCATATCGTGTCGCTCCAAGATACTTAACTTACATTTAGATGATTTAGGCATATTTCAAATAATGCTCAATTGCACATAGAAAAACTTGAGACATAGATCATAGATATTCATAAAATATTATTTTATCTCAAATAATCATTTTTTTATACCAACAAACAAATATATAATCAGATAAGCAAATAAATATATAATTAATATTTTAAATAGAGTTAGTTTACTTAACCTCAAATATGTTGCAAAATTTTATAATACCATATGATCTAGGCACAACTAATATTATCCTATAATTTTCAAGAATAAATAATCAACTTATAATTTTAACAATAAGGATATAACTATCTATTTTTCTTTTATTAATTTTTAAATTATATTCCTCGTGTGTTCCTATAAATTATGATATTTTTTATAAATAATTTATGTTCTCAAATTTTCCCTACACATATAGAAAATAATCTCAAGAAAGATATATGACACTTATTATAACATAAAACTTCAAGCTAACATGAACATATCTCAATAAATGATTTATTACCAAACACAAAAAAATAGTTTATTCATAAAATTTATTGGAGTCAAACTAAACACATGTATCTATTTATATTAAAAATTTCAGATTCAAATGATAGAGGAATCATATTCAAAACATACTTGAAAATCAGTTTACAAAATCTGTTAGGAAATTTCTTTATTAAAATACCCCTTATTAAAAAATATCTCAAATATTCTATAAAAATTATTTGGCTTCGAAATTTTCATAAACAATTAATAACGTATATGTAAAGTTATTATTAAAATTTTAGATTAAAATAATAATTTTAAATTATTTTTATTTAGAATTTTAATACAAAAATTACAGAATTTTAGATTTTCAAATCTAACTTCAAATATTCACGAAAATTAAAAAATAAAATATTTTTGAGTGATTCAAAAACCAAAACATGTCTATATTTTTCAATAAAAATTTCAAGTTCTAATTCAGAATCTAAGTATTTCGAACTTATCAAAACATACACTCGACTCAAAATTTTAGAATTTTGATATTTCATTCAAGCCTTTTTTTTCCCTCTTAATTTTAATACACAAAAAAGCAAAGAAAAATTTAGAAAAATCAAATTATGTTGATTTTTATCATAAAAATCTAGATTTTTTTATTCTCCTTGAAATCCTTAATAAAAGCTATTAAAAATTATGAATTTTGAGACTTGTTTTTTATCTTGAGATCACTTCTATTGTTGTTGGAAGACCTATAATGCTACAAACCAAAGAAAAGAGATAAAGAGAAAAAAATTTAACGTAAAAATATTGAACACTCTTATTTTATTTTAAACTTTTTATTTTGTTTTGTTTTATTTTATTGTTAATACAAATTCTAATTTATTAAAGTAATTTAATCCCAATCATATTATAACACAAATATTCCCCTTTTTAAATTAACATGATTTATTTATTTATTTATTTTTTGTTTCGTTACAATTATATACAAATTTTAAGTTTTTTATTATTTTTTTCGATAATTATGCATTAAAAATTATATGATTAAATTTTTCTTTAGAAAAAATGTTTGATAAAAAATCAAAAAATAGAAAAAAAATCTTATTTTTAAAAATTTACGAAGCAAAATCTAAGGGCACTTCCTGGATGAAGCAATTATCTAAGAAGGAAAAAAAAATAGTTTGCTCACTTAGACAAGCACATTCATAAAGATGAGGCACAGTACCACTATTGCTGTCACTGATTACAACAGTGTGTCACATTGTCACAAACTACAGAATTGGAAAAGAATTAAAATGGAATGGTAGTGAAGGACTGAAGTCCATAAGAATGTTCATAGAAGTAAGGTGACACCAAAATTGAGAATATTAACAACGATAAATGCTAGCAAAAACATCAAATTCAGCCAATTGTTCTAGGTTCATGGTACCATAGGAAGAAAGAAAATACAAAACTGAGAAATACTAACACTCAAGCTATTGAATCAATAGAGAAAAAAACAAGCACAAACAGTTGCAGAAATAATGCAATAAGAAAGAGTCATCCAACCAGCCAATGCTAGTAATAGCCAAACGAAGATGCCCTAACCAGAATTCAAAATCACATCAAAGTTATCTTCGCTATTCCTTTGTTCATCTTTATGCATTTAAATATTTGGTTTTTCGGGTTTTTGAAGCTCACTTGGCCATCATGACTTTGACAAACTCTTCGTAGTTGATCTGACCAACACCATCTACATCCGCCTCACGAAACATCTCGTCAACTTCCTCGTCTGTCAGCTTTTCACCAAGATTTGTCATAACATGTCGTAGCTCAGCAGCAGAAATGAAACCGTTCTGATCCTTGTCACACACACGAAAAGCTTCTTTAAGTTCCTCCTCAGAGTCAGTGTCCTTCATCTTCCGTGCCATCAGATTAAGAAATTCGGGGAAGTCAATGGTACCATTTCCATCAGCATCAACCTCGTTGATCATATCTTAAAGCTCTGCTTCAGTTGGGTTCTGCCCCAGAGATCGCATAACAGTTCCCAGCTCCTTAGTGGTGATGCAACGTAATACAGTATTCAAGTGATAAACATAGCAGAATAACAGGTAAAAATGAATGAAAAATAACAACCAGGATGGTAATAT
The DNA here is from genome assembly GCA_029378325.1 of Elaeagnus macrophylla. Taxonomy (NCBI): domain Eukaryota; kingdom Viridiplantae; phylum Streptophyta; class Magnoliopsida; order Rosales; family Elaeagnaceae; genus Elaeagnus; species Elaeagnus macrophylla. The sequence goes on from CM055642.1 coordinate 18,882,344, forward strand.
TATATATATTTGTTCTAATGAGGGCCTTACCATGGGCGACAATCACCAAAACTTTCATTGTGGAACGTTTTAAAGGAAGAAGGATCACAATAATGACTCTTTTTCTTTGTTTTATTGATGTCTGACACAAACTCAAATCATCACTTTATTTTACAACTCATTTAATGATCAAATGTATGTGAGCAATGGCTTGAGAGAGAAAGTAAATGCATGGGATGACTAAGAGCTGCTATTTGAGATTGATGTCGTGCATATACTATTGATTTGATTAACTCTCTCTCTCTGAAAAGTAAATGCATGTGATGACTACGAGCTGCTATTTGACATTGATGATGTGCATATACTATTGAATTAATTCTCTCTCTCTCTCTCTCTTTTGTAACCTATGTTAACTTCTGTAGAGTCCAACCAACATGACATGAAATGGATGTGTAGAGTTACTCGGACACTCCAATTACAAAATTTAGAAAAATGGTTGAGTCGAGTCTTGTATAATAGTCCGTGTACATAGCTTGTAACCAAGTACTAGACTTCAACCATGCTTTCTGCGGACTTTTAAGATATTTTAATTATTCCATAAATTCGAACCATATTTCAGAAATCATTAAAAATAATTACGACACAAACATACCATAATTGGCATTTGGCACTATACATTCAAACACCAATAAAAAATATAAACCCAATCCCACATTTTGAATAATTATCCAAACGAGACGCATGAAATCACAATCATTTCAAACTCTTCATAAAATCAAAGACGGAAAAGTTAAATAAACAATCCATGACGAGCCAGATTCTGGAACATCAGAAGACAAAAAAAAATTTCCAAATCACATAAGCAAAACCCCAAATTTCAAGTTCCACAACAAAATTCATGAATGTGCGAAAACCTTTATCAAGCGTAATTAAATATATAAAAAATAGGTAAAGGAATATAAGAAAACACATGATTATCGCACTACAAAACCAAGAAGTAGATCTAGAAATTAAGGAAAGGGATCTGAGAAAGCAAACCATCTCCGTCCTTGTCGGAGAGACCGAAAGCCTCCTTGAACTCGGAGATCTGGTCATCGGTAAGTTGATCGGCCATTATCGAACGGTGTTTGGGTGCAGAGAAAATCACCAATTGCCACAAGGAGGAATAGATTTTTCTGGGAAAATATGCTTCGTTTTTTTTACAAGGCATCAGTATTTATAACGTGAAAAGTAATTGGAAACAGGTCCACAGGCATCTCATTCTTGACCGCGTCGCAGCTAATTATTAATTAAATAAAAAAATGTAATATTAAATAATAAAATAATTATAAAATCACATTACATATATATACATTAATTTGTAATAAAAATATTTTTGTCTTTTGAAGTCACCACTTCAATTTTAAGAAAATTATCAATAATACCCCCAAATTTTAGCTTTTCTTCACTAATATCTTAATGTTTACAAAATGCTCCAATTACCCTCGCACATGAACGGAGTTAAAAGAGACATCTAAAATAAGGGTATAAGAGTAATTTTGCGTGGGACTATGAAAATGTGTCAATCAAAAAATTGTGCATGCATAGGCGTATGTGAGAAGCTTGCTTGCGCGCCACCCCAACTCTATCACCCTCTTACTGACCCTTCGTCTTTGTTCTCTCAACCCTCATCCCTAACGCCATCACTACGAGAAAGCCTTCAGCACTCTAGGAACCTTCATCTTCATTGTGAGAGTAATATAGTAGAGAGAAGAAGCCAAAGCATCGAAGAATAAGCAAGATTCGTTGTGCTTTAGTGCAAGTTTTATAGAAGAAGATGAAAGCCCTAACTTTTTTAACAAAGTTTTTGATGAATTTTCTTGTTTTAAATTTTTTTTTTTTCACATGGATGGATTTATTTATGTTTTTTATGTTGTCGAAGGAAGCAGTTCTTTAAATTCAAAAAAAAAAAAAAAGTTTAAGATATCACTTTTAGTAGGTTAGTGCGAGGATTAATGTTCAGTTCATATTATTTGTCTAATTTGAAGTAAATCTGCATAATGATATCCTTAACTAAATCTGCATAGTTCATGTTCTTAGTCAGAGGACATATGCATATATTAACATAGCCCTAACTTTTGTAACAAAGTTTTTGAAGAATTTTCTTGTTTTTTTTTTTTTTTTTTTACATGGATGTTTATGTTCTGATGTTGTGAAATGAAGTTAAAAAAATGTTTAAAATAACACTTTTGCTTTTAGTGTGAAGTATTGTCTGATAAAGGCATATATGTGCTGCAATGAAAAAAGAAACGTTTCATTGTATTTTTATGTATATATTATTACACATGCATGTATAAGCACATAATTTTCATTTTTTGCTTTTAATATTAACACACATCTACATATGTTTGATAGTAATTATTTTCTTATTCTTGACTAATTGTGGAAAATGGTTGATAGTTTAATTTTCTTGCTTAGGTTGTTAAAATGAATGAATGGGCCAATGTTTATATTTATTTATTTGGAGTTGAGAGATGAGCTAGCCATACACCAGGTGATAAATATAGTTTGATTTGTTGTTTTCATGATGCCAAGAAATCTATAATGAATAAGGGTTTAACATTTAGTAAAGAGGACTTTAGGATAGAAACTAAGTTTCTTGGCAGTAATAAGGTGACAGTGTTGAAACTAGACAATGAATTATATAATCTGATGGTAGAGTATAAGGAAAAGAAGATTAAGAGGTTGGACTTGTTTGTGGAATTTAATCCATTAGAAGTTGCTCCACCTGTCCCATTACTGAAATTTCACTCATAAACTCATGTTGAATATGAAAGTGAATAACTTGAAAATGTACCTACTCCATTTTAAACACAATCCAGTCCCACTGAACCTGAAGTAAATCCACCTGAAACACAATCCCAACATAATGAGCCTCTTATAGTAAACCAAAGTCAACCTACATTTGAAAAGAATGACGAATATAGTGAGGATTACCACCCAACTTTCCATGAGGACTTTTTCAATACTAATGAGGATGATCCACTGATACACCCTGAGATTGATATTCATGACTTTAATCCTTTTTTTTAATATAAAATACCGTTCCCAATACCTAATGATAATTCTCCACTGGTACACGCTGAGGTTGATATTCATGTTCAAACTGAATCCATTAACCAACCTGAACCCAGTCAAAGAGTTTCTGAGAAACTAAGGAAACAAAATAGAGGATATATTGATATAATTGAAAATAAATTTTATAATGATGGAGAGTCATTTCAATGGAGTTTTGACGAAGATGATCCTTATTTTAGTGATAGACCCATTAATGATAGTGAGGAAGTAAATGATCATCATATTTTTGACGATGAAGATGACATTAATGTTGATGATATACATGAAGTTGATGACACAGACTGTGATGATGATGTGGGTAAAGCAGGTAGAAAAATTAGTAAATACTAGATACTATGAAGAAAGAGAATTCAGGAAGAGACCTAATAGATCCATTCAATTCAGGGAAGGTGATACTTTTAAAGACGTTGACCATTTTAGGAAAATATTGAAAGAATATATTATTTAAATTGGATTTGAATGTAAGAAAGTCAAATATGATAGAAAGAGCGCTATAGTTAAGTGTTAACTGGTTGTAATTGGAGGTTGCATGCTTCAAAGGCTACAGACAATTGTACTTTCATGGTGAAAATTGTTAATGAACAACATAGTTGTCAAAAGTTTAACAAGCAACTTGATGCCACAGCTCTATGGTTGGCTTCAAAGTTAAAGGATTTCATTTTAGCTAATCCTAAAATTAATGTTCAAGTTTTAGAAGCTGAGTGTAGGAGAAGGTGGGAAATTAGTGTTCCTGAATTGAAATTGTATAGGGCAAGGAAGATAGCATCTAATAGTCAATTAGGGGACTATGGTGGTAGTTTTGCTAAAATCAGACAATATTGTCATATGGTCTTAAGAACAAATCTTGGTGTAATTGCAATTGTTAATAGTCATATGAGAGTTCCTAATGCCCTTGTTTTAGGAGATGTTTTGTAGGTTTTTCAGCACAAAAAGAAGGATACTTAAAGGGATGTAGACCTTTTATTGGACTTGATGGGTGTTTCTTAAAAGGACCTTACAAAGATATGTTATTAGTTACTGTGGCATTGGATACCAATGGTTGTTTATTTCATATTGCACTTGCTTGGGTGGAGGTTGAAAACACTGAATCATGGTGTTAGTTTGTGGCTTTGTAAATGAGTTTATTGGGGATTTAGAAAATATAAGAATGTGTTTTATGAGTGATAGACAGAAAGGTTTACTTGGTGCAATTAACAAGTTCTTTCCAAGTGCCTATCAAAGGTTATATTGTAGGCATATTTATGCAAATTTTAAGGGTAAATTCTCTGGTGTGAAGTTGAGATCATTATTTTAGGCTGTTGCAAAAGCTATTAAGGTACTTGAGTTTGAAATTATTATGAAAAAAAATTAAACAAGAATGTGTTGAGGCTTATAATTATTTAAAAGGGATTGAAGTGACAAGTTGGTCAACACATGCCTTTGATGTTGAAGTGAAGGTAGAACATGTGACTAACAATATGTCTGAGAATTTTAATGGTTGGTTGAACAGGGTAAGATCAAGACCGATAGTGAAGCTTTTTGAGGAGGTTCAAAGAAAACTTATGAGAAGAATTGTAAATAGAAGAGAAAAAATTGAAACATAGGACACCCTTGTACCTCCAAATATAATGAAGTATTTAAATAAGAGACAAGTAGAAGGGAGAGTTTTAAGGATTTTATATGGTGGTAATGGAGAGTTTGAAGTAATTGATGATTGTAATATACTTGTTGATTTAAACAAGAGAAAGTGTAGTTGTAATGCTTTGCAAGTAAATGAGTTATTATGCAAACATGTTGTTGCTTGTATCATGGATAAAATATATAACATTCAAGATTACATCCACCCCTACTATACAAAAGAAGCATACATGAGGACATACAATACCATCATTCATCCAATACCGTTAAAATAAGCTTGGATTGAGTTGCCATGTGACCAAGCATTGCTACCACCTGTATACAAAGCCAAAAAGGGCATACCACCCACTAAAAGGGGAAGGGAAGCTATAGAACCAAAAAAAATCAAAGATAACAAGGGCTAAAATATGGTTATTGTAAGAGGTTTGATAATAATTAGAGAACATATAAAGAAAAACCCCAAATTGAGGTAATCTATTCTTCGTATATATTTTTTAATTCCTTTTTTCTACTAATTTTTATGTGTTAAATAATTTAATTTTTTTAAAAAAATTAAAAAAAAAATCAAAATAGAATTGCAGATAATGAAGATCACTCAAACATGGTTATATTATAGCTTACTTATCTTAATTTAGTGTTACTATTTCTTCACATGCTTGTATTAATTTTTTAGTTTTATTGTTGCTTGTAATTTCATTTTTGGATAAATTATTTGTTATATTTACTTTATTTATTTATTTATTATGGAGTGCAAATTGTATTGATACTTAATCATTTTTATACTATTAGGGTGAAACTCATGTGCAGGATGATATTGCTAATGTTGGTTCTTCAAGATCAATTAGTGAAAAAAAAAACATGTCTATCAAGGTTTAACCATAGTTTTAGCTATTTCATAAGGACCTTAAATGTGTTATTATTAATTAACTTTACAATTTTAATGTGTAAAATTCAAGAAATGTTAGATCCAATAAAAAGAAACAAGGACAATGCAAGTAGTGAAGACACTTGATTTGTGGTATTTCAAACACAAAAACTACATACATTTTATGAAGTTATCTTATTTTGTGAACTGTTGACATTATGGATAGGGACATACTATACGATTAAAGGGCTTAAATTTTGTTGAATGAATTTTATTTTGTGAACGACCAACTGGTCAAATCCTTTGGAATTATAGGATAGGTGTAATGCCTTTTGATAACTCAAAGTTCATGGAAAACATTTATAGAGGACATTTCATAGACTCTATTATTTTTTTTGTGTGTAATTCATTCATAAAAGTGTCCCTTATTATCTATTATTGTAATGTGATGTTAAATATGGACTATATTTATTTGTACTTCATTCATGGAGAAAATATTATTGTATTTGGATTCGTAATGTAATTATAACAGTTTTAGTTAGAAACTGTTCGTGGCTTGCATCCATGAGATTATTCGTGAAATGTTATCGATAGTTTCAATTAAAAACTGTAATATTATGCATGCACAAGGGTATTTGTGATGGTTATTTATAATAGATTTCATTTCCAAACTTATTATTGGGCAATTGTCTAACTGATTTTAATTATTTTATATTATCAAGATTGTATTTCTTTTGACTTAATGTTAGATCTTCTATTTTTAACAGAAATGGTTAATGCTCGTTAAGAATTAAGGATATGCTTGAATAAAGATCCAAGCTTAGTGGTATTTGGGGTATGCTTGAATAAAGACATAAGCTTAGTGGTATTTGTGTCATTTTTGTAAACGTTAAGGTATTAGTGAAGAAAAACCAAAACTTGGAAGTATTATTGATAATTTTTCTTAATTTTAAGGTATAAACTATAAAGATTATTGTTTAATAAATAACTCTAAAGAAATATTACAATCACATAAATTTATTCCTTTTTATATTCATATTAATTATATTAAGATATTTGATAAAATTATTTATAAAATTAAATAATTTATTTATTTTTTTAAAATAATTTTACTACGTAATATAATATAATTAATATAGCTATAAAAATAAGTATAATTTTATATATCATTTACATTCTCATAACTCTTATTGTGAAACAATGTAGGGTAACAAAATGAGGAGGTCATAAATTTTTTAGAAAATAATTGAGTATTTATTTTGAGCTCATATACTTATAAAACAATGAGTTAGTTATTAAGATGTAATTTTTTCAATTTAATAATTAAGTTCACTAATTTAATCAATTTGAGATCATAATTTATACAACTTGATTATTTTAGTACTCTATAAATATTTAAATTGGTCAAATTAAAAAAATTATGATCTAAAATTGTTTAAATTGAAGAAATTAGAATATTCAATATATTAAATATTTTATCACACTTTGAAAAATTTTAAGATTAATCTTGAGTCTGATATGAAAAAGTATAAGTTTTTTAATTTTATTATCTTAAATATGCTCTTATTTCCATCAAACATATGATTTTATAATTTACATTTTCAAGTACTGTGATTTAAGCTATTGATGCAAGATTAATAAGAATTATCATATTAACTGTTTAAGTAGAAATAATAATAATGCACGTAATTTATAGATACAATAATTAAGAAAAAAAATATTAAATAACATAAATATTTATAGTCAATTTAATTTCTTATTCTCACAAACTATTAGTTATTTTAGTTACTAAAAAGTTATCTTGTTAGAACGTCTAACATCAAATTGATAATTGCCCCCATTCTTCATAGTGTATTTTATATTTTAAAGATCGTGAATTTTATTATTAATAGACCAATAATTCATCCTGTTTGACACCATATTTAAAATAAATGTTTATTAATTAATAAAAAAATTAAATTAATAATTACAATGGTAGTTTTGAATCAAATTTAGAAATAAATTTAAAATTTGGAATAAGTTATTAAAATAAAAGATAAATAATAAAATAAAATAAAATATTTTTTTACTACAACATAACAAGTAATTCTATTTGTACTTACTGTGGCACAAATCTCACCCATGTATAATTATGTAATAGTTTTTAAACATGAATTTCACTATTAAACAAGGTGAGAATCACAAAAATTTATGATATATATAGTTTATATTTTGAATAATAATACAGTGGTGATAAAATTTTAATAAGTATAAATAGAATTTTTTTTCAATTTAAAACATACAATAATTTATAATACATAATATATCTCACAATCTTTCGCTTCAAATCCAATTGACAAATTTATTAATTCATACTATTTAATATATATAACATTATCATTAAGATAAATAATACCCTAAAAACAAGGGGCTAAATTCCTACTTTTATGAATTTAGGGTCATGATTAAATTATATTTCTTAAAATGCAAATCTGTACCTTAAAATTAAAACGAGATAACATTATATAAACCATAACGTTAGTGGTCATTAGTTCATTTTAAAATTTAAATAGTGTATAAATAATATAAATTATCTAATTTTAAAAGATTAATCATAAAGATAATAATATTTTTGATTATTTATAAACTTTATATTAATATTATGCAATATATGATAATAATTTTTGTAGGTATTTATTTATTGCAAAATCTATTATTTTATATTTTTAACCTGTTTTATTATATTCAATTATATTTGTTTTATTTGTCTTTTTATTTTTTCTTCCCGTTTCCATTTTAAGGCCAATTTCATTTTTTTTATGTGAGACCCAAAATTTTTAAATTAATCAACTGAAGCTTTGATATCATATAAATTTTGTATAATGTATAAATAATATAAGTTATTTAATCTTAAAAAGTTTACACTAAGGATAACGATGTTAATAATTATTTATAAATCTCATATTAGTATTACACTTAAGCAATGTGAAACAACATCTATAATAATATTACCTACAAATTATAACAGGGTCAGTAATTAAAAATATATTACGTAATTACCTAAAATAATATTTTTTAAGACTTATAATAATAAAAATAAATATTATTTTTTAAAATTTTAAAGGATATGAATTAATATTAGGTTAATACTAATTGTACTATTTTTATTATTTATAAGTATTATAAGTGATAATAGTATTATATTTGTTAATTTTTTTTAAATATATTTGATAATTCAAATGCATACCTCGAATTGGAATGCACTAAACTTCCCGTTCACATCACACTTGCATAATTTTAATTTTAATAAAATAAATAAAAACGTGTTGAATCTCAATTTTTTTCCTCTATAATTCTCCTGATAGTAAAATTCAACCTTTTTTCATTTTAAATTACAATAAAATATCATTTCATCTAAAATTTATATTCCTACTAATTAATAATTCCAACCTCAACTTTGCTTGATTGAATAAATTATTCATTTATTAAAAAAAAAATCAAACTCAATGGTATTCCTTCCTCTTTATTCTCATCCTCAAAAGTGTTCTTGGTATTTATTTTTAGAGAAGGAAAATATCCTCACAAAAAATCTTCGGATTTGTTTTAAATTCTTGTCTCTTAATACATTTTTTTAATCAAAATCAATGGTAAATAATAAAAAATTAAGAAAAAATATTTAAAACTTTTAACTACAAAATAGTAACATTATGTTCACCTTATATATTTTTACTACAAATAAAAAATGCAGCCTAAACATTTAAATTAAACGCTAACCAATGAGATATTGTTTGAGTTAAATTACGACCGATGAGATCAATCTAATGTTAAATTTTTAACCAATTAGGCACTATTTAATATTATTTGAATAATATTTTTATTATTATGAATAATAATTATTTATGTATCTTGAAAAGAAAAAAACAACTAAAATAAAATCAAAACTTTACCCACTTTTAATTTTTTTTTTAGTTTTGTGAATCAATATAGAAGAGATAGATAAAAAGAAAGAATAACAGGAAGTGTATGAATAATACTTCATTGTTTTTCTTATTGATATACGTGTATTTACATGCATATTTATATTGAGTGAATCCGTTATAAGTACTACACAGTAGCTATAATGCACTTGCATACACTATAACAATTTTTTCACTAACTGACTAACCAACTTGCTGACTCATCACACTAATACAATGTTCAACACTCTTCCATAAACTCACAGCTTGTCAAGAATTGTGAGTTTAATCTTTAAGTCTTGAAACCTCTGATTGAGCAAAGGCTTAGTCATAATGTCAGCCACTTGTTGCTCACTTGGTATATATTCCACAATCAAAGCTCCTGCTTGCACCTTCTCACGCATATAAAAGAAATCTACCTCCACATGCTCGGTCCTTGAATGAAGTACTGGATTCTTGGCCAAATCTCCAGCACTAATATTATTACAAAATAGGATTGGAACCTGAGGTAGCACTACATGCAACTCTCTCAACAACCTTTGGATCCAAGCCAACTCAACTGTAGCATAAGCTAAGGCTTGAAATTCAGACTCTATGGAGGACCGTACATTAGCTTTTGCTTGCTAGAAGACCATGAAATAAATGAATGTCCCAAGTAAACACAAAAACCACTCGTGCCCCTCCTATCATCTGGACAAGAAGCCCATTTAGCATATGTGTAGGCAGTTAATGCCAAATCAATACTCTTCAACATAAACACTCCATGATTAGTAGTGCCAGCAAGATACCTCTATGTTGACATATATTTCTCATGCTGATTTGGTTCCTAATCAAGTACTTTAGATAATTTTGAGTAACACAACTGTAAATCCAACTCATAACTATTTTATTTCTTCTATCCCAATCATCAAAATATGGATTGATCTCAAGAGCCTCAAGATTATGTACATTGTCACCATTCACCACTTGTGTTACTTTCTTGATGAATCTTGAAGGAGCCAATAAAGAACCATCAATGAAACCTTGAAGACCATACACACGAATAGCATGCTGTAATTGTTCACGCCAAATCAAATAGTTGCTTTGATCAAGCTTGATAGAAAAATTTGGATTAATAGGAATATTTTGCAATGGGATGCTTCTTCAGCCAAATGAAACTGTCGAAGAAGAACTGGTAGATGGCATGACTATTGGAATTGAAGCTTGTTGAAGATGAAATTGTAAACGCCATTGTTGAAGTCTTATTGATATACGTGTGTTTACAAGCATACTTATACTAATTGAATATGTTACAAGTACTACATAGTAACTATGATGTACTTGCACACACTATAACAATTCTTTTATTAATTGACTAACCAATTTGCTAATTTATCGCACTAATACAATGTTCAATAAGTTCTACCCGCTCAAGTTCAATAAAAATTTGGACTCATGGATACTGCTATTAAAAGTGTATTTAATTGAGCTTCATTTTTTTTAATACATTTTCAATTTTTAGTCTAAATTAACTATATAATAAATAAATAAAAAAGTAGTGTACGTTGGTAAAATGAAAAACTATTCATATAAAAAAAAATATTATAGATTTTAAATAATGTGTCAAATATAAGTTTGAATAAATAAGAAAACGATAATTCAACCAAAACAAAGAAATTTCGTTAAAAAAGTTAAAACGAAAGAAACATTAAGATGTGTATCAAGGTTAGATTTGAACTTTCATTGTTGCCAGAGTTGAAAAATCATCACCAAAGATAATTGATTCTAATTGTCATTGTCATTCGTATATGTACGTTGAAGATTCTCTCTATGTAAGAGTGTTTAATGAATTTATGTTTTTGATTATCAACCAAATTGGTACTAGATGAATAAAAGAAACTTTCTAATCTATTTATCACACAAGATATTTTGAAATTTTTTACAGGAAAGTTATTCTCTATATTTTTAATCCTTCTTTTCTATTTCTATAATTCACCATGTAGTTGTTTGAAATAATTTTCAAATAAAATTTGTAAAATGCTTGTTTTATTTTTATTCGTTTGTTTTTCTATGCTCAATTTCATTTAGGATAATGAATGTAATTTTTTGTTCTTTCTAAAATGAAATCTTCATACATATAGGTGGTATTTGGTTGGGTATAATAAGAGGTGTAACGTAATTGATTAATGTTATTACATTGTTTGGTTTCTTTAAATAAATGTAATGTAATGTAATCCATTACATCTCTTAAAGGAATTGTCATTACACAACACAATACCAGGAATTGTGATTACATTACATATTGTAATCAATACACACTGCTTTCACTCGCGAATTACCAGGAATTTTTGGCGTCGTCGTCCGTCCCTGTTCCTGCGCGCCGTCGTCGTCCAGGACCTCCTCGTCGTCGTCGTCGTCGTCGTCCCGTCCGGCTGGCCTCGTCGTCGTCGTCCAGTCCGGCTGGCCTCCTCCTCCAGCTCGCGTGGTGTTCCAGCTCGCGCGATGTTCCAATTCGCGTTGCCGTCCAGCCCGTCGTTGCCATCCAGCCCGTCGTCGCCGTCCAGCCGTCGCATCCTCCCGTCCAGTCGTCGATTTTGTTTCCAGCTCTCCTCTGTCTCCAGCTAGCGCGATTTTTTTTTTTTTGAAATTGTTTTTTTTTTTTTTTTTTCCTGAAATTGCTTTTTTTTTTTTTTGTCTTTTTTTTACTGAATTTATTTTTGTTGTTGTTAATTTATTTATGTAATTAATTAAAATTTATTAATTATTGTTATTTTTTTGTTATAATTAATTTTTTTTTACTGAATTAATTTTTGTTGTTGTTAATTTATGTGATTAATTAAAATTTATTTATTAAAATTGTTGTGATTTTTTTTATTTCATTACATTACAGTTGTCAAACCAAACACTGTAATACTGATTCCTTTTTTGATTACAGTGACTAAACCAAACACTGTAATCGTAATACTGATTCTTTTATATTACATTCTATTACAATTACGATTATGATTATGATTACGATTATAATTATAATTACATTGAACTAAATGTCACCGTAGTCTTGTCAAGGAAAACTACGACTTTGTTTTTTTCTTCTTTTCCTTATTTCACAAATAATTGTCTCATTCACCGACGCTAAATGCATTATAACTTTTCAAATTATAAACAGCTTTTGTGCTTTTATAATTCAGCGTGTGTATTTATTTTCTTTCTAATATTATTATATAATTTTGGCACGTAGTGTCTCTACATATGTGCATTTCTTGTATAATTTTTTCTTTAAATCGCTTATCTTTCGATTATGATAGTTATCAAATTTTTTCATATCTCTATTCAAGGTGAATTTTTTGAATACAATAAATGTATAAAAATTATAAATACACCAGAAGAAAGATAAATACAAGATAAAAATTGAATATAGGAGAGATAAAAATATTAAATATTTAAAAACAATGAGTTAGAGAATTTAAGTCTATATTTTTTCTAAGATGTATTCATTTTTTAATATAATTATTGTATTAAAAAAAAATTCCAATTAAAAGTAACTATTTATTTAATTGCATAGACAAATAACCTTCTCTTTGACTTCATGTCAATAATATTTTCTTCATCTTAATTAACTACTAATTATAATTGCTTTCAAAATGACAAAAATTAAATTGCCTAATTGATTACGTTATCTTTGATTTAATGTGAATAAAAACTTGTTTATTTTCAAAAATTATTATTTTCTAACTTTCAAAAACTACCTCCTATTGGTTTTTATAAAACCGATGGCTTAATTTTAACTTCCCAAAAGTTATTAAAAAAAAAAAAAATACAATTTAAAAATTATAATAACAAATATGCCATTCCTTATATTCAAATCATATATTTTTAAAATTAAAAAATAACTTTTACATCATTCTTTTAACACTGTCCAATTAAAATGTAAAAATTTAAATCCGTTCAATATTATATATTTAAAATCAAATATTCAATATTATTATGGTGCTAGTTTTTTTATTATAAGTTTTAAGGATGTTATTTTTGGTAATTTTTTTAAAGTACAGTAAAAAAAAAAAAGAGATATCAATACAAGTACAATTTAAAAATTATAAAAAAATATCATAAATATTTACAAATAATAAAAATTTATAGCTTAGAAGGCGGATATAAATGTAATTGAATAGGCGTGATTGAGTCATTGAGCCGAGCACTCATTTTAGCACATTAATTGTACCATGCATTGTAAAAGTACAAATTTATAAATGAATCTTAAGTTTATTAATGAATTTAAAAAACTTAATGAAATAAATTTTCTAATTTCTATATATTCTGATTGAAACCTATATATTCTAATTTCTATATATATATATATTGCTAATGCTGGCAATGAAAGCTGTCAATGCTAACTAGAAAAATTGCCCTATAACAAAGAAGAGCATCAATAATTGTTTATGCATTAACAAAAAATTGTCAAAGATTGACTTCAAATATAAAATTTTAAAAATTTTGATTATATAATTGAGGAATTTAATTAAAAGTAAGTACCAAAAGTTTGTTTTAAATTTTTAAAAATAATATTAAAGTTAAAAATAAAATAGTTATTTTTTATTAAAAAATAAAAGGAAAAAACAGTTCAAAAGATTAAAAAAAAAGGTTTGTTATGTTGTTGAAAATAATATCTTTAAAATTTATAATAATAAAATTAGTATTTTAATAATATAGAACGTATAATATTAAACATGTAATATTAAACAAGTTTAAATTACTGCAATTTAATTTAAACGAATTTTAATTAGATGAGTATTAAAAAAATGATATAAAATTTATTTTTTATTGTAAAAATATATAATTTAAATATAAAAAGTGTTATATTTATTATTATAAATTTTGAAAATATTTTATTTAAAAAGAAAGGAAAAAGAAAAATTACAACACGTGTAATTATATAAAACAAGATAGCCGTAATCAGTTAAAAGAAATCAAATAAAAAAACAAGAAAACAAAAAAGATGCGAAATTAGAGAAATTAATAAATCAAAATCAGAAGAAAAAAAAAATCTAAATCGTACGAAGGGCTATGACTCTATGAGGTTACCATCCTTACGTAATTTGTTTTGTATCAAATGTCCTTTTTTTTTTTTTGCCCTTTCCCTTTCTCCTGATTTTCTCTCTATTTTTTCAAAACCCTAATTCTATCAACTACGATTCAGTTTTGGGTCTTGAATTTACAGCTTTATCGCTCTCTTTCAAATCTCTTTCCTCTTCAACTATTGGCTTTCGACTTCAACTTCTCCACCGATCACGCCTTTCCGTCTGCATTCTCAGGTGGGTCCCATTCCCCCCCCCCCCCCCCCCCCCCCCCCCCCCCTCCTGCTCGCTTGTTTTTAAGCAGACGTTATTGTCTTTGATTCTATTGTGTATGAACCGCCCTTCATAAGTAATTTTATTAGTATAAATAAATGAGGTTAGGGGTATAAATTCTGGGCTTGGATTTTTTTAAATTATATTGTAATAGGGGTTGGAGAATTTTGATTTATTATTTATGCGATTAGGTATTTAAGCAAGGTTTTGGATCTTTGTGTAATGGTGTGTGATATGATACAAAATGCTCTATCATTGTTCATTGCTTGTTCAATGTGGAGTTTTGGTCTTTTTATGAATAATGCATTGTAGATGATTTATAATGTTGTTTTCAATAATTGGATGATAATATGGTGGAGTGGTATTTTTTTTTTTTTACCTTCATTAAGATTAAGTGGGTTTTTAGTGTTCAACGGTTTGAGAAGGATCTTTGTAAGAATTGTAGAACCTAGAATTATTTAATTCGTTTAAGGATATTTTTTAGCACCAAACTATTGCATAGTTACCGCTAAAAAATTTTCGCTACAAACCTACCACCAACCTTTTATTAGACGTTGCAAATGTACTATTCTGTTAATTCACCGTTAACACTTCTAATAAAAGTTAAAAATTTCCATGAGCTGTCCACGTGCATTGTTAAAAATGGAAAAATATTGTTGCAGGAGTTCTTTCCCAAATCCCCACTCCATCTTTACGAGAATATAAATAAGTAAATAAATGTAGGAATCAGATAAAAACCCTACCAATACCAATGGTAGAGAGTATCAAAATAGTCATATTGAAGGAGTGGAATGAGATAGAGAAGAGGAGGCAGAAAGGATATATGGGGGGATTGGAGCTGGGGTTTGCAACAAAAAAAGTTTAGTGGTAACTATGCAACAAATGCAATAGTTTGGTCGTAAAAAATATTGTTTACCTCATTTAATTATGCGAATGTGAGAGGAGAATGCAGTATATAACTTCGTGCTTGATTTATATGGTCGTCTTTACTGCATCGGAGATGTTATGTAAAGAATTAAATATTTTCAAAGGCTAATTTTCAAGAATGGATTTTACTGTGCATAGTCGAGTCCCCATTCTAGACTGGAGTAGTTACTTGTCTATGTGTTGGGGTGTTCTTTTGGGTGGCTATGGATATTATAACTTATTAATTTATTTCATTGTTTATTTATGGCATGTTTGATGTAATGTATTGGATATGTTATGTATAGTTGTATTAGACTGAACTGTATTATATTAGTCTGTACAGTGTTTGACGATAAATTGTATGATAAACTGTATAATATAGTTTGATAAAATTGTTAATAGATATTTTAATAAAATAATTTATATTTAAAATAAATATTTTTTTATATATTTTTTTTACATTTTTAAAAATCAAAAATATTTTTTGATTTGATATGAAAGAAAAAGTTAGTTTACATAATTTAATGATTGAAATTTAGATATACTAAAATAAGTATCTAGTATGATTTAGACCCATACTCCTCTTAGGTCTACAATTTTTTTACATAACCGTACTATTTGTATATTGTACGATAAAGGTTGATTCTACGGTCAAACGCATGATTGTATAAAAGTTATACAGTCAACATGTTGCTAGTGTAATGAATGTCTGAAGCATGAATTTGATGTTCAGTCATATATGTCTATTAAAGTGAAATTCAAATCATACAGAGATGTAGACTATGTCAAATCTCTACAATGGATGATTTCCAAATTGTGAGCAATAAAATTCATTGATTTTCATTTGATTTAGATGCGAAGTTATAAATAAGTTTTAGTTGATTTAGACGCAAAGTTATGTGTAAGCGTTGGTTTTCTTTTCATGATGTACCTGAATGCAAGGATTGATACTCTATATTTGGTTCCGGCTATTCATTTGAGTTGCATGTTTTAGACTATTAACTTCACTATTATTCTGTTACTATTTTTTGTTCAGTGTTGCTTCCTGTTCATGTGCACATCAATTAAACAGGTCTTATATGGTTGCTAAAGAGTATACTTATATCTATTATTGGAATTATTTTTCTGCAACTGCTCTTACTGGATAATGTTATGTAAATCCAACAATCTAACATTAAATGTGGACCTGTGATGGTACTGTGAAGAACATGATTATTGTTTCTGTATTGCCACTGATTGAATAATGTTTTGGTTATAGGTTTTGTTTGCCACTGCTTCTATGCCTTTCTTTCTTCCTTTATTTTATGATTAATTGATGACCTCCTACTGGACCCGTTTGGACTTTGGACTGTTAAAATGTGGTTCTATTCATGTCCTCGATGTGTTGGTTTGAATTTCTTCCATTCTTTCCTTTTTCCCTTTAATTTTTCTCTACTTTTTCTCTCTCCAAAGTACAAAACCAATTGTGCTTGTACCTTTGCACTTTGACCTGGATTTAGGAATTGGAAAACATTTAGGAATTGGGGTTTTCCAGGGTTTTACTGAATGGCATTTACTTAAATGCTATGCCAGAACATTTTAAATATTTGCATTTTATAAACCTTTCAGTTTGCCTTTACTTGTTTAGAGATCAATTATCTTTTATTAAGGTGATTTTGATTTCAACTTTTATCTTGTGTCTGTCTCTTTTTCCTTATGTGAACCTTATTCATAAATATAAATTATGATATTTATCATGTACATGGAATACCATAGCAATGTATGCTACCGATTTTCCTTTTAAACAAATTTGCTGGATCCATATACTTTTCCTGTTAATTGAATCCTCTACCTTGGTCATTGTAGGGGTTACGTACGATTTAAAGATGTCTCCATCTAGGTCTAAATCAAAGGAGAAAAATGCTAACAAGGAATCTCAGAAAGCTTCTTCAAAGCCTTCAGGAGCTTCTAATGCAGGCGCTGGCATCCCAGCTAGTGCCTACAATCCACTTTTAGGAACATTCCATACCCTTGAATTGTCACCAACATTCTCTGCATCATCTGTTCAAACTAATGGTCGGTTCCGGAACATAGATGAAACAGATGATCATCCTGGAGGCTCACTTGTGGCTGGGGTTGAGTATGATTCTGTTTCCAATAATGACAGCTGGTCTGGTGAGTCAGAAGAACACAAAGAGAAGACTTCACATCCTCCATTGCGGCTAGAAACAGTACCAGGAGCTGACAATGACAAGAGAGAAAAAATCCGCCAGAAGAATGAAAGAAAACATCAGCGCCAAAAGGAGAGACGAGCTCTGGAATGGCATGAGCGGTGTAATGGCTATCTTATGTCTAGAAAACTTGAAGCACTTGCTCAGCAGCTTGTGACTATGGGTTTCACTCATGAGCGTGCAACAATGGCTCTTATACTTAACGAAGGTAGAGTAGAAGAATCAGTTGCATGGCTATTTGAAGATGGTGAAGATGCTGATAAAGTCAAGGATCAAGACCTTTGTGGGACTAATCTTAAAATTGACATATCAGAAGAGCTTGCTCGAATTGCTGATATGGAAGTAAGGTTTAAGTGCACAAAACAGGACATTGAACGAGCTGTTGTTGCCTGTGAGGGTGATCTTGAGAAGGCTGCAGAGAGCTTAAGTTCATCAAAGCAAGATCCACCTTCTACTCCACTTAAGCCAGAAGAAACTGGTGATCCTCCAACTGTGAGTAATGGCAAGGTTCCAGCAGCTGGTAGTCGGATCTTGAAACCACAATCGAAGTCTATCCCTTCTCCTACATTACAACATAGAAATGATGAAAAGGAATTCAACTACACAAAGCAACCAGTAACAGCTTTAGGGTCTTTGGAATCCGCTAGTAAAACTTTACAGCCATTGAAAAGAGTTCAACCGAAGCTGGAGTGGGCTAAACCCCAACAGACAGCACTTCCAGCTGAGAAGAGATGGCCAAATACAGGATCAAATCCTTCTGTCTCTTATTCATCGGCATCACTATTGCAGGTTTCCTCATCACCAGTGATAACAGAAGCCCACTATGGTGCTGTGCGAAATGAATTAAAGAGCCCTCAAGCTGGAGCAATGAAGGAGCCTGTTATACTGATGCAGCGGCCTCAATCTCTTGGTATGAAACAGATTCCAGCTAGCATGAGCCACCAGTCTCTTCCTGGCACAGCGGCCAATTGGTATCCCAGTACTAATGTTGACGACATGAGGTCTAATGGCTTTTTGCCCCAAATTCATAGCAATAGGACCCTCAGCCCAAACAAGCTGTCCTCAAATCAGATGTACCACCAATTCCAAAATCATCAGCAACAACATCCTGTTCCTGGGACCATCCAAGGTGATCTCCCCGGAACTATCTGCGGAAACGGTTTATGGAATAGAAGTAGTGCATCTCCAACCCTTGCTGCTGCTTCGTCCCTTGGGCTCTTTTCTGGTTTGGGTTCAGCTGCATCATCTGGGGCATCCTCTCCAATAGACTGGAATACTGGTGGCTCTATGCTGCAGCTAGATTATACCAACATAGACTGGACGTTAGATAGAGATCTTTCTACGTCAAGGCCTAATGGATTGTGGGTAGGGTTGAGTTCTTTCATGAAGAATGACACCAACATGTATGACTCTAAAGCATCAGGGGGTAGTGCTCAAGTTACAATGAGATCAGCCTCTAATGTGAATGGTGTTTCCATTGCGGGATTGCAGGATGGTGGAGCTGCTATTTCTGAAACATCATCGACTGGTTCTCGGGAATGGACGTCTCCATTTGAAGGGGAGGATCTTTTTAGCTTACCCAGACAATTTGTTTCTTCTCCTCCTCTTTAGGCGAGGAAAGTATTTCAATGAATAAAATTAACAAAAAAAAAAATAATAATAATGACCAAAAAAAAAAAATGCTTGGATTTTATGGTTTCTTTTTTATGATGCTTTAGTTTTTGTTGGTGGATAACCTTTGTGAAAAAGGCATCAAAAAGTCTTTGATTAATCCTTTTTGTTTTGTTGCATCTACCTTTTGCATGGGAGAGGTGGGAGAGGGGAGAGTCTGGGGACTCGTTATTGTCGATCGAAGTAGAGACACTACGATTCTGATCCAAAAAAGTTATACGCACAGAAGGAACAAAATCAAAAGGTGAATATATTAAGAATAAGAGAGAGAAATGTTAATACCGTACAAAATTATACCTATTTTTGCACTTGACTATTTATATCATTACATGTGACTTAATTTTTGAAAAAATAAAGATATGATTTGTTTTTCTAATTAATTTTGTCATACATCACTCTATAATTAATTTAGGTAAAAAAAAGTTACAAATTTATGTGCCTTTTAACATTCATAAGATATATAGCAGGAACCAAAAGTTACCATTCTTTTCTAGAAAAAAAAGTTACAATATATGCTACATTTAGTACATCGTATTTAATAAATTAAATATAATTGTATTGTAATTAAATTATATTATAATTATTTTATACGATATTTAATAAAAAATTAATAGATAAATATTTTCATAAAATAATATATTTGTATTTAAAATAGTATGTAATTTATTTTCTGTAGTTTTCTAACATATAAAAATAATTTTATTATAATAAATTATTTAAATCAATATTTGATTTACTTTTATATTTTTATTATAATAAAATATTATTTTTAAATTAATATAAAAGAAAATATTATTTAATTTAATCAATATTATTTTTATTTACTTTTATGTGTTTAATACGGTTTAGACTCAGTAATACAAATTTTTACATAATTATATTTTTTATACTATATGATACAGTCTAATTTCATAACTAAATATATGACGATATATAAATTATACAATCAAATTTTTTAATATTGTCTAATAAACATGCTAGTAGGGTACACCTATTTGTTTTCATGTTTGAACCATTTTTAATTGATGGATTAAAAGACATAAGTTGCTTACCTAATAGTGCCGCGATAACACTAAGCCACATTGTCATTTGTAGGGAGATTCTTGCATACAACAGATTATATTTGTCACATAGTGGTACAAATTAATCTTAACCGTTTATTTTTATAAAAATAAATTAATATTAGATATGTAAACTACATCAATAACTATAATTCATATAAGGCATAAAACATATTTTTTTTAATAATTTTTTAATTTTGTGGGGATTTCTTCTTTTTCTTTTTTTGTAAATGAACTTATTTGGCAGATAGCAACTGAGAGGGAATAAAGTTTGGTCGTTGTGATTTGGTGGTAAAATAATTGAACTAAGCTTGCAATAATCTTCATAATTTATTTCATCCCCCCATATTTTTATGCTTTTTAATGGGATTCCAACAACGACATAAACACATTGCAAACATGTCACAACTGCTACCCCTAATTCAATTGTATTTTTCTTGTTGGGATGTACATTCAAAGTTATATGTAGGTTAGTTTCAACGATCATCTATAAGGTTGATGACACATTGACACTTCTAACCGCAATATGGATTTTTGTTCTCTTATTCGACACTGCCCATCAATAGTTATTTATTTATTTATTTTTTCATTTTCTACAAATTTTCTTATTTAAAATTACACTCCTTAGAATTCACAGAAAAATGGACTTCATCATTGATGTGATCCTCGTTTGACTAAAAATATTGGTTGAACTAGGCGGTTGGGCTAGAAGCACTTCTTGAAGCGGGTTCTCTGTACCATTGATTTGCTTGACGAGTGATAAAGTTGGCCTCTGCAAATAAAGATTTCATAGGAAAACTACCATTATTGAAAAGAAAAAAAATCTGGCAAAGAAAAGCAATAGATGTCTTGAAGATACAAGACTAAGTTCATGTCATCATAAAAACACGTAGGAAGTTAAATTGTTCCTCCAAAACCTCAGTTTGTATTGAGCATCTGAATCATAAACTTATACTGATGGTATGTATTCACCTGGTCAAAATGTTCAGTAATCCAACCAAGGATCATTGAAGAGCGTTATTCGTATGCAGAGATTATTGGTTAGTTCTAGAAACTAACATGATGGTTGGGCCAATCAACATGGGAGAGATGGAATGGTGAGAGGTACAAATGAGAAAAAGTATGCAAGTTTATGCCTCTCACCATTTTCTTGCCTATGTTGCCTTGACTACTACATCAACTTGTCCTGACCAACCAATAATTCATATTTCTCTATTCATATAATATGAAGTTAAGCAGATAATAGAAATAAGCAAATTTATCATACTTCTGCTTCAGAGATTCCCAATCTGCTGTTGAGGGAGCTAACTCCACGAAAATATATTTCAGAAACAAATTTTCCATATGAGACTAACCTGACAAAAACACATCCTTGAACTCCTCGTCATCGTAGATAAACTCTGGAGGATCTGGAGAACCAATTCCGACTATAGTGCTTCCACTACAGCATTTATAATGAGAAAATAGAAATGAATTTACCATAAAATATAGGATAATACTATATTAACATGTTATTTTACTAAGCCTGTCTCAAGCACGTAATGGAAAGCTTTTAAGAACACGAATGTAAGTCCGGGCCACGTGTCTGTGCCCAATAAACCTAAACACTTGACAGGTTGACTCCACAAATCAAAATCTATATGTAAAAGTTCATGGTTCTGTGGAATGTCGTCATTTAGCTGATTAAATTTATTAGATATCTACAACCCTCTTGTATCAAGATTTGATCCTGGAAGTGTAGAAATTGTCTTCCAACCTTTGTTTTGTGTCAAACAGTCAACAGTGTCAATGTATATGCAAAACTACCATTGTCCTACCTCCTATATACAGCTTATATTTTAGGAAAGGTGAACCAGCACAGGTTAACATAGCATCCGTATCAGATCACAAGATCCTGAAATCAGATCCTTGCAATTGCATCTCCTTGTTGTTCTCAAATGTCCATTAAGTTTTGTACAAGATTCAGACATTCGATGGAAAACCAACACAATTTTAAGCAATAATTGGTTCTTTCTCAAACCTACCAAATTCTATTGCATAAGTTTTGCGTTTCTATTCCCTATTGTAGTTCCATTTTCTTAAATTTTAAAAAAAATAAATTAGACTATTATTCGTCCTGCTCCTTTTTTTTTATTTTTATTTAAACAAACCATATTTCTGGCTTCATTCAACCAACAAAATGCACTATTTTTTTTTCTTCAAAGAAAATGCACTAATACTCCTGACTAACAGTGCTAGTTTAATTCATAGCTTAATGGTTGCAGGATCAGCTTAGATTTATTTCTTTTTGAGTTCCTGGGCTGATTTCTGAAGATACTAAATCAGGGTAAAATAGCTTTATGTAGGGAGATTGATTTCATATAGCATTTGTGAGTGCAGACACATGTAGGTATTTCACTAGTTTACCTTCCGGACATAAAAACCGCATTATATCGTCCACGACTAGCTGCAGCTACACGCTGCTTTAATCTTTTCAGAGATGGGAGAACTTCAAAAGCGGGAGGTTCTGCGAATAAATCAATAGCACCACATTTAACTTGAGCAATACCTGGATAAAAAATCAAGAGTCCGGAGGTACAAAACAGACTTGTGACCCACTAGAACCAACAAAAAACTCCAAACAAGGTTTTTGAGGTCTAATACAACTGACCTAGATCATTGATACAAACATCTTGACTTATGCCATTCCTGGAGATCTTCTCCAGCAATGCTAGAGGATCAACGTTGCTAGTTTTCTCCAACTGGAGGCGCTGATGGAACCAAAAGTTGCATGAACGAGACAGTGAGACAATATATGAAAATAAATTTCTGCTATCATGAAATCTACCTTACCTTATACACTTCAGCAGTTGAACATGCTTGAGGGGGCTTTATGAGAACCATTGGAACGTCTAAACATATTGGTTGAATATCCTCAACAATCTGGAAAAGCAGGGGAATTTTTCTAAATAAATATGTACAATGCATTAGTTTGCAAGGAAGGGTAGGATAGGAATTTGGGCTTACATGAGTTCTTTACATGCACGCACACATATATAATAAGAATAAGCTAAATGCTAAAGCTTAGAGAAGATTAACACAGCCAATTTATATTGCCATGATAAAACATAAGGAATTAATGGCATCTGAAGCAGTTCTTAAATGCACTCATTTGCTTATCTCAGAAATATATGTTTTTGAAATTGCACGAAACCTAATTCAAAAACAAAACAAGGTAATATTACCCTTAGTTGTACAAACAATAACCTATGGGACCAAAATCTCATTCCAGACGATGCCCTAACAACTTACATAATACATAAAAAATGTCTCCTGTCCATATCGAGAGAAGTACAAAATCTTTGAAGGATGAAGAGAGACTGAGAGACAGAGAGTTTCAAATATGGGCTTCTTGAAATCAAACCATTGTCATTATCGAAATGTTTACAGTGACATATTTATGCAATCATACAAAAATATAAGCCCTCAAAAACAAGATTAATATTTTAGATCCACATTTTTTAAAAGATAAAGGCATTACCTCACCTCGGCCAGTACAATAGGCAGCTCCTTGGGAGAAAAAGAAAGGAATATCTGAACCAATCTCACTTGACCATTCTTGGAGTTCCTTCTCTGAAACAGCACAACCATTTAACTGGTTCGCTGCCCACAATGCTGTTGCAGCATTGCTGCTCCCACCACCAAGCCCAGCTCCGGTGGGAACCTTCTTATCAAGATGAATCTGCTCAGATTTAAAACAACAGAATGACGAACTATTACAGTTTGCACAAGCCACTAAAAAGACCTGTATATTTAACCAAAAGGAAATATTTAAAATCACTAGGGAAGTAATTCTTACCCAGAAGAACTTGTCAGAACCTGTTTTCTTTCTATATAGATTAAGAGCCTTAATAATCTACAAAGAGAAGTTTGTCAGTGCATTACATATGAATCATTAGAAATAACACAGAAAATAATTAAAGCATATAACTTTTTATTGCTTACCAAATTTCTATCATCAAGGGGTATTCCAGCCACATTTGTTGACAAACTATCCTTAGATTTAGATGGAGACAAAGAGAATTTAAGTACATCTCCAAGACTTATAACCTAAATGAACCAAATTGGGTCAAAACGTAAAATAACATAAGAATGGATGATTAGTCATAAGAATTTACCTTCAAAATTAACTAAAGTATTTTATTTGTTTCAAAAAAGAAGAATACCAACAGAGACAACATACATTTAAAATCCAGATCAACTTACATGAAATAAAGAAGCCAAATCATGAAACCCATCATCCCTTTTATTAGTTATTCTTAAGAAAACATTTATCTGCAATAATAACCCAAAAAAATTAATGAGCACCACTCAGACCAACTCAATTTAGCACAGATTTCAAAAACCCAATTGTCAATAATCCAATTATCAAAGAACTCACTACCTTGCAAGGAGAGTAGAGAGTAAGCCTTGAAAGTGGTGTCTCCTGGTCTATTTCATCTGCCAGCTTGTTTATCCTTTCATCAGGATCATACACTATCTAATATTCCAAACAACCACCAACAAACCAACAGAATTCAACTTGAATGGGAAAATTAAATTAGATTCCAAAAAAAAAAACGAAATTAAGTAGATAAATGATGGAAAACCAAGAAGGAAAAACATGGGTTTTTAGATTCAGGAGCAAAATATATGATGGGCTTGAAAATACAACCTCCAGTTGTTTTCTGGAAGACGCCACGAGTTTGAGAGATTGGTTTCTTTGGAATCTATACTTTTTTAAGCCGAAAGAATTGAACCCATTTGAGTTGAAGGAAGAGAGAACTTGTTCCCTGTGTGAACCCTCAAAGAGTTGAAAGCTATATCGATGGCAGAAGATATGAGTTGAAGCCATTGGAAATAGACCGAAGGAGTAGAAAATTCAGTAGATTTTAGGAACAGTTTGCTGTTTGTTTGCTTTCTTTTTCCTTTGACTAATTACGTTTCACGTTTTATAAAATTTTAAATATGTTATAATGTATTTTTAATATATTTATATAAAAAAAATTATAATTTTAAATATATTATAGGTATATTTATAATTTTACATTATTAATATATTTATAATAAATTTAATACGTTGAAAGTATAAAATATAATAAATCATTTTTTATTTTATTTTATTTTTCTTTATAAAAGAGTGCAGGCAGGCAGGGTTCGTGGATCCTTGTGAAAAATTTCATCCCCGGAGCCCACGGGTGTCAAATGGGCCAATCAGCAGAAGTCTAATATAAGAAAAGAAAAAAATTCAATATAGTGAGTATTTATATCTAACAACAAAAATATTATATTCTAAAAAATAAAATATATATTTTTTTAAAATAAAATTATTATTTTACTTAAAATATTCTTATAATAATTAAAATTAATAAAATGAATTGATTATAATTCTAATTAGTGAAAAAATATTTTAGATGAAATAATTTTTTTTAAAATATATATATTTTATTTCTTCGATATACTATTTTGTGTTTTATTAAAATTAAAATATTTTATGATAAAATAATTAAGTGTGCTTATTTATTTCTTTTTATTTTTTTTTTACTCGCTTTAAAATTAATCTAAAATTTTAAACATTTTAATAAATTATTAATGTGTTTGATTATTAGCCAAAAATAAAAATTTATAATACAATACCTTATTTACTTTATTGATGGTTTGGTAGCTAATATATTATTAATTAATCTCATCAAGTTAGTTCTTAATATTTATTGTTTAAACTCGATTTTATTTGTAATAGAGTTTTAATTTGTTTAAAGAGTTGAATCAACATGCATGTAAAATAAAAATATAATTATTTTATATAATCAATAATATATGATTCTAAAAATTTATTTTTAATTATAAAATTAATTTTCAACTAATAACGTAAGATTTATTTATTTTTATTTTTTTTCAATAACAAATGGAAGATCGTACAAAATTTAAAAACTATAACATATTATATATTAATATATATTATATAAAAATTACAAGTATGAAAGTCACATTTTGATACAAAATATATAATTCATGTAAATTATTATTAGTCTTTTAGTCTAGTCATCTATTTAAGAATCATATTTTTTAATAATTAATAATATTGTATAATTAAAAATTTAAAGAAATTAATAAATTATTAATTATAAAAATATTCAAAAGAGAAATTATATTATACTAATTTTATTTAAATAATATTAATATTAATTTAAATAGAAATTGAATTATGTTTTTTTTTTAAAGATTTGTACGTTTTATTTAAAAATCTTGAAAGAAAAAATATTGTATTATAAATTCACAATAAGATGCATTTACATTTCAACAAAACTTGAAATATTTATAACAAAAGATTATCGACACATAAAATTAGCATAAAGGCTTGTGATTGTTGATTTCAACTTGATTATTTAATAATATAGTATGAGAAATTAAACGTATCACCGAAGGCATCAAAACAAAAGTTAATTAATTCTTGAAATTAAGTTCATATATATTGTTTAAAAGATGATATGGTAGATAATTAATTTCTTAATAAATAAAAATGCAACACTTTAGTTTTTTATAGTTAATTTTTTTTTTTTTTGTAATAATACATGACGAAAATGAGCTTTAAAAATTATAAAAGTGGAAATGCAGATTTTATGAAAAATGTTGAGAAAAAAATGAAGTTTTTTTAATAATAGTTATAATAATAGGTGTAAAAATAAGAGTTAATTTGAATTTTTATCAGAAAAATATAAGGTATTAGTATTATTATATTATATTAATAATAATGAGTAGTAATGGTTACAATATATCAAGATTTGTCCATTTTTTTTTTTAACTATATTTCTATTTACCTAAGTTTACAATTTGAATATTTTTATTGTAATTTTTTTTTTTAAAATCAATTAATATTTGAATATTTGTATTGTAATTTTCTAATTTATTACCAAAAAAATAAATGATGCATACTTCTTATATTAAAAATTTTGTTGTGAAATAAATTATTTTTCTTTAAAAAAATTACGATATATGTTAGTTTGATTTTTTAATTACATTTTCAATTTCATTTCTTTATATATCAATTTATAAAATTCTAAATAATTATTATTATATGATATTAATAATAATAATAATAACAATAATAGTAGTTATGATAATAATAATAATATAATAATAATCGATTAAATGATAAGCTTGTATGAGTAATTAGAAGAATTCAGATTTTATGAAAAATATTGAAAAAAAATAAAGTTTTATTAATAATAGTTATAATAATAGGTCTAAAAATAAGAGTTAATATGAATGTTTACCATAAAATATAAGGTATTAGTATTATTATATTATATTAATAATAATGAGTAGTAATGGTTACAATATATCAAGATTTGTCCATGTTTTTTTAACTATATTTCTATTTACCTAAGTTTACAATTTGAATATTTCTATTGTAATTTTTTTTAAATTAATTATAATTTGAATATTTGTATTGTAATTTTCTAATTTATTACAAAAAAAAAAATGATGCATGCTTCTTATATTAAAAATTTTGTTGTGAAAGAAATTATTTTTCTTTAAAAAAAATTACAATATATGTTAGTTTGATTTTTTAATCACATTTTCACTTTCACTTCTTTATATATCAATTTATAAAATTCTAAATAATTATTATTATATGATATTAATAAAAATAATAATAACAATAGTAATAGTAGTACTAATAATAATAATAATAATAATATAATAAGTAACCGATTAAATGATAAGCTTGTATGAGTAATTAGAAGAATTCAGATTTTATGAAAAATGTTGGAAAAAAATAAAGTTTTATTAATAATAGTTATAATAATAGGTCTAAAAATAAGAGTTAATTTGAACATTTATCATAAAATATAAGGTATTAGTATTATTATATTATATTAATAATAATGAGTAGTAATGGTTACAATATATAAAGGTTTGTCCATGTTTTTTAATTATATTTTTATTTATTTAACTGAGTTTACAATTTGAATATTTCTATTGTAATTTTTTTTAAATCAAGTATAATTTGAATATTTGTATTATAATTTTTCAGTTTATTACAAAAAAAAAAAAATAAAATTGGTGCATGCTTCTTTCATTAAAAAATTTGTTGTGAAAGAAATTATTTTTCTTTAAAACAAATTACAATATCTTGTTAGGAAAAAATAATCACCTTCTTTAACAAAATTGTATTTGTATCTTATTTAAAATTTTATAAAATTAGATAAAGGTTAAATTTATAAATTTGTTAAATTTTTAATTTTATTACTCACTTTACATGTTAAAATTGAAAATATTTAATCACTGTTATTAAAATTATACTTTAAACCATTTTTAGGAATTTAAAAATGAAATTAATCACTTTACTACTGGCCTAGATACTAAAATATTCATTTTATTACATGTATTTTAATGTAATTTATTAATACAGAGTAAATAAATTAAGCAAAATTGTATAAAATACCGAAAAGAAAAAAAGATAGCAAATTTAACAAGTGCAAGTATATAAAATTAAAGTTCAAAATTTTACATACACAAATAGAGTTTGTGCCTCTTGACTATCTTTTCAATGTGATATATTTATATTTTCCAGCATAAGAATACTTGAAGCTAAATATGAAAAAATAATAAGAAACAAATGATAGAATAAGGGAAAAAAAAAGTTTTTAAGAAAAGAACATGAAGCATTTCAAAGTGAAGGAGATACACATACACGTATAATACAATATAAAAATGTTTGTATTTAGATTTGATGCACATATTTACTGATATAAATACCAAATGAAGGAATAGGTAATAAGAGTTAATTTTTTTAGTGTTTAATTTAATATAATTTTAACTTATAAAAAAAGTTAATATAATTTTATAACATTTTATCCAAAATTTTAAATTTTTTACGAAAGACAATTCAACAAATTATTAGTTTTTTGAATTTGTTTTATTTATTTTTAGTTAATATAAAGTTAAGACGTTTAAATCTAACTTAATATGAATATTTTTTTTTTAAAATAAAATATAAAATCTAACATTCTTGCAAAATAAAGAAAATTTATAATAATTTCTTAAGTACGATGAAAGTAAAGTTAATATTAAGTAAATATTATTAAATGTATTTAGAATCTGAATAGTTGTAGATGAAGTTTTATCTATGGAAAAATGAAAAAAAATAAATAAAAAGTTTAGGAATTAAAAATAGATGAATTGAAACACTTTTAACTTTGTTAATAATGATGATAATAATAATAATGATAGATCGAAGTCTGGAATAGAAAGAAAACATAATATATATATATATATATATAGGTAATTAGTAATTATTATAGTATTAATGACAAAAAGTTTGATAATTAAATTTAGTTTTAATTTTTAAAACATAATTTAATTTTAGAATTAAACATTTATATCTCTATGCTAAAAAAAAAAAAAACGTTTATATCATGCGTTACGTATACTTTTTTCTTCGTTACATAATAATCAATTGTCTTTGTAGTTTTTTATGCAACTTGTAAGAATGTAAAAAATTGTTATCATTAATGTTAATAATAAAATTCATATAAAAAATTGTGACCATTAATGTTACTGCTTCTTTTTTGCGGGATATAACTAATGTATTTTGTGTAGATAATTAACGCATGGGTAGATAAATAATGCATACTTTGTATTGATATTTTTTTAGTTGTAAAATTAATGCATGCGTTGTATTTAATTTTTTGTTCGTTACATAATAATTAATTATTTTTGTAGACTTTCATCTTATATAACTTGTAAGAATATAAAAAAATGTTACCATTAAAGTTGATAAAGATTCATATAATACTGTTACTATTAATGTTGTCATTTTTGTGTGCCATATAATTGATGAACTTTGTTTTTAATAAATATTTTTAATAATAATGTGGGATATTTTAGTTATTATATGTAATAATTATATAAAATATTAAGAGTATTATTATCAAAATATTAATATAAGGGATAATTAAGGCTTTTTATTATTTAAAAGTAAAACTCATTCATTTCATTTATAGCAGATATATATTATTATTCTGAATAAACATTTACAAATACTATCACCACTTGCAGTATGTGTTATTATACATAACAATTATTGGTTTAGTCTATAATTGCTGTAAAATTGGTGTTTTACTCCTCTAATTATTAAGATGTTACCGTTTCGATCTCGTAATTTCAAAAATAGTTAAATTAATTCAATTAACATAATATTTATTAAAATTAGGTATTATAGTGTATTTGTTAAATACATTTTTAATTAACGAAGACTAACTTATTAATTTCAAGGTATAATAATTAAAATATTTGAAAACGAAATTCATATGTAATAAAAAGTTTGAAATATCTTTTCTCACAATCAAAAAAGTTTGATTTGAAAATGGAATAATTTAAGCATATCATAGCTTCTATTGACACAAAAATAGAAAAAATTCATCCAATGCACATGAAGAGGAAGATCACATGTATCTTACATGTATTATTAATTAAAAAAAAAAAATCACAATTTTTTTTTGCTCTTTCTTAAATTTTTTGACATCAATTAACACAAAAATAACATAATTAAAATGCTAATTTTCAAAAATAATGCTACTAATTGGGCTGGCGTATCCCATTAGGAGGGTTTTCTGCAAACGATTTTTTATTGGTATATTTTTATTTATTTATTGGTCAGTATTGGTATATTTATAGATAACACATTTTTTGTACACAAGCAGTGACGGACCGTCCTTAGGGCTATCCCGGGCTGGAGCCCGGATAGCTTTTTCAGTTTTTTTTTTTTTTTTTTTTATATATATATAATTAAAAGAATTAATTATATAAAAAAATATGATTGATAATGTTGAATAATTAAAAAGTTATATTTAATGACAAATTTATGTTCGATATAGCCTTTTTAAAGTTTTTATTTTTAATAAATATTATTGATATTTTTTTTAAATCACAATATATTATTTATTACTAAAATTCTATAAATAAACTTAGATTAATATACTATTTTTTGGTATTAATCCACAACTTTGCTCCTTTTATGTTCTTTAATTATGTTATTTAATCTGTTACTTGCTCCTGCTGCATAATCTAAGTTTATTTATTCTTTTTTAAAAATTATTAAAGTTAGATATATTCTTTTTTTTAAAATATTAAATATTTAATATATTTGTATTTAAATTTACAATCAAATCAATAATTGCATGTTATATACTCTAAAAAATTATAACTTTTAAACTTTTGATCGACAAATATCATATAATTATTAATTTGAGTGTTATGTAAGTATAAATTTGTATATATTTAACACTCATCTTTCTTCATAACAGTTGACTATTATTTCTTTAGATTTGTTTAACTTTATTTGATAATTGATAAATTTTATGAAGTATCGTCGGAACATCTTAAATAAATTTTTTATTTGCTTTTTTTTAAGTTTATATATATATTTTTTGTTTCTTTTTAAGTTTATATATATATTTTTTGTTTCTTTTTAAGTTTATATATATTTTTAATGTTAGTTACAAATCTTGATATTATAAATTAATTTTTTTGTAAAATAATTTTTTTTTAATATATATTAGCCCTCCTAGAAAAAAAATCTTGGGTCCGTCCCTGTACACAAGTGAAAATACATTCTAATAGATAACACAAATCAATTATGTGGGCTTTGAGATTATAAAGTTTCAACCTTTTAGCCCAAAAAATTGTGTGCCGTAATTGCTATTTATAGAGGAAGAAAAGCAATTACCAAAAGTCTTACTATTTTCTCCAAAATTAGAGCTATGGGGTTATCCTATATATTTTTGTTCGTCTTTTATACTTTGAGAAGGAATACCATTAATAGCCACAAGCCATTACACTGTAATCAAAAGTCAGTTGCTAAAACACAATCCTATTTAAAACACGATCGTTTGCCTTGAAGCAAAGGAACAGTTGATTTTCCTCATCAGTAAAAAAACAATACCAAAAATAAAATAACGAAGGGCCAAATTTAGACACTAATTCACACAAAAATAAAATTATCCGCTAGTTGCACAGAAAAGCCACCATCTGCAGGACTTCTATGATAAAGGTCCTTTAGATCTTGTTGAAGGCGACAATATCGCAGCTTTGGATGTATTCATTGCGAGGCTCAACTGTGAGATGTTCCTCAATTAGTGTATCCACAGATACAAGATCATCAACGATTGTAAGCATGATTTGGAGCTTCTTAATTCCGTAACCAACTGCAGCCAATTTTGATGCTCCCCATAAGAGACCAGGCATCTCGATACTTCGAACAGCCTCTTCGAGCTTCTTCATGTCTGTCTCATCATCCCAAGGCTTCACATCAAGGAGAACAGAAGACTTTCCACCTACAAAAATATACCAATAAATAAACATGCTTAAAAACTTTCCAATACACTCAATAAGTTTGCTAAAAAAACAACCAAATGCTACCATAATCAATTCAAATTCATATGCACAAATGTCACTTACTTTCTTTTTTCTTGGTGGAAACCTTTTTAGCTGCCTCCCTCTCCTCAGCTGCCTTCTTCTCCTCCTCTGTCTCGTCACCAAAGAGATCTATATCATCATCATCAACTGCAGCAGGAGCAGGAGCAGCCTGAAAATTTGAAATGTAAATAATCAACATTTAAAGGGCAAGGGAATAGGAAGCATCTGATGCTCAATACAATGCAAGTACTTTGGACTAACATAACTTATAAGATAAGCAAGGCACTATCGTAAACACAGGACAGGGTCTAGGATTAGGACAGTAGATAAGACACTCAATCCATAATAGTTTCTAGGTGCGTCCAAGAAAACCACTAAGAATTACCCCAAATCAAAAAACCGGACCAGACTGGCCGTCAATATACACTTTAGAGTATGAAACAATCTGGTCCGGTTTGGTAATATCAAGCACTGGACCGGCTGGACCAGAGAGTCTATTGTTTTTATTTTTAAAATATATTTCTATTAGTATTTCTTACCAAAAATATTAACACATGTTCACATTGAGTCAAAACATGAGGGCCTTGCCCACATACCTGCATAACACCATCTCTGCTGAGAGCATTTTTTACTATAACTGTTTATTTATTTATGCAGTACTTATTCAAAAGAAACTAAAGAAATGCAGCCAGATGGAGCCATCCAAAGTTATTAAGCAACAAGCTCGCCACTGTGGAAAATTGATTCATATTTGATTTATTGTTGGTAAAAATATTATTTATCCAGACTGAACAACACAAGACTGTACAGTGTGGTCCAGTTACACTGTATAAAATGATCCAGTCTTGAATTTTTTTTGCAAAGGGCTAATTAGTAAATTTAGTTGCAAAAATACAGTTGAACAGTAAAATATAACCCCATTCAAGCATTTTCTTTAAGACCCAAAAATACCTTAGAAACACTCTAATATTGTTTTAAAAAATTTGAAGTATTTTTGAAGTTTTGAACGAGAGACATTTGTGTTACTGGTATGGTGAAGCAAAAAGGTGTGAAAGAGGGCACTAAACATCTTGTTTTTGCTTTTGTCTTATCATAGAATGTAGGTATAAAGAAAAAAGTGGATAGTCTCTCCTATGTAGTCTCTTGTGTATTTGGAATATATTTATAGTCTTCTTTTGAGTAATTTTGGACAAATATTTATATCATGACGACGGTCTTATTTTTATATGGAAGTACACAGGTATATTTAAGAGTTTTAAATTAAGACAATTTTTGTTAAGAATTGCAATTTTTATGCACATTCTCTAAATGATTTGTTGTTCTTTTCTTTTTTTATCACAAGCATTTTAATTTATTTCTTACAATTATTAACAAAATGAATAAAAAATAATTATATGAGCTTTTTTAAAAAATAATAAGCAGATCGATGTAGAAAAAAAACTGGCGGATAATTAAGGAGAGGTTATAGTGTTAAAAAACTATTTCAAAAGAGGGGGAGAAAAAGCGGGTAATGGAGTAGTTGGTTGATTTCCAACTTATACCCCTTGTCATATGGGCTTTTCCCTTTAATTTGTGTTAAATAATATAAATTGAAGTTGATTTGTTCCCTCTAAAACAGAAAATGACTTAAAGGTGGACTGCTTAAAATAAAAGTGACTAAAATGGTGACTATTAGAGCACCCTAATCAGATTACTAGATGTTAAATTGTAATAATATAATCTAACAGTGACATAGAATTGAGAAACAATATGAAGCAAAATTCTCAATAGAGAATACATTTCCAAGGCACTTAACAGATCCACAAACCTAATACCAATCAGAAACTAAAAGCAATTTAGTTGAAGATTTAGCATTGAAAATTAGATGCAACAAACAAGAAAATACCCACAAATGTAAAGTATTAAATTTATACCTCCTTTGCATTTGTAGCAGGAGCTGCGTTACTTCCAATTTTGACACCAACAGCTTTACCAGGAAAGCTAACACCAAATAAATCACAAACCCAATTGTTTAAAAATTGAGCAAACATAAGTTGCATATTCTAAGAGATTTCACTCAAATTATCACAAACAAACAAACAAAAAAAAAAAAAACAAATAATTGAAATTGAAATTGAAAAGATAATGATAGAACATACTTTGGCTCCAGATGGCCAGAAACGACCTCGTACCATCTCTTAACATTGGGAAATGTCTTCTCAAACACAGATGCATATACTTTTACATCATCCTTCGTTAGAGAATCACCACTCCTGCTCAATCATTCATTAGAATAAAATCAATCAATCCAAAGTTACAAACTTTGACATAAGCAATTCTCAAATATACAACTGAAAGTATAATTGCATTTGAAATGAGAAGAAAAAGAGAATACAAGTAAGTTTTGCCAGAGAGGAATTCATTCAGTGATTTGAGACCAGCTTCAGTGTGTAGATCAGAAAAAGTCACCGCCATTGTTGTGCAAGTGAGAAATAGAAAAAATGGTGAACAACAGTTCTCAAGTGGAAACCAAAAGCGCCACTCACTTTTTAAGAGAGATCGGTTATATCTAATGATCGAGTATTTATATACCGAATTTCTGGCCCGAGCAGAACCCTAGTTAATACCTTTTAGGCGTCGAATATTCTTTTCAGAAAAAAGAAAAAAAAAAAAAAAATTATATATATATATATATGACATCTACAAAGTAAGTGAAAATTTACTCTTAAATATTTTATTAAATGCAAAAATTTTATAAAAAAAATTAATAATACTTAAAATTATAAAACTATCTTTAATTTTAAAAAAGTTCGATAAGAGTTACTGAACATATATGATATGATATATTCGATAGGGGTTATCAAATCTATATAAAATGTTCAGTAACGATTACCGAACTACTTCGCGATTTGCAAAAAAAAATAAATATTATTTACATGTTTTAATTGTTTTTTGTCTTCATTTTCTTCAAAAAAATTAACTTCTTTTATATCTTTCATATATATATATATCTTCCATTTTTAATATTTTGGGTTAAGATTTTGAGTTGTTGATGGTAAATATGGAGGTGGAGGTAGAAGTAAGTGAGGAAAAAAGAGTAGAATATATGAAATTTTTTTAAAGATGTGTTGTTTTTAGGAAGGTGAAATGTGAGGTGTGGAATGTATTATTAATTTTAAGTAAAAGGAATAAATTTATCATTTTATTATATTTTAAATATTTAATTATTCAACAGAATGTCTCAAAGTAAAATTTAGAATTTTTCGAGAATTTTTCGTTACCTAAATAGCTTACATTTTGGTTAAAAATTAAAATTTTTAAAATTAGCAATAATACGATCAAAATTGTGAGTTTTAGTTATATCAAAATTAGATAAGTTACAAAAATATCCTTAGCTATATGATATGTAATATCAGTATGTAACAAGCTACATACTGATGGTGTAAGTAAGGGTGAATAAATAATCCGATCAATCAGGCAAAATAAAGAAATTCGATTCGATCCATCGAATTCGGATCAGATTAGATTGACATATTTTATAGTCGGATCAAATTCGAATTGTAAAGTATACAATCCATTTAGATCGAGTAGATCAGATTTAGATTGACAGATTTTATGATCCGCTATAATCCGATCAGGACTAAATTACTTTTAAAATTATAAATAAATGTATATTTTATTTTTAATAAGTTATATTTAAATATTTTACATATCACGTTTACATTAAAATACTATTTTAGCTTAAAAATAAAAATAACGTTAAATTTTTGATAACAATTTAATAATATTTAAGAGTATACTTTTTATTATTTTGATTCTCTTATTTTTAACTATAAATAAATAAATTGACTTAATGAAGTACCAATTTAAAATTTAAATGTTAATATATATTATTTCATATATAACAATAATTTAAAAATAAGTTATAATCTCAACATGACTTATTCGATCCAAAAAATTCGATCTGTTTAGATTTGGATTGGTTCGGATTGAGTATATCATTGGATCAAATTTGGATTGAATATCTTCAAATCTGCTTCGAATCGAATCAGATTTAGATTGATAAAAAACTGGCGATTTCGATTCGCTGCTCAGCCCTAGGTGTAAGTATGTAACTGTATGAGATGCAGGTATGTAACAAGTATTACATATTACATATCATGTACGTAATACATATTACATACCTGTATCTCAGTATGTAACAAGTTACATACTGATGGTACATGTATGTAATATTTGTTACATACCTGCATTTCAGTATGTAAAAAGTTACATATTGATGGTACATGTATGTAACTCATACTACATACATAATATGTGATATATAATACTTGTTACATACTTATATCTCAATAAATAACAAAATACATACTTCATCTCATTGCATTTCTCTCTGCTTGCTCTTTCTATGCAAGAAGGTAACGCATGTTATTTTGTGCAAGACTCTGAAAAGGCAACATCATTATGCTACATCTCTGTTAATGCTTTTTCCCAAGTTTTACTAGCTAATGGAGGACTTAGAAAGCGCATGAAAATGATAAGCAATAAGACTTTGAGACTACTTATTCGTGATCCATCACCAACTGAACAAATATGGGGATTTGAAAAAAAAAATTGTAATTTGACCATTTATGCTTGAAAATAAGACAAGTAGAATCATCCATCAAATGTGAAGTTGACTTAGAATAGATTAGAAGCTCTTGAATAATAAACAATTAGAACAAAGAAAATTTTGAACCCAAAAATTAGAATTCCTCAAATCATACTAAAATTTAGCTTATAATTAAACCTGCTGAACCTTTAAACCCATTTTCTCTAATTTTAAGACCAGAAAATTCAATCCCATCTTGAGTAAATCTTAGTGATTACTTTTTTCAAAATTAGGTTGCATGATTTGATTGAAAAATGATCCAAAATGACGATGAAACTAAGCAGAAGGAAAGAAGAAAGAGGAAAATTAAGAGTAAAAGACCAAGTAAAACCTATATATTTGGAATGTAATACAGTAAAATTCATGTAAGGGTAAGATTGTAAAAATTAAAGACAAAAATACGGCCATACAGCAACTTCGTCAAAATGTTTGTTAGCTTTGAAAAGAAGTGAATCCAAATAAATAAATCACAAAGTTACATTACATCCATAGACTATTAAGTCCCAAATTGTTGATAGAAAAATGATAGTAACACCACCCAAATTTGGTTTTAGAGCACTTATCTTTTATCTTTAAGTCGAAATAAATTCTCAACTTAAATGGTAAAAAATAATTGAATAATAAAATGAGTACAATTATTACAAATCCTTAAATATTGTCATATTAGTTTAGAACTTACCTTATGAGATAAATTAAAGTTTCCTTAGATTTATTATGTTTTATACTTAAAATGTAATTGTAATAAATATGTATAAAATATTTCAAAAATTGTAAACGTACTACAGTGTTTATACTAGTATTATAATACTCAATTATTAATTTTTGTTCATTGAGTTAATACTATATAAATAGATTATATTTCATTCACCTAAGTATTTTTGAATAATATTTTGATAAATATATATAGTAAGTAAATTGTAAGCTATATGTATTTCTATACATTTAGAGTTTGCATAACAAAAATGCTAAATGAGTTAATATAATGGTATAATCCTAAAATTTATAAAATTTTATCATGAAATTATTATAAATAGATCATGTATTGCTAACATCATTATTTTTAAAGGTATGTTAGAACTTAGCTTGCATAAATTTAAATAAAAAAAATAAAATGCTATGATGAACACCACTAAGGTAGATGTTAGGTAATAATTTAACTAAGTATGCCTGACATAATTTGATTAATTCACGTCATCAATTAAAAAATTAAATGATATAATCAGCGTAAGTTAGATTAATCTTTATTAAATAGTTTATATTAATTACGCATATATTTAAATTATTTAATCGAAACATGTGCTTTTTTAACGGTGATGAAATATTGCGGTGTTGGTATTTCAAAATTGCAGTTTAAATAACTCATTTTTCAGCATAAAGTGAAATACTTGATCATGTATGTTTAAATTTAACTATTCGAAATCTTCAAGAATTACACTCGCAGATAGTGACTACATAAGAGGCATGGATGACAATGGCCAAGTAAGATCATGCGACTATAATATTCATTTTTTTTAACTTAAATAAATGTTAATTATTATTTTTTTTAGTATATATATTTAAAAATAGTCACTTAGGTTTCAAATAATCATGAATTTAGTAATGAAGGTTAATGATTATACTATAATATTACAAATGTTATAGATATTTTGAGCTTATAAACTCAATAAATATATAGGCATAAAATGTAATTATTTATTTTCCTAAGAGACAAATATACTTAAAAAATGACCACGTAAAGGGCATTTGATCAACTGATTTAGTTATGTTAGCTCAGTAGATAGAATTTAACAATTGTATATGATGTAATATTATTTAAATGTTGTTGATACATTTGCAACTATTAAAATATTTTGAGCACTTAATAAATTTAATACATAATTAATCATAATATCATTTTGTTAAGAAAATAATTTTTTTAAGCAACTAAATTATGAGAATATGAAATAAATATAAATAAAATAATAAACAAAATTTAACTATAATTATTTCAATATAGGTAAAGAACTTGAAGCGCTTTAAAAAAATTATAATTTTTCTTTTCTTTTTCTTAATTTTTTCTATCTCTCTTTCTTTTCTTTTTTCTTCTCTTCTTCTTTTTCTCTCATATTTCCTTATTACTTTTCTTCACATTTTTACATTCTACGCACAAATATTTTGTACTAATAAATTTATTAATTATGTAAATCTTAAACCTTAATTAGCTTAGAGAAAAATTCTCTCAACGTTTTCTTATTCCTCTTATTCTCTCCGCAGATGATATATGAATAATTAACTAGCAATCTCTCACTTGAAGACTGATTTCAATCTGTCTTCACACTTTAATCAATGCAACAACTCTTCTTTAATCTTGAAACTCTTGCAGACTAATTGAAGTTGAACACAATTTTAATTTCTCGATAGTTATCGTCTTTGTTAGCATGTTTGCTGGATTCTTTCTACCATGGATCTTCTCAAGTGTTAGTACTCTATCTTTTAATAAAGACATAATGAAGTGATAAGGAAGTCCAATATACTTAGTTCTAGAGTAAAATGTTGAATTTTTTGCCAAATTTATCGTACTTTGACCGTCATTGTACAACACATCCTTTTCCTATTTAAAACCCAGCTTAGTTAATAATCTTTGAAGCCAAATCATCTCTTTACTAGCTTCTGTTACTGTTACTGTTACTGTTACATACTCAGCTTCTGTAATGGATAACGCAATAATATTTTGTATCTGTGACATTCAACTAATAGTTGTAGTACTTACAGTGAACAAATAACCAATGGTGCTCCCTCGGTGATTGACTTCCCTTGCAGAATTTGCATCTATGTATCCTTGTACTTTTAACTCTCCTTTAGCAAAGTACAAACACTTCTTGGTAGTGCCTCGTAGATACTTTAAGATCAATTTCATTGCTTCCTAATGAGTCTTTCCTGGATTTGTCATAATCCTACTAATAGTTCCCATTACATGGCCAATGTTTGGTCTTGTACAGATCATTGCATACATCAAACTTCCAATGGTTGAGGCATAAGGACCCTTAGTCATTAAACTTTTCTCTTTCTCCATCTGAGATCACTGATCCTTGAATAGGCAAAAGTGACTGGTCAAGGGTATGCTAACTACCTTGGCATCGCTTATGTTAAATCTCTGCAAAACCTGTTTGATGTACTCCTTCGGAGATAACTTTAAAGTCCATCTTTGCTTATCTCTAATGATTTGCATCCCAAGAATTTTCTTTGTAGGTCTACGATCTTTCATGTTAAATTCTTTTGACAATTCTTGGTTCAACATGTTGATCTTGTCCATATCTAGTCCTGCTACTAACATGTTATCGACATAAAACAGTAAAATGACATAACTGACTCAAATATCTTGAAGTAGTGTCAATGATCAGCATTATACTTTTGGAAACCTTCCCTATGCATGAAGCCATCAAACTTCATGTACCACTATCTTTGAGCTTGTTTCAATCCATACAAGCTCTTCTTTAGTTTGCACACCATGTTTTCCTTGCCTGTCTCTATGAAACCTTCTGGTTGATGCATGTATATCTATTTTTATAAGTCTTCGTGTAAAAATGCAGTCTTCACGTCTAACTGCTTGAGATGAAGATATTTACTTATAATAATACTCAAGATTGTCAAAATAGTATTGAGCTTCACAACAGGAGCAAAAATATCGGTGTAGTCAATTCCTTTCTTCTTTTGGAATCCTTTTACAACTAGCTAAACTTTGTATCTCTTGTAATTATCATGCACCTCTTTCACCTAGTATACCCATTTGTTGTTAAGAGCTTTCTTTCCTATGGTAACTTCGCTAGTTCCCGTGTCTAGCTAGTGATCAAAGATTTTATCTCGTTTTTCATAACAAGCTCTCACTTGCTGGCATCTTTGGTTTGACATGCTTATGATAGCACTCAGGCTCTCCTCCATTAGTTAGCAACAGATAATTCACGTATCTCCTGTTAGATACATGGGGCCTAGAAGATCTCCTAAGTACAGGAGCTAGAGTTAGAGGTTGAGTTGTAATAGACTATTGCAAACTACTCTATCCAATTAGTTCCTTTGATTAAGACTCTCAACTATTTGTTTTATTATATGACTATTTGGAACATCATCCACATCTACATACAATGGCCCACTCCGTTCTAAGTTGTTGGAACTTATAATATGTCTATCCTTATACGTCACTCTTTCATTGAAGATCACATTTCTACTGCGAATCATATTTTTCTTATTTCGTTATCCCATATGCGGTAGCCAAACTCATCCTTAACATAGCCGATGAATGTGCATTTCTTTGACTTAAAATCAAACTTATTTTTGGCTTGATTATTAATATGTACATATGCTAAGCAATCGAAAACTTTTAAATGTGAGAATTTTATATCTTTTTTGCTCCTTACCTCCTTTGATATTCTGTTTTTCAAT
The DNA here is from genome assembly GCA_029378325.1 of Elaeagnus macrophylla. Classification (NCBI taxonomy): domain Eukaryota; kingdom Viridiplantae; phylum Streptophyta; class Magnoliopsida; order Rosales; family Elaeagnaceae; genus Elaeagnus; species Elaeagnus macrophylla. The sequence goes on from CM055642.1 coordinate 18,924,516, forward strand.
AGAATGGATGGGCCTTGATTGGTACATCGTTAAGAAAATTTATTTATTTATTTGTAGTTACAAATATGATCATCAAAATAATAAAAAATATTTTCTTTAACATTATTAAATTATTAGGATTTAATATTTATATTTATTTTTAAATTAAAATAATAATTTAATATAATCATGATATGTATAATATTAAAATATAATATATTAAATATAAAATATTTATTTATTTATAATTTTAATAATAATTTGATCCGATCGTATTGAAACATATTATAAAATTTGTAAATTCGAATTCAATTTAAATTTAAATGATTGTATATTTTGTAACTATAACATTTATTAATTTAATTATATCTAAAATTGATAAATTAAATCAAATTTTTTAATTTAACTAAATTAATTGAATTATTTATTCATTCTTATTTAATATTATATAATAAACAAGCTAATAATATTTAAATAAAGGATGTAAATAGCTTCCTCTTGTTTTTCCTCGACATCCCTAACACTTGTAAACAGTCTAAAGTAATCCTTTGGCCCAAACAAAATTCAATAAGACATCACTAAAACAAACAATACCCATATTTGATATTTCCTCAAAAACCAAAACCCTAATTGGCTATTTTGTGATTATATAGTTCGGCTTACTAAATCGCGAGAATACGCTGGAGGCTTAGGGTTAGCTGTAATATCCTCAAAGAAGCACCCAACAATGGTGGCCGCCAAGAAGACTGTAATAGCTCCCTCACATTTCGCCCTAGTCACTTTCTTAGATCCGTTAGTGTTTATGGATTTTTCGAGATTTGGCTTCTATTGATTCTTTTTCCTGTTGTACTTTTACGATTTTGCAGAAGAAGACTCATGAGAGCATCAACAACAGGCTTGCCCTCGTAATGAAGAGTGGAAAGTACACTCTAGGCTACAAGACGGTTCTCAAAACTCTCAGGAATTCCAAAGGTACTCTCTTCTCATTTTGCTTCAAATGTATAAACCTCGTTATTTTTACTATTGCACTCTAATAAACTTGATCTAGTACGAGATTTCAATGTTCTATTGCCTCCTGAAAAATGTTAATTTGGTAATGATTTTTTTCCCTGTAATATGTTACCTCTGACGAATTCGCCAATTAGATTCATTTGTTGAATAACTTTTTGTTGCTCTATTATTATTTTTTTAGTTTTTCAGGTGTTCTGTTAACTACCATTTGTTTTTGTCCTCCTTTCTTTTTCCATTTAATGGATTTAGTTTAATTTCTTGATTCAATATTTTTATTTTCCTTCTTGTTGATAACATTCATAGTGTTATTTAATTAATTTTTTCCTGGAAATTTTGAGAAAGATGTCTTGTTTTATTATGTTGCCCATTTTGAGGCTTAATTTAGATTGTGGCGCTCATCATTTCTGTTGTTAGTTGGACGATTTGAACATCAGATGTAAATGCAATTTAATTTAATTGCGAAATTCTTATTTTACTTTTGATGGTTCAATTGTAGATATTGAGTGATTTGGTCCATTGTTTATCTACCCGAATCTTATCTTATCTTATTTATGTATGATGACCTTGTCTCTCTATGATGTGTAAGTGATTCAAAGTGTTGGTCATATTTATGATTTCATTCATTGCTTGCAGGTAAACTGATTATCATTGCTAACAACTGCCCTCCTCTTAGGAAGTCTGAGATAGAGTACTATGCAATGTTGGCTAAAGTGGGAGTTCATCATTACAATGGAAGTAAGTTTCCGAATTTTGATTTAGAATCGGATTCTCATCTCTGACCCTTAGTAATTGGGCAATTTAAGTTGAAGAAATGTTTGGACAGTTTCTTCAAGCTCAGGCTTTTAATTAAAGTTTGTCTGTGGCACACCTTACTCATTACCTATGTTTGAACAGTTCTCAATGTGCCTATAGGTTGAGTTTTTTTCCCCCCATAAAATCTAATGTTAAAAGTTTTTTTAATTTGATTGAGGCCTGAACATATGTCATCTTACTGTTGAAAATACTTGTCACCTTTGAGTTCACAATTCCTATTGCTTTATAACTCTCAAACTCAATATTGTGTTTAGTGTTTACTGTGCCTTCACAATTACTTCTGTTTGGACAGTGCTTACTTCTTAGTGTGGCTATAGGTTTTGAATTTTATCCATAAAATTGAATTGATCAAAAAAGTTGTTTAGTTTGATTGAGGCTTGAACTTATGTCAGCTTACTCTTGAGAATAATAATAACCTTTTACTTCACCAAATCCTTCACTATAACACTCAAACTCAATATGATGTTTACTGTGCTTGAATAGTTCTTTGTGCTTATAGGTCTTGAATTTATCCCATAAAATATAATCGATCAATAAAGTTGTTTATTTTGATCGAGGCCTGAACTTATGTCATCTTACGGTTGAGAATTTTTGTCACCTTTGGATTCACAACTTACATTTATTGGCTTGTTATGCGTTGCTTTTTATGTTGTAACATGCCTCTGAAAAATGCTGTTTCAGACAATGTTGATTTGGGAACAGCATGTGGTAAATATTACAGAGTATGCTGCCTTAGTATCATAGATCCCGGTAGGTCTTTCAAAATGACTGAAATATTGTACTCTGATAATTAATTATTCCATTTTGTGCTGTGTGGCTTTATATGCTCATCTTATGTTATTCAGGTGATTCGGATATCATCAAGACCATGCCTGGCGAACACTGAAGTGGACATGTTTTGTAACAGATTTTAGATTCAGTTTTTTTGTACTCTTTCACCTTGTTATTGGTTTTTAAGTAGAATTTCCCTTTTGGGACAGCCTTTTTATGTTGATGAGAGAAGTGATATGGTACTTTTGGATGACTTGATACTTAATGATAAGATGTGTCTGGAATTCATTTTAAGCTCTTGGGTTCTTTTATGCTCTTGGCATAGATTAAACAGACACATTTAGTCCTGTCATTAAAGCTAACACTGTCAGAATAGTTTCTATTGCATTTTCTAGAGGGTGGAAGCTGGAAAATCTACCTTTGTTATGAAACTCGAGAATGTGTGGGTTAAAAAGGGCCTTATATAGTTTAATCCGAGCCCCTCAGACATTGTTCTAGAAATTGAGTCTCCAGTCTCTTTGGTTTTGTTAATGTCAATCTGATCCTTTGTTTATACCGAAAAAAAAGAAAGAATAATAGCTGAAATAGTAATGTTATGTTATTAAAAGTTTAGTTTAGTCCTGTAATTTGTAATTTTTTGATTGAGTAGAATAAGGACATTAATATTTTTAATAATATAATTTAGTTTTATAATTTTTTGATTAAGCAAAATAAAGACATTAATTTTATAAAAGTTTTAAATAAGTTTAAAAAAATGTTAAAAAGTCATATTTAGATTATTATTTTGACTTTATTTGGAATTTTTGTTATGTTAATGGTTTTTTTTTTTGTTTAACAAAAAATTAAAGAAATAAACTCAATTTTTAATAAAATTACTGATAATTGATTTGATATATGTTGGTGGCATTTTAATCACTGAAAACAGTGAGACGCATATCCACTACCTATTCTTTTCTAAGCTCAATTCTCACTTTCATATAAAGGACATGGGTGTTTCATTTCAAGGTGGAAACGACTTGTAGGTGCACCATTACCTCTTTTGAAGTGCATTGTTGTTGCTCAGCATACTGGTAGTTTGAGTTATGGCTTCATTATTATTACAAGCATTTTTATCCAGATTTAAGAGTAACGACATATAGTTTATTTAAACATGTAGAAAGTTTAAGCTTTAAAATTTAACAATATTTAGTCTATTCGACGTATAGAAGATTTTGAATTTGAGTCTCACTTACAAGTACATAAATTATTTAAAAAATATTTTTTCAGATACACATTGGATTGTAACTCGGATGATATCAATGCATATTGTGCATATTTTGTTGATAACTTAGTTTCTTGGCATGCTAGAAAACAAAATGTAAAATTCAAATCAAATATTGATCTGAATATATATGGCCCTTGTTTTAGCTGCAATAGAATTGATACGAATTAAATCTTTATTATCTGAATTGCATGTTCGTGTTAATCAAATTTATCACTATTTTTTGTGATAATTAGAGTGCTATGTGTTTTACTCATAATTTCATTATTCATTATCGAGTGAAACATGATGATGATATTGATTTTCATTTTGTGTGATCAGATTGTTAAGGGTGAATTAAAAGTCCAATTTGTTTGCTATGAGAATCAATTAGCAAACTTACTTACCAAACCGGATCCCATTCAATGTTTTCCATGATCAATAGGGTCCAAGCTGATGGTTTTGTCTAAACCTTTAGCTTGAGGGACGTTGTAACGGTTGCTTAGGTTGTTATGCCACGTTGTCAGGCTTACGGTTGTTATGAAATAGATGTTAAGCTTTCTGTTGAAATGTTGTTAGTGTTAGAACTTGTTTTTATGGACCTACTTTAGAGAAGTGCTTCTTTAAAAAAGCCTTAAAAAAAAAAACACAAAATGTATAAATAGTAGGCAACACAATAGTTAAATTGCTAATATTATTCAAGCAAAACGTATGAAAAAGAGCTTTGTGGCATGTTTGGAGGTGTTTTATTTTAAACGTGATGTTAGTAGAACATGTTTAAGATTAGTTGTGAAATCTATTCTCCTTTGATTTTGAAAAAGCTTAAAATATTTTTAAGAGTGTTTAACAATCTCCAGAAAAAATAATTTCCATATTTTAAGAAAATTTATTTTGCTTTAATGAAAAATAGATAATCTATATTTTTGACAAAGTAGTTAATAATACATGCTATTTTTTAAATCAATTAATAAATTGCCACTCCAAATGCTTTTATAAATTTTATTCCAAACGCGCGTTTGGTTGAGATGAATCAAATCAATTTCATATATTATGGCGTTTGGTTTTACATTTAAAGCTGAATAGAATGGAAAGCTTTAGTGATGTCATTGGAAAAGTCGAAAGCTCTTTCCTTTACTGACTATTTATTTTGATTTTAAAATGAAAACTAATTTTTATATTTTGCTCTCACAGTTGCTTATCATATTATCTTTAAATCTACCAAACACTCATCACCTCTCTTTAATAGGGTTCCATCTCATTCAGAACGCCATAGTTGTTGGCGTTGGAAGCCGATTTGCAGCAGCTTGTCAGTTAGAAATCTTTGGTGACTACAGTTGCTAGAATACCGACATTATCCCTTCAGAAGCCAACTTGCCAACATCTTCAATTGCATCGCTGAATTCTACCTTTCTGCTGCCTCAGCTCTACCATAACCTAAATCGCCAGCAACAACACTAAAGATAAACCTGTTTTCATACAGGTGCAATCAAACTTTAAAAATATTTAATAATTACTTAACATGAGCTTTATTTTAAAGTATATGGGTATATTGGTGACAGGGAAGAGAGGCACACAAGGTCCTGGTTTTATTTAAAAATTGATACAAAAGTTTTATAATTATTTGAACAAATATTAATATTTTTGTTATTATAAAAAATATTATATTTAGTTCTATAATTATTAAAAATTAATAGCTAAATTTTTATAATTATTTAAACTGATAGACTATAATTCTTAGAACTAAAGTAGAATTTTATACTAAATTTTTTAATTTTCACAGCTAAAGTGCAATTTATACTAAATTTTTTAATTGCATAATTCAAATTAAAATATATATTTTCACGTAATAATATAATCTCTAATACATTTTTCTCTTAATAAAAGTGTATAAAAACGTATAGTTTTTTTTTTTTATAAAATGTGTACACTTTATCAAAGTGCATAAAAATGTGTAGTACTCTACTAGTACATTCTGACCTCAATTGTAGCAAGTTTGTGTTTTATTTCGATTACCAAGTGTTTAATAATAATATTATTATTTTTTATTTATTTATTATTTTGATCACTATTTTATTCCATAAATCAAACATAAAATTAATATTTTTCTTTAAATTATTTTTAACCAAATCTCTTTATTTTAAAACTACTTATTAAAAAAACTAATACAAGTTATAAAAAGTAAATATTTACTTATTTATATTGAAACAACAAATAACGTTTTTTTAAATTTTGAAAGCATTCAATTACCCAACACTCTTAAAAGTTTACAAAGTTAATTTCATACTATTCATCTATACGAGCTCTCATCCTATTTTTTTTTTTTTTAATAACGATTTATATATTAACTTTGCATTAATTTACTTAAGATAAGATAATTATTTATTTATTAATAAATAATTTTATAATTACTTTAATATTCTAAATATATAACTTAATCTCCCATTTGTCTATGCATACGAGTAGAGCCAATATCCAAATTTTAAGATGCATCATAGCTTTAACTAACAGGCCAAAACTAGAAAACTATGAGAAACTATTTTTGAGCTTTCAATGTATGCTCCATACTGTTATATTTGGGTAAATTACACGTAATTGCTTAGAATTTGTTATTATATCACAGATATTTTTAGTTTAAAATAATATCAATAATTTGGTTGAAAGATTAAATTATTATCATAAGTAGGGCTTTAAATTTTCTATTTTATCTACTGTTGTGAAGAAGGTCAAATTTATATTAATATTTTGAACAAATGACTCAGGTATCTTTAAATATATATAGTTATGTCATTAGTACACCTAAAGCTACATAAACTAAAATAACCATTAGAAAAACTCCGTGTAAAATTTTGTTAATGGCTTCTATGGATTTCAATTCAAGAATAGAACCTATTTATTTGAGAAAAAGGCAGCAATGAAGATTTCTAAATTAAGAATAAATCCATTTAAACTATACTTTTATTGTGCAAATGAAAAAAAGCAAATATTATTTATTATGGAATCTTGATCGTGATGAGAATGCAAGTGCTTTTCATGTAATGTGAATTTAAGTGGACAAAATAAGATACATGAAGTTAGACTAGAATTAGCAATAATGGGTGAAATGACATTGTAAAATGGGTTAAAAAAAATGTGACGCTAATGAATATTTTTTTTTTTTGTCTTGTATTAATTGTAGTTATATTTCTACATGCCGTTGTACTAATTGTAGTATTTCTACAAGTTGTAACAAGTAGAATATATGCTATGTTACGTTAGAAATAAAAAAATTCAACAAACATCCAATAGGTATGCTTATAATCCCGTAATCTAGTATGTCCAGTAATGCATATTACGATATAAAAAAAATTAGAATGATGTGTTCTTGTTATAAATGCTCACATCACACATGTGATTGTTCAAATACATTCAAACTAATTCATTTTAATAACTAACACATTGCTTTGTACTAATAACAAAGTAAGGGTCATTGTATATTTCTTACATACAACATGGCAACAAAGTTCACGTTGTAACCCCTTCACATATGGCCATGAACTTTGTCACCAAAATAACATGTCTTATATTTTTAACACTTAACATATTGTAAATCAGCCTAATAATTTGTTTTTCAATATAAAATAATTCCTAATGACCTACAAAATAGTCATAAAGAAATAAACATACAAGATGAACTAATTAAGTCTCTTTCTTTTGTCTTTGAAAGAGTGTAATAATGAAGATTTTTTATTATTGTTATTTGTTCATTTGAGAAAATACACGCATGCATATGATGTTATTATTGACAATATGAAAAATGTATATATGGGGTAGTTAAAAAATGCAATTTAGGGTAACATACCAAGTAAGCTTTTTTTTTTATATTAGTCTTTTTCACCTCAAGGTATACGTTACGAATCAAATGATAAGTAATTAAATTTTAATATATGACTTTTTTAAAAGAATCTACCAAACTATAGTGCATTTTATGATGACAAAAATGAAAATATAATGTGATATACCTGTGGCCTTCTTGATGTATTGGCCAAAACTTCTTTCTATTTGCTTTTTTGTCTCTTATTGCTTGGACTAGCTTCATCATGTTGAGCAGCACACTAACATTATGGAAATAAAAGTTTTTAATATCATGTAAAATGTCATTCTTACATTCATCTTCTTGGTGATTCTTAGGGATGAACAAAAAAACATAGAACCAATCCAACTCATTAAAGCCAATTCAATCCAAACCAAAAAAATTAGTTATTAAATTTTATTGGTTTGGTTCGATTTTTCATAATAAAAAATCAATTAATATTAGGTTGATTTGGTTTTCATTTATTAAAATTTAAAAAAAATCGAACCAACCCATTTAATTTTTTCTTATTATTTTTATATTTATATTGTTATTTATATTTTATATAATTATTTAAAAAAAAATTGTTCAGTGTTCACAGTTTATTTTATACCCCTTCGGCCTTTGAATCAATTTTCTCTTAGAACCCTAAAGCGGGTCCTCTCACGAGCCATCTAGTATGATTCTCTAGGAGGGGTAAATTTTTATCTATTGTCTGGATCATTAAAGTAGCAAACTGATCTTTGTTGTTTCTAATATGGAAATTTGAAAAGAACCAATAACCATTAAAAGAATTATCAGAGTTCAGAAGCTTGTTTATATGTTAGTTTATTCTGTAAATCACAGTCACTGCTGGAAAAAATGAACACAATGAAAAGAAAACATTTAAAATGAGGAAAAAAATAATTTTTCACTGTTGAATCGTTGGTATAGTTATTAATTTATTATCTTTCTTATCTAAATTCTAACAACCCATTTTCAATTTTAAGTTTCTTCAATACATCCAATTTCTTTGTTACTTATCATTATTTTTATTGGAATAAATAGATATATTCTGTGGTTTGTCTTAAATTATTGTGTTATTTATTATGCTGATGTTGAGTAATATTTTTTCTTGATAAAAGATATTATGGATTCTACTGGTATCCTAATGAATATTGAAACCATATCTATATTTTAAATTTAGGTATTATAATAAAAGTAATATTAAAAACATTAGAAATCATATATAATACAAGAGTTTAAAAAAATTAATAAACAAAATTCATTACTAAAAAAGAGGAAGAAATTTCCTTTAACCAATCCAAACCAAACCAAAAAAATTTGTTCAGGTTGGATTGGTTTTTCAAAATTTTTGATTTAGTTTGATTCGGTTCTCATTTTTAAAAAATCGATCATATTAAGTTGGTTCTAATTTTAATATAAACCCAAACCAACCCATATATGTTCATCTTTAGTGATTCCAAATGACTTTCCCTTCAAAAAACAAGTAATAAAAGTTTGTTAGCTTCACAAATACCATAATATTAAAATTGTATGTACTGTTATACCTTTGTAGTGCTTTCATTTCCCTTATTTTAAATTCTAATGTTGCTATTTTGCACATCATGATTGGAGCTGTCCTCATTTATCTTCTTGATAGTTCCAGTAGCATTTTCCTTTATAAAAGAAATATAAAATGATCAATATAGTCATAAAATTTCAATTTAATAACATAAATAATAATATAAATTGTTATATCTTAACTTTTATATTTAGATTTAACAAACAGAACCTCATATTTTGTTCAAATTTATTTCACAATTTACATTTTAGTTATTGATTTCTCTTATGCCTTTGTACTTCACGAGGTTATCCTTTTCTTTCTGTAGAAGGCCTTCTAGTTTTCCTTACAACCGTTGATGGTATGATCTAATCCATATTATTTAATTTTGTCCAGTTTTTCTCACTTGGTACAAGGGGCATAATTGATGCTTAAATAAGAATATTTGGTTAAAGTTGGGTCAATATAATTCTCAATTCTCAATCTTCTATTTATAATACCCTTACATACATGCTTACAAGAAATCCCACTTATTTGCCATTCACCACATGAACAAATTCTTCTATTCAAATTAACCAACATGGTTGTAGACACATCTATAGTCTTAAACTCTTCATTTCTAGCATAAATGACTTTCAAATCCATACCCAACATTTGGTTATAATTTAGCCTTTTTTGTATCATTAGTGGGATATTAGTAACCTATGTACTTGCCTTTTCCCTTCTTCTGACCATCCTACTCATTAATTTTCTTCTCACCTCTTTAAATAAATGTATTATAGGTAGATTCCTTATCTTATTCAACCAATTAACTCATGTTATTGGTAACATGGTCCACCTTTGCCTCCTCATCAAAGGCATGCCTTGCCCAATGCATATTTAGAATGTCATCCAAAATTTACGAGCTTCTTTACCATATTCTAGAATTTGCCTAAGTTACTCTCGTTACCTTGGATGCTACTTAAAAGAGTGATTTGAATTTAACACCAAGCCATTTACTTCTAAAATTAGTATATATATACCCTACACAACTTAATATGTGCATTTGAAAACAACATTTTAACTGCATTTATACACCATTTTATCATGTCTGACATAAAACATAAAGCCCTCACATCTTCATCACCAATGTGTTAATTTAACAATGACAAAGTAAACACATTTATAACCTTAAACTCTTCATTTCTAGCATAAATGACTTTTAAACTCATGCCTAACATTTAGTTATATTTTTCCTTTTTTGTATCGTTAATGGGATATTAGTAATCTAAGTATTTGCCTTTTTCCTTTTTCTCACCATCCTCCTCATTAATTTTCTTTTCACCTCTTCAAATAAATGTATTATAGGTAACTTCCTCACCTTATTCAACCAATTAACTCATGTTGTTGTTAACATGGTCCACTTTTATCTCCTCATTAAAGGCATGCTTTGTCCAATGTATATTTGGAATGTCATTCAAAAATTTATGAACTTCTTTATCATATTCTAGAATTTGCCTAAGTTATTCTTGTTGCCTTGGATCCTGCTCAAAAGAGTGATTTGAACTTAACTCCAAGCCAACTACATCTAAAATTAGTAAATATATGCCCTACACAAAACCTAATATGTGCATTTAGAGACAACATTTTAACTGCATTTATATACCCTTTTGTCATGTGTGAAATAAAATATAAAGCCCTCATATCTTCACCACCAATGTGTTAATTTAACAATGACAAAAATCACTTCCATATCTTATCACTTTCTGTTTCAACCCATGTTATTGCTATTGAGAACAAATTGTTATTGGCATCCAATGAGACACTAGTAACATTCCACCATAAAGACCTTTCAAATTATACCTATCTATGCCTATTAATGGTCTACAATCAACTAAGAAGCCTAATAAAACACCTCTTGAGTTATAAGGCTAATAAAACACCTCTTAAATATCTGACTTTTATGTGACCCTTGTTTGTGACATTTGACAATTGTCATTGATCTACGATTAGTTTGTAAGATAACATTACCATAAGTTCTAACTTTCACAAAACTTCAACTGTGATCACCCATGAAATTATGACTAGCCTTTAGTCTTATCCTATACAATATCAGATCATTCATTGAGATATTCCATCTTCTGTTACACTCAACCCTTAACACATTAATATAATTTCTAGAGTTTCCATTTACAGTACTTTGAAGTTTTGTTATTGTCTTAGGTTGTTTGTCAACTTGTTGACAATTATAGGGCTCTCATATTGTTTTTACCATAAAAGTTTTTCTTCAGTTCCTAGTGATGCATGAATTCTCTATTTACGTTCAGGTGGTGCACACTTAACAGTCACTCTTTTGTGTTCACTAGCAACTCTAATTAGTTGAAAACCAACTTGGATTATATATTCTTTCCATAATTTTCTAAAATGATCAACTCCATTAAGTGTGTATACCACTTTAAACTTTATAGAACCACCAACTTGTCTTGTAAATTCCTTAATTTCATACACCTTACTAACACTTCTAATAGCTTTCCTTGATTCAACTTCAAAATCAGTGTCAATTAAATTTTGTCATAATTACCAATATATTCTTCCAAACTATCCTCACTACCAACAACTTCTTCACCAATTCTCTCTTCTTATGATTCATCATTTATAAAGTCTTGGATCAACACTTTATCATTATCCTTAGCAATAGCTTCATCTTCACCACTATTCCGATTAAACTGTTCAAACTTCCCCCATTGTAATTTTCTTCTTCAATATTTTCATGTCTCTCATGCCACCTTTTCTCCTATTAGAATTCCTTACCCTTTTATTTTTAAATATAGGGGTAGGGTCGAGATCAAGAGCATTGGTAGGATTAGGCTCATTGTTAAATACTTGTTCAATTTGGTCCATAAATAGGTCAAAATTTAAGTCTTTAAGGTCAAAATCATAATCAAATGATGTAGGGATAGTTTAAGGAGTTTCAATGTTACTTTATGTGATTTCAAGATGGTAATCATTAGGAAATAAATCAAAATGATTAATTTTATGTTCAACTTGGATGAGATCATGTGGTGTTTCAAGTTCAGGTGAGATGGGATGGGATTATGTGGTGTTTCATGTTCATGTGGTATGTGATCATGTGGTGTTTCATGTGTTTCAGGTTTAGGTGGGACAGGATTATGGTGTTTCATGTGCTTTAGGTTCAGGTGGAGTTGGTGTGATTAGTATTTTTCATGTGTTTCAAGTGGGCTCCTTGATGCTTCATGTGGTGTTTCAAGTTGGTTTTCTTGTGATGTTTCACTGTCATCAACATAAAGGGTTATGTCAAGACAAGGCAAGGGTGGTTCCACAATTAATGGTAACATGGTGACATACAAGTCAATCATCTCAATCCTCATCTCTCTATATAAATTTATCAAAGCCATAAGTTCAACGTTAGTTTTCAATTTTTTTTTATCTCTTTTACCTTGGGGTTCTTAACTTCAATTTTGAATGGTTCTTCCTTTAATTTCAACCCTAAACCCAATATACTTTGAAGAGCATCATTTTAGCGCTTAATCAGGCTATACATCTTACTTGATATCATACCAACACATTTACCGATCCCAAATACATGCAAATAAACTTTAAACCATTACATTATAACTGACCTAGTAATGAAAAATAAATATAATTAGGACATATACATGCATGCCCAATGATATATATTAACCATTTATTTTTTTTTATAAAAATAAAGTAATTTAAATTTAACCAAATATTCAAGTTAAAAAACATTTCCTTGTTAATAACAAAATAAGACATTCATATATTTATAAACCTTAAACAAAATATAACTAATCAAAGCAACCAAAACCTCATATAAACATAACTTTAAATCTATGAAATTTTAAATTATTATGATGAATACATTATATTTGATCTATTATTAAAAAATCTTATAAATAATAAAACTTGCTATCATTTGGCCTATACATTAACCATGAAGTAATAACAACATTGTAGTAGAAAAACATAATATTCATGCATGAAATTCATAACAACTAAAAATTGAAGTAAATGATGGAAAAAATTTAAGACAATTTAGGATTTTTACGAAACGCAATCTATACCAATTACATGTATCAACCAATCTTATCTAATCTTTGGCCTTTTTCAGGAATTGGAATATGGTGTTCGATTTCAATACTTTACACCGAATTATATGAATGTCTTCTGCTTTCTCATTGTTGCTTTGTTATATTGACAGGTTATGGAAGAGAAAGTAACTTGGTGGCCTAAGAGCTAGAATACAAAGAGTAATAAGTATAAAATAAGAAGGTTAAAAGATTTATTGGTTTGTGTGATACTGTAGTGATTAGTATTTCTGTCTGTTTTTTATTTACAAAATTACAACTCTTTTTGTTAGTTAACCTAACAAAATTTTATTTCTAATGTTTTTTAAATCTCAAGTATATCGGTGACATTAAAGAAAAACTCACGTGTATTAATGATATAAATCATATTCTGTTTAGAATGAAACCTCTGATGTTGTTATAAAAAAAAACGCATCCAATAAAATAATGACATGTCACTTGATATGTTATGACAATATCACCACACTTTATTCCTTATTTGTTGAGAGAGTTATTTATAATTTAAGCTAATAAAATATAATATTAATGTAATTTTTTTTTTAAATATGACTACTTAATGCTTAATAAATAGAATAACCAATAAGATTAATAAGGTATATATTTAGGAGTAATAAATAATACCTCATTTATTAATTATTGAGTAGTGTAATATATATGAAGTGATGTGTCAGTTAGTTATTGGATGTAAAATTTATGACGTTGAATGATAAAATGATTATAAAATTACAAGATAATTAATTTGTGTAATGTTTATTGATATATAAATATTTATAATAAAAATATTTTTGTTAATTATTATTCACCCAAAATTTACTAATTCTCATTTATAACTTAGAAGTAACAATTAATAATTTCTTCTTTAGCAAAAAAAACAATTAATAATTTCTTTCACACCTGGTCCAATTTCTTCTATTTATTATTATAAAAGAAAAACTTTTATTTCTTCCATGAATTTCAGATCCAATTCAATTTACCCTCTAAAGTACCAAGAAAACAAACCAATTTAATGCAATTGGAAGAGCCAGTTTTCCAGCACGAGATAGATCGACATCGACTCATTTTGGGGGACCTTCTGTTTGAGTAACAATTCCAAATATCAATGGCAGGCTTGAGCGCAGAAGATCTATCTACGATCGGAGGAATCGCAACGGTGTCGCTTTTACACTCATTCATACCAACCCATTGGCTCCCTTTCTCCATTGTTGGACGTGCCCAGAAATGGACACTTTCTCGAACTCTCCTCGTCAGTATGTATTCAATTCCACTCTCCAATGTAGTTTTAGATCTATCAATTTTTTACTATTTTTGATTTATTTTGTTCTGTGCATGCCATCTACTTCTTTACCACTCTATTGAGCTAATTTTATCAAGAAACTTTGGATAGTTATTGGCCAAAAGCCCAAAAGGCTTAGGACTAGATTTATAATTACGCGCTACTTTTTTTGTTTTTGTTTGGGAAAGTAGCTTTTACTTTGAATAATTGAAAGTTGAATTCCTTTCTAATATTATTTTGATTAAAAAGGTTCCTTCCTATTAATCTGTTTGGTAAAACTCGCAAAGTCTCAATTTTTCTCTAGAGCATTAATATAATTGTTTGTGAATATATGCTAATGAGCTGTAACCTGTAAGCTCAAGTAACACGTTGCTTGTCATGTAATGGAGAGTTAATATGTTTGAAATTAGGCGTAGAGCAGAGTCATCTTTTGTTTTCAGAGAAATATTCCCGAAAATGTCACCAGCATTTCTAAAGAAAAAGAGTTTCTGATTGGGAATGTTGGCATTTTTCGGCCCTTTAGTGCTTGGCCATGGGGCTTCACTGTAGCAGCTTAAGATCCTAGCTGTAGCTTCAACTGTTTGCTGGAATTATATATATATTTAAGTTAGTTTCTTTGCTCTTTGCCTGAAATTGATTTAGGGATGATGGTTGCTTTTTAATGCTTGGTTTAATTTATCTAATTTAAATTTTTTAAGATTGTTGGAGATAAGTTGCTCTTTTCTTTAGAGGTTTGCTTGATATCTTTTATGGTCCACATATGGTGTGTGTTCTAGTTCAACAGTCTAAAGGTATCTGTTATATGATCCTTTTCAATGGAGGCCTATGCCCAATTCATCTTAATTTGAAGATGATTCATGAGCTATTATAGGTTATAATATCTCATGCCTTCGTTGGATAGTAGTGCTAGTTCCCAATAAAAGCTTGTGAAGAAAAGGTGGAAAACAGGACCGAAAACTAATTTATGTCTTTATAGTTGAGAGTGTGTTGTGTTTTGATATGCTGTGAATTTGAGATTGCAATGATGCAGTGGAACTATAATCTGCAACTGATATTTTGCTTAAAGATGTCCTGCAATGGGTATAGGCTTTTCACACAATGCCTTTTGATGCAGTTTTTGTTGTTAAAAAATTCCAAGGACAAAAGTTCAGCTAGCTTATGGTTCTCCCATCAATCCTCTCTTTTCTTTTCTGAGAGAATAGTCGAGTACTTTGGGCAGACATTCTTGGTTTTGGTTAAATAAACTTCATATTGCTTTTTAGATAATCTTTTGAACTTAAGCTGAGTTGTTTGCCATTAAGTTAGAGTTTGTTCAGTTGCTTATCTTTTCCTTCTTTTTAACTTTTCGCACCCTGTTCTTGAATTTTAGTAACCTAATATTCAAGTTCTCTTGAGAAAGGTAAATTTGCACTTTCTACACCAATTATCAGTCCTATCTGTATACCTTTGTAGCGCAAATGCCCAATAACTTAAATTTCGTTTATTCAATATTAATTCGTGAAGAAATTGAACAGAAGATGGAAAATGGGACCAGAAGCTTATAAGAGATCAAATCCCTTTTTCTGTCTCTTGTTTTGTTTCTCCTAAAACATATCCGCAAAGGGTGTGGAAGAATGTTCTTGCAAAGCCTTAGCAACAATGGAAATTCTTCAATTTTTACCCTTAAGGTCACTGCTCTCATTATCTACATGTTACAACTTCTATTAGACTGCTAAAAAATTGGTTGAAGTAAAGGTTCAGGGACTATATGAGATTTGGTGTAAAGTTCAAGACCATTTGTGAAATGTACCCTAAATTTAATGCTTCAGTGAATGGTGCTTTATGAATTCATTTTTACAAGTAACGTTGTTTTGCAGCTGCATTTGGAGCAGTCTTACATGTAATATCTACGTCAATTCTTGGCATTACTGCGGTTACCATGGCAAATACCATTGCTGGTGAAGAAACAGTGCATAAGCTTGCTTCACTTTTGCTAGTAGTTCTTGGTGGTAGTTATATTATGTTGTTTTTCACTGGAAGGGGTGGTCATAGTCATTCACACAACCAACCCATGGAAAAAATGGCTGTTGCTGGACTTGTCCTTGTTCCTGCTTTGTCTCCTTGTGCAACCACCCTTCCAGTATTCCTTGCTGTTGGGAATTCTTCTTACATGATGGTGCTTGCCATCATAGTGCTGCTGTTCAGGTATTAATAAGTTATGATTTGACTTTCATGGTTGTTATCATCTTAAGTTACCCTGATAATTTAAGTAGGCTGAATCTTTGGAGCCTTCAACTATATCAATATAACTTAGATTGGGACTTAAATAGCATGTACAGTATAATCAATTTGGCTCCAAAAATTGCAGGTAGTTATATATAGCATGAACATATGCTTTATATATATATTGTACATAATATATATTCATTTTTGTACAAAGTGTACATAAATTAAATATGTACAAATTAACTAAATATGTACATAGCTATGCACAAGCTAACATCTTATTTTGAGTTCAATTCGATTATGTACAATATATACAATATACATGCTATTCTTGGACTTCAAGTACTTTAGAAGTTCGGTGTCCTTGCTAAAAATCAACCCTGTAAAACCAAATAAATTGAACTGTTAAAATGTGGTAGGGGCTTAAAACTTATAATGAAAAAGGTTTAGTGACCAATTTGGATCTAAACTTTTTTTTTTTACCAGGTCGAGTTAGTTCTCAAGCCAACTTAGTCCTAAATTCTTTGAAAATTAACAAAATGGGGACCAAATTAGAAAAGTTGGGATTAAATTGGCCGCAATAAAAGTTAGGAAGAATAGCCCAGTCAAGTGAAGCCAAAGGTAGAAGAGTGTTGGTCATTAAACCTAGTAAAAATGTAGCATTGTTTTAGTGCTTTTTATCAAACAAAAAAGGCATCCAAAGTGATGCCTTCCTAAATTTTTTAGTTTGTTATGGCTCGTGTTTGGTATAAATAGTTATAAATCCAACTTGTGCAATTTATGGTCTGAGAAACCTTACACCACTTCTTACAATGTGATATTGAACTACAGCACCATAACTGTGATGACCTCGTTGGTTGCTTTATCGTTCTATGGCGCAAGTCAGATCAAATTTCATTGGGTGGAGCGATACGACAAACTTCTGGTAGGTTCAGTGCTAAGTTTAGTTGGACTCTTGACGCTCCTTTTTCATCACCATGATGGAGAGGAAGCTTCTACTGGAGGGCATTTGCATAGGAAAATTATTGTTCTTTGAAGACCCTTAGTCATGCAATGTATATTTTTTATTGCCTCAAGGAAAAGGTTCTTCTAAGAGAAATGTTTTGATTTTTGTTTTGTAAAAGCTGTTGTAACCTGTTGTTAATTGTGCTCTATATGATAAATGTCCTCCATGCTTTTGTCCTGTAACTTTTATGTGTTACTCCATAGTTCCATTTGATTTTTATTTTTCCTCCTTATGAAAGTCACAATTAGAGAATTTTCATTATTGTATTATCTGGTTTTGGGTTCTTTTTCTTTAATGTGTCATCCTTCCCCTCCTCTCTCTTAGGGCGTTCTTCTAGCTCGTTCATTAGTTTTAATTAGGGGTGAGCAGTGGATCAAAATCGTCTATTTTTTGCCTACTAATTCAAATTTGATATGATTCGAAGTGGATTTGAAGATTTTTAATCTGAATTTGTTTTGATGATGAACTAAATCCAAATCCAAGCAAATTTAATTTTTTGGCTCGGATTTGTTCAAATCGAATAAGATTATAGTTTATTTTTAAATTATTGTCATATATAAAATACAATATATACTAACATTTAAATTTAAAATTGGTACATTTTTAAAAAAAATTTATTTATTTATGGTAATAATTAAGAGAATCAAAATAATAATAAAAATATGCTATTGATCATTATTATAGAAAATTTAATATTTATATTTATTTTTTAAAATAAAATAGTAATTTAATGTAATTGTGCTATGTATAATATTTAAATATAACATATTATAAATAAAATATACATTTTTATAAATTTAATAGTAATTTGGTCTGGATTGAATGGCAGTGAATTATAAAATCTATCAATCTGAATCCGAATGGATTGTATATTTTTTAAATCTTATCCGACTATAAAATTTATTAATCCAATTCAATTCAAATTCGACGGATTGGATGACAGTGAATTATAAAATCTGTTAATCTAAACCCGAATGGATTGTATACTTTTTAAATCTCATCCGACTATAAAATTTATCAATCTAATTCAATTCAAATTCGACGGATTGGATTAGATTTATCAATTTAGATAAATTGATTGAATTATTTGTTAATCCTTAGTTTTAATGATCAAAATAGATGATTAAAAAATAAAAATTGTGAAATAAAACAAATTTTTAGATGAAAATAAACTATTTCGACACAATTAAAAAAAAAGTGTGAACATATAACCAATAAGTACAAATTGTCAAGAATATGAACCTCGATATTATCAAGAATACGAACCTATTCTTTCCATCTCGTCACCCTTACACATACACAGTGGATTGAAATACATCTTGGAAAGAGAGATAAATTTAAATCTCTATTGTCCATATAAAGTTTTCCAAATTTTTTTCTTCTCGTCAACACTTATACTCAATACAAAAAGAGGCACAATTGGTTCTTTTTTTTCATTAAAGGGGCACTATTATTTTTTATTAATAAGAGAAAACACTCACATATTCGGATGTGATTCAAACTTAAGGTTTTGGTAAGAGAATTAAGAGTCTTATCACCTAAATCACAATAAAGCTCTATATAAAAATATATTTTTTACTTTCCCTTTACCAAACATTGATCCTGATAATTAATAAAAATCACAATGGAGAATTACAACATGATTTTGAAAGTTGTAGATTACAATCCAAGTATGGATATTTGCTTGCAAATTATGCAAGTATTTGGCTTGTATTGTGGATAAAATCAATATTTAAAGAATAATAAATGTATAAAAATAATATTAGTGATTCTTCTATGCATCTCCTTTTATTCTTTTGGCTGATGGTCAGGCGAAGGACACGTTAACTTTGAAAAAAGCATGTTTCGAATTTAGCAGGGTGGAAATTTTGGTTACTATAGTGACGAGGATAAGTTAACCACAATAGATTATTTTTGTAAATTGGCATTATCCTCTATGCCCATATAAATGGTTTTTTTTATTTGTTTATTGATGTCATCGTCCCCTTAACCAATGTTTTTCTGTTGTGCCTGTTACAATCTAATTATTATTCATACTTTTTGTTAATGAGTGACTTATTCGCAAAAACATTTTCAATGCAAATTGCTATAGCCTATATATTATTCTTCAGCCAATTTATCATCTTGTTGATTCCAATTGGATTAGACTTTCGTGTTTGTGAATAAGCATAGCTAACAAGCATTCATGTTGATTTGGTTTGTTCCAAATGCTATATAGTCTTTTGCTTCATCTATTTTTCCTTCTATTACTAATGGTAGGTTAAGTCGGATGTGGAAGGCGATGTTCCATTGCCACAAGCTTCAGTTCCATATTATCTCAATAGCATACAGCAATGCAAAAACCTCCGTGCAGTCAGAATCACATCGATAGATTACCTTTCATCTTGAAAATGATCTCAGCTTACTATCATTAAGTTCTACAAAGTGGATTGATGCTCAGAAATATTTGTGTGTCATAAATGACTGGCTCCTAAAATGCATAATTTTGCAACAAAAGTCTCCAAGCGAAGGAGGAGGCCAGAACCCCAACCATTCAGGAAGGATGGTCCTCCAATGTATATATATGTATAGGGATGTAAATTTAACCTAGCTTCACTAAAACGTGAATGACTGTCTGACTTGAAGCTTGATTTGAATAAGTCATTGCCCTACTATAATAATTTTGTAGTCGAGCTTTTAAAGTCAAATATTTGTATTACGCTAAAGCACGAGTCAAGTTTAAATTTTATACAAGGGGCAAATTGTACAAGACATTTTTGTATATTGGGAAGAATAAATAAACTTATTTTAGCTTGTGCATTAAATTTTGCTAGAGAAAAATAAAGAGCAGAGAAGTAGACTGAGATGTGTAAGGTGAGGTTCCCATAGTTGGGTGGTTATTTTAAATCCAAGACGTGATATTGAGATTCATTCCAAGGAAAAGATGGATATAAAATCTGTATAGATATAAAAGGTCCACCCTTTTTCTTTCACAACTTGATATTAAGCATTAAATGCACCCTCTCTGCTTGTAATATCAAAATCTTTCCATGTACGTCGCTGTATTTTGCATCCATTTTAACCATTTAAGTCCACACTAATTCTTTTTTTGGCAGATATTATGGACTTCACTTGTTTACAAATTTGAGGTTATATCCTAAATACTAAAAAAAAAAAATTAAATTTTTTTTTTAGAAAGTGCAACATCTATCCAGTTTTTTCATGTTAATCGGTACATAATTAAATTAGTACTAAAATAATATGGTACCTTATACATAGAGTGTACATATTTAATTTATGTACACTTTATATGTAATTAACATATTATTTTTGGACCAATTCAATTATGTACGTATTCATATTATATATGCTATTTAGGGCTCGGAGTACAAATCTTGTTATACAATATATATCCCTGAAACATACAACCTTCTATTAATAAAATAACTCAAATCTAAAATTCTTCATCACCCACTATCGATCTTGTGATGGGTATTGACCATCTTCCCAAATGTGCTGTATAGTTTATGCATCTGATAACACCTCTTCCACTAGACCCATCAGGAAAATCAATGACACTAATGCTTCCTCTATCAAGTTGAAAAGATCCAATCCAATCCTTTGTCACATTCAAGCAGTGTCCCATCAGTGCTATGTGCATAGCAGGATCACCGACTACGACTACAACTTTTCCTTGTTCATCGTCATCAACCAGTTCATTTAGAAGAGTGTCCCAAGCTTTCTCTGATTGATCCCACAATGCTGAAGTTACCCTGTCCTCAAATTCATTTAGCCAACCAGGCCGGATAACCGGAACTTCGGGCATGTCCTATGGAAGGAAGGGTAAATATGATAAAGTATATCGAGCACAACAAACGAGCTCAGCTAATACTTTTTTCAATAGATAAAACGGTACTTGTTATAGTTCTAACCTGTGACTGTAACTTAAAACAGAGAGAATGAGTCTTACCACCATAACATTAGGTGAACCACAAACATAGCTACTACAACAGAAGCATGGTGATGAATTTTATTTCAGTTATTCTACTTGTTATTTCTCTGCATTGTGCTCCCATTTCAAGTCAGCCATCTTTTTATTTTTTGAACAGAGTTGTGAACTAGTATCATTAATTCCCCAGAACATCCTATAGAATTGGGGTTGTTCTTTTTGTCTCACCTCAAGCCATCGGGCATAACTTTGTTGGATACAAGAACAGTATAACTTAATATCCAGGCTACTTTTCTGAATAAATTCTTTTCTAAGTTTCCAAAATTTGTTTTAATAGAAACAATTAGTAGAAACATATTCTCAAAAATATAAATCTTCACCTTTTTTGATGACAGAAGAATACTTTCAACATCAAGGTTCTCTGTCTGCTTAATTTCTACACAGCGAGGCACACAATCTGCACCCAAGCAATCTGCAGCTTCTTGCACCTGGACTCAACAACCCAATTTAAAAATTACTGAAGATAGCTTAATTAGATACACTGTTGTATGAGTTGTCGAGAATTAACAAAATTGCTGATCCCAAGCACAACCTGCCTCACTGAGAATAGAGAAAAATATTATGAGCATAATGTATTACCTAACAATTAAAATAAAGGATTAGCTTACTCTAGAAATGGCCATTGCCGTTTCCATACAAGCATTCCTCGGACTGCTAACTATGGAACTGACTTTCATATCAAGAAGTAGCTCAGCAGTCTTCTGGGACTGTCACACATCCGGAAATGTGAATCAGATTCAAATTAAATGATCTTATAATACAAATACAGGCAAAAACATATCTTTGCTTGAGCGAAAATGCTGTACCTGAATAATGCCAAGCATGTTCATTGATTGATCCCCAGGAAAAGGAGAGCCATCCTGTAGAAGATTTCAGGCAACAACTTATAGATACATAAACTTTTCTCTGAATGACACAGCTTTGTTCATATTATTGGTAGTGAAAAAGGACAGTACTCAAAAGGGTTTTAGGTTGATTTAGTCTTGTAACTTTACCCAGTTGACACTTTAGTCTATAACTTTTAAGGTAGGTCCATATAGTCCAATAATTTTAAGCTTGGATCATTGAAGAACAATTTTCTAAAAAATGTGCATGTCACATGTGCCATAATAATAATCTAAAAATACCCCTAAAAATAACATAGATGACTATATGGCATCTATAGTCATTGCTATGCACCTCTTGGTTGGACTGAGTAGATCCATGACAAACAAGTACGATCCTTTTACTTGTTTTCCTTCCTGCAGAACTCCCACCAGCCACAGGAGAACTTGGAGTCTGCATTATATATTTCAATACCATTTAGACAACAACATAACTGTTTCATAACCTACATAAATGCATAAATTTGTTGAATAGCTAAATTGGAAGGGGTACTACAGTGGTATATGATAGAGAACACACCATACAATATACCTGATTTAGGCGATTTAGACAAACAAAGGGTGCTCCGCCCTCAACTCGAGGATTGAAATCCAGCACACTCACACCACAGTTGCTTTGAAGTAATATTCTGAAATATTCTGTTCCTAGTCCTGATTGTTGACGAAAACAATAACAAATGTATCAGACAAAGCAGTATAAATTGAAAACATTTTCCTTCCATGCACATCTACGAAACAATGGAAGAGAGAAGAACAACTAGTACCAATAGCTGTTGCAACAAGAGCTTGGTTGACAGCATTGTGAGCAACCACAAGGACAGACTTGCTGTCATGTGCAAGTATTTTGTTCCAGCATGTTCTAGCACGTGCCCACAACTCTCTCACTGGATAATGACCATCAATGATAAAATTTGAAGCATCTACCTGCCACTGGCGAAAAGCAGCACCAAATTTTGATTTTCCTTCATGCTTCAACAGACCCTTAAAGCAAAAACCATAAAAGCAACCTAATTGATATCAATTCTTGGCCCTAATTTTTAATTTGTTTATGTTGTTAAAACAGAAACCCAGAAACATAAACAACCCACTTGAAAGGAATACAAGTCAATTTCCCTCAATTCAGCATCTGTAATCATCTCCCCTTTACGAGTGCCCCATATAATTTCAGCTGTTCTTTTTGATCGTGTAAGTGGGCTACACAAACAAATTATACTGACATGAGTACTAATACATTTGCTGTTTCCAATTATAAAAAAGTAAAGAAAAAAGAAAAGGGTAAAAAACCTGGTGAAGCAAACATCAAAGGAATCATCAATGAGCATCAGGCGGGAGGTCTCAGCCTGAGATTCACCTTTCTTGGTGAGTACTGAGAAGTTGGAGCTGCCTTGGATCCTACCCTCCTCATTCCATGTGCTTTGCCCATGCCTCACTAACACCACCCTCTTAGCTGCCCTAATTGATGGGAATGGCACAGCACTGTACAGCTCCAAGTCCAGCTCTCTACCCTCCAATGGCTTTGAGGACAAGGACAACTTCTCGATCTCATTAAGGCTTGAAGAGGATTGGACAGTGAAACATCTACCACTAGGTTTTTCTCTAGAATAAAAGATGAACCCTGAAAATGAGAACATGGATGAAATGCCTATTTGCATATCTTTTCTAATGGTACCTTTTGGTTTAAGCATCCAAAAAGTAGATTGTCCTAAACTTGCAAACTAGCAGTCTAACAGTATTCCTTGGCCTCAAGGTAAAATAACCTACTAGAGAAAGTTGCCACATTCTAAGCTAATTAAGCATTCCTTTTCTTGACCTACGTTTAAGTTGAAAGCAACAATGTTTCAGACTTTCAATGGTGTACTAAACCAATGTTTAATGAACATCATCAAAGTCAAGATGTATGAGTAGAATAAAGGGCAGACAGTGTCATGCAATGAAATCAAATTCAATGTTTATTAGAAATGACAAACAGAGTCAGAGAACTTTAATCGTGACTAGTTTCCAACATAATTTTCTTAAAATTGCAGCGGTTCATACACAGTGCAAGTAATGCCAGAAAAAGGTTTGTGCAACTACTAATTTCCATCAAGAGTAATAGTTATTGACTATATTGATTCTCGAACTTAATTCATGGTTGGCCTTGTGGTAAGTGGATAAGATTGTCTCCCATGTCAAGTTCAAAATGTGAGAATGACCCCTAAAGCAGCCATCAACAGTCCCTCAACTTTTTAATAATGTCCACGTTACAAGATGGATAGCTAAAGGCCTAAAGTGCATATTGCGATCAAATCGAGGCATGTAACGGTCATTTCGTGGTTCACAGCACACCAAATACTTTGATCTAAAAAAAACTCATGGAAAAAAGTTCATCAAGAATTACCATTGTCAGCGTACCGGTCACAAGATACTGGATCACCCTGCAGAGAAACTCTCACCATATAAGACGACAAAACAAACCCATCAACCTTAGCTCATAAATTTTAACTCATAAGCTACATTTCATTATATAAAAAGGAAAACAAGACAACAAATTCGTAAACCTTGCCTCGTGAACTAATTCACAAGTTACATTCAAATAGAAAGGAAAAAAAAAACTAACTTTTCTTAAAGAAAACAGGCAGAGAATGGTTGTTTTGTTACCTTAAGAAATGTATAGAGGCTTGTTGGCTGAAGTTTGATTTTGGGTCCGGGCGTGGCAGAGAAATGGAACGATGGAGAGAGTTGTTCAGGTTTTGTTCGGTGCTGTGGTGAAAAAGACGTTGTGCCAGTGACATTCAGACTTGCTATCATAGAAGTAGAAGAAGAGAGAAGATGAAGAGAATAACAGGAGGAGAGTGTAGCCATTAATATCTGAGCATTAACATGTGGAGCTCAGCCCCGTTTTCGAGGTTTATTTCTCTTTTAGCATGACATTTTATTTTTATAAACTTTTGTGTATTAGTCACTTATTATAAATATTTATAATTTAATCATTTATTGTTAATTATAATATTTTCAATTTTTTTTAAAAAATTTAGATCAAAATATGTTAGCGTGAGTCATATAATTAGTGTGTGACATATTATAATTAATATTTACATACCCTATTGTAGTTAATACTTATCTTTAATAGAGACCTAGATCGTACATGATTAAGTTTTAAACTTGTAATTTTTTATATATACATTCATTGTGAGATGTGTAAATAACAATTCATTTTTGTTATATTTATAATTAATTCTCTCGTTATATTTAACTTGATATCAAAACAATAATTTTTTTTCTCTCTTTTTTTTGGCTTTATCATTTAGCAAACAACCACTCAACCTTACGACTGTCATTCACAGCCGCTACTCCCTAGGGCAGTTTCACGGCGCACCTTGTGCACCGCCATCATCAACGTTCCATTTGCGCCGTCGTTCACTCCGTCCCTACAGAGCATCATTCAGAATGATATACTCCTTTGATCTATCTCAGTCAGAACCAGCGCAAATCTCTAGCAATCATTCTTCGAAAAATTTGGTCTCCGTCGCCTTCTCTTGGCTCTCGCGAAGCTCCTTAGTCCTTTATTTCTCCTTAGGCAGTGGCGCAGCCCGCGTCCAGCAAAAGCACTTGTCACTTGTCAGTCAATCACTCGTTCCCTCACCTGGACCACAGCAAGCGACGAAGAGACTAGGTCTCCTCACTCTAATCGCAACTCCCTCTCCTCTCGTCGACTACTCCAGCCTCCAATTGCTACAAGGAGTCCACTGCACTCGTGCCACTCCCTTCCAATCCTCCCAGCCTACCAGCCCAGCCCAGTCCACTTTATCAAAAGGCCAACCAAACCAGCTCACCAGCCCACTTCATCAATGGCTCACCAGACAGTTCACCAACCCACCAACGTAGCTCACAATTTCATTAGTCACCATCCCAATCTGAGTTAAAAAAATCAATGTTTATTCCTCTACACATTATTATTGTCTGTTTTAATGGAAGATTTGAGAGAAACTCAAGGTTCGAAGATCACTGCAGTTTCAAAATTTGAAGTCTTTGTCAAGAGCTCAGAAGGTGGCTCTTTCGGGGGTACCAAACTCAATGGTACCAACTTTCAAACATGAAAAATGGTTATGTCCGTTTATCTCCGTGGGATGCACAAGATGCGGCATGTAACTGAAACAATCAAGGCTTCTCGTGAAGATGATGTGAAGGCCTATACTAAGGGGGAAGATGACGATGGCCTTATAATGTCAATTTTATTTAGAGCCATCACTGATGATGTACTACAGATGATGGAAAAGTGTGAAACAGCTAAGGCCATATGGAAGACTTTGGGAGACCTCTACACTAATAAGTCTGACTTTATACAGGTCCACGAATTAATATGTAAACCTACCAGCATGCAACAGAATGGGCAACCAATACTTGTGTTTTTTACCAAGCTGAAGAATGTATGGACTGAAATTGATCAGAAGCGTCCATACAAAATTAAAAAATAAGAGGATCTTATATGGTACCAGAAAGAGAAGGAGCTTGAGCAAGTTCATACATTCTTGAGAGGATTTGATGCGAAACATAACAGTACCAAGGGCAAATTGCTCCAAATGCCAAACCCTCCGAGCTTGACCACAACTTTTACATACATCAGTAAGGCTGAATCTCAGCAGGAAAGTCTTACACAGGCATAAGTTGAAGTATCTAGCGTAGCCATTCAAGCAAAATCACAAGTACCTTCCCTCCAGTAGTAGAGTTCAGTTCCACTTTATCAGCAAGGGCCTCCACCAAGCTTTGCCAATCGCCCTCATCCTCAATGCTCTTATTGCAATAATGTTCGGCATCTCCGAAAGACTTGTTGGAAACTGAACCCACACCTCAAACCTAAAAGGCAGAATTATCGTCCTAAAGTGAAAGCAGCTGCGGTGCATTGGCCCAAGAACCAGATTTCCATAGAGTGGCTGGACAAGATTATCATGCGACATATGGAGCTACCTCTACAGCTTCTATAAGAACTGGTCGTGGTAAGATTGGTATGACTTTAAAAGTTTCTCACTTTGTTGGATCTAATACTTGGATTATTGACTTTGGTGCATTTGATAGTGACTTATGATAAATCTTATTTTATTGAGTTATCTTCCTCACGCTTATCTTATGTTACGAATGCTAATTGTGAAGCTTTTCCTATTTTAGGGTTGGGGTCAATCCGTATTACTCCAACCTTACAGCTCCATAATATTTTATATGTACCTGATTTATTTCATCACTTAATATTTGTCCTACAATTGAATACTGAGTCTAAATATTCTGTGACTTTTTATCTTATGTATGTGATTTTTCAAGATCTTCTTATCAGGAAAATAATTGGTCGAGGGTATCTGAGGGACAGATTGTTTTTTTTGGATCAAACTTACGCAAGGGATAAACCAGGAGCACAGTCCTGCACCGCTTTGACTTCGAGTTCTAATTGGCTAAGTGAAATTTGGTTGTGGCATCACCGCTTAGGGCATCCGTCTTTTAACCTTAAGAAAAAATTCATGCCTACTTTGTTTATTGGTATGAGTGAGTCAGTTTTGCGTTGTGAGACATGTATCTTGGCCAAAAGCTATCGTGCTACTTATTCTCCTAGTATATCTAATAAAAGTATTATTCCATTTGAATTAATTTATTATGATGTTTGGGGACCGTCTAGAGAGTCTACTATATCGAGTATGAGGTATTTTTTGTTGTTTATTGATGATTGTATAAGATTGTCATGAGTTTCTCTTCTTAAAACCAAAGATGAAGTTTTTCCAACCTTTCAAACTTTTCGTTCTCTTGTTCAAACACAATACAATAGCACAATTAGGGTCTTGCGTTCTGACAATGGGGGAGAATATGTTAATTATGCTTTTCAAGATTTTTTTCGAACACATGAGATTGTTTATCAAATTACTTGTCCACAAACGCCATAACAAAATGGGGTGTCCGAAATAAAAAATTGTCACTTACTTGATATGGCTCGTGCTCTTCTATTTAGTGCTCATATGCCAAATATCTTTGGGGAGATACTGTACAAGCTTCCTCCCATCTCATCAATCGTCTCTCATCTAGTGTTCTTCAGGGACAAATCCCATTCGAGGTTCTCGCATCTTATTTATCCTTGTCATCCTTTCATAATCTCCCTACCTTTGTGTTTGGTTGTGTTGCTTTTGTCTATATTCCTAAAAATTTGAGGTCTAACTTAGATGTCGGGGCAATTAAGTGTGTGTTTGTTGGTTATGGAGGTTATCAGAAAGGATACAAGTGCTTTCATCCACCTACCATAAAGTATTATGTCATTATGGATGTTACTTTCTTTGAGGACATGAGTTATTTTTCCTCATATGATACTACTCTTCAAGGAGAGAGTTCATATTTTGAAGAGCTGTATCATAGTGAGGGGGAGGAATTAGAAGGAAGTGAAAAAGTAATGTAATCAGGAGATATTTTGATGGGTCTAGTTGAGATCCTTAACTCATTGAATCCAATAATCGAAGAAGCAGATGCTCCAAGTATCCAAGCACTAATTTCGATCATTAAAAATGAAAATGAAGACACAACTATTCCCTCAGACATCACTCTTATCCTTGATCAACAGCTCACTCATACTGATGGTTACTCATTTGAGGTATGTACACCTATTAATATTAAAAGTATTGAGTCTTGTGTTAGATAGTATATGTTACTAAACAAGTCTACTCGGGGGTCAACTAGCCAAAAGATATGAACTCAATATTCATGAAAAAATTAAAGTATCCAATAGTCAACTATATGTCCACTAAAAGGTTGTCTAAGCCATATGAATCATTTGTAAATCAAATATCTGTTGTATCAGTACATAATAAAGTGCAAGATGCGTTGGGAGATCCAAAGTGAAGGAAGGCAATCGAGAAAGAGATGGAGGCGTTACAGAAGAACAATATTGGCAACTTGTGCTTCCACCACAAGGCAAGATGGCAGTGGGTTGTCGCTGGGTGTTTATTGTGAAACATAATGCTGATGGATCTGTGAATCGGTATAAAGCACGCCTTGTAGCAAAAGGGTACACTCAGACGTATGATATAGACTATGATGAGACTTTTGCTCATGTTGCCAAAATGAACACTATTTGGGTTCTGCTAGCTTAAACTGGCCACTTTGACAATTTGATGTCAAGAATGCGTTTCTTCATGGAGAGTTAGCTGAAGAGGTGTACATAAGTCTTTCTGTAAGGTTTATTTTGTATTGGCAATTTTCGTGGACAAAATGTTTGATTGTAATCTAGAATAGGAATTCACCGATTAATCAGACAGTACATGATGATGGATTCACCAAGCTTGCAACGCCCATATGACAGGTATAATATTCTATCATGCATACATCTTCACACAAATGAGCACGACACTTAGTATGGATCGTAATGAAAAATAACTTGTGCTTTTAATTGGTCGATCGATCGATCGAGTGATCGATCGATCGAGTGATCGATCGATCGAGTGATCGATCGATCGAGTGTGGAACGACATCGATCTAGGTGCTCTCGGGTTGAGCTAGATCGATCGATCAATCTGGTCGATCGATCGAGAATTGGATCGATCGATCGAGCCAGTCATTAGATCGATCGAGCCAGTTTTTCACTTCTACTAGAACTCTTTTTTAATTCGACCCATGTGTTACTTTTACCAATTTGACTCATTTAATGAAAAAGCAGAATTCTAGTATGAGTAGAAGTGTTAAGAAAGTATAATCCTTGTGTGAATAAAAGTGTTGTGAAAATAGAGTCCTTATTTGCGTAGAATTGTTTTAAAAGTGGAATCCTTGTATGAGTAGAATTCTTGTGAAAGCAAAATCCTGAATTGAGTAGAATTGTGGAATCCTTGTATGAGCAGAATTCTTGTGAGAAATAAATCCTGATATGAATAGAATCATTGTATGAGTAGAATTCTTTTGAGAACTAAATCCTAATATGAGTAGAGTTATAGTCTATTGCAAATCCTATTTAAAGTAAAATTGGACTCTATTTAAGGGAAGCTAGTTTGTGCATAAAATTCACCACATCGAAATAAGTTTATATAAATCTGACTTGTGCTTTTAACTTCTTCTCTTCATCTATCATTCTTAGGCGTTCTCATGTTTTATTCATATGCCTAATTGATTTGCATGATATTGAGCTTTATATGATTGTTCTAGAGTTTGCTAGCTGATCCTGTTTTTACATCGCATGTTGTTAAATCTGCTAGTTAGGATATTTATTGTTTGAATCCGCTCTAGGACACACTTTGCACTTGTGTTATTGTGCTAACGTTTCAGGTGAGGGGTTCGGTATTTCGTGTGACTCGAAATTACCGAAGGTGACGAGTTCGATTGATCTTGTGTGACTCAAGTAGATCGGAACGTTGGTCTGGATCCAGACATCTAACTATTGGAGGCTGTGAAAGGAGCGACGGCTCGTAAGTAAATTACAGAAAGGGGGATCTATCTGCGACGGGTAGTTCTGGACTCTATGGTTGTAATTGAACATTGATTTTCATAGTGGATAGTTAGGTGGTCTGGTGGACCGGTGGTTTTCCTCTTAGGTCATTGTTGTGGCCTAGGTTGTTTCCACCTAAAAATATCGTGTGTTGTTTTTTATTCCGCATTTATCTTTACACGCGATTGCATGTCTGGCCGTTGTGATTAGATTACACATTTAATATTTGTTAAAAATTGAAAATAACCTATTCACCCCCCTCTAGGCTTATTTGATCCGTGATTTAAAAACTTTCACTTTCACTTAGGTATGTAGTTGCTTCTCTTGGTAATTTTGTATGCAAATTGAGGAAGTCTCTGTATGGTCTCAAATAGTCCCATCGTGCCTAGTTTGGAAGGTATTCACAGTTCATGTAGAAGGTTGGTTACAAATAGAATAATTCAAACCATACGCTGTTTTTCAAATGTCAACAAGGGAAGGTAACAACTCTAATTATTTATGTTGATGATATGATAATTACTGACAATGATATTATTGAAATGAATAGATTACAAAAACAACTAGTCTCTAAATTCGAGATGAAGGACTTAGGTGAATTGAAGTACTTCTTACGGATTGAGGTAGCTAGGGGAGAGAAGGGATTTATCTGTGTCAGAGAAAGTACATTCTTGATCTGCTAATTGAGACAAGTATGTTGGTTTGTAAACCTATTGATACTCTTATTGAGCAAAACTATTGTTTAGTAGAGTATCCAAATCAGGTACCAACTGATCGAGCTCGCTATCAGAGGTTGGTTGGGCGCTTGATTTATTTGGAGCATACAAGACCAAATGTTGCATATGTAGTAAGTGTGGTAAGTCAGTTCATGCATAACACGAGTGAGAGTCATATGGATGTTGTTGTGAGAATTTTAAAGTACTTGAAGTCAGCTCTAAGGGGAGGAGTAATGTTTTCTAAACACAACAAGACTCTTAAAATTTTTGGCTTTACAAATGCAAATTGGTTTGAACATATTATAGACAGAAAATCGACATCAGGTTACTTCATCTTTGTATGAGGTAACTTAATTACATGAAAAAGTAAAAAATAGAAAATTGTGACGCGATCTATTGTTGAGGCTGAGTATAGAGGTATGGCTCATGGGGTGTGTGAATTACTATGGATAAGAAATTTTTTATTTGATTTAGGTTTCGAACTCAAAAGTACTATGCAGTTGCATTGCAACAATTGAACAACCATTAATATGTCACAAAATTTAGTACAGCATTGTCGCACTAAGCATGTAAAAGTTGATCGTCACTTTATAAAAGAGAAGCTAGATACCAAACTTATTAAATTTCTTTTTGTTCCCATTGAAAAGCAACTTGTAGATGTGTTTATCAAATGAGTTTTCAAGAAGGTGTTTTATGATTCACTAGCAAATTAGGCATGATCAATATGCATGCGCTAACTTGAGATAGAGTGTTAGCATGAATCATATAATTAGTGTGTGATATGTTGTAATTAATATTTATTTATCTTATTGTAGTTAATATTTATCTTTAATAAAGACTTAGGTAGTACATGATAAGGTTTTATATTTATAATTTCCTATATATATCTCAATTATGAGGTGTATAAATAACAATTCATTCTCGTTATATTTATAAGTAATTTTCTCTTGTTATATTTAATTAAATAAACTTATTAACAAAGCCATAGCTATTTGAAAATAAAAATATATCAAAAAATTAAAAAACTAAAAATAAAATAATTAAAATATTTATGTTTATAATAATTAATAATTTATGTGCATTCATTTTTAAAAAATAATTAATATATTCGATTCGTTAAATTTAACTTCAAGTACATTTTTTATAAATGTTATAATCATAAATTTGTGATTACAAATTAGATGCAGAGATGCCGGGATATTATATGCAGAGATTTTATTAATTAAAAAAATCGATAAAATTCCTTGCTAGTAGCTAATTTTATTACACCATTATATTTATAATATCATAAATTTTGTGAGGTCTAACATTTATTATTTTATTTGACCTTTTTCATTATATTTTCCATTGTTTAATATAATATATTCTAAAATATATATATATAATATTACAACGATACATATGTTTTATAATATAAGAATGATATATATGTTTTATATTGATGTATGCAGTTAGAGGGAGGGAAAAAAAAAAAAAAACCTCAATGTGGAGGAATAGTCA
The DNA here is from genome assembly GCA_029378325.1 of Elaeagnus macrophylla. Classification (NCBI taxonomy): domain Eukaryota; kingdom Viridiplantae; phylum Streptophyta; class Magnoliopsida; order Rosales; family Elaeagnaceae; genus Elaeagnus; species Elaeagnus macrophylla. The sequence goes on from CM055642.1 coordinate 18,957,796, forward strand.
TCTTGTCAATTTAGGAACGTTTTAGCAAAAAATAATAATATCGAGATATAATTAGCTTTAACAAACAGCCACTAGTATAAAGGTGAATATTCATGCACAAAATTTACTCTGGTGCTCAAAATTTATTCGATGATAACCAAACTAATCCAAGTTGTTGTCCGACTTCTTACCAAATTACCAATAATGGTTCGCTTTCCAACGGTTTCATAAATTATAAAATTGATTTAAGATGGATTTAATTGGTTCTTAACGTTAATTATTTTATTTTTAATTTTTATATAATAATTTTATTAAATTAAAGGGTAAACACAATTTTTTACCATCAAACTATGATGATTACTATAAAAGTATTACAAAATTTTAAAATGTTACCAAATTTTAAGTATTGTTACATAAGTACCATTTTTGATGAAATTTATCAAAAATTAACAGAAATATGTTACATAAGTATCATTACTATTAAAATGGTTCCATTAATTTTATTAACAAACTAATAGCAATAGTATTTATGTAACAACAATAAAAATTAAGTGATAATTTTATAACAATTGAAAGTTTAATTATATTTTTTTTTGCAACAACCACCATAGTTAAACTATGGTGGTAAAAAATATATATTAACTCTAAATTAAAAAAAAATCTCAAAGTATTATGTACGTATTAGCATATTAGGATTATTTTTTTGAAAAATACTTGTTGGTTAATCTTTAACTATTTTTAGCTGTTAAACGAGCAAACGATATCCAAGCCTCAACTTATGTGAACCCCATCTCTATCACGAAATGTATTTTGTCATGGTTTATTTGTAGAGTTTTTTTCATCGTAAATAGTTGTATACGTCCTAAACTTAATCAATTATTAAAGGGTAAAGGGCACCAAGAATCATGTAGCTTATACTAGTAGAGCACACAAAGTAATATAATTTTTTAATTGACCACATAGATCATAATGCTTTCATAATAGGGTGAAGTGCGAAATGATGCCCTTGTTTAGGTCGAAAATGTTATTTAATATTTGTTGGACATAAAATATTATGTGTCACATGGCAAGTGATAAATAGTCATAGTCAATAGAATGACACAATCCGGTTAAATACTAGTCGAGTATATGAGAATTTCTATTTCATATAAATCTAATGAGTTAAAGTACCGATAAATATCTTATAATTATTCGATAGAGATAATTATAAAAGAGATAAATATGATGTTACACAAAATCTATCTAAATTGATAAAAGATTAGATAGATTTTTCCTCCACATATACTTATCTTGTACACTTCATACGTCTTAGAATATCTAATTCACATATCAACTTACAATTGAGATCACTCTCTTTCCTTTAATCACAAAGCAATACCTTGAGCTCCTATATTTTCTTTACAAATCATGTACTGACTTAAGCATAAGAACGTCTTTAGAAAGACTCCACACTGTTGGGTTCTAAGAGAATTGTCCTATCTAGTGTTAAAAAATTCAGTAACATAATTATGTGTTTTTAAGTTCATTTGACAAAAGAAAGTGTTATTTAAGTCCCTATGATTGTGAAAAATGTGACGCGTAAGAGCAAAATTAATTTTTCGTCCAATTTTTTTACGTATATAATGAAATAGCTCATATGTTATAAAGATGTTTATATTTTTTATAGGTATATATGAAAATATTAATATTAATTAAAAATTTACTTGATTTTTTTTAAAAATTTATTTCAAACTTAACAAAATTTTTATTATATAATATCTGAAATTACACATAAGATAATGAAAATTTAATTTCAATTTGATTGAAAAAATTGGATATAAAATTGAAAAAAATTTTAATTAAAAATTATTTTGTTAGATACATATCTATTGAAAAATACAAATACATATGTCTTATATATTTTATTTGTTATATTTAATTAAAAATTAAATATAAAATTAATTTTTTTTATTATTAGAGACTTTTTTCTAAACAAAATGACTTAAAATATGTTTTTTTAACGATGGTATTAAACAACCCCTAAAGCTTAAATAAAGGGATTTACATGTCACATTTCCCAACATAATATTTCCTTTACGGTTTATATTCAACTATATGAAATTTATTTAAATATATAAAATATTTAAGTTCTCATACGTGAATAATATAATTGTTAAAGAAAAAGTATTTTTTATGGAATAAAGTAAATAGAAAAGGTTCTTTATTTTAAAAAGGTCCAGTAAACCGGGTTTAAAAGTTTAACTTGAAATCATTTTTTTTTTTAATTACTGAAAATAATGCTTTTTAAAATTTATAACAATAAATATAATACCCTAATTTAAAAAATATGAATTAATATTAATGATATTATTTTAATTATTATAAATTTTAAGAATTTTTTTTTTTTTTTCTATAACATGGATGTTTACTGTAAAAGAAAGACTTTCATTTCATGGAAAAGAAATAATTTTTTTTTATAATATCATACTACAAAGAGTGGGTATTAGACCATAGACTTCTAATTTTATCCATTTTTTCTCACTACAACATAAATTCAATCTTCTATATTGCTTTCAAGTTAATCCTACTGTTTTAGAGAAATTATTCTCTATTTCATGAGCCCGTCAAAAAGCAAGTTCCACTCAATTTCAAGTTGATTTTTACATGAGGTGATACTTCAGAATTTTAGTTGATCGTTGAGCCTCCACCACGAACCCATCTGAGACCATCGTTGAGCCTCCACGAGACCATCTGAGACCATCAACGAGCCTCCACGAGACCATCGTTGAGCCTCCACGAGACCATCGACGAACCTATCGTTGAGACCATCGTTGAGACCATCGACGAACCCATCGTTGAGACCATCGTTGAGACCATCGACGAACCCATCGTTGAGACCATCGACGAACCCATCTGAGACCATCGTTGAGCCTCCACGAACCCATCAGCCTCCACGAACTCCATCAGCCTCCACGAACCCATCTTCACAACTCCACCGAATATAGCCTCACTCACGCAACAGATCTCTGTGAAGAAGACCATCAGCCACCACGAACCCATCAGATCTCTGTGAAGAAGACCATCAGCCTCCACGAACCAATCAGTCCGACACACTCACCAGCATACCCAGGTTCCTGTTGTGATTTCGTCTTCCATGACAGCAGCTTGATCTGCAAGATTTGCAAGGTTTTGAACTTTTCTCGAAGGTTTTTGAACAAGTGAACAACAACTGCAAAGTTTAGTCAAAAACGATCGGCAAAGTCGAGTCACCAGCGCTGTCGATCAGTCACCAGCCAATCTGGTTTCAGTCACCAGCGCTGCCTTGCTGCAGTGGTGAGTTTAATAATCACAGGTATACTACACAGGTATCTGTATCCCTTCTGTTGTGGTGAGTTTCACGGGTATACTACACAGGTATCTGTATCTGTTCTGCTGTGGTGAGTTTCACCTTGATATGAATTTAAGTTCAATTTTTCTTCAATCATATTTAATAGTATTTTAATAATCACCTACTGTTATGCTTTAAGTTTTGTTCTTATGACAAATCTTACTCAATTCGTGGGTAATACTCCCACGGAAAATTATCCGAGCCATGCAGCCATGTTCACTCCATCACCCATTTTGCCCGCACCGAGCCAACCACAAAAACGTTATGCTCAGGCCATGTGTGACGGTCCATCAAATCTAATTATTGAAACTCATGAAATACCCCTTCAAAAGGCAAAAACATATGTCCAAGACAAACCCTGGAGTCAGGGTGATCTAAAAACCCGGCTTAAAACTATCTGGAATTTATCTTCTAACTGGAAACTTATCGCTCTGGGCCGTGGTTTCTATCATATTTTATTACACACCCCTGAGGATCAGGCCAAGGTAAAAGCTAATGCACCAATCAATGTCAAGCCAGGTATCTTTCGGATTCAACCGTGGACACCCAATTTCAACCCACATACTCAAAAATCTACCAATGCTCAAATTTGGGTTCGCTTATATAATTTACCATGGGAATTTTGGGACAAACAATTTCTGGCACAGATTGCACGAGCAATTGGGGTTCCACTAAAAATTGACAACGCCACCCTCAATGGCGAATTGGGACAGTATGCTAGACTTTTGATTGATATCGATCTAGCACGCAAGCTTGAAGAACAGGTGATGGTAGAAGTGGAGTCACTTAAGATCTTTGTGGATTTGTATTATGAAAATTTGCCAGACTTTTGTAATCTATGCTCCTCGGTTGGACATGCAGCATTTAAATGCAGGAAAAATGTCAATGTCACTGCAGACAAACAAAAAGAAATCCAAACAATTAGGCCACAAGTACACCCACGTCAACAACAAATTTATAGGCCTAAGGTCAATTCTGTTATCAATAAAGTTATGGTAAGCAATGCTTTTGATGCTCTTCATGCTATTGATACAAATATTACTACCCAATGTCCTCCAACAGTCACCTTATCATCTGATAAAGCAGTTACCACATCCACTGCTCCCTTAATAACTACTGCCAAATTCAAGGATCTAGCCACTACGTCCTCCACGGATCTAACCATTACCAATTCTACAAGACTGCCCACTATAACCCCACATAATGTCTCCCATAATGCAGATCTGCATGCAACTATCACTACCGCAGAACCTAATGTACACACACTAGGTACTGTACCCAGAGGATGTACTGTAAACAAATTTGGTCCTTCAGCTATCCTTACCGCAGGATCCTTGCCCCCTCTTACTACATCGAGAATCACCCTTCCAACTTCTTCTTCATTGTTGACAGCAGATCTCAGTCAACGTTTACAGAAAATGAAAAAGGATTATGCCGCAAATGAGGAAGTAGGTTGGCAAGTGGTATCTGGCAAGAATCAACGTGCTCGATCAGCCAGCCCACGTTTCCAACCTATGCAAAACACACCCATCATAGGGGACTACAACAGTAATTCAACATGATAGTTCTTTACTGGAACTGTAGAGGTATTTCTAACAAGAATACACGAAATACCTTACACAATTTTTGCAAAAAAGAAAGACCAGACTTTCTTTGCATAGCAGAGCCAATGTCTGACCTTAGCACCCTTGAAGATGGTTTTTGGAAAAATTTGGGTTATACCTTCATCGGATCAAACTACACAACTGTTAGCAAAATTTGGCTCTTTGCAACCCCCGCAGTGGCAGGAAATACAACAATTGTAATACAACATCAACAACATATAACGGTCACTTACACAGCAAATTCCAAAGCTTACCTTCTAACGTTTATTTATGGTAAGGGAACATATGTTAGAAGAAGGGATCTCTGGGACTCGTTAAGGGCGCTTTCAGATACTCAAACCCCTTGGTTGGTAATAGGGGACTTTAATGCTATTCTTGGATCACACGAAACTACTGGATTGACTCGTAGCAATACCTCTATAGAAGATTTTAATGCTATGATCTCTTCCTGTAACTTGGTTGAAATTGATACTAAAGGGGCCTTTTACACTTATTCTAAGGGTGGACTATCTCAAATACGATCAAGATTAGATCGTGGGTTGTGTTCAGATTCCTTCCTTGACTCTTGGTCTACGGTATCCTGCTGTACACTTCCCAGGCACTGCTCAGATCACCACCCGCTTTTGCTCAAGGCATCTACGTCAGAGAATAGAGGTCCAAGGCCGTTTAGGTTTCATGGTATGTGGCTCGAGCATCCTAGTTTTAAAGATTTAGTGCGTGCAACTTGGTCAGTGCCTGTTCAGGCTAGCGCTATGGGTATTGTCATTAGGAAACTTAAGGCTCTCAAAGTGGTTCTCAAGACCTGGAATAAAAATGTCTTCGGTAATCTGAATCAAAATATTGCAACTGCAACAGCTACTCTTGCCAACATTCAGCAATGTTATAACAATGACTCTTTCTCTGAAGAACTCCTCCAATTGGAGTCTGATGCTCATGCTGACTTGGATAAGTTACTGCGACAGCAAGATATATTTCTAAGAGAAAAGATTAGACTAAAATGGTTAAAAGGTGGAGATAGAAACTCAGCATTTTTCACTCTATTCTTCGTCGTTTAAGGGCACAAAAACCTCTAACATACTTGGAAATTAACGGAGATATTACCCATGATTCAGAGGTAATAGCTACTCATATTTTGGATTACTATGAACATCTATTCTCAAGTCATTCAACTGGAACAACAGATATTACCCCCATCGAGTCAGTGATGCCCTCTCTAGTCACCACTGTAGATAATCAAAATTTACGATGCATACCGTCTTCAGAAGACATAAAAGATACAGTTTTGGCCATGGACCCACTAAGTGCCCCGGGACCGGATGGTTTTACGGGTAAATTTTTTCAACAGTGCTGGGATATTGTCGGTACAGATGTTGTAAGAGCGGTACAAGAGTATTTTAAAAGAGGCCGGATGCACCCGGGACTTAACTCAAATTTCATAATTCTCATACCAAAGCATCAGCAAGCAAACACTATTGACCAGTATAGGCCTATTGCTTTAGGCAACTTCATGTTCAAAGTAATAACAAAGATTATTGCCGGCCGACTAGGACATATATGCACTCGCATCCTATCTCAAAATCAATTTGGATTCATTCCAGGTCGAAACATTAGCGATTGTATGGCAGGTGCTTCTGAATGTTTTAATGCTATGCAACTTTCTAGCCGACATGGGAACATTGCTCTCAAAATTGACATTCATAAAGCTTTTGATACAATGAGTTGGGATTTTATTCTACAGGTGATGAAATGTTTTGGTTTTGACAACACTTTCCTGGGATGGATTCGAGATCTCTTCGCATCAGCGAGAATTTCAATCCTGGTTAATGGCTCACCCAGGGGATATTTTCCTTGCTCTAGAGGCGTTCGACAGGGGGATCCTCTATCCCCACTGCTATTTTGCATAGCTGAAGATTTTCTCAGCAGATATCTAAAAAAATTGGTTGATACGGGACGTTTATTACCAATTTCTTCACCCAGAGGAACTCGTGCACCAACTCACTTTCTATATGCAGATGATATTCTTATTTTTTGTCGTGCACGGGAGACAAACATTCGAGTATTATCTGAGGCTTTCTCCCTGTATGGTCGCCTTTCTGGTCAGGTAGTAAATTTAGAAAAATCTTTTATCTACTTTGGAAATGGTGTTACCTCGGGCAACATTTCATTACTTGGAAATATTTCTGGCATGCGCATGGGTGGATCATCCTTGTCTTACTTGGGCATTAATCTTTTTAAAGGGGCTCCGAGAAAATGCTAGTTTCAAAGTTTAGCAGATAAAATTCGTGTGAAAATTGAGGCGTGGAATAGGCAGACTATCTCTTTGGCAGGAAGGCGATGCTTGATTTCTTCAATCATCCAGAGTACTTTCCTTCATTCTTTCCAGATATATAAATGGCCAAAAAAAATCCTTGAAGAACTAACAAAAAATATTCGCAATTTTTTTTGGTCGGGAAAGATAGATACAATTAAACAAGTTCAAGTGGCTTGGAGAGATTGTTGTCGTCCAATAGAGGAAGGAGGTCTTGGTTTGCGGGATCTTCGTCTCTTAAATGAGGCCATGCTAAGAAAGTTTGCCTGGAGAGTAATCACAGGGACTTCTCCCACTCTGCTTTACTTACGTGGTAGATATCTAAATAAAAATGACTTTCCACGGAACTATTATGTCTGCTCATCAATTTGGCCTGGTTTGCGACCTCACTACTTAACCCTCTTGGAGGAGTCCAGGTGGTTAGTTGGAAAAAATTCTACAGTAAAATTTTGGACAGACAACTGGTTAGGTACTCCTTTAATTGATAGGTTGGACAACCCCCCTGTAGATCCACCGATTCATTCACTAGTAGGGGACTACCTTCGCGAGGACGGATGGCATCTGCCTCAACAATTTATGGTCTCCTATCCAGATATTGCCTCAGAAATCCAGTCAACAGTGGTTGGGATTAGTTCGGACATAAGAGTTTGGACAAATTTAATTAAAGGAGATGTTACAACCAGAGAGGCTTATGATTCATTACGTGTGGTTGGAGAACGCAAGAATTGGGGTAAGGCTATTTGGGCTCCTTACATACCGCCCTCAAGGTCTATTTTGTTATGGCGTGCAATTCAAAATAAACTTCCCACGGATTGTCAGTTAAAAAAAAAGGGACAATTTTTGCCTTCTCGCTGCTCATTATGTGGATCCAATGAGGAAACTATGTCACACCTTTTTTTAAGTTGTCATTTTGCAGGTGCACTCTGGGACCTCCTATGCTTCTTCTTTGGCAGACGACCATGCACGGAGTCCACTATCCTAAACTTATGGAAGATGTCAATGTCAATGGAGTTTGGATCACAGCTCGCTAATTTATGGAAAGCAGGAATTGTCTCAGTAATCTGGGTAATTTGGACTACTAGGAATGATTATCAGTTTAACAACAAAAAGACAACACTGAGGTCAGCATTTGCCACAATATGGCGTTTTCTTCGTGAAGCGAGTCTATCACAGGGTGGTTCCATGCGAAATACTGTGGACGACCTACAAGTACTTAAGCGTCTTCGAATACCAGGCATACCACGACGGGCTCCAAGGATTATAGAGGTCATCTGGAGGCCACCGCCTTCGGGTTGGATAAAAGTTAATACAGATGGTGCTGCTTTTGGAGCACTAGGATTATCTGGTTGTGCAGGTGTTTTTCGAACTTCCAGATCATTTGTTAAGGGTTGTTTCTGTATTCCACTTGGAGTATCTTATGCTTTTGAGGCTGAACTAACGACAGCCATTCAGGCGGTGAGATATGCATATCAATTTCGATGGAGACGACTATGGTTGGAATCAGACTCTACATATGTTGTCACTCTCTTTCATACTTGATCTTCTTCGGTACCTTGGAGATGGTATTCTGCTTGGGCAGATTGTTTAGATAAAATAACCAACATGGAGTTCCACTGCTCACATATTTACAGGGAGGATAATGCTGCAGCTGATAGTTTAGCTTCTAGGGCTCCTAGTTTATGTACAACGACTTGGTGGTAGAATGCCCCATCTTTCGCTACCTCTTTTATCCATTCAGATGCTAACAACAAACCTAATTACAGGTTTTGTTGAGAATATTTATTTGTAATTTAAATTTTATTGTTATTTAATAATATTAATAGTTGAGCAGTTTCATGAAGAAGGTGCTAAAGAAGTGCCAACCTAGTTGGGATGTCCCGGTGCACTCACTGAAAACTGCTAACTATAACCTTTATTTAAAAAAAGTTGATTTTTACATAAGCTAGTGACGCATACATTCTTCTCCATTCTCATTTTCTGCATATCTTGATTCTCTATTCCACTAATCATTCTGGTAACAGAATTAAAAAGATAATATTAAAAAGAATTCAATTAACAGAATTTTTTACATCCAATTATTATCAAGATACACATGTAACTTCGTAATGAAACACAAGTTGAATAGTTGCACCAAAATTAATCAGACGACAAATTTGTAAATAGACTTTGACATGAGACTTAAAATACAAAAGCTTTGCCTGCTAAAGGATTACGAAGATCTGTAATGCATTGTAATTGCCAGTTCTGTAGGAAAACCTTGCATTGTTCTCTTACAAGCTCAAATCACGCATTTGGAATCGACTAATCAACCATTAAATCTTCATTTGCTAGTTGGATCCGGTTTTACAAACAAAAAAATAGGAAGCAAATACTGATAAAAATTTAAGATCAAGTTACGAAACTATACCCTCTGTACATTCACTAATCCAAAAATCTTGTTTATGTACTGTTACATGAAACTGAGCTGATGATGAGGTCCACTGACTCGTCGTTCCAAGAGAAACCTCTGTCCAAAAACATAGTAAGAACTCATGAGGACCGTGATCAAAGGATGAAGATACGCACTAACTTAGCAAAGTCACCATCGGGGTATAGCAAGGATAAACAACTATAACTGTCAAAACTTGCTGAAACCTAAATTGCTGACTCCATCAGATGGCTATGTAATCACTCTTCAATTTCACAAATTTATGGCAACATGATTGAGGATATCTCCAATTCAACAATTGATATCAGAAAATCCATTGATATCTCACCGGTACCTAGTTATAAATTTTAACTGCCTTCTCAAAGGTGTGACGATTCTGCATAAGATCCATAAGAACTTGCAAATGAGAAGAAAAAAATTCAATTTTCCATTTAACTTGAATAGTATTTAGACATAGCAAGTACTAAATGTAGCACCAAAAGCAAGGAAGGAAAAAAAAAAAAAAGAAATTGAAAGAAAAGGGTATAAATCATAAGAACTCTAGACAAGCTGTAATTTGGTTTAAACATCCAATTTTACAGTAAAAATCACGGGAAAATATCATAGCACGATTGGTAAGCTTTCTCGGATAGTATAAATATACTCCTACCAGATAAAAGTTTTCTTTCTTCGTGCGTAATTTAGTCAAGATAAGCAATACAATTTGGTGATACAATATATTCTTAGCAAATAACTTATATTTAATTTCGTGTAAGTAGTTTTCGTAAGTATCAAAATAAATTCATTGTAATTTTTTTAAAAATTGTTTAATTTATTTTCTATATTGTTCTTGCTTTTTTAAAAAATGAAAATATTATTTTAATTTGAGAAGAAAAAAAAAGTCAAGAAACAAATATAAATTTAAAATTGAACAATTTTGAACCACACCCATGGAGGATTTCTACATATCCATATTTTTTTATTGGATATGGTACTCTACTGGTTATTTATTTTTTTTAAAAGGCATACTTTAATTCCTATATAATTTTAAGTGATACGTCCCAGATCCCCTAGTTTTTCAAAAGCTACACTTAAGTTCAATTTCTCAAACAAAAAAAAAAATTTGTTAATTTCTAGGCAAATAATTTTCATGTGGCTTTTTAATAAGGTAATTTTGATATTTCAATTTTTTTTACTAAAAGAATTAAAAAAAAATTCTCATAATAATTTAAAAAAAAAAGACAAAAAATGTAAACTTATTTAAATTTAAAAAAAAAATTAGTCATTTTTTTTCCTTTGCATTTTTCTCTTCTCATAACCTTAATTTTTTTTTATTTTTTTTAAATCTTTTGGAAAAAAAAATTGAAATCTCATAATTGCTCTCTTAAAAAGTTACATGAAAATTATGTGCCAAAAATTTTTTTTTTTTTTTTTTTTTAAATTTAACTTAAGTATACTTTTTGAAAAGCTAAAGAATTTAGAACATACTATTTAAAAGCAAATGAACTAAAATGTACTTTTAATAAAGGTAAGGGACTAGTGAAGTATTAAATGCTATTTTATTTGGGTAGGGAGCCAATTTAGTCCCATTATTCACGAAAATAAGTCAAGTTATTTTGAATTAGGCTCAATTGGTCCATAATTTTTATAAAAGAGCCAAATAAATTCAAATCTTGAATTGCAATACAAATTAGACAAAAAGAGAAATGTGAAAGATGCGTGTACTTCTTTTTCATATGTATGAATTGTACCCATTCTAGCGCCAAAAAAAGTTGTAACTATCTTTAAATCCTGCTAAGTTAGCCTATCGGTTAATAAAACATGTATTTAGCAAATATATTTTTTTGGTCATGCATATAAGGTTTGATTTCGACAACATTATATTAATTGGACCAATTTATCTATTTTTGTTAAATTATAAAACTTAATCGACCTAACTCAATAATTACAGAACTAAAGTACCATTTTGCAATAATTATAGGACTAATTCGACCTTTTCGTTTTTTATTTTGTATTGACTTTTCAGCCAAAATGTGTATTGACTATGAAAAAAAGATACAATCATAATCTTTTATACATACTGTTAAGGTATTTATTATTACTTGGAAAAGACTTCATAAGAACCAAAAAGGGCACCTAACCTGATTAGCAGTATAAGCTCTTTTAGTAGCACTGTCAGAATGCTCAAGTCCAAGATATTGCTCCCACGCACCATAGACGTCTCTTCTCTACAGGTAGATTAACAAGAAAAAGTGATTATAATAGGAAGAAATAATGCAGTAGTGACAAATATCTGTTGACGAAATAATGCAGCTGTGACAAATATCTGTGGACATACCTGAAATCGAGTAGAAACAATGTCAGAGTCCTGCAAGTACTCAGGACGACCTAATGAAAGAAATGCAAAGTTCCACTGGCCAAAAGAAAAACAACAAGACAGTTAAGAATTCCATCACATTGCATTTGAATATTTTAAATTATTTAATGTAGATCAATCAACACAAACGTCACTTAGGACGTGCAATTGTTCTTTATCTATTATATTTCCTTATTGTACAAAAAATGGGGCCCAGAGGAAGGGTACCTTGCCCTCTGGGTACCTTGCCCTATCAAATACCACCACTTGAGTGGTAAGCCCTAGGCCAAGGCACCTCCTACATTATTGAAGGGAATGTACTTTTGTTGCCCCAGTGCCTTCCCTTGCCCTATCAAATACCACCGCCGGAGCGGTAAGAAGTAGAGCGGTAAGAAGTAGGCCAAGGTACCTTCGGTCAAAGTCATAAGAAACATAGACTACACATTCCCTCTGGTCAAAGAAGAGCGGAAAATATATTGTTTTATTTTATTTTCGAATATGAATATAAATTGTACATAATACATATATTTATCCTCAAAATAAGAAACTAAAAAATGATACTAATTTAATAAAATAATTTCTACCATATGTGGCTTTGATTTTCTTTTCTATTTCTTCCAAAATTTATCATGTTAGGTTACTTTCTTAAATATGTACAATTCTCTAGCTAGAAATGATTTCGACACTTCTCTTCAAGTTGGGTCATAAATGTTGATCATTTCCAACTTACAAACGAAATCATCAAACCTTTCTCGCTGAAATTCTTTGGTGAACATATCTCTTGTTTGTTCCTCTGTAGGAATATAAGTCATGCAAATAATCCATTTTCAACCTTTTCTTTGACGAAATGTCTGTCCACTTCTACATATTTGGCCCTATCATGTTGAACTGAATTAAGTAAGATGATGACAGCTTTATTGTCACAGTAAAATTTAATTGGAGGCTTTACTGGGAACTGTAATTCATGTAGGAGTTTTTTTTAACCACAAAGTTTCACACATTCCATGTGCCATGCTCTAAACTCTGCTTCCGTATTACTTCTGGCTACCAAATTTTATTTTTTACTCCTCCAAGTTATTAAATTCCCAAGAACAAATGTACAGTAACTAGTGATAAATCTTCTATCTTTTACTGAGCCAGCTCAGTCCGCATCAATAAAGACCTCTATAGTATTGACTTCATTTTTTTGAATAATCCTTTACCGGGTGATCTTTTGAAGTACCTGAGAATATATACACAACTTCCAAGTGTATGTCCTTTGGAAAGTGCATGTGTCGACTCACGACACCTATTGCAAAAACAATATCTGGTCTAGTGTGAGAAATATATCACTTGTTCGACTAACCTTTGATAGCTGCCTATTTCTACAGGTTTTACTGTACCCTCATTCTTCTTCTCTATCTCTATTAGAGTATCACTTGGTTTACATCTGAGCATACATGTTTTGGTAAGGAGGTTAATAATGTATTTTCTTTAAGATACACTAATTTCTTTTTTGAATCGTGCAACTTTCATTCCTTAGAAGTACCTCATTTGTCCTAAATCTTTGACTTCGAATTCTGTGGACTAGTTTTTCAGTCTCTCAATTTTTTCTACATTGTCTCTAGTTATGATTATATCATCCACGTAAAGTATCAAAATAGTTTTTCTTCCATATCCATTGTGTCAAAAAAAACATGGTATGAGCTGATTGACCTTGCTGGTATCCTTATTTCCTTATCACCTTTGCAAAATTGTCAAACTAAGCTCTCAATGATTGTTTGAGACTATAAAGGGATTATTTTAGCTTGCACTGTATTGTTTCCTTTACAGAATCCATGAAGGCATGGTAGTGAACATTTCTTCAAGTTGGTGAAGTAGCTAATCCAAATTAGTTGCTAAAGACAGTAGGACCTAGATAGTATTTAACTTAGCTATTGGAACAAAGGTTTCACTATAGTCAACTCTATAGGTTTGTGTAAATCCATTTGCAACCAGACAACCTTTGAATCGCTCTATAGTACCATCGGCTTTGTACTTTATTGTAAAAATCCATTTACAACCGATTAGAGTTTTTTCTTTGGGTAGATCTCTTACATCCCAAGTTTCATTTTTTTCAAGTACTCTTATTTTTTTCATAACAGTTTCTCTCCATTCTGAAATTTTGAAATCTGCATGAATATTTTTTAGAATTTTCATCCTACAAGGTTAGAAATAAAAGCACAAAATTCAAAAGACAAGGTTTTATATGAGACAAATTTACAGATAGGATGAAGAGTACATGACCGTTTTTGTTCTCTAATAGCAATAGGTAACTCAAAGAGACTAAGAATTTAGAGTTACCTAGATTTATTGTAAACTCAAGGAGACTTAGATCTATTACCGGATCAGCCTCTCTTGGTACTTCAAGTGTGTAGTTCTCTCTGTTTTGTTTCGATCTCCGAGAGACTTAGATCTACTAATAGGTAACTCAAAGAGACTAAGAATTTAGAGTTACCTAGATTTATTGTAGACTCAAGGAGACTTAGATCTATTACCGGATCAGACTCTCTTGGTACTTCAAGTGTGTAGTTCTCTCTGTTTTGTTTCGGTCTCCGAGAGCAAGCAATTGTCTCTTTATTTCGTTGTTCTGTTTTTCCCCTAAGTTCAAGTTAGTCTATATATGGCAAAATAGTATAAGGTGTGTTTGGTTCTTTGTCTGGTATGTTATTTTGATGATTAAGTGATTGATCAAAGTTCAAATACTCAAGTGAGTATTCAAAAGTTCTATCTGTTACTACCTTGTTCTACCCCTAATGAGAGGGCTTTTGATAGTAAGGAATGTTCTCAAAAAAAGTAACATCAAGACTAGCAAAAGCGTTTTGATGAAACGGATCATAACATTTGTAGCCTTTTTGATTAAGAGTATCCAAAAAAAAAAAAAACACGTTTGATAACTTTTGAATCAAGCTTAGATTGGGTTTTGAAACGATCATGAACAAAAGTAAAACTAAATACTTTCAAAGGCAAATTAGACTAGAGATGGGATGTGGAGAAGTAACGTAATTTTTGGAGTGGTGTTTGAAAAAAAATAACCCTACTAGGCATACAAATAATGAGATAAGTTGACGTAAGGACGACACCTCCCCAAAATTATTTTGGCATGTTACTAGCAAACAGTAAAGTTCGACCTACTTCAAGGAGGTATCGATTTTTTCGTTCAACTATCCAACTTTGTTGGAAAGTGTTAAACACATGAGCTCTGATGTAGAATGATATGGTGTTGAAGGTATTCTTGGAAGGAACAATTAAAGTATTTAATGCTATCATTAGTGCGGAGAATTGGATGTTAATGAAAACATTTCGAACTTCACTTTTTTGTGAAAGTTAATGAAAACATTTCAAACTTCAGCTTTTTCTTTTAGTAAATAAACCATATAGACTCGAGTATGATCATTAATAAATGTGACAAATCATTTATGTTGTGTATGAGTCGAGATACGAGATGGACCCCAAATGTCGCTGTAAATTAGAGTAAATGGTTTAGACGGTCTATACAGGTTTTGGGAAAAAGTACAACAATGTTTTGCATACTCACAAATTTTACACTGAAAATTGCATTCTTTATTATTCAAAAACATGGATGAAAATAATTGTTTTAAATACTAGAAACTAGGATGCCCCATTTTATAATTCCATAATAAAATTTCACTATTACTAAGGCTAGAAACATAAACACAAGTACTAGTTTGACAACACTCACTTTAGCTTCAGAAAAATAGTACAGACCACACTCGTCGTCCCCAAAACCAAATCCTAAAATACATAATAGGATGAAAAAAATTTAGCAGAGCACTGAGAGTTTTGTTATTTTGCAAAGCACTTAAAATTTTACCTTTGTAAATTAATGATGAAGATGCACTAGTAGATGTCTGTCCAACATTTTGAAAATTCGACAACTTGCATAGTTGATCCAATTGTTCTTGATTAAAACCTCCTCTAAACTGGTGATCTACTGAGGCTTGGTAGCTTCAAGATCTGCTCCTTGGTTTCCAATCTACGAGTTTTTCATGAATTTTCCAATATGCCTTTCGTGTGTACAGGCTTTTGATAGTGTTCACAAAATAGTCGCTTTTGTTGGGAATTTGGACCATTTCCTAACTTGTTTTCATAGGACCCATGTGTTAAATTGGTTATAGGCCCAATGTTCAAATAAGGCCCAGATTCAGTTTGTCCATAGGCTGATTTTATACTATACTCAATACCAGGCCTATTACGTGGCCCATCTTGCATACAGCCCCCCTTTATCACTTTGCATAACCAACCCACTTATGTTGTTAAGAAAACCAACCCCAAGAGCCATAGAGGTGTCGCGAAGAGAGGAATCGCCCCAGGAGCCAACGCCACCATCGTCTAGCATCACCCGTTGTCGGATTTCTTCTAGCTGGACTTCTACGAATATTTCTCTGACAAATGATAGTGGTCAGCGACCCAAAATCCTCCCAAACGTCATCGAGGCTTCAATTCAACCCAGCCAAAAAATCAAATGTTCTCTCGATTTTCACCTTTTTTTGGTACCGAGAACTATCGCCAACACTCTCATGCTTCTTCTATGCACAAATCCAATTCTTGCCACAGAGAAATCATCTTCACGTAATAATTAGTAACCTCCATATCTCTTTGTTTCATCTGCCAAAGTTTTGTTTTTATTTCATAAATTTTTTATGCATCTTCACCATCTGAATAAGTGAGTTTAATGACCTCTCACACTTCTTTTACAGTGGGGAAAAAAAGATGTTTTCCTAATGGCAGGGAGCATGGTATGGATGAGCCATGTAATTATCATTGAATTTTTTGAACTCCAATGTTGAAGCGCATTAGTGTGTGTTGGTTTTTTTGGTTTCTCCAATCAAGTACCGCATCTTTCCTTTTTCATTGATTACGAGTTTAATGGACAGAGAATTCTTTGTAATTGTTGCCATTTAATTTCTTCACTACAAACTGTATACTTAAGGTATCATAGTTACTGGAATTCATGGGTAGGAAAAGTTTGGGCTAGTATTTAGGTTGGTATGTGGGTGTTTTTGAGTTGATCTAAGATTCTTGAATATTCAAGATTAGGGCAAACATAGCTTGGTTCTAGAGTAAACCTACTCTGATATCTAGAAAGAAGAGTGAAAATATATTGTTTTATTTTATTTATGAATGAATATGAATTATAAATAATACATAATAAGAAACCAAAAAAGTATACTAATTTAATACAATTATTTCTACCATATGTGGCTCTGATTTACTTTCCTATTTTTTCCTAAATTTACCATGTTAGGTTACTTTCTTAAATATGTACAATTCTCCCGCTGAAAATAATTTCGACATTAATCCAATGGGTGAAGAGAATCATGATTATCATACGCTCCCCCATAGTATTATCTTCCAATGTGAGACTATTTTATCTCTAACATCTCCTCAAAGTGTGATTAGTCTCTTGCAAAGCACCACTTTGTACTTTTAACATATTTGATTTATATTCTATCAATTGGGTCACTTGTATTTTTCCTTTTGCAATGCCCAAACTTTTTTTAAGGGGAGGCACACAAGTTTTTAGTTTTTTTATTATTAATCGACTGAAACTCAGATACTATGTTAAGAACTGTTGGAAAACCTCTCCCAAAAGCTTGAGCTATTGGAAGAAAGACAAATAATACTTTATGCATTTTATCACTCCCTACAAATGTTGCTCTATATATCATGCAGATCAAACACTTGTAATTCAACAATTAGAATTACTAAGATTTTAAGCATAGGACATCCAACTCTGATACTAGGTCAACTCCAACATTATTGAAGGGAATGTACCAATTTGGCTGCACCAGTGTGACAGATTTCAGTGCTAAGGTCAGAAGAAATAGCTCCTGGTAGAAAATATGCTTAAATGACAGTAATCTGCATATGTAAGTATACATCTCTACTTTCCTCCATGAATGATGAAATATATGCGAAAACATAAAAATAAAAAAAATGTCATCAATATCACCTTGGAAAACTCTTCATCTGGGACCTGTAATTTCTTTTGTATCCGAGCTTTAATTTCAGCCAAAGTCTCACCCTCATGTATAACAAAGAAGAAAGGTTCCCCAAAGTTCTGAATTTGCTGCATAACAAGAAAATTTTAACAACTTAAGGACTCATGTTTAAAGTTTCAAAGACACAAAAATTTCAACTGCATCTATGAAGACAAATAAACTAGATGCACATAATTACCACTTGATTCTGAGCGGTGTCTTTAGTAAAATGATAAACGTGAATTACTCGATCATGTGGTTTGAGATTTTTCTCTTCCTCAGGTATCTAGAACATTCATGCAATCAGAAAACAAACACAAGAATAGTTGATTAAAAAATAACTGATTAATAGCAATGGTTCTGCATTTACCCCATGCACATGACCTAGATACATGCACATGCACATGCACATGGAGGAGAGGGAGTGAGGGGGAGGAGAGGGAGGGAAGGCGGGGAGAGAGAGAGACCTCTTCTGCTCGTAACGTCCAGTATTGATCATTTATGTTCTCAATCTTTTCATAATGAGGAAAGATCTGCAATATGTGATACAGGGTCAACGAGTTGTGATAAATGAAGAAGGAAAATGAACCGAGAAAAACACTCTTTACTTTATCATTTTAAAAAATTCCAAACTTGGTGCATGGATGGATCCATAGAGGTCAAAGAATAATTACTTCCAACCAACAATTAACAGAGAAATAAGTAGTTAGGTCTGGAAAATCATAATACATTAACTACTTCTTTGGGTCAAATGCTCTAATTGCTAAAGACTTAAATAAATACACTAACGTCTGATACAACTTCATATCAACTTCTTGATGAAATTTTGTTTCAACAAATTTACTGTTGAATTTGTTCCCCGACACATTAAAAGGTATTTCTAAGAAGGCAGTATGATGTAAAATAAGATTTAAGATACGAAAATCTGGGATAATTATTCATTAACGCAAATATGTTCCAACCTTGTAGATCTTGTGATAGAAGACTTCGAGCAATCTAAGTTCTGCTTCAGGATGAGACAATTCGACCTATTCCAAATTAGGATGAACAAAATAAATAAAGACAGGTAAGTGTAATGTTTTGTACAACATTTAGAGTCAGATAATGGACAAAATCAAGAGAATATGTGACTTTAGTTGGTGGATAAAAATGAATGAATGAATGATTATGACATATGGAGGCTTAGAAAGTCACCTTTGTTTTCAGATCATTAATTACATCACCAACAGTGCTCTGTTTAGGAAGTCTTATAGTATGAACTACCACCTGGAAGCAAGCAGATAAAAAGTGTTAGCGCATGAAAAATGCTCATCGAAGCTGAACTTATGACGTTTACTTGGCATACTCACTTCATCCTTTGTAGCATGATGGAATGCTACCTTCAGAGTTTTCAAGCATTGTAATTCTGGCAAAGGGATGTCTAGTACCTCATAGTACAATATATCTGAAGTCTGTTACGAATTATTAAGAGATGAGTTAAAACTTTAAAAGCACATATTACCCTGCGTTACATGGACTCGGTGTCAACTATCGGATATAGATACGTATCCAAGAGTTGGACTTGCAAATTTTATAATTTTAAGACATGGGAATGTCTCTAATTCTTATTAGACTTAGACAAGATAATTGGACACAACAAATTACAATAATAAATATACATAAATGTGTGTGTATAATATATTATTTAAATAATAATGTTTACAAGTTTCAAGTAATTATCAACAAAAAAATGGAAGAAAATAAGTCAATAGAAAATAAAATGCTGTTTAGTTCCCACAGCTACTGAGAAGACAGAAGATGAATTAACTTGTTTTAGATTTAAGGGCATTATAGTTATTGCTGTGAGTTTACTTGGAATATTGAAAAAATGTAATATATAAATGTGAGCAAACTTAGAAGTAGGCTAGTTTATAAAAAATGTGGGCTTCTTTAGAAGCACTCTTTATAATATAAAAAACCCAGCCCATTTTCTGCCCTAGTTATCTCAAGTGAACTGGTTGGCTTCTTCTTCCTGCCTCCAGGCTTCTCTTGATGTCGACCTTTGTTCCCATCATCTTCTTCTTCCTTTTCTTTCTCCTCTTGCTTCAGCCGAGTACGATTCCTTAAAGGCATGTCCAAAAAATATCTCGTAACGGTGTCATTGTCGGTTTGTGTCTACACCGGTATGGTGGGGTAAAATGCTGAGTCAAGGTAACATAGATATTACCTAGGCCTTAGAAATTTGTACCTGATTGTAGTGAACCAGCATGTCAGACAAATGATCCACTCCACGGTACTTGATAGGCTGAGGTTTCGGTTGCTGAGAGTAACAGTTATGCGATGTAAGCCGTATTTTTGATGGATCATCCAAGCCTAGTCTTTGAGCTACTCTCTCTACAACATCATCATAAGTATAAAGCTTTGACCTTCAAAATTCAGATGAGAGGGAATCATAAGATGATAATTACCATTAAAATGGAACAGATAGTCAGCATAGATACTTTAGCAATACCCAACCAAGATCAACCACACCCAAATTGTTATACTTACATCTCAAGGCAGAAATCATCTTCTTTGGGTTTATCAAGGGATCGGAAGTGTACAACCTGAAAACATTCAATCATGAGAAATCAAAAGTTACACCATCTGGAAGCTATGAGTTTAGCAGCTTCTAAACCTTTACGACTTTGATACTCAACACCAACCAAACACGACTAGGAGTGAGAGGTAGCACAGTCAAAACTTCCAAGTTAAGGCTTCATTATCTTGTGAATAAAAAATAAATAATTATCATTAATAATATAAACAAATGTACTTTGGACAGCAGTCCTTTGAAACTTCTCTATTATTTCTTCTCTACCATCATCCTCTAAACCCGGAGCAAAACCTAAGAGCTTAAAAAACTCCAAGCCAAAATAGGCTTTTGAATTGCTCCAAATAAACCCAATAGTAATCCCCAACTCTTTATACTTTTTTTTTTTTACAAGAAACAATATATTATAGGGAGAGGTGCAAAAGAAGTCTCTTAAATTAAATTATTTGTGTTATTTAATCCATTAGATTAAAAACAGTATCATTTATTCTCTTAAATTTGTAAAAAATGCCAATTAAAAACAAAATATATTATGTTAATGATTTTTCTATTAAAATATTATTATTTTTATTAAGTGTTTAAAACGCGATTAAAATATGAATTTTTGACAAGGACAAAAGTGAAATTTAATATGAAATTGTTTAAGAAAAAAATCAACAATAATAATATTCAAATAAAAATTTATTTAAATATATATATATTAATTTTTAATAAAATTAAAAAATCAATAAAACATTAAAATAAAATAGTGGCAATTAAAAAAAAATTCAAAATGAATATATTATGAATTTTTTCATATTAATAGTGACTTTATCATTATTAAAAACTCGTGTTTTAATTGCGTTTAATCACTTGACAGAAAAAATAATAATATTCTAATAGAAAAATTATTAAAATAATATAATTTGTCATTAATTGACTTTTTTTACAAAGATGAAGGACTAAATGATACTTTTTGTAATCTAAGGGATTAATCATAACAAATGACCTATTCTAAGAAATTTCTTTGGCATTTTTCTGTATGTTAAAATAACTAAGCAATAATTACAAAGGTACAAAATGAATCAATAATCCACTAAGAGACATCAAACTATACCAAGTAATAGCTATAAGCCTGTCCAAAATAAAGTTTCAAAACCTAATTAGGATAAACAAACTTCCCAATTAAAACTTATGAAAATTTGAGAATAATCTTTCAAAATTTTTGAAACTGACGCCCGAGAAGATGCTAAAAAAATCTTTATGCGAAGGTCCAAATACATTTGAGGCCAACTCCCAAGCTCACACCCAAAGAAAAAGTTGACTCAACCTATACCACACAATCTATGCCTCCATACCCGTTATCGATTATGTTATCCATTATTACAAAAGACTTCTTGTGTCACAGCGAACCCAATGAACTCATTATTAAAATGAAATAAAATCTATTATCTACGGATGGATTATATTTATTTGATACACTGTTGTCAATATGAATGGAAATGTTGAGAAAAGACTAGAAATAGAAAAATAAAAAGAAATAAAAAAATATATTTTTTATTGTTATCAAAAATGACATTCTATCTATAGAAATAATACTCAATTTAGTAGTATAAGATGAATAGAACAAGAGAGAAAAATAACAGAGAGCAGAGAAAGGGTTATACAAAGTTATATACAAATCATTTACACCTTTTTCGATATTGCTATTTTATTTTGATTTCATTAATTGAATCTCCACAAGTCAAGAATCTCTACCTCAACGAATGATTTGTCTAAAAATCATCACAAACACGTAAGATTAAGAGTGAAATGAAAAATATGTTCCTAAGAACTTGCCATATATGGAAAACAAAAATCAAAAATATATGCAATGTTCACAACAAATATTCCACAAAGAATCAGATGATTAAATCTAAAATACTTTTGAAGTGGAAAGAGGAGAGGAGAATTGGGGAAACGAAAAAGGAGAGAAAAACTGGGT
Organism: Elaeagnus macrophylla; assembly: GCA_029378325.1. Taxonomy (NCBI): domain Eukaryota; kingdom Viridiplantae; phylum Streptophyta; class Magnoliopsida; order Rosales; family Elaeagnaceae; genus Elaeagnus; species Elaeagnus macrophylla. The sequence continues at coordinate 18,980,375 of CM055642.1, forward strand.
TTAGGGGTTTAGAAGAGAAGACATGAATAATTTGAGACAAATAATAAAAATTCAATCATCAAAGTCTGTAAAATAGAACAGTAGAAGGGCCATATTTTATAGAACCTAATCTTGCCCACCAGACCAGTCATAATGCTCGGTGATAAAAACTTGGCCACCAAGTTTAGAGAGCTTAGCTTATGTGTAAACTCCACCAACAAGTTAATCACAAAATCCCAATTCATAAATATTAAAAAAAATGTTATATAAAATCACAAGAGCAATTAAAAATTCAATAAAAATTCTAATTTATTGTCATTCCTAATTTCCATCACCTGCATTTCAACGTACTTGAGTGTTTTTTTTCCTCTCGCAGAATTAAAGGCTTTTTAGCAAAGTTTGCAGGCAACCCTTCGCAAATTATCTCTAATCATAACTATATCTTCTTCTCAATACTTACTCATCGAAGAAAAGATACCTCAAATACATTTTTGTTATATACATGTCCTTGGTTATTACCCAGAATAAGTCTATGAGGCTGTATGAAACAGCTGCAAAATTTCCCTTGTTAACAGTTATTTTACATTTGCAAGACTCTATAACCATAAGAAATGACTTTGTAAAGTTGTAATAATCCTTTCAATTTTTTTTTTTAGACAGATGAGTTACGTCTTTAATGGAACTTTTTTTTTTTTTAAACGATCTTTAATGGAACTAGAATCCACATTTTTTTAGTGTACAGGGCAAAGAGTTCAGTTTCTATAATAAATAAAAAAATTGTTAACTAGAACTACATAACGTGGACAAGCTATCTATAGGACATGATCAAGAATCTACCAAGACAGCCAAACACTTCATGAGCTTCATGTAGTTCAGGAAGAATAGAATATACAGAAAAATAGGCAAAGGAGAAGGAATAGAATTGGGGAAGAAGAGAACGAACTAGGTTAGAGATTCATATGAACAGAAATCAGGCAAGCAACAAAATTCAATCCATAAGTCCAAACCTGAACAAGAAAGTATAATGATATGTTATATTTCTAATAGGATGAAGCAATGTCCATGTTCGTTACCTTCAACAAAAGTGCAATTTGGACCTATACACCTATTTAAAGGTACAATACAAGTCAATTACCTTTACACAAAGGGCAAGTAAAAGGTAACAAAAGTCTATTTTATAAGACAGCAAAAAGAAAAAATATATTTACAATGTAAACTTATGCGACCCTTTGGTAAAGGTAGTATACTTATACTGCCCTACCTAATAGGTATGAATCTAAAGTACACTTTCGTTAAAAGTAACGAACTTAAACTACATTTTTTCTTAACATTAAGACTACTAAATGAGATGAGATTATTTAAATCTAAAGATAGAAACTAAAATTCAATATAAAAAATGAGATTCTAAGAGATATTGACAATACCAAATCTAGATAAATCCTAATCAAGCTAAAATAACATTATCATTTCCAAGAACTCTCCCCTTGGCTAGAGAGAACTAGACTTCAACAATTAGTATCGAGCATCAGCCAAATTTTAAAAAACAATAGCAATAATTTTTTAACAAATTCAATAAAGAGACAAAAAGGAAGAAGCAAACTCAGACACAACCTTAAAGAATCTTGAGATCCCTTAAATAATTCACCCTTGTTAGAGATTGGAAACTCAATTACATCTGGACAAGCATCTTCCACAATTGTTTCAATTAGACCAACACATTAACAAATTACCGGTAGAGAATCTTGCACTAAAGATGCTTCTCATGATGCCCACTTGAATAATTTTCTCTTGATAGTAGCAGTAGGGAAAAAGTTAACATCAGAAACTTTAAGATCAGGAATTGGATCTTGGACAAGGTTTTGAGGGTAGTTTTGATCTAAGTTAAATCTTCGGCAGTACCATCCACCTTGGCTATCACAGCAAAGTGAGCTTGTTCTAGTTTTTCATAGTGACAATATATGTGTACGAAACTGCAGGAATGGGGTACAACTGTATCAATTCAGGTGTACAGTGTCTGCTATCAAAACTCAGATGCGATAGCTTTTGCACACAGCAGCATACAGAGATATTGGATGGTTTGGCCTAACTGGTTTAGGTTGCGACAAGGACCTGAGACTGGGTCGGTTTCCAGAAACCTTGAAGGCTGAGGTGGGTGACAGTGGGTCGTACCAAAACCTTTATAATTATTACTTAGTTAATATAATATATTGTTTCTTATAAAAAACAGTGGGTGGTGGATTTTAGGGTGTTCTATTTTTTCTATTGATCAAATTTCTTTTCCCTTTTTCGACTCTGAACTTTTATCGAGTTTTTTTACCCTTTTAGGCAGATCAGTTTTAAATTTATAAAAGGATAGAATGACATAATCTTTGTTTAAGAAAACAAAATCTCCCTGCTCCATTGCCAAAATAGTGTACAAATAGGACAGAATATAGAGAGATATAGGAAAAGGGAAACGACAGAATAAAATCAAAACAAGCAAACATAGAATACATAAGGGAGAAACAGACAGAACTGTAGGGAGAAACGATACTCAATTAATTAATCAAATTCTGAACGTATCAGTACAATGATATGTCCTATGTAAAAGACTTTTCAAAATAATATAAGATTATTGAAATATAAAAGATAGGAACTAAAATTTGAAATATAAAAATGATATCCTAAGGATATTAACAATCCCAAATAAATCCTAAACAATTTAAAATAACACTAATATTATTTCCATCAGAATCTTAGACCAAAATAGGAGGAAGGGAATGTAAATTTTATATAGTATATAAGTAACATGAGACGTATACTCCTTAAAAGGTTAACTTCTATGGTAGCTAAGTCTCATAATCACTTATAAATCTTACATTAATATCATGCTTAAGTAATGTGGGACAATTCTTCTAACATCCCCTCTCAAAATGTGAGTCTTTATTTTTTGCAAAGCTCATCACGTTGTATTTTTAACCTATTTTTATTATATTCTATTCTATTTGGGTCACTTGTCTTCTTTTTTTCTTACGCAAGGCCCATTCATTTTTTTTGCTAGATAAGACCCAAAGTATTTGGCTCATTGATCTACTGAAGCTCTGATACCATGTAAATTTTAAAAGGTTAGCTTCTAAGGTAGTTAAGTCTCATAATCACTTATAAACCTTACATTAGTATCATGTTTAAACAATGTACGACAATTCTTCTAACAGGGAAAAAAAAACAAAAATTTAAGAAATAATTGACCATCATTACTGAGGTTGATAGTATCTACATGAATTCCTAATAAGTTATGAGAATACTTACTTGGCGATTATGAACATATTCCAAAAATGATGGGACATTTGGGTAGCGGAAACGTTCACCAATTTCAAGAGAAGGGGACTTCTGAAAGCAAAGAATATCTCCATCTTCAAGCTGCATACAAGCAAAACAAGTCAAGACAAAGTAACACAATGCACTAAATTCATGATACCAATATACATGGTAAATACCTGGCTGTTTCGAAAAGTGGAATTCTTATCGATGGGTTCGCACATGACACTGGGCTCGAACTTAATTTCCTGAGCAAAGAGTATAAGTATTATATCTATTGTTCACAAAGAAAACATTTGACGAGTCACATCCAAAACCAGGGGCCTTAATCTTGATTCAGATGGTAAACGGTCAGGATCATATTTTGGTTAAAAGTGTTCAAGTGAACTTGACACAAAAAGTGGTCAAATACAAGTACTGTTTCAGAGAAAATAAGAAATGTGTCTAGCATCACCACCACACCCGGCAAAGAAGAAAAAAATTCAACAGATACATATCATAAAACAAAAGAAATCAAAATTGAGAAACAAAGAAAGAAAAAAAAAAAAAGAATTGCATTGAGCAGGAACATGTGCCCCATAACTCTCCATGCAGCACAAGGCAACATGGATACGTGGATTTAGTGTTGACATCATTATGAACATAACTTTCAGGAGAGAAGCAAAAAGAGGGAACGTCAATTCCCCACCCCCATTATTGCCCCATTATTGTATGGCTAAAAACTATGGTGCTCCCTGAAACACATGGATATTAACTTTTAAGGAGAAAGATGCATGTCAACTTTCCTAACCCAATGGCAAGAAAATCGAAACAACAAAACTAATTAAAATTGCAAGGAAAAGTAAACTAACCTCATAAAGGTCAATTTCTTCATTGGAAGTATAACCAGCCATTTCATTCAATTTTGCCAATATCTCAACAGGCTTGCCAGAACTCTTCACAAAAAGCCTTCCCACATAACTAATATAGCACATAAAATAAATCCAAGCTCAAATTTTACATAATGCTGACCAAAATAGATTGCACTATAATATAAAGCATTGAAATACCGCATTTCTTCTTTTTCTGGCTCATAAAGCTTAAAGAAAAGTAATATATCATCCTTCGTCTTGACAGGCGGCGCAATAGACTGTGAATCCTGTAATGAGAATTTTTTTTGAAAATATAAGAGCGCCTCCAGGAGCTGCAAAATCTAAAGAGGGAGACGATATTACCAGCCCAGGCTCAACTTCTAGAAACAACTTCAGCTCTGCATTGTGAACTTTGTTTGATACCTCCCTTAACTGTCCCACCTAAATGATTGAAATTGGTATTTAGACTAAAGCCAGGTACATCTTGAAACAAAGAAGCAGAACATACAACAAAGTCACTTTTGTACTTGACCAAAAAAGCAAAAAAAAAAAAGAGGATGAATGGAGAAAATAAGATAAGGGCAGAGGAGAAAAGGAGAATATGTATATATTGGCAACAAAGAAAGCTTAAAAATCCCTAGTTTTTAAGTAAACAATTTTTTTCTAAAATATGTAACAGGTACAAAGTTGAATCAGAAATCCATAAAATAAAATAAAAAAAGCTGCTATACAAATATATAGGAAAGATGGAGAAAAAAACATCATTTTGGCCTTCAGCACCCTATTCAACGACAAAGACAGTTTGAGCCTCATTGAATTTCGATGAAACTTGAGAGAGAATGACCAAGACCAAAACCATAGAACAGGTTATGATAAAAAAAAACTATCATGGATTTAGATCAATTCATTGATAGGACAGCAAATTACACAGAAACAAAGAATTATGTGCACAAAATTTTATACTTTCAGTTAACCTTAAGAGATGAAAATGAGTAATTTTCAGCAAGCTGAAACAAGTTGTTTACGAAAAGAGAAAAACCTATAATATTTCCCACAGCCAAGATTTACAAGCATTATACCATAAATGACACAGAAACAGATGTGTAGTCAGAAATGGACAAAATTAAAAGAAATTAATGTAAACAAGCATAATGCACAATCATTAGATTTTACTTTTTGGACCGTTGTCACAACACATTTGAAAATTTAATAAACCGTTGCAACATTTTTTTAACAGTCAGAGAAATTAAAGAAATGCCAAGCATACAGGATATAAGAACAGTATAAACAATAAACAATTACAGATTGTGTCTCCTCCAAGGGGGTCAGAGGCCTATTTGGACGATATGTGTGATTTTGACGTATGGCCCATAACCAAAAACGCAGGAACTGTACTGGTATGCCAAATTCTTTAGCAACATCCTCCTGCATACACCATTGCCGAAAATGAATAAATTGCCAAGAATAAACCAATAGAAAATAAATAATCAAACAGGCTTCTACATTTCTTTGCTGACTAAAAAACTCAATTCCAAAGAAACACCATCACTTGGGACCACAGCTTCTTCAAATACAAAAATCTGGATTAGAAATGTCATGTCTAGAGCAGGTATCTCTTTGACAAATTTCAGTCTTTCACCTAGCTACTGGACAATTTTTAGTTCTTTGATCAAAATTATTAAACAACCACATGAGCCAAAGGTTTGCTCCATAACTAAAGTGCGCCTTGGGATTGTTTTAGATTCTTCAAAAACAAGTACTGAATGAATTATCGACAATTTAGATGGTTAACTGTTCCAAAATAAAGGAAGTCAAACAAAAGCTTTTAAAAGTTGTAACTTTTAAAAGCCCATTCCCTAAAAATTCAGTTTATGTAAAATAATATATTTTTGTGATGCATTCACGTGAGGTTCTTAGCCAACCTTAAACAGTCTGAATAAACATTAAATACCCAATTAAGAGAGAGAGAGAGAGAGAGAAATAAAAGTCGGCAAAAGGATGCTGAACTCTTGCAGAACCAGGCACAGAATTTAGAGAAAATTGTACCTTGAAAAGATTAAATGGCATTTGCTTTTGAATGCGAAAACTCCTAACTTTATCATGGTCTACAAGATCAAAAAATATATCCTTTCCAATTTGCTCCACAAGATCCTCATCTCGAGCAACCTACAGGTGTCATATAAATTGTCAGCATGGCATATCCAAAATCAGAAGATTCTAAAATATTATGGAAAAGTCAAAATACAAACTGCTAAACCTTTATAATAGCATACAAATGTGCCTCCGCTTTTTCTTTCTTCTTGTGCTCCTTCTCTTCTTGTTCTTTCTTTAACCTCTCCTGAAACATATAAACATTCAGTTCATGAACATGACATTAAAAGATATAAACAATTCATTAAATTAACCAATCTTTGCCAGAAATGGGAGTATTGGGCATCATTTACGCAACAGTTAAGAAAGCAAAATTCTGCTTGAAATTCATTTTACATCTCATAAAGGTTTCAGTGGAATTCATAATTGTATAATAAAAGAATAAAAAGAGGACAGGTTGATCAGCGATCCAACCAAAATCCATAACAACGGCAAGACCAACTATCTTCAAAAGATCGGTATGCTTAACTTTACTTGAATTCATCATCACAATCAATAAGACACTTAGGTTTGATGCTTTGCAAGATAAAGGAGCAACGCACTATTAGATGAATACATCACTTCCAAGAAAAGTTCAAACATTTTGCAACTTAGCTTGCTCTGTTAACATAATAAAATATAGTAGCACCTTACCCTAAGATGTTGGGCAATGTCTTTCTCATCCACATTGCAGATTATTTTGTCCTTGTCACTTTCACGTATATAGACCAACATGTATGCATTGGAATATTTAGTAAATTTGAAAGGGGTGTTATTTAATCCAGGATTTGTCTGCGGTAACTGTTAAGCCAAAAAAAGCGGGGGTTACATAAAATTGAAATTACCAAAAGTTCAATTCTACAATCACTAAATTAGCAGGGGGGGAAACCTCTTCTTCACCACCATATTGCTCCTCTAGTGCCCTCTTTACATCCTCTTTTGTGACTCTCTCGTCCTCAAATTTGTACCTTAGCACAATGACCATCATAACATAATAAAATAGATTAAAGTTTTTCTTTAACGTTAAAGGATAGCATACATGGAGGAAGGGGGAGTATTTCACAGGCTCAATCAAAAGATTAAAAGTATTAACCAGCAAGTATTAGTTTTAGGTTAATTTGTTTAACTCTTGAAGTTGTTACTGCAAACAACATACAAAACACAAAATGCAGGTCTCGTGCGGCAATAATTAAAACCCATTGATGTGGCAAGGCTGCTCAATGCACAGTTAAGTCGGATGGTGCAATTCAGAAAATGATGTATACCACTGATCAGAGAGAGTTGGTCGGATGAAAGCATAATAATGTCCACCATGCACCCCACCACTGTGTACCAATACACTGTAAACATACATAAAGAGGCACAAGAATCATCCTTGACATCAACAGCTCATAAACATTATAGAGAAAAAGTGAAAGGCATCAATAATGCAGAAAATGTTTAGACGTGCTACCTGTTAGCAGAAATAAATGAGCAACTAGAAGAAAAACGGCTCAAATTTCAACATATTATAAGAAGGTAATAAACCACATTAAACCTTTGGAAATTAAGATGACAAGAAAATGAACAGCATATATCAAGATCCCAATCTCAAACTCATATCACTAAGTATTGTAATAGGTAGACACATATTATGCCAAAAAGAATTTAACTTCTCACATGCAGCAAAATTCAAGTTACATATAAAGCAGAACAAAAACTAACTGCACAACCATAGAGTATGATGCTTAATGCACAAAAGCAAGTTAGTAAGTCTCGATATTACAGTTGAAATAGTTAGATAATATACAAAAATGGTTATTCACAAGCAAATATGCTGTCAGGAAATCATTTAAGAACAACAGAATGCTTTAGATGTCATGCTATTTATCTAACACCAGACAAGGAAATTCAGCCATGTAAAAATCAGCATAGCTTGTCAGCATCAGATAACAAGATATTTTATCCGAAAAAATCACAACAGCTTAGATGGATAACTAAAGCTGACATAAAATAAGAAGAATTTCCAAATTAGTTAGGAGAGACACATACCTATGGAGAGTGTAGAGGTTGTGTACACTCCGATCAGCTTCAGGTGACAAATATTTACCATTCTCCCGATCAAGGTCAAGTTGTCGAGGGAACTCATAGCAGTCATTAATCTACATATTAAGGGCATAAATACTTCTTTATCATTTATTTCTACGAAAGATTTATACTCTATTGATAGATGTTGTTTGGTAGGGGAGAGAATTACACCATTCCAATCAGGTCAAACAAAATTATACAACATGCATATCAATCCTTACCCCATGATTGTTGTAAAAATATAGCACAATAATAATGATAAAAGAAAGTGAAACAGCAGTAATAATGATAAACTGAGAAGGTAAAACTATAAAACAAAAATGCTCCAGGACAACGTTAAACAAAATAAATAATTACCGCCTGATGAATAATTAAGTCAAACAGGCAAGACAACTAAAAGCTATAACAAACAACGGTCAAAATTTTCCTATAAAAAAATGTTATCCAAAACAAACCTAAAGAATGCATCTTACAGAAAAATGGTACGATGACAGGACCTAAAATTGACAGGAACAGCTGGTTGAGAAACCAAACTTTTAAATCAAGACATTTAAACTTGAATTGCGTGCGTGATGGCTGAATCATTTTTAGATCAATTTATTACAACATGGGCAAAGAAAAACAAGCACTTTGACCCAGAATATTTTGGAACCCTCATACGCCACACAAAAGTACATTTTTCTCATCAATAGGTATCCTAAAACTGATGTCGTAACATGTCTACCATTATCCTTTAAGATGTTGAACCACATGACTAACTATCGATAAGAGTACACTCTACAGGCCCTTACTATTTTTAAATATAAAATTATTGGTTTCTTGTTTTCCTTAGTTGTGAGTTTTATGGAGTCTTCTGATACCAAAAATATTTTGAAAATCTTGTTCACTTTATGTTTTAGGATTCTTTTCAATATGGAGAGCATAACAATACTTGCATAAATTTTGTAAAGTTCAAATTCCACAATTTGCAATAGCATTTCTCACTCTAGTAAGTAATATTAAAACTCAACAATATGTGGAAGCTGATATTGATATTTCTATTTGATTTAACATGTATTTTGAAAAAGTTGCTGAAATATACAAACTTCCTGGCACGGAATATATGTTCAAACTTTTATAATGTTATGTAAATGTTTATAAATGTGTTGAGCATATGTTCATATTATTGTACATTTTGAATATATGTCAATGCATGTTCTCTTTATTTATTTTATGATATGAGCATTTATTTAATTTTATATTTTTAATATAAAATTTGTATAAATAAATTTTAAAAATATACGTTAAACATATGTTCACATTTTACAAAATTTTGAACAAATGTTCAATTTTTGGGAAGGGATTAGAAATTAAACCGGTTCAAAAACAATATTATACATGAAATGGGAGGATTTAAAAAAGCTTTTTATTTTATTTAATACTCAATGCTCAGAATACTTGGTAATGCTACTTTAAAAAAATTGATAGCTATTCAGGGTAATCAAATAGAATAACAGGAAATAACACAAAACGATATAGTTTTATATAAGGACTAACCTTCACCATAGTGTCCCGCATAAAGTCATATTCAAATCTTTTCAGCTGAAGTTGAAGAACAGGTGGGAAGTCAATGAATAGAACACCCTTCTTAGCATCCTAAAATAGTCATGTGAAGTCAAAGACAACAATTCATTGAACGAGAAAACACAAGATAATATTTAGTTGACTACTTCTTGAAATAATAATGTAAGCACAATAATTCAGAGCAAAGAAGATAATTAATGTCTGCCAGTCAACACAGCTTCATTAAAACCTAATGCTGCAGATTACTACATAATTAATGCTCAGTTTATCCTAAAGGAAGCCAAATAAAAACATGTAAAAATAGCAAATTTTCAGAAAAATAACCCGGGATGCTACTCATCATAAGCACTTACATTGAGCAAGTATTGAGCTCAATTTAAACAATCAATCTTATTTGTCATTAAAACAGTAAACATATTAGGTTGCCCAACAAAATTTTGCATTTAGTAAGTTATCAACAACTCACAAGATACACAGAAACATACCTGCAAACCATGATGTTCAGCATGATATTTGTTGTCACCCTCAAGACGCTCAACTTCTACGTACTTATCAAAAGAAGCATAAACATCGCGACAACCCTTGACATCAAGCTGAAGATCTGGCATTGAAATATATAAAGGAATTGGCAAGTGCAAAAATATGTACCTGAAGTCTCTTGAAAAGGAAGAGTTTTAAGCAATAGCAAAAACAAACAATCATACCATAAAATGATTCTTTCCTTGTAGACTTATAGTCCACATTGATACATTCAACATAACTCATTTGGTGCCCTTCAAATAACTTTTGTATAGTTCCCTCTACAACAGTTCCCTATAACAGTCCATGAAAAAGGGAAAAATCAGCTTTACGAAACTGTTTCCATGTTTAAGAAACTCATAAACAATTTCGGTAAACTAAAGGAACCTATTTTCAGTTTTATGTTTTATTACCTTCATCTTGTCTTCAAGTTTTTCACACAAAACCCTGTTGAGCTCCTGCACATCATGCTGCATAAAGGAATCATATGTGTCCCAGCCAAAAGACTTGGTAAGCTCTTTAGTAGCAACACTATTGTCACTGTACTGTAACTTGTAAAACAGACTCTGCAGTGCCAAAGGAATACTTGCTGATGGCAAATCATTCTCAGTGGTGGGCATATGGTAAACAGCCTGAAAAGAATACAAGACTAAAGCTTTCTTACATATCCAAAAACACAAGTTACACTAATGGAAAATAATGGAGTCATAAATTACCTTTCTAAAGTAAGGAATATGATACAAAGTCTGGAGGAGAGAGTTCATATAACATGTTGCTCCTTGGTTCTTCAGCCCAACATAACCTGTCTCTTTTTTTGAGTCATATGGCCAGTAGTCTACTACTTTACGAACAAGAACCTCCGCTTCAATTATGAGAGTATCATTTACAATATATCCTTTACATGGATCATATAGTTCACTAAGAGGCATAAACGATGTGAAACCCCAATCACTTTCTCTAGCATTGAACTGGTGTTGCGTATCTGCAACATATAAAAAGGATAAAGTAACTGCAATGCTTAGGGTAAAAATGACATTCAGTAATGCAAACATTCAAAATTGAGACAAAAAGAACATATGAAGATCAAAAACACTAAGTTAAAAGACTCGTGATATGAACAGTTTCTTCAGTTTAATCAAATGAACAATTTTACTTTCTAGATAATGCAAACTATCAACAGACTGGAAGGTTGCATCTTTGATGCAATTGAAAAAAAAATATGGGAAGAAGCAGCCAAATCACTGAACACTGACAAAAACATGTTTAACATAGGAAACAAAATTTCATTATAAGAACTTAAGTACAGGTAGACTTCCATAAAGGTCCAAACAAGAATCATAAACATGATGAAAATAAAATCAAGCCTCCAAATAAAAGTAATGAATACACCAAAATAAAATAAACCTATGCATCTGATAATCTCGACCAATGAACACAACAAGACTAAAATGCAGTAATATGAGTAATAGCAAACTCACCCAATCTTCAAATTTCATTATGTAATTCCTGTAGACTTCAAACATAAGACTTAATTTCTCGAAGGTACTTATCTAACTTATTACTTCTAAATATATTTGAAATACATCAGATAAAACCATTTCAATTAAGTCATATATAAGAACCTCTCCATAGACCAAAGGCAACGTTGATCCTCAATTACCAAAAGAGTTGATGGAGCATCACAGATAAATATGAAACCATCACATGCAAACTTTCCTCCTGATCAATCATGAAAAAGCAGTAGTATTCATCTTCCGCAAGGTTTTAAAAGGAGGTTTTATGCCTTGAAGCGTTTTTCTCGTACAAGGCAAAGGCAAGCTTCAAGGCCGTATGAGGCATAGGCCTCATTTTGAAGAGTTTTGAAACAAAATTATAATAATGTAATCAAAATTTAAGTTTAACAAGTCAAGATATGATTTTAAGAATATTAATAGGAAAGAAGTTATGATGGATAGAGTTTGGATACTTCAGACCAAACACATAATTTCATGTTTATTTTTGCCCTCTAAACCAAATTGTTAGCCTAGTATGGATTTATTGGGTCACTGGGATTTTCAACCCACCTATAAGAAAACAATCATAGACATAAATTTTAAGTTGTATAGCCTCATTGTGCACCTAATTACATAAGCCTAGACCAAGAGAGGCGCAAGTCTCAAATAAACCTTAACCCGTTGGAGAAATGAGGTTTACTAAAGCAAGCCTCATTGCAAGCCTCAAAATAGCAATTTAAAACCATGATCTTTCACAAACAACTTAGGCTTCAAAACCCCTAGCTACTCAAATATACTCAATAAAATGAATCTAATCTTATATGCACCAAAACCCTTTATTTTAAAGTCTCAAGAGAGGTAGGACGGGAAAAGAAGACAAAAGCCATCCCACCATACAGTATTGCATGCTTTTGAATTTTGATGACAAATATGAAGCTTTTGTGCACAAAAAATTCCAAAAGAATAAACAGCTATCCAGTAGTCAAAATAAATTCTTCCAATAAAAGTAAATTTTGCAATCAGTCAAGAGTCTCTGATTGAAGCACCATAGATTGTATCCTCTTAATAGGTTCAACCAAGCAGGTGCTATTTCACTTATCCAGAGAAAACAAGCTCTAAATACTTTAAATGAGTCGAAAATATAACCACAATAAAGCCAAAGGGAAAAAAAAATTAACCCCAGATCTTAGTCACAAGCAAAAAGAAACTCAAACAAAAATTACAACAGACAGCATCATACAACTGGAGAGGAAGTACCTTTCCTAACAGAGTACTTGCTGTGTATCCGATTGATCACCCCCAAACTAAATTGTGCATACCTACTCCATCCATATGGCAAAGTTGCAGAATCTGACACATCCAAGTACATAGACAAGTGTTCCACATTGTTTCCTTTAGGAAAAATAAGAACTCGCCTAAATCAGGAACACAAAACAAACATTAAAAGATACAAATAATTTGAGTATAAAGACTTGAACACTTGTAGGCGGCAGTCATTATCAGAGTGTAAAGAGATAACAGTAATTACCATTTATAACCACCAACGACAAAAGTGTCCGAGTAGAGTTTCTTCAGATTCATCCTAGAAAAGTTATCAATTTTCCAGGTGAATCTTGATGACAGTGGATCATCCACTGGCTGATTCTCTTCACTGTTTGTAGTTTCGGGTTGTGCAACAACTAATTATAGCAGCAGCAGCAGCAACAACAAAAATAAGTAAATACATAAACAAAATCCAGGGAGCCAGCAAGTGGTTAGAAGCAAATATGGCCAATTTAAGGCGACATTAAATTAATTTAGAAACCAAGGAAAATACCTAGAGTGCAAAAATACAAATATTTCATTAATATTATACCTATTACAAATAAAAATTACAGATTATAATCCATTAGTTTCTCGCAATATCCTATCCCACTGTTAACACTAACAAATCAACAAGACTTAATTGTTACCCAAAGAATTGAATCAAACTTTCAAAACAAAATAACAACAGTATAATTAACTATAGGGATCAAATCAAAATAAAAAACCTGGACAAAGAAAATAGAGAAAAACAAAACCTTCCATAGGTTGGTGATTATTATTGGCCAAATCTGAGTGTGGGACTAGCATCTCTTCGTCTTCTTGCTGCTGTGACCCCAACAACAACAACAACAAAAATAAATCAGAACGTTTTCGATCCACTTCCAATAAAACCCTAAGTTGGGAACAAAAAGTAGCAAACTGGTACTATTAAATAATCCAAATTAAAGTAAATTGAAAACCCAGGAACTGAAAACAAAGCCCTAGATTAGCAAACCTTATTGCAGAGGGGGAAAAAAACCTCAATCAGGCACAGCAAAATAAATGAAAACAGTGAAAATAATTTATGTAAACATATACACAATACACGTATTATGCATGTAGGTACATACGTACGCATAAGCACACACATGTAAAGATTGCGATGAGTAAAGGACATACATCAATAGGAACTGGAGCCATAACAGTCATGGTGGGACGATTGGCAATTTAGGGGAAGAAGAAGAAGAAGGAAAGGGAATGGGCCAATGGGGGATATGAAACGGAGTCTGAGGTAAGAGAGAGAGTAGGGGGAGGCGCAAGAAAGAGAGCAATCAAAGCTAAGGAAATCGCCAGAAAGCCGATTGAGAGGAGAGAGGAAGAGAAAAAATGCTTTTATCTAAATAAGGGCACTTTGGAAATTTTAAGTCCTAATAGATTGTTGGACCGGCTTAGTCATCGCTTTTCTAGACCGGAATTTTTTATAGGTTATTAGACCGGCTTTAGACAAAGAACCGAACCCATTACTAAGAGGTTATATTAACTGTCGAACGGTTCATTCCACCACAATAAATAGTGGTCATGTTTCTTTTTTCCTTTAAAAATTTCACTCTAATTACTTATTTCCAAATTTTTCTAAGAGAATAATACCACTAGGTCCTTTAATATTGCAAAAATATTACTTAAATTTTATATTACTTTTGCTATAATTTAGTCTTTTGTTAATAAAAAATAATTGCGTAAATTAATGGACATTGCTAAAAATGGGAGAGTTTCATGATTTCACGAGTTGTTGCCAATTGTCACTTCATCTTGGCATGCTAGCTATGAGATGTCATTGGCTGGGTGCCACAAGTTAACATGGACACATCAATCCCAACACAACTTGTGTTACCGAGCTGGGGTTTGCCATCTGCAACCACGGGGAGGTTATAAGTGCTCTTGAAGATTAGAGGGCCATATTTATACAATTGAGTTTTGGGTTATTTGGTATGAGTTGAAGTTTAATTTAAATATCGTGTTTATTAGGTTGATTCTTGAGTCTTGACCGTAAACTAATTGGTAAATAGTGGTTCATGCTCCTTTTCAATTTAGAAATATATATATGTATATATATATATATAAACTTGTGATCATGGAAAATGATTATTTTTCAATCTAATTTTATTGCTTTTAACTAGTAAGTTTAGTCTTAATTGTTCACATTATGTAATTTTGATTGAATATAGGCTACATTGGCTTACTCAAATCTTTCTTTTGTGGCAGCTTCTAATTAATAACAAGTAGCTTTCTTTTCTCAAGGCCTTTCTTTATGTATTTTAAAGAATAATCTTTTAGTCTCAATAGTCATTATCATATGGCAATAAGTACTTATCATCTCTCCTTAAAAATGTTTATGCAACCAGTCCATGCATTTATCAACTCATGTACTACTTGTAGATTAAGACAATAAAAACAACTTATAGCTATAAAACTGTTAAGAAAAAAAAAATGATATGTATTATTATTAAATTAAATCATGACTTTATCATTATTTATGTAGTAAAATTTGATTGAATATATGTTATTAAATTTCATGTCATATTTATAGTTTAATTTATGTTTTGTCTAATTACTACTTTATAATAAGTCATAAAAAACATGAATCATTTGAATAAGATTACCTAGTACTACTTAAGAATAAAAATGGCTAAACTCGTATAATAGAGAAACAATATAGATAAAATAAATTAGAGAAATAAAAAAATAAATTTAATATTGTGAATTTAGATGAATAAAAATGGAATATACATACAAATAATTGGGGAACAAATAATATACTAAGCAACAATGGTCGCAATTTACTGGCAGTGGATAGTTCAGTGGGTAATGTCACTGGACTACATGCACCAGATCATGCGTTCGAGGGGTGCAACAGTCGTAATTACACCTACAAACTCCTTTGACGACAACCTGAGGTGCTAGTCATTGTTGGTACTCTCAAAATAAGACGTTGATCCGGGTGAATAGAGAATAGCGGACATTACCCTGTCTCCTCCAATGAAGCTTTTTTAGTTAAAAAAATAAAATAAAATAAAATAATGATTGCAATCTAGATCAACCATAATTTAAATCATTATTATTATCTATTTATTTTACATCATTCTTTTTGGGTGATGAAATAATAGACCCTGAACTCATGGGAGTGAAGAGAGGCTTGGAATCAGTAAAACTCGAAGTCTCAAGCAACTCATGAATATATTTTTGCTGAGAAAGATGAACACAATCATCATAGTAATGAACCTCCATGCCCAAAAAGTAATTAAAAGTACCCAAGTCTTTCAATGCAAACTTGATATTAAGGTCATGAATGAGCTTATCCACCATAGCACATTTTGATCCAGTAAGCAGGATATCATCAACATACACCAAAATAACCAGAAAATAAGTAGAAGAGGACTTAAGAAACAAAGAACTATCAGACTTAGAGTTGTGAAACCCTGTAGTCATCAAACAAGAACACAACTTTTGATACAAAGCATGTGGTGCTTGTTTGAGTCCATAGAGGGCCTTTTTAAGTCGACAAGTAATTTCTGTTCCATCTTCAAATCCAAGAGGTGAGGTTGAGTTGTGTAGACATTCTCCACCAAGTCACCATTGAGAAATGTGTTATTGACATCACTTTGTTGAATATTCCAACCTTGAAAAAGAGCTAAGGTAATAACTACTCTTATAGTAGTAGTTTTTACCACTGGGCTAAAAGTTTCAGTAAAGTCCACACCAAAACGTTATAAGAACCTCTAACTACCAATCTGGCTTTGTATTTATCCAAAGCACCATCAATAAGTAACTTTACTTTGAACACCCATTTACAAGTAATGGGATGATGTCTAGCAGGTAGCTCCACCAGTTCCCAAGTACTATTAGAAATAAGGGCATCAATTTCTTGCTGCATAGCCTTTTTCCACTCAGGTACCTTAAGACTTGCCTTGTAATTTCTAGGTTCTGAGAGAATACAAGACTGAGACATATTAGATACAAGCACCTTTGGCTTAAACATTCCACCCTTAAACCGTGTAACCATGGAATGGGTGTTTATTGATAAAGAAGAAACATTACCAATATCAAGCAATGGCACAAACACATTTAAATCATTATCAGAGGAAGGAGGAACATGAGTAGAAGCTCCCTTAGGTGGAGAATATATTACTAATTCATTACCAGGAACATGCTGAGATGAACCACCCACACTTATAGCCGTTGAACACCCATGTTGAGCATTAGTAGAAGATTGTGACAAGCTACGAGTAAATGAGTCAGAATGAGCAAGAGTAGTTGCAGGTAAATCACTAGAAGCAAAATCAAATAAAGGCATCTCATAACTATCACCAACAGACAAAATAGGTAAACTCCTAGCACATGGCTCAGAAAGAGACATCTCATGTGAAGCCCCACCAACTGACAAAGAAACAGGTAGGGAAGTTACAACTCTAGACACCAAAATCGAGGAAGTAAGAGAAGGTTCACTCGTGGACAAACAACCATCATTCTCAACAAAAGGAAACTTACTTTCATTGAATGTAACATGCCTACTAGACATTACC
Organism: Elaeagnus macrophylla; assembly: GCA_029378325.1. Taxonomy (NCBI): domain Eukaryota; kingdom Viridiplantae; phylum Streptophyta; class Magnoliopsida; order Rosales; family Elaeagnaceae; genus Elaeagnus; species Elaeagnus macrophylla. The sequence continues at coordinate 18,998,138 of CM055642.1, forward strand.
TTGCATGTTTTCCAATTAAGACACATATAGCCCTTATGATTTTCACAATAACCCATAAACACACAAGCTATAGCTCTAGGCTCTAACTTGTGACTATTATAGGCTCTCACACATGGAAAACACTCACAGCCAAAAATCTTGAGATGAGAATATTTTGGTGACTTAGAAAACAACACTTCATAGGGAGATAAACCTGATAAAATTTTAGTGGGTAATCGATTCAACAAATATGCTACAACTCGCATAGCAAATGGCCACAACACAAGAGGCATATAAGCAGTTAACAACAAAGCCAACCCATGCTCCACAATCCTCCTATGTCTGCACTACACCACACCATTCTGTTCAGAGGTGTGCGGACAAGTCAATCTATGCACAACACCCTCTTTCTTAAGTTCAGACATGAGAGGCTTAAACTCATACCCCCATTTGTTTGGACAACCTTTATCTTGACATCAAACTGTCTTTCCACCATATTCTTGAACAAAATGAAAATTGAATGAGTTTGATCCTTGGAGTGAAGGTAAAACACCCAAGTAAATCTAAAATGATCATCAACTATAGACATAAAAAATCTTTCAATAAAGGAGACATGCTTAGGAGTGGTCCATAAATCCAAATACAACAGATCAAGCACCTTGTCCATTCTATTATGAGTGGCAACAAACGGTAACTTGTGGGATTTAGCAATTTTACAAATAGAACACATCCTTTCTTTAATAGTACCACTACCAGAAACAATAAAACTAAGGTTATATCGTTGGAGAGCATTCTTAACAATAACATAGGAGGGATGACCCAACCGGCCATGCCAAGTATCCAAGAAAGCATGAAATCCAACGGGAACACACTGACTCGAGATACCAGAATTTCAAGAACTCTCCACCTTGTATAAGCCATGAGAACTAGGTTCTTAGAGCTTCACCTCTTTGGAAACCAAATCCTTGACACAAAAACCATATGGGTCAAATTTAATAGAAACATGATTATCTGTACACAGTTTATTAACAGAAAGAAGATTGGTAGTAGCAGCAGGTGTATGTAAAACATTATCTAAAGAAAGAGTACAACCATTAGAGGTAGACAAGCAACCAGAACCAATATTAGAGATAGAAATATTCTCACCATTTCCAATAAAAACTTCCTCGGAACCAAGAAAAGGAGAAGATTGATTCAGTTGATTAGCATCATATGTAATATGGTGACTAACACCAGTATCCAAAATCCAAGAACGCTTAGAGTCATACTTATCTTCTTGACACGCTTAAGCAACCATAGCCGATGGAGCAGGATTCTTACCTAACAATAGATATCTCAAAAGAAAACAAGATTGAGCCATGTGACCAACTTTTTCACAAACTTGACACACTGGTTTGTCAACAACAACTTTCCTGAATTTTGATCAGGGAACTGCTTAAATCCTTTTGACTTGAATCTTGAATTTCCACCATGATTCTTGTTACTAATATGTGCAGCATTGGCCTGATAAACTTGACCATACTCACTTTGATTTTGTTTATAAGGCATTCTATCATATCTCTCAAGATAATTTTGTACTGTGTTAATGGAAGGCCTTACATTCGTCATTTTGATATTTGTCACAAAAGAATTATATCAAGGTCCTAGACCCCCAAGAACATATAACAACAAATCTTACTTATCGGTTCACCCACGACAGCCAAATAACCAGCAATGGTCTTGGCCTTCAAGAAATATTAAGACACACTCATACCATCTTTACACAGACCATGGAGTTGTTCACGAAGTTCCATAACTCGTGATTGAATATCAGCTGAATATGATTCCTTAAGAGCAACCTATTGCTCATGTGCAGTTAAACCACAGCTCAAATAACCAAGCATATAAGGCAAAACTGAATTGTAAATTCAACCTTTAACAATAGAATTCAATCTGTTACAGTTCAAGAATGTTGGATTAGAAGAATTAGAAGCTCCAAGATATCTCAGTGGACACACCAAAGACCCATCCAAGATTCCTTCTAACCCATATGCCATAACATATGTCATAATCTTATCCTTCCAAATCATGTAATTGTGATCATCCAACTTCACAGATAGATTAACATTCATTGGAGGAGAGGAGGACAAACTTTGGGCCAACATGTCAATCATACTCAAACCAGTTGGAGTAGACATAAACGCCGAAGTCTTAGGTGGTGTAAAACCTGATGGTAGCATCGACGGCACAAGAACCCCGGGAGGAGTGATAGGTGATTGAGAATGCGATCTAGTGATAACTTCTTTGTAACTCGCCATATCCACAAAATAGCTCTGATACCTTTCATGAACTAAAAGTTCTTGAGAAAACAAAACAGAAATAAAAGAAGAGAGAGAGATATAAAACTGAAACTGTGATTATAGAAATCAATACACATCTCATTACAAAGATGCTTCTTTTATATGGATTATAGCTATACAATGTGTACAAAACTAATCCACTAATAACTCCAACAATATAAGTGCTACTAGTCTACATACTAGTCCATAATAAGCCATCTACACTCACAATGTCCAACACCTTATATTTTTAATTTCTTAACAATATTGAATGATAATGTTAAATTGTTTATTTCTTTTATGTCTTCAAATTTACCTTGTTTTTAAGTTTAGTTGTTTTTAAACTAGTAAATTGTATAATTTTATAATTGTGAAATTATTAAGAGATACTTCAGCATAACATATTAATAAGTCTAGTTCTTGAGTTTTGGTAGCTCAGTTGGTCACGTGGGTGAATATTTTTCTCAAATTTTGCAAATATGTGTTTCATATTATTTTTTGTGCCTTTTCAATTTAATCAAATTTTTTTTATATATAATTTAACAAGTTTAGTAGTTTTTACTAAGAAAATTGGTATTTTTTTTTGCTTCTCAAATTCATATTAATTATCACCAAGTAGCATAAGTGTGGAAGTTCTTGTCCAGTTATATATAATACATCTTTTGATTAGCATTTAGCTTTTATACCGAGCTCTTAACTACATTATTGAGAATGTTATTCTTATTACTATATGTTATTGTTTTAAACTATCAAACAACAGTCAAGCACAACTTCTAAACTGAGCAGAAATAAATAAATAATTGTGAGATAAACCAAAATTTACTTGGCCTTTTATTTTTTATTTTTCACAATTTTTCTGAACGAAAATAAAGTTATAAACAAAAATTAATCTAAAAAAAATCCATCCGAAGCGCCAATCCAATCAAATTCCACTTGCCCTAATTTCAATTTTTTTCACACCAACGCCTCCGCCCGTCAAGAATCCTCCACTAATGCAGTTCACTAAGCTTACATTGCCAGCATTCACGAAGGCATTATATCACAGTACACTCTCCCACTCGATTTCCGTTCGCCGTTCTTTATCAGTCCATCTCCTTATGTAATTTGTAAGATACCTCTCTCTCAGTTTGTGATTCTCAAATTTGGGGTTATTAGCTGGTTATTTGAAATGATTTGACCATCGTTCTCTAAAGATAAGTTTTGTGATTATTGCAAATCAAAGAAAACCTTTCTCAGTTTCATTTTGGATTAAGATTATTTTTGGGTCATCGGTTTGCCATTTTCGATATTTTTATTGGTTGGCTTTTACGGTAATCTATGTAACTGGGTTATGAGAAGAAGAAAGAAAATGTGTTATTTGGTGGAAAATTAAATAAAGTTTTTAAAGGACAGTCTTTAACGATATTAATTAAAATTTGTTCATTTTTAAATTAAAAAATAAATGACTCTTTTTTAAATTATTTTAAAAAATATGCCCATTTTAGTTAATTTTTTAGATAAATTGGTATTTTAACTTTTTTTAATTTAATTCTTTAATTTTTTAATTAAGTAGGATAAAAATATTAAATAAGTTAAAAAAAAAGTAATGATTGGCAAAAGTTGCATCAGTTTTGATTAGCTTCCTTATTTTCACAACACTTGCTCTATCCTTACGCAGGCATAGGAATGGCAATGGGGCAGTTCGGGTCAAAACCGACCCGACCTGACCCGTGGGGCAAAAAACCCGAAGTGATTTGGATCTTTTGGTTTCGAGTTTGGGTAAGGTTATAACCGTGGGTAAAAAACCTGACCCGTTGACCTTTTTTTTTTTACCTTAGAAAAACAACATCTGCTGTATTCCACTTTCAATCAGAATTCAAACAAAAATAAATACAATCTCTAAGAAATAATAAAATTCTAATATTAATAATTTAAATGGTATTATCTCTATTTGGATTAATGTTTGAAGCAACCATGCAATTTCCTGATATCACTTCTCTTGAAGCCAAAGGTATTGCTTCCAGATTCAATGTCAAGCAATAGATTTTGGAGTCTCTTCTCAACTTCGTTCACAGAACAACTATCCCTTGATTTCTTTTGTCTTGCTTTGCGCCAGTGACCGTCCTATAAAAATTTTTTATAAGACGCTCCGTAAACGTCTTATTTTTTTCGATTCTTTTAGGACGAGACTTTATAAGACGGTCACTGGCCGTCCTATAAGACTTATAGGACGGCCAGTGACCGTCCTATAAAGCCAAATTTGTAGTAGTGCTTGCACGTTACTTCAAGCAAATTCTGTCCATAATTCTCCCTATAAAAAATGTGTTAATTATAGCACAACTATTTTTTTTTTTCTTTCCCTTTTTTGATTTGATTTTTTTACTTTTTAGTTTTATTTAAAATTTAAATATTTTTATTAATATCTTATCCACATAATTTTATAACCCACCAACAATATATGTTATTACTCCACATGGTAATTAATAAATATTTTCATATTCTAAATATAATAATTTATGAGTTTATTAAATATTTTATCTTGTATAATTATTTATTATAAATTTTAAATTAAAAGATTATACCTTAATAACAATAACAAAAAATAAAAATAAATAAAATCTAAAATAATTTACATTTTAAATATTATTGAGTTTATTAAGTATTTTATCTTGTATAATTCTTTATTATAAATTAATATGTGGCAAGAATTAACGTGATAGAAAAATAGTTAAAATTATACCTATAATAACAAAATAATAACAACAATAATAATAATAAATAAAATTTAAAATAATTTACATATTTAAATATTATTGGCCATATATAAGCAACAAATTATAGTAAAATAGATCAATTTAATTTATAATCTATTATTTTTAATGATAATTAGACAATTAAAATAAGAATACAGACTTGATCAACCTTTTTATGTAATTGATATTATTTTATTTAAGTGTATGTATTATTCAATACTAAAATTTTAATTATATTGATATATATTTTTAATTTTTTTCTCTTTAAATTTACTTATTTATATTTTTTATTTTAAAAATATCTTTAAAAATAGTTATAATTGCACTAACATGAGAAATGAGTAACAATAATTTTTATTTTGAATCCACAATGTTATAAGTACATGCAGCCAAAAGTATTTTAATTTTAATTATTTTTCTTTCCAACTCTAATAATTTTTAATTCCTTTAAAGATTAACAAATGTGCTCTTATTTAATAGTATATTTGACATCTTTAAATAAATATGTGTTTATACTAAGTCTACTAGAAACTTTAAATTTTTTTTAGAATAAAAAAAAGAAAGAAATGTTCTGAATTACGCAATATAAAAAATTATAACAAAAAAACGATTACTCAATTTGGGTGTTTTGAAAAACAGGAAAAAATAAATATAAAATATTAAACAAAAACATTATCTTGTTAAAAAAGTAAATAATAAAATTGGAAAAAACTTTATATCACCACTACATTACTCAATATACTTATGTCACAAATCTAACTATATTTTGTATTTTAATAAATAATAATCAATGACTATAAATCATCAACTTAGGTAATTTTGGTACCTTAATAGTTCAGTTTAAAATTACTCAATGAAATAAGTAAGGATTACCACATAAACTACTCCAAAAATAATTACATATAAATGTGATAAAATAGAGTTTATAACTAATATAGCATGGTAATAAATAAAACTAACAAAAATTCATAAATAATAAAAATTATGTTTAAAACTCATAATTTTACTCTATAATAAAAGGTAACATTATAAATTCTTGCTCCACTCACTTTAGCAAAATATAGTTCAACCTTAAATCTGTACTATTTTTGGTCATTAACTCGATTGAATGTAGCAATTTCAATAAATGGATGAAGCCTAGTATAATTAATTAACTAACCATGAACATGAAAGTGGAGAAGAAGGTGTGACTTTAACACTAGGAGGCTTAGCCATTGTTTGTTTGTTTTTTTTATACTGAGAGAGTAAATTTGAAGAAGGTATTTGTAGTAAATGTATAGTTTTGTTTTAATCAGATATAACAACAAATTCAAACTGGTTAGTGCCCCATGTATATTAACCTATAAAATTAAATCTTATCATAATTAATTTGCTGAAAAATAAAAGCCTAAAGCCTAAAGGATGTTAAGCAACATAAATCCCGTAATTATTTAATTTAAATATTTTAATTTCGTAATTATTATATTGTTGATGTATATTAATATAGAGCAATGTATATTAACCAATAAAATTAAATCTTATGATAATTAATTTATTGAATAATAAAAGCCTAAAGCCTAAAGCCTAAAGCCTAAAGGATGTTGGGCAACGGAAGTTCTGTAATAATTTAATTTAAGTAGTTTAGTCTCATAATTATTACATTGGGCATTAAAAGTCTCATAATTTAAAAAAAAAATCATAATAGTTTTATTATTATGTACAAATAAGCACTTAATTGCATTACTTTTGAGTTTCGTATCGATAGTCCCATTATTTATAAAAATTAGGTATTATATATAAGCCCCATTTTTAAAAATTATATGACTAAAATTACTTACTTTTTATAATAATAAGACTTGTATGCTTAACTTATAAATTATAATACTAAAATGCTCATTTTAAAAAATTACAAGATTTTTCGTGCCTAACCCAAAGTTATCTTTATAATCCTAATTTGTGAATAATAAATTATCATGTTTCTTGAGAAAATGAGATATCATCTAGGGTTGGGCGACGTTCAATTATAGTTAATTTTTGACTAAAAATGTAAAGTGAAGGAACATATACTAGTTTGCTAAATTTAATATATATATATATAATACTATTTCTTAAATCTAGAACCAAAACTAACCTATAAAATATTGGTCAGAGAATATTATACTAAAATATTTATATCAATTTGATAGGTTAGGTTTCCAGTTCATACCACCTAATATGTAAATATATATATAATACTATTTCTTAAATCTAGAACCAAAACTAACCTATAAAATATTGGTTAGAGAATATTATACTAAAATATTTATATCAATTTGATGGGTTAGGTTTCCAGTTCATACCACCTAATATGTAAAGAGTTTCATTTAAATTATTATGTTAGTCCAGGTCCAATGACATCATATGTTATAATACAAATTGTTAATTATTCCAAATATACCAAATTGTTAATTATTCTAAATATACCACTTAACTATCTTTGTTGTTTCAAATCCACCATGTACAGACCTCGGATGCAATTGGACCGATGCTAACAACATGATATAAATGGAACCTTTCATAAATTGGGCGGTATAAATGAGATGAAAAATATACGATGGTATGAATAAAATCAACAATTTGATTATATTTTTAGAGGTTTACCCTAATTAAAATTTGAAAAGTTTTCGTAAAGGTTTTTTTCAAACTGAAATAGATAATGGAAATAACTAGACACATATACAAACAGTGACGGATCCAGCTGTTGGCTACATCGAATTTGAGCCCGGGTAGCATTTTGAGATTTTTTTTTTTTAATTTAATAAATATTACTATTATTTTGTAAAGCACAATATATTATTTATAACAAAAATTTTATAAATAAACTTAAACTAATACACCATTTTTTGGTCTTATATTTTCTGCAACTCTGCTCATTTTCTGTTATATAATTATGTTCTATGGTCTGTTGCTTGCTGCTCAATCAAGTTAAAGTTTGGTATTTTTTTAAAAATCTATTAAAATTATCTATATTATTTTTTAAAAAATATTATATATTCAAAATATTTGTACTTAAACTTATAATCAAATCAATAAATGTATGTTATATCTCTTAAAAATTGTAACTTTTAAACTTTTATCGATAAATATTGTATAATTATTAATTTGAGTGCCTATGTAAGTATAAATTTGTATATATTTAGCATTCTTATTTTTTCATAACAGTTGACTATTATTTCTTTAAATTTGTTGAACCTTATATGATAATTGATAAATTTTATGAAGTGTCGTCGAAACAACTTAAATAAATTTTTTGTTTGCTTTTTAAGTTTATATATTTTTTTGTTTGCCTTTTAAGTTTATATATATTTTTTAAATTTTAGTTATAAATTTTGATATTATAAATAATTTTTTTTTAATATATATTAGCCCTGTTAGAAATTTTTTTTTGGGTCCTTCCCTGTATACAAACAAAATTAGGGCCTTATTTTCTTATATCTTATTATTATATGTATTTGTTCTGTGTGGTATTTATTATTTTAGATAATTTTGTTCACAAAATTTTGCTTTAATTATAAAATTATGATTATTATTAATTTTCTTTATTTAATAATAATGAATTATCTTATTACAAATATAAGATTATAAGAGTTTTTTTTAATGAAAAATTACCATAAATAACACCACTAGAACTTATAATAACAAAACTAGCACTCTAATAATATTGAACGTTCAATTTAAACGTGTACTATTGAACGTTTGACATTAAACGGGTCTAAATTGTCATCGTTCAATTCAAATTGAACGATTGTTTAAAGAAAAATAATATATCAATTATTTTTTTTAATTGTAAAAATATAAGTTTGAACAAATGTGTGCTATTTTTGTTATTACAAGTTTTGAGGGATGTTATTTTTGTTGTTTTCTCAAGTTTTATTTATGATTTACCTCTTTTTTACATCTTATTACTATATATATTTGTCTTATTTTATTTTTTCTTTTCCCATTTTTTACAAGAACTCTTAAATAAATTAAAATATATATTTATTTTTAAAATATTTGTAATACTTGCATTTAATAGAAAAATTAGAAAAAATGGTTCAAATTTAATTAAAAAAATTATCACTATTATTAATTTTATTTATTTAATGATAATGTTTACATTATAAGATAATGCAATTTTTTATTTTATTTTATATTATAACAATTTACCTTTTCTATCCATGAACATTAATTATTTTATCAAACCATATTTGTAGATTGAGACTTAAATCAAGATATTTTTTTGATAAAATGTCAAGTTTGTACTAACTTTATTAGAAGGCAACTAACAATTACTTTATAATTGAAACTTGCTTTTTTATTTTTGTTATTCAAATTTTTTATATACTCCATAAATTTTGATTTTGTGGTGTCTAGTTTTTTTGTATAATTTTTTATAAAATTTGAGCTTTTTACAATGAGGCTTAATGCTACTATGTTTAAAAAAAAAAATTTATAATTAAATATTAAAAAGTTAATAAATATATATTTTAATATCACAAAACTATAAGATTAAATTAAGAGATAAAGTAAGATATAATACATACTAAATACGTGTATTTTGATAGTAGGTACATAAATATACGTACAGGTAATTATTAAATGATATTAAAACATATATATCTATGAATTAACTGCTATGTAGCAAATTTACGGTGTATATTGCACCCACCATGCTGGTTTCACTAATATTACTTCTTCTCCTATATTATTTTTTTAGCTAATGTTCTGATCTATTAGTTATAGGTAGAAAGTTTTGCGGTAAAATTAGCAGGAAGGGTAAAGTCGATAGACACATCTGATTGACATTGAAATTTTCTCGTACTCATTCGAGCTGGACCCTGTTTTAATTTTTCTAATATTTCATCCCAAAACTTATTTGGATATATTTGTGGCTTCAATATATCTGTGTAAACCTGCAAAAACATATATTATATGTTAATTAAACTAATTATTAATTCTGATTCATAGCACCAGTACTTTAATTAATCAAATATATTGTCCAATCTAGAAAGCAGTCTCATTCAATGTAACATACATATGAAAATTAATGTAATAATATTGTTATAATGTATTTCTTGTAATAATCTTGTATGTCACCACTTTGTTATAACTACGTTAAATTTAACTAAATTACAATTATGTTCAATTTAATAGTATTTAGGTGTCATTAATTCAAGCCTTAAATTGTAACTTATGACTTTTTTTTTAAATAAAAGGTTATAACTGATAGGTGTCAATAGTTGAACATAACATTTTAACTAGATTGATACTTCCGTTGACCCTCATTATCTAGCCTTTTAAATATGAATAATATTAAACACTTAAAAAAAAAAAAAGAGAGAGAGTTAATACATATCAATACAACTTATAATTAAGCAGGCCGTTAGAATTCGAATAAATAAAAGCATTGAATGGTAGGGAATCCCACTATCATATCGTTATACAAATACTAGAAGCCATATAGACTATATTATCGATTGCATCTTTGTACTCCCTAAGGCCATATATAGTGAAACTTCATGTGAATAATCCTACCTATAAATTGTCAATTATGACTTGAGCTAGCTCATCACCCTAGTAGTTTGATAGATAAACGTAGTATTTCAAATTCTCTTAGAGGCGGGTTTGAATTAGTAGAGATATTATTTTATATTATTTAAAAATGATATTAATGTAAGGTTTATAAGTAATTATGAGACTTAGTTACCTTAAAGGTTAACCTTTTAAAGAATGAATGTCTCATATATACACTATATAAAATTTACATGGTATCAAAATTTCAATCAATTAATAGGCCAAATATTTTGAGCATTGCCTCCAAAAAAAAAATGAATGGATCTTGCGAAAGAAAAAAAAGATAAGTGACCTAAATAAAATAAAATAAGTTAAAAATATAAAGTGATGAGTTTTACAAAAGATAAACATCTACACTTTAGGGAGATATATTAGAGATATTGTCTTACTTAAGCATAGTACTAATATAAGATTTATAAGTAATTATTAGACTTAGTTACATTAAAAGTTAACCTTTCAAGGAGTAGATATCTCATATTGTTTATACACTATAAAATTTATACCAATTCTCTTATTTGTAGTTTAGAATAGTTAATAAATATGTATTTTAAAGTGGATTGTATTGATCGAAAAAGTAAAAATAAATTGATTGTGTTAACAAAAGAGCATGTGTAATAATTTTGCAAGAGTTAGAGTAATTTATTTTTCTCTATAATCATCACAAGAATGAGACTTCAATTGGTTACAAGTTATCTCTCCCACTTATGGTGCTCCACTTCATGAACCACTAACATGTTCGCACATGAGCAATTTAAAAATACCAAATAAGCCATAAGAGAAACAAAAGATGGTAATTAAAATTACTAACAATATGTTGATGAGCTAATATGTGATTCATGTTCCTTATAAAACAACATCATCAGTGGGACAACAGAGTACTTGAATAATTAAAAAATTACGTACCGTATTTGGTTGTGTCTGGTGATCAAATGAATTGTACCATGCAAAAACCCAATCATATGACTCTCCGGCGGAGTTTTTGCTTCGATAGACGATACCAGCAAAATCTCCATCAACGCAAGGAATTATGTTTTGATGAACAAATTTACCATGATATCCTTCACTCTGAATATTCTTGGGGTACTTTCCCTTGACCATTCCTCCTTTGAGATACTCGTGGGATTTGATGAGGCTTGTTGTGACTGAAGTCTCATTTATAATAATGCCATTTGTGTATTGCTCATTCACATCACAAATTAAAACCTCCTTTATAATTCCAACAGCCGTATCTTTCCTACACACATATATAAAAAAAAAATTAAACACAATTATGAAAAGAGTAGGGCTATATTATAGTTACAGAGGCACATGACAGGGGCACGTGCCCCCTTAATTTGGAATGTGTCACCGTATTTTATAGAAATGTGTAGCACTAGTACCTAGGGTTGGACATTTTTTTTTTCAAAAATCGACCAACTAACTTGAGTCTAAGTTCAAACAGAGTCTTTTTTTTTTTTTTTTTTTGAAGATTGGTTGATCTGATAGGTCCAAACTATTAAAAAATTGATCTTGTCAATTCGGTTGTAGGTCCGTTAAAAATAAAAACTGATAAAATCGAACCGACCTACACTTTTATATATTAATATATTTTTAAAATATTTTTAAATATTATATAATAAATGTTATAAAAAAATAAAATAAAGTATTAATTAATATTATACAAATATACAATGTGAAAATCATAAACAAATATTTAACGTGTGGAATCATGATTTTAAATTTAGGAGGGTGAGTAGTGAAGTATCAAACATGAAGTGTCAACAATAAGATATCATTTCTATATGGTATATATTGATAGCTTTAAATTTATCAAGCATTAGATATGAGCAAGGATAATAGTTCTTATAACCGATAGTAACATATCTATATGCTCTAGCTTTAAAAAAAAATGTTTGTAGGGGTAAAATATTGTTTGTATTTTTTATTATGATAATAATTTTTAAGTAAAATTATAGGTTCAAAACTATCAAACCAACTTCCCTTAAATCGACATTGTAGGTCGGTTTGAAGGTTGGTTTTTTAGGAGTTATAGGTCAGCTAAAGTTTTGAATTTTTTAAAACCGCCAAGATAAAGTCGGCTTATAAAATGACTTCATAACAGACCTATCGAACCTACGCTCCACCCCTACTAATACCCCTTCAATTCTATGATGGATTTGAGTTTTTTTCTTTTTCTTTTTTTTGATACTACGTATTCATTAATGTTCCCATTTGTTTTTATTTTTTATTCTTTTGATCTAATATACAATTTTTATCCGTCTTATCTTTAATAAAGTAGTAAATGTTTGACATCTCTATAGCAAAAGTGTGTGGCAATGCGATTGTGTCCCTCAACTCTATCATTTAAATTTTGTTTCGTTCAGTGACATTACGTACTCTTTTAACATGTTCATGTACTTTTTTTATTCTGCTCTAATCTTATTAATTTTTTGTCGAACGCATCCTTTAGTGATTTTTCACATAAACTCTCTTGGTTCAATTTCCTCGTCCTGTAAGTGTCGTTTGATTAAAATTAATCAAACTCTCATGTAAGTTTGTCTTTACCACAATTTAACTATTCTTTGTTAATTTAACAGTATATAACATTTTCTTATCTCAATTTTTTTATTTAAGAAATTTTTACATATTTATTATAATTTATATATTTAATTCCTTTAACTTCATTTTTATTTTTGTATAGATATCAATCAATGTTATTTTATTTTATTGACATTTTATTTAGTTTTTAAATAGATTACATTTAAACGAGTTAAAAATGACACATACAAGCAATTAATATTAGTAGCCCAGTGTTTAAAATTATTACAATTTGCAAATAATTTATTGAAAATAATAAATTGTATTATTTCATTATAATTCGGTTAAGAAAATAACCAATTTTACTATTTTTATTCATATGATATCAAAATTATTTAATTTTATTATTAACATTCATACAGTATTCCCATACAAAACTAGACTAAGTTCCTCTTAAATGTCACAAAATATGTGATATCACCTAATGACATGACATGATGGGATAAACCACTGGTTTAGTAGGAGCTAACATATGCTTTATTTTGACAAATAAAACCTTGATGCCTTATTTATAATACCAAAAATTTGTAATATGTAACATTTTCTTTATAAAAATATAACTGGGTACGTAGGTAATGTTATAAATAAGCACATACATGTGCAAATGTGTGAAAGTTGTCAAAATAACATAGGAGATATATATATATATTTTTTGATTGAACATAGGAGAGATAATTAGGTACTCTTAGAGTCTTAGTTGTGTAAAATGATTGGTCTATTTTTAACATTTTAAGATTTTTGTAAGGATTACTAGTAGTTTTGTAATGCAATGTTATATGATTCTTGTCTCCATGCCTGTGTATATGTTTATGGGTGTATAAATGTTAATTCAAAAGATTTTGGAAAACTCTAACATAATTATGGTATAAAAGAATTAGTCTGTCTATTGAGCCAAAAATTTATGGGTCTCTCGTAAAAAAAAGTAGATTTAATTGTATGATATAATCTTTTTTTATATATAAAATTTTACTCTAAAGAAAAAAATATATGATCATTTTTCTTAAAATGTAAATGAACATATGTTTTTTAACATTGTAAAAAAAAATGAATATATGATTTTTTTTTATTGAGAAAATTAAAAGTGAAATCAGTTAAATAACTAAGTCATTTATTTACCAGAGGTATAAAAAAAACATGAGTCCTAAAAAAATACAATTGACTAAAAAAAATGGAAATTATAATCGAGTTAAAAATATAGTATTTAGCTAAAAGACATACTCCTTGAGAAAAAATGTTTCACTTAAAAATATAATTCCTACATAGATTATGATTGTCTTACAAATAGAACTTATATGCCACCCATTAAATTAAAGTCACCTCATAACATAATACATATGAAATCTACAAAACTCATAGGTACTTACTGTACAACTAGTTAAGAGCAAGCTTATTCTCAAATAAAATAAATTAAAAAAAGTAAAAAAAAAATTAAGAGTAAATGTATTACTTTACAGAAGTGAAAGTGGATTCCAAACTTATAATTGTCTATTACATTTGTTAACATTAGTAATTAGTTATTAGTTACTGTTGTAGAACAATTTGATGTAAATAAAAAGTTGTTACTTTACTCTTTAAGTTAATTAATATTTGAATGGGCATCTTATAGGTTGGTTGAGGGTATCATTCCAATCATTTAATTCAAAAAGAGTATCATATATACTTTTAAATTATTATTTATTTAAATTCTTATAAAAAAAATATTATGTATATCTCATTTAAATATAAATAAATTAAAATTATTAAATTTATAACGTATTTTTAAGTAATAAAACCTTAAAAATGAAGATTCATAGGGACACAATTCTACTTTATACATATAATTTATCTATAATTTTATAAACATTATATCTAAAATTTATATAATCAGGGCCAAGAAGGGTGGTTATGCTATATCTGCAATACCCTCAACAATTCTATGCTATTTTATGTAATGATTCCTAATTATTAATAAATTATATTTCAAGAGCGAAAAAAAAAAATGAAGGTAATTAAGATTTGAATGAATTTTTTTAACATAACAATAGAATTACCCACTATTACGATGATATAGAAAGAAACATATAGAAGAGGAAATAAAACTCACTGATCAGTAATATCTGTCACTATTTTATGGAACATGCTTGTGTGTGTGTATATATATATATATATATATGAGAAGCGCTAGGTGGTTGGTTGCTGATATCTAAGAGAAAGGACCATGCTTCTATTTATATTAGAGCATGCATAAAGGATTATAAGAATTATCTCAGGAAAAACACAATGAGAAAAAAAATGAAAAAGAGGGAATATATGAATATGAATCAGATGCTGATCATTTAGATAATTAAGATGTCACTTTCAATTTTTGCTTTATATATATTTTTTATTTTTTTAAATCTCCATAGAAATATTCCCATATGTTTAAAATTAGAGTCTTTTTATATATTTCAAGTTGTTATATAATAATTGAGGTGGTAAACAATAATTGAACAATATAAATAAGCCTGTTTTTTTTAACTTATTATTGATCGCCATCTCAGCTATTATTAACAAAACTTGAAATAAAAAGATTTTTTTTTTTTTTATAAAAAAATTAAGTTATAAATTAAAGAAATTTTATTCTATTTTACTGAATATCATGAAAGAAGCTAATACAAGAAAATTGAATCTTATCAAGAAATTTGAACACGTGCCTGTTATGTTTTACTTTATATTTTAGGGTTAGTGCTAGAGTATATATTTCTTAATTATATCAAGAAATTTAATTTATTTATTATTTTTCTTGTAACAGTTTTAGTATTTTTATTTTGAATATAGACAACACAAGAATAAATGACCAATTTTTTTATTTAATTTTTATCTTTTCTCGTATTTTTCAAATATAGACAATAATAACTATAAAATTAATTAAAAAAAAAAAAGTAGATAAAAGAGAATGAAATATAGAGTGTTGTGACTTTTTCATTAGCTTTCCAGATTCCTGATCTGAAAATCTATCCTTCCTTCAAAAGATGCTCCTAAATGATGTCCTTTTAATATTTCGGGAATAATCGGGAGTTTTGGACGGCCTTTCAAGTCATTTATTTATTTTAGAGAAGGTCCTTCAAGAAATATTTTTAATTTTGACTTTCTCATTGCTATTGAACACATGTTTAAAAATATCTTTCTTTTTACATGTATTCAAAAGTATAAAGATTATTGGAGCTCAAATAACTCCAACAACGGACAGTCACTGAAGCATCAACAAATGAGTTTATATACCAAAAAAAAAAAAAGTTTTAAATTATTGTGTTTAAATATGTTTTATTTTTAAAAACATTCTATTTTTTATATATGTTAGCAAGCCAGTCTAGAATTTAAGGTAAATGTACAAGAATTTTAAAACAAAAACTAATCTTTATTTTTCTAAAAATCAAAATTTAAGTGAAACGTTGCTCGATATTTCTTAATCTAAAAAGCTTATAGTTTTTTCAAATTGTGGAAATTTAGTCTTTCTCTGAATCTGCATAAGAAAAAAAAAAATTTAACGAAAGATTCCAGAAACATGAATAATTGATGTTTTCAAACAAAGAATATTAGAAGTAGAAAAGCATCTATATCTAAAAGGAAAATGCTATGTTAGGGTAGTGTTCCTCTGATTGAAATAAAATAATACTTAAAAAATTTATAACAATAAAAAAAACTCTTTGTATTAGATGAGCATTTTTTCTGTAGATAACTTAAATCATGGTTATAAAAACAATGTAATATTTTTTAGGCAAAAATTGTTGTTAACCAAAATTGAACGTATACAAATATTTTATATATATATATATAATTATGTAGTGAAATAAATTTTTTTGTTATTAAATGCACAATATTTGAATAATTAGATTTATTTATTTTTATTTTACTTTAAAATATGAGCTAAATAGCTAAGTAATACAATAAATTCTAAATATTAAATAATTTAGTACATTAAGTGTAAGTTTTTTTTTTGAAACTAAATATATTTTTGAATAAATATTAAAAAATAATATTCATGAAAAAACTATTACCAGCTCTAAAACTATCTGAAATAAGTGCGGGCCCACCCCTACATAACTTGTTTGGACTTGGTTTTCTATTGTGATTTTTTTTTTTTTTTTTTGCATAAATAAGAAAGTAATTTTATTGATGATAAATAATATTATAATATAAATTAAGTACAATTAAATCCTATATGCTAAGAAAAGGGCCATTAGTTAAGGAAGCAGGTTAAAGGTTGCTAAGGACGACCTAGTTTTGGAGTTATGGGCAATCCAATTTGTCACTTTATTGGCACCACGTCGAACTTAAAGTATTTGTACATCAGTAAAATTTCGTAGACCTTTGCTTAGGCTAAGAGTGAGATTTGAGAGTTTTTAAGACACTAGAGCATTCTCATAGGTTAAGAAGACTAACAACTTGAAGTCACTACAAAGTTGAAACTTGTGGCTATTGAGTTATTGACTACCATTGAGTGAGCTCCAAAAATTATTGTGCCTTCATGGATTCGTTCCACAATCTCAACTTCTCCTCGTACTGACTCTGCATTCTAAGCGCCATCAATATTAATGGAAACATAGTTGCGAGGAGGAGGGACCCAATGAGATGAATCTTCATTTTGTGGACATAAATTTGTTGCTGTTGAACTTTCAAAGGCTCTATCTAAGACCCTATTTAGGGATTGGTAAGCAATTTGAATTGGTAACTCTATTGGTGCCCTTAGGATTCATTGGAGTGTTGTTAAAAACCCAAGTACACCTGTGCTTCCAAATAAACCAAAAGTGGTAAACAAGTTTAGCTTAAACATGTATACCCAAGTTATTTTCTTCCATTTTGCTAATCCAAAACAAAAGCCAACTTTTAGTAGATTCAACAACCAAGTGTGAATGGATTGAGAAAGGACTAGCAAATCATCCAGCTTGTGACCATTGACATTTAAGAAATAAGTAATGTAAGGATTCACTTGTCATCTCACAACAAGGGTATAGGGGTGAGGTGCTCATGTGTCTTTTGAAAAGAAATTCCTTACTTGCCAATGAATAATTGAGTAATTTTCACAGAAAAACTCAGAGTTTAGGCTGCACATTCACATTCCAAAATCCATTTCTATAATTTCTACTTTTACATGTAAGTGGAGGGTCCTATAATCCCTATTTGGAGCTCACGTTCTTAAGTTATGGGGCCATAAGAAAGTACCTTCTCCATTGCCAAGCCCCTAGAGGATAGACTCACAAATATTATAACAAAAAAGTTGTTGCAAGATATTACAATTTCATCCATTATCTTCATTATGCAATAAGTCATAGACAAATTCAATGGAATCATTAGCATATGATTAGATAACAAGGAGCCATTACCAACACACCATCAACCATGACTCTTAAGCATGTCCCTTCCATGTAGCAAGCTCTTCCAACTGGATATCCTAGAACATTTACTGATTACTTATTACTATGACTATGAATTATTATCATATAATTTTCTTTTTATAATTGTTGTTAAAGAAATATATAGAGAATTCGCGGAATGAAAGGTTTAGAAGTGCATCACATCTTAAGTGCAATTTGTTTTTATTGGATTACATTTCTATTTCGTAATCAAAGAGAACCCTTAGGGAAGATCCCCTCCAACATCACAAGTCGAATAGTAAATAAAGCAAGGTATTATTTTGAATTTTTTTCCGAATTTCATTTTGGGTACTGATTGTAAATTTGATAGATAACTCTAAACTTTGGTTTGTAGTCATCTTTAAATTTTTTGAAATTTAATTTTTTTATGATACATTCTCATGTTATTAGGTATGTCGATTGATTTTTATGTTATTTTCTTCCATAATTTACTGTATAAATTAAATTCATAATTCTAAACATGAATTTCTCCGATTGCAAGTTTGTGGTTCAATCGTTGTTTTATAATTCCCATAAGATTGTAATTAATAATAAAATAGGTTTAAACATGGTTGGTTCATAAGATTGTGATTGAAGTATAAGACAGTTTTTAGGTTTAAACTTTATTGTTATTCATAACTATTTTGCCAATTGAATTTGTCTCTTACATAATACAGTTGATTTAAGATTAAACTTTAGGTTGTGAAAAAAATAGAGGGAGAATCTATTAAAACACATAAAGTGAGATGAGAAAATAATTAGAGGAAGAAGAAAACAATCCATTTGAAAATAAAAAAAACTGGTACGAGAAGATAACGAAAATGGTAAACAAAAACCCATAATAACATTGAAAAAAATACATAGGAAGATACTAAGCTAATTTGGCTTTGGTTTGGGGCTACGAAATGCAAAATGGAAGTTTAGGGTTATGATTACTTAGAAAACTCTAAAGTTACGGCTGGAAGTAAATGGGTAGATAACGTTATATAATGTGATATTAGTTGGGTGAAAGGGGATCTGACTTGGAGTGATTAAGTGAGGTGAGGTCTAATTTAAGCTCTTAAATTTTAAATTGTTGATATGTGTTTTGAAAGGGGAAAAAAAAAAAAAAAATATATATATATATATATATATACTATACTGGTCGACCAGGTCAGATTTTGTGGTTTAAAAATATTAAAACGGTAAAACCAAACCCATTAATTAGGGGTGTCAATCGTGTCGTGTTAGTCGTATTCGTGTCGTGTTTGTTCGTGTTCGTGTCATGTTTGTTCGTGTTATTCATGTCGTATTTTCGTGTTCGTTGGCACATTAAAAGATTTACTTGAATTTTTTTGTGTTACTTATTTTATAATAGTAAGAAATAACAAAACCTTTAAGAATATAAAAAAATTATTAATCAATTCTTACTAAAAAAAATTCGTATTATATCTTATTCAGATCGTACTATCATATCGTATTAAAAATTACCACCTCTGTATTAACTCATAAAATCCAACCCAACCTTAAGCAATTTGGGTTGGCTGAGTTAATTTGATTTTTGCCTATTCCTATGTACAACAAGTCATTTGTGTAGTGTATGGCTACAATAAAAGGGGTCAAAAGTGGTGGATCACCGAGACTCCATAGGTTATTTTTTTATTAAAAAGTGATTGGCTATGACAAGACATCATTATAATTAATGTGGGATTAATAAAAAGTTGATACGATAAAAATATTAAAAATAAGCAAAAATGTAATAGTCGATAAAAATTTAATATTGATTTGATATATATATATATTTGGTTGGAAGAGAAATTTTATTTTAAAAAAAAAAAATCAATACAAATTAATTATTCTAATATTTATTATATACATAGCTTAAAGAATAAAATAAACAATTAACTAGCAACATAGCTAGTATGAACTTAATAATATAAGCAACATCAAATTTTCTCCCTAACAGTCCAATTAGGTAATCTAAGAACAAGCAATCAAGCTTATAGAGTCGATACAAACAAACAACACTCATCAAAACAAAAAAAACAATTAGAATAATAACAAATAAACAGAGAGAAACAACACGAATATTCAAGAAAACATAACAACTGAAAAACTAAAATAACTATCATCAAGATCCAAACCACTATCCATGAAATTTTTCTTGGATCTCACACTTTTCATCCACTAAATATTTGTTGACTTATCTCATCTTGAAAACTTTGTAAAATCACAAATGAACCATATCTAATCCATTTTTTCATGCAAACAACAAAATACTGTTGAATTTCATTGATGCTCATTCCAATCACAATCACCACTTAAACAATGTTATATGATCAAGCAATTAAGCCTTCAACCAAGCAATTAAACCTTCCTTAATTACCCCTTTAACACTGTTATATGTGACGGTGTTTGTGTTTGATCTGTTTGCTTTTTGCACACACTATTGTTGCTGAGTAGAAGAGGAGTTCTATATATCTCAACTTGGAATCTAAGATCAACCTTCCTTCGATTGATTACAATAACAGATGTTAATTATTGATGTCAAAAGTTCATATCCAAGCTCAAATTGAGCAAGAAGAGGAGAAATCAACAAGATCCAACACAAGGTTGGGAGGCGAGTTCCAGAAAGCAATTTACAAGAGCTCTCGGAGGAAATTTTACAAATACAGTGTTTGATGGACTCGAAACAACACGATAAACAAAAATTAAGTTGCTAAGTTGAAGCCAACAAAATTAATAGAGCAAAGAAGAAAACAAACCAATAATAGGACCCCGAAGTGGTTAAGAAGCCTCCCAGTGAGATATTTCTTCAAATATGCCTACAGCCACCCCACTATAACCTCACTAATTGGGAGAAAGTAGCATTTCCTTCGATACAGATCATTGTTGTGTCAATCACCATGGCGAACGATAGCAAACGGCGTTGGATAACAAAGAAGAAGACCTAGACGATGAAGAAAATGGATGATGTAGATAAGAAGACCTGGACAGTGAAAACCTGGAGCTGGCGAAGAAGCTAGTGCAATGATATAAAATGGCGGACATAACAAGAAAAACAATGAAGGAAAAGATGGTAGAACTGAGAGGTTGATCCTAGGCGACAGTAGTAAAAAGAAAACAAATCAAGCCAATGATGGTGAATCTAAGGAGGCAGGTTCAACGATGGTTAGCTGTAATGGTAGTTGAAGGAATGAATGAGTGGAGGAGGAGGTGAAGGGATGGAGATGGACGTGGAATGGTGGCTGATGAAGGTGAAGGAACGGAGGAGATGAAAAGCTAGATCTAGGATTTTTAGAGAAAAGGGGGAGTAAAGTCGATGGAAGTTAATATTTGTTTGATATTTTAATGACCAATTGTTATCATTAACATAATTTATTGGTGGTCCATTTCAATCGGTGATTGCCTAAAATATCATTTTCTTAAACAAATATTATAATTTTTTGAAACTATCAATTTAATACCAAAAACTCACAATTTTATGTACATAATAATAAAATATTTTATCAAAATACTCTTACCTACCAACTCTGAACACTCCAACTTCATTAGAGCTCCGTCGACTTTGCCGATGACCTTAACGGATCTTCGATAACAATCCTACTGTTCACAGTGTACGAGTGATAAGTATTTAAAATCAAGTTGTTGTACTCACAATGATTAAATTAATATGTATTTGGGTATTAAATTATAGTTATACTAAACTATTTTGGCTAACAAAAGTATATGGGTAAAAATAATAAAATAACAAAACCTTAATATTTATACTAATTGATATAACACAACAACACTAACAATTTAAACACAAAAGAGTCATAGGAATCCACTATCCCTCAATTTCGTATACATGAATCAGTCTACCATCCTAAGCAATTCATGAAATGATACTTGACTTAACACACTAAATTAATATGCATTTATCTCTCAAATAAACTATATGCATATAATAATTCGCCTAACCGCCCTTTTCACTTGTCAAGCTAATTAAATTGCATATTAAGATTGCATTAATGAACCATATACATAAGAATTTGCTTAAAAATTATGCATGTTATTTAATCAAAACAACAAATTCGATACTTTTCTTAAAACTATATAATTACTTTTATGGTGTAATTGTATACAAATCAAATTAAATAAATTCAATATCAATTAATCACAACTAATAATTAAGGTCTGTTGACATGAATCACCTAATTATCTTACTAAATTAAAAGTAATAAGAATATATTAATGAAATACCACAAATTACAATAGAATGAAAAGAAATATTAATTCATGACACAAAAAATTAAGTTTAAGAGGATCATAACAATAAATTTAACTAATCATAATCATATCAAAATCAGAAATTACAATAAAGAAAATAAAATACAAAGTAAAAGAGAAACGATACACCCAAATCTTTTGGTGAATACTAATTTTAAAACCCTCAATCTTCAATCCTTCTCTTGATGTGTTTCTCTCTAAATATGCTGCCTCTTTCTCTAATTATTTAAGTTAGTGTAGAAAAGTGTTCAATCATTTACTTAACTGCTTAAGAGTTATAAGTTATAGAAAAAAATAATTGTAATCAAAATAAAAAACATGGCCTAAATAGAAAGTTGAAAATTGGGCATGTTTCATACACAAGCAAATCAACAAGTGCCACAACATAAAATAATGCGTGTTGTAGCCTAAATTGCTTGAATTACTTAAAAAGTACGCGTGCTACAGCCTGAAAATATGTGAACCATGGCTTGAGGGCTTCAAATTGAAGTATTGAAATGCAGTTCAACTTTTTCATCATTGCGGCCAAAATTTTTGTTGCAACATTACTATAGCATTTTTGTAGCAATTGTATCTTGATTGCACAAATTGTATCATTTGAGTCATTTTTTCTCTTTTTGCTACTGTTTTACATACATTGGTACAATTAAACATAATTAAGTCATTTTTATGATTTTAAGCACAAAATAAGATAAATACTTAGCATAAAAGTGACTAAATAATTATACTTTTGTAAAGTTATTACCTATTAGTAACTTTATTGAAGCTCCAGCGACCTCGCCAAATAGGATGTAATATGTAACATTCGAATATACAAGTGGATGTAACATGTTACGTCTATAGGTAGAATTTGATGGAACATGTTATCTTAATAGAGCTCTTGTGACTCTGCTAAAGATGAATGTAACATGTTACGTACAAATATAGAATTAATGTAACATGTATATAAAATGGAGGTAGATGTAATATGTTACATACAATGATATAAGTAGATGTAACATATTACATATAATAATAGATGTGAATGTAATATATTACATACAAAAAATAGAAAAAATATAGATGAATGTAACATGATACATACAAAAATAGATAGATGTAACATGTTACAATAAAGATAAAGGTAGATATAAAATATTAAATGCAAAGATAAATATGAATTTAACGTATTAATACAAAGATAAAAATATGTAACATAACAAACAAAAAAATCATGATTTAAATTTATTTAAAAAGAAAAATAAAATGTAGCATATTACAAAACTATTATTCATCTAACGCCATCAATGTCTACGCATGAAAGCCTCGTATAATCAATTGCAATGTCTATACTCATAACCTATGAACAAATAATATTACATGAATAATAAAAAATTCATATTGTAAAAAAGCAAAAACAACAAGAATATAACAAACAAAATATTAAATAACCCACAATTACCATGAGAGTACAAAAACTTGTGAAAACTAAAAGTACATAGCATTAAAATTTATATCAAGAAACAAGATGATATGGGTACCAATATACTTGATTGTCTTTGCTTTCCTTCTCGGACATCATAAATCAGTTTCTGCAGTATAAAACCAAACACCTTAGCTTCACTGCCTAAGAGAACTTCTCTTAGACACTCCAGAGTTTCCTTACAGAATAACATATATGACTAACCAAAAACCCAAAGTTTCTATAGTGGCACTTTCACTATCAATAAAGCTTCAATCACATGTTAGTGGAGAGAAGCCACTCTAGAACACCATACAACACAAACAGAAACCAAATAAATATTAGACACAAGTATCTATAGTCTACTGCCAAAAAAAATTGACACTTTTAGAAATTACCAAGTAATTTGCAACGGAATATGATATCTACTTCACACTCAAAAATGGCGACCAAGCTGAGCTCCTTCAAACACTAATTGGAATCCACTAACTAAAGAAATGCTATGTTTTAAACCAGAAAAAATATATATAATCAATATAACTGTGTATCAAATACCTGAAATTAGAGAGAGGATTGCGTGCTTTTAATCCCACAAACTTCATAGTCCCATCAGAACCATCAAATTCTCGTATTATAGCTTGAGTATTCACAAACACCACATCACAAATCTCAAACTTTTTCTCTTGGGCAAAATCTCCCAACCAACTCCAACCGCCATTCCGAAATCGAAACTTGACGAGTCGGGAAGATCCAATGGCTTTATCGCATCTATTGCACATACTCGTTTGAATACCCATTCTTGAGGTCCATTCCCTTCCAGTTCATCCCTCCAATCAAAATGACAAGCCGAATAAGAAAAATCAATGCCTACCTTTGTGACCAAATCATAGGGCACTGACAAGCCTTCGAGGACCTTGGAAATGAAGGAGGCTCCGGTGTTGAGGAAACAGGTCGGCTGAAGGTGAGGAGGCACCTAGGATTTTGAGAGCTGAGGAACTGGCGTGCCTGGAATGCAAGCTGGTGTTAAAGATTTGGACTAATAGAAGAAAGAAGAGAGGAAACAAGTGGCTGTGTTGATCAACAAAGGGTAAAAATGTAAAATCGATCGATCAAAACGAAGTCGTCTGACGATTTCGGAAAAATCATTTGGACCGAAAGAACTGCAATAGCATGTCAATATACTCTTTATTAATATAAAGCCACCTCAAGTTTTATTTTCCACAACTTTTGGGTCGTTTTAAACAAATATCCTTAATTATTTGTTAAGTTAGATACATATTTTTTACTTAGAATACAAAACAAAAATGTGATTTTCTATCTTTTGGTCTTTTAACTTGTAATTTTTTTTTTGTCACTCCTTAAAAACAGGATAATGCTTGCTATGTTTTATTTATTCGAATCAATGTCTTTTTTAGAGTACCAATAATAACTAGTATATCAGATTGTCGTCAGAAAATTTTTTATGTATAATTATTGTTATTTTATCCATCAAACTTATAATATGGTGTCTTTGAACTTGTGCATTCTTTGCTAAACGAAATTACTAGGAGAATTCTTGGATATCTTTTATGAACAAAAAAGTAATTTATTAAAATAAGAGGTAGAGAATACAATAACTAACCAGTGACGTAAGGAACTAAATTCTTAAAAATTATGGAAGTAGACTGGCAAGGTGTAGTCCACACGCCCCACAAAAAATATTAGTAAGCGAAAATGCGAGGCAATCTAAATACATGAACATGTTATCCATAAAACTTCAAAAAGAATTTCAACAGGGCATCTTGTATTTCAGATATCCAGGTGAATAACTAGATGACCTGAAATGATGTAATTTCTAGCAATCCATACTTTAGTGCTACCACTAAACAAAAATACACATTTTAATCAATATTATTAATCTACTACAGTATTAGTTTTCTTATTTAATAAAAAGATAATATCATAGTCTAATTTTTGAAAAGAATAAAAAAAATATAATTTATAAAATGTAATTTTATTTTCATATAAATAGTTATTATTTTATGTATTCTCTCATTTTTTTTTTAGAGTTAAGTATTTATGTAATCCCTTGGATACTTAATTTGACTCATATTATTAAACTAATACACTACTACTTCTTCGGTTTAAGAATATGTCTAGCAATGGTCCAATTTTTTTATTAAAAAAAAAAAACTAAATGATATTTTAGCACATATTATATATTACTTTTATGTTTTAGTATTTTTGTGTGATATTAAAATGTATATTTTTAATTTTTTAATAAATAAAGTACTAAAAATTTAATAACTATTTAATTATGAAAAAAAACTCATTGTGATGCATAACAATATCATGACTTATTTTAAGACTTTAAAACTTAAAAAAAAAATATATATATATACGAAAAGAATTAACAATCATAAAATAAAAATTATCTAGAGCATGAAAAAATTTGTAATACAATCGTCAATATGTAAGTTTCAATTAAAAGTAATTAATATTTATATAATAAAAATATATACTTTTATAATAATAAACAGTAGTAAAATTATAATATAATGTAATCGTTATAATTAAATAAATAAAAAATAATAATAATGACAATTTTTATAATCAAATTTAAATAATTTGGTCCCTTTTTTTTGTTTACAAATACTATCATTATTTTAAAAATAAATATATACATATTTTAGCTTATCTAGGACTTATAATATTAAAAATTAAACTAAAAATAATTTTTTTATAATCTTATTTTTTACCTTTCAATTTTTTAATCTTTATTTGTTTACATTATTTTTTTAAATCATATTTAAAAAAATAAAAATAAAAAAATAATTCAAACATATATTGAATATTTTAGATTATGTATAATTTTTTGTAAAAAAAATTAATTAATAAATAAGATTCTTATAATATTTTATATTAAATACATAAAATTAATAATAATTAAAAAAAAATTGTATTAAATTTGAACTATTTTGTAAAATATTTTCATTGTACTGCAATTATTTTGAAAATAATTATGTATTTTAGTTTATCTAGGATTTTTAGCTTAGAAAATTAAACTATAAATAAAAAATTATAATCTTTAAAATAATTTTATTTTTTTATTTTTTTTGTGTCATTTTTTTAAACCATTATTTTAAATTTTAAAATAAAAATAAAAAGTTTTAATCATAATACTTAAATATATAAAATAAATATTAATGATAATTTTGTAATTAAAGCAAAAATTTGAAAACAAATCTTTTAAAATAAAAATTAATTTTTAACCCATTATTTTAAAAGAAAAAATTAATTCAAATATATAATTATGTATTTTAGGTTATGTAGAGCTTGTAAAAAAGGTAAATCAAAAATAAAACTATTATGATCTTATCTTTATGATAAGATAATTATTATTATTAAATAAATAAAATAAATAATAATGATACTTTTATAATTAAAGAGAAAATTTAAGAACAAAATGTTTAAATTGTAAATGACACATAGGCAAGTGTGTGTGTGTGTATATATATATATATATTATGCATTCCCTCTTCTACTTTTTTTTTCTTTCTATTTCAACATGAAAGCATGTAATCATACCACTCTAGTAATCAACATCGATCTCCATTATCCTCTTCATTCTATTCTTGGATACTACTTTATTCATTTGTCTACAAGCCATCTTTTACTATATGCTGCAAAATGAATCAAAATTGTAATTTTTTTTTTTTATCAAAATTGTAATTAAGTCACCACCAACTTATTTAAAGCACTCATAAATGGCTTGACCGTCACTAACACTAACTTATTGTCTTTAATCTTACTGATATTTTCATCCTATTCGACAACCTTATATTCAATCAAACTTAATGTCAATGTAACTTTGATAGAATACAAGGTGTTCCAAAAAGAATATGGAGGTAACAAAAAAATTGGAGAAAATGAGTTGACATTAGTGATAATCAGGGACAATGATAGTGCTTTAAATAAATTGGTAATGACCTAACTTTCATTTCGATAAAAATTGCTTTTTTGAAATGAAGGGTTATTGATGGGCAAAAGAAAAAGATGTATTAATCGTAGGACAAAGAAGATGCGAAAGTGGACATAGTTGCTTGAATATGAGGAATTATTTCCGAAATTAAAAAAAAAAAAAACATAAAACAATCAATATTTTCATAAAAATATAATTATCCTATAAATTAAGTTTTATGTTTAAAAAAATTAAACCATTTTATACATTTTGTTATATGAAAAAATAGTGTAATAATTTTCTCAAAAAAATCAATTTGTGCAGATTCTTCCCCCAGCTTAAGAAAAGATCTTGGCAGAATTGCTACATATGAAATTGGGCACAATTTTGCAAAGAAATAACTCACTTGTTTCTCGAGAAGAGATGAAAAACATGCTTAATTCCACTTTATTGAGTAGTTACCCAGCCTCTTGTTTGAAGAAACCCTCGGCTTCAACTACCGCATGAAATTGAGCACAATTTTGCAAAATAAATAAATAAATAGCCCACTTGTTTCTCGAGAAGAGATGAAAAACATCCTCAATTTCATTTGATTGAATATTTAACCCAGCCCCTTGTTTGAAGAAATCCTCCGCTTCAATTGAGGGAGGATTTGAAAAATCCTGTTGATTGTAGCTTACTCCAAACCCCTGAAAAAAGCATCAAGAAAATGCTCGAATGGTACGATCCCTCCATCATCCCAAACTAAAAGGGGCAATCTCGTAGTTCTTGGTTTGTTATAATGTGGAGAGTACCTTTTGTTTAATAAATATATCACTAAAATTCCGAACACGACTATATCTAATCATTATGCTGGCCAGGAAGTTTAATATATATGATACAATAAATTAGGCAATTACTGACTGAAGATACCTACATATAACAGAGGTATTGGCCACGGTATACAAGTTTACATCGAAAAGCATACATTAATGTCTACCATCTCCTGCGATTACTAGAATAAAAAACGCTTAATAGCTAAGGACAAGATGCACATCCAACTAGCTTACATTCCATCTAGACCTTTTCCTGAATCACAATGTGGTGTACTGCAACATAGATGTCCATAGAAGTTGATCAACTGGAACGATACACCAGTAACAATAATAAACACTAAATCAGTCTTTCCTGATCAAAAGGTGCATATAATATGTAAGCATAATGCATCAAGTGATTACTGCCAGAAATGGGCTAATAGCTAACTACTAGAATCAAAACGCTTAATAGTTAACGACAATATGCATATCCAACTATAGCTTACATTCCATCAATACCTTTTCCTGAATCATAATGTGGGACTGTAACGGAGATGTTGCTCATAGAAGTTGATCAACTGGAAGGAATACAAGAGAAACAATAATAGTCATCAGAGAAGTTGTTATGAGCAAAAGATACACATTAAAGACTAATGAACTCATAATTTATTACCAGAAGTGGGTTATTTGCTTTGAGAAATTTGTTATCCACCATCACCTCCCTTCCATCAGACCTATCATAAGGCAATCACATTAGGAAGCATCATTAGAGAATTTTGCATAGACTAGATAATGAATTTTTTTATTCACTAATGAAAGAGCTCATATCATTACAATTTCTGCATTTGCTCTTTGTGCCAAAAAAGAAAAAGTATTACAAGGTTACTCAAAAGTTGAAAACTGTTTGATGCAACCACAGACACATCAAAAAGCAAATATTATCTCTAGCGCTTCCAAGTCTTCAACTGAAAGTTCTATACATGTTTCTTAAATCTCATACAACCAAATTTGACCCTCCCAAGGTCTGTTGTCAAATTGGCCTAAGAGGTGTAACGTTACGCTCTTCTATTTCTATTTATATATAATGATTAAGCACGGAAGTGGAAAAAGATTTGACCCAATAGGGGGGGAAGTATTGTAAGACTTTCTAAAACCTCATGAGAGCCAACTAGGTGATATTTGCAAGACCAAGATGGTTTTCCAAGTGCAATAGGAGATTTAGAAGATTTGGTGACTCGGAATTACATGACTTTGAGGTAAGCTCATGGATAATCGGATATACTATGCCACCATTTGGACAAGGATTGCTTTTCTTAACTCTTTTTTTTTTCCTTTTCAAAAGGCATTTCTAACCAACTTGCCCTTTCACATAAGATGCACCCATAATCTAACCCATGAAGTTGTCTTGGCCCATCAATATTAAAGATTTTTATAAAAACTTACTGTCACTACTTCCTTTTCTATTTGTTGGTCTTCCTCCACTACACTTCCTATCTTCCTTTTCAATTTTTCCAATCATGTTTCTATTCTTCCTTCTGTTGGCCACATTATGAAGAAAAAAAAATTGTGTTCACATCCTCCTACTTAATCCAAGTAGCTCTTGACATTTGTCTCAGAAAATTTCTTCATTTATAATTTAGATCTTCCATCTGAACTTTTAAGCTAATTAGCTTTGCTTTCAATGACTCATTGAAACTTTCATCCACTCAACACCTATCTAGGAAAGAAATCGTTTGCTCCAAAAATTTCTTGTTTTCAAGTAACCAAATTCCTCCTTATTTCACATTTTTAACTTTTCTAGTAAACTTTTTCATAAAATTGTAATCATGTCATCTCTGAGCATATGCTTCCCCCCACCATTTTGCACTTTATTGATGAGATCTTTGTGCTAGAGAATAACATTCTCAAACATAAGAGAAGCTGGACCTCATTGCTTTTTTTGTGCTCAAAAGAACTGAACAGTGATCAAAATTAACCCACTGACATATATTTTTGGTCTAACATTAGACCCAACCAAAGTTTCCCATTTGAGTAAGAATAAAAATCTATCAACCTTACAACAAACATGATTAGAAGTAAAACTTCCACCTATGCAAACATTTTCTTTTAACCCTATCTCCCTTAATAAAGAATTAAATCCTTCATGCTTTTCGTTTCTCTCTCACCACTTAATTTTTCTGAAGAAAATCTAAGTACATTAAAATAACCCCACACTCCAATTAGGACAACAAAGGCCGTATAGACCAGCTAACACCTCCCAAAACAAATTATTTCCCCTTCTCTTACAAGTTTTCATAAACTCCTAATAGCCACCAATCCTTCCCTTCACTTGGTAATAGTCACCAACAACAGAATTAACTACCTCCACGTTTTTAGTGTCTCACATTATAATGATACCATAAGAAGGCAAGTAAACCCATTCCTTGAAACGAAATCCCCAATACCAATAATTATTTGATCAATAATCTCTCTTTTTGACTCATGAATTATCACAATATCATGATTCATTTTCCTCACATATTTCTCAAGAACACACTCCTCTAGTTACCCAATCCTCTAGTATTATCAAAATCTTGATAGAGAAGAAGTTTTCACCCACAGAATTGACAACACTATTACCTTTGTCGTATCTGACCTCACTTATTAAACTCTGTAACTCTCTTAAACTTTTTATTCTCTTTTCCTTATCTCAGGCATCTCTTCCATCTTTAATGAACCCAAGGTTAATTTCATTTTCTTGCCAGAACCCCTAAATCTTACTTTATCCAAGCAATCTTTCTTCCTATCCATGATCTCCTCTTGAGGAGATTGAGCTTTAACCTCTACTTGCTTGCTTCCCTTCTTTCTCTTTCTAAGTAATGCATGTCAATTTTTTGGACATGGCTTTCTATAGCCTCAATGACCTCATCTCATTTGCCTCAATGGCCTCAACAACCTTCTCCATTGTCTCAATGACCTCATCTCATTTGCCTCAATGGCCTCAACAACCTTCTCCATTGTCTCAATGACCTCAACAACCTTCTCCATTGTCTCAACGGCCTCAACAACCTCCACTATATCAATGGCATCAACAACCTCCATTGACTCAACAGGCTTCACAACCTCCACGAACAAGCTCTAAAGGTAACTGAAAAGGAAAATTCAAGCTTTGGATATCAACCAAAACCTCATCCACAATTTCACTGTTACAGTCTTCAATGGTATCTGCACCATCCTCACCCAATCTTAAAATCTGTGTCACTAACAATCTCTTGTATAATTTCAATTCTTGCCTCTTGAAGTTCATTCAAACCATCAATTCCATTCAAGCCCCCTTTGCCTTCAAAATATTGACCCACTTATTCACATGATTCTACTTTTAACCACTAAAAAACATATATTTTTTACGATATGAAAAAAATGGTGAAAAACATATTTTTTTTCTAGAGGGTTAACAATGAAATTCCAAATATGAAGGGATTATGTCATAAAATTAAACCTTTAATTAAAGGAAAACAAACATAAAAACATTTGACTAACAAACCACTCAACAACTTTAGAAACTTCAAAATCCCCAGTACAAGAGAGAACCAAGAAATCTAGACAAATTAATGTATGATAAATGTATAAAAGTATAGTTGGCCCTTCTCCTAAAAGCTTAAGCTTTAGGGAGAGTTGATAACCAACAACTTCTAACATAGTATCAGAGCTAGAGGTCCTATGTTCAAGGCCTAGCAACTCCAATTGTTGATTTGTAAGTGTTTAACCTACATGGTGCATAGAGCCAACATTTGTAGGGGAGTATTAAATGTATAAACGTATAGTTGGCCTTTCTCCTAAAAGCTTAAAGCTTAAGCTTTTAGAAGAGTTAGTAACCAACAACTTCTAACAACTAGCTTCCCAATTTCAAAAATTTGAGAACTGAGACAGACTTTCAAACTCTTTGGTTAAAGCAAAGTGAGTCAATAAGGGGTTATAGTTTTCTCAAAACACCAATAGAGCCAAGATTTTTTATAGGAAAAATATGGTAGTCTTTTAATAACTACACTTATAAAGATGTTAAGTTGTGAATCAAACTTCTATTGATAATTAGCTATCTTACTATCTTATAAAAAAATGGCCTGACAGTGGTGGCATGATGAAAGGAAAGTCACCAATAAGATGATATACTTATGCTAAAAAATAAAGCATCCTAGAATGCATGTGTTATTCTGTCATAAATTACTACTCATAAAGTAATATCATTTTTACATAGATATCCTTGACTACAAAAAAAGGGTCAGAGGATGATGTTTAATAACAAACCTCAAGGCCATAAAGGTTACTGAGACATCCTGGATGTTATTCGACACAGAAGCTGAATAGCCAATTGGCTTTATGATCCTTGTGATACGCAATGAATTCCTCGATTCATCAAGCTTCTTCTTTTGAATGGAACATTCACCTGCAATATCAGCATTTTCAATCCTGAGTGGTTCGACTTTACCAGCAGACCCAGTGCTGGTTCTGCTTGTGGCATTCTCTGCAACAGTCTGTACACACAAGTGTGGCTCTTGTTTAAATCTCTTCACAGAACCAGACTTTCGTCTTTTAGCTCCAGTACTGCGATTACCTTGAACCAGTCCCGTGCATTCAACTTTGGATTGTCCATCAATAATGCCATTGCCCTTTAATGACTTTGCTTCTTGGAAATGAATGGCCAGTTTATCCACATTATTAGTGGTAGTTGGTACTTTAAGTTCACTAAGCTTCGGGTCATACTCAACTTCATTTTTCCTTTCAGCAGTTTGTTGGGAAACATTCATACATCCATTTTCAGCATTGAGCTTCTTGGCAAGTTCAATGTTGTTGACATCCCCATTGTACTCTTCTACATTAGTTGAACAGATACGTTGTATAAGCACAGAAGGATTATAAAGGCTTTAAATGTTAAGAGCAGGAGAGAATAGAGGCTTATGGCTTACCAACATTAATGTTGTCTATGCCTATCTCATTGTAGGCAGCATTTGTTGAAGTAGAATGTTGTTGTCTTTTCTTGAGTTGAGTACCGGTGGCCCCTTGCTTGCGCTTACGCTTTCTATGCTTTCCTAACTGCAAGCTTCAGAAAAACAGAAGCAAAAAGGTAAAAGGTTTATATACTTCAATACACTCAAACCTTCGAATCTCCTTCTTATGGGAAGTTGAAGGAGCAAAGGACAAAGGTTAAGGGATTAAAGAGTATCATTGTGTCATATAAATGAACCCAAATATGGCATCCATCCCCAAACCATAATGACTTAGGAAATCGAATACCTCTCTTCAAATGCATCAATAACATCTGAACATGACTGAAGATTCTCCAATGGCTCCCAGGTATTAGCTGTCTCCGGCCAGCCACGCCTTTAAACGTAAAAGAAATTGATGTCCCAAATTAGAAAAAGAAGAAGCAGCTTATTAGATTTAGAGCAGGTACAAACGAGGCATCCTCTACATATAGGCAAAATATGATCGCTAAACAAAAAAGAGGCAAAATGGTGTGGAGCACGCACCATTTGATGAGATACTGAAGCTGACCCTATCATTGTTTATTGTTTTCCCCGCAACAATCACCATTACAACCACCAGCCACAACCAACAAATAGCCATAGGATCGTCAATTAGATAAAAAGTAAAAACGATAAAAACCCACCATTTTTACTTGAAAATAAAGAGCACATAAAAAACAAAGCTCTATAAGGTACCTTTCGAACCCTTTTACGCCGGATGGCTTCAATTTCGTAGAAGCCCTCATCCAGCTTAGGGCGCTCTGCGTTTTCATCATAAACTTCGTCGTCCTCGTCAACAGTATTATCGTCAGCAGCATCCACCATATTCAGTTGTGCTAGAGCTTGTTGGCTGGAGTCCTGAGATGGTTGTTGAACATCAAGAGGAACCGGAGAAAGAGCAGAAGAAGAGCCATTGGGTTGGTTAGTGTTGGAATCTCCAAAAAAGTCTCCTTGATGAGAAATTGAAGCAGTAAGAGGCATTGTCTCCCAACTCTTTCGCATCCCGCCTCCCTTTACCTTCATTCTTCTATCTTATCTTATTTCTTTCCGGCCCCTGGGTGGGTGATGGACTTAGAGAAGACGAATAAGATTATGATGGCAGTATTACTTTTTCTTTATTTCACGATCTTTTATTGACCTCTACATTTCATCTCTACTGCGGAATATCATGAAAGAGTTTGAGGGGACAAATAAAAATATACGCCTAGTCGAGGGCTGCGGCTAAGGCAGCCTGAGGAGCTATTGCAGAAAAAGAGGGTGTAAGTGGAAGACTAGCAATCAAAGGGAGAGACTGGGACTATTGAAGGCGGAGGACATGTGATGGTGATGGTAACGGTGACCGCTAAGGGCTTTGGAGGACTTCGGTGCGAGCTGGGAGGAAGCTAGGGCTTTTGCAATTTATGGATTGAACGAGGGAGACAGAAAAGGATCGGAGAAGTCTTCGTTTTTCATTTTTTATTTTTTGAGAAATTACGGAGGAATTTTCATTTTTACTCCAATCTTTATGTAATTACCACGTACAATATTACACATAATATTGATCAAGTCAACCTTACGTTAAGATGAGCACAGAAAAAAAAAATCACTTATTTTAAAACAAATTGATTGAGTTTAATTTTTAAGATTTATAATTTAGATTTTTATGATTTAAATTTTATGATGAGGTATTATAGAAGTTTTATTTGTATCCTTTCGTTATTTAATTTTATAAAAATAATTAATTAAAAAATTATATTATTTTAATAATTTTTCTACTAAAATATTATTATTTTCTATTAAATGATTAAAAGATAATTAAAATATAAATTTTAAATAATGATAAAAATAAAATTCAATATTAAATTGTTTTAAAAAAATAAACAATAATAATATTAAAATAAAAATTTATTTTAAATATATATTTTAATTTTTAATAAAAATTAATAAATCAATAAAATATTAAAATTAAGCAGTAATATTTAACAAATATTTAAAACGAATATTTTGTAAAAAAATTTGTATTAATTATGACTTTATTATTATTAAAAATTCATATTTTAATCACGTTTAATTAATTGATAAAAAAATATTTTAATAGAAAAATTATTAAAATAATATAATTTATTTTTAATTGATTAGTTTTACAAAATTAAGAGACTAAATGATATCGTTTATGATCTAAGAGATTATACGGTACAAATGACTTAATTTAAAAGACTTATGTAACATTTTTTTTAGATTTTATTATTAAATTAATAATTTTCATATATAATACAAAATTTGTTAATTTTTTATAAATTTTATGCTAATTTTTTAAAATAAGATAAATTTACCTGTATGTGCGCAACTTAATTTGACAAATGATGCTAACTGAATTATATTTAATATCTCACGCATACACACACACACACATATATATATATATATATAATAGTATCAATAACTTTTATTTATTATCTAAATTCTAACTCTTAAAAATTAATAATATATAAATTTATATAATAAATTATGTCTCTATATATATTTAAATTATACTGTATAAAATTTTAAACAAAATTATCCGCGTACTTTCAAATAATAACTTCTATTACCTTTAACTATAATATGTTTGCTCTTATTTTTCTATCAATTAAATAATAAATTATTATTATTTAAAATATTAACTATTATCTTAAAGACTTTTAAATATTATAATAAATGTATATTGAATTTTTAAAATAATAATAGTATTATAATTTTAATTAAAATAAAATTTATTAATAATTATTTTTATATTTTAATAAATTATATACAATGTACATGTTTTTTTACTAACACGTCATTAATTATAAAATATTTAAATATTAATTAAAATTATGTTTAACTAAACAAATACAGCCTCAAACATCTCAAGGCAACCTTGACATCCATTAAAAATATTTCTATCACAAATTTATATGATTTGCTCAAATGTGTTTGTATCTTAATTCTAAGAGGTAGGTAAAAGATTAAGTTTGGTATTTTATTTATTTTTAAAATATATTTTAATTTATTTTTTTAATTAATACACCCTAAATT
This sequence comes from Elaeagnus macrophylla, assembly GCA_029378325.1. Classification (NCBI taxonomy): domain Eukaryota; kingdom Viridiplantae; phylum Streptophyta; class Magnoliopsida; order Rosales; family Elaeagnaceae; genus Elaeagnus; species Elaeagnus macrophylla. Next base: position 19,035,155 of record CM055642.1, read on the forward strand.
TCATAGTTTTTTAAAAGGTAGACTTAAATTTAATTTTTCAAAAAATACTTGTCTATTTATTAGCTTATGATATTTATGTAATTTTTAATAGGATAATTTTGAAAAAAAAATTTATATAAAATAAAAAAGAAACTTAGCAATAAATTTTTTTTAAATAACCAAAAATTTAATAAATTTTTTTGAATCAATTATATGGCTCTGGTTTTTTTATAACTTTTTAGCAAAAAATAAATTTTAAAATTATCCCTTAAAAATTCATGTAAAAATTATGTGCTAAAAAAATTCATTTCTTTATTCTTTTCCATATATTGCTTAAAAATCAAAATATATATATGGAACTTTAGAGCATCTTTTTCAAAAGATCAAAGTGTTTTCAAAGCAAAAGTCTTAATTATTATAACTTGTGGTAAGATTACAAAAAAGTAACAGTTTTTTATTTGTTTGAAAAATTTGTCCTAATTTTTAAGTCAATTAAAATTGTCACTTTATTTTTAATACTATCATATATTATGGTAAAAAGAAGTGCTCTTTTCCAAGAGACAAACTGTTGTGTTGTCCATGCACGTTAAAAATAGAGGTGTCAATCGTGTTATATTAATCGTATTTGTATTGTATTTGTTCGTATTATTTATTTCGTGTTTTCGTATTGATTGACACATTAAAAAATTTACTTGAATTTTTTTTGTGTTACCTATTTATAATAGTAAGAAATAACAAAACTTTTAAGAACATGAAAAAATTATGAATTAATTCTTACTAAAAAAAATTTATGTCATGTCGTATTCGAATCGTATTATCGTATCGTATCAGAAATTGTCACCCATAATCAAAAGTAATATTTGAAATGTTAGAAATGAACTGGGTTATAAAGCGATAACAATTTTGTTCTCTTTTTAATATTAAATTAAATATTTTTTTTATTTTAATTTGATTGATTCTATTATTATGTAGAGCTTACTCATTACTAGGTAGAGTATGATCATCTTGTTAGCAGAAAAAGGTGGATTAACATTACTCGGACATAAAATAATATAAGCTATGTGGTATAATTTTATTAGTCTTATTTAGTGGTATGGTTTCGGCTCAACTCAATAAACGCTGTGTAAGCGAATAAGCCTAACTATTAGATAAACAATTATTAGATAACTAAACGTAGAATATCTTATAATTATTCGATAAAAAATAATTAGAGAAATATATGCCCTTAATGTAAGGATAAGTCTATCTCCTCAGATAAATAAATGCTAATAAATATATTTCTATCACTTATATATATATGCACATTGTACACATTTTCACACAAGTCAGATATAATAGAATAATACACACAACTTCTAAATTATCTCTGTTTATACTTCTCTCTATTATCATAGAATTAAAGCTTAGTTTTCCTCATTCATCGTTATTATCCTAACTGACTAAGTATCAAAGCGTCAAATACCATCACACCCGTGGTGGTTCGAGATCCTAACATATTTTTTTTGTTCGTATATCCATAGTAAAGATAAATATACCTCCATTTTGATGTTTACAAAAAAAATGATATCAAAATTATCTAAATTTATTTTTATGCCTTTTTTTTTCTTGTTTATGCTTGGCTATATGGTGGAAAATGAAACATTTAGGGTTCACATCATAGGGAAAAAAATTCAAAACACTTAGAGGTCATTGACGCTTGAACTTTATGCTTTTCTCTTGTCTTAAATTTGTTCCATCAATATAATCTTATTATTAAGATATACACTTAGAGACTCAAGCTCGAGTTAATATTTACTATATATATATAACTAGTTAATAATATTATACCAACAATAATATCATTATTGCTTCCTAGAGCAACAAAAATAGGAAAAAGAATTATAGAGATCTTTTAAATTATATTATTTATATTATTTAATTTTATAAGAGGTAAATGAATTAGTATTATTATTACAGTATTTGGTTTAGTCACTATGATTAAAAAAGGAATCAGTATTACAGTGTTTGGTTTAACTACTGTAATGTAATAGAATAGAAAAAAAAATTATATAATTATTTTAAAAATATAATTTCAAAAAATAAAATTTTAGAAAAAATACAATTTCTTAATAACAATTAATAAAAAAATACAATTTTAGGAAAAAAAAATACAATTTAAAAAAAAAATACATTCAGAAAAAATACAATTTTATAACAATAATTAATAAAAAATACAATTTTAAAAAAAGAAATACAATTTCAGATAAAAAATACAATTTAAAAAAAAACAAAAAAAAAAGAGAGCCAAAATCACGTTAAGGGCGGCGATGACATTGGGCGACGGAGGCTGGACGAACGCGAGCTGGACGGCGACGCTATGGGCTGGAGGCGACGCGAGCTGGCGGCGACGCGATAGGCTGGAGGCGACGCGATTGCAGGGACGACGCAATGGCTGGCTGGACGCGAGCTGGCCGGGACGACGACGTGAGCTGGAGGCGACGCGATCGCTGGCCGGCGATGACGACGAGATGGCAGAGGACGCGATAGGCTGGGACGCACGCGATGGCTGGCTGGTCTGGTACTGTTCACACATGTAATGTAATCCCCTTTCCTTCTTCCAGCTCATGTAATCATTTTTCCTTCTCCACATGTAATCAATTACATTACATTACATGTGTTTGTACCAACCAAACACTGTAATGTACAGAATCAATTACATTACATTACTGATTCTATTACAGTCTACCAAACATGACCTTAGAGACTCAAACTCGAGTTAATATTTACTATATATATATATATATATAAATAAAACCAGTTAATAATATTATACCAACAATAATATCATTATTGCTTCTTAGAGCAACAAAAATAGGAAAAAAGATTATAGAGATCTTTTAAATTATATTATTTATATTATTTAGTTTTATAAGAGGTATTATTTAGTCCCTTAATTTTTTTTAAAATGTCAATTAAGGACATAATATATGATTTTAATAATTTTTTAATTAAAATATTTTTTAATTAATATTTTAATATAAAAAACATTAAAATAATATTATTTGTTCTTAATTGACTTCTTAAAAAATAATATTTTAATTAAAAAATTATTAAAATTATATATTTTGTCCTAAATTAGCTCATTTTTTTAAAATTAAATGATCAAATAATGCTACATATAATCTAAAATATCAAATGATACAAATGATTTAATTTGAGAGACCTCCATAACACTTTTTTCTATAAAAAAATAATAACAAACAATTGATATTGATCATTGATCAATTATGTATCAACTTTAATTTAAATTAAATAAAGATTTCATTAAAAATTATGAAATATATATTTTTATATTTTTTTCCAAGCAAAATGTATATAAGCCCAACAAGTCTGGTTCAAACTCAATTGTTTGAATTTTATTCGGAGGAGTAGTATAATTGTATAAACACTTAATATGCACTAAAATGATAGTCATATTTATCTATTTTGTTTTTCTTTATTTCATAGCAATAAGAAATTCAAATTGATCATGACTTCTATCAAACAAGTGATGTCTTGATGTTATGATACATATTCCAATTAATTTTATTTTTAGTTATTATGAGTTCAAGTGGCGTATTTAGCTCCCTAATGCATTAACCCAAATAAATTTCATATTTACTGACTTTATTTACCTAGCATGTACTAAATCTTAATCAGAATCAATCGTAAACAGGATAAGAAAGAACCAAAATAGGAAAGAAAAAATAATAATAATTATATTGAATTCTTTGATGGTGTATACTAACACTTGATAGAAATTGAAATAACCAAATTCTTTGAAAACTGAAGTGCACATCCTGAAAGTGAATCAAGATTAGTGAAATTGACTATACCTTGCAGTATAAGTTGTTATTTATATTTCATTTGCTACTAATATTTGAGTTTTATTTAATAAAAATATATAATATATTGAAGTTAATTTTTACACAGCAAAAATTCAGCAATAATGAGAATGATTAACATTGTGGGATGACAAAATCACTAAGGGTGCGTTTGGTTGAATGAAATGGAATGTGTAATGTAATGGAATGAGTCCATTACAATGTTTGGTTCCAAGAAAACGTGGGAATGGAATGTAATCGAATTACTTAAAATTAGGAATGGGGATTACAGAGGTGCCAATAAGGAATTGGGATTACATTGAGGGCTGGAATGAACGGTAAAAATTTTTTTCAGCCTCCTCGTCGTGAACAGTGTTTTTTTCCAGACCGAACCAGAGCAGCCCGACCTTCCGTCTTCCGTCGCGAATCGCCGCCATCCGTCCAGCTCGCCGTCCATGCCAGACCGTCGTCGTCAGCCAGCGAACCAACGGCCAGCCTCCTCGCGAACCAGCGCGCGCCCAGCCATCGCGAATCGCGACGCCAGCCCAGCCCCTCGCGACGCCAGCCCAGCCCCTCGCGACGCCCAGCCTCCTCGCGACGCCAGCCCAGCCGCTCGCGACGCCAGCCCAGCCGCTCGCGACGCCAGCCCAGCCTCCTCGCGACGCCAGCCTCCTCGCGACGCCAGCCTCCTCGCGATACCTGTTTTTTTTTTTTTTTTTTTAATTATTTTTTTTATACCAAATTATATTTTTTTAAAAAAGTTGTATTATTTTTTATTAATTTTAGATAAAAAATTGTATTTTTTTTAATGTAATTTTTTTTTAAATTGTATTTTTTTAAATGTAATTTTTTTTAAATATAATTGTTTCCAAATTGTATTTTTTATTAATTATTGTTATAAAATTGTATTTTTTCTGAATGTAATTTTTTTAAATATAATTTTTTTTAAATATAATTTTTTATTAATTGTATTTTTTGTATTAATTGTTGTTATGAAATTGTATTATTTCTGAAATTTTTTTTTTTAATATTGTATTTTTAAAATAATTATATAATTTTTTTTCTATTCCATTACATTACAGTTGTCAAACCAAACACTGTAATACTGATTCCTTTTTTGATTACAGTGACTAAACCAAACACTGTAATCGTAATACTGATTCCTTTACATTACATTCTATTACGATTACGATTACGATTACGATTACATTCCAACGAACCAAACGCTCCCTAAATCTATAGTGAGAATAATTAAAATAGTATAATAAATTATCAAAGAAAGCATATTTTATAAGTGAGCTTGTGAAGCTAATTTTAGGAGTTAAACCATATTAAAATATATATCATAATATATTTTAATAGATAATTAAATACCTCATATCATACATTTAATATTAATATTGAATATTAGGTATTTAATATTAATATTCAATATTAGTTTTTTAGGTATAAGAAAAATAATATATTTTATTCGAGATTTTATTATATAGGGGACATATTGAATGTGTTGACTGGACGTTAGCAATAGTGAGGTGGATCAATGTAGGAGTCACGTGTCCACTTATTTTTTTTTTTCCCTCCATCATAATATAAAAAATATATAATTTTAATTATATTTGATTAAATAAAACTTAAAAATGAAAAATGAAATAATTTTTAAGTAAAAATTAAATGTGAACTTATTATTAACGTAATATTCCATTTATCATTTTAAAGTTAACTTTTGTTAGAGAGGAAATTATAATATATAATTAAATTATTAATTAATTTGGACATAATCGAAGGAGTGAGAATACTGTTAAGAAGAGAGAGATACATCAGATATACTTCTTCAAAATAATTTCGATAATGAACAGTCATCGAAGCATTAAAAAATTAAATTATATAATTAAAAAAAATTAAATTATATATACAACTCTTTATTATATGTTAAAAAATCTTTATTTTGTAACGCATGTCTTATTTTTAATATAAGTTAAATAGGGGTTGAAAATATCTGTAATACAACTTAGAGAAGGAACTAAAAGTAAAAAATAACTTAGTTAAGGAACCAAAAGTAAAAAAAAAAAAAAAAAAAGTGTATAAAAGGAACAAAAATAAAAAGTACTAGAAAAAATTAGGAAAGTCTAATGATTCTTGACAATAGCCCCCCACCAATTAAAAATTGCTTTAGGGCATAAATGTCGAGAGGAGAAAAAAAAAAAATCAAAAAGTTGCTTGAGAAATAAGGATAAGTGAAAAATGTGGGAGACATTACGAATATGAATGATTCAATTAAATAGTAAACACACACTTATTTTATAATACTAACAATTTTTTTTGGTTGATAAAATGATGATATTTAATTAATACTCAAATTTAAAAAATATAACAAAAATATCATATTACAAATAAGGAAAAAAAAATGAACTTTTTTATCTTACTCATATGTTTGTATCTCTATCATCCAAAATGATTACTCAAAACATTTTACTAGTGAAATTTTATGTAGAATAGAGTTCTTATTTATGAAATAAATAAAACAAAACCTGAAAAAATAGAGAAAAAAACAATTCATTGAAGAGAAAAACTCTTTAAGGGAAAGTTTCTACCCGACGATGAGAAGAAAATGAAAAAGAAAAAGTAAAAAAGCAAAATAATACTAACAAAATTAAATTGAAAACTTCTTCACTTCCATCTCCATTATTTTCTTCCCCTTCAAGTGTTTCCTTTATATCATTGCATTTTGTTCATCCTGTAGAAAAGAAGAAAGTGATATTTCGTTCTGAATATTTCACTGACTTGTATTGCTTTGTACAGATTACATGAATTTATAATAGAAATAAAACGACATAAAAAGATAGTAATTAAATACAAAGATTTCTACCATATTATGAATGATCTTTACCATATTATGATTTTATTTACTTTCCTATTTCAAAATGAATCTCAACACTCCCCCTCAAGTTGGTGCATACATGTCCCACATGCCCAACTTGTCTAAAAACTTTAAGAACACTCGATTTGATAAATGCTTTGGTGAGAATTGCTATGTTGATAGCCAAATTCTTTCATAGACTTTGTGAATTTGCTTGCTACTGCAAAAGTGGGTTTTGGGTTTTCAGGGGTGGTGCGATTTGTGGGTGTGATTTTGGTCTGATTTCTGTTTGATTTTTGTTGGGTTTCTATTTGAATTCTGTTGGGTTGCTGAGCTGAATGGATTTGATTTCACGGATATGGGTAAGGATCTGTTTATCAAAAAATCTGATTGGTGTTTGAATGGAACTTTGGAGGCTATGGGCTACTTGAATGAGCAGCGGCGGCAAAAATATGGGAGATGGGTCTCTGTTTGTGGCGTGACGTTAATTTGGTGGATCTGGGATGCGGTCTGGTGGATCTGGTGCGTGGCGCAACGCTGATTTGGTGGATCTGGGATGCGGTCTGGTGGATCTGGTGCGTGGCGCAACGCTGATTTGGTGGATCTGGGATGCGGTCTGGTGGATCTGGTGCGCGGCACGACGCTGATTGGGTGGATCTGGTATGCGGTCTGGTGGATTTGGTGCGTGGCGCGACGCTGATTTGGTGGTGCAATGGATCTGTTGACGGATCTGTTTTGGTTGACGGATTTGTTTTGGTCTGTTTCTGCGGTGGTCTGTGGGATCTGTTTTGGCGGATCTGTTTTGGTCTGTGGTCTGCGGTGGTTTGTGGGATCTGTTTTGGTCAGTGTCTGCGGTGGTTTGTAGGATCTGTTTTGGTGGTGGTCTGTGGGATCTGTTTTGGTTGTGGTCTGCGGTAGTCTGTGGGATCTGTTTTGGTGTTTGGTGGTGGATTTTGGGTGGTGGACGGTATTTGAGTAGCGGTTTTGGGTGGACAAATCAGTTTGATGTTTGGTGGTGGATTTTGGGTGGTGGACAGTGTTTGAGTGGCATGTTTTTTTTTTTTTTTTTTTCTTTTGGGTGTAGGCATGTTTTTTTTTTTTTTTTTTTGGAGTTTGGTTTATAATTTTTTTTTTCTTTTCGATTCACAGAATCCTAATCGGCTCTGATACCATGTAGAAAAGAAGAAAGTGATATTTCGTTCTGAATATTTCACTGACTTGTATTGCTTTGTACAAATTACATGAATTTATAATAGAAATAAAACGACATAAAAGGATAGTAATTAAATACAAAGATTTCTACCATATTATGAATGATCTTTACCATATTATGATTTTATTTACTTTCCTATTTCAAAATGAATCTCAACACATCCTCTTTACTAAACCTTCAAAGTTAGGAATAAAAGTAAAGACAATCAATAAAATTATGACTACAACTTTAATAGCTAAATGATAAATAAACATTTTATTTATATTACTAAAATTTTGTAAAGAAAATAAGTTAATTTGACACCGTTATTACAAACAAACACAACTAAACAAACTGTTATAAAATGTTTTTTAATTTTGTTGTTATGATTTGCTCTATTTTTAAAAATTAAATAATAAAATAAAAATTGTAAAATCCATATATTTAAAATAACAAAGTGCTCTCATGTACGTGCATTGTTGCTAGTCTTCCTAAAATCCTGATACATCTTAGTTTTCTGTCTTCTCATCCACAACTTCAACTATCTATCACAAGCATTAATATTTTGATTTCATTAACTTATAATCCTGAAATTGGAAGAGATGTATATCAAAGATAAGAAAGAAAAAGTAAAATCGCAAAGAAATCTGGAAAATAAAATCAGTTAAAACATGTATTTATTTATGTTATGCGAGAATTTAACTTCCTAAATATTGCACTAGAGATTTAAATAAAAGTAAGGAAATATAAATAATAGTAAAGGAAAAAATATGCCAAAAATTATAGTGGTTCAACCCAAAAAATGTGGTGAGTCTACTCCACTTTTTCACCCTTTCAATGAGATGAGTTCCACTAGCTTCAAAGTTGGAGATACAAGTACAAATAGATAAATACTTGAAGAAAAAACTTACAATGAAAGAAAACACTCAAAAAGACACTTAAGAATTTTTCCTTACAACAATTGTGAAAAATCTTTCTTTTTCATTTTCTTCTCCCTCTCTTTTCTATTTCTTAATCTTAAGTGTAAGCACACAAAATCTTCTCTTAGAAATCCTAAGAACTCTTAAATGTGTTTATATAGCACATTTGTACAATTATAATAATGCTCAAACTATTTTTAGCTTCATAGTACAAAGCTCATGCCCTTAAAAGTCATTTATCCTATTTTTTGCAAAAAATAGAAATTCTTTGTAAGGGGCGGAATTGATACGGCTAGAGGGGGATCGATCTGTCTTCATGTCTGGGTATCAATTTTTCAGCAGAAAGTCCCGGATCGGAGCGCGCTTGAAGTGAGATCGATCCGTCTTTTTGTCTGGGCACCAATTTTCCAACAAAAAGTCCTGAATCGGAGCGCGCTCAAAGTGGGATCGATCCGTCTTGAGGGGGATCGATCCGAGATGCTCTGTTGTCCTGTTTTCTTTCTCCACACTTGATACCATGCAATGCTCATAGTCTAACATTTGATGCTTAATCACTCACATTGGTTTTCAAGTATTTCCATAAATTTGCATCACAGTATCATAATTCATATTTTTTTTACATAAATTGCAAGGAACTTTAGTAGAGTGTATTGAACAAATTAATATGGTTCGATACCAAACCTAATATTGGTGGGAATATTGGGAAAAAAAAATGTTCATTATAATCCATCAAACTTACCTAATATGTAACGTAGTATCTACCCTCTACCAAACCCCAAGATGATGGGGCATACAAGCTATAAGATAGGCAAAGTATCAACAGTAACAATGTCTCTAAAACATATATGGTGAGATATTTTATACATATGTAATAAATAGTATGTATTAATTTATTGTAATGTATTATTTTGTAAAAATTTTAATATAACTATTTATTTCTAACGAATACTTGATATCATGAAAAAATGATTGTGAGTAAAAAAATAACAAGGGTTAGATTGTAGAATACTAATGATTAGTTTTGCATGTGAAAAAAAGTAAGGTTTGTCACTCAAAAAAAAAATTTAAAAATACTTAAAATAAAAATAAGGATGAGAAAAAGAAGTGCATTAGAGCTAGAAAATGAAATGGTAAAAAATAATTTTAACCAAAACTTGATGATTAGTTGTGGTATACATAACTATTGATTGATAGGATATTTCAAAGGTTGTTCACATGCAAAAATATTTACCGGCAAAATTGTTAGGCCTAAGCAAATATTATACATGATGAAGTAATACATGAACAATGAAAAACATATACAATGCATATCAAAACCTTAGATTCAAATAATAAGACAATAAATTAATTCTTTAATAATTGATGTATTTGTTAGTGGTTCTTAATTATATATAATGACATAGGAGTAATGTTCCTAATAAAATTATTAAATATTGTTCATGCAATTTTGATTGATTTGTTAAAACTTTTTACTTATTTAAATATCATAATTTGTACATATAAGATTAATAAATACAAGTTGATACTTTTTGAAATTGTTAGGTTTCCATGTATTCTTGTCTTGTATAAAGTATAATAATTGTTGAATATTTGGAAGGTTTCACTCCTCGAGTGATTGTGATATTATACTTACAAGAGAAGACTTTTTATGAAGTACTTGCACTATTTTTTTTTTCCCACGTATACTCATCTTCTTTGTAGATAACTTTCTAAAAAGCATAAAAGTCCTTGAAAATTGACATATTGCATGTATCAATATTATTTATACATATTTTACTAAAAATACAATAAGAATGTATCAATCATTACGACATGAAAAAAATAAGTATGTAATATTTCAGCAATAATTAACGACATTATAAAACAATTTATTGCCATATTGGGATAATAAGCACCAATTATTTGAACTACAACGTACATATTTAAAATAAAAACATACATAATAAAGCTTCTTTTGAGATAAATTTAATTATAATCTAACTTTATTTTAAGCTATAGATAGAAATTATTCAAAGAATTGAGAGGATATATTTCACGTATTTAATTAAAAAATAAATAAAATTAAAAATATTCATATAAAATTAATAGGATGAATATAAATTTAGTTAAGATAAAAATAGAACTTTATATTGAAACGTTAGTAAAGTCGGATTTAAGGTGAGACAAAAGTTAATTATTTATTAAGTTTTATTTTATATGAAGTAGTATGTTTATGTTATAAATACACTTTGAATCAATATATTAGATTATGCTTTATTTAAATAAAAAAATATAATATATTTAAAAATAAAAAATAATTTTTTTTTTTAGTATTGACCTTTACGAAAATAAATTGATAGCAAGTAATTACAAAACATGGGGGTGCATATACTAGTACTTTTAAGAAGAGACAAAAAAGAGAGTAATAAACAAACATCTTGAGGGCTTCTCATACGTTAAGTTCGTATGAGTTTTATGTTGATTGCTTCAAGTTTCATTTTATACCTTGTAGGAAAAAGTTATTTAAATGATTAATTGTGAAATAATTCGATGTATTGTTTTATTTATGCGTGTATGACTAATTTATTTCTAAATTTTGAGTACATTTTATTTGATAAAATCCTGTTTTTGATTGCGAAATATCCAGATAGTTGTAAAACAATTAAAAATCAAATTTTAGTACATAAAAATCAACTCTGGTGGTCGCTTCCTTTGCTCGTAGCTTGTACGTAAGCGCTTGCTGCCTTTCTTCTCGGGTTTTTGTCTAAAATAGGCAAAATCCTTAAGATAGTTTAAAAAAGGGCAACCTTGTGTAAAAGTTTAGAAATGGGCAAAATACTATTTACTCTCCCAGTAACCGGTTTAGTTAGAAAAAGGGCATTAGTTTCCCACCAATTTCTTTCTTCTTCTTCCTCCTTCTCTACGCATTCTCTCTTTTTCTCTTCACTGATTTTCTTCTTTGTTAGCTTTCATGATTCTCGCAAATAAACAAAACCTCTCTAAGTTTCATTCCGTTTAATGTTATATTTTGGTCGTTAGCTTGTAATTTCAGTATCTTGTTTGGCTGGCTTTTGGTAATATATATGTAATATGTTTAACTGGGCTCTCTCGGATTATGAAGCTTTTGATTTAATGTAATGGTTTCAATACATTTCAAGTTTTTTTCCTTAGAATTTTAGGGCCTAATTTTTAATTACGGCCTATGGCCTCGCAAATTCTTAAACCGCACCTTATAATTGCTTGAATTATAATACCACTGCATGCTAACTGCCTCACATGAATAAACAAGTGAAATGCTGATTAAACTTAAGTGATATACTCTGAGATATACCAGATATACCCTGAGATATACCAGATATACCCTGAGATATACCAGATATACCAGATATACCCTGAGATATACCAGATATACTAGATATACCAGATATACCAGATATACCCTGAGATATACCAGATATACCCCCAGATATACCCTGAGATATACCAGATATACCAGATATACCCTGAGATATACCAGATATACCCTGAGATATACCAGATATACCAGATATACTAGATATACCAGATATACCAGATATACTAGATATACCAGATATACCAGATATACCCTGAGATATACCAGATATACCCTGAGATATACCAGATATACCCCCAGATATACCCTGAGATATACCAGATATACCAGATATACCCTGAGATATACCAGATATACCAAATATACCCTGAGATATACCAGATATACCAAATATACCCTGAGATATACCAGATATACCCTGAGATATACCAGATATACCAGATATACCAGATATATCCTGAGATATACCAGATATACCCCCAGATATACCAGATATACCCCCAGATATACCAGATATACCCTGAGATATACCAGATATACCAGATATACCGTGAGATATACCAGATATACCCTGAGATATACCAGATATACCAGATATACCGTGAGATATACCAGATATACCCTGAGATATACCAGATATACCTCATATATACCAGATATACCCTGAGATATACCAGATATACCCTGAGATATACCAGATATACCAGATATACTAGATATACCAGATATACCAGATATACCCTGAGATATACCAGATATACCAGATATACCAGATATACCCTGAGATATACCAGATATACCCCCAGATATACCAGATATACCCTGAGATATACCAGATATACCAGATATACTCTGAGATATACCAGATATACCAGATATACTAGATATACCAGATATACCCTGAGATATACCAGATATACCAGATATACCCTGAGATATACCAGATATACCCCCAGATATACCAGATATACCCTGAGATATACCAGATATACCCCCAGATATACCAGATATACCCTGAGATGTACCAGATATACCAGATATACTAGATATACTAGATATACCAGATATACCCTGAGATATACCAGATATACCCCCAGATATACCAGATATACCCTGAGATATACCAGATATACCAAATATACCCTGAGATATACCAGATATACCAGATATACCCTGAGATATACCAGATATACCCTGAGATATACCAGATATACCACACTGTTCATCTTCTTCCTCAACAATGAGATAATGCAGAGCTTCACAATGAGATAGTAATGGTCGAGTGTTTTGTGCGTCCTCACTGTTCGTCTTTTTTCTCAACAAAATTTGTGGGAGATTCGATAACAGAGAGTGGAGAGAGAGAGGGAGAGTCGTGCAAACGTTTGGAACTGTTCGAATTCTTCCAAACGATTTACAAATGAATTACCGGCTAGTAAGTGGGGTATTGGGTGGGCGGTTAAAAAAAGCCCATTTTTAAAAAATAACACAATTCTGCTCTTTTTTAAAGGGATTTTGTCTAAAATAGGCAAAATCCTTAATATAGTTTAAAAAAGAGCAACCTTGTGTAAAAGTTTAGAAATAGGCAAAATTTTATTTACTCTCCCGGTAGCCGGTTTGGTTGGGTCATTTAGTTTCCCACCAAAATAATTTTCTTTCTTCTTCTCCCTCCAACTACGCACCCTCTCTTTTTCTCTTCACTGATCTTCTCACCATTGTTGCGTGTCATCGTGGAAAAATTATAAAAATGAGGTTAGTAATATCTTCCAACAATATTTGCAATTTTTATTAAGATGTAAATGTTGCAATTTGTACCAGGATTTTTAAATAATAACTACCAGAAAAATGCGATTGGGACTGATATATTTTCGGAAAATTTCCAACAATTTGCTTCATACTTTCGCGAGGAACTGATATGGGTATTATTTAAACAGATTTTTGGTTGAAAAACCGTATTAAACTGTTACCCCAATTCAATAATAATTAATAGAAACATATATTTTTGGCCGCGTGTAATCGAAACATTTATGAAATGCTATATTCAGTTTTTTATATGTGGGGGTATATGTGGTATATCTGAGGGTATATCTGGTATATCCGGTATATCTGGGGGTATATCTGGTATATCCGGTATTTCTGGGGGTATATCTGGTATATCTCATGGTATATCTGGTATATCTCAGGGTATATCTGGTATATCCGGTATTTCTGGGGGTATATCTGGTATATCTCAGGGTATATCTGGTATATCTGAGGGTATATCTGGTATATCTGAGGGTATATCTGGTATATCTCAGGGTATATCTGGTATATCTCAGGGTATATCTGGTATATCTGAGGTATATCTGGTATATCTCAGGGTATATCTGGTATATCTCACGGTATATCTGGTATATCTGGTATATCTCAGGGTATATCTGGTATATCTCACGGTATATCTGGTATTTCTGGGGGTATATCTGGTATATCTGAGGGTATATCTGGTATATCTCAGGGTATATCTGGTATATCTGGTATATCTGAGGGTATATCTGGTATATCTCAGGGTATATCTGGTATATCTCAGGGTATATCTGGTATATATGAGGTATATCTGGTATATCTCAGGGTATATCTGGTATATCTCACGGTATATCTGGTATATCTGGTATATCTCAGGGTATATCTGGTATATCTCACGGTATATCTGGTATTTCTGGGGGTATATCTGGTATATCTCAGGGTATATCTGGTATATCTCAGGGTATATCTGGTATATCTGAGGGTATATCTGGTATATCTCACGGTATATCTGGTATATCTCAGGGTATATCTGGTATATCTCACGGTATATCTGGTATATCTCAGGGTATATCTGGTATATATGAGGTATATCTGGTATATCTCAGGGTATATCTGGTATATCTCAGGGTATATCTGGTATATCTCACGGTATATCTGGTATATCTCACGGTATATCTGGTATATCTCACGGTATATCTGGTATATCTCAGTGAAATTATGATATATCTCACGGTATATCTGGTATATCTCAGGGTATATCTGGTATATCTCACGGTATATCTGGTATATCTATGTATATGTTGGTATATCTCCATCTATTACACATTTAATCAGGTATATATGTTATATACTAATAACGCAGTTCAATATGTTGTATATTATTTGATATATCAATTAAACTTTACGTATTTTTGAATGAGATAGACCTAATTATTTATAAACATTTTACAGAATGGATAGCCTTAGTATTCTAATCATTCACAATGGTAAATGGTCATTGAAGGATGATAAAAAAGTATATCAAGGAGGTGAAGGTTTGGTGATGAAGATAAAAAAAGGATGGTTGTATAATGAACTTAAAGAAAAGTTGTTTCTCAAGTTAAAGATGGATAAGTTCAAGTATGAACTTGAAGTGAGATACTTCTATAAGAATGATTTGACATTACCATCTGTTTTAATAGGTGATGATGAAGAATTGGAAGAGTTTTTTGACCTTCACGTTGAAGATAATGAAAGGAAGGCTGTTCTATATGTCACAAAAAATGTGATAAGATCTGTAGGTACAAGTAATTCTATTTGCCATGAGCAAGTTTTTAATACAGGAGGCCGTAATGTAAATTTCTTGAGCGATACTAATATGCAAGAAGGATCTCAAAATCCAAATGGTGGTTGCGATAATGTACTTGATAGTATTCGTGATGATGTAGATCACAATTTAGTTCCGCCGCAAATGGGTGATGAAGAAGATATTGATATGATTAGAGAATATGAATTACCAGATATACCTGTCAACGAAAACGTTGATCGTGATATGTCCTCAATGGGAGGTTTGCATGCAATTCATAATGAAAGGACACAAGTTGAAACAGAAAGGGTCATTGTTAGAAATCATGAGAATTATGGTTTATCCCAGTCTGAAGGAAGAACTGTAATTAGAAACAATAATGAATTAGGTATCGGTCCATCCAGTACACCCACAGAGATTATTTCTAATGGTGACGTTTCGTCGTCTGTGGCACATGTTGAGCTTGATTTGAAAGTTGATCAAGTGTTTGACAATAAGATAGATTTCACAACACATGTCGGTCTTTATGCCATAAGAAACAGATTTGAGACGAGGACACTGACTAGTAGGAAAGACCGTGTTCTAATACGTTGCATTCAATCTACTTGTAGTTGGATGATTAGATGTAATAGGATCACTGGATCTGATAGGTTCAGGGTAAAAGAATACGAATCAAGACATACTTGTGATCCTAACAATTACATGAGGAAGAATAGGACTGCAACCTCAAGAGTGATAGGAAATGCCATAAAAATGAAGTTGGTCCGACCAGGAAGAATTTATAAGCCCAAAGATATTATTGATGATTGTCAAAATGAGTTTGGGATTGAGATTGGTTACACCACAGCATACAGATCGAAAGAGAAGGCTCTTTATTTGCTACGTGGCAGTGAAGAGGAATCATTCCTGAAGCTTCCTTCCTACTGTCATGTTTTGAAGGAAAGAAATCCTGGTAGCGTGACACATATTGAAGTTGACCAGTCCGGAAGATTTAAGTACTTTTTTTTGGCACTAGGTCCATGTATCAGAGGTTTTTTATCTTGTATAAGACATGTAATTACAGTCGACGGTGCATTCCTATCAGGTAGGTATGCTGGGACATTATTCGTAGCAAATGCTTCAGATGGAAATAACAACATATATCCATTGGCCATTGGTGTTGGAGATTCTGAGAATAATGAAGCCTGGGAATGGTTTTTGTTAAAACTATCCGGTATATTTGGGCACATTGATGATCTTGTTATTGTTTCAGATAGACACCAAAGCATTATACAATCTGTTCCTAAGGCATTCCCCAATGCTTTGCATGGATATTGTGCATTTCACATGGAGATGAATTTGAACCACAAATTTAAGAATCCTGATATCACACCTTTGTTCAGATGTTGCGCAAGGGCATATACGAAGCGTGAATTTGACAAATACATGGGGGATTTGAGACTGATCGATCCTGATATAGAGAAGTACTTATTGGAAGCAGGTAAAGACAAGTGGTCAAGATTTCATTTTCCTGGGAACAGATACGGTATAATGACCACAAATGGTTCAGAGTCATTTAATAATGTCATGAAATCTGCTCGTGAGTTACCTATAACCATGCTTGCTGAGTACTACCGTAGCAAAATACAACATTGGTTTGTCGAACGTAGGGAGGTTGGGATGAGATGGGGAACTCGATTACTTACCGATGAGGTCGACTCAATTATGCGTGCAAATCACAATAAGTCCTTAAGGTACAGGGTTTTCAGAATTAATGCACATGTTTTCCAGGTATGGGATCGTACATCATTATATTGTTATTGAATTTTTAAATATGTCAATTTAATAGCGCATGTGTTTTAATTACTTCTAATGTTTAAACCATCTATTTAACTAGTTCATTTATATGATGTCAGGTTGTACACGGTGATACTAGTCAAGATGTTGATCTACTGAACAGAAGTTGTAGCTGCAGGGAATTTGATGTTCACAAAATCCCCTGTTGTCATGCCATTGCAGCGGCCCGTTTTCAAGATGTTGATGTCCAGTCCTTGGTTGACCGATTATACACAGTCAATTGTTATATTATCGCATATGCGGAGGCAATTTTTCCAGCAACTGACAATGGTCAGTGGGACATTCCAGAAGAAATCATGGACCTAGTTGAACTTCCTCCTAACACAAAGAGAAAATCTGGCAGACCACGAAAGCGACGCATACGTTCACATGGGGAAGTAATAAAGAAGTTAATGTTGTGCAGTCGTTGTGGAATTAGTGGTCATAACAGAAGGACTTGTAATGTTTTTCGTCAGATGATTGTAGAACCTTCCCTACCTTCTCAAGAATGAAGATTTTCATGTACCCTGTAATATTTTATGCTGATTTCAAGTTGAACATTTATGTATCTGAATTTTGCATTAATGATAGTGTTATATTATGCCCTGTCTCTAAATTTTCATGTACCACGTATATGAGATATGTGTTGTTATATTATTTTATAAGATATACCATGAGATATAACCCCATATACCATGAGATATACCATAATTACCGTGAGATATACCATAATTTCACTGAGATATACCAGATATACCCTCAGATATACCAGATATACCCCCAGATATACCAGATATACCCTGAGATATACCAGATATACCCTGAGATATACCAGATATACCAGATATACGAGAGATGTCTGGGATGTGTAAGATATATTGAGGGTAATTTTATAATTTCTCATTTTATTATTTATTTTGTAAAATTTTTCCCAGATATCTATGAGTAATATTTGGGATTTCTTCGTAATTTTCCAATATAAAAACGCTAAACCACCATATACCCCGCGCCCTCCCTCTCCCAGCCTCCTCCCTCTGCGCATCCTCCATCTCCATCGTTATGGCTCATCTGCAGGGAGCTTCGGAAACAATCGAAGATGTTAGTTTCGGTTTCATGACCGGTGAAGAGGTTCGCAAGCACAGTATGGTGAAGGTTGTTCGACCAGATTGCGTTGAAGTCAAGAATGGGAAGAAGGGCGAGGAACTCAGTATTCCAGTTCCTGGTGGACTTTACGATCCCGCTTTTGGTCCTCTTGATGACGACTTCTCAGTGTAAGTCATATTTTGATTACATATTGTACAGTAATTGATTACATATTTTGATGTGGTTATTAATGAACGGATTGCTTCTTTTCTATGCAGTTGTAAATCATGTGGCCAGAGTGCATTTCACTGCCCAGGTCATTGTGGTCATATAGAGCTTGTTTTGCCAGCTTATAATCCTTTGTTATTCAATATTCTTCACAGCCTCCTAGAAAGGACTTGTATGTACTGCTATCATTTTCGAATGGGACGAGAAGAGGTAATTTTAATTTGGTCGGTAGAAATTTTCATTCCCCTTGAAAAGAGTTTTTTTATAGCCTTAACACAACTCAATGTTTCTTTTAAATCAAGGTTTACCAATGTATATCTCAATTGGAGCTCATTCAGAAAGGAGTGCTGACTGGGGCAGAAGAGGCAGATTTTGAGTCATATATTCAGTTCCAACATCTAGAAGAGGGTGATGGGAGCAAGTGTGACAGTCTCAATCATTCGAAACGGCAACATTGGACCTCTCTTCAGTTTACAAAAGCAATGTCAGTTTTGAATGGCTTTCTTAAATCAAAATCTACTAAATGCAAAAATTGTAAGGAGAAAAATCCTTCTATTGCTAAGCCTGTCTTTGGATGGTTTCATAAGGTACTACCAATTTTTAGTGATTGAAAACTTTTTTAATTGTGTAGTATGAATATTATTTATGCATTTTTTGGGTGTCGATTATGGAATTGATACAAGTCATGCATAATATTTTTGAGCACTAAAGTGTATCATGACACTTGTCTTTTAATGTATTAAAGAATTTGATAAATGTGGCCAAAATTTGTTTGCCATTATCTATTTGATCTCTCCTTTGTTTCTTGTCCTTTCTGAAATCCGTCAAAGTTCTTTTGGTGTATGATAAACCTGCGTAATGTTTTTCTTTTGGCTATGTTCGGTCTGAGGTAATTTTTTATTATTTTAATTTCTGGTTATAGGTTTTTGAAATAATTGTTAGTCTTTGACAAATCTGAGATGCACCATTACATCTCTTTACAGGTGTGCATGTTTGTTTCCGTAGCTTGGCATTGTTAATTCTCAGCATTATAAGTTTTGTGTGTTAGTTGTAACTAAATATTTTTTTGTTCAATGTATTGTTCTAGACTTTGAAAGACGCTGATGCTAGAGCAAATGCCTTAAGAAGATGTGACATGAAATGCCTTTCAACTAGTGGATCTGCAGAAGCAACATCTGTGGAAGAAATTAATAATGGTACTGATATTGATGCATCCACAACTCCTAAGGAAAATCAAGCTATTGCTACAAAGAGTCATCGAAGAAAAGGGGGAAAAGTGGCTGCTAAGTACCGTGAGGATAAAGAATCAAGGCCTCTTTTACCCTCTGAGGTATGCTTCTTGCTACTGTTGGTTTACTAACGGTGACAAATTCTTATGGAAATTTTCGTTTGTTTTGTGATATTGGTGGTACAAGCTTTCTATTTTAGATAGTCATAGTACAAATTATTCTTATTTGAATATGCTTCGTAATATCCTGCCTTGTGGTTGACAGGTTAAAAATATTCTTAGGCAGTTATGGGAAAATGAAGCTGAAATCTGCTCATATATCTGTGATATCCAGCATCAGAAATGTCAAAAGAAAGAAGGATACTTAATGTTTTTCTTGGAGACTATTCTTGTACCTCCGATCAAGTTTCGCCCCCCATCCAAGGGTGGAGATTCTGTAAGTAGATCTCACTTAAAGATGAGATTTTCTTAGCGTTCATCATAGACACATAATCACCAATGTTTTGTAATGCAAAAGTACGAAGTGATCTCTTTTTTATACATGTTATGGGTAAGAATAGCAATATGTAGTTTAATTTTTTCTTTACT
The DNA here is from genome assembly GCA_029378325.1 of Elaeagnus macrophylla. NCBI lineage: Eukaryota > Viridiplantae > Streptophyta > Magnoliopsida > Rosales > Elaeagnaceae > Elaeagnus > Elaeagnus macrophylla. The sequence continues at coordinate 19,055,786 of CM055642.1, forward strand.
TTGTCAAAATGTAATTTCAAATTAAACAAGATTTAACAGAACATATGTAGTCATTCTGTCTATAGACTATGGTTAATATAATTAAGAAAAAAGGGTAGTCCAAGTTCGCTACCTTTAGCAAAAGTGCACTTTAGACCCGTACCTATTAGGTGGGGCATTAAAAGTCCACTTTTTGTAAAAGTAATAAACTTTTGCTGCCCTATAAAATGAACTTCTGTTACCCTATACCAGTCTTTTTTGTAAGGTAATTGATTTGTACTACTCCTCTAAATAGTTACGGATCTAAAGTACACTTTTGTTAAAGGTAACGAACTTAGGTGTTCCTTCATCCTATATTTAACCTGTAATAGTGGATTGGTCTATGAAATATAATTATATATGTCATTTAAAAATAAACCGAGTGGTGCATTTATCAGCTTTTTTTCTTTATAAAGGTTGTTGTGTACTTTGTTTCACAATATGATTTCGTGTTTTAATTTTTCATACATCTGCTTGGGATAGGACTTGGCATAAGGCTTTTTAAAGCACGCCTCTAGCACATCAGAAGCACCTTAAAATGTGAATCATACACACAATTAGATTTTTGTTTTTGGTAGAATGCATGTTGCAATTTTTGAGTTCTTTCCTTTGGCTTGAAACATGCACGATGCTTGCCTTTTAAAACTGTAAATCTTACTCGTAAAAGTAGCATGCTCATGAAATTTCACAACACACTCGGTCCTAGCCCCCATTTGCTTTTGAAAATCACTGTCCAATTGCACCTGCATGCATTTTTCATACTGGATGCAGATTTTTATAAGGTACTTTTTCTTGTTGCTTGTTGTAGGTGATGGAGCATCCTCAAACTGTGTTACTAAGTAAGGTCGTGCAAGCCAATATTGAGTTAGCTAATGCTCGTGCTCAGAACTTGGAGCACTCAAAAATTGTTGGCTGCTGGATGGCTCTTCAACAGTCTATAAATGTGATGTTTGATAGCAGCAAAGCTACTTCAGGTGAATATTGTGTCCTTTCTATGTTGAGTCATTAGTAATGCAACAAATGGTTAAAGGGTAATAGATACAAATTGAAGAAAGATATTATGTCAATGCTTCACCCTAGAGTATTTACCAGTGAAATTGCTCCTTTCTTCTTGCAATTAAGCAGCGGCCTTCTTTTCTTGATTTTAGGTCGAAAAGATGTGGCTTCTGGAATATGTCAATTGCTGGAGAAGAAAGAAGGCATGTTTCGTCAGAAAATGATGGGAAAGAGGGTTAATTATGCATGCCGGTCTGTCATATCTCCAGATCCTTATTTGGCTGTTGACGAAATTGGAATTCCTCCCTACTTTGCAAAAAGGTTGACTTATCCTGAGGTGAGGTTGATAAGTGGCTCCTTAGATATTATATTAGCATAAATGCGTTTCCATAACTTTATGCCTTTTCTAGGCTTTTTATTTAGTATTTGGTGTATTTTTATTCTTATTTTTGAATGGAAACTAGATTTTTTATAAGATGTAGAAGATCATGTAGGGAGAACCAGAAGTGACATCCTTCTGTTATAGAAAATTGGCAAAGTTCACTGTAATAGAATGTAGAAACACCTTTGTTATCCAAAAATACGGCCCTACCCTTCTATCACATATATTTAAAAGCAAATTTGAACTATTCCATGCCATGATTGAGACTTTGCCAAACGCTTGGTGGCTTAATTGAAAGCAAAGATGGTTAATATTCTGATATGCCATTTCTCATGCGTATGCTATAACCTATTGGATGGCTATACATGGATGTACATCTTTACTGTAATTAATCACAGGGACATGTTAGTAATATACTACGCTGTGACGGACATATTATTTTTTAGGATTTACTACATTGTTCGCAAACTTTGATATGTTTCTCATATAGGTACCTGAACTTAGGGACATGGGGTTTGATGATTAGTGAAATACCTATGAGTTTATTTTATCCTTTTCTGTCAGGTGTATACACGACATCTACAATTGGTATGCATGCAAGAGTTAAGATACATATATGCACATGTCATAAATGACAATTTTTGGCCTATCATGTGGGGCTTGTTATTTTAATTATGATTCACCATTGTTTTTCTTGTGGTTTCATTTCCCTCACAAAATTGCCTGTATAGAGAGTGACAACGTGGAATGCTGCAAAGTTGAGGGATGCTATCATCAATGGTCCTGATATTAATCCCGGGGCTACACATTTTGTCGATAATTCAGCTCCAGTAAAACTAAAATCAAGCAGAAAGGACCGGATTTCAGCAGCGAGAAAATTACTTTCTTCCAAAGGTGCTACTGGAAAGCATTCTGATTCTGATTTTGAAGGCAAATTTGTATACCGCCACTTGCAAGATGGGGATATTGTGCTTGTTAATCGACAGGTACAACTTGATCTTTACTATATTTTCTGTCTTATGAATGGTTTGGCACCAATAAGATTTCAAATGTTTTTCCCTATGGATGGATCTGAAATCGGTGAGGAAGCATCTAACGCTGCCCGCACTTGGTGTGTAAATGGATGTTTTGTGTCTCAAAATTGTTTCCATACAGAACATTTCAGCTGTTTGATAATTAAGAATGACGCATCTTAGAACTATTATGTTTATCTGCTACTTATCCATGAGTAATTAATGATGCTTGCATTAAAGCTTGTCCTTATTATTTATTTTTCACTTTTTTTAGGAGGGGTTTCAATTAATAGAGGTAGACTTTGATTGGTCTATTGAATTGGTAGCTAGTAGTATATGGATGGTTGATCTTTTATTTTTGTTTTCTTGGGTGGTCAAGATTGAAATTAGTTGTTCTCATGGAAAATATGTAAGCCTGTTAATATGCATTTCAAATACACCATGTGATATTATCATACAATGATGGATTCCCAAATTGCATGTTTTAAAATCTGATTGTTCTTCCCATATGTGTGAATTATGGCTTAGTGCTGACCAGTCTCAGTTTTTTTGTCTGTTATTTAATATCTGCTTACTGTGATTTTCCTTCGCAGCCTACACTTCACAAGCCCAGTATAATGGCACATAGAGTTCGTATATTGCCGGGAGAGATAACGATTCGCATGCATTATGCAAATTGCAGGTTTATAATGCTTGTTCAGATAGGCTTAGTCCACCGTGTGTGAATATTCTTATTCAGCTATTTATAATAGAGAAAGTGTCATAGAGGTCCGTCATTTGTGTCATTTATTTCCTTAGATTATAAGTAGTGTCATCTGGTCCCTTAGTTTTAAAAAAATGGGCCAATTAAGGAATACATGATTTTAATGATTTTTTAATTAAAATGTTATTTTTAAAGAGGCCAATAAGAACAAATTATATTGTTTTAATGTTTTTGATATTGAAATATTAATTTAAAAAAAAATAATATTTTATTAAAAAATCATTAAAATTATGCGTTTTGTCCTTAATTGGCTCCTTTTTTCTAAAACTAAGAGGCCAAATGATACAAATGACATAATCTAAGAGGCCTCTATGGCTCCGTTCCCTTTATAATAATGTTTGTGTGTGTGTGTTGCTGATTGCAATTATGTTTTGGATTTATCTTCCATGAATTTGACGGTATGTTGTTGTCACTTCAGCACATATAATGCTGATTTTGATGGTGATGAAATGAACGTTCATTTTCCACAAGATGAAATTTCCCGTGCTGAAGCGTACAACATTGTAAATGCAAATAATCAATATGTGAAGCCTACCAGTGGTGATCCCATTAGAGCATTGATTCAGGTCTGGTGAATCTTTAACATATGAAGGAATTGTGCCTTGTAAATATATTGACCCTATGTTACTATTTTCTTATATATATTCACTTTTTAATCTTTCAGGATCATATTGTGAGTGCTGTTTTCCTTACTAAGAAGGATACATTTCTAACGCAAGATGAGTTTAATCAACTTATTTATAGTTCTGGTCTATCAACTACTCTGCCTTCCAAACAAAAGTTGAAGCATAAGGTTCTGTCTATTTCTGAAGATACTTTTGTAGCTCCCCTTCCTGCTATCTGGAAACCAGTGCCCCTTTGGAGTGGGAAGCAGGTTAGTATTCCCAACTCTCCTTGGTTATTTCAAAGTGAACCCAAGACGTGTATGAATAAACATTTTAAAAGAGTAGGGGGTAAGACTGAAGTAAAAATCAAGATGCTTTAATTCTTGCAAAACACCAAAGTACTTCCGGCCAAAGGAGAAGAAAAAAAATTTCTTATTCAAAGAGGCAAAAATATTGCTTCTTCTCATGGTACAATATATTTATATGCTTCTACAAAATGTGAACTCTTAAAACATGTAGCTGAATCTCAATGCTTTAGATAAATAAGAAAAAAGACTAGAGTACTGAACTTCCATAATGTGTGAACAATTGCCTGATTGAGTAATTAATATGTTATGTTTTAATAATAAATTAGAAGGCGAAGGTGAAGTTTAAATCTTCTTTCAATTCTTTTCCCTGTCCAGTTAACATGAGACCTAAAGCATGCATCAAACATGGATATAATGGATTTTATTTCTTTTCTTAAATTCCGGATTGTTTTCTTCTACTTAAAAATACCATGACCTTTTCGCTGTTGGTAGTAGTTCTCATGGTTTATGAAGGCTCGATGGTTAAGTAATTTATCTTACTTTCTCTCAATGCAGGTCATTACTGCATTGCTGAATCATATTACTAGGGGTTTTAAGCCCTTTACTGTTGAAAAAGGTAGTATAATTCCTCGTGACTTTTTCAATAGTAGAACTGACAGAGATGGACCTGTTAAAGATAGATCAAAAAAAGAGAAGAAAGAGAAAAAAGGGAATGAAGCTGGTAGAGATGCGTCAATGGAGAAGGGGGCTCCAGTTGAAGATGCATTGTTTATCTACAAAAACAACTTGATTCGTGGTGTGATCGACAAGGCTCAATTCGGCAAGCATGGTTTGGTCCATACTGTGCAGGAGCTTTATGGCTCAAATACTGCAGGCCTTTTGCTTTCTGCCTTAAGTCGCATATTTACAACCTTTTTGCAGGTTGAGCTGGTTTATTTATTTTTAACTTGACATGATATATTAATTTATTCTCTCTTTTTCCTCTGCATGGTATTTTGAATATGTTGTATTTTGTTTATACCTTTGGCTTTCTTGCATTATATTTGTTTTAGATCCATGGCTTCACATGCGGGGTGGTTGATCTTTTGCTAGCAGAAAGTAAAGACAGGAAAATGACAAAACTACTTGAAAAATGTGAGGATGTTGGTAAAGAAGTTTATGGTGGGTTTGCAAAGGTCAAAGTTGATGAAGAAACAGGTATGATACTCAAAAAGTTTCTTGATGCAGAATATTTTAGGGTTTACTGTAACAACATAATGAATAGTTGTAGTAGTCAGGTAAAAACCTCTGGAAGATTATCTGTGAAATGGCTTCAAATTTGTTCACACTGGAAAGTAGCAAATGATGTGGGACTTGTACTTCTTCATATGATGCATCTACTTGTAACGGTAACTTGGTCCAGTCACGTATATTGCTTTGGTCCCTTTAACACTTCCTTAAAACAATTACATGAAAGCTTTGTGAACTTGCGACAATTCTAGGTTAACTCCAATTGATACGCTATATCTCCAATCCTTTTGACATTTCGAAACAGTCCAATGTAAAGAGGTGCTAGCTTCCTTTCAATTCCAAAACTAGTCACTTCCTTTCGAGATTGAACTTTGAGAAAAACATAATCATTCACTTCGAAGTTCAAAGGTCATCCATGATCTGCATAACTTTTGTATCAACTCTGAACCGCCAAAGTTAATCTCGTATGATCTGAATCTTTTTCGATAATTTTACTTCATGAAACTCTTATTTCAATCTCAGATGCCATGTATAAAATATTTACCTCTAGACATCCCACCCCATATTTCTTCTCCTTCTTTGTAGACCCATTCCATAGCTTCCCAAAAACTCAGCCCACTTTTCAAAATCTTGTCACCTATGAATTGCAACATATGTCACAACCGCACCACCACCAATAATAACGATAGACGTTGACGAAGAGACTATTTCCCACAATACGTGAAGTAAAAAATTAGCACGTAAATGTTGAAAAATACATGAAATTGTTAAAACCTACCAAGTCCTCAAGGTTGGGTAACGTCTATCAAACATTTTGAAGACGTTCAGCTGACCCTACCATCACAAAAATCAATCTATTAAGAGTTTTGAAGCCTCTAGCCTCACAACATTTTTTGAAACCATGGGTAGACCTTACCGAACATAAAAAAAAGGTTATGTAGGTTTTACCAATCCCAAAATGGTTTGGTAGGCATTCTTATTCAGTTGATTGTAGATAGTGTAAATCTTGTCTAAACATGTATTTTAAACAATTCCTGACGCGAGCCTTGTGGCTAGCCTCTCGTCGTTTTTTGAAACCATTGTACCGAACGTAAAAAAAAGGTTTGGTAGGTTTTACCAATCCCAAAACTGTTTGGTAGGCATTCTTATTCAGTGGATTTTAGATAGCACAAATCTTGTCCAAACATGTAGTTTATTTCTTATAAAATGGTTAGTAAAAGGTCAGATTTTACTCATCAAACATTACCTAACTGGTTCATTTTTACCTTGTTTTCTTGTTCACTTTTTCCTTTTTTCTTTACATCAATAAGGTCATTGTGTTGTTGACATATCATGTATCAATTGATGCCAATGTATATCTTCTGTTTGGATTGCAGACCCCATGACATTGCAATGTAATATTCAAAAGTATGTTCGCAATAGTGGAGATGCCTTGGAAATTTTGGACGGAAGAATGATTGGCCAGCTTAGACGCAAGTCTGAGGAAATTGCAGGATTGCTGTTTGAATGCTTATATAAACTCCCTAGCAAGAATTGTATCTCTCTTATGACTACATCTGGAGCTAAAGGTGCTAAAGTAAGTTTCTAGCATTAAACGAATTTGTTCTGATTTATTTATTACCACTACTACTGTTACTATTATTGTTAATGATAGTATTATTATATTTACTGTTGGACAATAGTGAGAGTGTGAAGAGAAGTTTGAGCATTCTGTCTTTCATAGTTTCTATTGGCTTTTAGCTGTGTTAGCAATCATTTTGATCTTTTCCAAGAGCTGAGGGTTACTTATCGCAGTTATCAATCAGTTCATACCTTTGAACTGTTCTAAACTATAATTCTCAATTGTGTGCATGTATCAATGTGTTATTGATTGTTGTTTAGAGTTTGATGGAGGTGGCTGTAGATTGTCAGTCTTCATGTCTGGATCTGTCATCCTACTCAATCAGTTTCGTACACATTTTGGAAAAGATAAATTTTGTTAAGGATGATCCTGACTCGTCCTAATCTAATGAATCTTATGGGTCACAACCATAATTGTTATTGCCATAATAATAATTTTTCATTATTTGACAATTTTATTCAACAATAATGACATTGAGCTGTAATTAATTGTAGGGATATAATAATTCATTTACTTTTTTGCGGCAATAACTAAAGTTGTTGCGGACGATATCATTACCTAATCTAATATGGATGAGAACAATTAAGTTCATGCATAATTTGACATTCACCAGAGTGAGAAATCTATGAATGAAGTATCAACTGGAATTTTAAATGCTTCTACAAGAATTCCAAATGAATTGGCAACGTTTTTTAACATCATTGTTCTTAAAAAATTTCAGTATTTTGGAATCTACTGGAAATTAAACAGAATCTGGAAATCTGAGAATCAATAAAAATTTAGGTCTGAATACTGAGAAAATTTCAGTCATATATATATATTTTTTTGTTTTTGTGTGTCCATCCGTTTGACTGAATATGGTGGATTTCTTTGGAATTTGGTTCTAGCATCTTGCGAATATTATTTGAGAAACATTTATGTATGGCTGTAAGATTCTTCAGTAATTGCTGTTCTTGACTTCCTGCTTAGGTAAATTTCCAGCAAATATCTTCACATTTGGGGCAGCAAGAGTTAGAAGGAAAACGAGTTCCTCGAATGGTTTCTGGAAAAACTTTACCCTGCTTTCGCCCATGTGATTGGTCGCCTCGAGCAGGAGGGTTCATAACTGACAGATTTCTTTCTGGTCTTCACTCTCCAGAATATTATTTCCATTGCATGGCTGGTCGTGAAGGGTAAGATGGAATTTACTTATTAACCCAGTAATTCTTTTATTATTATAATTTTTGCTGGGTAACTAGACTTACTATATGTGCATGCACTCTCTCTTCCATTATCTCGTAGAGAATTTCATTTATTTTTCCAATCCTTTCTCCATTATCTTGGTGCTGCAAGGTGCACTTTGTTTTTTCACCATGGAACTACCTTGTTTTTGAGGAATATTTTCACCATGTAAAGGCTGATTTAGAATGTTTTACAAGGTCATCTTACCATTAAGACTTTTCTAACTGTGATTTTCTCGTGAACGTCTATTGGATAGGTTGGTTGACACTACTGTAAAAACATCTCGTAGTGGATACCTGCAAAGATGCCTGATAAAAAATCTTGAATCTCTTAAAATATGTTATGATCACACTGTTCGTGATGCCGATGGTTCCATCATTCAATTTTATTATGGTGAAGATGGTGTGGATGTTCATCACACAAGTTTCCTAGCAAATTTTGAAGCGCTTGTGGCAGTAAGAACTTTTTGCTCACTTTTCAGTCCAAGTTAGCAAATACATTTTTTTCATTATTGATTTTTTTACTGGTATATTTTCAGAATAGAGAAATGATCTCCAAGAAATACTGTCATCAAATTGACAAAACAAATCCTTATGTTAAGGATTTGCCTGTTGCTTTAAGACAAAAGGCGTTGCAATTTGCACAGAAGTTTTTCTTGGAGCAAAATACCTCCCTGAGCCAGAAAGAGTTTCTGAGATTAGTAGAGCACAAATATGTTACAAGTCTTGCACAGCCAGGAGAACCAGTTGGTGTTCTTGCTGCTCAGTCTATTGGAGAACCGTCAACACAAATGACGTAAGTTTTCTCTTCTATTTGCTTGATTTGTTTTATGGAACAATACTTCTTATCTTTTTTTTTATTTGATTTTGTATCCCTACTTCCTGTGTTGGATGTATGTTCTGGTGGGATCTTGATCATAGAATATAAAGAGAGTTAACAATGTGCTGACATTTTGTAATCTCGACCAGATTAAAGGGAATAAGAGTGCCATTTAACTCCACTGGCATTATAAAATATAGTCATGATCATTTCCTGTGACATCTTTTACATTTAGCACTCCTTTTTATCACTATGTTGAAGTACTTGATCTGAATTTAAAGAGAGTCTTAAAATCGTAGTTACGATTCTAAATGGAGGGCTTTAGGCTGATCATTTTATTGTTTCACATGAAACCTCACATTTTACTACCTATATTTATAGTGGATTAATCGCAGCCTTGTATTGATATGGCAGATATAGTGTGAATTAACTTTAAGTGAATGAGTTTGTTGTGGTCATTCTTGCTTGAATTCAGAACTTTTGTGTAAATGAGTATAAATTTGAAGTTATTTATAACATTGCAGTTGGATCAGTCAGTTGAAGTATAAATTTTCCACACTTAAGGCACCTCTAGTTTTATAGCAATGTTTTAATTGTAAATTAGCCATTCGTGTACAGATTGCATGAAATTCGACATGGTTTTAAATTTTAGGGTTAATATTATCATAGGACTCTTTAAATTTATCTCAGTTTCCAGTTGGGCTCTGATGATTTCAGAAGTTTATTTTGTTACTTTTCTCTCTCCTTTGACGTGTTCTAATGCAATTAAAATTTACTGTGAATGATGTTCCAAAAAATTAAGTAATGCAAATAATTTTCTAGTGGCAACCTTCTGGACAAAAGTTTGTTTCATGTACCATGATTCTTTTTTCGAGGTGCACCAACTCCCAAATGATGAGATGTTTGAAGTTGTATGACAATATGATTGGTATTTGGCTATTTGCCTTCGGTTTTTCTTTGTTATATAGATAAAATGTTTCTCATTTTAATGCGTGTGTTAATTTGTTGTCTTTAGGTTGAACACTTTTCATTTTGCTGGTCGAGGTGAGATGAATGTGACTCTAGGAATTCCACGTCTCCAAGAGATCTTGAAGACTGCTTCAAGGAGCATTAAGACGCCAATTATGACATGCCCATTGCTAGAGGGAAGATCAAAGTGAGTTGCTTTTAAGTCGTCTTATGTGAATTTGGTATTTCTTATATTTGCATATTTTATAGTTTCTTTTGCAACTATTTTTAATGACTTTGAAATGTCAAAGGTATTTCACAAGATGGTATGGTAAAAATGTGTATGGATTGTAGTGTAAGAGAGGCAAGGGTAGGTTAGATGATCTTGTGTTTGTACATATTCTCGTGTCTAAGTTGTTGGTTACAGTTTAATAGGTAATGGGGTTTTGGCATGCAGATTCAGCATTAGATTGTTGAAGTATGACTTGAACTTGGTTTCTATTTGGCATTAAGTTTTGCATTTTGTTATTCAGACACAAATTGTCTTTTATTTGGCATATACTGTCCTTTTTGATACATTCTGAGTTGCCCCAGTAGCTTTTAATTTTTAGCCTATGAGTATGACTTGTACTTATCTTTTAGTACCTATATAATTCTTTTTTGGCAGGGAAGATGCCAAAAGCATTGCTGATAAGTTAAAGAAAATAACTGTGGCTGAAATTGTAGAGAGTATGAATGTGGGTGTCGATTTATTTTTCAGTGAAGATGGCCAATGTTTCCAAATTCATAAGCTAAAAATAAAGCTGTACATGCCTGAACATTATCCTAGTTTGCCAAAAGACTGGGAAGACGTTCTAAAGTTTGACTATGTTGGGGCGTTGGAGGATGCTATAGAGAGTCATGTTAACTTGCTCTCTAGAATTAGCGGTATAGGAAGTTTCTCCGACTTACAATCAAAGGTTTCAAATGAGACAGATGAAGAATTTTCTGACAAGATGTCTCGTGGTAAGGAAATGGATGATGATGATGATGATGATGGCGCAAGTGATGGTGATGACGGTGAGATTGATGATCTTGGTTCATCTGCTCAGAAATGGAGACAACAAGCTAAAGATGAGATAGACTACGAAGTTGATTTAGAGGATGAAGTGAATGTAGAGGATCAATCAGCTGGATTACAAGGGGTGAATGATAAGGCAAATAATAAAGTCGAGAATGTTAAGGATGATTCTTTTCGAATTTCAGGTGTTGAAGATGGAGTCCCCGAAAACATATCTCAGTCAGTCTTAGAGGAAGATGACACAGATACTGAAAATTATTCAGAAGGCGAAGTGGATGCAGGGGATATGTCAGCTGGATTACATGGGAAGAATGCTAGGGCAAGTAATGTATTTGAGTCGGAGTTACAAGAGAAAATGAAGAATTCAAATAATAAGAGGAGGAGGAGGGAAAAGAAGGAATATGATCGGGCAATATATGTTGAAGCCAATGGGTTTAACTTTGAGGTCCATTTCAAATTCCAGTCATATGAGCCTCTTATATTGCTGACTGAGGTAACTTCTTACCCACTTGTAATCTTGGTATTACTCTTATTTGTACACTAACACTTGCATTATCAACATAAATTTTTATCCCATGTTTCCATTGTAAAGCTATTCTCATGTTTTTTTTTTTCTTTTTAAATCCATATCTATCACATGTACTTGGTTACTAGTGTCGTCTGGATAACTGAATTTGAACTTGTAGAATTATACTTAAATATCACGGAACTTTTTACTTATTTGCTGCAACTTTAATATCCACTTCAGGGGTACTTCCTTTTCATTGCCTGTTTGGACATTTGGTCATGATTGCTTAATTAGTCTTATAGCAACTTTGCAATCTGTCTTGTTTTAGCCACACAAAAAAAAAAAAAAAAAAACTTGGCAATTTGTACTTGCTACTAAGAACAATGAACAAAGCAAGTTGAAAAGTTGTTCTGTTTTGTATTGATTTATGTGTGTCTGCATTGATTGGCTAATATCTCTATATGATTGTTTTACATTCTGGCAATCCTTTGTTATGTGATCAACACACAGATTGCTCAAAAGGTAGGCAAAAAGGTCTATATCCAGAAATCTGGGAACGTTGATATGTGTCAGCAAATTACTTGCAAAGAAAGTCAAGTTATTTACTATGGGGGAGATCCTGAAAATTGGGAGGATATCTCTCCGAAAGAAAAGGAGAAGGTTCCTGCTCTGCAGACTTCCGGGGTAGATTTTGGTACATTTTGGAAACTGGTAGATTTGCTTGATGTCCGATATATATATTCCAATGACATCCATGCAATGCTAAATACTTACGGAGTGGAAGCTGCTAGAGCAACTATCATCAGGGAGATTACAAATGTTTTCAAGTCCTACTCGATATCTGTCAACATTCGGCACCTAATGCTTATTGCTGATTTTATGACTCATTCTGGTGGATACCGCCCGTTAAGTAGACACGGCCGTATAGCTGAATCTGTCTCTCCTTTTAGTAAAATGTCTTTTGAAACGGCTTCCAAGTTCATTGTTGAAGCAGCATATCATGGTCTAACTGATACTTTGGAAACACCATCTTCTAGGATTTGTCTTGGAATGCCTGCGAAGGTTGGGACTGGGTGTTTCGATTTGATGCAAAGTTTCAATCTTTGATGGACAGTAGTCTGAATGTTGTAACTTTTGTGAATTATACAATTAGAACAAGAGAGATTTATGGCCATTATGTTACGTAAGATAAAATTTTGGGCATGCTTAATTTATTGATTAATGATTATTTTTGCCAACGATTGATCAAAGATGATGACGATTATTATCCTTATATTTATTTTATTTTGTAATTCCATAAAAATCAAACTCAGAAGTACAAATCATACATCAAAATTTGTAAAAATTAAACTAGCATTTTGGATCATGTTAAAATAGAGAGACTTCTATATATACTTAAATATATAATAATAAATATACTTAAATATCATGTTAAAGTAGCATTTTGGATCATTTTGTAAATTTATGTTATAATATTGTACTTAAATAGAAAGACTTCTTATATATACCAACTACTTAAAGTCATTAGAGTTCGAAACTCCCGATCTCTAAAAATGAATCATGTTAAAATGTTTTGTTAAATTATATATACATAAAAAAAAAAAAAAAACTACAAAAAGAAAATGAGGTTACACTGTCCAGCCTCTTCAGATCATGGATTAGATAGAAGAGATGTTATAGTGACACATCAAAAGCTCTTGCTATAATCTTTATAATTTGCAATAGAGAGCATCTTATTACCTTCCCATCCATAGAAGACATGGACATATGCGTTTGGTTTGTAGCAAGCAATAATTCACTCTTTTACTTTTTCACATTTTTTTTTCTTTGGTTGGACTATTTTTTTTTTTACCAAATTTTAAAAAAATGAATCTGATAGTTGTGCAATCCTTTATTTCAAGTAAATAAATAAATAAAATTTTACAAAGTAATTTTTAAATAAGAAAAATATAAAGAACCTAGGAAAACTCTTTATAGCACAATTATACCACTCAAAACTACGTGTCATAAGCCACTTGCGTGTTTCTGTTCATATTTTGCAATTTTTAGCTCTAGATCTAGAATGGAGAGAAGTATGATCAAAATCACTCACACTTTTCAAATCTACAGGCTATACATGAGAGAGTTATGTACAATCTATAATGAGGTTATGTATAAAATACACATAAGTTGTGTAAGCGATTATTGGACATTTTCAGCAAATTTTCAAAAACTCATATATTTAGGTCTGAACTAGTGAACTAGTTTGCATCTTCATTTTCAAAGATGATATTATTACACTATGTTTCTTTTTGGTCAGATAAGAACGTACATACACTCACATTGTATATGCTACACTATGTATTTTTAGTTTATGATGTGAGTACATTTAATCATAAAGATGTTAGTAATATGTTAGAGGTGCTCAGTATCATCTTGAATGTGAGTCCTGGATGCTAATTTTTCTCTCTCCTAGTTAGATGTTAAATATTTACGAAAATATCGAGCATATCAAAATTTGATAATTGTGTTTGATGTCTCATAAATCTCTCATGAACACTGTCAATAACTATTCTATGTTCATGTTAACTCTCAACGAGAGAAATTTTAATCTTAAATGTCGATATATGCGACATCACTATGTATAAATGTTTATCAATTACATTAATAATTATTTTTGCAAAATAATTAAAAATCACAAAATCAATTCCTTAATTATGAAGCATGAATCAGAAATCATAATCAATGTCAAACATTACCTAAACTTGCCCGTATAAATTGCCAATCTGTATTTACAAGACTCAACTCATGAGTTTCTTTTTAGTTGTTTCATTTACTCAAGTTATCATCAATATAATTATAATAAAATTTAAGAGTATAAAATATATTTTTAATAGATTTAAAAACTTAAATCTTATATAAAATTGATTACCTAAATGTTTTTTCTAACAGTGTTAGATGAAATTATAATAGCTAGTATCAATATTAGTATAAACTATTTTTATTCTTTGTTCTTGATACACGTTTTATACATTTATCTTAGGGTAAATGTTCAATTTTTTTTTTTTTTGCTATTGAAAACAGGTTAAAGAGTAGCCTATTTGGTTGTATTGGTTGGTTTAATAGAAGAAGCGGATCAGATTTTAAAAACTTCTCCCAAATCCTCAAGATTAGCCATTTTCACAAGATTACGAGCTATAAGGTTGAGATTTATTGGGACCCATCTTGCAAATTAAGAACATTGTAAAAATTTGTAATTATTCCTGCAAAATTTCTCTTATGATTTCAATTGCAGTATTTGAAATGGGGTCTCATTAGTTTTTTAATTGTAAGATATGAGTAATGACTGCTGCTTTCAGTGCTAGAGCTTCTGCAGTATCTACATTGGCAATATGAACATTGCGTTTCCAAGTATCAATGATATCTTCATTTGAATTAAACAATACAAATTTAATTAGCCTATATATAGTTGCAAGACCTTGCATGCATCAAAGTTGTACTTTAGTGCATTACAAGCTAGGGATAGGTTGCCATGTGGAAGGATGAGTGCATGCACAATAATGATCTTCTTTTAATTTCTGTCTGCGTATAATATATATATATATATAGCTTCAATTGAGCTGTCTTTTTGAATCAAACTCGTAAATTATTATATTCTCTATTCACAAATGTACTTATAATTATTTTTCCAATCGAGAGTTCATTTTACAAAAATGATATTGTTTCTAGTAAACCAAACTTGTTCCAGCACTGCAGTTAATGTGAACAGCTCTTTAGATGTGTTGGTAGGAACTAGGAAGTATTATTAGTGCTCGAGGGTTTAGTAAAAAACTTAATATATGAGAATAAATCCAGTTTGCTAGTGAATAAGTGTTACGTGTCTTCAATTCTTTAAGGCATTGTACAGTACATCTTACATATTCAGTCCCATGCATGTAACATAATCGGCCGGTAAATATTATGTCTATTTTGTTGGTGTCCCATCTTATATTTGGGTTCCAACATCAAATGTCCTGATGAGGTTTGTTAATTAAGTATCTTGCATTTCAATTAATTTTGCATGGAATATTTTGGTTATAATCGAAGGCTCATCCCAAATATTAATGTTCCTCCCTTCCTTAATTTCCCAAAAGTTACATCAAACAATTAATTATTTTACCCAAATAATTCCTTGGAATCATAATGTTTTTGTTGGACTTGTGAGAAATGTTGCTAATTTATATACTTGCTGCTTAACTGTAACAACCGAAAAAGAAAATGTTTGTTAAGAATAAGGAAATAAAAAATATAAAAAAAAAAAGAGTTTGTTTAGAATAAGGAAACCAAAAATAAAAATAAAATAAAAAGAAGAGCGTGAAATATTTTCACGTTAAACTTTTTTTCTCTCTTTTCCTCTTCTCTTTGGTTTCTAGTATTTTAGGTTTTCAAGCAACCATAGAAGTAATCTTCTAGTCCCAAAACTCATGACTTTTTGACAGTTTTCAAATATGTTGTTAAGGATTTTAAGGAGGAATAAAAAGATTCTAAATTTTTATGATGAAACCCTACATAATCTAATTTTTCTGAATTTTCGTGATTTTTTTATGTATTAAAATTAAGTAGGAAAAAAGGGCTAAAATAAAATCCCATAACCCTAAAATTATGAGTCAAGTGTATGTTTTGTTAATTTTGAATTAGTTATGTTCCGAATCAAAACCTGAAATTTTTATTGATAAAAATAGACTTGTTTTCGAGTCTAATGGTTTTTGAATAACTCAAAAATGTTTTTATTTCTAATTTTCGTGAATTTTTGAAATTAAATCTAAAAATCTGAAATTCTACAGTTTTTGTATTAACATCTGAAATAAAAAGAGTTTTAAAATATTTAAACTAATCATTTTAATATGAAATTTTAATACCAACTGATAATTTTGAAGTCAAATAATTTTTTTATAATATTTAAACTATTTGTCAATCAGGAGTACTCTGATTAGGAAATTTCCTGACAGATTTCGTAAATCGATTTTAGAATATGTGTTGAAACCAATTTCTTTATCATTTGAGTCTGAATTTTTTTGTACAAATAGGTACATGCATCTAGTTTTACTCCAATAAATTTTGTACAGAAACTAATTTCCTACACACAGTAATAAATCATATAGTGGGACAGGTTCAGATTAGCGTAAAACTTTGGTTACAGTGAGTGTCAAATGTTTTTACTTTGAATGAGTTTTTATAAGTATCAAAAGAAAATTAGAACATGAATTAGTTATCAAAGATGTCATAATTTATGAAAACACAAATGAGAATGTAATTTAAGAACGAACAAGGGCAAAAAAAAATATAATCTATCTATATAGTTAAGGGCATAAGTTGACATGTTTATATTTGGCAATTTTAGAATAATATTGGTGGTGCCTAGCATATCTATATTGTGGGATTTTCTCAACGTATCTAAGGTAAGTAAACTAATCTTTCTGAAATTGCAATGAACTACATTGTAGGTGTGTGATGTGTTAGCTTTGATGACTTGAGTGTGCATACTTGTGAACTTATGTACTTAAACTTGTACTTTGTATCTTTGTACACCTTATTAGCATGTATATTTGCGTTTGAAATAGCCCCAAAATACCTTTGTATTCTAGCATGCATATGTTTAAGGTTTTGAATATGTTTTACGTTGAGCCTAAGGTCATATGTGAATTTTTGAACTATTTTGATTGGAGCATCTGTGTTCTGGTTACCCAATAGGTAACATCTGTTTTTGTTATGTGTTACCGTTTGTGGAAGGCGTCTCCTCCCTCGTAGGGTACCCAAGGAGATGCAAAAGTCTGCACTTTTAGTGTGACGTATTAGTGCTCGAGGATGGACCCCTAGTTTCCTATGGGTCAAATATTCTCACTTGCACTTGCTTTGCATACGGGTGTGATCGCTGACGAGCGATTTTATGGCTCCATTTATGTGTGTTTTCTAATGACCTTAGACTAAACGAAAAATCTTGGGGCAGAAACCATTTGTTTGATTTTTATATGTTTTTCAAAAGTTGCACTTGTGGCATATTGGAGTCTAATGTCTTGTGACTCATTGTGATAGTGTTTGTGATGTGTGGTTGGTATGTGTGCTCAGTTTGCTTACTGGGAATTCTATTCTCATGTAGTTCGTTGTGATTTCAGGTAATCGTTGAGAAGTGTTGGTGGCTTGACTTGGTTATGACGTCAGACCCCTGTAGGATTAACATTTAGGTTATCTAATAAATAAGTTATTGCGCCTTACCAGGCCAGCGTAATCGCAACTGACTTTGTTAATTTCATTCAATAATTGTGGTTTCTTTGAATATTAGAAAATTAGTTTTGAAGTTAAATAATTTGGTGCACTTTTATTTATTTATTTATATGTCAAATTGATACTTTTAATGTTAAATTTTGGGTCGTGACATTAACTCTTTAACCCATACTTTATTTGGAGTCCCAATTAAGCAACTTTTGACAACTTTGCCTAGTTAAACTAAATTAATGACCTTTTTTAAGTGCCTAATTCCCAAGCCTCCTGCTTCTTTTGTTTGGCATATAAATGACTAAGCTACTAGTGTAAAAAAAAAAATTCTCTATTTTTAATGTCATTATTCCACCACAACTTTATCACAATCGTGTATGCTTCATCATATGCTCGCTGGTAAATTGAAAATACTAATATAATAGATGGAAATGTTTTGCAACACGAATCTTATTAGGGTGACTTTTGCCTACTTGAGAAAGCAGCTTAGACTTTCAGCTGTTTAGCTTGTTTTTAAATTTCTGGATAATGTAGTGGAATTTTTTTTTATTCCTTCTACTCAAAGCGAGAGAATTCCCTAGGGACTTATACCACCGTAATTCGTTAGATGTTCATTAGCTAATAATATTAAGTCAAAAAAATTATTTTCATAATTTTTTTTCAATTAACTAAATTTTGTCAAAATAATTAGTTAAAAATATTTCAATAATAAAAGTAATTAATTGAAGAAAAAAATAAATTAAAACTACTAAATTATTTTTGTTATGTAATATTTATAGTTAAATAAATATTTTTCCTTAAGTTGTACTCGTGTTGCAAGGGTTACGATATATCTTATTACTATTATATAAATGTGAATTCACAACCAATAAATTTTGAACGATTTTTATTTAATATTTTAATTAAATTAAATATATAAACACATATATTATTATTTTAATTTATTTTGTATGTATTATATATATATATATATATATATATATTATATATTTAATATGATAAATAGATAATTTTACCTTTTAATAGGGTTATAATCTTACTTTTTAGAAAATTTTAGCAAAGCAAAAAAATTGAGAACAAAATCGTTCACAATGAAAATTAACTTCTTTTTTTTTTTTATATAAATATTATCCCATTATTTTCAAATAAAAATAATTATGTATTTTAAGTTACTAGTTAAAAATACATACTTTGCACATAAATTATTTTATTTATTTTAATTTTTCTCTCTAATTAATTTTTACCACATATTGAAAATAAATATGAAATTAATTTTATTATATTTTTAAATTAATTGTGAAAGTAAAATAATATTTAGAGTTATTATGAATGTGGCAATTATTATATGGTTATAATTTTTTTAAATACGGTAATCATCATATAATTTATAGTTCTTTTTGATGTGACAATTATCGTATAATTATAATCCTCATTGGGTGTAATCATTAATTCATTATCATGTTTAGAGCTTTTATTTAATATGATAATAGATCTTAAAAGGGCAACTAATGTCACTAGCTTAAAATATGTGGATAATTTTGTTCATAAAATATTAAGCATGATTCAATTTTTTATATATATTGTAGACAAATATAGATATAGATAGATAGATGTAGGACTTATTTGTAAAAAAAAGAAAAAGATAAATAATAAATATGACTCAAACGATCTTATCTTTATAATAAGATAATGCGATCATTATCATTAAATAAATAAAATAATTAATAATGATAATTTTATAATCAAAACAAAAATTTAAAAACAAATTCATCCAAAATAAAAAATGATACATCAAAATAAATATAATAATACAATAAAATATATATTGGATAGATAAAGAATCCAAATTTTAATAGAGTTATAATTCATTAAAGTCTTTTACAAGTCATAAAAATAAGTTTAATGATTTATATTTAATAACATCTATACCTATAAATAATTTTATCTAGTATAATTTGTGAAACTCGTGTGTGTGTATATATATATATAGTTTTAATTAAAACTATAACATATATTATTCACAAACATGTACACAATTTATTAAAATATTAAAAATAGTTATTATTAAATTTTATTTTAATTAAAACTATATTATTATTACTATTATTATAAAAAAATATCATATATTTATGTTAATATTTTAAATAACCTTTAAGATAATTATCAGAATTCAAATACTAACAATTTATTACTTAATTGATAAAAATAAAATTTTAAATAAATTATATAATAATTAAGAATAAATGGCAATAATAGTTATTACTCTAAAATATGTGGACAATTTTGTCCAAAAATTTATAGGACATGATTTAGATTTTTATATATAACATAGATTATCTAATTTACTTATATTAGTATATTAGATAATTTTATTTTAATATATTCAAAGATGAAATATGAATTTGATTTTGTGACATATATATATTTAGTGATAAATATACATTTTTTATAAATTTATATAAATTTTTAAAATATTTTTTTTGAAAAATTTAATAAAAATTACTAATAATATTAATTAATAAAAAAATATATATATTACTAATATTTTTTAGTATACTATTTGTAAATTGCTAATGTTAATTAATATATATATATATATATATATATATTATATTACTAATATTTTTGTAAATATAGTTTTTAGTATGCTATTAGTATGAGTATATTTATGCTTAGTAAATTGTTAATAATATTAATTAATAAAAATATGTATATATTATTAATATTTTTTAAATATATTTTTTTAGAGTATTATTAGTACGAGTATATTTATGCAATAATAAATTGTTTCATTTATAAAACAAGTAAATCATTTTGTATAATTATACACAAGTTGGATTGGAATATAAAAGATTCATGCTCACATACAAAACCTTTTGGATACAAATATTAAATGACAAAATTATAAAATATTTTATAGGAAAATATAAACCTACTAATTTGTTTCCCACCAAAATATTATACTATTCAACAAACTATTTCTAAAATAGATAATGTTATCATAAAAATAACTAATTAAACTGTTATGTATCATTTCAAATTCAACAATAATTTTTTTGAATTAATACTCATATATATACCTATTTTTAATATGACAAAAGATGAGTGCTTTTTTTGGGTCAGAGCTAGAAGTGTAATGCTAAGACATATAAATTTACACTTATATTAATTATGGTGTGACAAGTTGTCAATTAATTTTGAAAATGAATAAAGTTATTCACTTTTAAAATTTTAAAAAAAATTTCATATTATAATTAATATGAGTACAAATGTAAGTATAAATTTATGTTACCTTTGCATTTTTTTTTATAAAAAATAACAAACTCAGTCATATTTAAAGAACAAATAAAGCTTATAAGGTTTGATATTATTTCATTATGCAATTAGAAGTATATTCTTTAACATCAACTTCAAAACAACATTATCAAACAAAATAACAACAATATAAAAAAATTAAAAATAAAAATAAATCAAATATAATTTTTTTTTACTTCTTTGAGAATTTTTTGACATCAATTTCTAAATAATTTTATTACATAAAAAATCTCAAATAATATAGATTCAAATAAATGTTATATGAAGGACAATTAGGCTTTATTATATATATATATATATATAAAGTTATTATAGAATCAATACTAATAAATAATTAATTAAATTATATCATATATATTAATATATGTATTAATTTATAATAAAAAATATTTTTAGTACTTTAAATATCAATTATTGCAATTACACGTACAACCCCATCCCATCTCATCCCATCCCATCCTCTCTAATAACTAAGTATGGTGAATCCTAATTTACGTTTCTTTCAAATCTTGTCTATTGTCTTGCAACTATATTTTTTATTTTTGACTTCCATAAGAGCCGGCATCACATATATAAGGAAAATAATAAAATTAATTTAGAAATTTAAGAAAAATAAATAAATAAATTATTCTTATAATATTTTTTATTATTTACCTTTTATTCTTGCACTGGAATTCCTCTCAATGAATTGAAAGAAAGAAACACATACAATAACTTTTTTTTGGCTAAATACAATACACATTCCTTTAAATCTTGTAATCGTAGATGTAAGAAATTAGAAAACAAATCAAAGGTATGTTAAATAAATTAGAAATGTTACTATAAATATAATAAGAAATGTTAAAAAAAATTACAACTCTGACAAAAAAAAATCAGAATGATTTTTTCTTGTAGAAAAGTGTAAAAAACATAAAATAAAATAGATTGTGGTGTAAGAAAATGCCATTACGAAAATGTACATAAAATACAAAACATTTTCCTTAATTTTACTTTTTATAAAAATGTCAAACAAAATAAATATCAAATAAATAAAAAGCTCAAATAGGAGGGCAACTTCATAAGAGTATTGATAGATATATATTAGAAAAAGAAAAAAATTAATTTATTGATAAAACTTATTATTTGAGCAAAACCCTAAACCCACGCCTGCTCCTCCTCCCTCTGCGCATTCTCCTCCTCCTCCATCTGCGTTCTATCCATGGCTCATCTGCAGGGAGCTTCGGAAACAATCGAAGATGTTAGTTTCGGTTTATAATAAGATAATGCGATCATTATCATTAAATAAATAAAATAATTAATAATGATAATTTTGTAATTAAAGCAAAAAATTAAGAATAAAATCGTTCAAAATAAAAAATGACACATCAAAATATATACAATAATACAATAAATTATATATTGGATAGATAAAGAATCCAAATTTTAATAAAGATTATAATTATAATAGAGTTACAATTCATTAAAGTCTTTTACGAGTCATAAAAATAAAGTTTAATGATTTATATTTAATAACATCTATACTTTTAAATAATTTTATTTGTGAACCTTTTATATATATATATAATTAAAACTAGAACATATACTTAGTCACAAACATGTACACAATTTATTAAAATATTAAAAATAGTTACTATTAAATTTTATTTTTATTAAAACTATATTATTATTATTATAAAAAAATCACCATATATTTATTTAATATTTTAAATACCCTTTAAGATAATTATCAGTATTTAAATACTAATAATTTATTACTTAATTGATAAAAAATAAAATTTTAAATAAATTATATAATAATTAAGGGATAAATGACAATAATAGTTATTATTCTAAAATATGTGAGCAATTTTGTCCAAAAATTTATAGGGCATAATTTAGATTTTTATATATAACATAAATTATCTAATTTACTTATATTAGTATATTAGACAATTTTATTTTAATGTATTCAAAGATGAAATATGAATTTGATTTTGTGACATATATATATTTAGTGATAAATAAACATTTTTTACAAATTTATATAATCTTTTAAGATATATATATTTTAAATATTTAATAAAAAATTACTAATAATATTAATTAATAAAAATATGTATATATTACTAATATACTATTTTAGTATACTATTAGTATTAGTAAATTGCTAATAATATTAATTAATAAAAATATGTATATATTACTAATATTTATGTAAATATATTTTTTAGTATACTTTTAGTATGAGTATATTTATGCTTAGTAAATTGCAAATAATATTAATTAAAAAACATATGTATATATTACTAATATTTTTGTAAATATATTTTTTAGTATATTATTAATATGAGTATATTTATGCAATAATAATTTTTTTTATTTACAAAACAAGTAAATTATTTTGGATAATTCTATACAAGTTGGATAGGAATATAAATCCCAAAGTTTCATGCTTATCACATATCAAAAAAATACGTATGAGAGTTATTTGAAAAATAAAATTTTGTTGACATAAAGTAGAAAAGAAAATAGAAAAACCCTAAACCCACAATATACCCGGCAACTTCGGAATCGAAAATGTTAGTTTTGGTTTCTTGATGATGACTTTAAGTTTCTTTTATTGTGTGAATTTAGTTGAAAATTGAATTTATAAATTGAAAATTTGAAATGTTACTGAAATAAGTCAAGAAGGGACAAAAGAAAGTGAAGTTTACATTATATTATATTGATGAAAGTGAGAGAGAACATATACAAAAGGCAGAGAACATATCACTAGCGATAAAGTAGTGTTACCCTAAGCTAAAGTACACATGTACAGTGCATATTTAATGTTGTAATAATACCCTTTTAACATACTAAGAACCTTGACTTAGCCACCTAAGCATTATTAGGTTAATACCCTCAAAATAATGGCTTGGGTAACACCATTAGTTTGGGCCTTTGAAAAAAAGGAAATGCTAACTTTTGATGTTTCAATAAAGTAACAACTCAATTTTTAGTGAGTGGAAACTTTTTAAATGTAGTATTGAAATTATATTATGCATTTATTATGGGTAGTTGATTATGGAATTGATACAACATCATAATTATTTTGAGCTAAATTCTCTTGGTTGCATCGCCTTGACAAAGGTCTTCTTCGCATTATTCTCTTATTTTTTGGCTGATAAGGTGATCAACTGTTTCAGTTACTGTTCTATGAAAGAAGACAATGAAGAGAGTGATTTACTGAAAGGTGTTGCATTTATGTCGACTTAAAAGGGTATACAAATTTACATATAGACCTTTTTTACTAGACTAGAACAAAATGCTTTAATAAAGCCTACAATACATTGATTAAACAAATGTTCATTTTCTTGGTGTAGGGTTTAATTGCCAAATTCAGCCTTGTTCTACCGATTTTCTAAACAGGGATACATTTGTCCTGGTAGAATGTTTCAATATATTTTTTTGTGCATACTAACTGTTACTGTCAACCTACTCAGTTCATTTGTCTTTTTTCTCCTTGAGTGGCATGAGTTGCAATGCTGTTCAAAATAAATAAAAGCTAAGATAACAATTTGCTTTTTAGGTTCGAAGTTTCCTTTTTTGTGAGGGCTCAGTATTGCGTGTTGTTCCAAAACACATTTTTTTTATTAAGTCTACAATTAGGCTTATAATTTGAATACGGCCCATTAGGTTATATAATATATATATATATATATGTCATATTGCATCAGTAAGTAACATGTGAAAAAGAAAAATAACAGCAGAAATGGCAAATGTATAATATAGATCATCAGCGGCAGCTTGCGTAGAGAACAAAAGAGGCGGCGACTTCTTTTCTTTTTCGATCCATTTGAATAATTCAATCAAGAATATTATTTTTCTCTCCATCTATTTGATAACATATTTATAGTTTATGTTTTTAATTTATCTGTTGTTACTAAACTGGCAAGACAGATTTATTTATTTATTACTTTTGTGAGAGAGATTGATTTGGGTGTAATTGGGTATTTGAGTGATTTGGCCAATTAACTGTTGGCAAATCTTATTGTACTTCTCTTTGACAAGTATAGTGGAATTTTTCGGTGCCGGCCTCAGCAGTGGATTAGGTAGTCACATTGACTACTGAACCACTTAAATCTTTGTGTTCTTTGTATTGATTATCTTCTTTATATTTTTGTGGGTGCTCGTTATTATTATTATTTTATCGCTTCCGCATTATTATCTGATCTTGGGCACAACAAGTGGTATCAGAGCTAGGTTAAAGATGACGAGCACAGAGTCATCCACAAAGGTTGAAAGATTTAATGGAGATAATGATTTCTCACTATGACAGATGCGTATGAAAGATATTTTGATTCAACAGGGAGTTGCAAAGCCATTACAAGGCAGAGATAAAAAGCCTGCTGATATGAAAGATGAAGTATGGGATGAGCTTGATCAAAAGGCAGCAAGTGCAATTCATCAGGGACTCTCTGATGAGGTAGTTCATAATGTTTTTGATCAGAAAACTGCTTATGATTTATAAAAAACTTTAGAGCAGCTTTATATGGCCAAAAATATGACAAATAAATTATTTTTGAAGAAAGAGTTGTATACTCTTCGTATGTCTGAGACTACAAACTTGTTGACACACATGAATACCTTCAATAGGTTAATTTCTGAACTTGCTCAGTTAGGGGTAACATTTGATGATGAGGATAAAAGTATGTTGTTATTGTGTTCTCTGCCATTATCTTACGATCATTTGATTACCACCTTATTGTACGAAAAAGAGATTATTATTTTTAAGAATGTGAAGGAAGCTTTGTTGTCTTACCACAAGAAGAAGAAAGTTGATGGTGAGCAATCACAAGCGGATGGTCTCGTCGTTACTAAGAAAGATAGTAACAATCACAGCTATAGGCGTGGAAGAAGCAAGTATATAGACAGAAATTATGATAAAGGTAGAGGAAGATTAAGCTCAAGACCTAGACAGTTTAATAAAGACATGGAGTGTCATTATTGTCACAAAAAGGGTCAAATTCAAAAATATTGTAGAATTTTAGCCAAGGATTTGGAGGACAGAAAGAACCAAACACAACCCACTAATTCAGCCAGTGTTGTAGAGGATAAAAGTGAAGATAAATATGATGATTTGCTATCTGTTTCATCAGGTATTGATTCCTTTGCTAATTCTTGGATTCTTGATTCTGGCTGTTCTTATCATATGTGCCCACATAGATATTGGTTTGATACTTATACTTCCAAGAGTGGTAATTGTGTGTATATGGGCAACAATGCAAAATGTGAAGTTGTTGGGATATGAACCATAAATGTTAGGATGTTTGATGGTGTTGTGAGAACAATGACAGATGTGAGACATATCCCTGACCTGAAAAAGAATCTAGTTTATCTTGGTGGGTTAGATGAGATGGGCTATTCGTATTCTGCAAAAGATGGAGTGCTCAAGGTGTCTAAAAGAGCTTTAATAGTAATTAAGGGTAAGAAATTTGGCAATCTCTACAAGATGATTGGAAATACTGTTGTAGGTGGAGCTGCTTTAATTTCTAAAGATCCTACTTTTGATGATACCATGCTTTGGCATATGAGGCTTGGACACTTGGGTGAGAAAAATATGTTGGAACTCTACAAGTGGAACTTGCTGAAAGGTGTGAAGATCTGCAAGCTTGATTTCTGTGAACATTGTATTTATGGTAAGCAGAAAAGAGTTAGTTTTAAGGCAGCAACTCACTCTTGTTCTGGTATTTTGTGGACTATGTTCACTAAGAGGAAGGAGATGTCAATTCAATATCTAGCATGAATTGAATGGATTATAAAAATAAGGATTATTAATTAATAAGAATAAAAAGTTGTTTAAATGTATAATATGTAAATATAATTTTATTTTTTAATCTCATGTTGTCATACGTTTTTAGAAAGTTAAATTATTTTATTTTTCTTACTGGGTAGGAAATTTAAATATTTTTTTTTGAATCATGTGTACTACCTACAGAAGAATCCCTATCTCTACATGACATTGTGGCGTAGGCTTGTATGTCACTTGTATGTATAAATATTAAAAATAAATGATTAAAAATATAAAATTTATAAATAATGACTGAAACTTTATTAGAAAAGAAAATATAAAAGGGAAATTCTCGAGAAATCCCGAATTTTACTACGGGACATCCCGATAAAAAATTAAATAATTAAAATAGTATGAAATGACAAATATACCCTTTTTATTTATAACTAAAAAAACTATACATCTCCCACCACACCCCAACCCACTACACCCCACACATCCCACTCTCTTAAAATTTTCTTTAAAAAATTCTCATACATCCCACTCTTTCTTCTTCACTCATTTTCATCTCCACCTCCACCTCCACCTCCACACCTATATTTATCTCCAAAATTTAACTCAATAAATTAAAAATGGAAGATACATACATGGATAATGTAGAAGAAGTGGATTTTTATGAAGAAAATGGAATAAAAAAGCAAATCAAACAGGTATAATTTTTTTTTTCTGCAAATCGCGCAGTGGTTCGATAAGGACCACCGAACGTTTATAATATGTTCGGTAGGCCCTACCGAATATAACTAAAATGTTCGGTAATCCCTACCGAACAATACTAAAATGTTCGGTGATCCCTACCGAACATGTCTAAAATGTTCGGTAACTCCTACCGAACCTCTGTGAAGTCATGTCAGGATTCGGCATACGAGGGATGTCTGGGATGTGTAAGATATACTGAGGGTAATTTTATAATTTCTCATTTTATTATTTATTTTGTAAAATTTTTCCCGGATATCTATGAGTAATATTTGGGATTTCTTCGTAATTTTCCAATATAAAAACGCTAAACCACCATATACCCCGCGCCCTCCCTCTCCCAGTCTCCTCCCTCTGCGCATCCTCCATCTCCATCGTTATGGCTCATCTGCAGGGAGCTTCGGAAACAATCGAAGATGTTAGTTTCGGTTTCATGACCGGTGAAGAGGTTCGCAAGCACAGTATGGTGAAGGTTGTTCGACCAGATTGCGTTGAAGTCAAGAATGGGAAGAAGGGCGAGGAACTCAGTATTCCAGTTCCTGGTGGACTTTACGATCCCGCTTTTGGTCCTCTTGATGACGACTTCTCAGTGTAAGTCATATTTTGATTACATATTGTACAGTAATTGATTACATATTTTGATGTGGTTATTAATGAACGGATTGCTTCTTTTCTATGCAGTTGTAAATCATGTGGCCAGAGTGCATTTCACTGCCCAGGTCATTGTGGTCATATAGAGCTTGTTTTGCCAGCTTATAATCCTTTGTTATTCAATATTCTTCACAGCCTCCTAGAAAGGACTTGTATGTACTGCTATCATTTTCGAATGGGACGAGAAGAGGTAATTTTAATTTGGTCGGTAGAAATTTTCATTCCCCTTGAAAAGAGTTTTTTTATAGCCTTAACACAACTCAATGTTTCTTTTAAATCAAGGTTTACCAATGTATATCTCAATTGGAGCTCATTCAGAAAGGAGTGCTGACTGGGGCAGAAGAGGCAGATTTTGAGTCATATATTCAGTTCCAACATCTAGAAGAGGGTGATGGGAGCAAGTGTGACAGTCTCAATCATTCGAAACGGCAACATTGGACCTCTCTTCAGTTTACAAAAGCAATGTCAGTTTTGAATGGCTTTCTTAAATCAAAATCTACTAAATGCAAAAATTGTAAGGAGAAAAATCCTTCTATTGCTAAGCCTGTCTTTGGATGGTTTCATAAGGTACTACCAATTTTTAGTGATTGAAAACTTTTTTAATTGTGTAGTATGAATATTATTTATGCATTTTTTGGGTGTCGATTATGGAATTGATACAAGTCATGCATAATATTTTTGAGCACTAAAGTGTATCATGACACTTGTCTTTTAATGTATTAAAGAATTTGATAAATGTGGCCAAAATTTGTTTGCCATTATCTATTTGATCTCTCCTTTGTTTCTTGTCCTTTCTGAAATCCGTCAAAGTTCTTTTGGTGTATGATAAACCTGCGTAATTTTTTCTTTTGGCTATGTTCGGTCTGAGGTAATTTTTTATTATTTTAATTTCTGGTTATAGGTTTTTGAAATAATTGTTAGTCTTTGACAAATCTGAGATGCACCATTACATCTCTTTACAGGTGTGCATGTTTGTTTCCGTAGCTTGGCATTGTTAATTCTCAGCATTATAAGTTTTGTGTGTTAGTTGTAACTAAATATTTTTTTGTTCAATGTATTGTTCTAGACTTTGAAAGACGCTGATGCTAGAGCAAATGCCTTAAGAAGATGTGACATGAAATGCCTTTCAACTAGTGGATCTGCAGAAGCAACATCTGTGGAAGAAATTAATAATGGTACTGATATTGATGCATCCACAACTCCTAAGGAAAATCAAGCTATTGCTACAAAGAGTCATCGAAGAAAAGGGGGAAAAGTGGCTGCTAAGTACCGTGAGGATAAAGAATCAAGGCCTCTTTTACCCTCTGAGGTATGCTTCTTGCTACTGTTGGTTTACTAACGGTGACAAATTCTTATGGAAATTTTCGTTTGTTTTGTGATATTGGTGGTACAAGCTTTCTATTTTAGATAGTCATAGTACAAATTATTCTTATTTGAATATGCTTCGTAATATCCTGCCTTGTGGTTGACAGGTTAAAAATATTCTTAGGCAGTTATGGGAAAATGAAGCTGAAATCTGCTCATATATCTGTGATATCCAGCATCAGAAATGTCAAAAGAAAGAAGGATACTTAATGTTTTTCTTGGAGACTATTCTTGTACCTCCGATCAAGTTTCGCCCCCCATCCAAGGGTGGAGATTCTGTAAGTAGATCTCACTTAAAGATGAGATTTTCTTAGCGTTCATCATAGACACATAATCACCAATGTTTTGTAATGCAAAAGTACGAAGTGATCTCTTTTTTATACATGTTATGGGTAAGAATAGCAATATGTAGTTTAATTTTTTCTTTACTTTGTCAAAATGTAATTTCAAATTAAACAAGATTTAACAGAACATATGTAGTCATTCTGTCTATAGACTATGGTTAATATAATTAAGAAAAAAGGGTAGTCCAAGTTCGCTACCTTTAGCAAAAGTGCACTTTAGACCCGTACCTATTAGGTGGGGCATTAAAAGTCCACTTTTTGTAAAAGTAATAAACTTTTGCTGCCCTATAAAATGAACTTCTGTTACCCTATACCAGTCTTTTTTGTAAGGTAATTGATTTGTACTACTCCTCTAAATAGTTACGGATCTAAAGTACACTTTTGTTAAAGGTAACGAACTTAGGTGTTCCTTCATCCTATATTTAACCTGTAATAGTGGATTGGTCTATGAAATATAATTATATATGTCATTTAAAAATAAACCGAGTGGTGCATTTATCAGCTTTTTTTCTTTATAAAGGTTGTTGTGTACTTTGTTTCACAATATGATTTCGTGTTTTAATTTTTCATACATCTGCTTGGGATAGGACTTGGCATAAGGCTTTTTAAAGCACGCCTCTAGCACATCAGAAGCACCTTAAAATGTGAATCATACACACAATTAGATTTTTGTTTTTGGTAGAATGCATGTTGCAATTTTTGAGTTCTTTCCTTTGGCTTGAAACATGCACGATGCTTGCCTTTTAAAACTGTAAATCTTACTCGTAAAAGTAGCATGCTCATGAAATTTCACAACACACTCGGTCCTAGCCCCCATTTGCTTTTGAAAATCACTGTCCAATTGCACCTGCATGCATTTTTCATACTGGATGCAGATTTTTATAAGGTACTTTTTCTTGTTGCTTGTTGTAGGTGATGGAGCATCCTCAAACTGTGTTACTAAGTAAGGTCGTGCAAGCCAATATTGAGTTAGCTAATGCTCGTGCTCAGAACTTGGAGCACTCAAAAATTGTTGGCTGCTGGATGGCTCTTCAACAGTCTATAAATGTGATGTTTGATAGCAGCAAAGCTACTTCAGGTGAATATTGTGTCCTTTCTATGTTGAGTCATTAGTAATGCAACAAATGGTTAAAGGGTAATAGATACAAATTGAAGAAAGATATTATGTCAATGCTTCACCCTAGAGTATTTACCAGTGAAATTGCTCCTTTCTTCTTGCAATTAAGCAGCGGCCTTCTTTTCTTGATTTTAGGTCGAAAAGATGTGGCTTCTGGAATATGTCAATTGCTGGAGAAGAAAGAAGGCATGTTTCGTCAGAAAATGATGGGAAAGAGGGTTAATTATGCATGCCGGTCTGTCATATCTCCAGATCCTTATTTGGCTGTTGACGAAATTGGAATTCCTCCCTACTTTGCAAAAAGGTTGACTTATCCTGAGGTGAGGTTGATAAGTGGCTCCTTAGATATTATATTAGCATAAATGCGTTTCCATAACTTTATGCCTTTTCTAGGCTTTTTATTTAGTATTTGGTGTATTTTTATTCTTATTTTTGAATGGAAACTAGATTTTTTATAAGATGTAGAAGATCATGTAGGGAGAACCAGAAGTGACATCCTTCTGTTATAGAAAATTGGCAAAGTTCACTGTAATAGAATGTAGAAACACCTTTGTTATCCAAAAATACGGCCCTACCCTTCTATCACATATATTTAAAAGCAAATTTGAACTATTCCATGCCATGATTGAGACTTTGCCAAACGCTTGGTGGCTTAATTGAAAGCAAAGATGGTTAATATTCTGATATGCCATTTCTCATGCGTATGCTATAACCTATTGGATGGCTATACATGGATGTACATCTTTACTGTAATTAATCACAGGGACATGTTAGTAATATACTACGCTGTGACGGACATATTATTTTTTAGGATTTACTACATTGTTCGCAAACTTTGATATGTTTCTCATATAGGTACCTGAACTTAGGGACATGGGGTTTGATGATTAGTGAAATACCTATGAGTTTATTTTATCCTTTTCTGTCAGGTGTATACACGACATCTACAATTGGTATGCATGCAAGAGTTAAGATACATATATGCACATGTCATAAATGACAATTTTTGGCCTATCATGTGGGGCTTGTTATTTTAATTATGATTCACCATTGTTTTTCTTGTGGTTTCATTTCCCTCACAAAATTGCCTGTATAGAGAGTGACAACGTGGAATGCTGCAAAGTTGAGGGATGCTATCATCAATGGTCCTGATATTAATCCCGGGGCTACACATTTTGTCGATAATTCAGCTCCAGTAAAACTAAAATCAAGCAGAAAGGACCGGATTTCAGCAGCGAGAAAATTACTTTCTTCCAAAGGTGCTACTGGAAAGCATTCTGATTCTGATTTTGAAGGCAAATTTGTATACCGCCACTTGCAAGATGGGGATATTGTGCTTGTTAATCGACAGGTACAACTTGATCTTTACTATATTTTCTGTCTTATGAATGGTTTGGCACCAATAAGATTTCAAATGTTTTTCCCTATGGATGGATCTGAAATCGGTGAGGAAGCATCTAACGCTGCCCGCACTTGGTGTGTAAATGGATGTTTTGTGTCTCAAAATTGTTTCCATACAGAACATTTCAGCTGTTTGATAATTAAGAATGACGCATCTTAGAACTATTATGTTTATCTGCTACTTATCCATGAGTAATTAATGATGCTTGCATTAAAGCTTGTCCTTATTATTTATTTTTCACTTTTTTTAGGAGGGGTTTCAATTAATAGAGGTAGACTTTGATTGGTCTATTGAATTGGTAGCTAGTAGTATATGGATGGTTGATCTTTTATTTTTGTTTTCTTGGGTGGTCAAGATTGAAATTAGTTGTTCTCATGGAAAATATGTAAGCCTGTTAATATGCATTTCAAATACACCATGTGATATTATCATACAATGATGGATTCCCAAATTGCATGTTTTAAAATCTGATTGTTCTTCCCATATGTGTGAATTATGGCTTAGTGCTGACCAGTCTCAGTTTTTTTGTCTGTTATTTAATATCTGCTTACTGTGATTTTCCTTCGCAGCCTACACTTCACAAGCCCAGTATAATGGCACATAGAGTTCGTATATTGCCGGGAGAGATAACGATTCGCATGCATTATGCAAATTGCAGGTTTATAATGCTTGTTCAGATAGGCTTAGTCCACCGTGTGTGAATATTCTTATTCAGCTATTTATAATAGAGAAAGTGTCATAGAGGTCCGTCATTTGTGTCATTTATTTCCTTAGATTATAAGTAGTGTCATCTGGTCCCTTAGTTTTAAAAAAATGGGCCAATTAAGGAATACATGATTTTAATGATTTTTTAATTAAAATGTTATTTTTAAAGAGGCCAATAAGAACAAATTATATTGTTTTAATGTTTTTGATATTGAAATATTAATTTTAAAAAAAATAATATTTTATTAAAAAATCATTAAAATTATGCGTTTTGTCCTTAATTGGCTCCTTTTTTCTAAAACTAAGAGGCCAAATGATACAAATGACATAATCTAAGAGGCCTCTATGGCTCCGTTCCCTTTATAATAATGTTTGTGTGTGTGTGTTGCTGATTGCAATTATGTTTTGGATTTATCTTCCATGAATTTGACGGTATGTTGTTGTCACTTCAGCACATATAATGCTGATTTTGATGGTGATGAAATGAACGTTCATTTTCCACAAGATGAAATTTCCCGTGCTGAAGCGTACAACATTGTAAATGCAAATAATCAATATGTGAAGCCTACCAGTGGTGATCCCATTAGAGCATTGATTCAGGTCTGGTGAATCTTTAACATATGAAGGAATTGTGCCTTGTAAATATATTGACCCTATGTTACTATTTTCTTATATATATTCACTTTTTAATCTTTCAGGATCATATTGTGAGTGCTGTTTTCCTTACTAAGAAGGATACATTTCTAACGCAAGATGAGTTTAATCAACTTATTTATAGTTCTGGTCTATCAACTACTCTGCCTTCCAAACAAAAGTTGAAGCATAAGGTTCTGTCTATTTCTGAAGATACTTTTGTAGCTCCCCTTCCTGCTATCTGGAAACCAGTGCCCCTTTGGAGTGGGAAGCAGGTTAGTATTCCCAACTCTCCTTGGTTATTTCAAAGTGAACCCAAGACGTGTATGAATAAACATTTTAAAAGAGTAGGGGGTAAGACTGAAGTAAAAATCAAGATGCTTTAATTCTTGCAAAACACCAAAGTACTTCCGGCCAAAGGAGAAGAAAAAAAATTTCTTATTCAAAGAGGCAAAAATATTGCTTCTTCTCATGGTACAATATATTTATATGCTTCTACAAAATGTGAACTCTTAAAACATGTAGCTGAATCTCAATGCTTTAGATAAATAAGAAAAAAGACTAGAGTACTGAACTTCCATAATGTGTGAACAATTGCCTGATTGAGTAATTAATATGTTATGTTTTAATAATAAATTAGAAGGCGAAGGTGAAGTTTAAATCTTCTTTCAATTCTTTTCCCTGTCCAGTTAACATGAGACCTAAAGCATGCATCAAACATGGATATAATGGATTTTATTTCTTTTCTTAAATTCCGGATTGTTTTCTTCTACTTAAAAATACCATGACCTTTTCGCTGTTGGTAGTAGTTCTCATGGTTTATGAAGGCTCGATGGTTAAGTAATTTATCTTACTTTCTCTCAATGCAGGTCATTACTGCATTGCTGAATCATATTACTAGGGGTTTTAAGCCCTTTACTGTTGAAAAAGGTAGTATAATTCCTCGTGACTTTTTCAATAGTAGAACTGACAGAGATGGACCTGTTAAAGATAGATCAAAAAAAGAGAAGAAAGAGAAAAAAGGGAATGAAGCTGGTAGAGATGCGTCAATGGAGAAGGGGGCTCCAGTTGAAGATGCATTGTTTATCTACAAAAACAACTTGATTCGTGGTGTGATCGACAAGGCTCAATTCGGCAAGCATGGTTTGGTCCATACTGTGCAGGAGCTTTATGGCTCAAATACTGCAGGCCTTTTGCTTTCTGCCTTAAGTCGCATATTTACAACCTTTTTGCAGGTTGAGCTGGTTTATTTATTTTTAACTTGACATGATATATTAATTTATTCTCTCTTTTTCCTCTGCATGGTATTTTGAATATGTTGTATTTTGTTTATACCTTTGGCTTTCTTGCATTATATTTGTTTTAGATCCATGGCTTCACATGCGGGGTGGTTGATCTTTTGCTAGCAGAAAGTAAAGACAGGAAAATGACAAAACTACTTGAAAAATGTGAGGATGTTGGTAAAGAAGTTTATGGTGGGTTTGCAAAGGTCAAAGTTGATGAAGAAACAGGTATGATACTCAAAAAGTTTCTTGATGCAGAATATTTTAGGGTTTACTGTAACAACATAATGAATAGTTGTAGTAGTCAGGTAAAAACCTCTGGAAGATTATCTGTGAAATGGCTTCAAATTTGTTCACACTGGAAAGTAGCAAATGATGTGGGACTTGTACTTCTTCATATGATGCATCTACTTGTAACGGTAACTTGGTCCAGTCACGTATATTGCTCTGGTCCCTTTAACACTTCCTTAAAACAATTACATGAAAGCTTTGTGAACTTGCGACAATTCTAGGTTAACTCCAATTGATACGCTATATCTCCAATCCTTTTGACATTTCGAAACAGTCCAATGTAAAGAGGTGCTAGCTTCCTTTCAATTCCAAAACTAGTCACTTCCTTTCGAGATTGAACTTTGAGAAAAACATAATCATTCACTTCGAAGTTCAAAGGTCATCCATGATCTGCATAACTTTTGTATCAACTCTGAACCGCCAAAGTTAATCTCGTATGATCCGAATCTTTTTCGATAATTTTACTTCATGAAACTCTTATTTCAATCTCAGATGCCATGTATAAAATATTTACCTCTAGACATCCCACCCCATATTTCTTCTCCTTCTTTGTAGACCCATTCCATAGCTTCCCAAAAACTCAGCCCACTTTTCAAAATCTTGTCACCTATGAATTGCAACATATGTCACAACCGCACCACCACCAATAATAACGATAGACGTTGACGAAGAGACTATTTCCCACAATACGTGAAGTAAAAAATTAGCACGTAAATGTTGAAAAATACATGAAATTGTTAAAACCTACCAAGTCCTCAAGGTTGGGTAACGTCTATCAAACATTTTGAAGACGTTCAGCTGACCCTACCATCACAAAAATCAATCTATTAAGAGTTTTGAAGCCTCTAGCCTCACAACATTTTTTGAAACCATGGGTAGACCTTACCGAACATAAAAAAAAGGTTATGTAGGTTTTACCAATCCCAAAATGGTTTGGTAGGCATTCTTATTCAGTTGATTGTAGATAGTGTAAATCTTGTCTAAACATGTATTTTAAACAATTCCTGACGCGAGCCTTGTGGCTAGCCTCTCGTCGTTTTTTGAAACCATTGTACCGAACGTAAAAAAAAGGTTTGGTAGGTTTTACCAATCCCAAAACTGTTTGGTAGGCATTCTTATTCAGTGGATTTTAGATAGCACAAATCTTGTCCAAACATGTAGTTTATTTCTTATAAAATGGTTAGTAAAAGGTCAGATTTTACTCATCAAACATTACCTAACTGGTTCATTTTTACCTTGTTTTCTTGTTCACTTTTTCCTTTTTTCTTTACATCAATAAGGTCATTGTGTTGTTGACATATCATGTATCAATTGATGCCAATGTATATCTTCTGTTTGGATTGCAGACCCCATGACATTGCAATGTAATATTCAAAAGTATGTTCGCAATAGTGGAGATGCCTTGGAAATTTTGGACGGAAGAATGATTGGCCAGCTTAGACGCAAGTCTGAGGAAATTGCAGGATTGCTGTTTGAATGCTTATATAAACTCCCTAGCAAGAATTGTATCTCTCTTATGACTACATCTGGAGCTAAAGGTGCTAAAGTAAGTTTCTAGCATTAAACGAATTTGTTCTGATTTATTTATTACCACTACTACTGTTACTATTATTGTTAATGATAGTATTATTATATTTACTGTTGGACAATAGTGAGAGTGTGAAGAGAAGTTTGAGCATTCTGTCTTTCATAGTTTCTATTGGCTTTTAGCTGTGTTAGCAATCATTTTGATCTTTTCCAAGAGCTGAGGGTTACTTATCGCAGTTATCAATCAGTTCATACCTTTGAACTGTTCTAAACTATAATTCTCAATTGTGTGCATGTATCAATGTGTTATTGATTGTTGTTTAGAGTTTGATGGAGGTGGCTGTAGATTGTCAGTCTTCATGTCTGGATCTGTCATCCTACTCAATCAGTTTCGTACACATTTTGGAAAAGATAAATTTTGTTAAGGATGATCCTGACTCGTCCTAATCTAATGAATCTTATGGGTCACAACCATAATTGTTATTGCCATAATAATAATTTTTCATTATTTGACAATTTTATTCAACAATAATGACATTGAGCTGTAATTAATTGTAGGGATATAATAATTCATTTACTTTTTTGCGGCAATAACTAAAGTTGTTGCGGACGATATCATTACCTAATCTAATATGGATGAGAACAATTAAGTTCATGCATAATTTGACATTCACCAGAGTGAGAAATCTATGAATGAAGTATCAACTGGAATTTTAAATGCTTCTACGAGAATTCCGAATGAATTGGCAACGATTTTTAACATCATTTTTCTTCAAAAATTTCAATGTTTTGGAATCTAATGGAAATTAAACAGAATCTGGAAATCTGTGAATCAATAAAAATTTAGGTCTGAATACTTAGAAAATTTCAGTCATATATAATTTTTTTTGATTTTGTGTGTCCATCTGTTTGACTGAATATGGTGGATTTCTTTGGAATTTAGTTCTAGCATCTTGCATGTATTATTTGAGAAACATTTATGTATGGCTGTAAGATTCTTCAGTAATTGCTGTTCTTGACTTCCTGCTTAGGTAAATTTCCAGCAAATATCTTCACATTTGGGGCAGCAAGAGTTAGAAGGAAAACGAGTTCCTCGAATGGTTTCTGGGAAAACTTTACCCTGCTTTCGCCCATGTGATTGGTCGCCTCGAGCAGGAGGGTTCATAACTGACAGATTTCTTTCTGGTCTTCACTCTCCAGAATATTATTTCCATTGCATGGCTGGTCGTGAAGGGTAAGATGGAATTTACTTATTAACCCAGTAATTCTTTTATTATTATAATTTTTGCTGGGTAACTAGACTTACTATATGTGCATGCACTCTCTCTTCCATTATCTCGTAGAGAATTTCATTTATTTTTCCAATCCTTTCTCCATTATCTTGGTGCTGCAAGGTGCACTTTGTTTTTTCACCATGGAACTACCTTGTTTTTGAGGAATATTTTCACCATGTAAAGGCTGATTTAGAATGTTTTACAAGGTCATCTTACCATTAAGACTTTTCTAACTGTGATTTTCTCGTGAACGTCTATTGGATAGGTTGGTTGACACTACTGTAAAAACATCTCGTAGTGGATACCTGCAAAGATGCCTGATAAAAAATCTTGAATCTCTTAAAATATGTTATGATCACACTGTTCGTGATGCCGATGGTTCCATCATTCAATTTTATTATGGTGAAGATGGTGTGGATGTTCATCACACAAGTTTCCTAGCAAATTTTGAAGCGCTTGTGGCAGTAAGAACTTTTTGCTCACTTTTCAGTCCAAGTTAGCAAATACATTTTTTTCATTATTGATTTTTTTACTGGTATATTTTCAGAATAGAGAAATGATCTCCAAGAAATACTGTCATCAAATTGACAAAACAAATCCTTATGTTAAGGATTTGCCTGTTGCTTTAAGACAAAAGGCGTTGCAATTTGCACAGAAGTTTTTCTTGGAGCAAAATACCTCCCTGAGCCAGAAAGAGTTTCTGAGATTAGTAGAGCACAAATATGTTACAAGTCTTGCACAGCCAGGAGAACCAGTTGGTGTTCTTGCTGCTCAGTCTATTGGAGAACCGTCAACACAAATGACGTAAGTTTTCTCTTCTATTTGCTTGATTTGTTTTATGGAACAATACTTCTTATCTTTTTTTTTATTTGATTTTGTATCCCTACTTCCTGTGTTGGATGTATGTTCTGGTGGGATCTTGATCATAGAATATAAAGAGAGTTAACAATGTGCTGACATTTTGTAATCTCGACCAGATTAAAGGGAATAAGAGTGCCATTTAACTCCACTGGCATTATAAAATATAGTCATGATCATTTCCTGTGACATCTTTTACATTTAGCACTCCTTTTTATCACTATGTTGAAGTACTTGATCTGAATTTAAAGAGAGTCTTAAAATCGTAGTTACGATTCTAAATGGAGGGCTTTAGGCTGATCATTTTATTGTTTCACATGAAACCTCACATTTTACTACCTATATTTATAGTGGATTAATCGCAGCCTTGTATTGATATGGCAGATATAGTGTGAATTAACTTTAAGTGAATGAGTTTGTTGTGGTCATTCTTGCTTGAATTCAGAACTTTTGTGTAAATGAGTATAAATTTGAAGTTATTTATAACATTGCAGTTGGATCAGTCAGTTGAAGTATAAATTTTCCACACTTAAGGCACCTCTAGTTTTATAGCAATGTTTTAATTGTAAATTAGCCATTCGTGTACAGATTGCATGAAATTCGACATGGTTTTAAATTTTAGGGTTAATATTATCATAGGACTCTTTAAATTTATCTCAGTTTCCAGTTGGGCTCTGATGATTTCAGAAGTTTATTTTGTTACTTTTCTCTCTCCTTTGACGTGTTCTAATGCAATTAAAATTTACTGTGAATGATGTTCCAAAAAATTAAGTAATGCAAATAATTTTCTAGTGGCAACCTTCTGGACAAAAGTTTGTTTCATGTACCATGATTCTTTTTCGAGGTGCACCAACTCCCAAATGATGAGATGTTTGAAGTTGTATGACAATATGATTGGTATTTGGCTATTTGCCTTCGGTTTTTCTTTGTTATATAGATAAAATGTTTCTCATTTTAATGCGTGTGTTAATTTGTTGTCTTTAGGTTGAACACTTTTCATTTTGCTGGTCGAGGTGAGATGAATGTGACTCTAGGAATTCCACGTCTCCAAGAGATCTTGAAGACTGCTTCAAGGAGCATTAAGACGCCAATTATGACATGCCCATTGCTAGAGGGAAGATCAAAGTGAGTTGCTTTTAAGTCGTCTTATGTGAATTTGGTATTTCTTATATTTGCATATTTTATAGTTTCTTTTGCAACTATTTTTAATGACTTTGAAATGTCAAAGGTATTTCACAAGATGGTATGGTAAAAATGTGTATGGATTGTAGTGTAAGAGAGGCAAGGGTAGGTTAGATGATCTTGTGTTTGTACATATTCTCGTGTCTAAGTTGTTGGTTACAGTTTAATAGGTAATGGGGTTTTGGCATGCAGATTCAGCATTAGATTGTTGAAGTATGACTTGAACTTGGTTTCTATTTGGCATTAAGTTTTGCATTTTGTTATTCAGACACAAATTGTCTTTTATTTGGCATATACTGTCCTTTTTGATACATTCTGAGTTGCCCCAGTAGCTTTTAATTTTTAGCCTATGAGTATGACTTGTACTTATCTTTTAGTACCTATATAATTCTTTTTTGGCAGGGAAGATGCCAAAAGCATTGCTGATAAGTTAAAGAAAATAACTGTGGCTGAAATTGTAGAGAGTATGAATGTGGGTGTCGATTTATTTTTCAGTGAAGATGGCCAATGTTTCCAAATTCATAAGCTAAAAATAAAGCTGTACATGCCTGAACATTATCCTAGTTTGCCAAAAGACTGGGAAGACGTTCTAAAGTTTGACTATGTTGGGGCGTTGGAGGATGCTATAGAGAGTCATGTTAACTTGCTCTCTAGAATTAGCGGTATAGGAAGTTTCTCCGACTTACAATCAAAGGTTTCAAATGAGACAGATGAAGAATTTTCTGACAAGATGTCTCGTGGTAAGGAAATGGATGATGATGATGATGATGATGGCGCAAGTGATGGTGATGACGGTGAGATTGATGATCTTGGTTCATCTGCTCAGAAATGGAGACAACAAGCTAAAGATGAGATAGACTACGAAGATGATTTAGAGGATGAAGTGAATGTAGAGGATCAATCAGCTGGATTACAAGGGGTGAATGATAAGGCAAATAATAAAGTCGAGAATGTTAAGGATGATTCTTTTCGAATTTCAGGTGTTGAAGATGGAGTCCCCGAAAACATATCTCAGTCAGTCTTAGAGGAAGATGACACAGATTCTGAAAATTATTCAGAAGGCGAAGTGGATGCAGGGGATATGTCAGCTGGATTACATGGGAAGAATGCTAGGGCAAGTAATGTATTTGAGTCGGAGTTACAAGAGAAAATGAAGAATTCAAATAATAAGAGGAGGAGGAGGGAAAAGAAGGAATATGATCGGGCAATATATGTTGAAGCCAATGGGTTTAACTTTGAGGTCCATTTCAAATTCCAGTCATATGAGCCTCTTATATTGCTGACTGAGGTAACTTCTTACCCACTTGTAATCTTGGTATTACTCTTATTTGTACACTAACACTTGCATTATCAACATAAATTTTTATCCCATGTTTCCATTGTAAAGCTATTCTCATGTTTTTTTTTTTTCTTTTTAAATCCATATCTATCACATGTACTTGGTTACTAGTGTCGTCTGGATAACTGAATTTGAACTTGTAGAATTATACTTAAATATCACGGAACTTTTTACTTATTTGCTGCAACTTTAATATCCACTTCAGGGGTACTTCCTTTTCATTGCCTGTTTGGACATTTGGTCATGATTGCTTAATTAGTCTTATAGCAACTTTGCAATCTGTCTTGTTTTAGCCACACAAAAAAAAAAAAAAAAAAACTTGGCAATTTGTACTTGCTACTAAGAACAATGAACAAAGCAAGTTGAAAAGTTGTTCTGTTTTGTATTGATTTATGTGTGTCTGCATTGATTGGCTAATATCTCTATATGATTGTTTTACATTCTGGCAATCCTTTGTTATGTGATCAACACACAGATTGCTCAAAAGGTAGGCAAAAAGGTCTATATCCAGAAATCTGGGAACGTTGATATGTGTCAGCAAATTACTTGCAAAGAAAGTCAAGTTATTTACTATGGGGGAGATCCTGAAAATTGGGAGGATATCTCTCCGAAAGAAAAGGAGAAGGTTCCTGCTCTGCAGACTTCCGGGGTAGATTTTGGTACATTTTGGAAACTGGTAGATTTGCTTGATGTCCGATATATATATTCCAATGACATCCATGCAATGCTAAATACTTACGGAGTGGAAGCTGCTAGAGCAACTATCATCAGGGAGATTACAAATGTTTTCAAGTCCTACTCGATATCTGTCAACATTCGGCACCTAATGCTTATTGCTGATTTTATGACTCATTCCGGTGGATACCGCCCGTTAAGTAGACACGGCCGTATAGCTGAATCTGTCTCTCCTTTTAGTAAAATGTCTTTTGAAACGGCTTCCAAGTTCATTGTTGAAGCAGCATATCATGGTCTAACTGATACTTTGGAAACACCATCTTCTAGGATTTGTCTTGGAATGCCTGCGAAGGTTGGGACTGGGTGTTTCGATTTGATGCAAAGTTTCAATCTTTGATGGACAGTAGTCTGAATGTTGTAACTTTTGTGAATTATACAATTAGAACAAGAGAGATTTATGGCCATTATGTTACGTAAGATAAAATTTTGGGCATGCTTAATTTATTGATTAATGATTATTTTTGCCAACGATTGATCAAAGATGATGACGATTATTATCCTTATATTTATTTTATTTTGTAATTCCATAAAAATCAAACTCAGAAGTACAAATCATACATCAAAATTTGTAAAAATTAAACTAGCATTTTGGATCATGTTAAAATAGAGAGACTTCTATATATACTTAAATATATAATAATAAATATACTTAAATATCATGTTAAAGTAGCATTTTGGATCATTTTGTAAATTTATGTTATAATATTGTACTTAAATAGAAAGACTTCTTATATATACCAACTACTTAAAGTCATTAGAGTTCGAAACTCCCGATCTCTAAAAATGAATCATGTTAAAATGTTTTGTTAAATTATATATACATAAAAAAAAAAAAAAAACTACAAAAAGAAAATGAGGTTACACTGTCCAGCCTCTTCAGATCATGGATTAGATAGAAGAGATGTTATAGTGACACATCAAAAGCTCTTGCTATAATCTTTATAATTTGCAATAGAGAGCATCTTATTACCTTCCCATCCATAGAAGACATGGACATATGCGTTTGGTTTGTAGCAAGCAATAATTCACTCTTTTACTTTTTCACATTTTTTTTTCTTTGGTTGGACTATTTTTTTTTTTTACCAAATTTTAAAAAAATGAATCTGATAGTTGTGCAATCCTTTATTTCAAGTAAATAAATAAATAAAATTTTACAAAGTAATTTTTAAATAAGAAAAATATAAAGAACCTAGGAAAACTCTTTATAGCACAATTATACCACTCAAAACTACGTGTCATAAGCCACTTGCGTGTTTCTGTTCATATTTTGCAATTTTTAGCTCTAGATCTAGAATGGAGAGAAGTATGATCAAAATCACTCACACTTTTCAAATCTACAGCCTATACATGAGAGAGTTATGTACAATCTATAATGAGGTTATGTATAAAATACACATAAGTTGTGTAAGCGATTATTGGACATTTTCAGCAAATTTTCAAAAACTCATATATTTAGGTCTGAACTAGTGAACTAGTTTGCATCTTCATTTTCAAAGATGATATTATTACACTATGTTTCTTTTTGGTCAGATAAGAACGTACATACACTTACATTGTATATGCTACACTATGTATTTTTAGTTTATGATGTGAGTACATTTAATCATAAAGATGTTAGTAATATGTTAGAGGTGCTCAGTATCATCTTGAATGTGAGTCCTGGATGCTAATTTTTCTCTCTCCTAGTTAGATGTTAAATATTTACGAAAATATCGAGCATATCAAAATTTGATAATTGTGTTTGATGTCTCATAAATCTCTCATGAACACTGTCAATAACTATTCTATGTTCATGTTAACTCTCAACGAGAGAAATTTTAATCTTAAATGTCGATATATGCGACATCACTATGTATAAATGTTTATCAATTACATTAATAATTATTTTTGCAAAATAATTAAAAATCACAAAATCAATTCCTTAATTATGAAGCATGAATCAGAAATCATAATCAATGTCAAACATTACCTAAACTTGCCCGTATAAATTGCCAATCTGTATTTACAAGACTCAACTCATGAGTTTCTTTTTAGTTGTTTCATTTACTCAAGTTATCATCAATATAATTATAATAAAATTTAAGAGTATAAAATATATTTTTAATAGATTTAAAAACTTAAATCTTATATAAAATTGATTACCTAAATGTTTTTTCTAACAGTGTTAGATGAAATTATAATAGCTAGTATCAATATTAGTATAAACTATTTTTATTCTTTGTTCTTGATACACGTTTTATACATTTATCTTAGGGTAAATGTTCAATTTTTTTTTTTTTTGCTATTGAAAACAGGTTAAAGAGTAGCCTATTTGGTTGTATTGGTTGGTTTAATAGA
The DNA here is from genome assembly GCA_029378325.1 of Elaeagnus macrophylla. Taxonomy (NCBI): domain Eukaryota; kingdom Viridiplantae; phylum Streptophyta; class Magnoliopsida; order Rosales; family Elaeagnaceae; genus Elaeagnus; species Elaeagnus macrophylla. The sequence goes on from CM055642.1 coordinate 19,100,369, forward strand.
AGAAGCGGATCAGATTTTAAAAACTTCTCCCAAATCCTCAAGATTAGCCATTTTCACAAGATTACGAGCTATAAGGTTGAGATTTATTGGGACCCATCTTGCAAATTAAGAACATTGTAAAAATTTGTAATTATTCCTGTAAAAATTTCTCTTATGATTTCAATTGCAGTATTTGAAATGGGGTCTCATTAGTTTTTTAATTGTAAGATATGAGTAATGACTGCTGCTTTCAGTGCTAGAGCTTCTGCAGTATCTACATTGGCAATATGAACATTGCGTTTCCAAGTATCAATGATATCTTCATTTGAATTAAACAATACAAATTTAATTAGCCTATATATAGTTGCAAGACCTTGCATGCATCAAAGTTGTACTTTAGTGCATTACAAGCTAGGGATAGGTTGCCATGTGGAAGGATGAGTGCATGCACAATAATGATCTTCTTTTAATTTCTGTCTGCGTATAATATATATATATATAGCTTCAATTGAGCTGTCTTTTTGAATCAAACTCGTAAATTATTATATTCTCTATTCACAAATGTACTTATAATTATTTTTCCAATCGAGAGTTCATTTTACAAAAATGATATTGTTTCTAGTAAACCAAACTTGTTCCAGCACTGCAGTTAATGTGAACAGCTCTTTAGATGTGTTGGTAGGAACTAGGAAGTATTATTAGTGCTCGAGGGTTTAGTAAAAAACTTAATATATGAGAATAAATCCAGTTTGCTAGTGAATAAGTGTTACGTGTCTTCAATTCTTTAAGGCATTGTACAGTACATCTTACATATTCAGTCCCATGCATGTAACATAATCGGCCGGTAAATATTATGTCTATTTTGTTGGTGTCCCATCTTATATTTGGGTTCCAACATCAAATGTCCTGATGAGGTTTGTTAATTAAGTATCTTGCATTTCAATTAATTTTGCATGGAATATTTTGGTTATAATCGAAGGCTCATCCCAAATATTAATGTTCCTCCCTTCCTTAATTTCCCAAAAGTTACATCAAACAATTAATTATTTTACCCAAATAATTCCTTGGAATCATAATGTTTTTGTTGGACTTGTGAGAAATGTTGCTAATTTATATACTTGCTGCTTAACTGTAACAACCGAAAAAAAAAAATGTTTGTTAAGAATAAGGAAATAAAAAATATAAAAAAAAAAAGAGTTTGTTTAGAATAAGGAAACCAAAAATAAAAATAAAATAAAAAGAAGAGCGTGAAATATTTTCACGTTAAACTTTTTTTCTCTCTTTTCCTCTTCTTTTTGGTTTCTAGTATTTTAGGTTTTCAAGCAACCATAGAAGTAATCTTCTAGTCCCAAAACTCATGAGTCAAGTGTATGTTTTGTTAATTTTGAATTAGTTAGGTTCCGAATCAAAACCTGAAATTTTTATTGATAAAAATAGACTTGTTTTCGAGTCTAATGGTTTTTGAATAACTCAAAAATGTTTTTATTTCTAATTTTCGTGAATTTTTGAAATTAAATCTAAAAATCTGAAATTCTACAGTTTTTGTATTAACATCTGAAATAAAAAGAGTTTTAAAATATTTAAACTAATCATTTTAATATGAAATTTTAATACCAACTGATAATTTTGAAGTCAAATAATTTTTTTATAATATTTAAACTATTTGTCAATCAGGAGTACTCTGATCAGGAAATTTCCTGACAGATTTCGTAAATCGATTTTAGAATATGTGTTGAAACCAATTTCTTTATCATTTGAGTCTGAATTTTTTTGTACAAATAGGTACATGCATCTAGTTTTACTCCAATAAATTTTGTACAGAAACTAATTTCCTACACACAGTAATAAATCATATAGTGTGAAAATGTATGATATTTCGTAGTTAATTAGTTGAAAATTGAATTTATAAATTGAAAATTTGAAATGTTACTGAAATAAGTCAAGAAGGGACAAAAGAAAGTGAAGTTTACATTATATTACATTGATGAAAGTGAGAGAGAACATATACAAAAGGCAGAGAACATATCACTAGCGATAAAGTAGTGTTACCCTAAGCTAAAGTACACATGTAGAGTGCATATTTAATGTTGTAATAATACCCTTTTAACGTACTAAGAACCTTGACTTAGCCACCTAAGCATTATTAGGTTAATACCCTCAAAATAATGGCTTGGGTAACACCATTAGTTTGGGCCTTTGAAAAGAAAATGTCAAACAAAATAAATATCAAATAAATAAAAAGCTCAAATAGGAGGGCAACTTCATAAGAGTATTGATAGATATATATTAGAAAAAGAAAAAAATTAATTTATTGATAAAACTTATTATTTGAGCAAAACCCTAAACCCACGCCTACTCCTCCTCCCTCTGCGCATTATCCTCCTCCTCCATCTGCGTTCTATCCATGGCTCATCTGCAGGGAGCTTCGGAAACAATCGAAGATGTTAGTTTCGGTTTATAATAAGATAATGCGATCATTATCATTAAATAAATAAAATAATTAATAATAATAATTTTGTAATTAAAGCAAAAAATTAAGAATAAAATCGTTCAAAATAAAAAATGACACATCAAAATATATACAATAATACAATAAATTATATATTGGATAGATAAAGAATCCAAATTTTAATAAAGTTATAATTATAATAGAGTTACAATTCATTAAAGTCTTTTACGAGTCATAAAAATAAAGTTTAATGATTTATATTTAATAACATCTATACTTTTAAATAATTTTATTTGTGAACCTTTTATATATATATATAATTAAAACTAGAACATATACTTAGTCACAAACATGTACACAATTTATTAAAATATTAAAAATAGTTACTATTAAATTTTATTTTTATTAAAACTATATTATTATTATTATAAAAAAATCACCATATATTTATTTAATATTTTAAATACCCTTTAAGATAATTATCAGTATTTAAATACTAATAATTTATTACTTAATTGATAAAAAATAAAATTTTAAATAAATTATATAATAATTAAGGGATAAATGACAATAATAGTTATTATTCTAAAATATGTGAGCAATTTTGTCCAAAAATTTATAGGGCATAATTTAGATTTTTATATATAACATAAATTATCTAATTTACTTATATTAGTATATTAGACAATTTTATTTTAATGTATTCAAAGATGAAATATGAATTTGATTTTGTGACATATATATATTTAGTGGTAAATAAACATTTTTTACAAATTTATATAATCTTTTAAGATATATATATTTTAAATATTTAATAAAAAATTACTAATAATATTATTTAATAAAAATATGTATATATTTCTAATATACTATTTTAGTATACTATTAGTATTAGTAAATTGCTAATAATATTAATTAATAAAAATATGTATATATTACTAATATTTATGTAAATATATTTTTTAGTATACTTTTAGTATGAGTATATTTATGCTTAGTAAATTGCAAATAATATTAATTAAAAAACATATGTATATATTACTAATATTTTTGTAAATATATTTTTTAGTATATTATTAATATGAGTATATTTATGCAATAATAATTTTTTTTATTTACAAAACAATTAAATTATTTTGGATAATTCTATACAAGTTGGATAGGAATATAAATCCCAAAGTTTCATGCTTATCACATATCAAAAAAATACGTATGAGAGTTATTTGAAAAATAAAATTTTGTTGACATAAAGTAGAAAAGAAAATAGAAAAACCCTAAACCCACAATATACCCGGCAGCTTCGGAATCGAGAATGTTAGTTTTGGTTTCTTGATGATGACTTTAAGTTTCTTTTATTGTGTGAAAATGTATGATATTTCGTAGTTAATTAGTTGAAAATTGAATTTATAAATTGAAAATTTGAAATGTTACTGAAATAAGTCAAGAAGGGACAAAAGAAAGTGAAGTTTACATTATATTACATTGATGAAAGTGAGAGAGAACATATACAAAAGGCAGAGAACATATCACTAGCGATAAAGTAGTGTTACCCTAAGCTAAAGTACACATGTACAGTGCATATTTAATGTTGTAATAATACCCTTTTAACATACTAAGAACCTTGACTTAGCCACCTAAGCATTATTAGGTTAATACCCTCAAAATAATGGCTTGGGTAACACCATTAGTTTGGGCCTTTGAAAAGAAAGGAAGATGCTAAGCCTGTCTTTGGATGGTTTCATAAGGTACTACCAATTTTTAGTGATTGGAAACTTTTTAAATCGTGTAGTATGAATATTATTTATGCATTTTTTGGGTGTTGATTATGGAATTGATACAAGTCATGCATAATATTTTTGAGCTAATTGCTCTTGGTTGCATCCCTTGACAAAGGTGTTTTCGCATATTTTTGTATTTTTTGGCTGATAAGGTGATCAACTGTTTCATTACTGTTCTACTATGAAAGAAGACAGAATGAAGAGAGAGAATTTACTGAAAGGTGTGTGCATGTTATGTTGACTTAAAAGGGTATACAAATTTACATATAGACCTTTTTTACTAGACTAGAACAAAATGCTTAACTTGGATAGATATCACACATGCCTAACTTGGATAGTGATGTATGAAAGGAACTTCCTGTAACCGCATGGTCAGCTAATTGATCAACACTCTTAATGTATGGGACTTGAATAATGCCAGCATCCAAATTGTCTTTGATATAATTTCTATCAAGTTCAATGTGCTTAGTTCGGTCATGTTACACTGGGTTATTTGCAATTTCAATTGCTGCAGTATTATCACAAAATAAAGTCATAGACTTTTTAGGACCAAAACCAAGCTCACTCAACAAAATCTTTAACCAAGAAAGCTCTGTAATACCATGGTGAAGAGCGCGGTACTCGGTCTCTGCACTGGACAATGACACCACGTTCTGTTTCTTGCATCTCCAAGACACTAAATTTCCTCCAATAAAGGTAAGATATCCTGAAGTAGACTTCCTATCCATCTTGGATCCTGCAAAGTCAGAATCTGTGTAACCAATAATGTCAAGATGTCCATGTTTTGAGAACAAAATACGCTTGCCTGAAGAAGACTTCAAATAGGCCAAGATTCGGTTCACAGCTTCCATGTGCCTGTCACTCAGATTATGCATGAACTGACTAACCACACTAACAGCATAAGATAAATCAGGTCGAGTATGAAGTAAATCAATTTTCCTACTAATCTTTGATATCTCTCCTTATTAGTTGGAATCTGATCAGGATAAATGGCTAAACCATGATTTACCTCAATAGGTGTATCTACAGGAGCACACGCAGAGTTGCCAGTTTCAGTCAAGAGATCTAGTATGTATTTCCGTTGAGAGAGGAAAAGCCCTTGCTTAGACCTAGAAACTTCAATACCCAAGAAGTATTTCAGATTTCCTAAATCCTTCATTTCAAATTCTTCTGCCAAGTAACCACGTAATTTTTTTTATCTCATCAGAATTACTACCTGTAACAATCATATCATCAACATAAACCAGAAGTAAGGTGATATCATTACCCACCTTTTTATAGAAAAAAAGTGTCATCTGCTTGGGCTTGTTTAAAACCATATTCCTTCATTGATCGGCTCAATCTGCCAAACCATGCCCTGGTGACTGTTTCAACCCGTACAAGGCTTTTTTCAACCTGCACACCTTCCCATCTTTTGTTGGAAAACCAGGAGGAGGATCCATATATACTTCCTCTGACAGATCTCCATGAAGAAATGCATTTTTTACATCGAGTTGAAGTAATGGCCAGTCTAGATTCACGGCCATAGAAAGTATAACTCGAACAGTGCTCATCTTAGCTACCGGAGCAAATGTCTTTTGGTAGTCAATTCCATAAGTTTGAGCATAGCCATTAGCCACTACTCTGGCCTTATTCCTCTCCCATCCATCGAAACGAAACTTAACTGTAAACACCCACTTACAACCTACTGTCTTCTTTCCCTTAGGTAATTCGACTAACTCCCAAGTACAGTTCTTTTGGAGAGCATTCATTTCTTCTATCATAGCAACTTTCCACTTAGGATCATCAAGAGCCTCCTGAAAATGACTAGGGATAGGTACAGAAGATTTCTGAATAGAAAACGCTAAATGAGCTTGAGACAGACGGTGATAAGAAACAAAGTCACATATGGGATAAACAATATTAGATGAAGACTTATTAGAGAAGTCTAATCTATCAGGCTGTTTACGACTTCTAAGAGGATATCTCCTAGCTTGAGCATTACTCAGTGGATCTAAAATTGTAGGTTCTGTTACTACATGATCAGATGGTACGTCAGAAACAAGAATATCATTAGTAGAAGATAAAGGAGAAACATGTACCTCAGGGTCAACTTCGGAAGAGTCATTTGAAGTCATGGTAGTATCATCAAGAGGAGTCTCCACATTAGAAGATGGGGTCATAGCAATAACATCCTTGTTTTTTCTACCAAATTGCAGATGGAACATATGAGGTGGCCTCAACTCCTTAGTTGATTCCTCTTTTCCAAGTTCGGGTCCTCTCAAAGGATTTGAGTCATTACATTCTAAAGAAGGAGAGTCCTCCCCCTTTCCAGAAATTCACAACTTCTTTTCTTTTAACCACAATGTTTCCTCTTCCTTACTATGAATCTCCCCCGGAAGAGGAATCAAGGAGACATCATCAGAAAAATAAGACTCATGTTCACAAAATTGAACATCCATAGACATCATCAAAGTATTTATTTGTAGGTTGGTGAAAACATTTATACCCTTTTTGTGTATTAGAATATCCCAAAAAAACACACTTAAGAGCACGTGGATCAAATTTGTCCCTATGAAGGGCATGGACATGAACATAACAGACACAACCAAACACTTTAGGACATATATTAAGTGCAGAAGATAACGGGTGAAAAAGAGATAATTTTCTCAATGGAGTATGATAGTCTAGAATACGAGCAGGCATGCCGTTTATAAGAAAGGCAGAAGTCATGACAGCCTCAGCCTAAAACTGTTTAAGAACGCGCATAGTAAAGCATAGGGCACGCGCCACCTCAAGAAGGTGTCGGTTCTTACGCTTTGCTATGCCATTTTGTTGAGGTGTATAAACACATGTCGTCTGGTGAATGATGCCATGAGTTTTAAAAAAATGAGTAAGTGATTGATTTACGAACTCACGACCATTATCAGAATGAAAAACCTTGACAGATACCTGAAACTGTGTGACAATCATATTATAAAATTGAGGAATAACATGAGAAACGTCACCCTTAGATTTCAACAAATAGAGCCAAGTAACTCGAGTGCAATCATCAATAAAAGAAACAAAATATCTATGTCCAGAGGCAGTAGGGGTAGAAAAAGGACCTCACACATCAGTATAAACACAAGCAAAAGGAACAAGACTTTTATTAGAACTAATTTTGAAAGTAGCACGATTATTTTTTGCAAAAATGCACTGTTCACAAATTAAACTTGAAACAGAAATATTCGAAAAAAGTTTAGGAAACAAACGTTCCAAATAAACAAGCGATGGATGCCCAAAACGACAGTGCCATAACATAATTTTTTCTTTATCACTTCCTCTATCCACTTGAAAACCACAACTAGTATTGCCAGACCCTTTCTCTAAATAATAAAGACCTCCTCTTTCTCTAACAGTGGCAATCATCATCTTCGTTTGATTGTCTTGAAATACACAATGAGTAGAATAGAAAGTTAGAGAACAATCAAGATTCTTAGTGAGTTGACTAATTGACAGAAGATTATTCTTAAGAGTAGGTGCAAATAAAACAGAGGACATGAAAAATGTGGGTGATAAGGAGACATTGCCAGCTCCCAAAATTGACATTGGTGCCCCATTGGCAACCTGTACAGACTTAACAGAAGAGGGTGTTAAAAAATCAAAGAGAGAGGAATTACTAGTCATATGATCAGTAGCTCCTGAATCAATAAGCCAAGTGTTAGAAGAAGAAGAAATAAAAGCAGAATCAAAATTACCTCCTTGAGGAGTTATGCGAGAAACCTGAGAGGCAGAAGCAGCAGTCTGACTAGATTTCTTTTTTCGTTCAGCTTGCTTAAGTTTGTACCACTCTGGATAGCCATGTTTCTTCCAACAAACATCAACAGTGTGATTGGAATTATTGCAGTAGGTACAAAAGCGAGAACCAGAATTTGCAGATGGAGTATCCAAACGTGATCTACTTCGTTGAACAATGAGAGCTGATGGTTCAGGATGGTCCTCAGTACCCATTGTAGCCTGCCTTTGTACTTCACGACGGACTAAAGAATATGCTTCTTCTAGACTTGATAAAGGAGAAGTAGCCAAAATCCGACTACTCACTTGATCCAAACTTCGATCTAAACCAGCTAAAAACATGTAGACTCGATCTTCAGCATTACGAGTTCTCAGTTTCTCAATATCAATAGTACATGTCATATCATTAGGTCTGCGATAATCCAATTCCATGTAAATAGAATTCATTTCATTGTAATATTCAGCAAGAGAGCGACCATTCTGACGAAGCTGAAATGACCTCTTCATTAACTCATACACTTGTGACGAGTCAGAAACATCTAAATAACTTCGTCTTACTGCATCCCAAACTTCCTTGGCAGTGCCACATTGAACAAAGTGAGACATCAACTGATCTATCATAGAGTTGATGAGCCAAGATTTTACCATGGCATCTTCAGCTTCCCATTTATCATAAGTTGGATCATCTTCTTTAGGGGCAACTTTTCTTCCTGTGATATAACCTTTCTTTTTCCTACCCGCAATATGCATTTCCAAAATCTTGGACCAAATACGGTAATTGGTACCGTCCAATTTAATATTAATAGAGGATGAACTGTCTTGTACGGTAATTGCAGTTGCAGTTGGATCAGTCAGTTGAAGTATAAATTTTCCACACTTAAGGCACCTCTAGTTTTATAGCAATGTTTTAATTGTAAATTAGCCATTCGTGTACAGATTGCATGAAATTCGACATGGTTTTAAATTTTAGGGTTAATATTATCATAGGACTCTTTAAATTTATCTCAGTTTCCAGTTGGGCTCTGATGATTTCAAAAGTTTATTTTGTTTCTTTTCTCTCTCCTTTGACGTGTTCTAATGCAATTAAAATTTACTGTGCATGATGTTCCAAAAAATTAAGTAATGCAAATAATTTTCTAGTGGCAACCTTCTGGACAAAAGTTTGTTTCATGTACCATGATTCTTTCGTCGAGGTGCACCAACTCCCAAATGATGAGATGTTTGAAGTTGTATGACAATATGATTGGTATTTGGCTATTTGCCTTCGGTTTTTCTTTGTTATATAGATAAAATGTTTCTCATTTTAATGCGTGTGTTAATTTGTTGTCTTTAGGTTGAACACTTTTCATTTTGCTGGTCGAGGTGAGATGAATGTGACTCTAGGAATTCCACGTCTCCAAGAGATCTTGAAGACTGCTTCAAGGAGCATTAAGACGCCAATTATGACATGCCCATTGCTAGAGGGAAGATCAAAGTGAGTTGCTTTAAGTCGTCTTATGTGAATTTGGTATTTCTTATATTTGCATATTTTATAGTTTCTTTTGCAACTATTTTTAATGACTTTGAAATGTCAAAGGTATTTCACAAGATGGTATGGTAAAAATGTGTATGGATTGTAGTGTAAGAGAGGCAAGGGTAGGTTAGATGATCTTGTGTTTGTACATATTCTCGTGTCTAAGTTGTTGGTTACAGTTTAATAGGTAACGGGGTTTTGGCATGCAGATTCAGCATTAGATTGTTGAAGTATGACTTGAACTTGGTTTCTATTTGGCATTAAGTTTTGCATTTTGTTATTCAGACACAAATTGTCTTTTATTTGGCATATACTGTCCTTTTTGATACATTCTGAGTTGCCCCAGTAGCTTTTAATTTTTAGCCTATGAGTATGACTTGTACTTATCTTTTAGTACCTATATAATTCTTTTTTGGCAGGGAAGATGCCAAAAGCATTGCTGATAAGTTAAAGAAAATAACTGTGGCTGAAATTGTAGAGAGTATGAATGTGGGTGTCGATTTATTTTTCAGTGAAGATGGCCAATGTTTCCAAATTCATAAGCTAAAAATAAAGCTGTACATGCCTGAACATTATCCTAGTTTGCCAAAAGACTGGGAAGACGTTCTAAAGTTTGACTATGTTGGGAAGTTGGAGGATGCTATAGAGAGTCATGTTAACTTGCTCTCTAGAATTAGCGGTATAGGAAGTTTCTCCGACTTACAATCAAAGGTTTCAAATGAGACAGATGAAGAATTTTCTGACAAGATGTCTCGTGGTAAGGAAATGGATGATGATGATGATGATGATGATGGCGCAAGTGATGGTGATGACGGTGAGATTGATGATCTTGGTTCATCTGCTCAGAAATGGAGACAACAAGCTAAAGATGAGATAGACTACGAAGATGATTTAGAGGATGAAGTGAATGTAGAGGATCAATCAGCTGGATTACAAGGGGTGAATGATAAGGCAAATAATAAAGTCGAGAATGTT